>JAQQSE010000107.1:2400000-3820000 GCA_035772565.1 Antheraea assamensis
ATGTTATACTCGTACATATAATCTAATACGTATGTATATGTACATTTGTGTTCCACTCAACTACTATTCAGAGTGGTTAAATATTGGCGAAGACCGTACCTTTAGCACGCAATGTATACGGTTCCAAGGGGATAGGCAGTCACTGATGTCGGCTCTCCATTTAAATATGCAAGATATCGAAACGTTTCACGGGGTACTATGTAAGCCGAACAGTATTGAAGCACTAAGTCTTTTTAAATTGTTGAGTCATCATTAGTCACACTTCCGTTTACTATCATTTGTATTAGTTATAGTTGAGTTTAGTAAATTAAGTTAAGGGTACTACGGGGCTGATATAGTCATAAAAGCTCCTTAATAAATAAATAAAAAAACTGTACTTTAGCCCGTTGTATACACTCTTCAATACCCGCTCACCAACTTTGTCGTGTTATTTTATAAGTAATGTCTCTGAATGCTTAATATATGTTTGTGGGTAGTTAGTAGTGAATGAGTTAGTTAGATTGGTGTTCGATAGCCGTTCTACAAATTATATAAATTAGTTTTAGTGGCCTTGTAATAAAATAACTACGATGTGAAATGACTTAAAGTTTTTCTCAAATATTAAACTCGAACTGTATCTGTTGTGTTATGAAATGGATACGACACAGCATACAGCAGCTGGGTTTGCAACGTCGATTAAAAGACGATAACTTTTAAAATAAATACATTTAACTAGAAATTCGATGAGTGTAAGGGAAATGATATATTTTTTAAATATTTTTATAGGTTAGCGTTTGACCACAATCTCATCTGATGTTAAATGATGATGTGGTAATGGGAGACCGGCTCTCAAGTGCAGCTGTCGGAACACACCAACGGCTGCTTGGCGACAGATTTTCAACTTGAGAGTGGTAGATACCCAGGCGGACTTAGAAAATGCCCTACCACCACCATCACGCTATGGTTTGATGACGATGTTTTCCTTCACCGAAAGCTCTGACTCAGTGGCTTGGATTCGAACCTACGTCGTTCGACGCTATGTTCGAACACACTACCAACTGAGCCGTCATCGCTTCAAAATGTGTATGATGTGAAAATTATTGGCATAAAAGGGTCATATAGTGAAAAATATAGAACGATTTCTCCACTATTGAAATGTGCCGTTGAGTCTAGGAATCGTTTTTAAGCTACTTCCATCCCTTTGAAAGAGGTTTTTCCCCAGCTGTGGGATATTTGTAGTACAGTATTATGACGCTTATAATTTGATGTTATATGTCCATAAATTAATTGGTCATTAAGGAACCACGCACGGAGATAACATGTATTTTTGAAGTGAAATTTCGTATGGGAGGACTTTAAAATTCTGATTGGCAATAGTTATGTGTGATGAAACGTGGTGTGGGTAAACACTGTGTCGAGTAGAATGTTGGAAACACCGGTTAAGTAACGTTGGGCGCGGTCTGTACTTGGATGGATGTCACCGCTTGGGAACACCGCGTCACGTTGGCTTTTTGTTTTTTTTTTTTTTTTATATTATAAGGGGCAAACGAACAGGTGGGTCACCTGATGGTAAGTGAACACCGCCGTCCATAGACATTTAAATATATGTGGGCCTCCGGTGCTCTCACTGACCGAACGAAACGCAACAGTGCAAGCTCTATTACTTCACGTCGGCTTTCTGTGTGTCGGGTGGTACTACCCCGGGCGTCGGACGAGCCGACCCATTCATGCTAAAACCAGTAATAGCTTCAGCGTAGCTCTACCACCTACAAAAAATTTTTTTTTAATAAAAAATGTTTCCCAGACACAAAAGTGTCACTTCTATCGTGAGTCTTTACGACTGTTTGCACTGTTTTTTTTATAAAATACAATATATAATGTATATAAAAATATGTTTATGTATAATTCGGACTTTAAATGTATTTTACTCAGATTCAAATAGGAAAAACGCAATTGGAGTTTAGTAATTAAAAAACATTTACTAACTGTAATTATAATTCTGATGAACAGACACACGTATGTGTGTGTATTTTATTTTACTTAGTATGTAATGTTGTTTTGATTGTGTTATATCTCTTCCAGGACGGACTTCCTCCAGAAATGGTTCACGGTCCTCCCCGA
Source organism: Antheraea assamensis (assembly GCA_035772565.1). Lineage (NCBI taxonomy): Eukaryota > Metazoa > Arthropoda > Insecta > Lepidoptera > Saturniidae > Antheraea > Antheraea assamensis. The sequence goes on from JAQQSE010000107.1 coordinate 2,402,101, forward strand.
AGTGGCTTACTTGAACATCCAGGCCTGCTATATTTACAACTGTAACAGCTGGGTGCGCGAGTACACGAAGTTCCACGAGGCCATATTAACACCGCTCAGGGTATGTTGTTTCTAGAAGTATTGCTCCATCTCCTCTTGTCACACTTTGATCTGTCACTTTAAGGGTTAAGACGGTTCTTTGTGTGCAGTTTTTGGCGGGATATTAAACTGTCATATATATATATTTATCTTCTTCTACTTATATAGGAATTAAATTATATAGGTCTGCGCTAAAGTATAGATTTCGGTTAATTATTTTTAGTTTTACTTCTCTGAGACTTGGTCCTTATTTTAAAAAAAAACCAGCCAGTGACTCGCAGATAATTTGCTCAAAGGATTTTAGTGTGATTTCCATTTGACTAATTTTCTATTTCCTTTTTTTTTATAATTGCAGGGTAATAGGAAGTTGGTGTTTATCGATAATCATGCGCGTCTAAGCGACTACGTGGACGTGGAACAACAGAAGCTGCCGGGAGCGACCCTCGCTCTGGAGGAAGACCTGAAAGTGTTCAACAATGCTCTCAAGCTTTCGCACAAAGACACCAAAGTAGCGATCAAAGTGAGTCATGTTATTGTATAAATGTACTTTCCCTCAGTCGATGATTCGTCGGTCGTTTATTTGTAACGATTTCACACACAGCATGTAACAACAGTAGGGAATAATTTCTGGGACTATGGTGAACCTAAGTTAACATTTTTTTAATTCTTCTTAATGACTCGTATGAAAACCTTGAAGTGACTATGTAATCTTGAAAAGATGTAGAGGCTAAGCAGATAGAGAAAAATCTTATCATAGTAATATTTGGACTTAGTTTTTTACTTCAGACTATTTATATGTCAGGCGTGACGTACCATTTGTTTTTTCGCATTTAGATGTTAGTTACAAATGCTTTGAAAATTTGATAAATACAGTGATTGGACAAACTGTTATTTATTAAATGAACTCAGAAGAAATTTCAGACGAATTGATTATATTTACATTAGAACTCGTGGCAGTTGAGTGGTTCGGCTGGCGGAGAGGTGCTTCGACGCCCGCAAATCGAACCCTGCGAACACGAAATTCGCGTATATTTACTAAATGAAAATTGGTAACAGTATCGGCTGACGGTGAATTAAAACTTCGTGAGGAAACTTTAACCTGAGAAATGATCTTGTAGTACCACCGTATATGTGAAAATATAAAACTGTGAATTTCTCGTAGTTTGAAATCGACAATACGTCGTGGGATGGCGTGGTAATTATGCCCATACGTTCTTTCGGGAAGTGACCTATGACTCTGTAGTGGGTCTCTTACGGGTTGATGTGCTTTTTTGTAGGTTATCGTTTGACCGTAATCTTATCTGGTGTTAAATGATAATGTGCTCCAAGATGGTAGTCACGCTAAACCTAGAGTGAGACTGGCTCTCAAGTGCAGCTGCCGGAATACACCGACAGGTTTTCAACTCGTGTGTGGTAGCTGGCCAGAGGGATATAGAAAAAGCCCTACCACCATGCTATGGTTTCATCAGTTGCAAGGATTCGAACCTACGTCCTTCGATGCTGTGTCCAAAAACGCTATCAACTAAGCCATCATCGCTTCATAAGCGAGTGTCTATGTTTGTTTGTTGTTTGCATGCAGAATAATTTGCATGATTGTAATAATTAACGCAGGTTGGACCGACTGCGTTACAAATAACAGCTGTCGAGAAGACCAAAGTCCTCGGTCATCCGGTTCTACTGAACGACGTGTACTACGCCTCCGAGATAGACGAGGTATTCACTATTTGCGTATTTATTTTTGTCTAGCCCCTAAATGGCTAGATAAATTTTAATCTCTAGACTGTCCAAAACCATAAAGGTATGAGTTACATACAAACGAATGTAGACCTCATGAGGCACAGGTCAAGAGACTGTTGCCAGCATAAGCTTGAAAATACACCTGACTTATCACAAAAGTTTGAAAAAAATAAAAATAATTATGAGTTGTTAAATTACAATCTTAAACAAAATGTTTTTCATTGTTATTTTTTAATTTCTTCGAACTTTTTTTGATTAAACTATGAAATTTTCAATGTAAGATGTAGTGTAAAAAAATTGAGATATTAATAAGAAATGTTATGCACAGAAAACAAAGCATTAAAAGAAATAGGAACAAGCTAACCCATACTTTGCTTAAAAAAATTCTTTAATGTTTACTTATTTTTCTCGATGAGTGGGTGGTTGTCATCCGTACCGGTGGTGGTTTTGACGTTCACAAACATCTCCTTGGGGCCTAAATTAAATAAAGTATTTTTGATATAAAAGTACAATAATTCTGAACCTAGTAATAATATGCTTAGTAAAGTATTTTTGTTTCGAAGCCGGTAATAGCCAAGCGGCCGTTAGAAAAAGAGTTAGATTTATAGTATACGTATATAATTAAGCACAGATTTATTTAATCGATATATATTCAAACGTGGAATCGAAATGTGGTATAGAGTACAGAGATACAGATTATAAAAAAATATATTTACATCTGCCACAGATTGATGAATATTTGTGTTATTCAAACCTATAATTAAGGTTATAGTTCAAAACCAGTCAAGTCCAATGTTATCCGTTCTTCAGTTTGTAAGTTTTTTTTTTGTGTTTCTTTTTTATTTAGACTTCGTTCATGGTACATAAAAACTGCAAATCTAAAAAAAATATCGTATATGAACGATTAAAATTGGACGTGGCTTAATTTAAAATATAACTACTTAATTTAAAACAAAAAATTATACATATTATATTAAAAAAATACCCTACCGGTATGTTATCTTTTGAAATTATACCAAGATCGAAGATTGAAAAACGTTTTTTTAATGTTCCAAGAACAAAGCAATGATAACATAGATAATAAATTTTTGACATAGGTAAGTAGAAAGTGGCGCCACTCTCGAGCCAAAATGGAATCGAAAACCGACATCTGTGTATAACTACAAACGATGATTTTATGTGTAGATAATTTCAATCTGCGTCTGCGTCATTCTTTTTTTTTCTAAACAGGTTTGCTTGGTCGACGACAATCAGTTCTCATTGTCGATTATAAACGAGGCGACGCCTCTCAGCTTCATACACAACGACTGCGATAACATCGTCCAGTCCATTATACACATCAGGAACAGATGGGAGCTTAGCCAGCCGGTAACTCTTCTCAACATTCCTATCTTTAATAAATAGTGCCTCTTTAATAAATGAGAAACTAACTAACTTTAATAACCTATAGAGTACTAGCAGGCCCGGCGGACGTTATCCTGCCCTGATAATAAATGCACCAATTTTGCTTAATCTATTTTTTTATGTGCCTGATGATGAAGACAAGGTTTTTGTATGAGAGAAGATGTTTGAAAAATAGTCAGGAAAATGAGAAAAATTGGGTTAAAATGTTTTCATATAAAAAATTGAATGAGCGAGTGAGACGAAGATAAAAAAAATTGGTTGTCTGTAAAGTTGCTTCAGGGACGATAATTTTACGTGATAACGTCATAAGAAAACATCGATGAAAACTTGAATACATTTATGAAATGAATTGAATTATTATCACTGAATTACCGACGCAGTAGAAGAGAGATAGATGCGTCACAAGCCGAACGCTTAGGCTGATCGCGCCTCTCTATCGCATGTTCCGCGCTCTTGCTTTCACGTTCGGCTTAGGCGGAACGTGACAATGAGTCATGCTTTTTCGTGCGTGTAGCCGGCGTTCATCGATTTATAAGAGGTTATCACGTCAATAAATGTAAATAAAATGACATTTAATGGAATTTGTAGGATACAGTAACCGTCCATCAGAAAATACGTCCGAAAGACGTACCCGGGACACTGTTGAATATGGCGCTCTTGAACCTCGGCTCGTGTGATCCGAATCTACGTACCGCTGCGTATAATCAGCTATGTGCTCTCACTGCCACTTTCCATCTCAAGATCGAAGGACAGTTGCTGGAGACTTCAGGTATAGAATAAATAGAAAAGATATAATTCTTGTATTATTTCTGGTAAAATAGCTGTAAAATTCCGTGAAACAGCTTGTACAACTTAGGCAAAACGTTGGTATAATGTTGGACTTTGGTATATTTCACAAGTAAGGAAATAAGGAAAGTAGCTTCCCAAATGGATAGTGAACTGGTGATGACATCGGGGTTGTTGGGTATTCTTTCTCAGCGTCACCGGGAATACGTTTTAACTGTGTGTATTGTGGGATATTCCTTCTCAATTCCATTATAAACACATTATTATAATCGGAGAGAAGTGTTGTTGGGCATTTCTTACCAACTGCACTATGGACAATGGCGTTTAGGATATTGGGCATTTCTTCTCAGATACACCATAAACGACATTGGGATTTGTCGGGTATTTCTTCTCAACGGTACCATGGACACATACCAGTTGGGGGGTCGTGTTGTTGCTCATTTCTGCTCAACCGAATCACCACTATACTTGCGAAAACCCGATACGCTATAAATTCCATCATCAAATGAGATTTAGTGTATAGCGATTTGCAATTTTACTTTTGGAAACTTGTTCTAAACTTTACTGTTTGATTGACAGGTCTGTGCATTCCGTCCAACAATACGATATTCATAAAGTCTGTGAGCGAGAAGCTGGCGCAGAACGAGCCCCGTCTCACTCTCGAGTTTCTTGAAGAGTGTATTCAGGTAAATTAACTCAAATATAATATCCACCATTTTGTATGTCTTAAGTGTCCATAAGAAACTTCTTATCGAGTTAGCTTTCAACAAAAAAACACTATTTATGACACGTGTTTGTAATATAATTTTTTTGGAATGAAGTCTGAGTTGACTGGTTTAAATCGTCACGTAGGGATTAAGCGTTATGCTTTTGTAACTCTAATTGTGTCTATTGTATACGAGTACGTGTGTATGTTCGTGTATTGGATTTTTTGCAACGAGTGTTCTTCGTTGACTGTCGCGTTCACTGTAACTTGTAATTAAAGAAAGGTTAAAGAGAGGATAAGAATGCTATAATTAATCAATGTATGCGTCTAGGTCCTTAGTTTCCAAAGTGGTCCCGGTGGACCCTCAGGGGTCCACGGGAGACTCGATGGGGGTCTACACTGGCGTGACAAATAAATAGATGTTCTGATTTCGTAAGCGGGTAGAAAAATAATTGAGTATTTATTTATAAGAAGCAATTGGGATTTCTCATTTAAGTGGGTATTGAGTTTAATTTTAACTTTCTATAAATGGAGTAATTTTATATATGCATACTATGTACTTCAATAATACTTTCTACTAATATAACAAAATTTTGTGATACTTTTTTTATCAAGTTTATAGAATGAACATCACAATCTTTTGCCGCACCGTGGAAACAAATTATATCGACGTGTACACTAATAGTTGCAAAATATTAGATACCGTAATTTACTCGGTTATAGCGTAAACAGTTGTATAATCTCAATATGTAACAGGTGGACGTTTCATTAAAAGTTACTTTTTTATTGTCTTCAAATAAGAATATGGTTTGTGACGAGTGTTACAGGAAAATCCTACGTTTCCAATTATAATACAAATAAATAAACAAATCTATAGAAAACCTCCGATGAAACGATAAAAACGTCTCACACTTGTGAAATTCAGCACACTATGCCCATTAGGAGGAATCCAGTCCTGGGTTATAAGTTCGTCCATAAACTTATCGCTGTACAGGTTATACCGTAAACTTTACATATATTTAACTAAAACGGTACAAAACTATGTAAAAAAATTGTTCTTCACTTTTGATAATATCTTTTAAATCAATTTCCCAGGGTTTCCGAGGGTCCACGATAGAACTGAAGCATTTATGCTTGGAGTACATGACCCCGTGGCTGGCGAACCTCGTCAGGTGAGAACGGAACAAGGAAATTAATGCTGTCAAAAGCTGGAATTCGTAAAAGACCGACATGATCTAAACACTACAAACTGTGACAAACTGGTCGTTCCATGTTTGAGACTTAAAAAAACCAGTAACAGTTTTTTAGGTAACAATGTTAGGTGTTATAACAAAGTCCCAAAGCATATTGCCGATTTGCCGGATCGTAAGTTTAAGCGCCATGTCAAGCTGGTTTTGGTGCCAAAATGCTATTATAGAGTGGAAATATACAACTATATATGTTAAAAAGTTAAACCCGATCGAGTATGGCTGTTGTTGGTCGTTTTTCCGAACCGGTGGTAGTTTTGACGTTTACAAGCGCCTTCTTAGGGCCGAAATTGAATAAAGAATTTTTTTATTTTGAAGAAAAACCTATCCTTTTTTAAGTCTGTAAATATACCAATCGACGATATCTTGTTTTCTGATTAACAGTTGTACGAGATTTTTATGCATTTTAAGATTATGATTTGTAAGTTAGCGTATATTTATAAGTAGTTCGATTCTATACATATAATATAATACTTATTTATTCATTCATGTGTATTCTGTGCATATATATTCAAAGGAGTTAAAAAGTTTGGTTTGTACGTCGACACGGTGTCCGAACACGCTAATCGCTGTGTCGCGTTATTGCTTCAAACTTTAATCGATAAGTATAATGGACAGATTTTGCAAAACGTCCGAAGAGTCCCGTCGCCAAAAGCAAGTCGCCCAGATACTGGAGAAGTTGATAACCCTCACCATCGAAGAGACGGAGATGTATCCCTCGGTCCAGGCCAAGATATGGGGCTCGATTGGAAACGTACCTGATCTCATCGATATGGTCCTGGACAGTTTCATACAGAGGAGTGTCAACTCTGGTGAGATTTCCTTGAATTTTTTAATCGATTCGTATTCAATCAGATAATCGATTGGAAAGTTGAAATGAACAATCGTATTCTTCGAGTATATCATTCGATAATTTGAAGTAACTGTAATCAATATTTGTCAAAATAGCAATTTCTTTATTAAATGTTTTTGAAAGTAAATACGGTACTTGTAACAAAACAAAAAAACTAATCTAAACTAATTTCCGAAACGATTGGACTAATGTTGATAGGACCTTCGCTGGCAGATAACTGAAGTTATACGGAGTAATTTACGCTACTTTTATTTTGGCAATATATTAGAGTGGAGAACCTTATGAATGAAAAGTAACCTTTTTATACAGAGGCAAACGAAGTGGCGGGAGATAGCTATTTCATACATTATTTTGTGTATTGAGAGTTCTCAAATAATCAATAATAAGTTAATGGTTTATGAAACCACGATGCGAGTGAAACTTTTTCGGATTGTAGGTATTGAACTGAAAATTTTGCGAAAAATTGTTCCATGATAGACGCATTTTCAAAACTAAGCACAATATTTAATGATGTCATGGAATCATTTTGTATTGAGTAGTAGGCGCCGCCATATTGGCGTTGGTAGCTCTGCCGAGAACCTTTTATTGTACCCCTACTCTGCGGGCGGTTGTATAAGGCGGTTGTGTAATCTAATGACACGGTTTGTGTGGTGGGAGGTGCGCGTGTTGTTTACAGATTCATTGCTATGTGCATGTGACGGCGCAGGCGTCGACAAATTTATTGATTTGTGTGTATACAGGGTTGGGATCTCCCATGGTGGAGATAATGGCGGACACGGCGGTCGCTCTCGCTTCGGCGAACGTTGAGCTCGTCTCCGAAAAAGTCATCGGAAGGATGTGCCGCGTGAGTAATATATTTTTTTCTACTCTTTAGTTATTTTATTTTTTTTATATACTTACATCACGCCAAGGAGTATAGAAGTAATGAAACCTTATCATGAATTTGTAACTGGAATAGTGTTTACTACAATTCATTAAATAATCATAAAAACATGGTGTACGGCCGCGTTAGAAAGGAAAAGAAGAAAGCAGTTAAGAAAAGAGTTCCTTACATTTTACTTAAATTCTAAATGTGATTCGATATGGAGATTTCGATTGTTTATTTTTGTATGTCTTCGTCACGTAAGAAAAATGCGTTATTTTTTCGGAACTTTTAGTGTGTATTTTATTGTTTTTACGGTGCATCGAAAGATGGCGCTGTTCAATGTATGAACTCTAATATATTTAAGAGTTACCAAATTTTGTCGACCTAGCTGCATACATAGAGTAATTTGATTAGTTGTTCTCTTCCCACCCCTAACCAGCTATAAAGGTGCCTCTTGTTAGAATTTCTAATATTCGCACGCACAAACCCACTCATATAGAATATACAGAGCGAGAGAGTAAGTCGCAAGGAGGCAGAGAGACATAATAGAATAACGTTATTTACTTATGTGACTATTTCTATCATTCAACTTCTATCGCTAGTCCCGTTAAGGAACTCGATGCCAACGATCAAAATGACTTTAATGTACTAAAAAGTGTGGACTGAAGTTAACGGTATTCCCAATTTAGAGGATTTCCCTTCAAATTTAGGTGGTAAATAAGGGGGTTGGGATTTTTTCGGGGTTTCATAATGTTAGGGGCTTTTTTAATTTACAAAATAGACCCTGAGATAACCTAATCCACCAATTTTTTGGATTTATTTAAAGAACACACAATACACTTCTAGACGTTTGTCAATATCAGTGTCATACTTATTCATTTTAATTTTTTAAGTTCAGAAGTAATCATTTTTGAAAGTTGGTAGTGGAATTTGTACATATATGTATGTATAGAACAGTATTGCGTAAGTTGTATACACGTTTTTAAACATTTATATATTTATAAAGAAAATATTTTGTTGTTCAAATTATACGTTCCAAAATTAACTGAGTTTATTAGAGAAACAAAAAATCGTTTACACAAAAAGCAGAACGAGTCTAAAACGAATACAAACAAACTGTTTAATCTTCAGAACAAGTATGTAGTCATTATGTTAGTCGACAAAAAAAAATACATAACAGCGCCATCTAGTGACGTAAGCCGTAATAGAAAAAAAGATATCAAAGAAATGAAGAGGCTATGATTGACACAGTCCGCGCTTTTTGACCGCTCTGAATATATAGTTGCGCAGAACATACATTTATGTGTACATACGTATTACATAGAGACAAGTTACGTATAAAAAAATAAATGCCAATTTTAGATTCCTATAATAATATTTTAACTTTACTTTGTATTAAACTCATGACTAGATTATGCGCAAGCCTGAACTTACGGCTATATTCAGAACGGCCAGTAAGATTGTCCAGGGACTATACTTTTTAGCATAAGCAAGTTTTCTTATATTTACTGCTTGAAATATTATTGATAAAGCTATGAATGAATTACGGTATAGGAATACATCGTAAGGAAATTTGAACCCTTGACAAATATGAATATTCTGGTATGGTACATATTATACTAATGGTCGTCGAAAGTCGACCGTGATTAATCAGTCTTAAAATTTAAATTTCAATAACATTGACATTACCCTCCCAAAGTGTGAATAGAGACTTTATAGTAAAGGCTTTTTGATAACACTAATACTCAATAGGTACCAATCACAAAGAAAATCGTTTTGACAAACAGGAGAAAGTTACTGGACCGTTTTATTTTTGCTTACTTAAATATACATACATTCAGAAGTTTAAAGTTGATAATAAATCATCTGTTGGTGTTGTTGTCCATTACAACAAGTACTTTATGAGTTCACAAATTGGGATATTTTGAAACTGGTTTTAAATTGTTATTCCCCGTTGCTGGGTAAAGCCGCCGGAATTCCCATTTTTAACGCAAAAATTACATAGTAACTTTTTATGTTACAAAAAATGTCAATGTAACACAAAATTAACCTAATTCTTTTTGTAAAGCTTGCTCCATATAAAAATGTATGAAATTCGTAAGAGAAAAGCTAAAAATTACGATATACTCTTTGAATACTTCCTATATATATTTTTTTTTTCGCGACATAATTACTTATAATCGGAGTTAATTATAGTGAATCTGATTTTAACGTTAGATTTATCAGAGTTAGAAATATAAAAAAGAAATCTCAATGATAAAATTTTATGTCAATGAACGATGTTGTATTTTTACCTAAAGTTGGGAATCTTAACCCTTAATGGACGATTTTTGTTTCACGTTTTAAAAAAATATTGTGTAATAGACATGTATATTAGCATTTGTGTAATAGACATGTATTACTGTCTAGGAAAAATGAGTAAAAAAATCTAGACATGAATTTACTATACTTTTTGCCAACATTAAAAAAAGTACAAAATTAAATAAAAACTAGTTGTCAAAATTAACAAAAAATTAAAAGGAGGTCAATTTTATCTGTGATGTTTAGTATGTTGTTTAAAAACAACATTGTCCATTTAAGGGTTAAGTAGCATTTAAGTTTATATTTTTATTAAACTAGCTGACCCATCGAACTTCGTACCGCCTAACCGTTGATTCTTTAATTATTATTTTTTTTTTGTTAATACTTATTCTGCTATTCGGGACGCTATATAATGTTAAATGTTACCATCGTATAAATATTGACATTCATATTTTTACGATACTAACGTCACTCATTTGTTTTGCCTTCCCGGAACCTCTCCACTAACACTTAAATTTTATGGTATGGTATTAAAGTTCAAATTGGCTTTTAAGTATTATTACGAAACGTTTGTATGGGAGTATAGAAAAGTGTCGTTTTAAGACTTTCCCAGGTAATTTTTTTAATTTTTCTCTCCGTAAGATCCATCCTCGTACTTCAAGGAATATTCTAAAAAAATAATTAGCGAAATCGGTTCAGCTGTTCTCGAGATTTGCGCTTAGCAACACATTCAGCGATTCATTTTTATATTATAGATAAACTTGTTAAGTACAATTAATAAAGTGGAAAAGCTAGCGAAGTGAAGTCACTTCGCAGATTCCAGCCATCCGGAGATTTGTAATGTTTGAGTTTCTATTGAAATTGATGTTGACATTTTGATATAATATATGCTCGAGGTAACAAATGACAATTTTGGCGGCTCTACCCTGTTACGTTTTAATTGATATTCTATGCAGATGTTTCACAGCTCACGTCAGTATATTTGACCGCTCTGAATATAGCAATAAGTTTGGGGGATTGCACGTAATATATTCAAGAGTTTAATACAAACTAAAGTTAAAATATTATTATAGGAATCTATAATTGGCATTTACTTATCCTGAAGTCGTCTCGATGTTATACGTATAACGTAATACGTATATATATATAGGCAAATTTGTGTTCTGCGCAGCTATGTTCAGAGTGATCAAAAAGTTTGACGCGGACCAATATAACCAACGTGAAGATCATTTTTCATGATGCTACACCCATATTTGCGTGATAAAGATTCGGCTACTTCTAGCGCTAAATTTAACGTCAAAAACCATTTCGATTAAAACTCAGACTGCATGTCTTCTCATGAACTCGAAATTAACGTCCGCTAAACTCTATTGATGTACATAAAAACCGCCAATCCAGTTATCGTGCGGCGTCTATCGTCATCTAGTTCGATAGTTCGCATGGCAATAATGTCTTGCCACATCTGCATTTAGTGTGACCATAGACAAAACTTAGTAGCGATACACGCAGGTATGGGAGTAGCATAAGAATATCAACAGTTTGCTCTTACCTGCCTGTTGTGTATGACGGATTAAAAGATATATATTGTTGTTTCCCGCAGGCCCTTTCTAAACTGCCCAATAATATCCTGGGTCCCGTTACCCCGGCCACTGTGAGTTTATATGTTTTTTTTTATTGTGTTTTATGTTTATTTATTTATAATTTATGTACAACGAAGTTTTTGAAGGTTTGTTAGGTGAAAAATATAGTATGCTCTCTGGGAAAAAAATGGTTTCGGAATATTTTTGCCTATTTTGTGATTTGAAACAAAATAAGGCATGGTTAGCTTCGTTTGTATAGGTATAGATACGTTAAGGTTTTATTGGCATAAATCCTTTAATTTAGCTGGTATGCCTTCAACGGTAATGAGTAATAGCAAAGGTCAGTGTAGAATAGATTTAACCAGCTGCTTCGGTCGAGTTAATGTATGTCCTATATTCCTCGGAAATAATACTTTTTTTTCTGGATGAGGGTTACCTTACGTCGTTTCCTGTATTTCTGTACAACGTATATGCAAAATTTTATTATTATCGGTGCAGTAGTTAACGCGTCAAAGTGTAACTAACAAACACACGTTCGCATTTATTGTATTAATTACGTTGTGACTACCGTTTAATTTTTTTTTTTCATATTTATTATTATACTTTTGTTATTTTCAAAGATTGGCCTAATTAATATCCTTCTTTCCAAATTATCTCTTAGTGTGACTAAATTATATGTCGGTGATCATTTAAAATACCAATCGGTATATCTATCTGTTAGTATATCTGAATTAACTGATGTCTATGTTCAGTGGATATCTTTGATTGTCTAGTAAGTATATTAATATTCAGTTAGTTAATTAATTTCTTTTGGTCGAGCTGCAAATGCGATTGGATCTGTGCTTATAATTCTATCGGTTCTTATTTATAAAAAAATATATATTTATAATATTAAATTGTATATCTTGTAAAAAAAACATTACTATGTAGACATAAACGTCTAAATATAAATGAAGCAACGTGTTTAGATAAGGAAAAAGCTATATTTTTTTTTATAATATACAAATGTAAAATCTCATCATCATAATGAGTTAGATGATTCAAATGCGATATTCAAAGTCAGTAAGAATAAATAATATTCACAATTATAGTCGATTACTTGGAGACATATTTCTTTGTCGTTTAAGACTTTCTTTACTTATCGTCTAGAGCAAATTATAAATTTGATGATTATATAATAATGATTATTTATTTAAAAACATTAAAAATGTTTACATACCCTGTGAAGGATTTGTGATACAGTGACTCTAATTATCGTTTTACTGCATAACAAGATTTCGTCGGTATGAATATTGAAGTTTGAAATAAAACAAATATAATCGATTTCAGGCAGATCAATTCTAGAAAAATACACCAGAATGTCCTATTTATGTCATATTTAGATACCTACCTAGTCTAGGATTGTCATAAACGAACAAAATATATCAATCACTATACATTTCCTATTCGATTTTGAGGAGTTCCCTGATGTATCTTCGAAGTCCGATGTCCAACGCTTATAAAATTAAAATGGGACTCCATTGAAAATATTCCATTTCCTTTGCAAATCGGTTTATAAATGTAGAAGTTCTGTAGGTAACTAATATAAAAAAAAATACAACCGAATGAAGAATCTCATCTTTGTTGAAATCGGTTAAGAGCTAGGTAAAACTGTTTCAGGTGGTAGACAAGACATGTCATTCACCTACAGCGATGTTAGAGCAACATATGATGTGGGATGACATCGCTATTCTCGCCAGATATTTGGTATGTGATTATTTTTTAAACGTCTTACAATATCCCTGGTGAGATTTTCCATTGTCAACATATTATAAATTATTCTCCTTTTATTCTTTACTATGCTATTCAAGCCCCTTTATGAGAGAATTATATGATAAACTCTTCTTTAAAATGTCATTCTTCTAGACATAAATTGTATGTTAACTGCCACTTAATTTTAAGAATTTAATTGAATAAAACTAGTTTTATTGGTAACTAGAGATGAACTTTAAATAAGTGTCTGTACGGCAAAGTGGTTTAAGCGAGCTTCTCGCTGCTGACATTCCGCTGAGTATCAAGGGTTCGAAATTTACATAGGAGAATTATCTGTGTAATTCATATATAATTGTTCTGGGATTCTATGTATTTTTGTCCTCTTGACACGGGGATTGTTTCCTAGATCAATTTGTATTTAAAAGGACATTTTAATTTGTTCGCATCGTCGAAGTATAAACTGTTTAAGTCATATTTTCTATGCGTGAAGGTATTTGCAAAATAATTTGTTTAGTAAAAAAGAATAGCAAATAGATATGTTTTTTTTTGTATTAAGTTTTTAAGTTGAAGTTTTGTTTTCCAGCTGATGTTGTCGTTCAACAACTGCTTGGACGTGGCCCGGCACCTTCCGTATCTGTTCCATACTGTGACTTTCCTCGTGTGCTCGGGGACCGTGTCAATGCGCGCCGCCACCCACGGCCTCGTCATTAACATCATCCACTCGCTGTGCACTTGCACGACGCCCAGTTTCTCCGGTCAGTGTGATTCTCAATCGCGCACGCATATACGCGTACGTAAATGCGGACGCGACAGCGCATACGCACGCATTTTTCTTTTTTTTCTTTGTTCTTTTTTTATTGTGTACTATAAAGTGGTAGTAAAGAGATAACAACCTCAGTACAATCAAAAATAAACGGTGAACACAGTGTGATATAAAATACATCGACAGTTATTGGTGTAATAACGGTCTGTCTATACGACTCTCGTTAGCTAAATATATCACTTGGTAAATGAAAAAAGTACGTTTTACGGCTGTGAGAGAGGGCTTTATGTCAAAAGGATGCATAACATTTTTTTTTTTGCTTTGAATTTTATTTTTATTTTAAGGTTACAAAATATTCGTAACATAAGTTACGATACAAATAATATACAAATTATAAAGTTAACAAGGCGCATAAAAAAATCATTTACATCCTTTTTGCATTTAGAATGTGCTATAGTGTCTATTCCCGAAACGTGATAAACTAAAACGGGTTATACAATTGAAGATTATGTTTAGGAGAGTCACTATATCAGTTTTATTACCATGTGTGTAGGTGTAGGAATCCAGTTGAATGCAGACATTTCACTATTAAAGTATATTGCGATCAGATTTGGAAGTTATTTTTCATGCCAGTATAATTGTGTAACAGTGAAATGAAATTTTGATATCACTGCTACTTCACATGTGATCAATGCAATCCTGCTATATTTTAATATTATGGTATTGTCAAAGAGTTAATGTTTGATGGTTCTAAAAATACCCTGTGTTTCTGCGAACGACCTATTTAATTTCCTCTGTATAATCTACGGAGTTATTATTTACAAGTACTATAGATTCAAAATAGAATCTCGTGATTATCATATGACTAATTATTTTTCATTTCACATGATAAATAGCAGTGTTGGATGAAATATTATTTGCCTAGTTACAATTTTTTGGTGTTCATGGCAAAGGAATTAGATAACCCTCACTAAAATAAGATAACTCATCATATTTTAAATTTTGTCGCGTATTTTCACGGATAAAATCATTTTATTTTATTATTCTGTATATATTTGAATTGTTTCCTTTTTTAAAATCATTTGACTGATATATAATTTAATAAAATACATATATTTATTGAATGCGATGTTCGATTAATCAGAGGAAACCCAACGAGTCCTGATGCTGTCGCTGGACGAGTTCGCACTCCCGAAGTTCTACCAGATGTTCGGAATATCGAAAGTGAAGTCTGCAGCGGTCACCGCCTTCCGGAGTCCTTACAACAGGCACGCCGCCGATTGGTAAACATCAGGAAACATTTCTCTACCTTTACTATGTGTTTCAAATAAGAAGATAATTGTCAAACCGCCATATTGTTTCAGTAAAATATGTTGATATTACGTACTCGTATATCATGTAATCTGAGGTCTATATAGATATACGCACGCAATATATATATATATATATTACTAACGGGCCCGGCGGATGATATCCTGTACTGCTAATAAAAAAAATCTAGAATCAAACCGAAGCGCCACCTACCGGCCGCAATTGTGAATCTAAACCATTCTTGAATTTAGTGTTTTTTTTTAAATAAAAATTAATTCCCGTATGTATGTAAGCGCATCACTTCAGAACGGCTGGACATATTTGGATTATTCTTTTTTTTTTTGTTGCTTTTGTAATTGTCATAAAAAGGTATTTATAAATAGTGAGTCAATGATTGAGAAAGGAGACAACCGTCAAAAATATCGATAAATTGATTGACAAGTGTTTCACACAGATGTTACACTTAAAGGATGAAAACTATTTAAAGGTACTCTGAGCATTCGTACACGTGCACCGAGTCCGTGTCATCGAGCAGTACCGGACTCCCGCTGTCGGCGGGGTCGTGCGGCGGACCGCCCATGCACCCTGCGACCCCCGCCCCCCACGGTGCACACATGCACGGGCACACGCACACGGACCGCGAGCGCCTCCCGCTGCAGTCCCTGGAGACGATCACGGACGCGCTCCTTGAGATAATGGAGGCTTGCATGCGAGACATACCCAACTGTGATTGGCTTCAGACTTGGTAACCATGCCTTTTCATACAATTCTTTATTTTTAGCACCATCCTTGTATTAATGCGATATCTTACTATCCTTTTCGTTTTATACTATAACCAGGAAATTACAGACACTTTGTACTCCTGAAAATAGACTTGTTGATTTATAAGAAATTTTGAATTATCTATGGACGTTCTTTTATACTTTTAATTATGATTTTATCATTGCTACGTTTTGTTATTTCCGAGTCTTATATTACTCGGAAAAGTATTTCAAAAATCAATTCAAACATTCTACTAGAGAGCATTAACAGATTTAATTGAATATTTTTTTTATTTTTTATGTTGAAAACTCATCTATATATTTTGACTGTAAACTGTTTTGTAGTCTTAGTGTAGTATGTGCTTTAAAAAATGCTAGTTACAATCAAATAAAATATTGTTAATATATTGTTATAGGACATCACTGGCGAAAAGTTTCGCGTTCTGTTTCAATCCGGCCCTGCAGCCGAGGGCACTCATAGTATTCGGATGTATCAGTAAGTTTTTGATCGATAATTAATTACTGTAAAATAGAAACATTTTTATAGAGATAATTCACAATATCTGTACTTTAAGGGAAGAGTCATGACAATATAGAATGTGCTTTAAGAGATAGGTCATGTCAATATAGACTGTGCTTCGAGAGAAGAGTCACGCCAATGTAGACGTGCTTTAAGAGAAGAGTTATGCCAATGTAGATAGTGCTTTAAGAGATGAGTCAAGCCAATATAGATCGAGCTGTTAGTATTCATCCACGGTGAATACGCGGTGCCTGGCGTGCTATTCTACTGTTCAGACGTTTTTCAGGTGCTACAAACCATGAATGAGGACTTGTTATTTTTACTAAACAGTTCGATCCCTTGATGGGAGGTGATGAACATAAGAGATTATGCACAAAATTAATAAAAAAAGTGTGTGTGCGATTCACACACGATGGAAGTGAAACTTTAGTAAATCGATAAAAGAATGAGATGAATATATATAAAAAGGGTAGGATAATTACAAAGTTTATTTGTTTAAAAATGAAAGTATTTTGATTAATTTAAAAAAATATTTTATTTAACATATGTTACATAATTTATTGCTCAAGTTCCATATTTTCAGTTTCAACAAACAAGATATAAAAATACTCACAAACACTGTTAAATAATAACAGACCACGCTGACTTGTTACTAAAAAGCTGTAATACGCAGCCGCATATAGTGTACAGTAGTACACGTACTTTTTACATATACTAACACAAGTTAAATGCTCAAATACAAGCAAGTATTAAACAGTGTGCAATATACATACACACCGACATTTCACTAAGTTTCACTTCAACGAATAAATATATGGTGAATTTTATACTTTATATAAAAAAATATATATATTATACCCTACAAAATTCTTTAAGTATACTCGAATGTCGATGTTCACATTTATAATCATATAAATACAAATAAACAAATTTCAATTTTATTAAAAAAATTCCTAGCGATAAAACCGCGCATTATGTTGCTCGCTACATAGGTCCGTAGCGTGGCCGCAACCGGCGGATAGGAACGTTTGAAAACAACGAGGGCTATCAATCACGCTCAGGTCCATCGCGCTAAGCGCCCTCCATAATCACTACACTATGGACGCAAACCGGCGTTCTCATATCATATATCTCATATAATATATAAAAAAAAGGTATTTATTTATTTCAAAGAAATCTACAGCTATACTTAAAAAAAAAACAAAAAGTACAAGTTAAATGTTATTTTCGCCAATAATGATTTCAGTTTAATATAAATTTTTTAATCAAATGACTAACCCAAACTTTTATGTATAAAGTAAAATAACAAACATCTAATTTATAAAAAAATTACATAACTTATAAGTGGAAAAATAAAATTTGAAATAAAAATGTAAATAGAAAATAGCAACTACACTCTTAGTCTCTTCAATTTCATTGTTCTATTTGTGAAGTCTTTATGCTTTTCGATTTTTATTTCAGGTAAAAATGTAACCGATGACGACATGAAGCAACTGCTGAGGATCCTCGTGAAGGCTTTGGAATCCTTCAACGACTTGGCTCTACTGGAAGCTATAATAATGTGTTTGACCAGATTGCAGCCACTTTTGTATCCCGTGAGTGTCAATAAGTTGTTTGTCTTCTTCAAACGATTGCTTAACTTTTCGTTGTATGTACTGAGAATGTTATTTTCAATGCGCTTCGGGAAGGAGGTGTTGCTGGCAAATGTATTTAAAAAATGTAGTCTTGTAATTGTTAAAAAATATCATTATCTTTGTACCTTTCATCCCACCCAAATACATATTTTTCTCTTCAACTTTCTCCTGTCAGGTGACATCTCAGTATTCACACCTTTTATACACAATCCATCCAAACCTTTTCAGTCTTCTTCACTCCTATATCCGTTCACCTTCATACTAAAAATCTTTCTAGTTACATTACTTTCATCTTTTCTCATGACATACGCGTACCACGCTAACTTATTCCTTCTCAACTTTTCTGTCACTGGTGCTGTTGTCAAGCTTCCATCTTAACAATCGCATCTCTTTCACATGTAATCTTTTCTCTTTGTCTCTTTCGTAGCCCAGCACTCAGATCCATACAGCATGACTGGTCTTATAATAGTTTTATACAACTTCCTTTGAGTTTCAAGGGTATTCATGAGTCACAAGTACCCCAGACACCTGTCGCCATGTCATCCACCCTGCATTTATCCTATTCTTCAAGTCCTTGTCTATGTGATTTTATATTGTTAAGAGGTACGAATGATATAATTGTTGACAGGCTTCACCAATCCACAAGGCTTTATTCTGGGTGGGTCTCTCCGTGCTGCAGCTGGACGACCCCACGCTGTACGCGGCGGGACTCGCGCTCCTCGAACAGAACATACACACGCTCGACTCACAGGGACACTTCGACAAGAATGTCAGTGGATTTTTCATATTTTGTCCTATATAAGTTTAAAAAAAATGTTTGTTGACAGTTTTTAAAGTTCAGTCTAGTGATAAGTGGGAAGAGTCCTAAGGAAGTCTAATACCAATGTGATTTTTGGTTTATAGAAAATGGCTCAAACGGAGCGAGTCAAATACTAGACGCCCGCTAAATCAGGAAATATTGAGTATAATAGAAAACAATATATACATATATAAATTGAAGTGTTGCTTCTTTGCCCGGAATAATGTTCGAAATGGCTGAATCGATGTTGGAGCGACGGGCTTTTGCAGCTAAATGTTTTACGACGTGCACCAAGTAGTTAAAATAAATTGAAACAACGGTTAATCTACAACAGGGAGGATTATAAATGTTAGGTACTAATTAGAATAGTATGATTAAAAAAGAAACGGCCCTTAGTTAATTCAGCGAAAACATATCATTACCATGAAACAACATAACCGTTTTCACGAGAATGGAGTCGTAGGTATCAACTATTTGAGAATAAAGAAGAGCGAGTACGGCTCTTATACATACACTAATGTTACTTCCATATCTGCGTGACGAAGCTTCGACTACCTGTCGCGTCAACATTAATGTCAAAAATCATTCGGATAAAGACGCAAATTACACGTTCCCACACCTGTGTTTGTATAATAACTTGAAATTAGCGTCCGATAAATTCCTTTGATGTGCGTAAAAATCGCCGGCCCAGTTATGGTGCTGCGTGTGTCGTCACGCATTCCAGTAATTTATAACTCATAACGATAATATGTCTTTCCACATCTGCATTTAGTGTGACCATAGACTCGATATTTTGCTCTCATAGGGCCCGAAGAAATTTCGCTTGAAAATTTAATGAATGATTTTGTTCCGTAGACACTCGAAGAAGTTTTAATGAAAACGAGAGAACCTTTGGAGTTTCACTTTAAACAAATCGATAACGCTGTCGGTCTGAGGTGAGTGAATTTATTTACTTCATTATAATATTCTAATGAATGCTATAAATGCTAGTTTCAGTTTGCTTGTTAGTTAACCTTTCACACCTTTTAATTACTCAACGAAATGATCACACAGATTCGCATAGTCATTCTGTGGAGTACAGAAAAGGACATAGGGTACCTGTCATTTAGGAAAAAGTACTGATGTTGGGTGAAACCTCGAGTAAAAGCTAGTTATTTATACATGCAAAATTAAATACAAACATGACCGCTAAATCCGCATCAATTTTTTTTAAATGGTATTATTGCTTAAGCCCAAACTCTATGGATATAATGTGAGCGATATTATGGCCCAAGAAGTTAACAAGCTAAACCTAATGGACCCGGTTGTCAAGTACAATTGCTGGAAAATACCTATAGGTATTAAGCGGACAGACTTTCAATTCGGAGGTACAATTTTATACAGATGTTATCCTTCACGAAATGCTCCAGCTCGTTGCAGGATTCGAGTCTACGTCGACCCAAGTTGTGTTTGTACACGCGCTCATGGAACTGTTATCATGTCTCATTCAAGAGAAACTTCTTATGGAACTGCTTTGAAATTCTGATCGGCAATCTTTTTGTTTGTCGGAGAGTAGTGGGCTTAGACACTGTGTCGGGTAGAGTGTAGAAAACACCGGTTCTCGACCAATCACCGAAGTTAAGTTACGTCGGGCGCGGTCAGCGCTTGGATGGGGTGATTGCCTGGAAACATCGCCTCACGTTTGCTTTTTATTATGTTTTTTAATTAAAATGTTTCCCTGTAATACAAAAGTTTAATTTCTATCGTATGTCGTATGTCGTAAAGACGACACACACTGTTTTTTTACGCTTTGTAGGTTTTAGCGTCTAGTCACAATCTCGTCTGATGTTAAATGATGATGTACCGTAAGATGGTAATCACGCTAAATCTGGAGGGAGTCTGACATCTGGCTCTCAAGTGCAGCTGCTGGAAGACACCAGCAAATGCTTGACGAAAGATTCTTAACTTGACGGTTGTAGCTATCCAGGCGGGTTTAGAAAAATCTCTAGTAATGAGGGTGTGATGGTTGCGTAGTTTCCTTTCGAACTTCCACTTCGCGCTGGTGGGCCATCTGATCAAGGGGTACCGCCATCCGGCGGGGGGCACCGTGTCCCGTACGTGTCGGGTGCTTGCGACTCTGCTCTCCATCACAGCGCGACGGCACCCGGACAAGTTCCACCTCACGCGGGAGACAGCCGCATACCTCACCGGTACAACTGATTACTGCCTCATCACATTCAATGCCTCGATCTCCTATCCCTTCCATCATTAGATTATTAGAACGTCTTATTTTAATTTGTAACAGCTCCCTTCTAACTGATACTCTTCCCCTTTAGACTCTAATTTAGTATCGCACTTCCCGAGAATAAAGACTTATGTGAAATATGTAACTTTTTTACGTCGCCATTCATCAGCGTCGAATACTGGATACTTGTATGGATAAATTATTCAAAAGTATGCCAATACAGTATCTCTGATGTCTGTGTATTTTTTTCATACTTTCTGGAATAAAGTTATATATGAAAGATATGCACGTCAACGTGAAAAACGTGTCGCACATAATAATTTGATGTTCTATGAATAACTTAAAAAGATCAAACAAAAGCTAGAAGGCGCCTTAAACTAATATATTATTGTATGTTTTGTTGATTTAGCATACTTTTAGACAATATTAAAATGGAGTCATTTCCTTATTAATTGAAACGGAAGCTATTTCTATGAGCTTACTTTTACATACGTTTTTATTCACACTACAATCTACGTTTAATTCATAGCAATAAAGAGTTACTTGAAGGCAATGGTAACACTATTATATATACTGCTTAGTATTAATAGCTGTACAAAAAGTAACTGTCAAAGTTGCACGGTTTTTGTTTTTCAAATCATAAATTATATACTCGTGTATCTTTTAGTCTTTTCTTTATTAAAATTGATTCACTCTATCAAAATATATTGTAATTCGAATGACGAAAAGAGTTAAATACGAGATAAAAGTTGGTAAGCATATGCATATCTCTGTCTCATTCAAAAAATGGTAAAAATCTTCTGTTGCGAGCGCTTCACGGAAAACCTACAGAACACCTACCTAGTAGTAGGACCTACCTACAGGTTGTTCAATTTATTTTAGTTTTTTTATACACTTTATTCTTTACTAAAAATATATCAAGATATCTTAATATTTAGTAGATATATCGATTATTATTATAATTATTAATATATAGATTTATTAAGGTTATGATAAAGTACGATTTTTATAAGCATTACGCGTCTGGCAATGTGTGAAGTGGGGCAAACGGTGTGGTCGCATGTAGAGGAAATGGAAAATAACCTGATAACATTGTTTACAAATAAATTTTGTAAACAAAGTATATTTTTGCTTTCATTTTCTTCCCTCCGTATATTAGTAAACAACGCAGATAAAGTCGCGGGTGTCAGCCAGAATTTAAATAAAATTAAAGACACTGGAATTTATACTACATTTTGTTCATGGGTTTTCTGACAGGAATCGTCTACAGTTTCGTGTCTAGATATTTCATATTGAGTGTAGAGTTAAGGAGAAGTATCTCATATGGCTTCATATCTGAATATGTGGCCACGAAAAAGTATAAATAAATAAAATAGGGTTTCAATAAATGGTCACAAGTTGGATCTGAAATTAACAGTAGTAGACGAAATAAAGAATGCCCAATGAAATTGGTAGAAAATAAAAGATGAAAACGCAATATATTTACTAGGTTTTAATCTTACATTTAATAAATGGAAGAAATTAACATGACCCTTAAAAAAATCTAAACATTCACAGAGCCGGTATCTATTTTTCTCTGTTCTAACCTACGAGGCACGTCCAGAAAGTGAGAGTACTTGATTTTTGTAATAAAACAAAATTGTATTTTAAACAGAATTACTGGCTATAGGTAAGTATGTTAGTTATTTTTCCACGTAGTCTCTTTCCCGTTCTATGCCGGTTGTGGTGCCGTGGCATAAGTTTTTAATGCCCTTCCGAAAGAAACCTCCACCCATGTGAGTTTTCAGGAAAGTGAAAAGGTGGAAGTCTGAAAGCGCTCAGTCAGGGGAATATGTGGGATGATTCAAAATGTCCCAGAGAAATAAGACCCAAAAGCCCTTTGGTGGCGTCATAGCTTCATTAAATTCTCGATACTACTTAAACACCTTCATTCAGTTCATTCAATTCGCCTTAAACAGCTTGGACACGTGAAGAAATTTCGGTTGCTTTTTTACCTTCAGCGACAAGGAACCATGTGCCAGCACGCATTTCCAACTTGTTGGGATCTCCTATCAACAGATAAGTAGACAGACGCTGTGAAGCGAATTTTCAGACTAGCAATGCCCGCCTGTGCTCATTCTGTTCAGAAGAAACCGCACTAACATTCAGTATGGCTAACCTTGCAAGGCAACCAGCACTCTTACTTTTTGGACCTGCCTCGTATTTTAAAAATATCTAGTGCTTTCTTTGAAATGAGGAATTTAGGTAACGCCATATTAATGTTTCAAATGGAAGATAGGAACTCCTTATTTCTAAACTCTGTCGATTAAAATGTCGAGTTAGTTCTGACACTACGACACGACCATGCTCCCTGACCTCTCCGAAGAGTTTTTGCCATAAGTATTTCCGACCCTTAATAAGCATGATGATGGTGTCTTGCAGCACTGGTGTGCGTGAGTGAGGAGGTGCGGTCGAGGTGCCACGTCAAGTACGCACTACCTAATTGGTTGCCGGACAACTATAACCACTATTGGCCCATCGCGGAATTCAACCAGGTAGGGTAAAAAACCGGTTCTCAATTCCAAACTTCAACATTTATAGACAGATTCGGAAAGGGAAGATTTGAAATGGGGAGTCACATTTTAATTTCATTAGCATTGGGTCAGTAAAAAGTACACCAGAGAATTTCTCAAAATCGAGTATTAAGTAGGTTTATGATAATCCAAGATGAGGTAGATTACCTAACTGTGGGCAAGGATATTTTGATGATTTCTTGTTTTTTGAAGTTCTTTTCAGTTTTTGTTAAAATTTTGGGGCTGATATAGTCTTAAATCATATAATGTTACTGAAAGGTATTTTTGTAAGTATTCGCTAACATTGCGAAAAGTGAATAATTACTTAGAAGAAGTTTTTTTTAACACCATAATACTAAATTACTTACTCTTGTAATCTATTTTTGATAAACAGAACATATTAAAGGTAGATGATGGACACATTAACAACGCATCGTATTGCTCCTATGAGCATCGACTTCCTATTTTGATTGGAAGTGTTGGTGAATGATACAGACCTTCCTTGGTCGGTTACGGACGTTTACGAAGGATCGAAACTGTAAAAGATTACATTCCTTGATTACAGCGTTCATATACCCCCTCCTCCCTCCCCTTTCCGTCCATCCCAACCCCAGCCTCCCAAGCTAGTATAATTTGCAATGAACCCCCCATAATTTCAGTCTGCATCTACCAAATCCCCCACGCTCCCCACCCCTTCTCGTCCAACAATAAGCCAGTGAAAGGTCTCTAATTAACAATATATCCATATATCCACTCACCGTTCTTCTGGAACGTCCACCTTCCTGCAGTAGCTCGAGCAACGTGATTACACAACTCAACGATGCCACAAGCAATTGCTATAATAGCAATAGCGATTGCTAATCGTTGTGAAGACATTTTATTTAACAGTTTGCGGTCGAACACTCATGAGCGCAATGTATATTTAAAACAGTCAAACGGTTCGACCGTTCCGTGATATGTAACGATAGGGTTGTGCCCTGTTGTACTGACGTTCGGTACCTCCTTCCGTTACGCTGAAGAATTTACCATAACTATAACGATTTCAAACTCTGAGAAATCATCCACAGTTCTATGTTTTTCCACGTACAGTAAGTTGTACTACAAGAATTATTCTCAGGTTCTGGTTTCCTCACGACGTTTCCCTTCACCGTCACCTGACACTGATACTATTTTAATTACTAAATGTACGCGAATTCCGAAGAAGCCAGGGTACGAATCTGCGGACATCAGTTTGATATTCCACCGGTCAAACCGTTACACCACCACGACTGATGGCCATGATTGATTACAATGAAACTAGAATAGAGCAAAAAAACTGACATTAATATTTATTTATGTAAGCATTTGGTAATGGTATTGCTTACTTTTGCTGACTAGGCCGAGGGTACGGTCACAAATTATAAAAATTCTGCCTACGTAACACTTGAACGGACCCTGTACTGTGATTGTTAGTAACATACGTAGCTATTGACACAGCCCGGAGCATCCCCGCAGGCGTGTTCGAACCGGAGACAGAAGTCCTGGGACGCGCTCGACCAGGCCGCCATATCCTGTGCACAAGCATCCATATATAAATGTAAGTTTCCTTCATGCACATTTTTAATAGTTTTACGAGTTAACCTAGGTCGTCGGCTCAATATGGATAACATGGTCGGACACCATGCTCATCGACGTAGGTTCGAATCCTTGCGAATGAGCCCGAGCTTTCGGTGAAGGAAAACATCGGGATGAAACTGTAATGTATTGGCAAGGATTCCTTTAAGCCTATCTAGCGTGTGCGTGCGTGCGTGCGTGCGTGAGTGAGTGCGTATGTGCGTGCGTCTGTATAAGAAATGAAACTTGTTTAGATTATATGTATTGAATTATATATTAGAACGCTCATAAACTATATACTGTAGGAAGTCACGTAGTTTAAATACTATAATTATACATTTACTCATTTTGGTATACTGCTAGACTCAGACAGACACTTATACATACTTACACATACACATAAGTACATATTTATAATACGTTTAACGAGTAACGCGTAGCGAAATTTTTCCCTACGGTGCTATAAGAATAATAAGAAAAATGTGTGTGTGTATCGTATGTGCTTCCATTGAAAATCAGCGTTGTAGTATTGCTAGTACAAGTGCATATTGCCAAATGGGGTTGCCAGTTAACTGTTAAGCATTTTTGTTTTCCTCTTTATATCTATAATTTTATTGTTTCACTTGGGTTCCGACAATAAAACTATTTCTTTTCTTTCTTCATACTAAGATGTGAGTGGATAGGAGAGTGTAAGAGGAAAACATTTTCTACCAATCCTATTTAAGCGTGAAGTAATCTGTATGTGTTTTAACAGGTAGATCGCCTACTTTGCAGTCCAATAGCGGAGGAAACATGCCACACTTGGCATCAGTACCTCATCAGGTAAACTCATCAGACACTCTTACTTTAAACTACATCGTTGTTTGATCCGACTAACATAAACAATAGTGACAAGCTAAAGAATATCGCATAGGCAAGATCAGCGTCTCTGTATCTGATTGGAATGTTACACCATTTATATTATAATAAACCCGTCACAATTACTCGATTTTAGTTTGTCACATTTTCGCCATTGGCCATTGTATATTCGTCTGTTGCTAGATTTGCAGGCTGGCTGATTTGCAAATGTCTAAGTGATGAGACAAAGTGCTGTCACTTTGTCATGCTTTCGAGAAGAAAAATAAATAAAGCCTGTTTCCGTTAAAATCCTAAATCTAATTTTAATCTTAAACCATATTTAATATTGTTAAGTTATGCATTTTTATTTTATGGATTTTCCATACAAATGAGACAGGTATCTGCTGTCTGTTCGTGGATCACGAAAAAATATTATGACAGTTTTCGATCGTCTTTTGACGTGGTAACGTCTTATAAATTGATGAACGCCGACTGCACGCCTGTAAAAGTATGACTCATTGTCACGTTCCACTTGAGCCGAGCGTGCAAGCGAGAGCGCGGAACAAACGATAGGGAGACGATCAGCCTAAGCGTTCGGCGAACTGTTTTGTCAACTGTTTATAAAGTGAAGTGAAAAGTTAATGTGGTTCCCATTATTTATTAAAACAATTGCGGCAAAGAGTATGTCATTTTGCATCAATGTTTTATTATGACGTTGTCACGTAAAATTATCGCCCGTAAACCGTTTTAATAGACAACCAATTTTTTATTTTACTTTTTAGATACTTGGTCGTTATGTAAAAAGTACATCACGATAACTTAATTTAATGTAAAATTATTGAAATTTTAAGAAACTGCAATTTTTATAAGTATTACGCGTAACGTAAGTGGGCAAGCGGTGTGGTACTTATGTTTTTTACTATATACATAAATTATGTCGCGAAGATACTTATAATTTATATAAGGGTTATTGGGCTTAAGTATAGTGGTAGCTGCTAAG
This sequence comes from Antheraea assamensis, assembly GCA_035772565.1. Classification (NCBI taxonomy): domain Eukaryota; kingdom Metazoa; phylum Arthropoda; class Insecta; order Lepidoptera; family Saturniidae; genus Antheraea; species Antheraea assamensis. The sequence continues at coordinate 2,429,404 of JAQQSE010000107.1, forward strand.
CTCGGCTGGCTATCTATAACCCTGATGTTGATTGTCTGTCGTCAAGTACCTGTTGGTGTGTTCCTCTCTAGATTTAGCGTTACACCATCTTAGGTCACCTCATCATTTAATATTAGGTGCGATTGAGCTCAAACCTTAAAAAAAACTTATGAAGCATTGAAAAACAAAATAATTACAATAAAAACTTGTCTGGAATAAAATGAATTTAATGCGTATTATATTGTATGTATAACATCGAGACAACTTAACGTTCCTATATTAATATTTTAATATTGTTTTGTATTCAACTCTTGACTATATTACGCGCAAACCCGAACCTATATGCAGAGCGGCCAAAAAGACTGATGAGAGAATACACGGCGCCCAACAAACCCAATAATATCAACTAAATATAAATCCACTTTAATTTTCAGTGCCACAATATATGTAACAACTTGACAGTAATAATATTTTCAACATCTACTGCAATTACCATTTTACTGTACTTGAGACTTTTTTTTTCTTAATTATAATCAGACGTTTCACCAACGGTGCATTAATATTCTATTTTGTCAGGCTATCTTCTCTAATATATAAATTTACTTTACTGTATTTTTCAGTACCATGTCATATCCGTCAAGCAGTTTAACTATATCACGTTATGTATTTTTTTTTCCACGCATCGTTTGTTGGAATCGGTTAATTTATTCTATCGTTTGTATACATTCATTGTTTTCACCTCGCAATGCTATATACGTTAATTTTTTTTTTTGATAATATATTTTGTCGTATATATTTTGTTGTAAATTGAAATCTATTATATATATAATTTCTTTTAATATTTCTAAACAAATATTACGTGAAATCACGTTATTGGCAAAACGTTATTCGTTATTTTGCGACGATAAAAAACAAACGGATGTCGCGATTTCGTTGTAAAAACTTTATAAAATAACGAATAACGTTTTATGCGCCGTCGTTCGTCCCCGTTTTACTTAGTTGCTTTCGCATCGCTTCACTTGCTGTCCTGTCGACAGTCATCAGCTAGAACGCTTTTCAAAACTCAAAGATCATTCTCTGTGCCCACTTCTAAAGACACCATAAGACCGCCCAGGGTAACGACTTATCCAAAAATTGTAGAATCTTGATTCTACATAACTGTTACATTTGAATACTTTCGTGTCAAATGTGTTGCATTTCGATAAAAGATAGTTGATTACCGTTAGTTGCATTTAATGTAATAATGCAACATTAAATGTTATTGAAATGTCATAATTAATATGTTTTATAATTCATATTTTTGGAGTTTTATCTCTTAAAATACTTTAGTTGATAAGTAGGGTAGTAAAGCTCTCCAAGAAGTTTGTTCTGTTGGAAACATACGTTTCAAATAAGAAGATAATTGTCAAACCGTCATCTTGTTTCGTGTTTCGCGTGCAACTTCAGTAAAAATTGTACGATCGGTAAAATAATATGTGCATATTGTATTGTATGTCGAGTCACTGGCTTATGTATTTATGAAATACAGAGGTTTATATCCAAGTAATCCTAGTATTATAAATGTGAATATAGGTTTGTTTGTTCCGCTTTTACGGCTTAACCACTCATCCGGTCGTCATGAAATTTACCACAGACGTTGTCAGCTATACAGAAAACAACATACTGCTCATGACGAATAGGTCATATCTTCATTAAAGCGAGCGAAGCTGCGGGCAAAAGCGAGTTTCTAATAAAACTCCTTTACAAGTATTACCCGGTTGGGGCGCGCAATAATAATAAATATGATTGACACAAAACATATATTAGCATATTACAGTATAATTAACACTTGTTATTAATGTCACTTTTTTTTTTAATCGCCTCCGATTGGTTCGTCCATCTATCGCATGTCGCATTACAGCCGGCCGCACAATAGGACTAAAGTGAAAGGCGCTCGGCAGAGCAGCCAAAGCCAATATGGCGGTGCCTATTGCTCAATTCAAAAACGCTTTAATGATTTAAATAAATATTAACCTCAGTTTTTAAAATGCGTCTATCATCGGAGTTATTGTATCTATTATGTATTCCGTACTCTAATGCGCATATTGAAAAACGCGATTTTAATACCCCAAATCCAAATAAGTTTCCAAAAATTTTCAGTGAAATGCCTACGATTACTCGCTTCGTGGTTTTATGAGACCACACATTATTTGTTTGCACTGTAAATATATGAGTCTGCGCTATTTTAGTCTAAAATAAAATAACTTAATAGATATTCATATACCTTGTATTTGCATATTTAAATATAATATTAATTTTCCTAATATAGTAATTTAGATTATTAATTTAATATTTCTAACACGAATAAAAACTGTTTTTATATTTTCCAGTTTGATTGCTGACGGTACAATTTATCAAGTAGTGAATTAATTTGGCACGGACGGAATTATCTTCTCATTTGAAACGATGCATTTTTATAAAACTGTCTGTTATTCATACTATAAATCTATGCTCTGTGTTACAATGCAAAAAAATTGAAGTTTTTAAATGTCCTGATAATCCAATGCTTTAGGTTTCTATAATCTTATGTACCTAAGACCGATTGCATGATTTTCTAGACCCCTTCACAATCTTTTACACCAAATACAAATAATTTATTTTTCTCAATAAATCTTGATTTTGATAAACACCATTTTTTTATTTCGCGTTAGGAAAATTAAAATGTTAGTAAATATTGATTCAGTGTTCACCGAAATGTTCTCTAGTTTTCCGTATCTTTTTTCTATTTTTTTTTTAATATAAATATTTAACAGATTGGCTATTTTATGCAACGTGAATTAAATATCGACAGGTATTATATTATCGATTAGAAATCTATCGATAAACTAGTGTATATCTCGTCTATCTCTAGTGTACACACCGGCAACACTAGCACTGTAAGACAATGTAAACGCAGCAAATCTTTTTTAAAATCAGAACACAGATTAATTATCGCTTATGGCTTCTTAATCCCCTAGGGTTTATTTAAATCGACAGCTTTTTTAGTAACTTGTAAGATACACAAAATAGACGCTTTGGAAACGAATATAGTATTTTTTTTTATAACTAAATGGTTTGAACCCCTGTAAATCCTCCCAATAATACCCTTAGCGATATATAATTTCCACGCCCGATTTGTTTCGTTTTATCGTTCTAGTGAAGTGTATTGTGTGATCTTGAAATGAAAAATATAGAAATTAAAAAAAAAAACCCTACTAACCTTACCCGAAGAAATACATTAATTTACGCTTAACGAAAAACCGAGATTTCAAGATCACACACTATCTAATAATTCTGCTAAGAAATTCTAAAACCAAGCACGTTTATTACTGATACAATGTATTTGAATATTGAACGGTACAGGATATCGAGGGCAGGGCCCGTAGTATGCAGCACGGATACGCTGGAGACGCGGCGCGAAACGATGTCAGTGACACAGACAGCAGTTTGAACGTAAGTTATTCCAATATCGTTTTTTTTTTTTTTTTTTTTGAAATTATTAATTCTATAGGCTCGACAACATAGGCAAAACAGCTAGTTGAAAATAAAATTTGTCAGCTGCGAGATCAAGTTACACTGGTTTTGTTATTATTTTCTGTACAAAGTAATCAAATTTTTTGACACCGTCTATATGAGTTAAGCTAGTTTTAAATTAGTGTATGCTCCTGTCGCAGGCGTTGGGCTCGGAAGGCCGCGGCTCACCTGGGAATGTAGATGACGTGGTAGAAAGACCAGCGTCCACCAAATCCGGGGACAATGACTATTCAGACATGTGTATCAAGGTAATTCTTTTTTTCAATCCTTTGCAGATGGAAGTCGAAAGTCAACCATAATTCATTAAAGTTTGAAGTTTTGATGTCAAAGAGTGTACATATATTGTAGATTGTAGGCGTAATTATGGTGAAGTATGGCAAATAGAGATTTATAGAGATGTCGGCTCATCGATGGTGTTCTATATTCGGTACCACAAGTATGCTAGGGTCCGTTATAGTTATGGTAAATTGTTAAGCGGAACGACCAGTGGTACCGAACGTCGCTACGATGGGGCACCTACCTATTGTTTTACCTATTGTTAAATATTGCGGAACGGTCGAACCGTTGACGGTTTTAAAATTTCATTACAATCGTGAGTGTCCGTTCACTAACTGTTAAATAAAGTGTCTTCGCAACAGTTAGCAATATACAAGTGTTTGTGGCATCGTTAAGCTGTGTCATCTCGTTGTCCGAGCCACTGCGGGAAGCTGCACGTTCCAGATGAACAGTGAGTGGAGTTATATCCATCACTGCGGATCTTTAGTTGTCTTTTGCGTGAAGTTGGGGGGATGCTACTTAAACACCGAAATCAGGGGGTGTAATCTCTTACAATCTCGGTTCTTCGTAAACGCTAGTAGCCGACCAGCGAAAGCCTGTGTCATTTAGCGTCAGATAATAAAAATGAGCGCTTTCGAAATGTTTTTTCCCCATAACAATAAAGCTTGTTTATTGTTACTAAAAGGTGTATTCAAGCTTTTGTATACGACAGCAACCCTGTAGGTGCGCACGCGAGAATCGTTAAAAGAAAAGGGAAAGGTATGCGGGTTAAGAGGGTTGTCAAAACGGTCGGCAAGATGACTATCTAAGTAAATTGGCCCATTGGTGAAGTTTATGCGCATGCGTTTCTTTGTACGCATAGTTTTATTTAACACCAAGTCTAACAAGACCTATCTCGATATCTTTCAGAACAATCCGGATAATGACAATGCGACTCCCGAGAGCAACTGTCTCCTAGACCCTTCGGTACTATCCGACTTCACTACTCAGGCCCTCGTGCTGACTGTTCTCGCCACTCTAGTGAAGTATACTACAGGTATAAAGGAGTTTTCATAACTATGGCTTCAGACGATTACGAAACGGCAAGGTTCAGAGGTGAAATAATTGAAAAAAAAAAAACACAATTTGTTTGGTGACTAACTTAGAACATGACTTTATCCTCAAGAAGCTTCAGTATATTTACCTACTAACATAATTTATTTATTTAAGGCTTACAAAATATAGTTCGATAATCAAAAATTGACATAAACCCTACTATAACTGGAAAAAAAAGGCACAAAACTAGAAAAAGTACTTGATAATGTGAAAACGGGAAATTATAAGAAATAAATAAAAAAAGAACACAAGAATAAATAAAACATATGACTTTTACTTAGTAGAGGCCAAAGAATTACATTAATGTAACAAATTTAAAATGTATAAACTATTAGAAAAGCAAACCATGCGGTCCAAAGGGTAATCGTTGGCCGATGTTAGATTTGAGTTTTTGATGATTGCTTAGTTGATAGCGTGTTGGACACCACGTCGCTCGACGTAGGTTCGAATCCTTGCGACAGAGTCGGAGCTTTCGGTGAAGGAAAATATCGTCTGCCTGGTTAACTACCACCCTGAAGTTGAAAATCTGTCGCCAAGCCCCTCTCGGTGTGTTTCGGCAGCTGCACTTGAGAACCAGACTCCCTCTAAGTTTAGCGTGACTACCATCTTAGACCACATAATCATTTAACATCAGATGAGATATGGTCACAAGTTCTATACTTTCCCCTATATAGTGATACTAGCATTGATTGTGTTTTCACTAGCTTTTAATGTTTACCATCTCTGACCACATCGTCATATAACATCAGCTGAAATATTGGTCAAACGCTAAAACTAGTAAGTACTAGTAGTAGCTAATAATAGTTGTTGTCTTTCAGATGAGAACGAGATAAGAATATTATATCAGTATTTGGCCGAAGGATCGGTCGTATTTCCGAAAGTGTTTCCCGTTATGTAAGTATTTATCGACGATTTACAATTCTCAAGTTTTTCTTGGGTGATATTCTTGCAAACTGCTGAACGTTAAATTTAATTATCTTGCTTCGGGCGTAATTGTAAATTTTGTGTTATACTTCGAATGGTAGTCATGTTCTAATAAGTTACTCTTTTAAAGTGTACTTTTGATGCGTCTCACGAGAGTTCACTGCTTAATTTGCTTATAAAAAGTGAACACCCATGTAAATATAGTGCCAGTAATGTCGGGACATAACTTTGTGCTGTTACGGTTGTGAAGTCAAAATATTAATGCCGTAAGAATTAAAGGTTTTGGTATGAATTTATTAAAATAAAATACAGTATAATTATTGGAACGAAGTTCCTTATCGCACGGTATGGACTTGGCGGATGAGGGCTAGCTGAAAAAAAGTGTAATTTTTTTCCGTCACGATCATTTCTGAGCGCTTATTAATTTAAGGCAGCTAATATGTTCGTACCGACTGCGAAGGTGTAGTTTATAGACGGTATACACGTCAGCTGTTTCGTAGCGTATTATATGTATTTATGTTTATCTGATGAAGTTTATAATGAATTAAATTAATTGAATAATGTACAATAATATTTGTTTTCACAACTCGAAAGAATATATTAATTACGTAATTTCCTAGCATTCGTTCAATTCATTCTTTATTTTTGCGTTTCATTTTATTGCTCTCAGACGCTAGTAATTCATTTATTTGTATTTATTGGTCAATAATATAATACGTTTATCAATAGTAATATACTACGAAAAGAACTTCGTCCCAACCGAGTGTTCCACGACATGCATTTTTTTTATTAACTAGCTGATATCGGCGACTTCGTCTGCGTTGTTTGTCATATTAATAACCAAATTAGCCGAAACAAACGGCCAATAATAACCAAGATGCTTATGAACAGCCGATACTGCCAGCCAATAGTATTTCAGAACGTGGTAAACAGTAGCCAATCATTAGTACGAGTCAATAGTACGGACGCTGGGCAATAGTAAACGTACAATGATGGTTGTGGCATCCAGAAATATATCAGATAGGTTTCGTCTCGTTCATTACTGTATATTGATTATTGTGTTGCGTCACAGCCACAGCCTCCTCGACATGAAGATCAACCACGTGCTGATGCACTGCCACGACCAGGTCATCCTCAGCGCCGTTCAGAGTATCATACAGGTAAATACGTGTCTTTTATTTCTAGCTAATTTATCTCAACTTCTTTCTTCTTCTAGGCGAGTGGGTTGTTTGTCCGAACCTGTGGTAATTTTGACTTTTACAAGCGCTTTCTCAGGGCTTGAAATTGAATGAAGTATTTTTGGTTTTGATTTAACTCATAATATAAATGTGAAAGTAGATTTGTGTTTGTTTGTTTTGCTTTCTCAAGCCTTAACTACTTAACCTAATGTCTCTGCTAGGGGGCTTAAAGTCGCATTTATAAATAAAAATTTTTGGAAGGTAGATGTGGCAATATAAATTTCTTGCCACATTTATGATAAATCGAAGATTCAGGAACACAGTGACACATTTGTAACGTCATCCGACGGTACTTCGAAGAAGTAAACACATAGATTTTATATATAACGAAAATTCTCTGTATACTCGGTAAACGTCTTATTTTAAATAATGGAGTTCCTATACATCACCAAAATAATTTAGACAAAATAAAGAAAGATATGTAAAAATATCGATAATGTCGAGTTAGTGTGGTCGATGTATCGTTTATCGACAGTTTTATAGCATTTTTTTAAATTTACATTACCAGTTGAGGCATACTTTGAAGTGCAACCGTGCATATTAAGGCAACCTGATTACTTTTAATTTATCTTATAATTTACATTTTTTATATTTTTTACATATATATATAAAAATGTTTTTTTTATTAATGAATGATAAATAATATATAAATTATTTTTTGTAGAATATGATAGCATCCGAGGATGCTAGCCAGCAGCAGCTTCATTACATGCAGAGTTGTGGGTTCGGGGGTCTCTGGCGTTTTGCGGGACCCTTCACTAAGGTACATCCCACTTAAATTATATTCAAAATATTGAACTTAGATGGACGGGAACTGTTGTCACTAACCAAACACTTATTGTATTGCAGTGGTTACTTTTGAAAGATGTTTCTAGAATTGTGTAAAAGAATTTGTGATAGTCGAGTAGTTCGACCTGGGTAATATCTATTCGATACCCCCAAATTCGAAACCGAAATGAGATTGGATTAATCGAAAACTCGACTTTTTAGTCATTGAAACATCGATTTTTTAATCGATACTAAACATCGAATCGCTACAGTGAATCCATCTCTGACAATGTAAAATCACGATTCGATCGTTTGTATTCATGCGATTACTGAAGTTTAGCAATGTCGGGAACGGTCCGTACTTGTATAGGTTACCCACCCGGGAACACCGCGGGATGTAGATTTTTTTTTCTTTAAACCATTTATGACCTTATTAAATTGAAAGACGACGAAACAGCTATAACTGTGTTAAATTCTTGTCATAAAAAATATTCGATGTTTTAATAATTGATGTTTATGTTAAATTTAATCCACATTCGGATCGATTACTTCCGGTAAGAATCGCCATCCCTAATACCAGCGAATTTCTCGAAACTTACGTACATTTATTAATATAAATTAGTAACACTATTGTCTAACGGTGAATAATGTTTATGTAGGAACACCGTAAAAAAGAAAATGATTGTGGATTTCTGTCAGCTTGAAATCGTTAACACATGGTGAGCTGGTGTGGTGATAACGTCCGTACTGTTTTTTGGGATGATGTATGTAACCCAGCAGTGGAGTACTGAGAGATGTGCTTGTACAGAACCAGTGTACGGCGGAAAGTAGCGAGCTGTTCGTGAACTACCTCGAGGCGATGGTGGAGACGTGCCTGACGGCGGGGGACGAGGCGCCCGCGTCCGCACCCGCACCCGCACCCCCGCCCAGCCCGCGCCCGCGCCCGCGCATGCGCCGGCCACCGACCCGGACGCCCACGACCCGCACAGATACTCCGCCTCTGGTGCGTACACTCATTTCTGCTTTATCAATTAACACAAACGTTATTGCTGTCTGTCTGTACGTTATACTTCTTCTAAATTAAATAATACATTTTGGTACAGTTTTCATTTCCAAAAATTATTCTGATATGTTATATGTATATATGTAATAGGTTGTTTATGATAGAGAAACTACTCTATAGATTTCGATCTTTTTTTTTTAATTGTCTATTTTAGAACTACTCTGTCCTTGTTCAAAGTAAAGTACAATACTTTTATTTAATATAAAATTATGAAAGCTTTAAGAAAATACGATTTATGTATGTATGCACTACGGGATCAACGATGTGTAAAGTGGGGTAAGCCGTATGGTGCACATGCACAGAAGAGGGAAAATTTGTTGCTAATGATGGTTAACCCATCGATACCATGCTTAATCTTTCCGTTTATTTTTATTCCAGGTGTGCACCGACAGTCTACTATGTATTGCTCTGGTCAGGATATATAACAGGATGACGAAGTAAGTAATTTTTTTTAACTAACATGTAATAGGTTGTCGACAACTCTTTTGACAAACTATTTTAGTAGTCTCTCTATAAGAGAACGATCAAAATGACAATGGGGTATAACAGTAAGTTGGAATTTTAATGAAGAAAAAAAAACAGTTTGCGATCAGGGGACCCCAAAGTTCCATTTACTATTTTCGAAAGAATATTCATGTATTAAAATTTAGATTTAATATAGAAAAATGCTAAATTAAAATCAGTTTTAATGAAATTTCTACGCGTTCCGTCTTAAGTTTATACAATCGGTAACGCACGACGCTTGTCTGCTCAAATATCAATGCTCCCACACACATACAAATACTCGGAAATAATAGAATAAAGAGAGAAACATATAACGCTTTCTCCTTATGTGAAGATTTTTATCGGTCAACTCCTACCGGAAGACGCGTTAACTAACTTTGTTTCAAAAAAGTCTTAAGGATGTTTTTTCGTAATTCGCCTACGTCTACTAATTTTAATTGGTAACACTATCCGGCTGACGGTGAAGGAAAACATCGTGAGGAAAGTAAAAAGGAGTTAAAAGAATGGGAGTCCAAAACGTACAAGGATTCTAGTCGAGTGCAATAATATCGAGCGCAGGTGTAGCGACGTTAGGGATCGGGCCGATTCACCAACTATCGGCTCTTATATGCGCGAGCGCACGGAGGCGTGGCCACAGTGCAGTAATACAGCTACATTCAACCTCCGGGTCGTTAATAACTGGTGTTCCATTATTAAAGACACCACATTCAAAAAATCAAAATCAAAAATACTTTATTCAGTTTAGGCCCTGAGAATGCGCTTATGAACGTCAAAGTTACCACCGGTTCGGAAAACAACCCAGTCATCGAGAAGAACCGGCAAGAAACTCGATTCTTGAAGTATCACCGTGTGTCGGAAAAAATAGCACCGTGTATTTATCGGAGTTTGAATGTAGATTAGACCTATCGCACGGGAATAGTACTTTTTCTGGATAAACCAAAGGATCATGACTCCTTTTCTGTACACGCAACAACATGTGTGCAAAATGTTATGCAAAGTTTCGCGTTTGTAACATCGATTAGAATTAGGATTTTAACGGTGTTTTCTGTTTCCTTTGCAGGATGCGGAGGAGATCATTGACATTAAGTAACTGTCAAGCGTGTCCTCGCATTTTCATCATAAAAGTTTTTTGAAAGAGTGAAAAAGTTCTGACTATTATTGGCGAGTTTCTTTTGGTATCGATATATAGAGAATATTTATTTTTGCTACTATATTTTGAAGACTTGATGTGTATTTTTTTTATCGTTACACTTAACGTATCATCGACATCAAAGGAAGTTGGTGATCGACGTTAGGTGATATTGCATTTATCTGTGAGTACGCTTATGTAAGCGTATAATGTTTAACTGTGAGTACGCTTATTTAAGCGTATTATGTAATTTATATTATTATTTAATATTAATCAGAATGATTTGTGCTTTGTGTAGGTGGTTTGAACTACTGCGTCTTTACGGATATCTTAAATTTGACTTAGACCTTATAGAGTGGCAACCACTCATCGACGTATGCCGAGGGATTTATCCTAGGCAGTGGGCTATGTCTTGCAGTTGTCTGGATCTACTTCCAGAAAATTAATGCCTAATATATGACATAATAATGAGATAAAGGGTCACTTAACTTGTAGCGTTCTCCGCCGTCGTTGGAGTTGTTCACAAAGTACTAACATCCCAAGTATGTCATACCAAAATGATTAAATTAAAAGTCTCGAGAGCAACGATTATCGTGCCGCGCGCCAGCATTCGAATAACGTCATAGTGCAAGTGCAAGTCACCAATCATCTACGATTTTTAACTTAAAAGAAATTACGCCTACCTCCAAACCAATTTATGCTCAAATAATATGGGCACGGAGAATACTTCCTAGTGATTTTATTGAGATTTGGATCCTTTGGCCGTCTGTAGTCAGAGGCCAAGCTAGGTTAAAGCACTGCGGAGCGCTTAGTAACTATGCGAACAAATTTAGGAATGAAACCAAAAAAATGGGAGATTCGGAGCCAATTTTTTATCGTGGAATGTTTGAAAATATAAAGACGACATTAAATAAAAGCCGAAAAACAACTAGGCACTGAGAGACGCTACTTTTGGTTTGGGTGCCTGGGGCGACCATTTGTGCCCCACTCTCCAAAACGGGTACAAATATTGAAAATCTTGAAATTATCGCTGTATATTTATGAGACTAGTGGATGTATTATGCATTCAAACCTCGACACCGAATTCTTACTGATGATATAGTTGGTTAGGTCGAGATAAAAGAAATTGCATATATCGATAACATTGAATGACATTACTATACGAATATCAATAAAAGAGGTTAGAAATATCGACTGATCAACAACACCCGGTCGTTAATAAGAAGGAATATCTGAAGAAATTATCGATGTAGTGAAATTTTTATCGACTTTTGGCAATCACATCAGGGTTCCTAATACATTTGTGAAGGGAATTGTTATTGTGACAGATATAATTCCAAATGGCACTACATATTAATGACAAAGTATTTAACGATATAATGTAGCTTAATCACTTTAACTTGGAATTTTGTAGAAACTCTCTGTACTTAATTACTCCTGTAGGATGATACATTTCAAATATTAGAATTAGCTGTACGTATAATACAGATTACACGATTTTACTAATTCTAGGGTGCACCGTAATAAACCTATATGTTCTGTATGTAGTTTGATGGAAGTGAGAACACAAGATATTCGATATATTCTTGGCTTGATGTTTGATATATTTTATTTCCTGTTCCATCAGTAGTACATTCTCGAGAGTACTTGAAGGAAATACATGACTTCTTTGGGGTTAATCCCTTACACTAAGGTATTAATTTGGTTTAATATGGTTTTGATTGACTTAAAAATCATCGTTAAAGAGATGTTTCGTATACCTTAGTGATCAGTTATTAACGATGTTTCTCTTTTGTTCTATTTCATAAGCTGTTACCGGGTACACCCTTGCTGAATTTTGATATGGTTTCCTTGACGTAGTACTTACTATGCAAACTATTATTTTTGTTCTTATTCATACTAAAAAAAAAATTAAACGCTCCTTGTTATGTTTCTGAATCGCAGATCCGATTAGCTTAAGTCAATTCTAAGAATGCCACAGTCTATATTAATGTAGTATACTATATAGTGTAGTATGATTGAATGGTAACATTTTCAAATTTACTATTACTGGTTTTTTTTTTCTAATTGACTAAACGCTGTTGGCCTAACGGGCCTTTACAGCTTCACCGGGCGTCTAGGGCGAGCGCTTAGGGCACTCAGGCTGAAAGGCAACAAGCTCAAGGGTGCCAGAGTGGCCGAACCTCGGCTTGGGTAGTTGCCTTCTATTACTGATTTGTTTGGTTCTCTGGTCTTAAATTGAAATAATGTTTATTTGTGTCAAATAGCGTTGTTTGAAAATAAACGCTAACAGTAAAAGCAGATAGTATCAAATTACATTACCTTTAATTGTGCCAAACGTAAGGTTTTATCCGAGTAATGGTTTATCAAATATAAAGCGTTTATAATTAAATGTACCCAAAAAATATTAAACTTGCTGTATCTTCTGGGATGTATAAATTGGATTGCTGAGCCATAAAAGTGACTAATAAAAGAATAGTACAGATGGCAGATGTGCTAACATTAAGGTTTGGTGTAACTAGAATGGATAAGAATAGATAATTAAAGGATTCTTGAAAATAACACCATTGGGAGTGAAGTTGAGGAAATATAGGTTAGCATGGTATGGATGTGTGATCAGGAAGGATGGTAGGCAAATGTTAAGTATAAAAGTACATGGATACAGGAGAAAAGAAGACCGAAGGTGTGGTTGGTATGAGGAATTATATATCTACAAGAGATATGAACATTGTGGTAAAAGTTGATAGCGTGGCATAAGGGTATAAACGGGGAAGGGAAGCTTAGACCTACCCGTGTAAGCAATAAACATAATTACCTCAATGATTATTATTTATATAGTAAATATACGTGTATTAAAAATGTTGTGTCAAACTACAAATTCATCAAGGAAAGTGTAATAACTTTATTATTAAACTGGTCGAAAGATGAATTGAATATAGGAAATATGACTCATAGTCTATAGTTAAATTGGTCAAACAATGAATTCATCCATGACGAATAAATGATGATAAGTTACCTTATTATTAAAGTGGTCGAAAAAGGAATTGAATATAGAAAATATGGACTAATATGCTTATCATTAAATTGGTCGAACAATGAATTAATTATTGGAAGTAAAATATATAACTTTATTATTGAAACTGATCGAAAGATGAATTGAATATAGGAAATATGACTAATAGATCTGTCAATAAATTGGTTGGAACGATGAATTCATTATGGACAGTATGATAAATAACTTTATTACTAAATTGGTTTAAAGATAAATTGAATATAGAAAATATGACTAGTAAATCTGTCATTAAATTGGTCAAACGATGAATACATCGTGGTCAGTATGATAAATAACTTTATTATTAAATTGATCGAAAAATTAATCAAATATAGAAAATATGACTAATAAATCTGTCATTAAATTGGTCAAACAATGAATTTACAATGGGAAGTATGATAAATAAATGTATAATTTAACTGGTTGAAACATGAATTGAATGTAGAAAATATGACTAATAAGTTTATCATTAAATTGGTCGAACGATGAATTAATAATAGAACTTCTGGGAAATAATTGCTTTAAAATTTTATATAATTCGCTTGCGTGTTTAATTCAATGTTGAACATTAATTTTCTTTATAGTATGAAGGTTTTTCAAGTAATCGGATATTTAAAAATTAATTTGCATGTCGTTTTTGTGGTTTCTGATAGTGTAACTAAGAATGACCGTTACATTCTATATTTGAACTAGCTTTAACTCGCGTCTTCTGTAACATTTACATCAGAATGAAAATGTTGCAAACTTTGATTATTTATACACATGTCACACTTAGTTTTTTAATTATTGATAGCTGATGCCAGCCATCTTTGTTGGATTTTTTTTATTATTTAATATACTGAACCTATATCACTTTTGATTTTATAAAAAAAAAGAAATATCGATTCAAATGTATGTAATGAGATTTAAACATACAAGGAATGTATATATTGGAGGTTTATTTGTAGAATGTCGGTACTTAAATAAAATATTGTTAGTGTTTTATTTTTATAATCATCTTTAACAATAACTATTGTTATTATTATAAAAATTCTATCAATATTTGGAAAATGTCCCTTACGTCTGCTGTCTCTCTCGGTTACTCACCTTTTTTTTTATGGAGATGTGTTTACTCAAATTGTTCACTTTACCGTACAACATTTCTAAACATTTTCTTTAATACAAATCTTGTCCTATCCAATTACGCATACAATAAAAAATAGGGTATTAACCAAATATGTGCATTCGTTATGAAGTGATGCGGTTACATACGTACCGAAATTAATTTTTATTAATATAGATTAATAAATATCTAAATTTGTAGTTGGTCAGTCAAAGAATGTACCATAATATTTAGTCAACCATTCGGACGCAAGTATAGTATCGTTGATGATCGGAATTAGGTGACAAAAATGTATAGATATATTATTTAAATTATTAGTGCGAGTGATACTTAAAGACTACAAATGCTTATAATAAATTACATTAGTGAGATATTTTATTACTAAATTACTTAGATAACAAAAATCACAAACTTCCCAACGGAATTGAATTCTTATACAAATAATTTATTATACACGTACATTATTAAGTATAACTTTGTTAGATGTAGAAAGAAATTATTTACTTAAAACAAGTTTAGGGCGTTTTATATATTTAAAATACATTATTAGCACGTTCCGTGCCACGTGGACCACCAGTGGTACACGTTAAATTTGATCATTAGGCCACGTGTACCACATGTGGTACACGATGCTTTTGATCCTTCAGGCCATGTGTGCCACATGCGGTACACGATATGATAGTTACTCAAAACGAAAAAAAAATAGTTATTGATGGTGTAATGAAATATTGTATGGAAATGTAGTTTTTAGTCAAAACATCAAATGGTCCTGAACGACATGTCAGGCGAAAATGATTTGTCACGGAACGTGTTAATAACAGATGGCGTTTATGTGTATATTTATACGATAATTTGTATTGACAAAAGTAAATATAATATTTGATGTCAGTTTGTACAATGAACTATGTTCGATTTTCACACCAATGTAATGGTAGGGTTTTTTCCTGACCTTCCCTAGCTGGATACAACGGTCGCTGGTCGGAATCTATCGCCAAGCATGTATACTGCCGTTTGAAGGAAAAAGGACGCATCTAAGTTAGACAAAAAAGCAATATGGTGTGCTTTTAATATCTCTTGTACGCTTACGACAAGTGTTATTAACGATTTAACTCAAACACCGTTGAAAGTTTTTTTCCTTTAATGACAGTACTCTGAGTAAGCTTTGTTTGGTTAGATGACATCATAATTGTATTATTTCTATTGGATTTAAGCCAAACATATTCAGCGCCATCTCATAATATTTTTAGGTACTAGTAGATTATCGTCGTTTAACTGTAGTGCGAGTACCATATTAATTTACGAGATGGCGCTATATGACATGTTGTTTAATCTTGGTGTAAGATTTTACCGTTGATAACGAGTATGGTTTCTTGGTTTTAGTGGTTCGTTATATGGCGACATAAAATAACGATTGTGTTATTTTATTGTTTTATGCTTCTTCCATACCTGCGTGTATCGGCACGAAGTTTTGTCTATGGTCAGACTAAATGCAGATGTGGGAAGATATTATCGTTATGCGTTACGAACTATCGGATCGCGTGGAGATACACGCAGCGCGATAACTGGGCCGCCGGTTTCTACACACATCAAAAGGAACTTGGGAGACGCTAATTTCCAGTTACTATAGAAATGGTAATGGTGTGCAAATGTTATTTTACGCCTTTATCGAAATTGATTTTGAGGTTACTTTTTAGCGGCACAAGGTATGGGACTAGCATTAGCCATCTTGATTTTTGTGTCTAAAACATTGGCTTTACCAATCATCGAAGCCTTGGCAACAAAAACGTCATTGATGTAGTTACTTCTGTGGAGAGGATATTTTTGAATCTCTCTGTTCATGTGTAATAATACGTAATCGGAGCCAAAATTATATCGAACGTATCTCTTATTAGGATGTTTAATAACTGTATAGATATTTTATTCCATATATCGTATAGCTTTATAGAGGAATACCATTTTAATAGAAATTATATATGTGTATATATATATAGATGCCTAACTAGTTACTGTAGTACAAACTAATTTTACTTCATTTATTCTTAAGTAAATATGCCCGTGAGTTTAGTTTTAAATAAAAATTAATATATTTTTAATAAATTATTATACTACGAATTGTTCGTATACTTTAATTAATATTTAAATAGAACGTTTATGATGTTGTTCAAATTTTTTTTTTTTTAATATCTATTATGGTTAATAATGTTCGAGTCGTTCATTAGACTATTTTAAAAGTGTTTTCGTCCGTTTTAATATTTATTATAGTGTTTATATTTTTAAAGGCCTATATATATAATATTATAGTAAATACGAGTATATGTGAGTCATCACGCTAGCGGTTTATACGGGATAGATTAAATGTGTTAGTTTGTCGCATTTTAAATGTACTTCACGGGAAAGTAGACAGGACAGACACGACAAACGGTAGAGCATATAATACACGCGATATTTACAAGTCAACGTGGTCTATAACGAATTGAAATTAATCTGAAATAGGATTGTGATACAATCGACAATACATTTTTTTTAATCCATTTAATATAAGATTAGGTGTTTGTTTCAACCGATATGTTTAATTATGTTTCATGGCACACGGCCTGAAGAACAATCCTTAATTCGTGGGCTGTTCAAAACTATAAAGGTTTAAGTTCTGTACAAACGAATATAGACTTAATGAGGCACAGGTCAACAGACTGTTGACAGCGTAAGTAAAAAAAAATTATTAAAAAACTTTCACAAATAATAAATTACACATTATACAATGTCTTTTTAAATTACCATTTGTACGAACTTTTTTTCTAGTAAACCATGAAATTTACAATGTATAATAAGGAAACCAGATTCATTGTAGTTATTTCTATATGACGAATAACAAAGATGTTAAGTAAGGAACTTCTCTCCGATCTCATGCTGGAATATAAGAAACAATTACTATTTATATAACGGATTCCGTCGCCCCATGTTACTGTACTCCCGTTCACAATTTCGTCGAGCCTAAACCCAACTAAACATAACATTTTGCGATGCAATCAATTGGCAATATGAGGTATATTTTTTTGATGATCATAGCTCATATCCTGAGATTATAAATCTATCATCAATCAAATGACGTAGAGTCCTGTTAGCTACGCTGGAAGGTAATGCATTTTTCAATCGCTTTTTTATAAGTCGACTATGCACAAAAAAAAACTGACAATGCAAAATACATTTCTATTTAACCCCGTATATAACGTGGCGTGATGATGTAGATATTATTAGTTATAATCCACTAAATACATGACTTTAATCATATATAAAGTACGTCGGAGTGAAGACGAAGAGACAAATATATCACCCATAGTGACGTCACCTTTATGATTTATTCGATCAATCCTCGACGACGAATCGAGTATGCAATATTGAATATATTTACGGACTTTCTCTACTCGTGGATAATCCAACGATACTACGAAAATGCTCAATCCATAGTCGTCGCCCGGCTTTTAAGCCCTCCAGCTAAAGCGGACAGCCAATAATAATCAAGATATGTATACCTCTAGCCAATAGTATTTCAGAACGGGTAAATAGGCGGCAGTCATTAGTACGGAGGTCAATAGTAATTTCCTGACATATTACCTAATTGGTGCAAAATAAAAACACTTCAGTACATTTTTCTTCTCTGTTTATCAACCGGTTTGCATTATTTTTTAGTAGCTATTAACGGCCTTTAATGTTATCAATAAAAAAAGGTTACTAGAAACATTATTTTTTCTTTACTGTTGATGAATGGAAACTTAAGGCTCTATTCGTTATACTACGTGATCCTTACGGCTACTAATTTACAATATTCGTACTCTGACAAGAAATAAAATTAGGTGTGTCGTACACACAACAGAAGTGACATTTTATATTACAGGGAAACATTATAAAAAAATCGGTCACACGGTGTTCCCAGATCAAAGAAATGGCCGCATCCGACGTTGCAATCGGACGAGAACCGTTGTTTTGCAACACACTACCCGACAGTGTTTTCCTCCACCACTTTTTGACGCAAAAAGTTTGCCGATCAGAATTTCAAAGCCCTCCCATAAGAAGTTTCACTTAAAAATGGCCGAATTTCCATTACTGTGTGATCGTCAGTTTGTATAAATTGTACAAATATGGTCTATTCGATTAAAGTCATGTGTTTATTGGGTAACGAATGACACCTTTAGCGATAAATAAGCAATATTGAATGCACCAAATATTTATATAAAATGTAATAATCTTGCATTTACTATATGATGATATACTATTTACAATGTATCAATGTTAGAACGTTCTATAACTATTTGTGAATTAAATTTAATCTGTGTCCAATGGTGTTTGTTTTATTTCATACTAGTTTGATACCCGCGACTTCATCTGAATTTTTTATTGTCTGAACAATATACTTTATGTATAGATCAAAAAACATAAAAGAAATTGACAGCAGACTTCCTTACAAAATTACTTTGTAAACAATCTTTATGCTTTTGAATTTCTCTCTCCTGCGCATGCACATCACTCCGCTTGCCTATACTTCACACATAGCTGACCGCATAACAGGTATTAACGAAAATCGTAGTTCCTTAAAACTTTAATAAGTAGGTATATATTAAATTGAGCTATTTTGATGATATTTTTTAGATAAGAAGTAAAGTTATTTTTACACAATATATTTAATAGTTTATATGCGATGCACGCACAAGGGTATATCTCTATAGTTTTATGTTTATAAATTAAAGACACCTGATGGAGCGCGTACGCTCAGTATTAATTTATTCACACGTATTCTGAAGACACTTCTATGCTTTAGGGAAAAAGACCCTAATTACGTGTTCCATTGTTTTTTTTTTATGTTATAGGGGGCAACCGAACAAGTGTGTCACCTGATGGTAAGTAATCACCGCCGTCCATAGACACTAGCAACACCAGCAACGGCAAGTGTGTTGCCGACCTTTTAAATAAGTGGGCCTCCGGCGCTCTCACTGATCGAACGAAACGCAACAGTGCAACCACTGTTACTTCACGTCGGTTTTCTGTGAGAGGGTGGTATCAGATTATAAATGAAATTACGCATAAGAGATGCAAAACGCTTCGTTCGAGTAAACCGACTAGGAATGGATAGAGGTCCGTATGGCGACTAGTAGTCCTGGCATGGAATGGAGAGTAGATTTGGTTGGTGCAGATCTTGTATACATTCTCTAAAGTGCAGCCGACTGTTATTTTAGTGATTACTTATAAAAGTTTTGCTACGTCTTCTTCCGTGGCATAATACAATTTTATGCTAATTTTCATTAGAATTAGTTTCATGTTTTTTACACATATACCGAACATACTATGTGGAACCGATATATATGCTGGACGAAAAAATACCCTATTTCATGGCATAATAGAGTCCTGTATCAATTGGTCCCAGAGACTAAATCGACGCCACACACAGCTGACACCACGCTGGGTTTAGTGGTTTCAAATCCCATACAGGATGACTATTAGCATTATCTAAATTTGTAAAGTTGCCTGCGACATAAAACACGTTCCTTAGTGCGGGGTAATCGACATAAAAAAAAACAAGGCTGTCAAAAGGACTGCCGACATAAGTGAAAAGTCAAAACAAGGGGTAACTGTTTTTTTTAATCAATTATAGTTTTAATTATCTAAATTTCATAATTTGTAAATTGAAATTATTGACATTACTCTGGTTTTCAAATCTATTGGCATTCCGAGGTATAATATATACATATATGTTTATATTACTTAACAGATTAGTGTTTGTTTTTCGTGGTTAAGATTATGTAATAAATGATGCATTTTTATCCTACACAGGCTTTACTTTTGTCCTATCTCGACGTGGATGTTGCCTAAGCTGGTAACACTATAAACCTAGAGAAGTACTGGCTCTTTATGTACAACTGTCGGAATACACCTAGAAGTGTTTGGCGAATGGTTTTCTACTTGAGGGTAGTAACTAGCAGGCCGAACATTGGGAGTGCTGTAATCTCACGACGTTTTCGTACACCGAAATCTCCGGTTCATTGCAGGGATTGGAAGCTACGTTGATCGACTCGTCTACCTCTGAGCCAATAGTGGTTCGAACTCATTAAATTAAAAATAACTTGTCAAGTTTAGCAGATATAGAGCGACAATATTCAATCATTCCATAGATGGTGACATCGATTTTTTACCCACAACCACATAAACATTTCATTTCAGAAATATAAAAGAAACACCAAATAATATATAAAAAATGTATTCGATTTTAGATTCATTTATAAATAATTACATAGAAGTATACAGACAGTAATTAGAAACACGATTGTGAATAATTTAAACAATGCATAAATATAACAATAATAAATTTAACAGATTTTTACTATTATAGTCTATGGATTTTGGAGAGTGACAACATTAAAAGTCTTTGCTTATTATTCCGAACTACATATGGTAAGGGATAAATCAAATATGAAAAATACTGAAATAGGTATTCTGTTTCAGTCATACTTTCGTCCAAAGACGATATTCTGAGTATGTTAGGGCATCATGATTCACAGATCTCATGTAGACACGATCCGCAGGTGTAAACAGATTGATTTAATACTTTTCATTATGACAAATTTGATTTATTATATTTCACCGTATTCTGATCATGCACCAAGAAATACACTGCGAAACACAAAACAGAGTATTTCAATATTTAATAGTAGATTTTTTTTTTATAGAATAGTGTAAAACTAACCTTTTGCTTTCTATAAAAAATCTTTAACTTGTTGAAAATTGATTCTATGTCTCGACTTCTATGTCTCGACTCCTATGTTCATAAGTAATGACCTAAAGGTCCAGTCTCATTAATTAAAAAAAAAAAAACAACTGGCAAACGGTTCACAGTTTAAACCGGTTGGTCTAGAAACATGATAGCTCCATATGTAGTAGTAGGTGAACATTAGCAACAATGGGCGACAGTAATTGGACATTTATAAGCGCCTTTTCAACCCCTACATTTTTAGTTTGATTTGATGTTTGATATTTCATTCACTCAGGGAAAATATCCTTCGAAAATCCTTGGAATTTTTTTCATACCAATTTGCTGATTAATTTAAATTCTATTAAAGCATTTATTTTGGCAACACGTTGCATTGAGTAGACCTTAAAATTTACCTTAACAAGATTATTGTAAAGGTGCAATTATTGTATCTACTACTGATATAGAAGGTGGGACTAATACCGGTTTTTTTTATTAATATTAATGTTACGTATTTTAATTAATCGGAATGAATAAACGGTATCATAATACTTCCAAATTAGAATAATAGCTAAATTGTACGGTATTTCGGATAACAATAACATAAAGGTAAACAAATTCAGTGAGATATACTACTCGATCATCAATTAATGTTGGAAGCACAAACGTAGTGTCGTATTATATATATTTAGCATATAGGAATTCAATTAAAATGTGTTGATACTATAACTTGAAGTACAATTTTGTTCCACAATAATTTCAATACATTAGACAGTCATATTTATTAACATTTTTGTTTAAAATCAATTTTAACATAATCTTCTATGACATTTTTAATGATTTATTTCTGTTAGTTAGATAAAACATAATATACATTGCTTGATTTAAATTAAAATTTACGTCATTTTGCAACAAACATATGTACATATAATACATCGAATTGATTTATATATATATAAACTTCGAATACGAACCATATTGAATTTATTTAAATGCAAACAGTATCACAAAAAAGATATAATTGTAATTTTACAATAGTATATACGCGCGTGAATCAAAAACAAATTAATGGATTCTGGTGAAAGTAGAGTGGATAAAATTAGTATATTTCTTTTTCCAGTACATTTAATTTTTAATTAATGAATATCTATGGCATTTGCATTTATTGCTGTTGAATTTTAGCAGGTTTGTTCTAAAACAATTATACACAGAAGCATATACCGTTACAAAAGTATATTTTTACTCTGTGAATTAAAAAAAAAATGCAATAAAAATTTGATAACAATAATTACTGAGTACAAGACAGGCGGATGTCAAGCTATTTTTGTGCCAGTTTGTCTTCAACTATTTCGACGCCGTAGAGCTATAGACAACGCTATAGTGTGTTCGTGAAACTTAATTTATTAAACAAAATAGAATATATAATAAACACTATTAGTTAATTTGACACGTCTGGTAATAAGTTACTTGAAATACGTATAATAGGGAAATCGAGTTAAATAAAGTATATGATTTCCTTTCGACATACAATTGTATTGTGCGAACAAAGCGTGCTTTACCTGGAATAAAGGCATAAGTAACACTTCTTTGTTATTTCATTCATAAATAAAGTGTTAAATATTTATCAACTCCATGTCGCTAAATCTTGAAAAATAAATTTAAATATTATGGCACAAATAAATAGAAATTAATATAAATTTACTTTATAAAATCAAATTTACATTAACGTAGAAAATGCATGTAATTAAATAGATTCGAATACATGTCCCAGTAGATATTATAACAATAGAACCGCCAGAGGAGGTACAGATATTTGCTTATTCCGTGCAATTTTATGTATTGTAATGTAATTTTAAATGTAGTCACCCTTCCGACGAATAAAGAAGTAACAATCCTTTCTAAATGTTCTAGAAATATATTGGAATCCATAAAAAAATATGATTTATTATAAATTAAAAACGTTTGCGTTTCCTTTTAACTTGTGTTTTAATAATTAGTTTTAAGTTTTTCCCGCTCATATAAATTTATCATTTTTCAAATACAACTTTATTCCAGGGAAGGTGCAGAATATGTATTATAAATTTATGTATTTAAATGTCTTCTTTAGAAGTATCCAGTCGTTGATGCTGATACATATCAAGGACTTCGTAACAGAAGGGCGTGTAGTCCGGCGAAGCTTTAGAGGCTTATCAGACCAATAGCGTAGTCAGTTCGAAAAAAAAAAAACAATAGCATATATACGCAAATATGTCCTTTTTTGCTGCAATGGACAGTCAAAGCTTGGAAAAGAAACACCAGCGTTATTTACCGTATATATGTATTAGTTTTATTTCTATACATTATTTATGTTCATGCGAGTATAGGTTTTTAACATTTGAAACCAAAATACTTTTTTATTCTATGGAATCTACCATTAACACATTCCGTACCACGTTTTAGCAAGTGGCTTAAAGATCAAGTTTAACGTGTACCAACGGTGATACACGTGACCAGAAGACAAAGTTTAACGTGTACCACTGGTGGTATACGTGGCACGTAGCGTGTTAAATGTTATAACGGGCGAAATAATTCAACAATACACTGACAAATGTAAATAATTCGTGAAAACCTGGTGGTGACTTTTCCAAATAATTATTTTAAAAATAACTGTTCTAGAGTATGGTTCAGTAGAGAAAATATAACATACCGGGTCTACTGAAATAGTGATGACCTATAATAACCTAAACACTACTATTCCAGGCGGTATCAGAAACTCGATATTAATAGTGTTTTAAACAACAAACTGCGTTAACTTATTATTATATTATCGATACAGGAAACGCCCGAACATCATTATTCGAGATACCGAAACCGAAAAACCTTATTCAACGACACTAACACCAAATAATTTATAACGAGATTTACATGTAATTAAATATTCGATTATCTTCTTGAGCGATAGAACTAGTGTCACATAATTATAAACAGACAGACTACAGCGTGAAACTGCGGCTGTACCCCTTAAACCAACAATACCCAATTTTTTTAAAGTCTTCTACCAATTACCTGGAACAATAACGCAAAGAAGTTCGTTAATCCACCATCAAAAACGCTTATAAATGTCATAAACTTAAAGATAGCAGTTCCTACGTACCGGCACTGATAAGAATGGCATCATCATCATCAACCTGTAAGAGACCCACTGCAGGGCCATAGGTCTCTTCCATAAGGAAGGTATGGGCATAATCACTACGCCAAGGTAAGGGGTATTGGCAATTTCAAACTCAGAGAAATCCACAATTCTATATTGTTCCCTACAAGAACATTTCTCAGGTTCAGATTTCCTCACGACGTTTTCCTTCACCGTCACCCGATACTATTACCAATTATTTAAATTAGTAAATGCATGCGAATTCCAACTCCGAAAAAATGTAATCAAGGTGCTCTTTTTCATATAACATCAGAACCTATATTGGATCGGTAGGGACCCCTATCCAATTGGGTCCGAACGGCGAGTGGTTTCCGTTTTCAACTATGCTTTTGGATTGCACTCTGCTTACTCTAGACATGTCTATACCACGCTAATCTATAATATCGATACTGGCTTAATTGATATCGTGTCGGACATCGGGTTGATCAACGTAGGTTCGAATTCTTGTAACTGAGTCGGAGCTTTCGGTGAAGACAAACGTGATGGAACCATAGCGCGGTGGTAGGGTTTTTATAACCGCCGTTCGCTAGCTTGGTAGCTTGAGGGTGGTCCCTCAAGTTGAAAATCTGTTGTCAAATACCTGTCGGTGTGTCCCGGCAGCTGCACTTGAGAGCCAACCCCTATCTAGGTTTAGCGTGTTTACCACCATCTTAGACTACATCATTTAACACCAGGTTCGATTGTGGTCAAACGCTAAAACCTAAAAAATATTAAAAAAAAACTCTCTTCTCACTCACTGGTACTAATTTTAAAGTTTCTTTCAAATATATATAATCGTCTGAAACCTGAGATCTTCTTTTATACATTGTTTTAATCCCCAGCATTCAGATCCATGATTTAGTTTCTCCACATAGTGTTTTTAATGTGAAACATCTAGTGGCACACCTTGATAGTAAAATCGACTCGTATGCCGTCACGACAAACGGCATGACGCTCTCTTATGCCACGGCTATGGACTCCCTTTTTTTTTTTTTTTTTTTTTTTACGTGGGGAAAATCCGTAACGGATACCCACCCCGTCGGGCAGCGGGGGGTGGGTTATGTCCGAGTCCCACGGACTAAAAACCCCACGGTGCCTCTCACACCTATTTGGCCGGGGAGCAGGAACTGCCAATGGCATTACTTCTGCTCCCCGGCAGGTGTCGGCCCCTCATCAGAGGCCCCGTCTGCGGTCTGAGGGGTCAAGATGGTAGACCCCTCAGGAGGTGGCGGGTGTTAAACCCCCCCCGACGAACTGTGGGAGTCGCTCGGCACAAGCGCCTCCACCACGCGGGCCTGTGCAGTTTGACGCTGCTCAGGGTGACGGACGTGCCCGCCCGTCCCGTCGCCCACAGGCCCTTTTTACGGCGGCATGAGGTCGTCGCCGACCCGTCGCCGCCGTGTTCGTCGACCGCGGGAGGGGAGCCTGGTGGTCTGCTCCCTCTCCCTCTCCGCCGCCTCCTTCGCGAGCATGACTGCCTCGCAGTATGAGGCGACGGAGATCCACCCGGTCTCGCTCTCGACCATCTTGACGATGACGGTCGAGAGCGAGAGATCCGGGCCTATGGCCGCGACGAGCTCGCGGCGTGGCTCGTCCCAGGCGGGACACTCCTCCAGTGTGTGCTGCGCATTATCGGTTGCGCAGCCACAGTGGTGGCACCCTGGCGTTGGCTCCCGGCCAATGCGACACAGGTAACTCCCGAACCAACCATGCCCCGAGAGCACCTGTGTCAGCCGGAAGCTCAGGGTGCCATGCCGCCTGGTGAGCCATTCGGCCATGACCGGCCGAACGGCTTCTATGGTAGCCACGCCCCAGCTCGGTCGCTCAAGTCGTCGTTCCCATTCTTCAATGACTAGGACCTGGTGGAGCTGGGACCGGAGCACCTCGATTTCCTGAGGTGCGAGTCTCCGGCCCTGCTCCAACGCCTCCACGCGTCGTTGGTACAGGGACGCGTGGGCTCTCGCTTCCAGGTCCCAGGGTGGGGATCCGGCTAGAAGGGAGGCCGCCTCGAAGGAGATCGTGCGGTATCCGCGGATGGCTCTGACGGCCATCACTCTCTGCGTTTTACGCAGCTGAGCGTTGCTGATGGCCGTCAGGCCATACGCCCATACGGGGGCCCCGTAAAGGGCCACCGACCGCACGACCCCGAGGTACAACTTCCGGCAGACGGAGTTGGGCCCCCCCAAGTTGGGAAGCAAACGGGCTAATGCGCCCGCTACTCCCATTAAACGGGGGGCCAGCTGCCGGAAGTGTTCCTTGAACGTCCATCGGCTGTCGAGGAGGAGGCCGAGATACCTCATACTCGACCCGACACCGATGGACTCGCCTCCCACGACGATCTGGGACCCTGCGGGTGGCGCATTCCGAGGCCCGTGGAAAAACAGGGCCTCGGTTTTACTGAGCGCCACCTCTAGTCCCAGACGCCGGATCCTACCGACGACTTGAGCGACTCCTGCAGTTGCCAGGATCGCGGCCGCGCGGTGCGTCTTCCCCCGGGATAACACCAAAGTGTCGTCAGCATAACAGACAATGCTGACGCCCCGGAGGAGCGCACCGCGCAACACCCAATTGTATCCGATGTTCCACAAGAGGGGGCCTAGGACAGACCCCTGCGGAACACCGGATACCACGTCTCGCCGACTTATCCTCCCTCCCTGACCCGGGAAGGTGACGTACCTCTCGCAGAGGTACGCCCCGACTACACGGCGGAGGTAGCAAGGCACTCCATGATACCGGAGTGCCTCTTCAATACAGGCCCAGGGCAAGGTGTTAAAAGCGTTGACGATGTCAAGGGACACCGCCAAAATCACCTCGCCCCGGGCAAATGCTTCCTCCGCCTGGATCTTAACTGACATCACCGCATCAACGGTGGAGCGCCCCTGGCGGAAACCGAACTGGTTTTCCGCCAGGTCCGGCCCTACTCCTGTTAAGTGCCGGACGAGGCGGCCTGCGATTATTCGCTCGCAGAGCTTTGCCACCTCGTCCAACAGCACTATGGGCCGGTAGGCGGACGGACTGTCCGCCGGGCGCCCCTCCTTCTTCAGCAGGACCAAACGGCCGGTTTTCCAGATGGTCGGAAACCGGCCCTGCTGAAGCGATGCGGTGACGATCTGCAGTAGTCGGGGCTCGAGGGCCTCGTAAGCCAGGACCCAGATACGGCCAGGTATGCCGTCGGGTCCTGGGGCGGTGTTTTTCGCCTGGAGGCGTTTCACCGCCGCCCTCGACTCTTCCCGGGTCACCTCGGGGACCACGTCGTCCTCGCCGCAGCCAGCCGCGTTGGGCGTGGGCGGAGCCATCCTGGGAGGCGTATGCTCTGTCCTGGAAGGGAACAGAGCAGCCAGAATCTCGTGGAGGAGATCTGGCTCGAGACTCTGGGTTACCGGGGGGCCGCCCTGACGTAGTTTCCCGCGTACTACGCGGTACGGGCGCCCCCACGGATCCCGGCTGAGGGTCTCGAGCATCTCCTCCCGAGCAAGGGCCTTCCCCTGCTCGATAGCTCTACGGAGCGCCAATCTGGCTGCTCTGTACCCTTCGTAAAGCTCTGCCTCCCTTGCGGACGCGACCTGCGAGCGGCCCCGCCTGCGTCGCTGACGGGTGTACTGGCGACGGACCGCCGTGCACGCTACGCGCAACTGCGCGATTTCGGCGGTCCACCAGTACACCTGACGCTTGGCGGGGATCGGCCCCCTAATCCGGGGCATCGCCGCATCGCAGATTTTCGTCACGTCCGCTCGGAGTGACTCCGCCTCCAGGTCGACGTCGGCAGGCCTGTCCGGTAACCCTCCTGTCACCCAGGCCTGCACGACGACAGCCTCCTGAAGCGCCTCGATGTTTAGGCGCTTCAGTGCCCAACGCGGTCCTTCCGCCACGGGGGTCCTACGGGCTGGTCCGTCCGAGGTCTGGGTGAAGACGTCGAACCGTATGTAACGATGGTCCGACAACGTCTCCACCCCCTCAAGGACTCTCCAGCCCCGAACACGCCGTGCTAGAGCAGGGCTAGCGAACGTTAGGTCCACTATCGACCCGCCCTGCTGTCGCACGCACGTGTTAACGGACCCCCTGTTCAGGAGGAGTAGGCCCGATGTTATGGCCCACTCCTCCAGCACCCTACCCCTGACGTTCGTGGCCCGGGAACCCCAAGCCGTAGACTTGGCATTGAAGTCCCCGAGCACTAGGACGGGGCGAGGGTGGCTGCGGCCTACGACGCTTTGTAGGTCCCCGAGGAATCCCTCGAAGTCGGCGAGACTCATGCTTGGGGGTGCGTACACCCCCACTACCACTACGCCGCTGTGATGCGCCGCTACGTATCCCCGGCCCCTCAAGATGTTAGAGAGGGGGGGGGAGCCGGCGGCGGCCTGGGACACTAAGGCCACCGAGCCGTTGAGGTCACCCGCCCAGTTATCCCCGGGCGGGATGAAGTACGGCTCGGCCATCACAGCGACGTGGATCAACCACTGCGCCATGCTTTGAAATAGAAGATCCTGGGCCCTGGCGCAGTGGTTGAGATTGCCCTGTAGGAAGTGGAGTGCCGCCATTAGGGGCACTCCACATCCACCTCCAGTGCCACCGGCACTTCAACAGCCGGAGACGGCGTGGAGGATTGGGGAGGTGCCTTGCGGCGGTTTCGCCCTCTCCCTCTCCCTCTCCCGCTCCTCTTTCTAGTTTTGGTCGGGGGGCCCTGCTTGAAGCAGGCACTGCCTCCCACCCGATGGCCGGCGGGTTTCCCCGCAGCCGCACACACCGCACAATGCGGGTCGGCGCTGCAACCACCTGTAACACAGGAGACTGCAGTCAACCCGGGCGGTGCATCTTGTGCCCAGGTGCCCGTCCCGCAGGCACCTGAAGCACCTCAGGGGTCGGGGGGGCAGAACCGTAGCCTGCGCAGAAACCCACCCGACCAGGAGTCGGCGTCCGTCACCAAGCTTCTTGGCTGCTTCCACCGGACAGGTGATGACGGTCGTCCATAGCCCCCTGACTCCAGGGCGGACGCCATTTGACCTCACCTTGTCCGGTGGGCAGCCCGCAGTGCTGGCCACGGCAGCTACAACCTCTTCGGGGGTTACGGACTCGTCCAGGCCCGAAATGCGCACATTGGCGCACTTTATGGGCCTGGACACCTTAACCCCCTCCGGCACAACCTCCCTAATTTTGGCGGCCAGCGCATCCGCCTTGTCTCCGCTGCCCGCCCCAGGTATCTCCAGGAGGTATCCGCCCGTGGCCGCTTTCCTCCAGCGAATGCCGGGAGCGCCGACGTCAGCCACGCTGACCCCGGCCTTTATCTGTTTCAGGACCTCCAGGTAGGAGAGCCCCTTCTCCTGCCCCCCCCGTTGCAGCGTCAACGTCACTGCAGACGACTTGGGGGGGCGGAGGTCCTGGGTACTGT
The DNA here is from genome assembly GCA_035772565.1 of Antheraea assamensis. NCBI lineage: Eukaryota > Metazoa > Arthropoda > Insecta > Lepidoptera > Saturniidae > Antheraea > Antheraea assamensis. The sequence continues at coordinate 2,459,374 of JAQQSE010000107.1, forward strand.
GTGTGTGCATATATTATATACTTTGTTGTTTCTTTTTGTTAGCTGCATACTATTTCTATCCAAGCATAGTAGACTTGACAGGTTTTTAATTGTAAAAGCTTATATTAATTTCAAAACAAGAGATCTTCCGGGAGTCCCATGACAGCCATTTTATTTAGTCTTTATAAACTTGCCTTATTGGCCCAGTATCATATAATACCAACTTTTGCCAGTAACATCGCTCGTGTTAATGTATATTTGCGCTGTTCTTCGGAAACAGTACTTTTCTCTGAATAACAGTAACCCTATATCGATCAAGTGTGAAAAGGTAACGAACTAACAAAATTCACATTCGCATTTACAATATTTAGGATTTTATGTAATATAGTTCGGTTATTCTGAGAAGTAACAAAAGTCTCTAGCAAGTTCTAATAAGGGGGGGAGAGGGGCACCACCATTTTGTTTGGAATATTGAAGTCATCAAGAGACAATTTGTACTAATGTCAATACTGAATACTTTTCCAATACAAGGAAAAGAAAGAAATACACCCCTTTAAAGATGTTACATAAAATATTATTAAACATGCTTCTCGAATTAACAGGCAAAGTCTAGAATGAGCGGAAATTGATGTTCGCAAAATATTGAAAAATAACTAAACTGTACAAACAAAATTCTTAATACTACTGACCTATTTAACTACCGACAGCTACGTACTGTTCTTCGGTGACGATATCAAATCGTCATTACTCACTGATTTCAATAGTTTGACCTGAAAAAAAAATTAAATTTTAATGAGGCTTCAGTACATTCATGGTAACTTTGACAGGTATGGTAGGTAGGGAAAGGGTAACCTCAATTGGATTTATGTAACTTTAAACCTGATTTGCATATTTAAGAACTGAATTAATAAATTATTCTTGCTGCATTAACTACAGGCTTTCACAATATAATACTAAGCTCTTTAACAATTCCCCAGGACTCCAAGTGAATCTTTCACATTTCCATAACAAATGATACAAATCACAATCTGACAGATTCTACTAATAGGAGAAACTTTTGCTCTTTCATAAAATGGTACTTATTAGGTATACGACTTGACCGTATCCTGATTGCTGCAGTCAATTTTTATTTTACCCCAAACGGCAGCAAACAACTAGACGGTCCATCCGATGTTAAATGGTTACCGTCGCCTATGGACAACTGCAACACCAGGGGGTATCACTGTTGTGTTGCCGACCTTGAAGAGCGTGTTTCAATCCTTTTTTGAAGAGCCCCATGTCAAATAATTCAGGGGGAACACCGTGCTTGGTAACCCGTTCCACTCTAGAGTCTGGTAAGATCAAACCATGGAACCTGCCAGAACTTGCCTTTAAACATTTTATACCAAAACACCTTTGGTCTACACAAGTCCTGTCCATGTATTCCTCGCACATGGTAAAACATGCGTCACTATGCCTAAGAACTATGGAGACATGGCATAGCATGTACTAATCATGCACTAAAGTCATGTTTTTCAAAATTGTCAACGATACTGTAATTCAAAATTTTAATATGTGATACATACAAGTAATATGCTTAACTTAAAAGCAATAAAATGGAAAACTGAACTACTTCCATAAAGGTGAATTCCATGAACTATAGAAGTTCGACAAGGATAACGTGTTTCTAGCAGAGAGTAATAAAATGTTAGTTTGTTAACACGATAAAAGTTTTATAAATGACCTGCTCTTTGTTACTAACGGATCTCCCGTTGATGATGCTGTCTTGTAACGTGTCATCATCGTCTTCATCATCAGTGTGAACGTCGTAGAACTCTTCGCTGTCCATTTCACCGTCTGTGCCTAAAAGTTTGGTTAATGTTTATCCAATTACTGTTTAATATATTCCATACTCTTTTTTTTGTTTTAAAAAATACAAGTTTTCGCTTATGGCTTTACTAGCATTTATGTTTATTAGTATGTATACATAGAATTTCGTAGTACATTATTTTGATTTAATTCAATATATTCTCCAGTAAATGAGTTTTTACGACTTGATTACATCGATTTTTGTGAACGTTCTGTATATAATCTAAAATCTAATAAATTATCTAAATCTAAAATGGCTCAGTCTGTAGTGTGTTCGGGCATAGCGTCGAAGGACTTACGTTCGAATCCTAGCAACTGATTCGGAGCTTTCGGTGAAGAAAAACAACATGATGAAACCGTAGCATGGTGGTAGGACTTTTTCTAAGTCCGCCGCCCGCTAGCTACCACCCTCAAGTTGAAAATCAGTCGCCAAACACCTGTCGGTGTGTTCTGGCAGCTGCACTTGAGAACCAGTCTCCCTCTAGGTTTAGCGTGACTACCATCTAAGACATCATCATTTAACAGCAGATAAGATTGTAGTTAAGCATTAACCTATAAAGTATAAAAAGTTAGAAAAAAAAATCTCACCCACGACAGACTGGTAATCTGTGAAATATTCAGAGTCGGAAGTGTAACTGTGGTCTGGCCAGTCGGCCAAGTCACCGCTAGGAGTTGCAGTCTTTGGTGACGACACCTTCTCGCGGCGTTCTTTCGCAGTCTTCCTCTGTTTCAGTCTACGGAGCTGACTGTCAAAAATTATAAAAGTAATATAAAAATCAAACAAAAATTTTTTTTATTTCATGCTTTGGTTGTAGAAGAAATGTGTGCCGTATCACTCTGATTCCACGGTAAGTAGATCCATCACAAAACGTCTCATTCTATGCCTACATCGCCCTACATTCATATTTAACACTTTTCTGGTTATATATGAATTTAATTGTTCCTTATGACACGCCTCTACCATATTTACGCATTACTTCTAAATTTCTCCATCACCTGTGCTAATTTCAGATATCGTCTGATATACCCACTAACTCTTATACTTTTGCATTCTGTTTACACCAAACATCCATCCTGACATTTAAATCTCTACCACAAATAATTGTCTTTCAATCCTATCTTTTATAGTCCAAGTACTCAGATCCGAATTGTGTAACAGGTCTTATAACGTTTTTATTTTTATTAATCTTATGTTTTACATATATAATTATTTTCTTTTCTTTAATAACTATATTCCTATCATCCACACTTTTTTACTCTTTAGATATTAAGCTTTTTCTTTAAAAGTTTTTTAATAATATTTAACACTAATTATATTTAGCGTTACGTGTTTTATCAATAATTTCACTAATATTTCTTTAATTCACTGTCTAATACATTATTCCTACACAACTTCTCTTACAAAAGCATTGTCTGCGCCGATTTACCATCGACGCTGTAGTAGCTGACCAATCTGCGCCTTGGAATCCTACGTGGCGCGGGTCGACCAGTGAAGGCGCGGATTGGTGGGGCGTGATTGGTCGAGGGTGCAAAGCAGCGCGGCGCGGACGACGATGGCATTAATCAATTTATACAACGAACACTGAGAAGACGCTACTAGTTAAATAAAAATGTTTTGTAAATTAAACCCTAATAAAGTTGTGTTATAACGAACAAGCATATTTTAATAATATAGTAAAGGTGAATGTATGTAAGAGTTAGACCTATTCTCTCCCCGTGCAGTTATAAGTCAATCAAAATCAAAAAAATACTTTATTCAGTTTAGGCCCTGAGAAGGCGCTTATGAACGTCAAAGTTACCACGTAAGTATATCTGACTTTAGACTATCATTTGCGACATCATTAGTATGACCCAGCAGATCTGCAGTATTAATGTCTTTAATCCAGCAGACTTTCTTGATTGAATACCCTACAATCAAGTACTTATTGATTAAAACTTATAGCAGACGTTGTTAACAAGCTGCAACTAATTTACATACACCACAAGAAAACTTATAATAATGTTATGTGAGCCTATTTACGTTTCTTTTTGCAGCTCCCTGATTGCTTCTAACTCGGACCTCATTGATGCCACTTGCTTATCCAGTCTGGCCACCTCACTTACTGAAAGCCAAATATTAAAGATAACTTATAATAAGGAAGTTGTAAAAAAATTGTACATCAATACCGTAAATATATAGTAAATCTGCTAAATGTTATAAAAATGATTATAATAAATACAAAAATTGGGAGTAATATGTATTTGTGTTGTTTTAATAGATATCTAAAAAGATAAGCTTGATTCAGTTTGTTGCATGCTTTCCTTGGTGGCTGGGACTTTTCCTAACCAGAGACAATAGAGTTCTAACATTAATTAAAACCTTATTGTGGATTAAATTTAATTGTGTGCAGAATGGATCATAAATAATTGATCAATTGATTATTAAGATAATTGTTTGCAATCAATTACCATTTAGATAATCGATTACAATAGATTATTGAAAGAAATCGATTTAAGCTATGGTAACCCTCCACACAAAGGGAAAGAATTCAGACAAAGGATCAGAAGCGGCACTACGAAAGTCCGAAATTAGTTGAATTAAGATCGAGCGCAAAAAGAACTTAAACAAATAACCCGCATCTTTACAAATTACATTTAAAATATTAGTGCATCCCAGCCACCTCTATTCATTCAGAGAGATTTTTTTCCAAACCAGGTCAGTTGACAAATTTAAGAAGGAACAGTCTGCTGCCAAAACATCCGGTTTACTTAATTTTTTTTAATTATATAAAGTATTTTATAAATCTGATTGTCTATGTAACTTAGAAATCTGTGAAAAATCTGTGTGTGTGCTTGTAACCACAGGAAAGAAGTGATAACTTTTTTATAAAAAGTACACTAAAAAGCCCACATCACGCGGTGTTCTCTGGCAGCCATCCATTCAAGTACTGTTTGTGTTAGACGTTTATTATCTTTGGTGACTGGAAAGGAACTGGTATTTTCCAACACTGTACCCCACACAAGAAGCATCCACTAGTCCTGATTTATTATCTAAAGTCACCTTCAATTTGTCACATTTTGGGTTCAGAGACAAGTTTATAGGCTAGCAAAACAGAGACAACTACCCATCCTCACAGCTGCCTGTATAGAATCAGCTGGAGTTCTGTCACTTTGTTGCAGTACAATTTAAGAGCTCATGATTGGATATATGTATGTGAGTATATATGTGGTTGACTTGTGAATATACAATGATAAAATAAAGCTGATAAGCTTTTTGAATTATTTTGTTAAATAAAGCTTTGCAATTTATTTAATTTAAAGCAAAAACATTGCTAACATTAAAATTACTATCTAAGAAAATACTAATGATCAATTAAAAATCTATGACACCCTGTAAGTGTCTCACTGCTCTAACAAAGGCTTCTTCCCGAGAGCAGAACAAAGTATAGTTAACAATTTTAAACATAGAGAAATTTGTTCACAAATTTATACTGATTTCACATATAGTGGTATTCCTCGAGCACATTTCTCGGGTTTGTCTTTTCTTACAATTTTTACAATCATCATCAGCTGACGGTATTATCATCTAAATTTGATAAAAATATGTAAATTCCAAAAAAACTCATTGGTACACATCAGGGTTAAACTTTGCAGTCTACATTTATTTATTATACCTACATAAATATTAATTTTTTCTCGATTATTCTTGTCTTTATAACAATTTCATGATAGAATCAATTAGTACCATAAAAAAAGGATACAAAATCACTTCCATTACTGTTCATTAATTTAAAAAAATACAAACCCAACATAGCTCTTCTCCTCTCGTTGTAAATTTGTTCGTATATGAAAACTCCTGCAGCACCAACAATACCGACAATTGCTGCCCCGACCATCAAACGAGATGAAAATATATTACTTACGTTCATTTTGTATGAAAATGAAACTGTAAGCTTTAAATTTATATAAGGTACGAATTTATACTTTATATTATGTAAGAATTTTACTAATTAACATGTAAATTTTACAAACAACACTACGGCTTCGACCTGAAATTATTGGAATGTATAGGATAATCAAAATTTAAGATTTTGCTTCTTATACACAATTGAATCAGAATGTACTGTATGGTTTCTCATAGCTGTATGTATTTTAAACCACTCACTGAATTTTAAAAAATTACTAAATGAGAAATTTTATGTCTCACGTAATAAATTCAGTCAAATGTCAAATTTAGTATTACCAGTGGTTTTCCTAATTACCCAATAAGCTATACAATATTCCGCCACTCAGAGCCAAAGTACATGAAAAACCCGAAAAAGAACATCAGTAAAAATTGAGCTACCCTCTTATCGTCATAAGATACAAAACAACAATTTGTATTAATTACTATGTCTCTTTTCATGCCATATTTAATCATTCAAAACTTGTTCAAAGACATTTGGCAAAATGTTTCAAAATTTGTCGTTATCCTTTATTTTTAATTCTCATAAATTTCCTCTTTCCGATAATTTAATTTATTCATCTTAGCCTTATCCTACTTAAATAGGGTTTGTTTTCCATTGAACCATTCACCATACTGTACCCACTCTTAATCTTATCCATTCCAGTTACACCACACTTTCATCTTAAAATTTTCATCTCTGCCACATGCAATCTTGTCTCATTCATCTCTTTCGTAGCCCAGCACTCGGTTTCATATAAAACGGATGGCCTTATTATAATTTTAAGCACTTTCCTATTGAGCTTCAAAGGCATTGTGTGCTCACAAACTACCTTAGACATTTTTCGCCATTTCATATATCGTGCATTTATCCTTACGTCCTAATCTATGCTACCTTCATTTTGAATCAATGAAATGAGGTATTTAAAATCTGAGCAGGCTGCAAAAGATACACCAGTTGAAATTATATGATAAAAAAGTAGTGTGTACTTATATACACGCGTTAGAAGTTATGCTTCTTTTCCGTAACAAGATAAAAATATTTTCAAAAATTTTATCTTTCGCTTTATTCTACGTTTGTAGAAAAAACGACACTAACAATAGAAAAAAGATATTTAATACATGCATACTTTTTTAAAATAAAATGTTGATTATAGTTAACTTCAGGGAGTCGGTTTTTCGTGACGGTGTGCGTGCGCATCGTAAAAATTTACTCTCATCATTTTTCCCTAACGCGCCAAAAGAAGTATAACTTCAATAAGGGCTTCAAGTTTATCTCTGAAGCAAACCTATAGCCAAATGGAAATTGTCTATAACTCCAGCTGTCAGACAGAAACACTCACGCTGAAATGCATTGTCAAATTCTAAACAGTGAACATCTCAGTGTATAATTTGGGTAATCAAAAAACGCAGCATTTCAGATCGCAGTTTTAACCTAAATGCTGTTGTTATCTGTTAAAACTATTAGAAATTACTAAAAATTAAAATGATGGTAAATTAAATAAAGTAATGTAACCGTACGTAAAATTACATACGAAAATAATAACAGTAAATGTATTGTTATTGTAATATTTTTTACCGAATATTGTTTTAAATTACTATTTTTACTCGAGCATATTTTTGAGGCAGTCCAATATGAAAACAAAAGACGCGACAAAAATTAAAAACATCGTTAAAGAATCGAGTACTCAGGCTGAAGCGGCTACAGGTAGAAATAATCAATTTTATATTATTTTGTAAAGTTCCTTACAGAGTGTAATAATCGTACAAACTATTACGAATAATAATTTACATACTGAATTTGTATCATTATCGTGATAAAAATATTCATTTTGATATGAAGTTATCTGAATAGGCCTTGTTCAATAACTCAAACCTTTATTAAGTATTTTTATTGTTGTATTACTATGAAGTCCAGGTTAAATGGAGGCAGAAGATTATGTAGCTTAAATTACATATTTTGTGTGAGAGATCAAGTTCCAAGTAATTTTAAATTTTTACTTCATTATAATAGTAATAAATCATTGTGATTGTTACTATCAAAGACAAATATAGCTATAAAAATATATCTGCATGTTTATGGGTAAGGCTGCTAAAATTATCATTTTTGCCTGGAGCAAATAATATCAAAATGTTGTCATCAATTTCAAGAGAAACTCAAACAATATAACTTTCCTGATAGAAGGAATCTGCAAAGTGATTAATTCACTAGCTTTCCTAAATCATAAACTGTATTTAACAAGTTTATTTAATAAAAATATAAACTTAAATGCTCCTTAGGATTCTAAACTTTAGGTAAAAATACATGTCACAGTTCAAATTTTTTTTTTAAGTTTGATAAATTTAACATTAAAACCATATTGAATATAAGACAATTAACTCCAATTATAAGTAATTATGTTGCAAAAATATTAAATGTAACAGGTTTTATAAACTTTACAGAATATACCATGATTTTTTGCTTTTGTATTATTATTTTTTGTGTTACGAGATCTATACATGTTCTATTTAGAAGAACCCTTATAAAACACATTGTGTTACATTGATGTTATTGTAACATATAAAGTTAGTATGTCATTTTTGTGTTAAAAGTGGAAATTTTGGTGGCCTTACACATATATATAAATTGTCTACTAAATACTTTTCTAAATCTTGGTTTAGATGCCTTAATGTTCCATTTTGTAAATGATAGATTAACAATGAGTAACTAAATACACAGGCAAATGTTAATCTATATATTTATGTACAAAATTTAAATATATTGTTGTGTGTCAGGACTAATCTTGTAGGTAAATAGTGTGCCCTCATACATCTATCTTCTCTTCTAAGTGGCGAAGCAATTGTGACAAAATTTATCTCTTTAAATCAGTAGTAGTGTTGTGCAGTGTTAACACTTTATTGACTGGCACTTTTACTCAGAAATTATATCATACCACAGATTTTACATAGTCTTGTATTACTGGTATTATGATAAATATCTATATACCTAGAAAAGTATTTTCTTCATTATAAAATAAATATTACTAAATATAATACACACAACTTTTGCAATATTCATTACCCCAGATAACAAAAATTGAAATAGATAATATAAGTGCCATGAAGAGTCAACTGATCTCTTGTCAATGATGTGTTAAGCAGCAATCATAGAATTACATTTAAGTAAAAACAAAAGACAGTCAAGTAAACCACATAAACTGCATAAAATAACAAACTATTATCACAAAAACAAAAATCACAGGCTAGTATATTTTTGAAGGTGAAATAAATGAAGGATTTATATTCAATTTCTTATTCGAATATTACAGACCCTGTACATAAAAATAGAATGGAGGAAGCTAAAGAAATTATATTACAAATAGATGCTCCGCCTGATACTAATGAAGAACACAAAGATATAGAAAAAGCTGGTCATATTACACAAGATGTTGCTGATAGTGAAATAAATAGAAGTGATTTATTAGATCATCAGAATGTTGGTTATGACCAAATAAATGTATCTAAAGATGTGACCAATGAAAACTTGAATGATGATAGTAATAAAAAATTAAATGCACCAATAATAGAAGATGTGGAAATGAATTTAAATTTTAAAAGTACATCTGTTAATAAGGATATGGTATTTGAACTAAATAAAAATTTCGAACAAACAGATATTAGTGAAGAAGATTTGGCACTCCCTATAGAAGTTACTGTTGACAAATTTAATGAATTCAAAAATTATAATTTAGGAGATGCATTATTATATGCATTCAAAACAATGAAGCAAAGCACTTCATCAACTACTCTTATTGGTGAAAGCCAGAGTGATAAAACAACGGAAGATAGTTTATCTGTACATGCAATAAAGTCAACCACTGAATTACCTGAAATATCACAAAATGTTATAAATATTGACAACAAAATTTCATCAAAAAAAAATCTAGATAAACAAGAAATTAATGAAAGTAGGATATCTAAAAATGTAAGGGATGATTCTCTACATGGAAATTTTAACCATGGACTCAATAAACTAGATATGATGTTAGAAATTCACACGCAAGAGTTAACTGATATGGGTGATATAGATCAATCAATGAATTCAAATGATGGTAGTCAGGAAGATTCAGATACTGAAGTTATTGATACAAGACAAAATAATACATCTAATGATGTTGAAATGTCTAATGAAACCCAAAATAATTTAATAATGGACAAAGAATATAATGTAGAAGATAAACCTGATAAAAGTGTAGATATTACTGGAGATTTAATTGCAAATAAATCTCTTAAAAATGTTAAAAGTCAAGAACTTTTGAAACAGAGTGGAAAGTTTCTAGATAATATAACATCAAAACAAGCTGAGGAATGTGCCTCAAATGTTGATACTCCGGTAGAAATTGATAATGCCAATTGTGATCTTCAGCAGGAAAGTACACAAACTGACAAGATTAACATATATTTGGATGATGATATAAACCATCTCAATCAAAATGAATTAAACACAGAAATACAAGATCAAGAACAAAGTGCTAAAATTATAATAAATACGTCAGAAGGATCACCTAAAGTGAATGAAAATACTGAAGACATCAATGTTCAGTCTGCAGAAGAAACTCAAAAAGTAGTTTCAAAAGACGATGTTGTAAAAATTACAGAATCATCAATTCAAATATTAAACACAAAACAGAATATAGATGTTGAAGATCATTCTGAAAAAAGAGATTTGCCACTTAAAGAAAATGAACCAAAACTTATAGAACTAAAAGAAAAAGGTAATAATGAATGTGATCCAATAAATTCTAATACATTGCTATCAAATCCTACAGTAGATGTTTGTGAAATGGATGCTGAAGTTACACTTCAAACAGAAGAAGATTCTTACAATAAAGAAACAGAAGCAGTTGACACAGAGAACTTAATTTCTAACACGGAAGAAGTTACAAAATTAACTCCAGACACATCAGATGAGGTACCTGAGATGTCAGACAGTCTCGGATTATTAGCAGAATCGTCTAGGGTGGCAATGGAAGATGATGAATATCAAGAAGATGAGGATGAAGAGGACGATGATTTCGATCCTGATGATGGTGAGTTTTGGTTTGTCGCTTTTTGGTCTGGTTAAATTGTCTGAAGCAGAAAAATAAGGATGTTTTCAACCTTTACCGATTATTTTGATTTATGTATTTTTATAGGTTACAAAGACTACATCTTTCCGTAAGTACTGTCAAGGATTTTGCTAAATTATGCTTAATTTTGTGACAATGTTTCTCATCATAGTAGTGAATATATGTCTACAATCTGTGCTGTTCTAATAAGGAAAAGTGGTATCCAATAGAGAGATAGTGTCTAGTGACAGGTCTTCATTAACGGTATATAATGGGTCTTGACATCACATTGTATATATCATATTTATTGCTAATGTTCTGTTTATTATTCGTCAATTTATACCATGAACCGATAAAACTATCTTGGATATTGTTACCTCCAACGGACACCTTCGTAACTGTATCAGATGAAATTTGATGGGCCTAATGACACTGGGATAGTAAGCTCTATTTACCTATATAGTAAAATTTATATTTGTTTTGGTAATTATAAATTCAAATAAGAGTTTAAAATTTGCCAAACATTTTTTTTTTTTGTTAATTCTTCTAGATTTCTAATGTGAGCATAGTAATTGACCAGAATGTCATCTGATATTAAATGATGATTTGGTCCAAGATTGTAAATATACTAAGCCTAGAGGAAAAGTGCAGCCAGAACATACAGTATGGCGAAAGTTTAATGTAGTTAGCTAGTCAGATAGAACTTAGAAAAAGCCCTACCACCATGCTATTGCTTTATTATGATGTTTTATTTCAACTGAAAGCTCTGGTTTTATTTTTTAGGGATTTGAGCCTAGTTTGGAGTTTTTTGGCGGGATCTTAGTCTGTCATGTAGTGGTTTTTATATTTTATTCATAATCTTGTGTTATTTAGACACTATATTTTGTAATATTGGTGGTGTTTTACGTAATATAGTTCGGTTATTATGCACAAGTGAAGTGGATGGGAAATAATACCACGGAGCATGCATTCTGAGATGCCACCAAAACTCAATGGAAAGTTCTAACAAGGAAACCACCATCTTGTTAGAACATTATAATTATCACAAGATACTTACTTACTACAATCTTGTTACTTGACGCTGGCTAGTACACAAACCGTGACGTAGCCAAAAAAAAAAAGAAAAAGAATGAACCTAGTTTGATTGATGAGGTTTCCCAACAGCTAAAATTAAGACATCGTCCCTTAAAAATAAAGATATATGTAGATATATATATTACAACAACACTAGAATCATTGCAAATTTAATGGATTACATAATCTATTTATCATTTTGGTTCTATGATAAATTGTGTCAAATACATCTAGAATATTGCGTTATGAGATCCCACTTAGGGCAAGTTACAAAAATAATTCCTTAAACCTTAATAGTGCTTCTTAACTATTTCATTTCCAGAGAGCAGTAACCAAATGACAGCAGAGCATTCTGAAGATTCAAACGCTCAACAATCCGAATCAGATGTATGTAAAGAGCAGGAGCATAAATCAAACATGCCTGAAAAAACTGACGATGGATCTTTCCAGTTCAATATGTCTACCGATGCAACCAGTTCACTTGGGAAGAAGGCGCAACGTGGTGAAGAGGTGATTATATATTGTGAAATACTTTTAAAGTTTGTAGGTGGTAGAGCTACGCTGAAGCTATTACTGGTTTCAGCATGAATGGGTCGGCTCGCCCGACGCGCGGGGTACTACCACCCGACACACAGAAAGCCGACGTGAAGTAACAGTGCGCCCGCACTGTTGCGTTTCGTTCGGTCAGTGAGAGCGCCGGAGGCCCACATATATTAAAAGGCCGGCAACGCACTTGCGACTCCTCTGGTGTTGCTAGTGTCTATGGACGGTGGTGATCACTTACCATCAGGTGACCCACTTGTTCGTTTGCCCCCTATAATATTAAAAAAAAGAAAAAAAGTTTTTTTTTTTTATATCGCCTCAAACTATTTCGTCCATCTGTCGCATGTTGCATTATAGCCGGCCGCGGAGTAAGGTGAAAGGCGCTCGGCAGAACAGCCAACGCCAATACCGAGGCGCTCATGGCTCAATTCAAAATGATTCAATAATTTAAATAATTATTCTACTCAGTTTTTTTAATGCTTCTATCATCTGAATTCCGTATTCTAATACACAGATAGAAATTAAAATGTATAGTTGAATATCTTATCTACTATTGACTTCCAACGCTATTTTGATACCCAAAATTTCACTTACATCGTGGTTTCATATACCCACACAATTATTTTTTATACATAGGTTTTAGTGATTGGCGATCGACGCGGTATCCGAACAGTAATTATATTACCGAGTCATCAACGCTAGTTGCATGATTTTAATACCATAAATAATAACAATAATACTATCTTTGGGTTCCTTAAGGTCAATAACAGTCTTTTAGGAAATTATATTAGGATCTACAATAAGGTCACAAAGTTCATTAATACTGGCCATGCGGTATAGTAAGTTCTAGCACCATGTCAAACCGCTTTTCATATAAATGTCTAGGTCTGGAAATAAATGATTTTTGTTAAAAAACGTATACACAAACATAATCCCAATGAGTTCCTTGACAAGTCTTCTAAATGACTGGGTTCAGAAGACCCTCTGGTAGTACTTAATTTGAAAAATAACGAATGATGTATTGTAATATTAATTTTTTATGTAAAATGTATTTCTAAATATTTTTTTTTTACCAAACCATGTAATTTACAATGTACGATGTCGTGAAATTAAAAAAAACAATCTGGCATTTTGAGATACGAATCTTAAAAAATCAGCCAATGGGTTAAGTGTGAGAATTATCACTCATATAAAAATTATCATTCTATTATATTGTTACTCATGCCTTTTGGCCATTTTTTTTGGCTATTGTTATGCCTGTTAAAACTGTAGCATGAATAATACGATATATATTCTAGAACCTGCCTGAATAAATAGGTTGTATTATTTTTTTTTTTTTTCAAATGCGTGCAATAACTCTACAGATTAATATCGATGTCAGATTAAGTGAAACACATAAATGAACTCTTCAGCTGTAATAATTGTTATCCATAATGTATATTGGTAATAATAATGTACATTTTCTTTCAACAGCCAACTCAATTGTCTACTAAAGACTCTAGTATTTGTAAATCAGTCACAGAAGGAACTCAGAATGATAAGGACAAGACTTCTTCACAGGAGGCAGAGGTGAGTAAACTGTTTTAAATTAATGAAATAGCGATAGACCGATCGGCCGCATAATATAATCAAAGTTTAAAACAAAGTTAAAATATTATTATCTGAATCTAAAATTGGCATTTACTTATTCTTAAGTGGTCTCGATGTTATAAAAATAATATGATACGTTTTTAAACTTAAATTTGTGTTCTATATTCAGAGCGGTGAAAAAGTTTGGTGAGGACTACCTATATACTATATGTATATATCATAAATATGTTTATTAAGAGGTGAAGGTAAAACAGTTAAGTGCCTTTATCTCCTCTATTTGCCGACTGACTTTTTTTAGTTGATTGTTGAGTTTTAGTGTTTTCGATAAATCATTTTGGTAAAACTTTTTTGTTATACTATTTACGAGTCGCGGCCTATATTTATATGTGTCTATTCATCACACTTCAGGGTCCTTCAGGGTCTTATATGATAGAAAATGCTGAATTTTGTCCCAATTACTTTTTATGTACGCACATGTATATCATAAACCTGCACTAGGATTTCGATATTTTGAACGGAGGTCATTTGAATACTTCCTCATTCCTAAGCGTAATTTTTAACCCGTAAATATTCTTTCATATGCCACTTGTCGTATTCGCTTTAATATCTAAACAAGCACTGAGTCCAACTTTAATGCGGTCCGTATAGTTACCCGTTTAAAACGAAAGGTGGAAATTTCGAGCCAATCAATTCCAGGCAGAAGTGCAAAGTTACATCCACTCTAAATTCATCCAGTGACGCTGTCGAGTGGCTTGAAGCACAAGCTTGAATAACAGTGACAACAACTGATTTATAAGTATATGTATAAGTAATAAATAATATACATTTATAAAGAAAAAAGTACGAGAGTATATAAGGCTATAGGAGTAGAGGAAGACCGAAGAAGGTATGAATAGATTGTGTGAAAACTGATGTGTGTATAAAAGGTGTGAAAACTGAGATGACATCTGACAGGGGAGAGTTTAAAAGGAAAACATGTTGTGCCGACCCTGCCTAGGTGTGATAAGGGTAAGAAGATGATGATGATGATGATGCTAAAATAAACAAATGTACGCTTACATGAAATCCATTCCTAAAAAGTTAAAACAAAAGGTAACAACTCTTTGTCAGATGCAACTGACACAATCGGGTCGATCACATAATGACATATCACTAACTATGCTGTACAAATAATTGTAATTTTTATATCAATACCTTAAATTCACTTCTGTACTCGAAATAAAACTAACATGTGTGTCGATGATTAATAGTCAATATTTTTCCATCACCGTATAGGAGTTTACGAAGTCAAAAGAAGTAGAAGCAGCCAAAGTACTGGATACATCTGATGAGAGAATGGTTGACGTTATCACCAACGAAGCAAAGGATTTGGCCGTAGATGATAATAATACCGAAGGTAAGTAAGGTCTAGTAAAGTATATAGTAAAATAAGGAATAGCAGTAAAATTTGCCGAACTTGTTAATTGTAATTGGAATTAGGTGGTTGTTTACGAAATATTTTCTCTAAAAACTTATCTGGATTCGATTGACGCTTTGTCATTTATTTAAAGCAGGGCTGTCCAACACCGCGGCCCGCGGCATGAATTATTGCGGCCCGCTGAATATTTTTTATCTTCTTTGTTTAAATACATTAAATGAGTAAATTATTTATCTTGCGACGAAATTCAAATGTTTTGGATATGTATTCGATTATGCCGCACACAACACTATTGATTGATGTTGACAGAATTGTAAAAGACAAATTAATGAAAAAGTAGATAATAAAATAATGATACTTATTATACTTGTATTTTATTTTTATAAATATTTTGCGGCCCCCCAATGTATTGAGTCATTTTTGTTGGCCCTGGGTCCCATATAGTTTGGACAGCCCTAATTTAAAGCATAGCGAAGCGGGTGGGAATCAGCTGGTATTTATTAATTTGATTTTATTCATAGTATGTTCTATACTCAGTAGTTTGGAATGAAATTATCCCGATAAAGATTGTTCATAAAAGGAACTGTATCTCAACATTGGTTTGTGTATACACTTCGCTATATAACTTTAAAGCCCTTTCTTTTGGAAGAAATCGATTACTTATTGAAGCTATGATGGCTATGTCAATAGCGTATTCGGACACCGCGTCAATCGAGGTAGGTTAGAATCTTTGCAACGAAGTCGAAGCTTTCGGCCAAGGAAAACATGATGACACCATAGTATGGTAGTATGGCTTTTTCTAATCCCACTTGGCTCGTTACCACACTCAAACTGAAAGACTGTCTCCAACCACCTTTGGGTGTATTCCGGCAGCTGCACTTTAGAGTCAGTCCTTTCTATTCTTAACGTGTTTACCATCTTAGTCGACATCATCATTTAAGATCAGGTGATATTATAGTAATACCACTAGTGGTCCACGTTAAACTTGATCGTCAGGCCACGTGTACCACCAGTGGTACACGTTAAACTTGATCTTCAGGCCACGTGTACCATCGGTGGTACACGTTACATTTGATCTTCAGACCACGCACCAACACGTGGCACGGAACGTGATAAAAATTGTACACGAATTCGTTCCAGAAAATTGTGAAGATAGCAAGCAAAAGTCGAATAAACGGAAAAAGTTGGAAATATCACACGTAAAACATGTCCTTAATATAGTTGATTTGGAAGAAAGTTCTTCAGAAGATGGTTAGTATTGTGTTAATTTGTTAAAAAAAGGATTTCAAAAGAATGTTACGTGACTCGTTCAGGGGGGAGGGAGTTTTTTCAAAGTACCACGCATGGTCACAAGGATGATGGGTGGGGCTTAAGTTTTTGTCATGTTTGTCGAGCTATATTCAAATAGGGCGCGCAGCGTTTAGTACTTTTAAGATTCACAGTTGGCAACACTGACGCCATATACAGAGACGTCAGCTAATTGAAAAGAAACAGTTGTAGTGCAGTGCAGTTGCCAAGCAAAACGACAAGAGCTTGTGCCGATACAATAATGTCGTACGATCGACTGTACAATGCGTCCATTAAATGTTACAATAATTCCTTGTTAATGCGGGCAATACAAAAAAACCAAGTGAAATGAGGTTGAAAACCTTATTTATTAATTACTACCTGAAAACTAGAGGGAGAGGGGCCATCTCATATATTACGGATGGTCACCAAGGGGCGGGAGAGGGGTAACATATTGTCAATCTCAGCTGATGTTAAATTATGGTGTGGTCCTAGATTGTAAACACGTTAAACCTATCAGCTAGTTTAAAATAAACTTATTAAAGTTTTAAGAAATTACAGTTTTTGTAGTCACTACGCGTTCAGCGATTCTTGTCCGAGAGAAATGGGTAAGAGGTGTGCTCTACATGCGCATACGAAGTCGCGGATGACAGTTAGTGTGATTTAAAATGGACTCTTCCCTATAGACTTACTTGTAGGAAGGTTTTGGTTTTATATAGATAGAAGCAACATTGGTGTTGCTTTACTAACAATTGATTAGGACTAGAATATATTCTAACATTTAGCCATTTTCACTATCGATTTGTTCCTCCGAATAACGCCATTAGGATACCGGTTGAAAATATGTAATTAATTACAGCAGTTTTTGATAATATACAATTTAAAGATTAGATAAATTACAAGCAATTGTATCTCAACAGACATACAGGAAATACAGAGAGGTGATGTAGAGAAAGCAGATGATTCAAAGAAAGCCGCTGATAAAACAGCAGATAACTCTGCGGATGCTGCAACGGTTGATGCTGATGACTGCACTGCTGTTGATGCAGTTAACGATGAAGAAGTGAGTCGTGAAGTGAATCATGATGCTAAAGTCACGGACAAAGGTGAAGATGTAGAATTGACCGATGAACCTGAAGTCTGTCCTGAGAAACAGGTAAGCTTTATGCGGTAATATTTAAAGTCTATCGCAAATACAACAATAAACTATAGTCCAACAACTTGGTGCGCGACCGTCCTATGAGCCGGCCGGCGTCACCGAGACGAGATATTCTGGATGTCAACGGGAGCGAGTGATGTAGTGGGGAAGGGAAACGGTGTGCTACTTGTAGTCCGGTGAAACTGTAGAAACCTGTCACGCCAACAGTGTAGTCAGTTCGAAAAAAAAAGGTGTGCTACTTCACGCCACTAATCTTTGTCGCTTGATGTTAAAGGGGTCGGTTGACGTAGTGGGGGAAGGGAAAACGACGTGCTGCCTCACAGTGCTCACGGTGCAGTACGGTCGGGTACGAACTTGTCCACCTATAAAGAAGCTGTACCCCGTACCAACCGGGTCCCACGCTGACGTTTACATTGAACAATTTTTTTTTTGCTAAATTCCACGTGGACAAGTCGTTGTAGAGTCATTATCTCCTAACTTTTTTTTATTTCTTTCTATAAATGAATAGGAAAATTATTATACAAAGGTAACTAACACCAGTAGTATTTACAACTATGTGTATGTTGATTAATAAACTCTTTGGGATTATCTTTTTTTTATAAAAATACTACAAAATTCGATAAGATATCTAATTTGCTAAAATCTGAGTTGAAACATGTAACGAATTTAATCATTTTTTTTTCTTGTTAAAAATAGGTATTGTTATTTATTTCAGACTTCAGAGGCAAATTCTACAAAACCTAAAATTGGATTAGAAATTTTTAATTTAGATTCAGACGATGAAGACAATACAAACACTGCAATAAGTGAGTCATATTTTTATTATGTTTTGACGTGATAACGTCTTATAAATCGATAAACGTCGGCTGCACGTACGAAAAAGCATTAGTCATTGTCACGTTCCGCCTGAGTCGATCGTGCAAGCGAAAGAGCGCAATAAGCGATAGAGAGCCACGATCGGCCTAAGGGTTCGGCTTGTGACACATCTATCTCTCTTCCACTCCATCGGTTGATACGTCCGAGTAGAAAAGAGATAGCGGCAGCACACAACCTACAAGTGAACTGTTTTGTCAATTGTTTATAAAGTGCAGTGAAAAGTTGTTTCAATTGTTTATTACAACAACAATTGCAACAAAAAGTATGCAATTTTTTATCAATGTTTTCTTATGATGTTATCTCGTAAAATTTTCGTCCGTAAACCGACTTTACAACCAATTGTTTTTATGTTATTATTATTTTTCTTTAACTATCTTGCTAGTATTCCTATTTGGGGTTTTCAAAGTCAGTTTCAATTTATAGTTGTTCCATTTTGTTTAGGTGTAAATTACTATCGGGCACAGTAATAAATTTATTTCTTTGTTTTTATATATACATTAAATATTTATTTATTTAATGCATGTTGTTTGTCTTTATGCGTCTCAGTGGTCCGAACTGGAAGAACTAAATTATATAAAAAAATATTACTATTTATAGTCTAAGATCTGACGAGAGGTCGTCTTTCACCCGTCTGAAAAGTATGTGTTTGTCAAATGTTCTCTATACAAGAACATATCGCAACTTTATTGCCTGTTATAATATGTTCAGAGCTACCCTTAATTATAAAAAAAAACTATCATCAAAATGTTTGTTTAGGGTGGTGGGGATTTTTCTAAGTTTGCTTGGGGTAGCTACCACCTTCAAGTTGGAACGCTCTCGCCAAGAACCTATTGGAGTGTTTTGACAGCTACATTTGAGAATCAGTCCTCTTTTAAGTTTTTCATGTTTACCATCTTCTACCACATCGTCATTTAACAGTAGGTGAGATTGTGATCAAACGCTAAATATTCAAAAGTATACAAAAAACATTTGTTTACGAAACCAACTTAATAGAAGTCCAAATTATAAAGCGTAAGACACATCCGAACGTCGTGTTGCCTATTCTTTTCTGTTTCTTATTACCGGGCAATCAGTTGTCAATATGTCAGTGGATACAAGCATCTGCTTTTTGTCTAAAATATATGTAAAAGTACAGATATTGTTCCTGGAAATGCGTTATTATAATGTCGTCTCCGAAAACCGTACATGAATTATTGCCAGGATTTGAGATTTATGGATTGGAACAAGCAACGATGTGCGTCAGAGAAGCATTGCGCGTACTGATCAGTGCAATAGAGAAAGAAGGAGCGTAGCGACTTTGTGTGAAACTTTGAATGAAATAGATTGTGTATGTTTAAAAGACGATCTCTCATCGGATCTTGTACTATAAAGTGACTTTGCTCTGATTTAGTTGACACTGGGAGAATCCGTATATACATAACGCCAATATAAAACGTTGAACCCTGGATTTATACCTGGTGATATGTTGCCGTTGGTCATGAAAGTATGAGGAAGCGTATGTGTGTAGAGTCGTCGCCGTCACCCCGTAAGTTGACAGCGCTGGAAGTGGAGGCGGCGCGCGGTTCAAACCGGTGCGTGAACTACGCGTGCACGAGCGGTGGCGTGGAGGGCGTGCGGTACGTGCGCGCGGACGCCGCGTGTCTTGCGCAGTACGCGTCGCGTGGCAACCGGCACGCGCTCGTCTGCACGCGTTGCGCTCAACTCGTCGCCGACAGGACACGGGTATACTATCCATTTCTTACACACACCAACTCATAATAACACCAGTCGCGTTATATGGATCCGAGTGCTGTGCTATGAAAGAAACTGATGAGAAAAGATTACATGTGGCAGAAATGCGAATGTTACGATGGATGTGTGGTGTAACTAGAATGGATAAGATTAAGAATGAGTATATCAAAAGAAATTTGAAAACAGGACCAGTGACAGAGAAGTTGAGGAGTATTAGGTTAGCATGGTAAGGGCATATTATGAGAAGAGATGAAAGTCATGTAATAAGAAAAGTGTTGAGTGTAAAAGTGGACGGATATGGGGTAGAGGAAGATCGAAAAAGGTGTGGATGGATTGTGTGAAAAATTATGTATGTATAAATGGTGTGAATACTGAGACGACATCTCACATGGGAGAGTGGAAGAGGAAAACATGTTCTGCCGACCCTACTTATGTGGGATATGGGTAAGATGGTGATGATGATAATGAACTCTTACCCATCTCAGTCCAAACTTATATTATAAACTTGATTCTTCTGGATGATAACTACCCTATATCTTTTTCTGTACACCTGACAACATGCATGCAAAATTATATGATGGTCAAGTCGAGTATAATTAACACGTTCCGTATCAAGCCAATTTTGCCTGATATTGTCGTTCAGGCCATTTTATATTTTGATTAAAAATTAATATATTATCATACAATGTTACAATATTAATACATACGTAATTCTTTCGTTTTCAGTAGTTATCACATCGTGTAAATTCAAGTAAGTAGGTAGTGTAAGTATGATATCATAAGTGTGTGGTACACGTGGCCGAAAGATTATGTTTAACGTGTACCACCGGTGGTATACGTGGCCTAAAGATCAAGCTTAACGTGTACCACCAATGGTACACGTGGCTTAAAGATCAAGCTTAACGTGTACCACCAGTGGTACACGTGACACGGGACGTGTTAAGGAGTATATTTATAATATACTTGTATAGAAATATGGATTTATGAAACATCGCCAATAGCCAGATTAGTTACCACATACTGTGACGTGTTCACACAGTATTTTAATGTCCATGACGGTAGGTTCTTTATAGGGGTTAGTATAGGGTGCTTTTCATCCAGTTACCAGTTTCGAGGTCAAATATACATGAGCGCGGGCGATGTCGCGGGTAAAAGCCAGTAAGGAATATTTTGATTCAGGCCTTAGTTGATGGCATCAGGAACATGACGCCGTTGTTGGAGTTAGACATGGAGAAGCTGTCCCAGGATCTCGTCGAGATATCAGATTCGGAATCGGAAGACGAGACTGAAGATCAAAATGGACCGAAGGAAACTATAGGGGAGGACGGAGCTAAGTGAGTAACCAATTTTTTTTCTATCTATGTTAATATTATGAAGCTTAAGGATCGTTTTTTTGTACGTTCAAACAGGATGATATCTGAAACTACGAGTCGGATTTGGATTTTATAGCCTGTAGGAGCTTGAACTGGTTCAAGGTGGGCAATATTAAAATTTGGAGCGCGTTATAAATGCCATTCTATCCGAGACCCATCTTTTTTTTTTTTTATATTATAGGGGGCAAACGGACAGGTGGGTCACCTGGTGGTAAGTGATCACCACCGTCCATAGACACTAGTAACACCAGGGGAGTCGCAAGTGCATTGCCGGCCTTTTAAATATGTGTGCCTCCGGCGCTCTCACTGACCGAACGAAACACAACAGTGCGGGCGCACTGTTACTTCACGTCGGTTTTCTGTGTGTCGGGTGGTACTACCCCGCGCGTCGGGCGAGCCGACCCATTCATGCTGAAACCAGTCATAGTTTCAGCGTAGCTCTACCACCTATTAAATGGCTTGACACCTCTCCCCCCTTCGCCCCCTTCCCAATAAAACGTTTCCAAAACAATAGAAAAAAAATACAACAGGTTAGGGAACGTCTTCCTTTTTGAAATGGGTTAAAAACTGTTTTTTTTTTATATATAGATATCTGGAAGCATGCTTAGGAGTTATAATAAACGACACTTGGATAAAATACAAGATGGACGCCCGTCTACACGACGCACATGTTCTATTGAACGAAGAGGTGAATAAGTTACAAGGTGAGTTATTTTTATAAATATATATATATATATAAAGATCTGTTTGAAATTCGAGTTATATTTTAAACACGTATCTTTGTGAAAACATTGGCCAGTCTGTGAGTTTATTATGAACACTCAATACCGAGAAAATGTGTAGAGAAAAATAAATGAGTTGTTATATTTCATAATAAGGTAAGTCCAATTTTAATCATTCATATACAATATTAATTATTTTTTTTAAGAATTTCAGTTTGTATACAGCCTGAATGAAATGCAAAATTTGGACGTTCATAAGATCTTTTGTTTTTTTTTATCATCTTTTAATTTTACATGTGTATAATTTGAAAATATTAAAAAAATAATTTTGTATGACTAAACTTGGACCTGCTCATTTCGAAATATAACGACACAAATACAACAAATCTGTGTTTATTTTATTACACGGCGTAGTTTTAACTTTAATTGATCTATTCACATTTTTTTTAAATGTAAAGTATATCATCACCATCTTACCCTTATCCCACCTAAGTAGGGTCGGCACAACATGTTTTCCTTTTCCGCTCTCCCCTGTCAGATGTCATCTCAGTATTCACACTTTTTACACACATATCATTTCTCCCACAATCTATCCATACCTTCTTCGATCTTCCTCTACTCCTATATCCGTCCGCCTTCATATATAAAACTATTCTGGTATAGTCTTTCATCTCTCCTCATGACATACCCGTACCTAACGCTAACCTTATTACTCCTCAACTTCTCTGTCACTGGTGCTATTTTCAAACTTCTTCTGATATACTCATTCCTAATCTTATCAATTCTGGTTACTTCTCACATCCATCTGAACATTCACATCTCTGTCACATGTAATCTTCTCTCATACATCTCTTTTGTAGTGCAGCACTCGGATCCATACAGAATGACTGGTCTTAAAATAGTTTAAACTGTATAAAATTAACACACAAGAGAAGTTAATAATAAGTATAAAATGAACTTTGTTTAAAATATTACACATTTAAATAGGCCTTGATGATGTCGTTTTTTTTTTTACTTTATAAGTTTTACCGTTTGACCACAACCTCATCTGATGTTAAATGATGATGTGGTCGAAGATGGCAATCACGCTAAGTCTTGAGGGAGACTGGCTCTTAAGTGGAGCTGCCGGAACACACCGACAGGTGCTTCGGGATAACTTGAAGGTGGTAACTAATGTAGTCATGTAATTCAGACGAATGTAGACCTCATGAAGCACAGGTCACCAGACTGTTGGCAACATAAGCTTAAAAAGATACTTGATTTATTACAAAACTTTGAGAAATAACAAATTATATATTGTAAAATTATATTTTTTGATGTAAAATGTATTTCGAGAAAATGATTTTTCATTTGTACGAAGTTTTTTCAACTAAACCATGAGATTTAGTATATACGTTGTCGTGAAATAAAAAAAATAAAATAAAAATATGTTCTGTCATTTTGAGATCTGAGTATTAAAAAATCAGCCTAGAGGTTTGAAGTCTTTAATAATATATATATTTAGTCGACAAAGCAAGTAAACTAGAAGCTAGTTGATTAATAATTACAGAACAGAAGAAGGAAGTTGACCAACTCTTGGCCGATTGCCAAGCGGAGACTGACAAGATACGGAATGACCTCTACGCGACCTTCGACCCTCAGAGAGAGGAACTGCCCTCAATAATCATCTACGATACTCCCATTTTAGATGTACGTGCACTGTGTTGTTGTTTTTTTTTTCTAACGGACCTACGCTGGTGACTGACACCTTAGGTGGCTTCACAGCTTCACTGAACTACTAAGGGGAGTGCTAAGGGGACACACCCGATTGAGCAACGAGCGGGACCTCGGTGTGGGCTGTTGCTGTGTATTGCAACATATGCGTATCGATCTAAACTAACCAAGCTAGCTAACTATCTATCTATCTACTACATATAAATATAATTGGAGTGTCTGTTTGTAATATCAAAACAACGACTTTTTACTGATTGGATATGAACGTATACACGATACTGATAAAAAAGAATACAATTTTTAAAATTTTTGTCTGTCTGTCTGTCTGTATGTTCCGGGTAATCTCTGAAACGGCTTCACCAATTTTGACAGAAACTTCACTGACGTATAGTTAAAATTACAGCGGATGACATAGGCTACTTTATTTTAGACTAGCTGTCATCCGTGGCTTCGTCTGTAGTACTATCTCCAAAACGATTGGACCTATTTTCACGGAACTTTCACTAACAGATAGTTGATCTTATAACAAGTTATTTACAATTATAAAAAAAAACGCATGCGGAGCTGCGGACAACAGCTAGTTCATACATATATTCATTTATGAGACATACATTTTCATGCATGTACTAACCAACTCAAACATGTATTTCATATCCGACAATTGGCTAATATTGGCACTGTACTGTGTTGTATTATAATAGCGCCATATATAATCGATTTATCATTACGCATTCTCACACGCGGCTAGGCTGTATGAATTAAATAGTGCAGAAGTCAATCAAAGTTGGTAAAACTATTATCGGGTTAATGTTAGAAGTAGAATAAATATAAAGACCATAATTAGTTTATGTAAAATACATATTCGCCTTGTAAAACCTTAATTATTGTGTAAAAAGTCGCGTGCATAAGTTAGTCTTTATTTTTATATTTTGGTCTTAACGTTCGAGCACAATCTCAGCAGATGTGATCTAAGATGAGGAACACGTTAAAGATACAGGGGAGGAACTGACTGTCAAGTGGAGCTGCCGAAACACACCAACAGGTGTTTGACGATAGATTTCCAACTTAAAGGTGGTAGTTAGCTAGGGAGGAAAAGAAAAGCCCTACCACTATGCTATGGTTTCATCACGATGTTTTCGTTCACCGGGCGCTCCGACTCAGTCGCAAGGTTTCGAACCTACGTCCGTCGAGGCGGTGTTCGACCACGCTATCATCTAAGCCATCGTTGCTTCAAGATATCATCATAAATTATTGAAATCTTCAGGGTATTACAGAATTGTTTGTTTTTTTTTTTTTTTCACAGTACGTGTGTTTCGAAGAAGCATTTGAAATTTCCGAATCGCATTTTGGAGAAGAACAGGTGAGTTGATTTTTTTGTCTCTTTTGTACTCATTTTAATTCTTTGTTTATGTCAAAATTTGTTGCTATAATGATTTTATAACGTGGAAATAATTTTATATCGTACTTTAATAAAACAAAAACATATATTTAAAGATGAGAAATTTGCAAATAAAATAATCTCGGGTAAGTAGGAGGAGAGTCTGTCTACAGATAGCGAAAAACAAGGGAAGCGGTTTACGAGACAAAAATATATGGGGACCTCTGGACATACAATTCGATTATTTGATTTTGGTTTCAGGGTCAACCGAACAAGAGACGATATTCGGGTAACAACGGCACGCCGGCTCCGAAACGTCCTGCCATACCTCTCGGCTACACGCCACTAGAACCCACTACGCAGCCTTCCAAACAAACTGCTCAGGTACCTTAAAATATTTCTTATTTATTTCATCAACGGATCCCTTAAATCATCTTGTATATAAATAAAATAATTAAAGTTTTTGTATTTGTTGGCGTGGCGACGCGTCGCCACATTTACTGTCTATATGTAGTTGCCCAATTTAATATTATAAACAATAGATGGCGCTCGGGTCGACTTAGCTCGCGCTCACGGTAACATCTTTTGAAAATGTATGGCTCGGACCGATCTTTCATACTGGTGTTCGTCTATATAAAATCGGGTGAGTGCCTTAAGCGCTCCCCTTAGTAGTCCGGTGAAACTGTGAAAGCCTAATAAGCTGGCAGTGTAGGTCAGTTCGAAAAAAAAAAAATAATAATCATACTGGTGTTGTTTATTTAAGTTTAATTGTATATTCTTCTCAGTTTACTAGTCCGGTGAAACTGTGAAGGCATAATGCTGGCAGTGTAGGTCAGTTCGAAAAAAAAACCTCAGTTTATGTAAATACAACCTAAATAAAAGTTAAAATAAAATGAAGTGTTGTGCTGTGAGTCCCTATGAAGGTAGAAATTTTTGCACATAGTAGTGTGTACGGTGTGGCGACAAGAATTGAGTAGTCACAATTTGAAATATTTTTTTTTAATTTGTAATTTTTGTATTTAATGAAAATAAATGTTTATTTAATAGACATTCAACATTTTCTGAAAAAAAAAAATAGTAATATGTATATTTTTACATTATGCCATATTTAGTTCCTATCGTAAACTGTTCTTTTATGTATATTACTTGTACAAAATAATTTCGATATTTCACATTTACCAGGCGTCGCGCAAGGGCTTACAGTCTTTATTATTGATTTTAGTAGCTATTAACGTGCTGTGATAAAATCAAAAAGAAAAAATACTTTATTCAATTTAGGCCCTAAGAAGGCGCTTATGAACGTCAAAACTGCCACCGGTTCGGAAAACAACCTTCAACCAACAACAGCCATACTCGATCGGGTTTATCTTTTTAACATACAATTATATATTTAAAATACATTACACGTTAAAATCGTTATTAGTGGATGCACAGAGAGGAGTCAATTCCAGACATCACCATCGTTCATATATTGATCCACTCGTTAGACTTTCGACACCAAAACCCGCTTAACATGGCACTTAACCTTACAGTTCGGCAAATCGGTAATATGCTTTGGGACTTTGTTATAACACCTAACACTATTACCTAAAAAAACTGTTATTGGTTTTATTCAGTCGGAAACATGGGACGACCACAGTTTGTCACAGTTTCTAGTATTTGGATCATGCCAGTCTTATACGAAATCCAGCTTATCATAGTTTTTACGAACGTACACTACTCTATCAAGAATGTATTGGGAGGGTAGACTTAAGATACCCTTTATCATATAAATAAAAGTAACGGTGTTGTTATGCTATCATTTCAGGAAGCGATACCACTTCCACCTGCGGCCGAAGTAGAGAATAAAATTAACGAGGACGTGAGTGAATTCATTTTTGTTGTTATACTTCTTTTGGTGCGTTAGGAAAAGTCATGAGAATAAATTTTTACGATGCACGCGCACACCGCCGTCACGAAAAACAGACACCCTGAAGTTAGCTATAGTCAATATTTTATTCAAAAAAAGCATGTATGTATGTATTAAATACCTTTTTTCTATTGTTAGTGGCATTTTTTCTACAAACGTAGAATAAGGCGAAAGATTTTTTTATCTTGGTACGCCAAAGAAGTATAACTTCTAACGCGTGTACATAAGTACACACTACTTTTTCCCCCCTTTTATTATAAGCTACTACGAAATAATAATTGCGATAACACGTAGACAGGAATTTTTAAAACGGTTTTTTGTTCAGTTTTAACACGCTTTTATTAGTTTTATCTATTTGCTTGTATGTTTATAACTGACTCTTTTAGTCTCGTTTTTCCCTTACTTTATGCGATCAGATTTGAATGAAACTTACCACTCATGTCAAGGAAATTGAACTAAAAAGCTAAAAATAGATTATAGTTAAAAAAAAAACAAAAAACACGTTTTTAGCGATAATAAAACTAAAAAGAAAAAAATAATTCTTAGCATAAGAATAAAATTATTGATGAGAAAATGAATGTCACTGTTATTAAAGCGTGGGGGGGTACTTTGTATGACATTTTTAAACTAACTACCAGATCTATTGGTTACCAAACGCAGAGATAGTTTATAGAGATAGTTAGGGCAACGGCGTTGGCCAGTTCGAAATAAAAATGATTCGTCCACTCATGTAAGAATTTATTGGTACAGTCCTCGGCATTTTTCGACTGCAGTGAATATGGTTGCGGAGAACATAGATTTAAGTATGAATAGGTATTATATTATATGTGTAACATCGAGATAACTTAAGGATAAATAAATACCTATTTAAGATTCCTATAATAATATTTTAACTTTGTTTTGTATTAACCTCTTGGTCATATTATGCGCAAGCCTGAACTTACGGCTATATTCAAAGCGGTCAAAAAGATTGTCAAAGGCTGTACAGGTCCTTGGTGGGAGGTTTTCAACTTGAAGACGGTGGGTAGCGAGCGGTGGACTTAAAAAACAACCTACCACTGTGCTAAGGGTTCAACATGACGTTTTACTTCACTGAAAGCTCTTACTCAACTGCAATTATTCGAGTCTTTGTCGATCCACATGATGTCCGAATACGCTATTAACTATACCATCATCGCTTCAATGAATCATCAGTCTCGGCTGTGCGTTAGTCAGTCACTCGTTTTGTATGTATATATAGATTGGTGAATGATTCGTTTGTTTTCATCGTGTTAGAAGGATGTGGCGGTCGTCCAGCTGTCCGCAGAGTCGGCCCCGGCGGGGTTGCCGCCCCCGGGCGAGCCGCAGCGGCCCCCGCTCAAAGTGGGCATGCAGGTGTACGCGATGCGAAACTCGTTCGGGTCATGGCTCAAGGGCAGGATCCTCGAGTGCCATCCAAAGTCGGTGAGTTTCCCCCCATCATCTAGACCACTGTCTTCCCAGTTGATCGCAATATTTTTTCTAATGTTTACCAAGACTTTTCATCAAATTTCCCCCCACATTTTTGCCAACATTTCCCCACTACCATTTTCCCTACACATTCCACAACGTATACCCACCATTTCCCCCACATTTATGAGCATTTGCCCCACATTTCCTGAAATTTTCACCCAAAATTGCCACACATTTTCCCCAATATTGTGCCCATACATTTTCCTCAATAATATCGCCAAGCATTTTCCCAACATTTCACCAACGTTTCACATCGTGAAAGATTTTACTATAAACACCAACAACATCCTTAACGGTTGGAAGTGAATTTCTGTAATTTGAATAATACATACTAGAGCTCAATAAGAAAGAAGTCACTGTTAAAACTACCCTTAAGTACTGCGTAAAAAAAGGTCTTTATATGCAGTTAAAACTTCTATTTTTTAAGATATTTTGTATAGTTCCATCACATTTTAAGCTACCTGTCTCTTTCTATCACATAACTGTTATCACTTTGTAAATGATACAGTGAATCTTACTGTCAGTCTGTAGCCCAGTTCACCGTGTGCCGGGTAAAGTTCGACCACAAGATCAAGAACCCATGTAAGATGCTCCCAGCGCGATGCATCGCTTATAATGAACCCTCTGAAGTCAGAATGACAATTGGTGAGTTCTCTTAAAATACTTACTTTTCCTTATAGCAAAAAAAAAAAAGATTTAAATAGATTACATCAATTAAAGCCAATTGTTTTTGTAAAGCTTCTCTAGCTCCATATAAAAATGTATGAAAAACGTAACACAAAAGTAAAAAATTATGATACATTCTCTATGTTCAGTGTAGTTAGTTTTTCTTTACATTAAGAGATGGCGTTGTCACGATTTTAAACAAGACATTGTTTTGTTTTGTACAATGAATATAGGTGTTTTTAACAATAAAGAGTTCAGAGTTCAGAGTTAAGAGTTCCGAGATACGAGCCACGAGCAAAACAGTGTTTCTTTGTCTACCCCTTACCCGAGTGCTATGTGTTGATAAGTATACGATATTTAGTGAGTTTGTAAACACTCTAAATAATAAAAAACCTCTATGTATTATTTAATATTTTCGCAACACAATTACTTATAATTAGAGTTAATTATTTTATATGGAATGTGCTTTTCAAACTTAAAAAAAAACACTTAATTATAATGATTTAACTCAATCAACGGCGTTGTATTTTTGACTAAAGTAAGGATTCCTAAATAGCTTTTCAGTCTATACGTTTACTGAATAAACTTTTTAAGTAAAGTTTATGATTTGGAAAAGCTAGTGAATTAATCACACTTTGATATTTTTGTACCAGGCAAAAATGGTAATTTTGGCATTTTTACTCTTATACAAAACTAGCTAATACCCGCGACTTCATCTGCGTAGTTTATTGCCCTAACAATATATCAAACGAATTATTATATCAATATACAGGAAATTACATAAGCACCACACCGCTTGCCCCACTTCTCCACGGCAAGAAACGTAGTGCTTATAAAAAAATCGTAGTTTTTTATAAACCTGAATAACTTTAGATTAAGTAAAGCTATCGTAATAATACTCATATTTTAAATAAGAATCAAGTATCTAAGAAACACGCATTTCTAATCTAAATGTCAAACATCTTAGAAACATACATTTTTTTAAACAAAACTTGTCCAGAAATTTTGTAGTAATGTGCAGACAATTGCAGACCTGTGTTGTTTTATTTGTTTATTTGTATATTAACTACACAGGTATGTTCCCCTCTCCCCCCTCCCACGCTCCCCTCTCCAACTCCCCCTTCAATAATCCCCCATCCCTAGTCCCCATATTCCCCTCTCTAACTCCCCCTTCAATGCTCTCCCATCCCTACACCCTCTCCTCATTCCCCTTTTTATCCATTTGTAGGTATGTTGTCATTATTTGTTATTAAAACTATGATTGTGACAGAGCATGATTATATAATGCAAGATGGCCACGCTAAGGAATGTTTTGTTTTCTTCGTTAAGGTACTCGTGTGATATCGCTGTTTAAGAATCCAGCGAACGCGAACAACAAGAAGGAGTCGTATTATTCTGGTATCGTGGCGGAAGTACCGAACCCGGTGAATAATTACAGGTGAGATTATATGTATGCAGTCGCTAACAGTTGTAGATTGCATGGTCGGTAGGTTTGACAGAAAAAGATTGTAGTCATATTAAATATGAAATATTATTCTAAATGTATGTTTATAAAAGACATAAATTAGCGTTAACAAAAAAACGAAAGTGTATACGTATATAAAGAAATTAATAATATGCGTAGATTTTTTTGTACTATGGCGTACCCATATAAAAAATGTTGAGGTACCCATGGTATTGTAAGTAAATATATAAGGTTTGGAAAAAACATAGTTATACGAAAATTGCATGATGGTTAAAAATTATATTTAAAATATTTTTTTATGAAGCTATATAGCTCTTTTTTTTTGCTAGAAGCTACTAGTAAGCTTTAAAATATATAATAAGTTTAGATTTATCGGTTCAGTTAATCGAAAGAAAAATTTAATCTTTTTTATTTTTTACCTATTTTACTTTAACTCGAGAACCGATTGAATTAGAAATATGAAACTTCCAGAATCTTAATATATTATTAGTACCTATGTAATATCCTATATACTTATGTAATATGTCGTTGAAATATTTTTCTGAAGGTAAATGACTATGCTTATGCCCACGTGGCCTATGTATTCTGCGTATCTATATCCAGAACGGTGAAAAAGTGTCGTGGATTTTGATATTTGTTGAAGATTTGAGGGTTTCTGGTTAAACTTGGTAGATACCTGGTGTTCTTCGACGACGGGTACGCGCAGTACGCGTCGCACGCACAAACGCGTCTCGTCTGCGAGAGCTCGGTACCCGTTTGGGACGAGGTGCATCCCTTCTCGAGGGAGTTCGTGAGGGACTACCTGATAGCTTATCCGGAACGGCCCATGGTGCGCCTGCACGCCGGACAGCGCCTCAAGACTGAATGGAACGGTACGTGCCTCAGATTCCTGTACTTAAATAAATCTTTCCTTTACAGTACGACTATATATCGAAATAAAACCGCAACTCAACGATTGAATGACAAACTATCATTTCTGTCAATATTTTTGACATCTTTCGTACGATTTCTAGAACATTTCTCTTTGTTATAAAAAACCTTGTTCTGACAATTACAACAAAAAAAAGTCATATCGGTACAGGATGGTCTGAAATGAAGCGCTTACAGACATTCGGCAAATTCTAGAATCTTCTTCCTCTTTAAAATTGATTATATAATGTAAAAAGACTAGAACCTTCAAATTCTCAACATTATTTACTTCGAGTTTACTTTCCAAAAGTTATACAAGCCCTATCGAAGTTATGCTTACATTTATTCGGGATTTTTTTTACAAGATTTAAATAGATTATATTCCTACTTGTCAGGCAAATGGTGGTCCTCCAAAGTGCTGAGCGTGGACGCGTCCCTCGTGAAGGTCCACTTCGAGGAGGACAACCGGACCGAGTGGATATACCGAGGGTCCACTCGCCTCGCTCCGCTCTATCTGGAGCTGCAGGCGGCAGTCAGGCACCGACCCAGGCCGCTGCCAAGGAGCAAAGCTCAGACCAGGGTA
The DNA here is from genome assembly GCA_035772565.1 of Antheraea assamensis. NCBI lineage: Eukaryota > Metazoa > Arthropoda > Insecta > Lepidoptera > Saturniidae > Antheraea > Antheraea assamensis. The sequence continues at coordinate 2,492,096 of JAQQSE010000107.1, forward strand.
ACAGACAGGAAATGATACGATTTTACCAGTGTTTTATGGAGATTTTTAATTTTTTCACAACTTTAATTATGTTTTTTTACCTTATTATCTTTATCAATATGGCGGCGTCCATGACTCACTTCAAAATGATTCGATGATTTAAATAAGTATTGTGTTCAATTATTCCAAAATATTAGAAACTCGATTTTAATACCGTAATTCGAATAATTTTCCGAAATTTTTTCAGGTTAAATATCTACTGATCCGAAAAAAAGTTTCACTTGCATCGTGGTTTCATATAACCACACAATTTTTTTTTTTATCAGAAATAGTACATTATCAAATAGAACCCATTTTAATGTCATTAGCATTGGATCTTGGATTTTTCAGTACACCAACAGGGAAACTCCTCAAAGTCGCAGAGGAAATGTATAGTGATTCAGATATTGGTAGGTCTATGATGGTTCTAAGCTAAGTTGGATATATAACTATGGTCAATGACGATCTCGTACATATTTTTACAGTAGACGCTCTTAAAGGTTGTTTTATCCGTTTTTTTTTTTATTGTCTTTGTAATTTTAACAGTCCAATATGCCGTATGTGGAGTACACGCGATCAGAAGAGCAAGCGACAAGCAAAGACACCGAGCAACAAACCCAGCAGCAGCAGCAAGAAGGTAATATTTTTTTAATAATTATAGCACGATCAAAGTGCCTGATAATAAACTTGGTACAATTTAAAATATGGCCATAGAGAAGAATTATGATTCATAAGCAGTCGCCTACTGAGCTTCGCCAGGATGCGACAAACTAAAAAAACAGGTCACTATGACGGGTTTGTCACCGTTACTTTTTGAGTAATGCACGCACGATAGCAGACCGCGCTGTAATTATATTTTATATAGTTACGACCTGATGACAGATCTGGGGGCTTCCCCTTAATTCTTGAATATTTTGAGACCACAAGAGATACTATAAAAAAGGAAAAAAGTAAGTTAGGGAGATGGCGATTATGTTTACAAGTGGGATTACAGCTAATTTTCAGGCTAGAAACACAGTTATGATTTAAAAAAGAATGGTTTTATATCTTAGTCACTTTGTGACTAAAAAGAAAAGACGATAGCTCAATTTAATATAAAACTTTAAGAAACCACAACTTTGTAAGTGCTTGTATGAAGTGAGGTAAGCGGTGTAGTGTGCATGCGCATGGGAGGGGAATTAAACGGATACCATTTTTTTTTAGCGAAGTATATTCTTCGTTACAATTTTAAAGTAAAACGTTTTTTAAATCGGTTTATATTATTTCGTCCACGTATGTCGATACGTCGCATTACAGCCGGCCGCGAAGTAGGGGTAAAGTGAAAGGCGCTCGGCAGAGTCACCAACGTCAATGTGGCGGCGTACATGGCTAAATTCAAAATGATTCAATGATTTAAATAAATATTATGAAAAACACGATGTTAATATCCTGAATTCAATCATTTTTCGAAATTTTTCAGTTTAAGGGTTACTATCCGAAAAAAAGTTTCACTTGAATCGTGGTTTCATAAAATCACAAATTTTTATTATTTTTCTCGTTTGTATGTTAGATATATTTTATTATTAAATTTAATTTTATTCCCTCGTACGGGTGAGAATAATCCCCTTAACACCGCTTCAAGAAGATTTATTATTTATTAGATATTTACATCGATTTATTTACCATTCGCAGGAGATCCGTCGACAACGAGCGGTCGCCAAGAAGTCGACGGTAGCTGGTCCTCCACCCTCTGTTCAGCCTCAAGTCCAGAACAACATGGACACTGTCACCAGCAGAGTAGTGGTATGCCGTAGGAACTTCAGTCGATTCTAGTCTTTTAAGTGAAAAGCTTCCTGTAACCACGTTAAACGATTTTTGGTAGAGGAAAAAGGTGAAACAGTATGTGTTTCACTATTTGGCTTAGCTAGTACAAGCTGTGTGTTCGTAATAGTAATCAATGTATTTATTTATCATTCAAGTACTACACACCGAAGAACGCAGTGAAACCGTACAAGATGGTCCCGCACATGTGCAGTCCGAAGTGCAAGAGGACCGATGTTCTGGCGTTGAAAGAACTGCGAACTTACAATCCGCTGGCGAAACCTCTACTCAGCGGCTGGGAGAGGTAATTAAAAAAAAAACGATATATGATTATGACTACACGATAGAAGTGAAAACTTATACATATAGGATATAGCAGTGTTTATGTGTAAATGAATAATAGTGTTATATAAATACGCACAGTATATATACATTAAAATATAAATAATATTATTTTATTTTATAATTTGTTTAGTATAAAATGAACAAGTATTGAGGTTATCTGTCTCGCTTTGTCACGTGGGGATATATCAATAGGTCGTTGTGTGTGTTCGTGCAGGCAGATAGTCCGGTACAAGGGCACGAAGGAGGTGACGTACCGCGCGCCGTGCGGGCGGCGCGTGCGCAGCATGCCGGAGCTGCACCGGTACCTGCGCACGGTGCGCAGCGACATGCCCGTCGACCTGTTCGACTTCCACCCGGCCACACACTGCCTCGCCGAATTCGTGCTCAACAAGTGTATCGTCGGAAAAAAGGTATCATCACCATCATCATCATCATCGTCATCAGCCTGTAAAAAACCCACTGCAGAGTCATAAGTCTCTTCCCGAACGAAGGTATGGGCATAATCATCTCACGACAGCAAAAAACGTATCGCCGATTTCAAACTCTGAGATATCCCCAGTTCTGTTTTCTCATATACGGTGGTACTAAAAGAACATTTCACAGGTTCAGGTTTCCTCACGAGGTTTTCCTTCACCGTCAGCCGATCGATACTGTTACCAATTTAAATTAGTAAATGTATGCGAATTCCGTTAATACATAGCGGGGTTCAAGTCTGCGGATATCGATTGATCGAACAAACTCGACGACCTATTCTAATGCTACTCCTATATATCCACTGGTGCTACTAAACTTCAAAAGTAATTTTGATAAAGTTGGAAAATTAAACGTTCCCACACCTATATGATATATCCTAACTAATTATTATAAATGTGAATGTCAGTCTGTTTGTTCCGGTAATCGGTCAATTTAGAATGATTTTGACGGGACTTTTACTAGCAAATATTTCTGATGTTGTGTAAGGAGTAACTTAGGCTATTTATATCGTTAACTTTAATTGCATTTTACGCTTTGAAAAATAACACGGAAAATGCTTTGATGAGTAGTACATGACGATGATAAAGATACTTGGAAAATTCTAGAACAACGATTTTTATAATGACCTCCATAGATGTTCAGATTTAACAATCGGTGTTAAATTTTTTAATAAGATTTTTTTTTTTAGTTGCATAATTTAACGAGTTTCGTAAAATGTATTTTCTCCATTAAAATAAATAATTATTTATTTATTTGAACTCGCATTTCTCCTCTTAGTTCTATACAATATTGTTTATACATATAGAGAAACATAAATTGTGCACAACGGGATATATAAAGCGACAATTAATGTGAGAGGTCTGGAGTCTGAAAAAGGTACAATGACCGGAACTACAGATCTCCAGACCCTCTTTCTTTAAAATTAAACTTTTTATTTTCAATTTAGTGGTAATATTTTGCGTCAACAAAGTTCTTATGCCACGACAGATAATCGATTTTCAGTGTTACTGTATGAAAGTGTTAATAGCAAATTAAAAGTAACGCGTTTTGCATTTTTTTTTAGTTATATCACAAATTTAAAGGAATAAGAAGATTTTATGTGAAAACCGGAGACTGAGTGAAATCGTCTGTCTAGCACAAACGATGTCTGTGTCATTTATTTAAGTGCATATTAGGATTATTAAAAGTGAAGAAATCGATTAACATGGTATATGTGGGTCCGACAGGATCTGTCCCACGGCAAGGAGAACGTGCCGGTGCCGTGCGTGAACTACTACGACGAGTCGCTGCCGGAGTTCTGTTCGTACAACACGGAGCGCACGCCCACCGCCGGGGTGCCGCTCAACCTCGACCCCGCCTTCCTCTGCGGATGCGACTGCACCGACGACTGCCAGGTACCTTTCAACTACTCTTCCCTCCACGTACTACTCCCCCCTTCCGACTCCCCCTCCCCACTTCTACTACACCTACTCACAACACATTTAACTACCCTTCAACCGCGTTTTCACTCATTTCCCCTCTCCCCCTACCTAACTTCCCGCCCCCTCCCCTCACATTACAACTAACCATAACACTAACAACTACCCTTCTTCAAGCGCGTTTTCTCTAGCTTTTTTTCATTTACAGTCTGTATCCTATTTGCTCAGATTTTAATTGTTTTAGGCATGATTTTAGGTACATAATTTTCTGCGATAAATATTATCTAAATAAATCGCTTTTCGTGTCCGTCCGTACGTCAATCTTTATCTTGTATTTCATAGTAGTGTAGTTGTAATTATCACCCTTCAACGTTAATATCAATCTAACGTCCATTAGTAATACATTTGGCGTCCAAATGATCATTGAAGTGTGTTGTTTTTGAGCTGTTTTTTTTTCTTTATTTATTAATGGGTTAGGTCATACATTGACAATGCCATCTATATTGGAAGGCATACACTACACACACAACGCTTAAGGCACTCACCCGATTTGTATAGACGACTAGCACAAGGGCGCACGGCACACCTCGGCTTGGGCTGTCGTCGAACACACACAATCAATCGTTACTGCCTATTTATGGTTACATTGACTGACCTCTACATCATCCTACATGAAACCAAAATACGGTTATAGACTCCAACGCAACGCAACCAAGCTAAACCTTATTTACCGTTTTTTGATGTTATAAACTTTATATAATGGTGATATGTTAGGATAAAACGAAATGTTCCTGCTGGAAGATGACGCTAGAGGGCGCCCGCACGATCGGAATGACCGATCCGAATGTGGGTTACGTGTACAAGAGGCTGCCGGAGCCTCTCCCCTCCGGCATCTACGAGTGTAATTCCAGGTACTCTACTTCTTCTTTCTCTTTATTTTACCAACCGATCCTCGTTATTAAAGGTTATTACTGCCATTATTATAAATTAACGTATCCTCTTAATTCACTCGATCAAAATGGCGAGTCAATTGTTAGAAATTTAATATTTAAATTTCCAAGTATGTTTGTGATATCTTAGAATGAATATTCAGTGTTATTAAAGTGAAACTTCCTTAGCCCCGTTGTGATTTGAAGCTCGATGAAACGAGAAAGCGACATTAAAAGAAACAAATGTATATATCTATATAATTTGACATGCGAGAGAATGAGATAGAATACATTATACAGTGTTACGTATTTCGCTTTATGTAAAGGCGTCATAATCATTCACGAGTACTGAATATAATGAATATTTTGTATTTTTTAACTTTAAATCCACATCTTTGTGCTATAACCAAACTAGATTATGCAAAATGGCGTCAATAATGTCAATAATAATTACAGATGTAAGTGTAAACACACCTGCTTGAACCGGGTCGCACAGCATCCCCTACAGTTGAAACTACAGGTAATTTATAATTCCTTTAAAATGTAAAGTTATAATGAATGCGCTTAGTGACGTCATAAATCTCTGATATCAAGAGAATTAATTGTATTTGACGTGATATCGTGTTATAAATCGATGAAAGCTGGCTGCATGCATGAAAAAGTATGACTCTATGTCACGTTCTGCCTGAGCCGAGCGCGCAAGTGATAGAAACGCGCGATCGACCGTTGCACTCGGCTTGTGACGCATCTATCTCTTTTCCACTCCATCGGTAATTCAGTGACAATAATTCAATTCAATTCAATTCATAAAAGTATGCAATTTTTCACCAATGTTTTCTTATAGCGTTATCGCGTAAAATTCTCGTCCGTAAACCGACTTTACAGACAACAATTTTTTTTTAAGTTATGTGCTAATAGGGCTTTCTCCAAACTCGTCTCAGGCTAAGCACCTGGTTGGTATATACCGGCAGTTGTAGTTGAGGGATAGTCCCTCTCTAGATTTAGCGAGTTACCATCTTAGACCATATCGTCATTTATGGTCCTTGTAAATATTTTTAGTCGCTCTGAATATAGCCGGGTCGATGCCGGATGATAGCCGGCGCATGATATAGTCAAGAGCTTAATAAAAAAGAAGTTACAATGTTATTATAGGAAACTGAAATTACCATTTATTTATCCTTAAGTTGTCTCGATGTTATACGTATTTGTACGTAAATTTGTGTTCTACGCAGTTATATTCAGAGCGGTCAAAAAGATTGGCGAGAACTGTAACATCACCTAAGATGGTGTCGTTCGAGTATTACGTATAGTACGTAAATATTGCTGATGCAATTCCAATTGAAACCTCCCCCAGTGAATAATAAAATGAAAGTTATAAATTAAAATGAATTAATTCAGGTAATATTTGTATTAAGTAAAGTTCCAATTAAAATCAATAGAAATAGGGGAGGCCAGCAAACTCGACATCTTTTTTTTTTTATATTATACGGGGCAAACGAACAGGTAGGTGGGTCACCTGATGGTAAGTGATCACCGCCGTCCATAGACACTAGCAACACCAGGGGAGTCGTAAGTGCGTTGCCGGCCTTTTAACTATATGGGCCTCCGGCGCTCTCACTGACCGAACGAAACGCAACAGTGCGGGCGCACTGTTACTTCACGTCTGGTTTCTGTGTGTCGGGTGGTAGTACCCCGCGCGCCGGGCGAGCCGACACATTCATGCTGAAACCAGTTATAGCTTCAGCGTAGCTCTACCACCTATACCACCAATGCTTAAGCAAATTGCCTTGACCGACAGCTTGCCCACCGACCAACTTCTCCCACAATGGTGCGGAAGTTTTAATTGCAATTGCATCAGCAATATTTACTATGTAATTAGGATTCTTTTATTGAAAACCCTTAACGAAACTTGCGAGTGATTTTGTAGAACATATTGCAGTTAAAAATATGCATATGGAGGAGAGGGGATACTTCCTTTTTTATGACTGGTACTACTTAGTTTACTTTTGTTGGAAAAGGAAGTGGGGGAATACTTCCTTTTATATGATTACAACTACTTAGCTTACTTTTGTTGAAAAGGGGGAGAGGGAATACTTCCTCTTTTTATAATTAGTACTACATAGCCTATTTTTTTTTAAATGGCAAATATTTATTCAACTTTTCTTACGTCATTCATGAACGGCTTCAATACTAAAGTATACAATCATGAAATCGTAGGTTTTCAAGACACTGAACCGCGGATGGGGTATACGGGCTTTGAACGACGTGCCGAAGGGTTCATTCCTGTGCGTGTACGCTGGTAACCTGCTCACCGACGCAACAGCCAATCTGGTGAGTTAACGTAACATTCGTCCTAAATTGTTTATTGCTGTATGACACAGTGACTGTACTGTGACTTAAAAAAAATAACACAGTGCAGATTAAAAACAACATCATGCATACGATGTCGAACTACAAGTACCTCTGGCGAATTCCGAAATACAACGAACTAAAAGTGAGTCACTATGACTGACTTATTATCATGGTGATAACGATCCAATCTGGCATAGATCTCTAACGACATGGGTTAAGAAAGTATTATCGAACAGTGGTTTATGCCGTTGATACGTCTAATCTAATGACAGTCTCACTTTCGGATACAATAATTCTGCTGGTGTCGCAGTCGACGGTGACCATCTATCTTTGTGAGGCTTCAGCCCCTTTGCTATTCTCGTGGTATAAAAAAATCATCAAAACGTCACATTTCCACTATGTTTATGGTGATTTCGATTCAGTCAGAAACTGACGTTGTACCATAAAGTCATAAAACATTTAGTGACGTACGTTTTATTACTAACTTTTGGTCACGGCTTCGCCCTTGTTAATGCAGATTTAATCTATTCCCCAGGAATAATGTCCTTTTCTATATCCCTGAAAATCGTCATCATCTTCTTACTCTTATCCCACCTAAGTTGGGTTGACACAACATGTTCTCCTATTCTACTATCCCCTGTCAGATATCATCTCAGTATTCATACCTTTTATAAAAATGAGAAAAACAAGGGAAAAAATAAAACCAATCCACCATATTTGTACCTACCTGTGTGTGTGTGTGTGCACGTATGTGGTGGTGATCTGTGTTATGTCTGTCAAGCTAGTGAGTGAAAATATTTAGTGTCACTGTATCGTGCTAGCAGTGTGCTCGAGGGTTCCACTCCGGGGGATCGAACCTAGGCTTCGGCCGCTGCCGAGAGTTGTCGTGGTGAGTGTGCGGGAGCAAAATCCACCGCTAGACCACGGCCACATGATCTGTGGTTACGAGAGAATGGGCGTGCACACGATCTGTTTGAAAAGTTGAAATAATACTAACCGGTCGCATTATACACAAGTCATTTGTCACATAACATATCCATAACTTTTTCAGTCTTCCTCTACTCCTATATCCGTCCACCTTCATATTTAAAACTTTTCTTGTTACATGACTTTCGTCGCTTACAATTGCAGTTGTGTAGTTTAGACGTGAAGGTGTTAACAAACACACATTCGCTTTTATAATAAGTCATTGTTAAAGGACGGTCTGAACGAAGGCGACGAGTACTTGGCCGAGTTGGATTACATCGAGGTGGTGGAGCAGATGAAGGAGGGTTACGAAGAGGATATACCCGAAGCTGACAAGAAACTAGATCAAGTAAGTGCAATATATGTGTGAATTAAGTGATTTCTCTGTTAGAATTTGTTAGTTAAATAATGGAAGGAATTTAAGAAACACAATAATTACTTTGAAAAACGTATCAATTCGAGGTTATCATTGTTTTTTTTCTTTTCATCATATATATATATATGAGGCGTTCCACGCCAGAACAGAGACGGTTAATTTTTTTTTTAATTTCCTTTACCGGTTTTGTGATATGTTATACTGTTATATGTGTGAAACTTCTTTAGAATCGTGATTTCAAACCGGATGCAACGGAAAAAACGACAGGTAAGAGACACGAATACAAAAATGTGTAGGATGAAGCTGGCAAAAAATGAGACAGAAATATACATACTATTTTATATTATCGGTCTCTCCTCTTTGTGCCATGCTTCGTAACATCCCCATTCCCGTGTTTTAACCATAGTCGCCTGTAATTAGTGAGCCAGAGCGAGAGAGCAAATGTCGGTGTGTATGTATATTGCAGACTGTTTAATACTTGCTTGTATTTGAGCATTTAACTGGTGTTAGTATATGTGAAAAGTACGTGTACTACTGTACACTGTATGCGCAGCGCGTATTACAGCTTTTTATTAACAAGTCAGCGTGGTGTATTATTATTTAACAGTGTTTGTGAGTATTTATATATCTTGTTGTGCTAAATAATACATTTTATAAGATGCCGAAAACTAACGCTGAAATGTGTAGATGCAGTATTCCAAAGATATATCGACCAAATTGGAACTAAAACATTTGTATCGTATTTTAGTTATCATAAACCTCTTGTATCACTTGTTGAAACTGAAAATATGCAACTTAAGCAATAAATCATGTGACATATATTAAATAAAATATCTCTTAAAATTAATCAAAATACTTTCATTTTTAAACAAATAAACTTTATAATTATCCTACCCTTGTTATATATATTCATCTCATTCTTTAGTCGATTTACTGAAGTTTCACTTTTATCATGTGTGAATCGTTTTTTTTTCAAACCGTCCGATATGGTGTGGAACGCCCCATATATTTTAATGAAACTGCCAGGTCACACTAATTCTAGTTCAGACTCCTGTTAAAACGAATGCGATGCTCGTTTGAAAAATGTTCTATGACATAACTGGAACGCTGTCCGTGTACCGATGATTACGTTCACAGAAGGAGTCTATTCATGAGAATACTAATGAGGAAGAGTCTTCATCGTCGGAGGAAGAGAACGTTGGCGAGGATGACGAAGAAGACGTCGACTTTACACCCGGTCATATAGGTCTGGATGATTTGAAATTCAAGTAAGATAATCCTTACTAACGTTATAAACTAGGTTTTGCCGGTGACTTCGCTCGCGTTTTTGTAGTTCTGAATTATAACGAAAAGTAGTGTATTTAAATTATATTAAAGTACTAGCTGACCCCGGCGAACTTCGTAACGCCTAACAGTCGATTTTTTAATACTTATTCTGCTATTCGGGACCATCGTATAAATATTGACATTAATATTTATACGATACTAACGTCACTCAATTGTTTTGCCTTCCCGAAACCTCTCCACTAACACTTAAACTTTATGCTATGGTATTAAAGTTCAAATTGACTTTTAAGTATTATTACGAATCATTTGTATGGGAGTATAGAAAAGTGTCGTTTTAAGACTTTCTCAGGTATTTTTTTTTAATTTTCTCTCCGTAAGATCCATCCTCGTACTTCAAGGAATATTCTAAAAAAAGAATTAGCGAAATCGGTTCAGCTGTTCTCGAGTTTTGCGCTTAGCAACACATTTAGCGATTCATTTTTATATTATAGATTATTGTATTGTATTGAGTTTGTTGCGCTTTGATGCCTTAACTATTCACTTGATCAACAAGAAAATTTCGCGTACACGTCTGTTAGGAATATCTGTTCAACTTATAAAATCTATTGGTCCTGTGGGATAAATCAACGACCGCGAGTGAAACCGCGATCAAAAACTACTAGTTATATACATATATTTCCCTCAGTAAACGTCTCCGAGAACGCGGCAAAGCGAAGAAGAATACGAATGAATCTACGAGTGAGAAAGAGAAAGAAAAAGAAACACAGAAAGAGAATAACACTGAAGACGACTGCATCACCATCAGTGACGATGAGGAAGGTAAGTAACATATCCGCGACAAGAAAAGACAAATCGGTGAATGCATAGTGCTTATAATATGGTAGTCTCTTAAAATGTTAATAACTTTATGTTTCACGAAGATATCGTATTAAAATTTTTAGATAAGAATTAAATGTCTAAGAAACAGGGTGTGTCGTAAAACACACGATAGAAGTGAAACTTTTGTATTACAGGGAAACATTTAAAAATATACAACAAATAGCCAACGTGACGCGGTGTTTCCCAGGCGGTCACCCATCCAAGTACTGGCCGCGCCCAACGTTGCTTAACTTTGGCGATCGGACAAGAACCGATGGTTTGAACACTCTACCCGACACAGTGTTTACCTCCAACACTTTGCTTACGGATCAAAATTTCAAAGCCCTTCGATAAGAAGTTACAGTTCAAAAATGAATGATTGAAATCTATCAAGTAGTTTTCGTGTGGTGCGCGCACAACGACATACCTCTTATCATTTTATTTATATACATCAGAGGTCCCGAACCTATATTGTTACGTAGACCATTTCCCATGTTTTTCGCTATCTGTAGTTTACCTGTTTACTTCTGTACGTAAAATATATTGTTAAGTTAATAAACAACGTAGACGATGTCGCGGGTATTAACTAGTTACAAATATAATCGATGTATTAAGTCAAATTAAGCTCACGCGTTTAAAGTTTTCAAGTAAAGTCATGTATTTACCGGAACTCGTGTGTGTTCGTGTGCTTTGTCCGGTGGAATATCAATTCGGATGGCCGTAGGTTGGAACCCCGGCTATATACATACCAAGGAATGTTTCGGAATTCGCGTACATTTACTAATTGAAATTGGTAATAGTATCGAATAGTTACGGTGATGGAAAACATCGTGAGGGACCCTGCTGAACATGAGGAATGCTCTTGCAGTAAAAAACGTTTGCGATATGCCTTTACGATGTTTTCTAGGCTGTTTTACCCGATAATCTGCTAACCCCATTAAAACTTGTCATCCTATTTGTTTATTACAGTAAGAGAACCATCGAGATTCGCTGCGCAGGCCGGTATGGGGGCGAACGAGTTTATCTCCAAATACAGGTATCTCTTCCCTTAACTTACCCAAACTTAGTATAGGCCCTTCCCCAATCTCCTCTATCAACTTTCATGTCAGTATTCATACCTTAAATTATCAAATAATTCCTCATACAATCCATTTATTTCTTCTTAGGTTTAATAAGTCTACTAATATATCCATCTAATTTCATACCCACATTATCACAGTTCACACCTTGATAAAATACCCATACCATGCTAACTTATCACCCCTAACAGATATTGTCTCATGACTCACATAAATAAAAGTATTAATGTATGTAAACGCATCAGTTCAGGACGGATGCCCCCTTTTGGCTAGTACTTTTTTTATTGTGTTTGTAATTGTCAAGACAAGGTTTGTATGAAAGAACATGTTTGGATAAAAAAAAACTTCATATAAAAAGTGAGTAAGACAGAAGACGGAGATCTTTAAAAATATTGACAGATTGACGTCCAGTTGTTCAGGTGCCATTTTTATTTATATTACATGGTCGTACTGTTATGCTAGTCCCATACCTACATACGAAGTTTCGTCTATGGTAACACAAAATGCATACGTGGGAAGACATTATCGTTATACGTTACGAAAGAGATATTTAAAAGAACACTATTTTCTGATTTTCAATGTAGTGTTGTTAATGGGAATTGAAGTATCGATATGTATGCAAATATTAAAAGTCAAACCTTCGAATCAGGCTCCCCTTCCCCCTACACACAATAAGTACGCCCCTGCCCTTATAGTACAGCTGAAGTATTTCGTTCCCAGGTCTGTCCGTTCATACTTCGGCAAGGACGAGGCTTGCTATATCATGGACGCTAAGGTTCAGGGCAACATTGGAAGGTATCTCAACGTGAGTATTATACTTAATGTATGTACTTTACGGACATTTGTTAATAGCCACCGTCGGAACACTCATACAGGTGTTCGCCAATAGATTTTGATCTTGAAGATTTCGATAGACAGTTCTAGATTTAGAGGACGAGGGAAGTATACTAAGGTGCTTGCCTCGACAGCCGGCTTATAAAAAATAAACTTATTTATGAGGAAAAAAAAATACTTGAATAAAGTACTTCATATTCAGATCCTGTTACACTATAATTTTCATTAAATTCATATTTGTAGATTTTTTTTTTAACTGAAGCATGTAATAATATTCAGGGTTTACAAAAATTACTTTTGAGTGCATTCTAACTCGTTTTACTAATTTTTGGAGAAAATGTCATAAACCTAGGATTGATGTGGAATTATCATTTTTTTTTTAAATACTTTTTGTGCTTGACCACGTTTTTGTAAAATTGTATGATGGTCGGTTGTGTTTTTTATTTTTTTTATTTTATAGGTTACCGTTTGGCCACAATCTCATCTAATGTTATATGATGATGTAGTATAAGATTGCAAACATGCTAAACATAGAAGGGAACTGGCTCTCAAGTGCAGCTGCCGGAACACACCAACAGGTGCTTGGCGACAGATTTTCAACTTGCGTGTGGAATTAGTATTTAGAAAAAAGCCCTACCACCATGCTATGGGTTCTTCACATCACGATGTTTTCCTTCACCGAAAGCACCGATACAGTTACAAGTGTTCGATCCTACGTCCATTGATGCGGTATTCGAACACGCTATCAACTAAGCCATCATAGTTTCAATTGTGTTTGTCTTTACAAATATACTTATTATTTGATGTAATCGATTCACAAGGAATTCTGACTTTTAAATGCAACTCAACTCGTTTTCTGTGTGCGATGTTTCTGTTAAGAGAATTCCCGTTACATCTAACGTGTTGTTTGTGCAATGTTTCTGTTAGGAGAATTTTCCCATCACATCTAGAAGTTTCAGTGTTAAAAAAATGTTTTTAATATTTTATGTAATCGATTCAAATCGAGTAATCACAATTGATTGAATGAATTATATCGATATGTCGTGTCGTATCGTGTCGCAGCACTCGTGCTCCCCGAACGTGTTCGTGCAGAACGTGTTCGTGGACACGCACGACCCGAGGTTCCCATGGGTCGCGTTCTTCGCGCTCTCTCACATCCGCGCCGGGACCGAGCTCACCTGGAACTATAATTACGACGTGGGTTCGGTTCCCGAGAAAGTTCTCTATTGTTTCTGCGGAGCACCCAACTGCAGGGGACGACTACTCTAATATTTTATTTTACCCATAAATATAATGATTTTCAGTGAGAAGTTTTTATGGTCTCCGTGAGATAGAGAATTACGATTACGAATTTTCGAAAGTATTTTCCAAAAAAGTATAGGTAATAGGTAATGTAGCCTGAAAAAAGAAAGAGAAAACAATACTGTTGACAGAGAGATAGTTAAACGTGATATAATGAGATAATGTCATACGAATGTACAGTAGTACCTTAATAGAAAAATGTTTACAGCCAGTTCGTTGTCCACAAATAAAGTCGGCTGGTAATAATGCATATTATTCTGAAATATCATAGAAATTCTCTGGAAAGTTCTAAAACAAGAAGCCACCAATTCCATTGAACTATGTAAATCATCATTTTTTTTTTCATACAAATGAATTGTTGTAAAGTAAGAAAAACATTGTTTTTAATTCATTTTACATCAATAATATTTACCAAAAATTAAACATATTTCCAAAGTAAAGTGTAATATGAACGCGCGCACGCGTTTTTTTTTTGTTTCTAATCTCTGGAACACTGTCAACGACTTCGACATCTTAACCCTTCGGCACCGTATTTTAATTAAAATGACATATTTTTTTTGTTAAACTAAGTAATATTTATTTTGATAATACAGAATGAATACAAGAGTTTTATGATTTAACTTAGTGAATAATTGATATTAAATCATTTTAAATAGGATTGTATTGATATATCCAGAAATGTTATTACTGTCAGTCATCGGTATCAGAGAAGGCGATAAGACTGCCCCGTAATGGAAACGTCGGTTTTAAATAATATCTGTATTTTATTGAGAAATGTTGTCCAAGTAATCTTCCCTGTCAACGATTGCAAGTCGTGTAACTTTGCCGTTAATATTGTGTAATACGAATAAATGAATTCTTATTTTAATACATTTTTTTTAAGTTGATAACTTCTTTAGCCGCGTTGTGCGAATTTTGCTATCGGATAAACGTTATGGGTTCGCGTCACCGATAACGTCGACATGCTCGTGACGCGTACATGTAAAATTGATATTTTGTATTGAGCTAGTGTAACTCATTATATGTTTGACTAGTAAATAAACTGTATAAAAAAATGTATATAATTATTGCCCGGAGTGCCAATAGATGTGAAGAAAACGAAACGAATGTTAATAATTTCAATGTACAAATTATGAGACTTTAATAATTCAGACTATAATTGATTTATAAATAAAAAGTAAACACAGTTATTCCATTGTTTTGATTTTCATTTCTGTCAGCATTCCTTATGACTACATCGACTTTTTTTTTCAAGTACCAATTTGATACACATTAAAGATTTTTATGTAGGTAGAAAATTTTAAGTGAAACTTGTCTAGGTTTGTGACTGCCATATATGTTATAGGTTAAGATAAAGCAGTTCAATACCTTTTCGTCTCTGTTTCTCATCGGGTCTTCATTCTTTTGTTAATGAGCTTTAATATTAACAATAAAAAACATTGGAAATAATTTGTTTTTTTTTTTCTTAACATCGACCAGTTTAAGTCCATATTTATAAGTCTCTATTCGTTATAATTTGCTATCATTACGTGTATAATATACAGTATTTGTACAGTTGTAAATAAAGTTTTTACCGTTTATGAAAAAAAAACTATACCCATATTAATAATATCTTAAGAACTTCGTACTATATATTGACAAATTTTGACCAATGAATAATCACTGGTAACGCAAATTCGCCAAAATGAAGCTCATCTCCAGAATCAATTCCTGAGACCAGTTTCCTTTTGTGAAATCTCGTGCCAAATGCGAAATGGACGTATAACAAGTTAGGGTTTTTTGGCAATTGCGTTCTTTTTTAATTTGATTTTATTTAATCTTAAGCTTACAAAATAAGCTACAACGGGAGTGACATTAAAAAAAAGTGCGTTCTTATTGCATTTGAAACACGAAAGTAATTAATGAAGCAGTGAATATGTTCCCATTCATTTGAATCGGTTCATTGAATCTATCGAATCGGCACTTCAAATTAGGGATGGTGATTATTTCCATTACAAATCGATTTTTAAATCGATTCGAATTGTGTTCTGTATAATCGTTTGAAGAAAAAATCGAGTTCTAGAAAATCGATTATTCAAAAATTGTTTTCTTTTTCTTTTGAGTTCCCAGGTCACCTATCCAAGTACTTATTGCCCTCGACATTGCTTATTTTCCGCGATCGGATGAATAGAAAAACTCGAATCACGATTTTATAGTGTCACTGCATCGATTCGTTGTTTAGTATCTATGAGAAAATCGATTAATCGATCTCAAATCGCCATCCCTACTTCTAATATAAGATCTGAATTAAGCTATCCTAATATTGAGGTAAATCTTGAATAATTTGTGTTACGAATGTGTACGTCACGCTCCAACGAGGTGTCCGTAATTTAATGTAGCCATAATTATAGTAATACTGCGGTTTTCACTATCTATTGTTATCCGACTGTTAATATAATGTAGTTTTTAGGTTAATAAAGATTTGCAATAAAATACAGTTTTTCATTTTGTAATTGTCTTAGAAATAACGCCACTGCTGTTAAAAATAAAATCATAAACAATCTAAAAACGTCAGTGAAATGACGACCATAGACAAATTGAAAATGGGCTTTATTTACATTTTTACATTAGTGTATACAAAACACGTAGGAAAATGTTACCTACGATTGGACAAGGAAATGTTTGAAAATAATTAAAAGAACCCAAACGACACATGATTTTATATTATGTCATATCGAATAACGGGCTGAAATACTGAACAGTTTATTAAAAATAGAATAAATATTGTACGATTTGTTGATGAGGGTAACCTTTATTTATTAACCTGTAGGATATTTTATTTAATCTGTAAATATCTGTTCTTTGGTTATGTTTGTAGTGTTGATTGTAAAATATTTATGGAAAATAAATAAAAACAAGCTATTAAATCGAACAGTAATAAATGATAACAGGATTAATCTTATTTTTTTATTTAGCTGTGGTCATTTATCAACTTGGGTTTACATTTCGATTTTTTTTACCAACCGCTTAAAATTTCATTTTTAATACAATTGGTACTTGAGTTATCACATTCACCAAGGATCACAGGTGATGAATTAATAGTTTAGTTAATAGTTTGAAAAAAAAAGTAAAGATACCTATAGTCCTGTCAAACTTTTTGCTGTTGTGAATATAGCTTTAACTTCGGTCTTACGCCTAGTACAGTCAAGAGATCAACAGGAAATATTATAGGAATTTAAAATTTGCTTTTATTAAACTTAAAGTTGATGTTGTACATACAATATAATATATATTTAATAAATTATGATTTAAATAGATATTTAACTATTGTATTAAGTGAAAGGTATAGGTGGATACAGCACGCCGTTAATTTTAGAACATTGTATATATGAAATGAAGATATGACTCCGATTGGGTAGTACCGTAAACGATTTGACGGCTAATTTACGAATACCTGTTCTTTTTTTTAAATTGAGCGAACATATACATACATATGAGATCTATACACGTACAAACTATTTGCAAAGGATTAGTGATATAAATGAACAGATAATAAAATTATTACTGTATTAATAAAATAAAAGTAAATACTAGAAATTAACAATAGTAGATTAATAATAAAGTAATAGACGAAGCTGGAATAATAACATTTGGTCATCTAGTGGTCGATAAGTTTTGGATGATGGCGTACCTTAATTCAATAATTCGCCTTACACGGTATTTGTTTCTGTTTGTAGTTCTATATCTGGAAGTATACACTGTGTAGTTATTATGTATGACACGTGACCACAACTTAAAGATTATGCCGACTAAGAAAGTAAGTACTGGACAGGCTAAATCTTATTTCTTGTAAATGCGCGCAGAACGGGTCTTCATTATATCCCTACTAACGGTATCTTGCTTATCTGGAGTAAGTGTATCTCGGAGTTGAGCAAGCGAATCTTAGCACCGTCGTGTAATTAAGAAATATTTCACCGTTCTGGGACCAACAGCGTGGCATATCGTGCACTTGACGTGCTTTTGGAATTCTCTGACGCTAAGATCGCTGCTTTTTAAAAACGTTTTGGTCTCGAGACTTGACCTAATCAGTAAACTCTACTAATATTGGTTTTGAACCTTAGAGCCATACGAAAACATTAGGTACTTGATGACACCATTCGTAAACTCTGAAATTTTTAAATATCAGCTAAAACATCCTGCACCTTCTCATAATTACTTTCTGGTTACTCCTCGATCCAGCAAAAACTTTTTCAAGTCTTGTTCTCCAGTCCTATCTGTCAACTGTGAAACGGTGTCTTGAGAGCTTCAAGAGCCGATTGTATATTGTCCTTGTTCACACTTAAGGCATGTGCACTGTCGAGCCAATCTTGGTACTGAGGACATGCATTTTTCAAGCAACCGAGATAGGGTCGATATAGACCATTTTGGGTATAACAGGTACAAATAATTCATTACGTCACCGACCTAAGCGTGACGGGTTACTCGTAAAAGTAGAAATGAAACCAGTGAGATGTCGAATGAAACCTTTATTTTTGTAAATGTATTTATACGTAGAACTGAAGTGATAGGGGGGTGGACAGCGTTTAGAGGCCGGGCATGATGTAGGCGATGTTGTGGAGCGTGTCCTGCAGGCAGCGGTGCGGGCGGCGCGATGGCGGGTATCGCGCGCGTCACGCTCAGCAGCGGCGCCAGCGAGCACAGTAGCGTGTCCAGCAGCACCGACACCGACCCCGACACCGCGATCTGACCCTAAACAACACACACAACTTCAACTCGGACAAACGTTACATTACACTCATAACCATACTTGTATAATCAGCATTACGCGTTTACTTGCTGTCGGTACACACTAACAGGTGATCTATTTTCAACTTAACCATACCATGGCTTCATTACACCCTTTCCCTTTACCGAAGGCTTCGTAGCATTTACAAGGATTCAAACCTACATCAATCGATGAGTGTGTGTTGTGTCTCCGGACAAACTTGCACTTAGCCATCATCGCTTCACTCGGAAGTGGAATAAATAACAATATCTTGTTAATTTTATAATTAACATAAATATGACTTCTAACAAAGTATATAAATATTGTGAGGACGATATATAGTCAGTAGATACCTTGTATGATGACCCTTTCCTCTTGAAGTAAATAGTAAAAAAAAAAATGCCTACAATTTATTAATAATGTACTTTTATGTTAAAAACAGTTTAACAAAATCGGAATTATAGATAGCAACTAGTATGTGATGTGTTTGGTAACTGACCTCATGTTCCTTGAGTCTGGCGCCGATGATGGCGAGGCTCTCGCCGAGCAAGCGGAGGTGTGCAGCAACATCTACAGCCCCACAGCCGGTCACGCGGTACATCCCACTCTGAGCACTCCCACTGCTGGAGCTTGCACTCACCGTACAACTCACCGGCTGCAAACAAAAACATAACATTGAAGCTATATCTCACTAATAACATGATCTTAATTATTGTCATTGGCAAGTATTGCCACTGGCATCGTCATTGGAAATTATTGACATAGTCATTGCCAATTATTGAAGTTAAACTTCCTTAGAATCGTTGTGATTTCAAACCGGATGCATCGGAAAAACGACAGGTAAGAGACACAAATACAAAAATGTGTAGGATGAAGCCGGCAAAGAATTAGACAGAAATATACATACTATTTTTGAAGTGAAATAGTGAGCCAGAGCTAGAGAGCAAATGTCGGTGTGTATGTATATTGCACACTGTGTAATACTTGCTTGTATCTGAACATTTAACTGGTGTTAGTATATGTGAAAAGTACGTGTACTACTGTACACTGTATGCGCAGCGCGTATTACAGCTTTTTAGTAAGAAGTCAGCGCGGTGTGTTATTATTTAACAGTGTTTGTGAGTATTTTTATACCTTGTTTGTTGAAACTGAAAATATGCAACTTGAGCAATAAATTATGTAACATATGTTAAATAAAATATCTTTTAAAATTAATTAAAATACTTTCATTTTTAAACAAATAAACTTTGTAATTATCCTACCTTTGTTATATATATTCATCTACATCTTTTCGATTTACTGAAGTTTCACTTCTATCGCGTGTGGATCGCACACACACACCTTTTTTTGGCATTAAACAACTGGCACATCTTCTCCTAAATCTAGCACAGAACGCTCCTAAAACTTGTGCTTATGGAATAAAACCCCAGAATGTTTACTAATAGCGCAAATGAGGTTTTTTTATCAAAAGAAAATAGAGATGTAAATCGCGACCCAAATAAGAAACGCTTCGACTGAAAACTATTTTTTTTTTTGGGAAAAATACTACGATACAATCTATCCTGCATTCAAAACCCCAGTGAATTGACATGGATTTGTTACTTTTTTAGTCATTAAAATTTTGTTCCTACCTTGAATCCTTAAAGATCTTTAGATCCAAATTAAAAAAGGAAACCCCCTTATCTCTGCTAATAATCGTAAAATCCGATGAAACCCTGTGACTTATTTTACTTCACCCTGTAAGTTCCATTTATTCTCCTTAATACAATTTCCCCATAATTTGGAGGAAAATACCATGAGCTGGCAACATTCACTAACATTCATATGCTATCTGTTAAATTCGTAAAGGAATTAAAAGTATGTGTACATACGACAAGAGCTTGTTGGGGTGATGTGACGGGGGTCGAGGTGTGCTTCGGAGGTGCGCGGTTCGCCGGCGGCCGCCCCGGTCCCGGGTGAACTGGACGTGTTACTGTTAACAAAGAAACGAACATTATTCATGCTTAATATATAGAATACAACTTATTAAAAAAATCACGTGAACACACCACTACCGAACCGATGAGGCCGAGAAACCACAATTTGGTTATGACATATATCACTAGATGGCGCTATTATGCAATTTTTATTAATCGTCTCAACTAAAGGAACCTTTTGACGACTAAACGTAAAAAGTGTATTGTAGTATTATTCATTATAAATTGTATATATATATATATATACAACAATAAACAAAAATCCATTATCGAACTGCACAATCAACAAATATGATTATTATTTGTTGCTATAGTATTCTTTTGGTATCTCTGAGCCAGTTACCACTGTTCTAGATGTCCGTTCATTCCGGATGTCACAAGCCCTATGGAATGTACTTACTTGGATTAGATATGATTCTGCTCGTTGGCTGATTGCTCTGTTCCTTCTGAATGGCGAACCGTTTGGCTTTGCGTTTCCAAAGGTATCGTTCATTGTAGTTCACCTGGAATAATTATATTTTCAATACAAAATATATAACAACTTAGTAATGGCCTAAGCCTATGCCCTATACCTTAAACAAAAAACAGTATTTAGATATGTACCATATGTTCATTGTTTTAAAGATGAGATATAAATTAGTTAGTTGTAAAACTACCAATGAAACATTTTATGATGAAATAATGTGCTGAATTTTCTTGAATATGTTTTTATCTTCAAGCTTTTATTTGGATATTAACTAAAGTCACATAAAAATCAGGCACATATGTGAAGATCAAGCCCACAGACAAACAGTTTAACCTTCCTATATCTGTATGTTGGTCTATGAGACCTCATCACATTGGCTTTTTCATAAGCACACAGCACTTTTTTTTGTTTTAATGGGGTTTAATAGAGATATACACTTACATTAGACCACATCTCTCCAAGCCTTTTAGATATAGCTGAGAAGTCCATATCAGGGTGTTTGCGTAGAAGTTCGTTGCGTGCTTCTTTCGCCCACATCATGTACGCGGTTATACGGGTTTTTCCTATTAAAAACACTGGGTATTAATATCTATCTACCATTCTATTATTTTGTTTTGTATTATATTGTGTCATACGCGTACTTCGAGTTATAAAATCGACAGAACGGCTCACGTCAATTACCAAAGACTTATGACAACACGATAGAAGTGAAAACACGGAACTGATGGCGTTACCGATCCGAGCGCGCTCTATATGAAGTGGAGCTGAATAAATCTGATTCAGCGTTACCCGACACGATTGAGATGAATAACTTTCGTTTCCTGGTAGGAAGGACCGCGTAATATGCATAAAGAACTGCTCACTTAAAAAAAAACTCTATTTCTTGTAGGTTTGATTATAATCTCACCTTATGTTAAATTAGGATGTGATCTAAAGATGGTGAACAAATAAAATCTATAGGGGAACTGACTCTCAAGTGCAGCTGCCAAAACACACCTATAAGAGATTGTGGACAGATTTCCAACTTCAGAGTGGTAGCTAGCTAGCTAGACGAGCTTAGAAAAAACCCTACTATGCGATGATTTTATAACAATGTTTTCCTTCACCACAAATTCTGGCTCATTCGCAAGCATTCAAACAATTGTCCATCAACGTCATGTCAGAATACCTTAACGATTGAACCATCTATACTTTAAATATATAATTTTAAAATATATGTATGTATATATATGTAATCTCATTTGATATATTAATTAACATTTTATTCCCAATGAAACATAAATTATACATATTTGTACACAAAAATAAAACTCAGAGTATTATGCTAATTCTTTTTACCTTATTGTGGCTTCCATAAATAAAGGTTTACTGTAAAATATTTACTTATAATACCCATATAATATTTAAAAAAAAAGAAGAAGGAAAGAAAGAGAAGGAAGAGGAAGGGAAAAGAATGAAAATAATTGTGTAAGTTTTCACAATAATATCTTGTCCTGCTCACTTGAATATGTATGTAAGTTGCACTAGATTTTATAACGATTTCTATTCAACACTATTTCAGGAAAAAGGTCTGCAGAAAAAAAAAGTGCCCATATAATGTAGTAATTTTTAATGCTGCACTGTTAAAATATAGAACAATCTACTTAGATTTGTGAACATTTTGATATTGAAAGCTATTATCAATAATAATAATAATAATATAAGCTTCTATTCAGAGACGCTATGTATGGGTTGTTCTAAACTGGTCCGAGTAACTTGTACACCTATTCTAACTGTGAATCTTACTATATTGACATCAATCATCTATAATAATTGTCATTTGCAGCATTGATCTTGATCTCATCAATCACATTATTTAGATATTTACGTCACGAAAAACCGACACCCTGAAGTTAGCTATAGTCAACATTTAATTCAAAAAAAGTATGTATGTATTAAATACCTTTTTTCTATTGTTAGTGTCCGTTTTTTCTACAAACGTACAATAAGACGAAAGATAAAATTTTTGAAAAGATTTTTATATTGTTACGCGAAAGAAGTATAACTTCTAACACGTGTACATAAGTACACACAACATATTTTTTTCACGTTTACTTTTGACCACTATCTAACTTGGTGTGATAGTGTTAACAAGCTTAAGCACAGAGGAACCGGGTCTCAGGTGCAAATGTTTTAACATATCTTCAGATAGGCTTGGTGACAGATTTTCAACTTGAAGATGGGACCAGCTTATCACGCAAACATTACAAAATAACACCATGTTATAGTCAGATTTTACTTCATTGAAAACTAGCTAATTTGAGATTGAAACCGGGAAGAAGTGGTATCAGAATATACTAGCACCAAGCCATCATGACTTTAATATCTATAAATGAGGTTAAATAGAAATTATAATATGTAATGAAAGAGTCAGTATTATATTTCACTAAATTGTTTAGTCAAATTCACCTTTATCTTTTCGCTGTGCTTTTGCCCTGCCAACAACTCTACCGTCTTTGACAATCAATTTCTTCTTGCTGCTCTTTTCCATCATATACAAAGAGTTGGCCGGAGTACGGGCTGACCCCTCATCAGATGCAGAACTATCCGATTCCATGCTACAAGAATTATCAGAAAATGTTAGCTAAACAGAAGCAGAAATTTTGTTACAGTGTTTAAGATTTTAGTCCAATAAGATTACTATCTAATTCCGTGACATAAATAAAATCTAATTTTAGTCTTAGGTTTCAGTCTTGTAACTGTATGAAAGTTCAAACTTAAATATATTTAAGGTTTTAGTGCAGGTCAGACAATATGTCTCGAGAATTGAGGGTAGTATGGTTTATCAAATGGATATTATTGAGTGATTTTCCTTAGAGAAAAAACTTATGTTCACATCACATATGACCTCGATATATTACCCCACATATTGTGCTTGCGACTAGCGACATGTAGTATAACAGCCCATGTACATATTATATTAATATTTTGTATTGAGCTTATGCAACCTATATTATGTTTCATTAATTTATAAACTGTATAAGAGTTTTAACTTCAGTCCACAGATTTTATGACTTTTTTCTCGATTTTAAGTTTTTTCCTTTTTATTACATTAGTGCTCAAAGGCTGAACATGCAATGTAGGTTCAATCCACATTGAAAATCAACACTACAGTGTTACCGAGTTATTGTTGTTGGAGATTTTTAATTGTATGACTTTATTCCTTGAACAATAAAACTTTTTCCTTCAACAGTAGTTATTCACACTAATAAAAATCACAACTCATTGAGTTCATATTTAATACAGTAGCATGGCTCTTCCAAAATGGTCTCAGCATCAAATTTTTAACATGTTTCTGTTACATTACATAATGATTATCATGAAGTGTTTTCTATGAGCAACCAAGTACACCTTTCTTTTTTTCACATTTTCATTATCTATACATATAATAAAAAGAAGTGTCTGCATGTAATATCAATATAAATACTGATAACAAAAAGACAATTTTTAAAATTTTCGTCTGTCTATCTGTTTGTTCCGGGAAATCTCCGAAATGGCTGAACTGATATTGACAGAAATTTCACTGACCAATCGTTACAATTACAGCGGGTGACATAGGCTACTTTATTTTAGATTAGCTGTCATCAGTGGCTTCGTCTGTAGTACTATCTCCAAAACAATTGGACCTATTTTCACGGGACTTTCACTGCCAGATAGCTAATGTTATAAGAGTAATTAAAGTTTTTTTTATTTTGGACTACCTTTTACCCGTGGCTTCGTTTGCAGTACTATCTCCAAAACGTTTGAACCTGCAGGCAACAGCTAGTTCATTCACTAAAAGCCCCTTATTACTAAAAGTTTGAGGTAGTCACCCGACTATGAATTGTTGCTTCCACATGCCGCATTACAGCCCCTGTAGTACGAGGGAACTGTTATCATTGCTACAGATATATCTACCTTCCTGATTCAATCATTAAGCAAGGTATTGGAATTAGAATAAAGTAAAATAAAAGATTAAACACAAACCTATCTGCATTATCAGCATTATCGTAATAGTCCGACTCACTACCAGACGCGGTTCCGGCTTCCTCCAAGCGTTGTGGCGTTACTTCTTGCGGAGTGTAGTCCTGAGTTTCCTCTTGCTTGAATGATGATCCATAGGTTTTAACTGGTGTCTGACGGCGAAACCTCGTCTCTATGTCATCAGGAGATTCAAAATCCATCAGTTTCGAACTCTTCTTTCTTACGCGACCGCTCCTCGATATCCCGGTGACCTCTAAATCTTCAAAATATGTAATTAGTTGCAGATTAAGGGAATAAAATGTATTTTTAACGATTATCATATTTTTTTAATCACCTTCTTGCATATTTGTGTAGGGTAAGGAAGTTCAATTAGATTCTTATATTTATTTACAACGTTTGGCACGTCGCGTCGCAAAAATTTTCGTCTTTAACTAGGGAAGGCTACCAACTATGGGTACATCAAAATATCGATATTAAAAGATAATATATATGTCAGCGAAAATGTTTCATTCCGAAATATTGATATTGATTTCCGAATATTGAATTTAGTATTTTTTTAAGTTTTATATTATTTTTTATAATTTATATTATGTATTCCACTTATAAATGTAATATTTTTCATAAGTTTCTTACATAGTGCAAATGAGGAGGTTAAGCTTCTAAATTTGTTGTCTATGCTGCATACTGTTAGTATTTACATATTAAATGTACACATTGGATATTACAGTAGGTGGCGTGAGTGTTATATAAACAAACGTTTTTGATAAAGCATTTCTGTAATTTTACATCTTCTCACTAGTTTAAATTCCTTTAATATCATTTAAAAAACGTGTGCGCAGCTGCGAGCTACTGTTAGTCATAAATAAAACTACCAAATATGTTTTAATTTTTTCACGTTCGAATATTGCAATCATTTTTCAGGTAATCGTGTTTTAAGATTAAAATAACAATTTATTATTGTATAAATATCGATATTTATTCAATGCATGTATCGATTTTGTAAGTCAATACCGATACGATATATTTTTACATTTGCGCATTCCTGCCTTTGACGCTTTACCACAGATTACTGTTGTAATATTACAGGCCACAATGTAGTACAGGCACAGAGTACATTATATAAAAGTACAGGTCAGGTCACACTTTTAACAGTTTAAAAACACCTTTCTTCAGATTTGTTTTAATAAACTTTTAAAATTCAAACTTTTGTCAAATACTGTATATGTAAATTGAAGCCTAACTAACTTTGGCTATATTTAACTTTGTGTTAATGACAACTCGATTTAGATACAAATGATGTATGTAAAAATGTAACATTTGTCGATTTACAACTCTTTTGATAAGCCGTCTTTGTTCATAATTTTTGTTTTCAAACTGAATATACACCGTTTGCCTCACGGGCCTTTATAGCTTCATCAGTCTTCGCCTCACCGTTTATAACACTGCAGAATACTATATACAATGTAACAAAAGAGATAAATTTAAATTGTACACCTATCACAGACAGCAAAAGTTTCTATAATTAGTAAAAATAGTGAACAAACAAAGTATTTAAATTTATTCAGCAATTCACATAACTGTATTGTAGCTTCAACTGCATAAAATGCAGATTACAGTCCTCGCTTCAGTGTCTATCCACACTATATGTAGAGAACTTTCGCATCCAGTACAAAGGAGAGGATCACGGCAAAAGGGAAGCCACTACGATAATTATTTTATATCCACGGTCTGATTTTTCTGCTATAACTCTCTCTGTTTCTCGTTTATATTGCATCCTTACTAATATTACATCTATATTCTAACGAGAGAAGCTAATCATTGATATCGCGAACGATAGCTAATCTACTACATAATATAACTTTTTATATAGCGAGAGAGAGAGAGAGAGAGAGACGAAATACGTTTACTTTGACATGATATGATTGCACAAATAGGTAAAATGAAATGAATAGAAATTGTGAAACATTTTAATATTTAATTTGTAATAACACTGTTTTATTGTAAAATTATTTAATTAATAACGGCATTGTAATTAACAACAAGTACTATAAAAAATGCCTATTTTATCCAAGTACGCGTTACTTAAAAATGCAGGGTTGCCAACTTTCATCACAAAATAATATTAATTTTAAAAAGTGGATCATAAGTACATTATATTATTTTTAACATTTCAACCGTCTGTATGATACAGAAAATATTTTTTATGTAGATGATCTTATTAATCATTCTTATAATTAGAGCACACATAATATACCAGCATAAATCGTAATTTAAGTTAAATGCAAGTTAAATGTAATAAATAATCACATGAAAATTTTAGAATTCCTAAATCAGTACTATTGGCAACCCTATAACCATTATATAAAAATAAGTTTTTTAAACAATTTTGCATATATTACGTTATAGTGGAGAACATAATTAACTTTGTTATGAAAAAATAATGTAAACAAACACCCATTGCATATAATGTTAAATGGCCACCACAGCCTATATTTGCCCTCAAATAAAACTGCAGTCCTAAGATCACAAATTGCTACACTTAAGAACCAAGTTCTAAAGCCTAGTGTATTTAAAACATTAAAAAAAAAAAAACAAAATAGTTGCATAAGTTTATAGTCATAACTTCCAATACATACAGAGAAAAAATTTAAAGAATTTAAATCCAGATAATATATTATATAATACGATTTTTAAAAGAAAGAAACTAAAAAAGCTATATAAAACATAGGCAAGACAAAAATAAAAAAATAGACTCTTTAACGTTGTATGTAAATGCTTTAAGACAGAAATCACTTTAGATATATTAAACAACGATTTTGAACGTTCGTATGTATATTTTTGCATTAATACATTTTAACCTTATATACAAAACAGTAAAATCAACAACACCGACGAATTAAGGTAAGTGGAAAGAAAATATCGATAAAGCTATTGCAATAATAAACATCGATACTACAGACAGCTATCGATAAACCCCATTAAGCATAGGTGAATAATCACAACGCCTGATAGTAAGTATGGGCAAATTAACCTGGCAACGTTTGCGTTGAAAAATCAAACTATTGTTATCAATAATACGAGTCTGTGATACGTTCAAGCGAGGAATGATATAGGTTTTAAATGACATATCATGTCATAACAGATGAGGTGATAAGGTAAATCACGTATCACAGCCTGCTACATATTACATGAGTGTAATTTAAATTCGCGTGAGTGAACTGACATTACTAATTTGACGGTACTTTAACATTCGATGGCAGTTACTTGTGGAAAAGAGACAAACACAATAACGCGACATGTACCAACTAAATAGACAAATTCGGTTTATGTGACATTTAATTTTATTCTCACCATCGTTTGATTTACCTGAAGTTTCATATAATAGTAAAATAACTTTATGTAAGAAACCATATCACTTACAGCCTCTTTATCGTTGCGGTACTTTACCTCGACTCAATGTTATTATTAATCACCATATGTCAAAAATAACTAGTCGTGATATAAAACAGTGATAAATAAATAACGTTCTGGCGTTCTAATTATTTGACAGCAGTTACCGTTTTGTATGCCTAACATAACTGCAATATTTATAGCACTTCTTTAGTAAGTCATCTTTCGATGTTGCAAAATATAAATATTTATATACAAATTACTTTTTAACAAGCTACTTAGCAAAAATATACACAGGAACTTCTAGAAGCAAGTAATACGACCAAATCAACTGAACCTGCCAAGAATATTGCCGAAAATTATAGCGAAACACATGACGATTCCTATTCCGGTCAATATTTGATTTGGTTCTAAAGCGACTTTGTGCTGGATAATATCTCTCTCCTTGTCGGCTTCATCTAAATCATGATGAACAGCTGACAACGCTTTGGCTATATCAGCATCTGATTTTGCACTGGACTGGGAAGCTGTTATCACCAAACGCTTCAATTCCTTAATCTGCTTTTCCACGGTTTCTTCTTGATGGTGTAGATGCTCTGAGAAATTAACACTGATCAGTAAGTACACATAACTAAATTGGTAGATTTTTTTATCAGCTTGCAAGATACTTTTTCATCATCCATATATGTATAAAAGAATAACCACAACTTATATATCAACTTATATACACAAAGTCCAAGACTACTGATGCTAGAGCTGTGGAAATACACATATGGGTTCCTTTTACACTGTAGATTAGCATATTTTTGGATATTAAACCACCAAGATAATGAAGGATTCGTCTTTCTTTTATATACATATATCGATATAAAATGAAGAGTCCAAAATAATTACTACATAGAAAACCTAGCAGTGAGAAATTGCTAAACTTTTTTTGTATTATTTGCATGTGTCGTCTTTCTCACAATTTAGCCAGTGTCATGTGATGAGTGTGATAATCCAAGTAATAAATAAGCGACAAGAAAATTTTGAACGAAAGCTAAAATTCAATCCAAGTTCAAAAATAACCACTTATAAAATAAATAGTCAATGACAACAATAATATTAAAAAGTACTGACAATAATAAGTACATGAAATGCAATATTAAAATTTGTCTTAAACAAATGCAAGTACATATTTAAGTAAATACAAATTACAAGTAAATATAAATATTTTTTCTAATATACTAGAAAGATTCTCAACTAGAGTACAGTAGTTTAGCCTTGAAGCACACATTCGAGTGATATGCTTATTGAGGTATAAAGTTTATGCGAATAATAAAATTGTACTTCAGTTTGTATATTCGAATTGATCTTTCGATATTGACATTTTTTATGATATTCATGAGCCAAATGAGACTTGCTATAAAGTCTATACTGTAGACATTCTGTAATCGAACAAAAAAATTATAATAATGTAACTCACCAATCAAGGAAGACTGCTTACTGACTAGATGATCTATATTCTCCTGCATCAATTTTAGATTATTGGCAAGTTGCTCCTGTGGATTTAAATAAATATCAAAAATTACGTTTTGAATATTACATATAGATAAATTTAAATCAATGGCGGTTTTTTGTAAGAAACCTACACCTTCCTGAAACCTACTTGGCTAATCCTGTTTTTGTTGCGTTTGTAGTTGTCAGGATAAGGTTTAATATTACAGAAAATGTTTGAAGAATCGTATGGAAAAATTGGGTCCCATAATCTCCATATAAAAAGTAAGCGAATGAGCGAGGCAAAGTATAGTGGATAAAATCTTCAAGAACATTGACACAATTAACAGTACAATACTTATTTTTTGGGTTTCTCTGACCCATTGTTTTTTTTTTATATTATAGGGGGCAAACGAACAGGTGGGTCACCTGATGGTAAGTGATCACAGCCGTCCATAGACACTAGCAACACCAGGGGAGTCGCAAGTGCGTTGCCGGCCTTTTAAATATGTGGGCCTCCGGCGCTCTTAAGATTCTTAATAACTGGTTGTTAAAGTGACAAAAAAGGAAATGATTTTTATTTAGAGATTACTCCTTAAGAATTGATGTTCATATAAGACGACAGGTATGAAACATATGAATAGTCAAATTGATCAATGAAATGAAGTGATCAATTAATGACAGCGTTGCGTTTTCTGTGCGCTACCTATTGTGCGCGCCTTTCACAAGATGACGGATTGAGATAATACAATTTTTAAAATTCGAAATTAATTTAGATATTGTTAGAACGTTTGGGACGAGAGGTGTGGCTCTACTTATGTAAAATGATTGATGTATAATATTGTGCTGAATAGTCATAAAGCATGTAAATAGATTAAAATATATACATTCTTTAATTATTTTCATGGATGCGTTTAATTACCCTTTGATATGATATCCATCTTTTTTTAGTCTAGTAAGCCTATTTTTAGGTCTGTTCAAAGATAATCGTGTACTTAAGGAGTAAACTCCAATCGTACGTCGGAGCTGCCACACACGATTTTTCTTTAACCAAAGGGCAACACAGGGAGACGGCGCATCTGGTAGTAAATGGTTTCAGTCGCCTATCAACAACGGCAACACTAAGGGTATGACTGTTGTGTTGCCAACATAGTAGAGTGTATTTCAATCCCATTTGAATAGCTCTATGTCACAACTTGGGGAAATAATTTTACTTAGGAGAGGAAACTGCTAAAAACAAAGTATTCATGGAAAGACCTGGTACCTGGTAAGCGAACTCGGTTTTCATGGCTTCAGTGATGTCCGCCCTACTGGCAGTGCCACCACCTGCAATGGTGTACAGAACGCTTGCACTGCGAGCCATCTGTTGTTCCATCATGTCCCGGAACTCGGCCATTTTCAAATGATTGTTTATCGTTGAACCCGCTATACCGAGCACCGTACCTGAAGATATCTACAATTTAGTATTACACTAGAGAACCGCCCGACTTCACTCAACTATCTGAGCGATTTAGATCCATTATTTATTACTTTGATTTCCGGATTTCATCAAAGTTCTTCTATGAATCTACTAGAATCTTCTACCAAATAACTTCTTTTTTTTGTATAGAAGTAATTTTAATATAGATTAAATGACCATTGTAACTAAAGTCTTTCATTGGATAAGGAGTAATACAATATTGTACAAAATATCAATCAATTATTTTCAAGTGAAACTTCTTACAGGAGGGCTTTGAAATTCTGATTCGCAACCTTTTATGCGATGAAAAGTGGTAGAAGTAAACACTGTGTCGGGTAGTGTTAAAAATACCGATTCTCGTCCGCCGATCATTCGAAGTTTAGCAACGTGGGGGGCGGTCAGTACTTAGATGGGTGACAGCCTGGGAATATCGCGTGACGTTGGCTTTTTTTGTTTTTTTTTATATTATTTAAAATGTTTTCCTGTAGTACAAAGTTTCACTTGTATCGTGTGTCTTTACGACACACCTTGTTTTCTAATCCTTTACTAATATTATAAATATGAAAATGAGTATGTTTGTTTATTTGTTACACATTCACACCTTAAATACTCAATCGACAATCATGATATTTTGTTGTTGAAATATTATCACGGGTACAGAAAAGAATATAGAGTATCTTCAACAGAAAAAAAAGTGTTCGGTCTCCTAGGAATAAATTAAATCTACTACGCTTACTACTATTGGACTAGTGATAAATATAGGTTTTTGAAAATTCACCCCCTAAGAAGGTTAAGTATATGGTAATTCCTCGGATGTACACAATAGAAAATTCCAATGAACAGGCAGCTAGTATCCAGAAGTGACGATGGCTCAGTTCGGACACAGCGTCGAAGGCCGTAGGTTCGAATCCTAGCAACAGAGTCCGAGCTTTCGGTGAAGGAAACCATCGTGATGAAACCATAGCATGGTGGTAGTATTTTTTCTAAGTCCGCCATTCGCTAGCTACCATCCTCAAGGTGAAAAT
Organism: Antheraea assamensis; assembly: GCA_035772565.1. Lineage (NCBI taxonomy): Eukaryota > Metazoa > Arthropoda > Insecta > Lepidoptera > Saturniidae > Antheraea > Antheraea assamensis. The sequence continues at coordinate 2,524,672 of JAQQSE010000107.1, forward strand.
CTGTCGCCAAGCACCTGTTGGTGTATTCCGGCAGCAGCACGTGAGAGCCAGTCTCTCTCTAGGTTTAGCGTGATTATCATCTTAGACCATATCATCATTTAACATCAGATGAGATTGTGGTCAAATGCTAACCTATAAAGTATAATAAAAAATTAATACTAGTATAATAATGCGAAAATGTACTTATTTGTTTTTTACGCTTTCACGTCTTACTATTCAACCGACCATCATGAAAGTGTTTGTGTATGCTTATGACCACACAAAAGAAGTGAAAACTTCTTTATAAAATGTACAACAAAAAGCTAACATAACGCGATGTTCCCTGGTGGCCCCAACCATCTAAATATTTGCCGCGCACTGTGATTAACTATGCTCAACTTCGGTGATCGGACGAGAATCAGTGTTTTCAACATTATCCAACACGATGTTTACCTGCACCACTTTTCGTCACCCAAAAAAGGGGGTGGATTTGAATTTCAAGTCCTTGCATAAAAGTTTCGCCTTAAAAAAACTGTTTCGAGGGGATAGATGAACGCGAGCAAAACCACAACTGAAAGCTAGTAATATAATAATTATACATACCGAATATAGATGCAACAATGTACCAGTACTTGTTGCGTTCGGCGTGCGCTCTCTCGCGTTCGTGCCCTAACTTGACGGCGGCCGACATTGTGGCGAATAATTCTCGTTCTTCCCTCTCCGCGTCAGCGAAGAGAGTGCGAAGGGCTCGCTCTTGGATTATCAACTGAAATGAACGTGAAGTGGACAATCAGGTACGCTGAAGCGAGCAATTAAAATTAAAATAAAGGTGTGCAGGCAGCTGACCTCCGTTAGGAACGAAGTTCCTCCCTGCTTTAGCTCGTGAATATAAATCAATATAGAGATTTAGATTGTTTATAATTGTATATTTTCGTCACGTAAGATAAAAGCGTTATACTTCCTCCATGCAAGTCTCTTTCTCGCTCTCTGTATAATCTGTACAATTTCATTTTTTTATTCCTATACTTTTTTCATTGTTTTTATCTCTTAATACTTTTTTGAGTTGTTCATATGATTTTACCATTATCTCTGTAATGTATGTAAATACTTGCCTCAAGTTATCCGCTTTTATAAGCTTAAGCTTCTAAGTTTGTACTACATATATTTGCTGCAGTTCCTTGCTCTTGAATCTTCTTTGTAATAATGGGACAATATTCATTCAGTATTAAAGTTGTATAAACTGAAAGTACGTGATGCTCGTCTGCTCGAATTTCGATGCCCACATGCACACACCTTTATATACGATAGAAAAAGACAGAGAAAGAAAAAGTTACTGGAGTAGGCATAACGCTTTCTCCTTGCGTGATGATTGCTATAGACCAACAACTGGTCACCAACAACTACATTCCAAAAGTATCATAATAAGTCCAATTTCAAAACATACTTGATTCCATCTCACATTAACATTTAAAATTTATATGTAAATTATGTGTTCTGTATAAACATCTACATGTCACCTTTATCCAGATAAAACTTCAACAAGTCAATGATTTGATAAGATATGCTAATAAAACAATATTATAGATAAAAATTCTGTCCATTTCACACTTTCATATGGAAAATCATGCTTCATTTGACAAACCAAATGACTAATAGTACCGAGACTAGGCATAAAAGCCTATAAAGAAGATTAACTTTAAAGTACAGTTGTTTCAATGTGCTCATAAAGGCATTAAGATATTGGACCAATACATTGGGAGTACTTTTATCTTTTTTTTTCGAACTGTTCACACTGTTGACTTGGCAAGTTCACAGTTTCACTGGACTGGACATTGGGAGTACTATAACAGTAACAGTATAAACATATCTAAAAAATAAATAATGTAAATTAGTATAAAACAATACCTGCTAGACTGTTCCTGTCTCTATTAGATTGTGAACAGAATGACAATGTGAAATAATTACCCATTGTATTTTTTATAACTGATAATATTACTGTTAGCAACAGTATATCAATTGGTCACAGCTAGCTAGATGTACAATGAATAAGTTTTTATATCATTCAATACAAAAATAATATTTGAATCTGTACATTTTAATTCAAATGTCAAAGACAAAGTCCCACTTGGTATATAACAGAAATAATGTTATTTCCAAGTCAATTTGTTCTAACCTTATGTTCCTCAGTGCATAATTGTAGATATTTCTCATCACCCTTCATTGTATTTTGCATTTCCGCATGTAACTCTTTCAATCTAGACTCAATATTCGCTAGCTGCCTTCCCACATCACGCCTTTGTTCTTGTGCCCCCATGAATTTTTCCTAAGAGAAATATTGGTTGCATTGAACACATATGTTTAACATACATAATAAAATTAATGGAACGTATCATTTTTGATGATTTCAATATTTTTATCAATTTGGTAATTAAATTTTCAATTTTCATGCAGTGAACTGTGGTCTCTAAAAATATATGTTATTTACATCAGGTAAAATATTTTTCCAATATAAAACTGAAAAATACTACTTCTAGCAAATAACCAATATTGCTTTGGCAACACAGATATAATCCCAATGTAGACAATATGAGACAAATAAATAAAATCAAAATGAAAGAGGTAAAATGATTTAAAAGGTAAAGTTTGTGTTTTCTGTATCTGTAATAGAAAATTCTTGAAGCTGGTAATGTTATATCTAAAAATTTTCTAACTGATAAATAAACTATGTTTAGGTTAAATACTACATTTGTTGTAATTAATATTACATTTTATATTGAAGTAGCAACCCACCTCTGCTTCATATGGGTGCAACACCATAAATGTAACTTGAATCCATTTTAAGCCATTTTATACTTACAATTCAGCAAAGTTGTAGAAGCTAAGCTACATAACAATTTTACATTTTTTTTTTTGCTATTTTAATTTTGTTATATAGGTTACGTAATTAATTAGATAAGAATTTATACTATATTCCTCAAAATAATGTCACAAATAACCAAATATTTTCTACAAAATAAAAATGATGATGACTATTAGTTAGTCTTAAGAAATAGACATACACCATTAGGGAGTTTTTGTAGATATTTTTAAAATGTATATAGTTCATTATTTTGCTCTATCTCATAAGATTTAGTTTTCTTAACTCTTTCTTACATCTTTATTGGAATACATAAATTGTCTCTACTTTATATACATGTCTTATAGATATAAAGATTCTATAAGGAATACTCTAAATTATAGTGTTAACCATATCAAAATCTGTTGTATAGTTTAGAAGAAATAAGGTCGCTCACAAACATACATGAAAAAGATCTTTCTTTTACAATATTTATGAATAAATGATTCAAGTATGAACTCGGAAGTTATATTGCAGAAACAAATATGCTAAGTAATCAGTCTTTCTGTATCTAGCTAGTATATGATGTTATTATGAGAATATTCCCTAAACATTAAATTTTCCTCAGGATTATATCTTCTTCCACTAGTAAATAAATATATTAACAAAAAAAAAATTACAACCATCTAATGTTGATCTGGCATATCTTGATTATGGTAAACAAATAGCTGATATACATACATAAGGCCTGTTACACTACATAATTGTCTATTTATTTATCATTTTATAATATTTTAATTGTAAATTTTAGGTTCAGTAAAATAAATACCTGTGCATCTACTACTGTATTTTGTATGGCCATTATTTCTTCCACTCCTGTAAATTTTTCATATTTTGTGACTAAGTCTTTAACTTTTTTTGTTACCGCTTCATATTTAAACTTTTCCGTAATATCGTGAACTCTAGTTGCCGGGACATATTTGGTTATAAGTTGGTCCACCCTTTCTCGGTTATTTACATTGATCTGTGGGATGTGGATCTTGTCCTTCAACCTCTGTACGATTTGGCGGAGTCGGTCTGCCATGTTCACATTGTTTTAGCGTATTGATACACACATATATTAGATCATTTTCTCGTTTTGGTATCCAACACAGACTACTAAGAAACTTCTCCAGAGGCACAGACTTGAGACTACATAGATGATACCACAGAGTAAGTTATATAAAAGATACTATATACGTAATAATATGCGTGCACAAGTTTTTGCCGGGATCTTGGAATGTCGTGTAGTGAATTTTATATTTTTATTTATATAAGCTTGTGCTATGTGATTCTATATTTTGTAATATTGGTGGTGTTTTGCGATTGGTTCACAAAAATAAAATAAATTACATTATGCGTGCATAGGAACAACGTCACATATTTGACAGTTGAAGTTTAGACTGATAGGTACCTACCTAATCGATTTATCATTTTGGGAGGATTTTGGCACAAACTAGATTTTGGGTAATTTTATTTTTCAATTGTTATGCCGATGAGCAACAGATGGTATTCAAATGATTTACATAAGATTTTACTTTTTTTGTAATAAGATAAAGAAACATGACAGATTAAAATAAGGGGATTAAGTAGTATGATGCAGGTAATAATAAAACATATTTCATGATGATTATAAATATTTTACTTTATAAAGGTTAGACTTGTTTCTTTATTACGTAAGTTATGTCTTTTCATAATATATCGAGTAAGTGTATAATAGTTTCAAGACGAATAATAACAGCGGCAAATTGAAAGATAAGTTGCGAGGTTTAGTGTAGAGGCTGATATTTATAAATCAAACAGAAGAGTTTAGTAAAGATTCGTATTATAAGTAACTATATTTTATTTATTTAAATAACGAAAATATTAACTAATATTCATATTTTGTTCTACTGAATATGCAAAACCAATCTTTAATATAGTTCTAAATTGATTTCGGTTTGTGTAAGTTGTAGATATGTATTTCCATAAACCTATAGGGTTTGCTTACTTTTTCTTTAAGTTCTTTTGAAATGAGACATACAACTTCATTTGCCTGAAAGTACTGTTTAAGCTGTTATATTAGATCATCTTATGTATAAATGTAATCATGAGCCTTTTGAACAAAATTTTAAAACTAAATAGTCTCATATACATGTTTAGATCCCTTGAAAAATGATCACATATATTGGACAAGTTCTTACATAATTTATTGAGGGTACCCTGTTTTCACTCAGTACAATAAATAAACTATAATATAGTTGAAGATGTTAATATATAATTATAAGAATGAATGTAAGTAATAACTATATAAATTATAGTCACAGCCCTGAGAAACTGTAGACTCCTTGCCAGGTCCATAGTGTAGTCAGTTTGAAAAAAAAAAAAATTATAGTAATATGGAGCCACTCGAATTTAATACATACTTTGTTATGAAATTTTGCTATTGTGACTTTGAATTTACTGGATATTATATAGCCATAAGTCTGGACTTGCCCATAATACTAGTCGAGTTTAATATAAAACATAGTTGAAATATTATTGTAGGAATCTAAACACGGCATTTATTTTGCATTAAGCTGACTTGATGCTATATATATAATATATAATTATACCTAATAATAATATTTTAATATATATAAATTACATGTCATGTTGTTTGTCCGTAAGGGACTTGTAAAGTACTGAATGATTTTAATAACATTTTGCACACAATAGTCCGGTGGAACTGTGAAGGCCTAATAAGCCGGCAGTGTAGGTCAGTTCGAAAAAAAAAAAAAAAAAACATTTTGCACACTGTGTGCACTTTCATCCAACTTGAAAGATAATATAATTTATATGTTTATTTTATTACGAATTATTTGCTTATTAACAAAGAGTCATGATTATCTCTGTCAGTTCGATAAGATTCTAACAGGTGGAGGTATAAGGTAATTCGTTGATTGGATTGATGTCCGGGCAAAGCCGTATTGGGCAGCCAGTAATATTATATAATATGTATTTATACCTATGTTTCTGCTTTGCACATGTATATTCAAACGGGTCTAACAGTTTGGTCAATACTGTTGTTCAGATTTCAGATGAATATACACATTAATGTACCCTTATGGGATTAAAATTTAAATTTAAGAATTAGGTAGGATATCACTTCCTTGTGTTTGTTTGTGAGCTTGGCATTTAAATAAAAGCTTTTTTAAACCCACCTGGTTAGTTACCTCTGTCAAGTTGATAATATGACATTGAACACCTATGGGTGTGTTCCTGCTGCAGCTTCATTACAGAAGCAGCCCTTTGGGCTTAGTGTGCTTGCTATTTTCGACCACACTGTCATTTAACATCAGGTTATTTTGTGGTCAAATGCTTATAAATCTATAATGCATGAAAAAAAATACTTCTGTGTCTACAATAAATAATTTATCTTTTATATCTGTAATCAACTTATCTATTTTACGGACTTTCTGATATAGCAACAACATTGTATTGGTCTTTCATTGTCATAACGTCATAAATCCGCTGAAGTTAAGTATTAAAATGTTCTTGACATACCAGTAAATGGCATGTGTCTGACATTACAACTCTGAAATATGACAGAATCTTTTAAGAAGTGTTTCTTTTAATAAAATCTGTACTAGTAGAATAATTTTGAATTTTTGTGATTATTACAGTATTGGAGTGTGTCTTTTTTAAGAAGGTTGTCAAAGGCTGCATTTATTAGACACTTTAGCAAAACAGTAGAGATGGCAGACAAGAGAATAGCAGTGTGTCAGATGACATCTGTAGCTGACAAGGCAGTTAATTTAGAGGTTGTGAGTAAGCTTGTCAGTGATGCGGCAAAGGAAAATGCCAAGGTATTTTTTATAGTCTAATGAGGTATTAATGTATGTATTTAATATGTATGATTACGTATACATACTTTAGTATGCAATAAACATTCCCAATCAAACTGTTATCTAAGTCTAGCCTTGTTTTACCATCTTTGCCTATACCATTTCAAATCAGGCGCATCATCATCCTCTTACCCTTATCCCATCTAAGTAGGGCTGGCACAACATGTTTCCCTCTACCTCTCTCTGGTGTCAGATGTCATCTCAGTATTCACATCACATCTTTCATACACGTATCATTTTACACACAATCTATCCTTCTTCTACACCTATATCCATCCACCTTCATACTTAAAACCTTTCTAGTTATACGACTTTCACATCTTCTCGTAACATTCCTGTACCATGTTAAGCTAATTCTTCTATACTTCTCTGTCACTGATGCATTGTCAATACTCCTCTGATATACTCATTCTTATCCATTTTAGATACACAATACATCCATCTTAATTTCAATTCATATCTCTGTCAGATGTAATTTTCTCTCATACATGTCATTCATAGCCTAATAAACAGATCCGTACAGCATAATGGACATTGCGAATCAGGTACAGTTGTATTTAATTGTTGTTTAACCTATCAGCAGTATAAGTAGTATATTTTTCTGGATGAAAGGTACGCTATTTCTTTTCTGTACCAGTATGATAATGTGCATGCACAATTTCATGATGATTGTTATAGTACTTAAGGCGTCAAAGCCTTAGAAATAAACTTACATTTATATTTGTAATATTAGAAAGGATTAACATATTTTAAGCTATATTGTTAAGGAGAATAGAGAAGATATATGGAAATAATCAGGTCCATTTATTTGTCTGTGAAATGAAGATCTGTATCAGCAGCCATTACATTAATGTTACTTTGGGCTAAGAATATTTGGCAGCCAAAACTCTTACAATTAAATGTTTTCAGATGATCTTCTTTCCAGAAGCCTGTGATTATATATGTGACAATAAAAACGATATAATCAAATTCGCTGAACCAATACTCGGTGGCAATATTGTGGGAAAATATAGAGAATTGGCTGCGAAACACAATGTCTGGTTGTCAATGGGAGGATTACACGAAAAGGTTAGTCTTTTAATTCTTCTAACCTCACCTGCTTTCATTGTTACTCTGTGTAATATTAATGCAGAATTTTTCATAGATTGTCTTACGCTACTTATTTTTTGGAATCCACTGAAATATTGCCATTAAAAAAAAAAAAACAAACAATGAGTTTTATTTAATGCACAGCAAAAAAGCTATACTTACTTTGGAATTAAAAGGCTGTGTGTGGAGTTGTGTTGTGATTTACTTGACAGTAGGATATCAAAAAAGATTAGTGTGTTACTTATAGACACAAAATACACCAGTTTCTTCTCCCTGGAACATATCCATCCAAAGGTTTGCCTGGAAGAGATTGCTATTAGCAATAAGGCCACCCTTTGTACTAATCACATATTTCGAAATATCTAATAGTATATATGTATAATGGTGTATAGTAAAGATGAAATAAATAAATATAACAGGAAAGAAGAAATAGATAATTATTTGAGCAGAGAAATTTCCTACATACATTAATTTATTTGATTTCAGGATGAAACAAACCCAACAAAGATGTACAACACTCATGTGATAATAGACAATAAAGGCGAAATTGTCCAAACGTACAGGAAGTTACATCTCTTTGACGTGGAGATACCGGAGAAGAATGTGAGATTGAAAGAGAGTGATTTCTCACACTCGGGCGGTCACATCGTGGCTCCTGTCGAGACACCTATCGGGATGGTTGGTACGTTTTTTATTACCTTTTTTCCCTGTAAATTTTGTCTCTTAATACATTTTATTGGTGTTACCTATAACTTTTGGGGTATCAATAATTTTCATTAGGTTTATCTGTAAATTTAGAGTCACAGAAATTTCGCATTTGTAAAATATTAGTTTCGACTAGTTAGAATAAATAATAGTTTAGTATGTATCATGAACGGGTAGTTGACGTCTAAAACAAATCTGGTTGTTACAGATAATAAATGGTTGTTACAGATAATAAATTTAACTTTAAGGAGAGGTTATTACGTGACTCGAATGGTTTTAAAATGTATAGACAATAGGTTAAAATCGCTAAGAAGTTATTTTATGGCACATAACGAAGGTAATTCGATTTATGACACCGATAACACTTCAAAGTAAGGGTTAAGGTTTGTGAAGTGCTATTATTAGAATTTGTTTGTTTAGAATACTTAGAGCGATAAGGTTTTCAATGTTATGTCTTGCCTAACCAATCACGTTCATCGACGAGTCACCGAACCTCATCTCTTTTAAGAGTTTATTCGTGATGTTCGAGATCATTCTAGAATGGTGAATATTGATCGACGTAGTTTCGAATTCTTGCGATTGAGCCGGAGTTTCCGATGATGGAAAATGTCGTGATGAAACCATGGCATACTGGTAGGGATTTTACTCACAAGTTGTAAATCTGTCGCCAAGCATTATTTGGTGTGTTCCGGTAGCTGCCTTAACAGCCACTCGCCCTCTAGGTTTAGCGTACTTACCATCTTAGACCACATGTTATTTAACATCAGGGGGAAATGTGCTCAAATAACGTATGAAGGATTTGTCTCTATTCTTATAGCAGGCCCGGCGGACGTTGTTCAGCCCTGATCATAAAAAAATATGTACTTTGCATGAACTTTGTAGGTGGTAGAGCTACGCTGAAACTATGACTGGTTTCAGCATGAATGGGTCGGCTCGCCCGACGCGCGGGGTACTACCACCCGACACACAGAAACCCGACAAGTGAAGTAACAGTGCTTGCACCGTTGCGTTTCGTTCGCCGAGTGAGAGCGCCGGAGACCCACGTATATTAAAAGGTCGGCAACGCACTTGCGACTCCCCTGGTGTAGCTAGTGTCTATGGACGGTGGTGATCACTTACCATCAGGTGACCCACCTGTTCGTTTGCCCCGTATAATATATAAAAAAAATGAAACACTTAAGGTGGCTTGACTTTTGCCGATTCTGTCAGCAATTATCATTATAGTTCAACCAACTTACAAAAAAAAAACCTTGACAAATTATATACATAAACCTTCCCCGTGAATTACTCTATCTATTGTTGAAGACCGCATTACAATCCGTTCTGTAGTTTTTGAGTTTATCGCGAACATCCAGACAGGCAGATACGGCGGACGACTTTGTGTTATAATATGTGGTGATATCAACATGCTAACATCTATATGGAGCTTCATTTCTTTTTATAACAATATATTTAGCGTGTTTGGTTTATTAAGCCTTTCTTCTGTTTATTTTCAATTTTTTGAACCAAGTTCCTTATCGCAAGCTACGTAATTGGCGGATAGGGGCTAGGGGAAAAAAGTCTAACAGTTATTTATCACAACCCTTTCTGTAGTGTAGATGGTTATTCATAGCGCGTATGCTATTGACTGTGCCCAGTCATAGGTGTGCGCTTATTGGTTTAAAGCCGTAGGTGCACGCTTATTGGTTTAAAGCAGCCAATAAGCACGCACTGGTTACGCAGGTATAGTTTATGCAAGGCATACGCGTCGGCTGTTTCGTAGCGTATTGTATATATTTATATTTATTTCTACCAATATACGTGCCGCGTAACCTCTTTGTTAATTGTTTGTAAACACTTTTATACAGTATATCTAAATATACCAATATAATACAGAACTGAAACTAAAGTGCTAATTCAGCGACTGTGAAAGTTCCCATTTGAATCATTCTGTAAAGTGCTGACCATATATAATAACGTATCGTGAGACAATCGAACGGTTACGAAGAATCAATCTCGCTCGATCGCCTGAGCTTAGAGGTTGACAATTTAGGCTTAATTAAATATAGATAATGTATTGTAAGTAGTTAGTTATCGCAACTAAAGTTTGTAAGGACAAAAATTGCCTTTCTTTTTAAAAACCTACTAACGGCCAACTAGTTAATTGGTAATTGATTTATTTGTATTTTTTTAATCAATAATATAATACGTTTATCAATAATAATATACTACGAAAGGAACTTTGTTGCAAACGAGTGTTCCAAGACATTCATTTTAATTTGTAAATACCCACCGACTGGGCGTTTATTTGTTATTTTGGGCCCCCATTGAAAATCATCGCTGCAGTACTACCATTATACTGTAGTATATAGTTGAATGGGGTTTGTCAGTTGTTGGACATTTCCATCTCTATATAATTTAGTTATCTACCATTTATGTTCCAACAATAGCATTTATTTATTTCTTTCCCTCTAATACATAACGACTATGTTGGTTGTTTTTATGGAAGATTTGTTACTTCTTTCGCAGGTATGTCGATATGTTACGATCTTCGTTTCCCGGAGTTAAGTACCGCATTAAGCATAATGCGTGCTGAGATTCTAACTTATCCGTCGGCTTTTACGCATACGACTGGTGAAGCTCATTGGCACGTTCTGCTCAGGTAAATAACTTATATACAGTTGATTTCATTAATAACGATCTCGGTTGTAACGACTTTTCGGCAATAGCAACTTCGGATATAGCGATTTGTCGATTTGTTGATATGTATCATTTATGACAGATTCCTAGAAATTCTATGCGGATATTGCGACTGAGTCGGTAAAGGCACATAGTCATTCATAAAACGATTAGGATTTTTTATCTTTTATTTACATTAACAGATGACCAGATATGCTTGCTTTGTTTGTAGGTAGAACTACTTAGCACGTCTATAAAATTGAACTTACGAATCAGTTATATAGTAATTTCTAGTGGGTAAACAGTGTTTCGTAAACTTGTAAATATAGTTCGTAGATGTTCATTTACATGTAAAGCAAAACATATAGCTTGCTAAATAAATATATTTATATGACTTTCGACTGTTTTGGATATAGCGACTTTTGGATATATGTATATAGCGACTTCTGGATATAGCGACGACATTAAAGAGGTCTCTCCAACGTCGTTATAACTGAAATTCACTGTACATTGTTGATAGGAATTCTTTTTTACTAGTTTCTGCTTGCAGTTTCGCCCTTGTTAAGGTAGATTTGACTTAGGCCTAAGAAATATATTTTTTTTCCCCATAGAAGGTTTCTATCCTTTTCTGTATCGATTTAGAAGTTAAGGCGTGATTGGGTAATAATGAAACAAGCACACATACATTGAGAATTATAATATTAGTAAGGACTCTCTGCCAGCTTCGGTTTAGCACGGGCTTATTGACAAAGTAAGTAAGACACGTGCGCTATTTATCGAACGTTACAGTTCGTTGTATTACAAGCGTTTTCTATCGTCATCATCAGCTTGTAAGAGACCCACTACAGGGCCATAGACCTCTTCCTGAAGGAAGGTATGGGCATAAAAAGTACGCCGGTCCACGTCGTATTAGCGATTTCAAACTCTGAGAGAAATTCACAGTTCTATATTGTTCCCACATGCGGTGGTAACATTTTTCTGGTTCAGGTTTCCTCACGATGTTTTCACCGTCAGCCGTTACTGTTACCAATTTAAATAAATGTATGCGAATTCTGAAAAATTCATTGGTATATGCCGGCGGCTTGGAACCTGCTAATATCGGAATGATGAGCCACCGGTCAGAACACAACGACTATATTTCTCTCTCTCTTTCTTCTGCAGTACGACGTGGCGTGACCAAACAATTCTTAGCGGAAGTGCGATGTAATGTCCACCCTAATTTTTAAAGATGGATTTCCGCAAAGTACCGCCTTCATCAATCATATGTCATACATTGTAAATTTCATAGCTTAGTAAAAAAAAAATCGTACAAATGAAAAAATAATTTAAAAATACATTTACAATACATCATTTGTTATTTTTTAAAGTTTTGTAATAAATAGGATTTTTTTTGAGCTTATGCTGCCAACAGTCTGTTGACCTGTGCCTCATGAGCTCTACATTCGTTTGTATGGAACTTACACCTTTATAGTTTTGGACAGTCCAGGGGTTAATAATACTAGTATTGGTTTTTGGAAACTTCTAGAGATTTTTGACTCCCATCATGCCTTCCAGGTGTGAAGAATTATGATCATATATATGAATTCTTACATTATTAGATCAAGAGCGATAGAAAACCAGTGCTATGTGGTAGCGGCTGCACAAAGTGGACACCACAACCCGAAGCGACGTTCGTACGGGCACGCGCTCTGCGTCGATCCCTGGGGAGAGGTAAACGAATCCAAAATATTGTCGATATTTCAGGAAAATAACTTAAATGCTCCATTTAAAAAAATTTTTTTTAGGGCAATAAACAATTGTAGTCAGACGTACATATAAGTAATATTATATGAAAAGAAACGAGTGTGCCTTAGACCACACAGCTGAAGTAAAACTACTTTAGCTTCATCTATATGTGTGTATGTATATGTTTTTATTTATAATATATGCATGTATATACGTACACCTATATTAATTTTATATTCATCCGAAAATTCACAAAATATGAACTTTAAAATGAATTTACAATTTTATTCACTTTAAACGTAGACTATTTAATGTATTTAACAAAATATTAATGTATAAATTGTTCAAGGATGAAATGAATCACCGTTCGCGTAACGCTAGCTAACTCGCAAACGAACTACTGATTTAGATATATATATATATTATGCACTGATTATAAGAGGAAGAGTGAAAGAAAATGGGTGCGCGCACTGCTCTCTATTGTCCCTACAGTAATATTCGAAACGTAACTCTCTCACTTTCTATCTTCACTAACTTATATCTCTCTCTCAACTTTCGTTCGCCTTTGCCGATCACACTTTTCGTAACGCTCTCGTCACGAATTCGACAGCTTACTCCCCATGTCAAGCGTGCGTGTAAAGAAGTTTTACTTCTAAAACATAGTTCTTACAGAACAATCTGCACCGTCGCCCACGTAGTAAGTATATAAATATTTTACGGCAGTTATTACAATAAAATAGACAAATGATAGTTAACTAGTGAGGTTAAATTAAAAATACAGTATTAAGCTAAAGTAATGAAATAATAAGCAACATACAAACCAGGGTTTCTAAACATTATAATGTCTGTTCCGTATTGAATATTAGACACTTGCCATAAATTTAAATCTTCTATATAAATATAGTGATAACAGAATGTCGTCACGTAACTTGTACTGGGTATTTTAGGATCAGTTTTTTTTATTTGACTTCGTAGACTTCTTGCCCCTAGCTAAAAGATTATGGCACGATATATTTATTTTATTTACAGTTATTAAAGTGTTAAGGAATTACGATTTTTACATGCACTACTAATGGGGTTATCGTAGAAATAGAGACACAATCAAATGATTTATAACGGATACAACAGTAATAACTTATTTATTTCAATAAAGTAATACAAAAGCATAGTTTTGACATTTACATTACAGTATATGTAGTAGTCTAATGAAAATTATGTTACAACACCATCTAGTGATATATTACACAACTAAAACAAAATATCACTATAAAAATCCTTCCAAATCCCTATCATAGTAGTAATAAAACTGTTATCGACCAAATAACTCGATTGTGATCTGTAACAATACAAAGTAATAAATATCAAAAGGTTGGTAGTTTTGAGAACTAAATAGAAACAACTCGAGCATTCCTTTTTTGTGACAGAAATAAGTGGTTTTCTCGTAGTCAAGGAGTTACCACTTTCACAGTCTGTTACACACTATTATGCTGTGGTTTAGGAAGGCTTTTGTTGGACTAAGTGCAATAATAAACTATAGTGATATTGCCAGGTGCTCGCCGACTGTGGAGACTCCGCCCCTTGTTACAAACTCGCCGACATATCAATGAAGAAACTCGCCGATGTTAGGCGGAACATGCCCGTATTTCAACATAGAAGGTAGTGTTCTTCTTCTATCACTTTTTTTTTATATATTTTCACTGTAATTTAACAGTGAATTTTCGGTAATATAATTAGAGATTATAGTAAAAAGCGAACATCTGTATTATCATCATTATATGTTGTTAACTTTCACGATGAATTTTCAGTAATATCACTTGAAATTATAACGTATTTATATTTTTATTGATTTTCACTGTGATTTCACTGTTAATATTTGATAATGTCTCGTTAAATTGTGGCGAATAGCTAACATGTACGTTGTCATCATATATTGTTAACTTTCACGGTGAATTTTCAGTAATATCACTTGAGTTTATTATATAACTAACATGTCTATTTTTTTATTAATTTTCACTGCGATTTCACTGTTAATTTTGATAATGTCTCGTTAGACTGTGGCAAATAGCTAACATGTATGTTATTATTATATGTTGTTAACTTTCACGGTGAATTTTCAGTAATATCACGTGAGAATATTTATAGTCAATAGCTAACAATCTATTTTTTATTAATAATCACTGTGATTTCACATGTTAATTTTTTTGATAATATCTTGTTAGATTATGGTATATTAGCTAACATGTCTATTTTTATTAATTTGAACTGTGATATCACACTCTTCCTTATTGAAGTCCGGTTAAAAAAGTCACGATTGTTTATGTGTCTTTCAGGCGAGATATATATTCTCTATACACACTCTCCCTCCGGAAGACGTTGCTCCCCGTACATACGGTTGAATCCGCTAGTACGGGTGCGCCCTCGCCTCCGTCCGACAGTTCGGAACGCGGGCCCCTCCCAAGTCTTCGGACATGTCCGGGTACCGGACACTTGTGTCTTTTACAAATCCGAGCTGACGTACGCCTTCGTTAATTTAAGGTCGGTAGAGAATTTTTACTAAATGTTAGCCTAGTCTAGCAGTTCGAAACCACCTGTCTAGTGTGCCGCTTTTTCTCTCGTTCTTCTCTTTCGTTCACTTTCTACTATTAAAAACTTTGCATGTAAGTATGTAATGGTGTCACGAATTTGTAAAGACTAAACTTTAGTCACTCGGTGCGTTACTGAGTAAAAAAGGTTGAGAACCACTGGTCTAAGCAGTTAACATTTTTCTATTTATATATACATAATTCAAATATAATATACATATTACCAATGTTGAACGCCCAATGAAGCGGATCGACTCTGCTAGCTTTATTTATATATTTTATTAAGAAAGTTAATGTGTTAAACGGTTTAAAACAGAAATTATAAAAAAAATCGTCAGTGCTATCATTATTTATTTTATTTTTGCACTCTACACCAGAGGTCCCCAAACATTTTTGTCTCGTAGAGCACTTCCCATGTTTTTCGCTATCTGTAGACTCTCCCCCTACTTACCTGAGATTATGTTTTTGCAAATTTCTCATCTTTAAATACATGTTTTTTTTTCTTTGATGTAGATATGTCTTTATATTAAAAGGGAATATTATTTTAGTATATAGTAGATGTATATAGAATTGCTCACTTAATGGAAAGCCAAATTTAAACTCACGACCCGCTTAAATGATATCCATTATCTTTGACCTCCCATTGCTTCTCATAAATAGTATTTTTTTTTTGTACCCGTTAAGAATTGTGAACCCCCATTTTTTGGTCACGCCAACGTAGATTCCCCCTCGAGTCTCCCGTGGACCCCACGTGGACCACTTTGGGAACTAAGGCTTTAGACCAGTGATTCCCAAAGTGGTCTATATCGACCCCTAGGGGTCTATGACAACCTGCAAGGGGTCTACGTCAGCGAAAAAAAATTTGGGGCTCCATGAAATGAAAATGGGGGTCCACGATAGTGGATCTCAACACATACTCGTACACTGATAGTACATATTTACTTACATCATACTATCTTATAATATCGAAACATATACATTATTTATAAAAGTACCTATGAAGTAAAAAAATTATTATATATGTTTATAAAATTGTGTAAGTTGTAGGATGTTGGTATTCGCTTTGTGGTCGCAATACATTTTGAACTTGTAAAAACCTGAGAGTCGCAGTCTCAGAGCTTCGCTACCTTGTACTCACTTGTTCAATTCGTCACTCTATAAATACGAATATGGGACAAATACGTTTATTCGTTTCCTGAATCTTGAAAAGAAAAGTGCTAAGAAAATATTTAAAAAAATATAAACTGATAGTATTTAAGTTTTTAACACTAACTTCACTACAGTTAGAAATTTACAGGAAATCAATATGAGGTAAGTAGGGGGTCTACTTAACACGGAAAAACATGGCAAGGGGTCTACGACACAAAAAAGTTTGGGGAACTCTGCTTTAGACGAACGGAGCCGGGAGTAGAGCTAGTTTAATATATAAATGTAATTTTAGATGCGTGATCCCGGGACACGTTTTGGTCGCACCGATCCGTGTCGTTGAGAGAAACGAAGATCTCACTGACGATGAAGCTCAAGATTTCTACAAATCCATTAGATTGGTTCAGAAGGTAAAAAAATCCGAAGATATTTTGCTCGGGTTTTGTTTTATTTCATAGTCAACTAGCTTTTGCTTGCGGATTAGCTCGTAAATTTGATCTATTTTTTTGGTATCTCTGACAACGTATTTGTAAAATTTTATGATGGTCAGTTGTTTTTTTTTTATAATTTATAGGTTAGAATTTGATCACAATATCATCAGTGAAGACGAAATGGTAGTCACGTCACGCTAAACCTAGAGGGAGACTGGCTCTCAAGTGCAGCTGTCGGAACACACCGACAGGTGCTTGTCGACAGATTTTCAACTTGAGGGTGGTAGCTAGCGGACTTTGGATTTAGAGAAAGGCCTACCACCATGCTATGGTTTTATCACGATGTTTTGCTTCATCAAAAACTCCGACTCAGTTGCTAGGATTCCAACCTACGTCTTTCAATGCTGTATTCGAAGACGCTATCAGCTAAGCCATCATCTCTTCAAGGTCATCAGGTTCATGGTTATTGAGGGTGTGAAAGTGTTCGAGGTTCTGCATTTTCTGTGATTTTGTCTAAAACTTTGTAAAAAAGTATGATTAGATTTATTGTAGAAACTGAATAGTAACGTGGTTTGATTAGCTATGGTTTTTTCAAACTGTTCTTTTAGCTGATGGAGAAAGTTCATGACTGTGTGTCATGCTACTGTGACCATACAGGACGGTCCTGACGCGGGACAGACTGTGAAGGTATGTTACATAATTATCCAATATCGCAGTACACTCATGATTACATATGAAATAAAATGGTGACTGACGTCAATGTGTCAATTCTGTCAATATTTTTGAAGATCCTCTCTACTGTCTTGTGTCTCAGTCACTCACTCACTTTTGTGTATGGAGCCATTCAAGTATTACGTACGCAATTTAGAGGGTGGTTTTTGATTTGCTTATTTTTGATGACATAAGGGAGGGGGGAGAACTGGATATGTAAGTCTGATATATTATCTTATGGGCTATCGTAACCCTAATCGCAAAGCACAAAGTTTATTTCTCTACGGACTATAAATTCCTTATTTTTTAATATAATAGGAATAATAAGAAAAGTGATTAAAAACAGAGAGACAGACAGATTAAAAAATACTTATATAAATGTTTACTAAACGATGGGGGGAATTAAGACCACTGCTTGCTTTTGTTGAGCAGGGGTGAGGGGGCGGTCAAAATTAGCAAAAATTGGAGATGAATAAAAATGGAGATTTTTTGACTAAATTTTGTCGCTTTTCCATAGTATTTTTTAAACATTTTCTTTCATGCAAACCTTCTCCTCACAATTACAAACATACCAAAAAATTAATTAGACAAATGGATGCAGCCGTTCTGAAGTGTTGCACTTACATAGATACAACAATTGATTCTTATTTATATACATTTATTCCATGTCCCAGTTGGCAAAAACACTATTCACTTTTCCAATGTATTGCTATCGTCTTCAGTAGTAATAATATTCGTCCAATACGACAGGGGAAAGAGCTAAACCATACTGCCACTTCTGAAGTATTGCGATTATTGCAATGAGCTAACAAGATGGCGGCCGTCTTGTTAGAACTTTCCAGGGAGTTTTTGTGGCAAGTCAGAATCCATGCTCCGTACCATTATTTCTCATCAACTTCACTTGTGCACAATAACCACACTATATTACGTAAAACGCCACCAATATTACAAAATATGGAGCCAAATAACACAAGATTATGAATAAAATATAAAATTTATTACATGATATTCCAAGATCCCGACAAAAACTACTTATAGTCTTCAGTAGTAATAATATTTGTCCAATAGGACAGGCGAAGGAGTTCATCCATACTGCCAATTCTGAAGTTTTATAGTCTTCATTCGTTACTGTTATCATAGATAATTTATTGCTCGAATACAGGACTTGAACCTTTTAAGCCATTCATACCTCATCTGTTGCATACGTATGCTGGACTTTACAATAACATTTTGTGAATTCGTTGATATATTTTACGATGGATACTAATATATATATTTTTGAATCACTCTACACGGCTAAAGAAGTTTTCAGTGTCACTTTCATTATTCAATTAAATAAATAATCGATAGTGATTTGATAACAAATGCTGTCGTTATGCGAAGTTAAATTAGATTATGTTTGCAGCATCTCCATTGTCACGTGATGCCCAGGAAAAAGGGGGACTTCATCGAAAACGATTTGATTTATTTAGAGTTGGCTAAGCACGATCAGTAAGTATAATATTATTCTGCAATATTTGTTTTTGATAAAGTTTTTTATCACACAACAGTTCAGGGGGGGGGAAGTCTTCAAAATACCACGCTTGGTTATTATATATATAGGGAGGAGGGGGAAAACCGTATTTATGAATTACTATATGAAAACTAGGGGAGGAGGTCTTTACATATATTACGGATGGTCATCAAGGGGAGGGAAGGGGGTAAAAAATTATCATACATGGGTCACGTAGTGTGTTCCCTTATTTAGATACTTGACGTTATGACATTTTAATCGATTTTAAATCTGGCTAGTATTAATGTGCCTTCGATGATATCACTGAGTAAATAATAGATAAGAGATTCTTACGATATTTTCTTTTAGCGTAAGCCATTAAGTATGTTGTTGTAAACTAGTTATCCGTCCCGGATTCGCACGGGTGTGGTAAAGAAAAAGAAACCAAACCTCTTTACAGTACGATTATGTAGTGAAGTAGAATGACAGCTGAGTAAATGGATGTCAATCCTGACAATATTTTTGAAGATCTGCTGTCTCGCTCACTCGCTTTTTATATTGCGATTATTTTAACATAACGTTTTCACTTGTCCTTGCGATTTTTTAAACATTCTCCATGATACTGACAATTACAAATATAACAAAGATAGAATTAGTCAAATAGGTGCAGTTGTTCTGAAGTGATGCATTTAGGTACATTCTGCGGTTTATTACTATTTATATGAGATATGAATAAGGTATTCCTTCTGGAAAGTTGTAAATGTGGCGGAAATATTTACAGATTCAAATCCGGTCATCCATCGAGACCGGCTCGTAGTTTAGAAGAGATGCAAGCAGAGGCAGAGGTTTTAAGGGAAGAGATGGATAAATTACTTTGAGGAGATGAACCCTTGAATAGATAAGAGATCAGATTGCTTCCATGTTATAAAGTTATAATGAAATAGCTTATTGTATTTACAACTAGTATCAACCCGCGGCATCGTCCGCGTTAAATTACTATATATAACTTAGTAACTGGTTTTTTGGCTGGATCTTAGTCTGTCATGTAGAGGCTTTTATATTTTATTCATAATCTTGTGTTATTATACTCTATATTTTGTAATATTTGTGGTGTTTTACGTAATATAATTCGGTTATTATGCACAAGTGATGTGGATGGGAAATAATACCACGGAGCATGCATTCTGAGATGCCGCCTAAAACTCCATGGAAAGTTCTAACAAGGAAACCACCATCTTGTTAGAACATTATAATTATCACAAGACACTTACTTGAAACAAAATATTGACACTGGCAAGTGCTTCTGCGGCGCCAAAACAAGAAGAAGAAGAACTTAGTAACTATAAAATAGCCCAGCGCCATTTAACACTATACTATAATAATTTTCTTTGTAAGAGAAAACATTTAGTTATGTCAATTATCCAATAATCGTTATTAATGATAAGTAAAATTATGTTGGAGTGTATCTCTCTCAGATACGCCAACATCGACTTATATACTAGTAATTTCTGATGGCTTCACACGCGTTTTCTATACAGTAATTATTTTCAACTCTTCATTTTATGTCTATATATAAAACAAAATAGCTGTCTGACTGATGGAAAAATGACGAACTTTCATACCAAAATTTTTCATTCCCCCTTTTCACCACTTTTGGTGTTGAATTTCCAAATATCCATCCTTATTACTCAGTTGCAGTATCAAAGGAACCCGCATCTATATTTTCACGGTCGTTTGGCCGGTAGTTTAGGCTGTGCGGTGATATGACAGACAGTTGATCAGTTATTTTTTATATATATATGTGACATCCTAAGAGACTAAGAAGGAAGAAGGGATATCGTCCGAACGACAAGTCCTGAGAAAACATGACGTTTGGTGACCCTAGCGTTTTTCAAGGCATAATTTATTATAACTATATCAGAAAGGTATCAAAGAATAATATTAGGTTTTATTGTGATTGATTATATTTAATTAAGACTTATTAAGGTAATTGATTAATAAATAATAATGTATCTGTAATGGACTAAGCAGAAATGTTAGAATTATATAATTAAATATTAAACAAAATATTGTTTTATTTATCCTCATGCATTCTTATATAAGGTTAAGCGGAATTATTGGTATATCGATTCTTCGTATATTATAAGGTCTGTGAATTAAGCAAATTAGAAAAAAATACCAAGTCAATTTAAGCCTGAGAAGGCGCTTATGAACGCTAAAATTACCACCGGTTCGAATAAACAATCCAGTCATGGAGAAGAACCGGCAATAAACTCGATCGGATTTATCTGTTTAATATACATATACTAGCTGACTCGGCGAACTCTGTTCAGTCTTAGAGACAATAAAAAGATTTTGGATTTTATTAAGTTTAATTTTTTATTAGAAGTCGAACCATACAAACGCGGTGCTCTTCACTGGCAATTTCTTGTTCTTCTTCAGTCCTTTCATTCGCAATGTTTCGTATCCTTCTTGCATTACGGCTTTGTCGGGAAAGATTCAATCGTCTTGGTCGCGTCATTGTTAATGACGATTCAAAGAGAATACAAATTACTGATTATTGATTTCAGACAAAATTTATGACTATCGAATTTTCAACCATACTTAGCCATAGACAAAATTACGTTTAGCTGTCATTTGCGTTTTGTTATTCCATGTCAGATGGGTTTTTGTTATACCACGTTTTATAGTGACTCGTATTCTCTTTGACGTTTTATGTCACGTAACACGGGAACGCGGTCCAACGGGATAATAACACTATGTCCGTCTCCTGGTTCTAAGCTAACTCCCCACCAATTTTCAGCAAAATCGGTATAGTAGTTCATGAGTTATAAATAGTGCAACTACGGAAGAGTTAAGATACAGAATTCTTGAAACTTAGCCTTAAATAATTCGCAACGCTCCATATTGTATATTGTTCGAATTATCCGTTTTCGTTGAAATGTAAGTAATGGTTCTTCACGTTTAACATCTGCGATATTTAACTTATTCAGTGTAAACACACTATTAGGGAATATACACTGAAGGGATTGCGAAATGTAACAGACGAAAAGGTCTATCGTCATGTGTGTGGTGAGGAATCTAGTGAGGTATAGACTCGCACTGCAGCCATTCTGAAGTGATGCGCTTACATACGTTCGTCAAATGATCTTTATTTAACTGCAAGAATATTATTACTAACTGCATATATAACAACTAAATTAGACTCTTTGTATCTAATTACACGATGTAAGAGCCCTGATTACTGAATATTAAGCTCCTTAATTTGTCACTGTCGTAATAGAAACGATGATATGACAATTTATATGTCCAACAATTTCGTGCGCGACCGCCCTACGGGGCGTCAGACGTTGGCGGGGACGAGTTACTCTTAGATGATAATGGACGCGGTGGTGTAGTGAAGGGGGTAACACGACGTTCTACCTTACGTACGAACTACTCTACGTATAATAGTGGTGACGTCAAAATCCAGGAAACTCATTTGAGTATTTTTTTTTAATGTCTATGTAAGAAGGTTATCATAGTTTAGTTATATATGGCGTCGCTTTACAATATAATAAAATTGCCCTAACTTGTATATCTACATCGTAAAAGCTGGCAATATGTATGCTGGTCCAATAACAGGTCGGGACGCTCAACGGAGGACGATAATAGCTTTTGTTCCTCGATAATTGAATGAACGAAACGCGACCTGCCAGTGCTGTGCTAAATAAGATTGCTGTAATGTAGTTGCCAGGTTTAATGGAAATATCGGCTTATCTGGTTTTTAAAGAGACTTCAGTCAATTGTCGGGAAAGGTTTGTTCGGGACATTATTTATGTCTTTACTAGCTTTTACTCGCAGCTTCGTTAATATTAATGTAGATTTGTCATATCCCTCAGATACAGTACTTTTATTTCGGATAAAAGTATCATATAGATATATCATTTTATTTGCGTTTATTTTTCTACTATAGTTTTAATATTTTATATTTTTGCCGCGGTTTTTGTATCTTGTTTTGGTTTATTTGATATTTATTTATTGTTTATTGAATATTTCAAAAGACACCAACTTTATTCATTAAAGTGAATATACACCGATTTACGTGATACAAGATCCTGGTGCAGCTCAGACGAATTTTGATATAACGTTGAAGAAAAACCTGTGAGTAGCAACCTGAAAAGGTTGTACGAAAACACTGGTAAAATAGAATAGTTAGTTGTAAATACTGTGAATACCCAAAACCGCGAAATACTGAATAAAAACCGAAAATACAGTCGTCGGGAACAGTCAAGTCAGTTTAGAATCAGCAGTATTTCGATCCATTATATCTATATCTAGGTTCTAGGTCTATGGGAGTAGCAATAGACTTTTGAAAATTCTTCTTTTAGTATACATTCATATATTTTGTAATTTTGTTAACAACACTTTTACTCACGGTGCAGGAAAACATCATAATCCTGAGCATTTCACATTTGTTCTCGTGGTACATTTTTTCTACATCTGCGTAAATAAAATGCTAGAGGTCTGCTGTTGCGTGTGCATCACGCAAAAGTACTGAATAGATTTCAGTGAATTTCTTTTGTGTTACTTCTTAGACACTCGATCCTTATCTAGCAAATTGGTATATATGGTTACTAAAGTATTAAGAAACTAGATTTTTACAAGCAATACGTGTTTAGCGATGTGGCATTTCTTGCCGTGAATAAGAGGGACAAGTGGTGTTATGTACATGCGCAAGAAAATGTAGACAAAGCCATGGGTATTAGGTAGTAAAGTATATAAATGTGGATTTTTTTGGCATTTCTAATTGCTAATCGTCAGCTGACATCGTGACTAAGCTCAAACCTTCTATATCTAATTAAGAAACCCGCGACGCAGGTTTGTACTAATGTAGATGTTTAGTTTTGAATCCAAAGAGTGTTCTCACCGTTCTGTAATAACGAGCTTTGTTATTGAGTTGAGAGGTCGCGAGTTTGATTTTGGTACAGGCCAAAACCTTTTGTGATGAGTATGAAAGCTAATTTTGTGTTAAATATTTCTATTTAACTATTGTAGTGTAAGTTATACGTAGTTTTGATTTTTTTAATAATACAAGTGCTATAGCTCGTAAATACGATATTAAATTTAAATTTGATACAATCAGTCTTATATAATGCACTTATTGTTTCGTATGTATTAATACGCGATTACTAGAAGTATGTTCTCTGATTGTATTGCAAATATTATAAAGTATATATATTTGTTATATTCTATATTGGGTAAAAAGTTCTTAACACTATGAAAAGCGAAATAAAATCAAATACAAAAAAATACGTTTTCATTATAACATTCATCTTGTCTCCACAATAAAAAAAATGTGTTAATGTAATGATTACACTAATGTAATATCCAGTGCTTCTGAAGTACATCAAGCCTTCGACGAATATTATAGACGAAAATTTGAAAACCTGTCATCAATTGAATTTGTCTATTTCCCAAGAAAATGAGTAACAAAGCTGGCAACACTACATGTAACTGAGTTTTAGCCCTTTCCGTGGAAATTCGGTCACCTGATGGTACGCAACGATGTTTTATTGTGTTAGTTTAGACGCTTTTAGTAATTTATTGTATAATAATATGTTGGCCTATTAGTAAATAATTTAATTTACGACTTAAATTAACTAGTATAAAAATAGTAATTCACATACAGTTGACAATTCTCAGAATTATTTTTTAAGTCGGATTTATTTTTTCCTGTTAAAACTCCATCGAAAACTCCGGTTCATTGTAGAATGAAAACAAGGGTTGACAACTTTTTTTGAGATTAATAATATATTTGATCCTTTGAACAAGAAAAATAAAGTATTTGCAAGAAAAAAAGAGTATTTTGCATGTTTCATTTCTTTTAACCCCTGGACTGTCCAAAACCATAAAGGTTTAAGTTCCATAGAAACGAATGTAGAACTCATGAGGCACAGTTCAACAGATTGTTGGCAGCAAAAGCTTAAAAGAATACCTGATTTATTACAAAACTTGGAAAAATAAAAAAAAATATGTTTTTTAAAATTATAATTTTTAAGTAAAATGTATTTTAAAATTATCATTTCATTTGTACGAACTATTTTTTTTACTAAACTATGAAATTTACGATGTACAGTGTCGTGACGTTTAAAAAAATAATTAAAAACATTATCTGTCATTTTGAGATCTGGATATTAAAAAGGCAGCCAAGGGGTCAAAAGTGGCATGATTCGGGCATGCGTATGCGGCATAATATGTTTCCGTAGCTGTACTTCGGAGTCAGTCGCCTTGTAAGCTTAGCGTGCTTATCATATTAGACCGTATCGTCATTTTACATGAGATGAGATTGTGGTCAAACGCTAAAAAGAATGTAGTAACCTAGTAGTGGTTAGAAATAACTAACCTAACCTATATCTCGGGAAAAATACATTTCTATGGATAAAATATATCCTACGCTTTTTTCTGTTCCCACTTCGGACAACATGTATACAAAATTTCACGATGGTTCGTTGAGTTGTTAAGGCGCGAAAGCGTAACAGATAAACAAAATCATATTCCTATTTTTTTGGCTCACGTTCATTTATTTTGCTGTAAATCGCTTCAGCAGCTGAATAGATTGAAACAAGTAAAACTATGAGAGGCACCACCGCACTCGGACATCAGGATCGATACTTCAATGGTTTTAAATTCGGCCACAACAATATACGTATGATATTTGTTAGAATATGACACACGTAGCCCCATTTATTGTAACGTATCGATTTTCCACGAACCCTCCATCCGACCTCTATATGTAACTAATTTACGATGTTTCATTACACGCACGTTGGAATTACAGACTGATAAATTGGGACGCGGCTATTATCTGTATTATAGTAAATTATTCAAGGTAATTCTTACTTTGAATGTATGTAATTATGTTATAAATTTCGTTTGCTTTTATATATATTTATTCACTATGTGCCCGACGAGCTTGACAGGGGTGTACTAAGAAAGAAAACGAGAGGAAATAAAATAAAATGTCAGTCAAACGTCAATTTGGCTATATTTTTGAAGATTTCCCTACTACTTTATGTCTCACTAACAATTTGTTTTGTATAGAGATTTTGTAACCCATTTTCTTCGATTTTCCGTACGATTTTTTAAACATTTTTTTTCATACAAGCCATATTCCTGACAATTACAAACGCGAATATGATTAAATACATTTAGCAATAGATTAGGTTGTTATTTAATTAAGTAGTGTTTTTTTAAATGGAACTTTTTTTTTACATGTCATACTTTTTTGTCCATCTATCGCATGCCACATTGCAACCGGCCGCGGAGTAGCGATAAAGTGAAAAGCGCTCGGCTGAGCAGCCAAAGTAAATATGGTGTCGCTCATGGCTCCATACAAAATGATTCAATGATTTAAATAAATATTGTGTTCAGTTTTTAAAATTCTACAACCCAGAAAAAAATTTCACTTGCATCGTGGTTTCATATAAACACACATTTTTTTTGGTTATGACACATCCTGCTAAAATCTCAAAATATTTTTTGGATATAAAAAAAGAGAATCCCCGATAAGCAAAAAAAAATAAAAATTTTGGTTATAAACCTACCTTATTAGAGGATGGTTTTCAAAAGCTTTTTCACAAATAAAACAGTTCTCTTTGAAATAGTTTTTTTTTTAAAGATTAATTCAGCAACAAATTTTAATCGGTCTGATATAAAATTCAGCAAGTTTGAAAGGTTTGGTAGTTATCAAAGTTTGAAAACTTCTTTATGGCTTTGAAAAGTCCATGAAAACTTCTTTTATATTGGTGTCTATGGATTAGAAAAAAAAGAATCATTGTTTTTAATAGTCATTTATGTTTTTAGTCAAATAAAATATTTTCTCATTTGATCCAACCACTAGAATTACTAGAATAACTGATATACACTCATTATAAGATAAAATGTTTTAAAATTACCTCATTTGTGTTCTTCTCAAAGCCATAAAAACATCTAAAGAGTCAATAAGAAAGCGCTAAAGTTAGAAAAACGTTATATTCGACCTGTTTTGTAAAGCATTTAATTTCTTATAAGAAAAACCTTTGAACAATTATTCAACATTGATCGATAAAGAGTAATAATTGTTTTGCCTAAAATGTTATCCGTGTTATTTGAACGTAAATCGGATCCTATACTTGTTGTGGCAAGTCTATAATTTAAATAAAAGTATTCGAAACGGGAAATTTTTTGATTATCTTTTATTCCAAAGAAGCTTTCGCCACCATAAGAAGAGCACTTTACTCTTCACTTATTGCAGTGTTGTTTTCAGTTTTACAGATTTCTTTTCAATTTGGGTGCCTACATTTTGGTAAAGTAATTTCCTGTCGCGCTATAAAATGTTTTTTACATAATATGTTGATTATACTAATTAAGTTAATAGATAAAGAAGCCGTTTATATAATGCATTAGATAATAAACTTTACATGTGTTGTTTAGTTAATTAAAACTGTGTTACATTTATATTATCAAAAAGTGTTTTTTTTTTATATTATAGGGGGCAAACGAACAGGTGAGTCACCTGATGGTAAGTGATCACCGCCGTCCATAGACACTAGCAACACCAGGGGAGTCGTAAGTGCGTTGTCGGCCTTTTAATATATGTGGGCCTCCGGCGCTCTTACTGACTGAACAAAACGCAACAGTGCAACCACTGCTACTTTACGTCGGTTTTCTGTGAGAGGGTGATACTACCCCGGGCGAGCCGACCCATTCATTCTGAAACCAGTAACAGCTTCAGCGTAGCTCTACCACCTACAAAAAAATCTTTAACATTACATGGATTCTTCGTGCGGGCTTCGAGTCCATCGCGTTGCAGATAGAGGAACGCAGGCAGCACCCAGGAGTTGCGAACCAGATGTAAATTGTAGGTGCCTCTTTCCAATGTGCATCTTTTTGTATTAACACGCTTTTATTAGTTTCACCTCCTGAATGTTTAGCCTCGGTTTTGACCTACTTTAAGCGATCAGATTTTAATGAAACTTGGCATTCATGTTAAGCAAATCGAAATAAAAAGTGAAAAATATTTATAGAAAAAAAAAACTAAAAAACACTTCTTCTTCTTTATTTTTTGGCTTCGGCACGGTTTCTGCACTAGCCAGCGTCAAGTAACGAGATTTTGCCAAGTGTCTTGTGATAATTTTAATGTTCTAACAAGATGGTGGCTCTCTAGTTAGAACTTTCCATGGAGTTTTGGTGGCATCTCAGAATGCATGTTCCGTGGTATTATTTCCCATCCACTTCACTTGTGCGTAATAACCGAACTACAATACGTAAAACACCACCAATATTACAATATATATACAGTTTAATAACACAAGATTATGAATAAAATATAAAAACCACTACATGACAGACTAAGATCCCGCCAAAACTCATAAAAAAAAAAATAAGAGATAAAAACATGGGGTGGTTCGTATGACATTTTTAAACTAATTCTGCGTCACGTAACCAATAAATAGATCTGGTAGTTACTTTAAAATTATCATAAAACGCATCCCACGCTTTTATAATAGTGACATTAATTTTCCCATCAGTAATTTTATTAGTACGCTAAGAAATATTTTTACTTTTTAGTTTGATTATCTGTAGAAGCGTATTTTTAGTTTTTTTTTTAATCTACAATTTTATCGTGAGGATACAACAAATATACAACCTCAACGCCGTCTCTGGACACTGTAAAAATCTTGTCAAACTATCGACATTTTGCATAACATGGATAAAGTTTCAATATAGAATTACTAAGTAAATGAAGTATAATTGTTATAAGAGAAAGTTTATTATAAATATGTAAATTACATAAAAAACAATTTCTTTTGTACTAAGGATTATGATTACTCGTAAAAATTGTAATATAATGTTCCAATTTCAGAGGCAAACGCGCCTGCCTTTATGATTTGTAAATTGGTCAATTAAAACTTTACAAAGCTTTGAAGTACAATTTTTTACTCATCCTCTGGATTTAATCGCCTCCAAAAATTTCACGTCTTGGGAACTAGCCTTGAGTGCCCTTAGTGTAATAATAACATCTATATATATATATATAAACAAATTATAGTAGTAGTCTATATATTTAAAACATATCGAAAAATAAATACAAAAAAATATAATTAAAAAACCCGGTTTCGAACTAAGCCCTCTTTTACAATTGACAACATATTTCAGGCACGCTTATGGCTGTCATTGTGACCAAAATATAGAGAGAAAAAAAAGTAAAGTTAACCTCATTCATTCGACACGGATATACGTTCTTACAATGAGGACCTTTTTTTAAATAAACAATTAGGTGGAACACGTTTGTTGACATGAAAACTGATAACAAATGTGATTCACGCGTTGATACGTAAAAGGAAAGTCAAAGGTGAAATAAGTTCTCATTTCTAGGATTCCGATGATCCCATAATTAACCCAACCGAGATGCTACTCAAGAATAAATTGTTTCAAATTTCAATTCGTCCTGCATTCGCCGTAACGATTATGAAATCACAAGGTTAATCTTTCGAGTATTTGTAATATAAATTTAGAAAATAAAAGTTTTGTCGTACGGTCAATTGCACACGTACGTGTACAATTGATCATGCCATTTGACCATGCCACGTCTGTTCACGTGTTGGCAAACGAACGCCTTTATTTGCTTCTGCGCCATGATAACAAAACGAAAAATGCCGTATATCAAAGCATAGGTATGTCTTGGTGCTATGTTATTGAAACACTTTTTTGTAATTCTATTCCGTTTTTGTTTACTTTACATATATTATCGTAATAAAATATTTAATTTGGTAAACTTTTGAATTAAGTTTAGCTAAAAATTAACACGACATTCATTAACTTATAGAGGGTACGACGTTCGCCGGTTCAGCTCGTAATTCATAATAATTAGTTACAGTAAAATAGAATGATTATGGTGAAAAATAAAATAAATGCAAAGATGAACGTCTCCTCCAGTCTGCTCTAATAATGTTGTCTTCTTACCTTGCTTTGCGTCTTCCCCTCTTTCTAATACCTTTTGGATCAGTACATGTAGTTATTCGAGGTGAAATTTAATTGTATACTAAGCGGTAATAGCATCTCGTTCCATCTGAATTCGTGGTTATAACTTAAGATGTAAACGAGCTGGTTTTTTTTTCTGCATTGACTACACTCCATTGGCCTTATGTGCTTTTATAGCTTTCCCGGTCTTGATGTCGAGCGTGGAAGCCTATATGTTTACGCTTATACAGTATATATGTGTATATGCATACGAGATGCATGAAAGCATACATGTATTTAGGATCTAACAGTTTTTTGGCTAAGGCTAACTAACCAGAACAAGAAAAATAATGGTTCCTCACCGAAGTTATTTGGGGTACAGTGTAGTATATGTTGTTACTTAGTGGGTGGGATGTCACTATCTGTCGTTAACAGAGAGCTCGTGGGCTCCACTATGGAGGATCGAATTTAAGCTTGAGACGTTGTCGATGGAGCGCGCGGTGGGTTTGCGGGAGCGAAATGAATCGCCCGTCTTCGGCGGCGGGTACGGTGGTTATAAGCTAATGTGGTGGCACAGTACCAAGATGAACTCAGGCAGTGATGTCACAGAATATAGGCCGACCATTAGGAAAAATCATCCTGAACCAGGAGGACTGCTATGTCAAAATATAATTCAAAGGAATTTTCGGTAATCTGTCTTTCTGTCCATAACGGCGTAATCGCAAATACAAGCCGTGATAAATAATTGAACTATAATTAATTTTAATATACCTACAGAGTAAGGGTCACTTTCAGACATTACTACCAAATCCACCCAATAATAAATAGGCTTTTGACAGTAAAGCTGGTTTATATGGTTCTTGAACTTATCCGAGCAAATTGCTAATAAACTTTAGAGTCTTAATGTTGGAGTTAAGATTAGGTAATTCATGTGTATTTAGTTAAATTAGATTTAAGAAATGTCGAATCTTTTGGAGAACGTTCGCGTAAGTAAACAAGAATTAATCGAATTGAGTATTCGGTGAAAAGAACCATTGCATATAACATCGTGCCCATTATAATTGTGTGTTATCATATATGTATTAATCTATACGAATAGATAAAATTGCAGTGTCCGTTTTTAATGTTAAAATATCAGCTTCTTATTAAATTGATATGAAAGTGCATTCGGTAATTATAACAAAAAAAAAAAAAACAATTTGTATAATTATTGTCTGTTTGTTGCGGTTAATCCTCGAAACGGTTGGACTGATTTTAACGGGATTTTCGCCGGCAGATAGATTATGATACACGAAATATTTTAGGTTGTTTTTATTTTAGAAAAAAACAGAGTTATGCCGAATTTTAATAAACTAAAGAAGCAGAATCAAGTAACGCGTGCTTCCCGCGCGCACTTTTACGCTGAACAAAACCTGTATCCTAAATTCCACTAAGTAATAATTAAAATTAATTTCAAATACTGTCATTTGGTTCCGATCAAAGCATTAATTGTATTATTGTAATCCTCATTTTTACTAATATTATAAATGGGGTAGTGAGTCTGTTTGCTTGTCACTTTTTATTTAACTGTAAAACAGATGTATAGAAAAGGGCATCGGGTGCTTTTCATTTGGGAAAACCATATTAACCGTAAAAAACAAAAAAATTGTCACATGTTGATGTTAGTTGACGCGACTTATTAGAAACAGGACTTTTCAAAATTTCATGTACAATTGATAGCATTATGCTTCACCATAGGAACTAAGCAGTCGTGATAAAATTTAACAGAGGTAGTCGGTAAACGAATAAAGCATGCTTGCACAGAATCAATACAGCGTTGTTCTATAGTTGTTAAATGCCACTTGGTTCAAAATCAAAATCAAAAATACTTTATTCAGTTTAGGCCCTGAGAAGGCGCTTATGAACGTCAAAGTTACCACCGGTTCGGAAAACAACCCAGTCATCGAGAAGAACCGGCAAGAAACTCGATCTGGTTTATCTTTTCATTAACATATTATAACTCACATTTTTAAAACATAGTTATAAATAATTACATTCGGTTTTGGTGGATGCACAGAGAGGGCGTCATTTCCAGACGTCACCGTCGTTCACATATTGATCCACCCTGTAATAGCCTTTAGATATTAAAACTTGCTTGACATGGTGCTTGAAATTAGTATCCGGCAGATCGGTAATGTGCTTTGGAATTTTATTATAAAACCTAACACTATTACCTAAAAAACTGTTACCGGTCCTAGTGAGCCTAAAACATGGAATGACCAATTTGTTCTTATTTCTTGTATTTAGATTATGTCGGTCCTTTACGAAATCTAGCTTATCTAAGTTTTTACGGACGTACATTAGATTTTCAAGTATGTATTGGGAGGGCAGAGTTAGGATACCGAACTCCTAGAACTTATCTTTTAATGATTCGCGAGGTCCCATATCATAAATTGCTCGAACTGCCCGTTTTTGTAGTAAAAATATGGTGTCTACCTCAGCTGCTGTCCCCCACAGCAAAATACCATAAGACATTAAGCTATGGTTTACGTACCTTTCAAAATAAGTTATTTCTATGAATTTTTTAAAAAGGGCTCGCACGCCATCTTTGTTTGAATTGTTCTACAAATATAGAAACATCGAAGAACGTGCACGCGTTACACATTACTTATCAATTTTCCATAGATAGTTCCAAACAAACTTGTACGGAACAAAACAGTAAATGTTATATCACTACATACTATAAAACAAAGTCGTTCGCCGCGTCTGTCTGTCTGTCTGCCTGTATGTTCGCGATAAACTTAATAACTACTAAACGGACTATAATGCGGTTTTCACCAATAGATAGAGTAATTTATGTGAAAGGTATATAATTTGTCAAAGGATCGGAAAAAGTCAAGATGCCTTAAGCGTTTCATGCACGTAAGTATATATATATTTATTATCAGGGCAGGACAACGTCCGCCGAGCCTACTAGTATACATATAAAAAAAAAAGAACTCTTCATTATTAATTCATTCTTTTGCTCGCACTCTTTACGTAGAAGTTTTTAAATACAGCACTATCTAAGAACAACGAGAGATCAACATTCAACTACAAGTCGTCGAGATCATATTGGCTAATAACCCTTTCGTCTATAGAATAAATTTACTGTAATGAGAACAAGGAAATAGTTACACCTAACGTATGGTGCCCCGGACAGTGAAAAATTAGAAATGAACTCCAATCACAGGAGAATAGCCCTGCTGGTAATGGATAAAGACGAGTCCGCTACCCTTTAAATAAATACACGCCTCTAACTGATTCCTTCGAGACAATCTGCTCTTAGCCTCAGACCGCAGGAGGGCCTTTTTTCAAGGACTTGCACCTGCTTAGTTAAGCGGACGTAATTTGAAAGTTGTTTCCACTCCCAGGCAATTTGAGAAACACCGTAGGTTTTGACAAAAGTCCAGTATAACCAATTCTTTGCTGACCAGCGTATGATGGGAAAGTAGTAGAGGATTTCCGCAAATAAAATTTGGTTGTCTATAAAGTCGGTTTACGGGCGATCATTTTACGTGATAATGTCATAAGAAAATATTGATGAAAAATTGCATTATTTTATGTTTGTTACTCTTTCACTTATAAGCTATTGAACTGATTTTTTACCAAATTTTACAGTATTGTAGTGTATACATAAATATACCATAGAATGTATCATTATCAAAATATAATTAAAACTATTTATACACTATTGACGTTCAGATCTCAGTTAATTAATAATATCGAGACGCCAACTTTTTGGTTGTCATGCGCACGTGAACGTCGATAATAAAAAAGACAATATAACATCTGACTGTATGAATCGAAGGACCGTGACGGACGTCAATATCGTTTTTTACCGAAACATAATATCTATTATTGGGCGAAGTATCACTTCTGCACATCATCACATCACAATACGTAGCAGTTCCAAAGCCCAATATCATCATCACAAGTAAAGTCGTGGAAGTTCAACGGCCAGTGTTACACAGAGGAAGATCTTGAGGTACGTGCATTGTATCCTTACTGTTGTTAGCTGGATCTGAATGGAAACTCTTAAAAGTTCTCGTAAGACCTTTTGGGTCTACCCAGGGTAGCAGAAAGCCACCAATTTCGGCGGTGTGTATGCTACATAGAATATTATAGTTTTTGAAAAAATATTGCTTAAGCCTATGAAAATTATAAAAAAACATAGTCTGTGAGGATTGATGGAAGATTGTTACTTTTTCAAAGCAA
Source organism: Antheraea assamensis (assembly GCA_035772565.1). NCBI lineage: Eukaryota > Metazoa > Arthropoda > Insecta > Lepidoptera > Saturniidae > Antheraea > Antheraea assamensis. The sequence continues at coordinate 2,559,150 of JAQQSE010000107.1, forward strand.
AAACCACTGAACGGATTTAATTCAGAATAACATACAAAAGCTATTGTTTAAGCTGGCCAAAATCCAAAGACGAATGCGATTAAAAAAAGCCCTGTTATCTGAGAGCTACCGCCGCCTGCGTTACATATACTGTTAAAGTTACACCAAGATAACACATGATGTCATGGAGAAATGTCGGGTAGGCTATATATAACCTAGTCTTGTCATAAATACTGAAACAATGTAAAAATAAAATGTGCTATTGCAAATAACATTTATTACTTGTACAGTGTGTTAGCCTAATACATAAATATAAAACAATTTAAAATATAAAAAGCTTATTCGAGGTGGTCTCCATTGGCTGCAATACAGTCCTTTAAACGTTGAGGCCAGTTATCAATAGAAGCACGCACTCTTTCCATTGGAAAATTCTTCACTGTCAATCGTACGGATTGTATTAGGGACTCCAAATTATCATGGCGTTCAGAGCAAGCCGTACTCTCTAAAACTGGCTATAAATCATAATCCAGCGGATTAACATCGGGACTAGACGACAGCCAGCCTTCAGTTCTGATGAAGTCCGAAACGTTCGTTTCCAACCAAGACAGCGTAGACCGAGCTTTATGACCCGGCGCCGAGTCTTACTGGAAGGACCATCCTTGGTTATTGAACATGGTGTTGTTAAGGGGCTTCACTACCTTCTCAAGAATGGTATCTTGATACACTTGTGCCGATGTTTTGATACCTTTTTCACAAAAGTATGGCTCAGTCACTCCTTCACAGCTAATACCCCACCAAACCATCATTGAAGTCGGATAGTGCACACGTTGCACTCTGTCGACTAATTGGAAAACTTCCTTAGAGCTTTGAGCATAAATACGGTATATATAAGGTACATACATACGGTAAGTATACATATATGATATTTGACACCTAGACGCGGAATTGATAATTATACCAATTACAAAGTCATGCGCGTTGATTGAACCTGGAGTCTCTTAGCTTATTAGTAGCATTTAATACGATTGCATCACTAGGCCTATTGAGCAGTATAAATATGATAGGTCTTATAAGAAAAACAAAATAGAACACGCGTTTAACACGAGTTTTACGAAACAGTTTCCAACATTTTAAACCTTGTCGAACACCTTTAATATACTGATAATAAAGTATAAAGCGTGTTCAAGTGATCTCTAGATAATTGTAGTCCGGTGAAACTGTAGAGACTTTGCCAGGTCAACAGTCAAGTCATGGGCTAGGCGACATATTTTCAACTTGAAAATGGTAGGTAAACACTTTTAGAAAAAGCTCTACCACTCTGCAATTACTACGAAAAAATGGTAAAGGCAGTTGTAGCGAAAGGGCTGTATTTTCAAAAGTTAGATTTGTATCTTCTGTATGTAAATAATGAAATACAGTTATTTCTGGGTCCATTTTTATTTGCATGTCATTTCATTTGCATTTATTTCTCTATTATACTTTTAATCTATACATATAATAAAAATTAAGTGTGACTTTTTACTGGTTGGATATGAACGTATACACGATACTGATATCAAAAATACTATTTTTAAAATTTTTGTATGTCTCTCTGTCTGTACGTTCCGGGTAATCTCCGAAACGGCCAGACCGATTTTAGCAGAAATTTCACTGACGGATAGTTAAAACTACAGCGGGTGACATAGACTACTTTATTTTAGACTAGCTGTCATCTGTGGCTTCGTCTGTAGTAATATCTCCAAAACGGTTGGACCTATTTTTATGGGACTTTCACTGACAGATAGATCTTATAAGAAGTACAATTATAAAAAAACGCATGCGAAGCTGCGGGCAACCGCTAGTATTTCATATTATTGTAATTATTTATTGTATCTAATTTTAATTTACTCAACAGTGAATACTCCGAAAGATACAAACTTTATTCAATTCAAGTCACAATATCCACAGAATTACGTGATACAAATTCCTGAAACAGCACAGACGAATTATGTTATAACAGTCGCCAACCTTGAACAAAAACCAGTGAGTGGGAACCTGAAAAGTTTGTACGAAAACAGTGGTATAATATAGAATGGGTAGTTGGAAGTACTATGAATACCCCGAAACCACAACAACTGAAAAGTCTGAGAGTCGTCGGGATGGAGCCCACATCATTGTAGTGAATGAAGAGAAATCAACAGTCACATTTTTCCTATATAGAGTGGTACAACCCAACATCAAGCCCAAACATACAGGTCTTGTAGGTGGTAGAGCTACGCTGAATCTATTACTGTGTAGTGAACGGACGGCTAGGCTACTGTCCTATGAAATAAGATAGTAGGCTAGTCCCTTTAAACGCTCCACGAGAAATTAGCAGTAATTACTGAACAATAGGATTAAGACACACCCCATTTAACAAACGATAAACGACGACCAATCACCGTATGTAGTGCGTCGGTGTCTTAATCCTTCCACGTTATTATTATTATTATTTTCTAATATCGTCTATATAAGTAAATGCCTTGTATTGTCCGATCTCTTCTGCAATAAATCGTCGTGCGCCATACTAGTCTTTTTCTTCCATACCCTCAAGATTGAATAAATATAATTAGTGATTTTGAGTGTAAACTCCACCACCGAAACCATTAAAACTGATTTCAGCATGAATGGGTCGGCTCGCCCGGGGTAGTACCACCCTCTCACAGAAAACCGACGTGAAGTAACAGTGGTTGCACTGTTGCGTTTCGTTCGGTCAGTGAGAGCGCCAGAGGCCCACATATATTAAAAGGCCGGCAACGCACTTGCGACTCCCCTGGTGTTGCTAGTGTCTATGGACGGCGGTGATCACTTACCATCAGATGACCCACCTGTTCGTTTGCACCCTATAATACAAAAAAAAAACATCACAACATGACAAACATATTGTGCCGACCCTACTTAGGTGGGATAAGGTTAACAATATGAAGAGTTCTTTCGAGATCCAATCACGTCTAAACTAATGAACGTATCGGCATAGAACAATGATCATTGACCATTATATATGACCATTTCGTAGATAATTTTAGGTAGTAACCTAGGGTTCGATTTACTTTTTGACATAATGTTTTTAATTGAACATTCATTTTATGCGGGCGGATAATGAACCTGTTGTAATAGAATTTTATCTTCTTTATTTAGGTTCTATATTATTATTATACTATATAAAACTAGCAACCGCCTTCGACTGTGTCCGCGTTAAAATGCGTGATAAAAATTTAAAAACACCTAGTGGCGAGATATCGTAAAGTCGATAACATGGAAACCGTCTCCATGAAAATAATACCGGTAATTTTCATGTCGTTCAGTCAAACGGTTTATCGACCTCACATATACTAACATACAAAAATCTTAATTGGTATTTTAATTATGAATGCCAATGTTCATAACTACTCAATCGAGAACTCTGAAGTTTTGTGTGCACGTTCTCAGAGGGGTAAAGGCCCCCAAAAAAGGGCATAGGACATCTATCATCCAGAATAAAGATCCCTGCATCAAGATATACTATGAAAATAAATGAGACATAATCTTTCCTTTGCAGTACTAACTCTATCAAATCTAATAATATTTTTGATCCATTACTGTCTTCTGTCTCACTTATTCATATATGGAGTTTTTTTTAACCAACGTTTTTGTCTCTTTCGTGTGATTTTTTCAACTATTTTCTTTCATATAGACCATGTCCTGACAATTACAGACACAACGATAAAAGAATTTGTGGAATAAGTGCAGCCTCTGTGAAATGGTGCGTTTATATACATTTCGAAATTGATTTTTATTTATTTAAGGCATAAATTCGGATGAATCAACCAGTAATGTGTTTTGTTTTGTGTTACAAAGCCGTAAACAGATTTACAGCTCACTTGATATTACGTGGTCTCTGTAGCTTACCGCGAGGTGTAGTTTGAACATGTTAATTGCAAAAACATACCGAATCTAATATCATTTGTAATTACTGTATAGCTTAGAATATAAAAACAATATATCTATGACTTAATTATGAATAAATGTATATAATAATAAACGACAATATTCTATACATTCAATAAGGCTTTGTTTCACAAGTAGCTTGCAGTTGAATTCTCGCCGCGCTCCTGTATAGACGTCGCTGTCTCTATTCAATCGAGCTTCGTAATAAAGTTGCTTTCTGTGCTGTGTGTAGTTGAGGTAGTGTTTTTTTTGGAAAGTGTTTTTTTTTTGTGGATATATATATATTTTTTAGTATTTTCAATTTATTTTTTACTTATTCATGGGAAATTAACGACGCGAGTGTGATTGGATATATATAAGGTAAGTTATGCAATCTATAAAATAATTAAAAAAAAAGAGCTATTGTAAGAAACTGTATTAAAATTAATCGAGTATATTAACGGTTAAATTTAACTTATATGTTTAAGTTTAAAGTCTTTTAATAACTGGTAATTATTTTTTTTTAAATCGTAACACAGCATTATGTAATTTTTTTCTTACCGGATATTTATTCCCCTTCATATTATTCCCGAATATGTCTTTTATTTAAAGGTCGAGTTGAAAATATGTCGCTCCAAGTATCCCATATGATATTAAATAATGAAATACAATTATTCAATTAAGAACATATGAAATCAAATGACTACGGATTATTGAAATTTTGGAAATACGTCGATTCAAACCTTCGTTTTTTTTATTAAAAAGTATTATCTTTGTATAGGTAACCCATAACGAAGTAATTTAAATTTACGTTTCCTTCTAGTAAATTTTACATAACAAATGAAAATCAAGAGGAACGAGTTCATTGGTTTAAAATTTAAGCTGTAGCGATGATTGTGTACAGGTTTAGTTTTCCCCTTCTTCTGCTTAGCGCTTTCCCGGCTTGGTGCCAGGGTCCGGTTCTCTACTTAACGTCTTCCACTTCGCCGGTTCTATAATGATGATGTTGAGTCATCTATTCCCGACGTAATCGTCTGGCGTGCGGATTACGTGGCCATACCGGTGGAGACGACATTCCTGTAGTTTACCCTCGACGTCACGGACTCCACGGCTGCCACGGATGTGTTCGTTACGAATGCTATCTAGTCGCGTAACGCCACACATCCATAGCAGCATCTTCATCTCGGTGACGCGTGTACATGTCTACCTAGGACTGGCCACGTTTCGCTTCCATACCACCGGGCCGGTCAGATGATAATCATATACACCAGATCTTTTTCAATATATATATAAACTAGCGGCCCGGTCCGGCTTCGCACGGGTATAAAATATATAGTCTATGTCATTCACTGAAAAAATGATTAAAATCGATCCAGTAGTTTTGATTTATTCATTACTGTCCGTGGCCTGCGCACGTTAAATTTGGAGTAACCTCAAAAATAACAGTATTTTTCCACTATTTAATTTGTTATTATACATATAAACCTTCCTCTTCAATGACTCTATGTATTAAAAATAACCGCATCAAAATCCGTAGCGTAGTTTTAAAGATTTAAGCATACATAGGGACAGAGAAAGTGACTTTGTTTTATACTATGTAGTGAAGAATAACTGGTTGTCTGGTTGACTGACATATTAATGCTCAGTCCAAACTATTGGGGCTAGGGCTGTGAAAATTTACATTCGGGTTTCTTTTACACTGTACATGAGTACTAAGGTAGGATTTTTTAAAACTCGACACCTAAAGTATTGGAAAATGAGGACGAGTATTCGTTACGTTTCCGCTATTTAACCAGTTTATTAGTTATTCTTTCATATACATAGATATGAAATTAAGAGAAAGAATAATTACTGCATAGAACACGCGTGCGAATCCGCAGGAAATTACTAATTATATTATATGTAAGGGTGTCGAAACAATTCTGATAAACTCAAGCGAGCGTCATCTGCTCTTGTTACACCTTGGGGAATAATACACGAGGAAATATACAAGGGTTTCGGGAGATACGGTATAATATTCCGCCTGCCATATACAGCGAAAACAACCATAACGATTCGTTTTCGAGTGTCACTATTTAGATTGCGAACATATATTGAAGTGTTCTATTCGATTCGGCGGTGATCGCCGTCGAAAAATCCTTATCTACCAACGGTCGTTACTGTTTCCGAACTTGTGATTGCATAGCCTAGTTGAAAAATAAAAGACAGTCGCTTGACTCACAAGATATATCGTGATGTATTTTGTGTTTATTAGAAGGCGTAGTATAACTTGAAAGTACTGACCTGGTTTGAATGTAGCTTTCAGATTAATATAGAACTGAATTCGAGGACGGATCTGGGGTACATATAATTACACTTTTTTTATAACACAGTGATTGATTATAATGAAAAAAATAACGGGTGTGTTTATGACACGGAAGATGTGAAACTATTTTTTTATGAAAAGTACATCAAGAAACACCAACGTTAGGCGGCGTATCCAGGCGGTCACGCATCTAAGTACTGACCGCGCCCGACGTTGCTTAACATCCGACGAGAGCCAGCGTTCTTAAAACACTTTAGCCCGACACAGTAGTTTACCTCCATCAATCCAAGTGAAAAATTTGAATTATAAAATCTCCATATAAAAGAAGTGAGTGAGTGAGACAGAAGATAGGAGGGAATCTTTGAAAAATATTCACAGAATTGGTAGATTGATATTCAATTGTTTGGTTGCCATTTTATTTCGTTACCTGGTCTTACTGTAAAGAAGAGATTGGTAGAAATATTTATTTCCTACGCTGCGTTTGATCACAATCCCAACTAATGTTAAATGTCGATATGGTCTAGGATGGTAACACGCTAACTAGAGGTGGACTGGCTCTCAAGGGCCGACTTTAAAGTTTTATATTGGCAGTTAACAAGACGAACATAGATAGATTAGACTTGCAAGAACATATCAAATAATTTCGCTTACCCTTTTAGTTTATCGATTAGGATGAAGTTAATATCGGTTTTATTTGTTGCCGAGAACTCAAACAAAAGAGCAATAAAAGAAGCTACAGTCTCTGTTTGAGTTATGTAACATTTCGATGTATGGACGTATATTACACCGTCGCGTAACAATGTACTTCTATGGTTAAGTCATTTTTCAGATGTATTCTTCGAGGTTTTGACTATATATTGTTTACTATAGTGTATATTTTGAGCATATTCTCTCCTAATATTTTATTAAATTCCGGTTTTATATTTTATATTCAGCTATATCATCAATTTATCTTACAGTCCAAAGGAAGAGCTCGTATTTGTGGTTTTTTTTTGCAATATTTAATTTTATACGTATAAATACGGAATAAAAAAAAATCCATCAATTACATTTTTTTTCATAGTATTTTATGTTCATTCTAGATCTTCCGTTACCCAAGCAAGTAAATAACAAAAAAAAACAGAGGTAATCAAAACGCCTGCCAAGAGAATTCAACAACTGAAAAGAATGGAGTAACTGTGTTCCTTTTTGAATTTTTAAATCAGTTATAGTCTGTATTAAGTTACGATTTTCATAGAGTAATAGTTATTATACATTTGAACTAAAGGGACATTAAAATTGATAGAATAGAGATTATAGATCGTTTTTTGTTTGCTTATTGCCATGTTTGGGCCACATGCGGACCACGGATCTAGGTGAAACAAATCGTTTCTGTGGGACATTAAAACTATAGTACGCACCAAACTTTTTGACCGCTCTGAATATAGCTGCGCAGAACACAAATTTAGATACAAATACGTATTTTATTATGTCAACTATTAAATATTATATTATGAATATCGACACAACTTAAATATAAATGAATGCCAATTTAAGATTCCTATAATAATATCTTAATTTTGCTTAGTATTAAACTTTGACTATTTTATATGGAAGCCCTAACTTACAGCTATATTCTAAGCGACCAAAAACATTGACGACTGTAATTTCAATATAACTTGTCAGTAAAAAATGTTAGAATGCTGGAGTGTTACTTATACATTTATTTCAGTCGCAAAGCATAAGCATTCACGTTGGTATGTGCTATTCCGAATAGTGTGGTCGGTAACACGCAACGGTACATGAATTCAAGTCGGTTATTGCATATAGTAATCTATTATGTCTTAGTTTAGGACTGCGGTTGAGGTTTAGTACATAGTTATAGGCTAGATATTTAATAGATAATAAATATATATAGAAAACAAACATTGGTAAAGGAAACTACGTCGCTCTATAATGGTCGTTGCCATTGACGCTACTCTGATGCCATATCTTTTTTTTATTTTCATTTGTCTATATAAATAAATTTAATTGGAGTATGTATGTAAGCGCATCACTTCAGAACCGTTGCATTGATTTAGCTAATTCCTTTTTAGCTTGTATATGTAATTATCAGGACAGGGTTTTTATGAAGAAAAATGTTTGAAAAATTGTACGGAAATAAAGAAAACATTGTGTTAAAAAAACTCTATACAAAAAGATGAATAAGCGAGTAAGAGAGAAGTCATTTTTCAGTGTTCACTAGAGTTTACGTGTCTTGTATGCCTCTCTGCAAGATAAAATATAACTTGTCGAGGCAAATAGGAGGACTACAGACGAGGACAGACAGGAAATGAGGAATACAGGATTATCACAGATAACTTATCTTTAAAAAAAATCGGAACTTTGTAAGATTTGAATTTGAAATTCGACTGTACTCCATATAAACCATTATTGTTTCGAAATATATTTATAATGCAGATAATAAATTCAAAAACAATACGCGTATGTACGTGACATCATTTTTACCGCTATTTTCTCTGATAGGATTTAATGTTGAGTCACAAATGCACGATAAGCCAAGAAAGGAACTGGCTGTCAAATATAGCTGTAGGGAATACATGGCGGTAAAGTTTCAGCTTGAAGGTGGTAGCTAGTCAGGCGGATTTACAAATAACCCTACCATAATACTATGGTTTCATCACGATGTTTTCTTTCACCGAAAGCTCCGACTCAGTAGTAAAGATTTGAACCTACGTTGATGGATATGATGAGCGAACACGGTGCGACTAAGCTGCAGCGACACATGTACCTTTTTTTTTTTTTTTTTTTTAATGTGGGAAGAAATCCTTCATTGGACACCCACAGCCCTGGGGAGCTGTGGGGTGTCAGACTCTTACTGACTAAAAAAACCCACAAGATACCGTCTGCCGCGCTATGGAGTGGCACGGGATCGAACAAGCAAGCACCATGCCACCCCGGCGACAAGGCCCAGCGCGAACGCCCTGACCGCGACGACAGCCCGGTCAAGCTGCCTACCCGTCTACCGAACCAATGTGCAATGGAAAGTCAGGTCCCCAGCCCCTTCCCTCCTTGGTCCGGTTTGGCAGTCAAGGGGTCACCCCCTCCAACCACCACCACCTGTAACTTTTTTACGTGGTTTTCTCCCACGGTGACTTTTTACCGAGGTTTTCTCCCTCCCACCGCCCGAAGGCACACTCGTCTGTAACTTTTTAACGTGGTTTTCTCCCACGGTGACTTTTTACCAAGGTTTTCTCCCTCTCCCTCCGCCCGAAGGCCACCCCTCTGTCACTTTTTAATGTGGTTTCCTCCCACAGGAACTTTTTAATGAGGTTTTTCTCCCTCTTCCTCCGCCCGAAGGCCTCCCCTCTGTCACTTTTTAACGTGGTTTCCTCCCACGGTAACTTTTTCTTGAGGTTTTCTCCCTCTCCCTCCGCCCAAAAGCCGTCCCTCTGTCACTTTTTAACGTGGTTTCCTCCCACGGTAACTTTTTAACGAGGTTTTCTACCTCCCTCCGCCCGAAGGCCTCCCGTCTGTTTTTTAACGAGGAGCAACACATGTACCTAAACCAACCCTGGTAATTTTATATTACATAATGATCAATAAAAACAGAGAAGCGGCCCTTCTGAAAATAGTACTATAGTTTACAAGGTGTAGCATCTTTCGTTTCAATAAAAATGTAGTTACTGCCCTTATGGTGACCACATGGCTTATAACCGTACCGATAAATCGCATACATAATACGGCATATTTTTTTGAATTAGCTTTATCTACTACTTTAGTACTCAAATTTCATTATTTATTTCTAGTTATCAGTTGTTTCTGTAACCTTTTGTTTCGTTTCGTATGTATATGCCAGCTAGGTGCAAATAAAGGACGGTTCGGACATTAGCCTTCACAATGGTTTGCAGGTCAACAGACGGATTGAGATTTTTATCTATCTCCTTCAATATCTTCTGGAGGGTGAAACGACGTGGTAACGTTGTCACATCCTGCTAAAGAGCCATCATAGTTTTTATTTATTTTATTTTTGCGTTTTAAAAATATGTTTTTTGTATAGAAGAGAAAGCATACGAAAATGTACTATATTTACAAAATTTCTTTAAAAACAATGTTATTCATTTACTTCCTCTCTATATGCATATACACACCACATTGCTAGTCCGTTCTTCACGGTATGAAAACACATCGTAAAGTTCATATTTACTTAAATATTTTCTCTTTAATAAGGTTACATTAAACTAGCCTTTAGCCATAGCTTCTTCTATATTAACCCCTAAACAGACCAAAATCATAAAGGTTTAAGTTCTATACAAACGAATGGAGACCTTATGGGGCACAGGTCAACAGACTGTTGGCAGCATAAGCTTAAAAAAACACCTGATTTATTACAAAACTTAGAGAAATAACAAATTGTGTGTTGTAAAATTATGATCTTTATATAAACTGTATTTTTAAATTATTTTTTCATGACTATGATATGAACTTTTTTTTACTAAACCATTAAAATTTATAATGTGCGATGTCGTGAAATTAAAAATAAAACAAAACGTAATGCCCCATTATGAGATCTGGATCTTAAAAAAATCAGCCAAGGGGTTAATGTAGTCGAATTTCTCGGGAACAGTACTTTTGTTCTGGATTTTTAAAGGAACTCTATGTCAGCTTCAGTGCTTCCGATGACGTGTTTGCATAATTTTATAATCATCGATTTAGTAGTTAAGGCTTGAAAGCGTATCTTTATAATTTAATAGTAATTACATTTGTTATTATTTGCATCCCGTCGCTTCGGTGTAATAAGCGTCCCGTATATTATTATCTATGTGGCAACAAGAATGGCTTTAGTGGGATATTATATATGACTGTATACATAAACAGCGTAATACTATTTAAATATATTATAAGGGTAATGTATATGTCAAGTACAACGTGTATACAAAACTTCAAACAAACTCTCATTCGTATTTATTATTATAGGACACAAACGCTTGATAGAAACGCGTTACGCCTAAGCGTACAATGTGGCGTGTTGTACGCCTTAAGTGTTGTGGTTTTTATCGACTAATCCCATTCAATCTCTGTACCCTTCGGTAGCATTAAACACGAAAGATAACTATTTTGACGCTCTAAAATCTGGTATTAAATCTCCGAATCCTTGGAAATTTGTGAGAGGTCAGCAAAATAAGAGGTCCCGGCTTTGTATACGTGAAGGCTAAATTAATAATTTATGAGGGTATTAACTGGGCTTACTTAGAATTTGCAGGGTTCGGGAGTTGCGAAAATGAGTAAGATAGAGTACGTGATTATCGTATACATGGTGTTCAAATTTTTCAATATTATGGTTTCTATATACACGGACCATTAACCACTCGGCTGATTTTCTAAAACCCAGATCTCAAAATGGCGAATTATCTTTTTAATTTATTATTTATTTCACGACATGTTAAATTGTAATTTTTATGCTTTAGTAAAACAAAAGTTCGTACAAATGAAAAAAATAATTATAAAAATACATTTTGCATAATAGTTCAACTTTAAAATTATAATTTACAATACAGAATTTGTTATTTTTCAAAGTACTGTAATAAATCCGTTTTTTTTAAGTTTAAACTGCCAACAGTCGCTTGACCTATGTCGCATGAGGTCTATATTTGTTACTATGGAACTTAAAACTTTATGGTTTTGAACAACCCAAGGAGTTAAACGGCGGACCGCAAAGGTATCATAATATTTTTTTTTATATAAGAACTAAGTGTTAAAAATCTTAAACTAATAAAAACCGCATTAAATTTATGCAGTATTTTTTTCGTGATGCGCACATAATATTAGATTTCTATTATTTTATTTACACAGGTTATATTTACATTTCTATATAACGTCGGCCAATGGTCATGATATTTGTATAATCGACGGTGTAAAGGAACTGAGGGGGGAGCGAGGAGCGTATACACACTCATAGATTAAACAATCAGATGCGACACATTTAATTCTTTTTAACATGCACTTATCATGTTAGTCTATATACATATCCATATGTGTAGGTACATTAATTTAATTATTTCTATTTTTTTAAGTTCTTCTACTTTGGACGTATTATGAAAGGTTGTTATGAGTGAGTTTCTTTTTTAATTAAAAACGCGAAATGCGTTGCCGTATCACACCATGAAATTAGTTTTAGTTTTAAAATGGAAGCAACACACGCGATATAAAATCCTGTGAAGAACAAAACAGTTTATTATAAAGTATTATATCAATAACTGGTTTTAAATAAAAATAGATATTTTCTGTAATTTATTTTATTTTTTATTATTTATTCAAACTCTCGTTTAAATGATTTTGGTCGTTCAAACTTGTAATCTAGTTCAAAACGATTAAGATGTGTAATTTTTTTTTTTTTTTTATCACATTAAAAAAGTACAACTTTTCACATGAATATTTAATTTCAATTTTAAATTATTAGGGTGTTATCTCTTCTTTCTCTTTGTTAAGTAACACTTATCTCCTCTCTTTTTCCGTCTTTTTATCGTGTAATTCCAAAATAATACCATCACGACACCATCGTGTCTAACTTCTGTTATATGCGTAAGTGTATAGAATCTAACCGTCTCAATACAAAAAAGTTAATGCACGTCGAAAATTTGTTTTAAAAAAGTTTGATCACAAAAGAGTGTGTTACTCTTGTTTAGAGATAGACACTATTTAAATTTAAACATTGTCTAACACTTGTCTAAGTTGACAGTTCTTATTTTATTGTTGTAATTTATCGTATTTCTTTTTGCCGATAAAAGGCGTTTCATAGTAAATTATAGATTTCGCGGGTATCATTATTTTGGAAGATTTAGATGAATTAAACAATTTTAGGGATTCACTAGTAAATCATGACTACTAATTATTGCAATGTCATAAACAATAGTAGAAAAATACGTACCTACATCTCCTTATCTTAATACTTTTATAACCTTAATTGAATCAAAATAACGACACTGGCGAATTGTTTTGCGGTGCAAAAACAAGAAAAAAAATCTGGTTACATTATTAAGTTGAGTTTAGTTATGTCGAAATGTATAAAAATGTCCGTAGTATATGTTTTCACCTATTCATAAACTTTGTTTGATTAAAGATATACTACATATATATATATATATATATTATATATATATGTATATTACATATAGCTGTGGTCATAAATTTATGGCAACATAATGTATTTTTTGGAAGTTTATTTATTGTGTATTCTATATTTTTGTTTCTTATTTTAGGTGTTGTTTTAATTAATTTTTGTTATATGAATATTCAGTGCTTGGATGTCCGTGTATCGTATGGTCCCAATTGAAAATCAGCGCCGAAGTATTGTCTTGTAATACAGCATGTTGCTGAACGGGGTTGCCAGATTTGGACATATTTTATTTCTACATTCCAGTAATTTAATTACATAAGATATCGTTCCATAAATATAAACTGTCCATTTCTTTTAAATATCTATTATAAAGAGAAAAGGTTTATAGCGTGCTGGCCACTGACAAGAATGACACATTTTATGTCATAATTTTTCTGAGATGACAGTTGTCGATGTAATAAAGTGTACGTTACGAAATTAATCTTCTATATTAATGTTGAGCACCTAAAAGGTTTTATTCAATTTGTTTGTGATTGATAAACTTGACAAATATTCAACCGATTTTAATTTATTTTTTTCATTTATAGAAAATTCAATTATCTATCTGTAGGTGGTAGAGCTACGCTGAAGCTATTACTGGTTTCAGCATGAATGGGTCGGCTCGCCCTCTCACAGAAAATCGACGTGAAGTAACAGTGCTTGCACTGTTGCGTTTCGTTCGGTCAGTGAGAGCGCCGGAGGCCCACATATATTAAAAGGCCGGCAACGTACGAGTCGCAAACTCCCCTGGTGTTGCTAGTGTCTATGCACGGTGGTGATCACTTACCATCAGGTGACTCACCTGTTCGTTTGCCCCCTATAATATATATATAAAAAAATATATATCAATAAGTAATATGGACTCTATTTTTGTTTCAAAAGTCTACATTAATGTTTGCGAAGTCGCGAGCATAAGTTAGTCTTTCATTATAATGTATACGAAAAAAGCACGTACCTGAATACAGTGTATGCTCGTTATACATAAAGCACTCAACAGTTTTATAATTTACAACATAATCATTTATATTCAAGTCTGCGAGTGTTTTATCTGTTAGATGGTTTCGTTCGAATCCGGTTTTTCCAATAATATTAGCATAAATAATATTGGTGGTTCGTGGAATACGAATAAAATTGCATAATCAGGGTAATTTGTGAATTATTACGGTAACTACATTCGTCGGTAAACAAGTTTATCATATTTATTATATATAAAATGTGCGTGTATATGTAATATTAATGGTAATTTGTTTGTGTACTTAAGCGGTCGTCACCTGGTTAGTTCTTAGATATAGTTATATACGTTAGGTGGTGCTGTTGTCGAAATCCAAATATGCTTTACCAGGCAAATTAAAATTGTACAATTTTTTTTATGGCCTCAAATTTTTCGTCCATCTGTCGCATGTCGTTTTACAGCTGGCCGCAGAATAAGTGTGAAATCAAAGGTGCTCCGTAGAGCAGCCAATATGGTGGCGCCCATGGGTCAATTCAAAATGATTCAATGATTTAAATGAATAGTGTGCTTAGTTTCTAGAATGGTGTAAAAACGCGATTTTTATACTCAAAATGGAATAATTTTCCGAAAATTTTCCAGCGAAATGCATACGACCCGAAAAAAGTTTCACTTGCATCGCAGTTTCATAAAACCACACAATATTCAAAATCAAAATCAAAAATACTTTATTGAGTTTAGGGCCTGAGAAGGCATTTATGAACGTCAAAGTTACCACCGGTTCGAAAAACAACCCAGTCACCGAGAAGAACCGGCAAGAATCTCGATGTCGTTTATCTTTTCATCAAACATAGTTTTAAGAACTTTACGAACATATTTTAAAGAACATTTTTATGGTTAAATATATATACTAGCTAATCCCCGCGGCTACGCACGCGTTTTTTAAGTTATATAAAATAGTAAGAAGAGGTAGAATTACAGAAATGGTCTTTCAAAAACATTTATAGGTATGGCACGCACGCCACCTACTGTAATATGTAACGTGTACATTAAATATGTAAATACTAACAGTATGCAGGACAGGATTTAGCATCAACAACATATTTGGAACTTTAACCCACTATTTATATAGTTATCTCCCTCGGTGTTCACTTACACTATGTAAGAAATTAATGAAAATTTCAAGCTATATAATATCTCTTAAAAATGTTATTATATAGATATCTATACTACATATAATAAAAATGAAGTGTCTATATGTAATATCAAAATCACGACTTTTTCTGATTGGATATGAACGTATACACGATTCTGATAACAAAAATATAATTATTAAATTTTTGTCTGTCTGTTTGTTCCGGGTAATCTGCGAAACGGCTGGACCGATTTTGACAAAAATTTCACTGACGGATAGTTAAAATTACAGCGGATGACGTAGGCTATTTTATTTTAGACTAGCTGGCATCCGTGTCTTCGTCTGTAGTACTATCTCCAAAACGATTGGACCTATTTTCATGGGACTTTCACTAACAGATAGCTAACGTTATAAAAAGTAATTAAAGCTTTTTTATTTTGGACTACCTGTTATCCATAGCTTCGTTTGCAGTACTATCTCCAAAACGTTTGAACTACTTTTCACGGAACTTTCACTAACAGACAGCTGATCTTATAAGAAGTAATTTACAATTATAAAAAAAAAAACGCATGCGGAGCTGCGAGCAACAGCTAGTTATCAATATAATATGGTGTTTACTATCATACAAAAAGTAATCACTCTTCTGTTCTGCAAGAAATTGTATTATGGAACTCTTAAAGTAATACGTCTCTGGTCTAATATTAAAAAGACCTCTTCTATCTTCAAAATTCCCATTAATTATAATGTTGAATTGTAAACAGTGAGTTGGTATTTGTATTTCTAATTAAAAATACAGAAAGAGTTAAAGTCTTAAAATGTTGCGTTATTTAATATAAATCAAGATATAAAACTCTACATGTATCTGTTAGCAGTTTTTAATATTTCACAGTTCAAATAATGCTTGATTGAACTCAATGCAATATTCTTGTACGTTGCTATGGTTACTGATTTATGTAGACGCGACCGCCGTTAATTAATCAAGCTGGCCGCAGTATTGACCAAACGAATAAATTAATATATCTATATAGAGATTAGTTTGTATTGGTGAAAATCTACTATAGAAAAGTGTACCACAATGTCTTTGATCAGAGTTAGGTACTTTACGGTACACGGTACGGTACGGTACAGGTCTTTTACTTATTCTTAGATTGTTTTTTTTTTATATATATTATAGGGGGCAAACGAACAGGTGGGTCACCTGATGGTAAACAATCACCACCGTCCATAGACACTAGCAACACCAGGGGAGTCGCAAGTGCGTTGCCGGGCTTTTAATATATGTGGGCCTCCGGCGCTCTCACTAACCGAACGAAACGCAACAGTGCAACCACTGTTACTTCACGTCGGTTTTCTGTGAGAGGGTGGTACTACCCCGGGCAATATAAACCTACCAATTTTCCAGTTACTATATATTTCCCTTTCGATTTTGAGGACTTTCCTGGTGTATTTTCGAAGGGTAAGGCCTAATGTTAATAATGACCTTAAAAATATGTCCTTTCCAAAAAAAAAAAAAACATAATTGTCCAAAACGATTTATAAATCACAAAACTGTAATGTAATAAACATTTTAAAAAAATACAGCCGAATTGAGAAATTCTTCCTTTTAGATGTCGATGAAAAATATATTTTTTATTCTGGATTTTGCCAACGAATCTTCTAGATTATAACTGCCATTATCAAGGAGGTACTCATATTACAAGCGTCTTCTGATCATTTCAATGTTCTAAGAAGATGGCGGCCTCCTTTTTAAAACTTTCCAGGGAGTTATTGTAGCATCTCAGAATTCATGCTCTGTGGTATTATTTTTCATCCACTTCATTTGTGCACAATAATCGAACTATATTACGTTAAACGACACCCATTTACAATATATACAGACAAATAACACAAGGTTATTAATGTAATATAAACGTCACTACATGATAGTCTCGGATCCCGCCAAAAACTTTAAACAGACGCACATATAAATCACGATATCATCAGCGACCAATTATGTAAACAATGCCATCTGTGTTTCATCGAAGCAAATTAATCAACATGGCGTCTTAGAAACAAAGAACTATAATTCGGGCGGTAACCGCGGTACTGTTACGTCGATATATAATATTATATAATAATAATAATTTATACCGTTTACGATGTTGCCATATAGACCGAGACACGAAAGCTCTTCGGTTTGATCGGCCACACGGAACATAAATTTCCAACCGATTAACCGGCCCTAGAAATACGCCTCCGTAGAATAACCTCTCTTGTAAATATCATTTTATTTATTTTTATAGCTATTTAAGTCGTTATTTTTACCCGTAGTTTTTATGCGTTTGTCTATTAATATTTATCTATACATATATAAATAGGCTACAATTTTGATATAGTCCAAAACCTTTTGGTTTGTTTTTGTCAATCGATTCTATTATTTTTTCTTGGCTAGTGTTATCAATTAAACGTTTCTAGATTTTTTTTTTGATTAGCTTGTGATGAGTTGAAAACTTGGTTTTCAAGTCTTCATTCGTCATGCTCCACGCTCTTTACGCCAACAACCTATATCAATAAAAATCAATAACCGAATGTATATAAGCGCATCACTTCAGAATGGCTGCTTCTATTTGGATAATTCTTTTTGCTGTGTTCGTAATTATCTGGACTAATAGTAAAATAATCTAGTATAATCGATGCTATGATGTCATGGTAATGTTACTACACGGTACTCGAAATAGAAACGATTTCGTTGCTTTATTTTTTTTCCACACAAAATTGACATTCATTGATAGCTAGCAACCAATTATAACCTCAAATTTTAAAAAGACATCGTTTCTTGTGAGATTATTCAAGGCAATTTGAATTTGTACTTTAGGTATTTGCTTTGTTTGAGTGACGCGCCGACCCTCTCCTCGGGCGAGAGATTTAGAAACTGAAAGTTGTTGGTGAGACGTCTCGAGCGTTCTTAAGAATTTCTCTGTTAGTAACTTTAGAACAATTTGCGGTCGGCTATTTACAAATGTAAATTGAGAGTTATTGTAATGAATACAGATCTTTTCTTAAATATATATTAAATACTTAAGAAAATATGCTGTATATAAAGAGTTTATTGTAATACACATACAATATTTAAACGTCGCGAATGTATCTTTGGCGACGCAATGTCGTAACGATGAGGTGCCCATCACTGCAAGCGGTTTATAAATCATGTATTGGCGTGCAGCGGGGCTCTTCTCGACGGCATAACAACAGTGACCTATTCGTATATCGCGATACCACCGTTCACGCCAATGTGATAGTGTGGACAACTTCGTTCTCGCACACACGCCGCGGCCTCCCTTAGCAGCATCTCAAGCCTACTGTTCGATTCTTCGGAGTAGAGACCTCGAATAAGCTGCTAGCGTGATATAGTAACACCTCATTCACTTGTTTCCTGCGTAACACCACACTGCACTCCATACACGTGCACAGTATGGACACAGGTTCTGTGAGCGATTCTTTTTCCTATTTTTTTTTTTAAATACATGTACACTTTCTTGTTAAACATATAAAGGTATGCATATGTATTTCGTTAAAGTATACATGTATGGTTAATTTAGCTCGCATGGTTAATTTAGTTTGAGTTCGTGTATGAGTTATTCAGGGCAACAGCCCAAGCCGGAGTTCGGCTATTTTGGCACCCTTGAGCCATTCGGCTGAGTGACGTAAGCGCTCGTCCTAAAGGTCCCGTGAAGCTGTGAAGCCCCGTCAGATCAACAGCCGTTAGTCAGTTCGAAAAAAAAAAGTACCGTGGCGTTCTATTGTACACAGTCGTAAAGTGCGGTAGCTCTGTCCGATATTATATTGAAATATTATGATACAGTCGCGGCTAGAAATAAAAACTCTTCCGTTGGCTAACAAACGGTACATTCTAAAAAATACCTCGTGCATTCACGCCGTAGGAACAATTGCCAGTGTCGATGTTTTTTATTTCACTGTCGTTGCATTGATAAAGCATTTGAACTGTACGTGTTCTTTTTTGACATGTTGCATTGCTATAAAAATATTAAATAAGTTAAGTAATAACGGTAATTTATATATCGTGACTATAGGAGTTGTTCATTCGAAAAATTTTAATGGTGTATTGATAATATAATGTATTTTGCATCCGACTGTCAATTGTCATTTTCTGACGCATTTTGTTTGTTGAAAATCATGAATAAAATATATTTAACAGGGCATAACTTTTTTTAATTACTATTTATTTTATTTATAATTCCATGCTCTTATAATTTTATTTGAGTATAAACAATTATATCTCACTGATAATAATATACCTTTTAAGTTAATTGTCATAAAGATTTTAAATATTTTTACCATTCTACGTCAAAGAATATAAATATTGAAATAAAAGAAAATATATTTCTAACGTATACTTATACATTATACAATGAGAGAATGGAAATCGTCGTGGACCAACTAAAGTGGGCGATAATTGAAAAAGTTTTCCAACTATCCACAGAATGTTTCAAAGTAATTCATTAGTAGAACAAAATCGATTAATGTTTTTGGATAACCATAATAGTCACCTTCTAAAAAAAGTTTATTTTGAAGTATGCATATACTTATTATATGAATATGTTTCATATATTGTCACTAGTTATTTCCTCATGTCTATAAATGTAACGGGTGACATATGTACATAAATAGAAATCAATTTGCAAATCTATGTAAGCGCATTACTTCAAAGCGGCTGCACCTATTTGGCTTATTCTTTTTTGCTGTGTTTGTTATTGTCAAGACAAGCTTTATATAACTGAAAATGTTTGGAAAATCGTACGGAAAACTAAAAAATTTGGGTTAAAAACATAACCATATTCACAAGTAGATGGCGATAAGTACACGTTTATTTTTACAATAATAACTTTTATCATTATTGTAAATCTACTCCTCCTTTTGTTGAAGTCGGTTAAAATGTGGCTTATGTTACCCGGGCCATAATAATGAATCGATTGTCACCTTGTTCATTAAAATCGGATAAATAGTTTAGGCACTACGTACATACAAACATACATACATGCATAGATATATACATACAAAGACTGTTAAAGTCATAACTCTTCCTTTTGGCTTCGCCGTAGTTAGGTAAAAAAAAGTTATTGAGTGAGTAAGACAGAAGATAACGGGGAAATCTTCAAAAGTACTAAAAGAATTGACAGATTGTCATTCAGTTGTCATTTTATTACATTACAGGGTCGTACTGTAAAGAGATGATTTTGTTTTATTTTCTACGTTAGTAAATACGCGGGAAGTCAAGGCGGATAGCTAGTCTATATATAAATAAGCGAAGGCAAAACAATTTAGTATCTTTTTCTCCTATGTTTTTCAACCGATTTTTTTTTGTTTAGTATCTATTACAAGCTTTAGTGTAACCAATATAAAAAAAAGTAGTGTGTACTTATGTACACGCGTTAAAAATTACACTTCTTTGGCGTAATAAGATAAAAATCTTATCAAAAATTTTATCTTTCGCCTTACTCTACGTTGGTAGAAAAGATGAAACTAACAATAGAAAAAAGGTATTTAATACATACATACTTTTTTTGAATAAAATGTTGACTATAGCTAACTTCAGGGTGTCGATTTTCGTGACGGTGTGCGCGCGCAACGATAAAATTTACTCTCATCATTTTTCCCTTACTCGCCAAGAGATGTACAACTTCAAAAATGGAAATAGACAATTTTTTTCATACAATCGATGTGTTGAAGCCTTTACCAATAAGACTCTATTCGTAATACGTCACGTTCCTTACGCCTACACTCTACAATATTTCTATACTATTCAAAATGGTAGCACTATTTAAAAATATGTTTACAAGCAAAAAAAACCTTTGTACCCTAAATTAAGACCGAATTTTGACCGCTCGACGACCACTATTTCATATAAAGCGACGAAATGAAATAATACAGGGATGATACTCAAATGTCTGGGTCAAGAGCAATTTAGACGCCCTATGTTCAGAAAGGGTTTTACGCAATATATTTTACAGTAATAAATATGTAACCATTTGTGTATCTGATTGTATACGAAATTAAATCCTTTAAAAAAATAGTTAGGTAAGTGCCAGACTGTTATGTAGGTTAAAGGGTCAAATGTTAGTAGACATTGCGGTAATCACATATTTCAGGCATCATGCCATTTGGCATAGAGATTTTCCTTTATTTTCAAACTATAATATAGATATAAAAGTGTATAGTTACTTATACAATTCTTACGCTCGTGACGCAATTAAAATGTCGTTTGCGCCACAAGAAATTTATTTAGTACCCATATATATACAGTAAATATACTTACCATCACACAATTACGCTATATACATATTTAGCTGTGTGGTACCAGCAGAGTAGAATAGCACCACCCTATATCTTCCCAGGGTATCGTAAAAGGCGATTAAGGGAGTGTGAGATAGTACTGACCCCTTGTAACCTTCTCACCGTGATACTGGACCATCTATCTGAGTGCTTCTCCGGTCGTAACGGTTCCCGTTCCATTGGGTTTAGAAGAATAAGGATGAGTATGTGCATCTGTGTCTTGCGCGTACACTTAATATATCCTGCGCATCTGACCGCTTCTCAAAGTGGTCGCCATAGCCGAAATCGGTCGGATTCATCAATCAATCAATCATACATATTTATGGCTTATAATGTTGTAGTAAATGTGCATGAAATACTTAAGGTAACTAATGTATTCAATTTGATAAGGATTAATACTGTATCCGTCTACATAGCCTTCCAATTACTTTTTTTATTTTTTTTTTCGAACTGACTACACTGTTGACCTGGCAAGACCTCCACAGTTTCATTAATACTGTATTCGTCTACATAGCCTTCCAATTACCTTATTATATATGACCATGTTTTTAGAAGATAGATGGGTATAGTAAGCTATCCTTGCCATCGCAGACTTTTTTGTAGATCTCTAAAAGAGGAATCTCTCACTATGCATTGTTTTGTTATAATTCAAAAGAATTAGGCAGTGTTTTCGATGAAAGGCCCCAAGCGGCTTAATTTTTCCAACACTTCCGACAATTATCGTTATATTTCAACCAACTTACACCAAACCTTGACAAATTATATACCTAAACCTTCCTAATGTATTACTCTATCTATTGGTAAAGACCGCATTACACATCGGGAACACTACTTTTTCTATATGGAAAGTTCTCTATGTGCTTCTTTGTACTCCTCAGTACGTGTATGCAAACTTTAATGGCAATTGTTCCAATAGTGAAAGAGTAACAAACATGCATTCGCGTTTACAATATTATTCGCGTAGCAGTACTACGAAAAATCTGTAGTATTCGTAACATTGTAATGCGTAGCATACTACGACTACATGCTACGCCCGCGTAGAACTGTACGTGAGCGTTACGAATTCTTAGAATTGTACTATCGTTATACAGTACATTTGTTCGTTGTCCTAGCAACGATATGCTTTATTAGATGATGTAATACATCGATTATTGTATCCTTTAACCAGTCCTTATGATAATTTGTGCCTGTAGATACTTTATAATATTGTATATGCGTATATCAATTTCTTTATTTGTTACGGTGTAATTTTGCATATACGTTGTCATGGGTAGAGAAACGGCATAGGGTACTCGTTTCGTTCCCGAGGGATCTATAGGGTATTATCTATAATACATACATTAAACCCTCGGCTGATTTTTTAAGATCCAGATCTAAAAATTCACGACACCGTACACTGTAAATTTCTTGGTTTAGTAAAAAAAAGTTCGTGCATATGAAAAACTAATATAAAAATACATTTTATATAAAAATTATAATTTTGCAATACATACTTTTTATTTTTCAAAGTTTTGTATTATATTAAACCAGGTATTTTTATTAGCTTATACTGCCAACAGTCTGTTGATCTGTGCCTCATGAAGTCTACATTCGTTTGTATGGGGAAGTTAAGCCTTTACGGTTTTGAACAATCCAGAAGTTAAAGCGAACGAAACAGCGAGCAAAATTTAAATGAAGGAAATATTTACAAAATGTCCATTTTGTTATAACTCAATGATTTATTATAGTAAGAAAAAATAACAAAAACTGTGTAGTTTTGTGACACCACGATGAGAGTACAATTATTTTTGGATCGCAAGCATTTAACTGATAATTTTTGGAAAATTATTCGATTATTGTAGTAAAATCGCGTTTTTCAATTTACATAATACTCGTATATACAATTATTCAGATGATAGACGCATATTAAAAACTGAGCACAATATTTATTTACATTATTGAATCCTTTTGAATTGAGTCAAGGGCGCCGCCATATTGGCCTTAGGTGCTTTGCCGAGAGCTTTTCACTTAGCCCCTACCCCACGGCCGGCTGTAATGCGACATGCGATAGATGAACGATAAATTTAAGGCGATCTAAAAAATATACTTAAAAATTTTTGAACTAGAATAAAACGGAGTTCAAAAAAAGCTTTATTCTAAAAAATACAAATATCTCAAATAAACAATCCTGCTAATATTTCATTCACTATCATACATTTTCTATTTGATTTTCAGGAGTTCTCTTGTATCTTCAAAATCCAAGGTCCAATGCTATTAAATATCTCAATTTAATTGGGATCCCTTTAAAATATCCCTTTGCCAATAAAAAAATCATGACGACTTTATACATGACAAAGTTCTGAGGTAAGAAACATTAAAAATACAGCCGAATTGAGAACCTCTTCTTTTTTTTTAATTCGGTATAAACGTATGCTGAGCCGCGGGCACAGTTAGTTTTATATCTAAACTTACCAAATAATAGGAAGAAGGAACGTAAACATGCTAAGTAAATACTATTCCAACTTCACGTTACATAAGTCACGATGATTTTGTAACATAAAGTTGACCTCATTTATTATCTTTGTTGCGTAAAAGGAACATGACACGTGGCATAATATTTAAAACAATTTTATAACCCACGCACGCTATTCCCTAATGTCTCGATGTGTTTTATATATATATTTTTTCGAACTGTCTACACTGTTGTTGACCAGGCAAGGCCTTTACAGTTTCACCGGAGTCGTGTTTTATAATTTTTTTCTTTTTTCATGGCTTACTCTTAAAAAGTTGAATAATAATGTAGGTGCGTGAAATTCCCTATGTAGGTAAATAATCTTATTTGCAAGAATAGTTCCCATCAATCAATCAAAGATACTTTATTCAGTTAAGGCCCTCAGAAGACTCTTATGACCGTCAAAGTTACAGCCGGTTCGAAAAACAACCCGGTCATCGAGAAGCAAGAAACTCGATCTGCTTTATCTTTTCAGCACACAAAATATATTTTAACGAACATACAGCATTATAGACATAGATAGTTACATTGGCGTTCGTTGGATGAACAGAGAAGGACGTCATTTCTAGATTGAAACAATTCAAAAAAGAATTGTATCAATTGTTAATCCATATGCTAGACGTCCGCGCTGGCCTCGCACGGTTGCACTTACGGAGAAAATAATATTTACGCGTGGATAAAATTTTGTCGCAGTGCGTGTATCTCATAACTTTACAATTATATAAATAATAGCCGATTGATGGAATGTTTTAGGAGTACATGAAGAACAATCAAGAATTGAGTGTGTGCAAAAAATAAAAGGAATGACCTGTTTTATTGTTCTGTGAAAGAAGAACGCCGTATTAGTTTATTGTTTTATTCTACTTTTAACAATACTCTTTAATTCCATGTACATGTGACGTAACATTAATGGACATATATCTCAATGGCATCCAGTGACAGTAACGTCTATTACAAGATAGGTTATTGAAGTTATACTTCTTTTGGCGCGTTAGGGAAAAATTATGAGAGTAAATTTTTACGATGCGCGCGCACACTTCACGAAAAACCGACACCCTGAACTTAGTTATAGTCAACATTTTATTTTAAAAAAGTATATATGTATTAAATACCTTTTTTCTATTTTTAGTGTCGTTTTTTCTACAAACATAGAATAAGGCGAAAGATAATAATTTTAAAAATATTTTTTAAGTATAACTTCTAACGGGTGTACATAAGTACACACTACTCTTTAATGCCATAGATTATTAATACAACACATAGTAAGGGTGACGAGGAGAGAAGAAAGATATTCAACCAGAAAAGTTTTAAGAATGAAAGTGGACAGATATGAGTGTAGAGGAAGAACGAAAAAGGTAGATTGTGTGAATTGTCTGTATGAAAGATGTCAATACCTGAGGTGACAACTAAAAAGGGAGAATGGAAAAGAAAAACATGTTGTGGCAACCCTACTAAGGTAGGATGAGGATAAGAAGATGATGATAAATACTATGTTTCCTGCCCACCTTGCTGAGAATTCCTATTGAAATTTTATTATTGAATTTAGTTCAAAAAATGGCAAAAGGTTAATGAAATAAAAAAAAGGTGTTGTGCGTTTCGCAACGATAGAAGTGAAACTTCAGTAAATCGACATAAGAATGAGATGAGTATATATAACAAGGGTAGGATAATTACAAAGTTTATTTGTTTAAAAATGAAAGTATTTTGATTCATTTTAAGAGATATTTTATTTAACATATGTTACATAATTTATTGCTCAAGTTCCATATTTTCAGTTTCAACAAACAAGATATAAAGATACTCACAAACACTGTTAAATAATAACACACCACGTTGACTTCTTACTAAAAAGCTGTAATACGCAGCCGCATACAGTGTACAGTAGTACACGTATTTTTCACATATACTAACATACATTAAGTTCTCAAGTACAAGCAAGTATTAAACAGTGTGCAATATACATACACACCGACCTTTGCTCTCTCGCTCTGGCTCACTAATTACAGGCGACTATGCTTAGAAGACGGGAGCGGCGATGCTACGAAGCATGGCACAAAGAGGAGAGACCGATAATATAAAATAGTATGTATATTTCTGTCTCATTCTTTGCGGTATTTGTGTCTCTTACCTGTTGTTTTTCCGTTGCACCCGGTTTGAAATCACAACGATTCTAAAGAAGTTTCACATCAATAAGTAGTCTACGAAAAATTTCGCAGCGATTAATCATAGTCCTATACCAATACTTTTAGTTGTTTTGACGCTATTGAATCTCAAAGGAACTGTATTTTCATACACATATAGATGATATAGTAAATTTTCTGAAATTGATATATAAGCGTAACTCCACCTACAATATATCATACACGTAACTATTTGACCTAAATATATAACTAAATAAACTCGTTAGGTAAGTCTGCCTGTTCACTGTTTATTACAGTTTTATGACCTCTAATAAATTCCCCGACAATATACAGTAGTACCTAATAAGGGAAACGCAGATGTGTATCCGGCAGTACTTGAGTAAAGCCAATGTCTGATATTTGTGATCCTCAAGGCGTAAATAAACTACAGGCTGTCCCATAAATCATTGTTGGACTGATAGAGAGCTCACGGAAATAGGTGTGACGGACAAAAGGAAAATGAAATAGTTGTTACCAGGGAACAAGTAGTTATGTTTTTCGAATCGTGACCCTATTTATAAAATCTTTGTAAATGGTTTTATTGGTCACCTCCGGCTTCGTATATTTTTTTTTATATTATAGGGGCAAACGAACAGGTAGGTCACCCGATGGTAAATGATCACCGCCGTCCATAGACACTAGCAACACCAGGGGTGTTGCAAGTGCGTTGCCGGCCTTTTAAATATGTGGGCCTCCGGCGCTCTCATGGACCGAACGAAACGCAACAGTGCAAGCACTGTTACTTCACGTCGGTTTTCTGTGAGAGGGTGGTACTACCCCGGGCGAGCCGACCCATTCATGCTAAAACCAGTAATAGTTAATAGCTTCAGCCTAGCTCTACCACCAAATTAAATGGCTATTAAACAACTTAACGTCAAACTGCCAATATTTTTGAATGTAATTTTTTTAAACGAAAGATCTTTAACCACGTTGAGCGATTAAAAAAAAGGAAACTATATGAAAGGAGAAACGTTAAGGGGTCGCATCACCGATGATCTCAACATGCTCGTGACGTATTGCGCTTGCGCCAGACTAGCGAGGCGTAGTATAGCGGCCTGTGTACATGTAATATCAACATTTTGTATTTAGCTTGTGCAGCCCACCATATGTTTGATTAATTTACAAACTGTGTATAACTATTGTTCGGAGTGTCAATAGATGTGAATGTTAATGATTTAAATTTACAAATTATGACATTTAAATAATTCAGACTATAATTGATTTAAAAATTCATAAAAGAACAGTTATTCCGTTGTTTTGAGTATTCACTTCTGTTGGCAGTTCTTATGACTGTCTCGACAGATTTTATCCATAAAAAGTACTATTCTCGAGCTATAGGTCAAATCTATACTGACGCGGGCAAAGGCTAGTTACTTATATATTTGCCACAATTTTCTTAAATAATATATTGGAAGTTCATTCTCAACTAAAGTTTTTTGGATGTGGTAAGAATACGAAAACTTCTAATCGAAATTTAGTGCAAAGTTTCAGACGCAAAAAGGACGGAAATATACAGTTGGACAGAGAGAAAAAAGGAAAGAACTACGGGACAACCGAGAGAGATAGTTGAATGCGATAAAAAGGGATAGGATGATAGTTCGTGTGGAGGTAAATGTCTGTTAGTAGGTTAAGGGGTGCGTTATCTTTTCCGAATTGAATCTTGCCTTTTGTTTTTTTGTTAATTTATGTAAAACGCACACGACATTTAAATGTTACTTAAAGATGTCTCACTTTTGTAAAACATCTTTCTCTATTTTTTACCGGGCTTCAAAAAGGTTTTCATTTCGTTTGTTTTTTTTTTTAATGTTTGTTGCCTCAAAACTTTGCCACCTATAAACCGATTTTTTTTCCTCTTTTGCACTACATGATAATCTATTTTAATTCGTTGCCAACCATCATCATCATCATCAATATCTTACTTTTATCTCACCTAAGTAATGTTAGCACAACATGTTTGGCTTTTCCATTCTCCCCTAGAGATGTCATCTCAGTATTCACACCTTTTATACATATATCATTTTTCACACAATCCATCCACACGTTTTTCGGATTTCCTCTACCCCTATATCCGGCCACTTTTAAACTCAAAACTTTTCTTGTTACATAACTTTAATCTCTTCTCATAATATGCCCGTACCACGCTAAGCTATTACACGTGAAAGAAGTTCATGGCACTAGTTAGTTATCTCATAAGGAATATGTTATGTCGTATGGGCGTTCATCAATCGATTTCTCGTCGTCGTAAAACCAAACGTGTCATAATAAACAGGCCGGTTACACAATCAAGGTCACGTGATTGAGATAACCACACATACTAGGACGATTCCTAATCAATAATATGTCGTGCACACGCGGTATCTGTATGCAGGCGGTATGATTAGCTTTAGCACACGGTTTGTTTATCATAGCCTATCTATACATATAATAAGAATGTAAATCCAACGTGTCTGTACTTTTTGATTTTTGAGAAAAAATTGTTGCAGGTGTCTAGGAATAAGTAATAGAATCCATTTCGATCATTTTTAGAAATGTCTGTCTGTCTGTCTGTCTGTTTGTTTGAACAGGCATCAATGGTAAAGTACCAGGTTTCTGATAAAACTCTAGCAAGTTTGTGTTGTAAATATTACAAGTTATTGCACCTTATCACATTTTAGGAAAATTTGTTATTACAATAAAAAATAGAGACTAAAATTGGTCATTGAACATAAATGTAAGAAAAAATCGTCTTTAGACGCAATAACACACTACATTTTAGACGACAACAGATGGCGCTAAAGTAAAATTTTATTGGTTTACTGTGGTAAGAATATTATGCAAGGAAGAGTACAGATAACAATGAGATTATTTCTGTTTGTTAGATTTATTTCGAATTATAATTTTCATAAATTAACCTTGATTCTAATGTCTTAATTACGCTTTCACTTAATGAATACTTTTTGGTTTATGCAATAGGGAGCTCGCATTTTCTTCCAGCGGTACTCTGGAGAAAAAAGACTGCAGGCAGTGCTAATAAAAGAAAGGATAACATAAAAATAATAATAAGAATGACCTATGTGAAGTATATATGAATGAATACTATAAGCCTTCGGCTGATTTTTTAAGACTCCGATTTAAAATGGCAGATTATGTTTTCAATTATGTTTTTTAATTTCACTGCATCGTAAATTGTAAATTTAATGGTTTAGTAAAAAAATCTCGTACAAATGAAAAAATAATTTAAAAATACATTTGACATGAAAATTATTATTTTACAATTTATCATTTGTTATTTTTCAAAGTTTTGTAATAAATCAGGTGTTTTTTAAGCGTATGCTGCTAACAGTCTATTGACCTATGCCTCATGAGGTTTACATTCGTTTGTATAGAAGTTAAATATTTATGGTTTTGGACAGTCCAAGGGTTAATATTGTTTTTACAGTTGTTAAATTAGAATATTAGTGTTATGTTACTCCTATACCTGCGTGTATCTTCACGAAGTTTCGTCCATGTTCGCAATAAATTTAGATGCGGACACACATTATCATCGTGTGCTACGAACTATCTGACTGTATGACGATAGATGCAGCAATATAGCTAGGCACCCTACCCTACCCTACCCTAATCTGGATGGATGGATGGATCTTACGGAGAGAAAAATTTACAAAAAAACCCTGAAAAAGTCTAAAAACAACACTTTTCTATACTCCCATACAAACGATTCGTAATAATACCTAAAACTCAATTTGAACTTGAATACCATACCATAAAGTGTAAGTGTTAGTGGAGAGGTTCCGGGAAGGCAAAACAATTGAGTGACGTTAGTATCGTATAAATATTAATGTCAATATTTGTCAATATTTATACGACGGTAACATTTAACATTATAAAAAAAAAATATATAGAATCGACTGTTAGGCGGTACGAAGTTCGCCGGGTCAGCTAGTTATTAACATATAACTGTTTATTTGCATTTATTTGTTGTGTTTATTTTATTTGCGTCACTTGGATCGATATAGTATGAATAATTAATTAAATATTTCAGTTATGTTGAACATTTAACCTAGATCAAAGTTGCCATATACTGTGTATAATTGAATTAAATACCTTAAAAGATATCGAAGACTTAAAAATACAACAAAAAAGGTTTTCTAACCTTCTTTGTTGAACTGTAAATGTCGAAGCGGGTAAAGATTGATCTAAATCGTTCGAATACTTATGATGCCACATTAATATATGCAAACATGCCAAGCCGGGAGGAGTTATTAGTTTTTAATTTTTTTTTATATTGTCACCTGTGGGCTTTATCCACAATACAGTCGGTGTCATGTGGCGGGTGTGATAATTCAAGTAATAAATAAACAACAAGAAAATGTTTAACGGAAGCTGAAAAAACTAAAATTTCAATCCTTGTTGAAATATAACCACATCTAAAGTAAAACGTTAATGACAAAACACATTGTTACGGGGATAGGTACAAAAGTAGATACTAACACAGAAACTAAATACGTTATATGTATGGATATAACAAACATGAATATCGTGGAGCTAAATATCTATGTTTAAATAGACAGAGACAAAACAGTTAAGTTATCTACGTCTTCTGTTTCTCGACTGATTTTCTTTATTTTATTTTTTCTCGTAATTTACGAAGTACAATATTTATACAATATATATTAATATGTGTAGAAAATATTATGTACCACATATTATGACCAAATTTCAAACAGTGCACGACCATTGGTTGCTGATAAATTATGAATCATCTAACAACAATTGGTAGTGATTAAATCGTTCAAATACCTTTTATCTATACACACAAATATAATAGAAGTATCTCCTGTTTGTTCTTTGTCCGGGTAAATTGTCAAAACCGTTGAATTGGTTTTGACAAAACTTTTATTGCCAGATAGAGGAGTTTTAGTGGTTTAGTTTTAAAAAGTCGCGGAATATCAGCTACTTTGTGAATTAAGTTTATTGGGTAAAAAAAACATGTATGCAGTTCACAGGCAGAATACGATAAATGATTCGTATAAACGATAATGTAGATGTATATGTTTTTCTCTTTTTAATGTCGCTTTTTCGTTTCATCGACTTTCAACTAACAACGAGGTTATCACAAAAATATATTATATCAATAGGTAGAAAATTTTAAGATATCGTTATAGTTCTTGTTGTAATATAATTTGTATAACAATTAATATTTCTTTTGTATAGGTATTTATTAAAATATGTCACTCGTTAGATTCCATTGTTGTGTTCAGTCACTGAAGTGATACGTTACACACTAAATCACGATCACCTATTTTGGTCTTATAATTTTTTCAAAAATTATTCCAATACAATGTGAAATAATATTTTTTTTTACATTGTTTGTTGTAAACAGTATATATAAAAAAATACGAAACGTGTAATAAAAAATATTATCAATGGCCACGGCAGCGTGGTTCGGTTATACCCGGAACCGAACGCATCTACAAAATGGCGGGAGTGTAAAGCATAGATAATAAAAAAAATATTCTGCATCTATCTCCATTTCAGTGTAATATTATGTAAGCGCGGTGAATTATTTATTAACACACGAATTGAGAAATGAAAGCTAAAATAATTCGTGAAAAAAACAAACAATATAGAAATAAGGTGGCGTCAGTTGGTGACAAAACAGTTTCGTGTTATTATTCCATCGAACATTATTCGAGGTTACTCGAGATAGAATACAGACCTCGCACTACAATAAATTTTCCGCTCAAATTATACTCGGTCCCCAGAGATTTTTCCTCATATTTTGTAAGCATGTTTCCTTTAGGAGTCTCGGTCGTGTTATTGTGTACCTATATGTCTTTTTTTTACGCCCGTATTTAACTGAATTATTTGGAATTAAATGTAACTTATTTAAAACTTCAATGTCATTACAAAGAGATCCATAATAAAATAACTTTTTCACTCGTTCAATGTAATGTACTTTAATCGTTTTCTATTTTTTAAATACATTTTTACATTACTTCTAGAGCTTTCTTGTAATTTATTGTTTACATAGTGTATTATGTAGTGAGGGACGTATAAAAATGGCGTATCGAATTTCAGTGAGGTAAAATAACCCAAGCCCAATAATGACGAACACGTACACGGAAAAAGGATTTTACCAATTCAAAATGTCGGAGTTTTTTGGCGGGATCTTAGTCTGTCGTGTAGTGGATTTTATATTTTATTCGTAATCTTGTGTTATTAGATTCTATATTTTGTAATATTGGTGGTGTTTTACGTAATATAGTTCGGTTATTGTGCACAAGTTAAGTGGATAGGAAACAATACCACGGAGCATGAATTCTGAGATATCACAAAAACTCCATGGAAAGTTCCAAAAACCAGGCAGCCACTATCTTGTTAGAGCATTGAAATGATTACAAGACACTTGTAATATTATTCCATACTCGAAAATGGCATTAATAATCTAGAAGATTGGTTGCAAAAAAAAAAAACAAAATGTCAATCTAAGTTTACTCAATTTTGTTAACAAAATTAATTACAGTGAAGTTTTTACTTTCGGAAGCCTAGAGGTCAACATAGGTCCAGTCTGAGTCAACTCTCGTATGTAAACCCCAACAGGCCACTCCCAGTGGAAAAAGTGTATGATATACCTTTTGCCTTCCAATAGAAGTCTTGACGCATACCTTGCAATACATACTTACCGAGCATGAAGGCTACTAAAGACAGAGGTATCACTGTTGCTTTGCTGATGCTTAAAGAACGTGTTTCAGTCCTTTTCTGAAGAGCTTCATGTTATAAATCTGAGGGAACACCTTCCCGGGTATCGCCAAGTCGAGGTGCGCCGTGCGCCCTTGTGCTAGTCGTCTATACAAAATCGGGTGAGTGCCTGAAGCGCTCCCCTTAGTAGTCCGGTGAATCTGTAAAGGCCTCCGGGTCAACAGGGTAATCAGTTCGAAAAAAAAAATCCCGGGTAGCTCGTTAGAAGAACAATAATAACAGGAATTAGCAAAGTAATTGACGTTCGATTTGTATTGTACTATTCTTACAATACGGCTAAATTGTCGTCAATTTGTCATCGTTCAATTAAGATAAGAAAAAAAATCAACAAAACTGAACCAACGACCCGTCAATCGCTTCATGTTCTCACGAAAATTGATGGTCCTTAAACGATCGGGATATATTACATGTATAACCGATCAGGACGTGTGAATGATGAATGTGCGAAATAGAAAAGAGATTGGATCTATATATCTGCGTTTTCCATTCCGACAATACTTCCCTTTGATATTCAATCGCTTTGTGGTACTTTATCCCGAAACTTTGTTAAACGGGGTACGGGAATCGGATATATTTACCTATAGTATAAAATATCTACCGATTTATTATTACATACGGTTCCCTTAGATAATTTTGTTACATCGTCAACATCTTCTTGCCCTTATCCCACCTAAGCAGGGTCGGTACAGCATCTTTTCTTTTTCCTCTCTCATCTGTCAGATGTCATCTCAGTACTCACACCTTTTATACACATATCCTTTTTCAGGCCAATATTATTGTTAGTCATTTCGAAAAAAAAAAAACTTGAAATGTTACATGCATGTTGTCATATATGGTATAAAAAAGGACATGGAGAAGAAGAACACATCAAATCTACATTTCCGTGAGCGAATCCGTCGGGTAAAAGCTAGTATGGAAACATTCCACACAGATACAGAAGTGACAATTCTGTTAATCATACAAAAGTTACATGTGAGGATCGAACTTCATGACCTCTCGGTTGAAGTATCATTGTACCACGAGCTATGTACGTAGGTATATTAAACTTTTCGTATATGTTTGTAAAAGTCAATTAGCTAACTGAAACTTTGCTAACCGCGATGGGACACGCGACAGCGTTGCATAGTGTTGCCAGATTATCCGATTACCGCGAGACGACCCAGTTTTCAATGTTTACTGTAGGAAGCTTGCTTGCGCGCGATGAGAGTTCCAATGTCGTATTTAGGAGCAAGAGTGATTAAGAAAGTGGGGTGACTCAGAAAGACAGAGAAAATAGGACAATGCTATAACTAAGAGAGATAGATGAACCTGATAAAGTGAGACTAGTGGACTCACTCGAAATGAAAAAAAAACAAAGGCGATTAAGAAAGATATATTATTGATTAAAAACTGCTGTCATATGTACTGACTTTAATTTAGCATAATTTGTGCCGTGTAAATGTGCGCTGTTTGTTTAAATTATTACATTTGCGCGGAATCCTAATTTTTTTCGAGTGAAACTTATTAACTGAGTGCTTTGAAATTCTCATCGTCAACTTTTTGTGTGACGAAAAGTGGGGGAGTTGAAACACTGTAGGGTAAAGTGTTGAAGATAATGGTTTTCGTCCGATCATTGAAGTTCATCAACGTCGGGTGCGGTCAGCACTTAGATGAGGGATCGCCCGAGTACACCGCGTGACGTTGGCTTTTTATTGTTTTGTTTTTTTTTTATCAACATATTTCCCTATAATACAAACGTTTCACTTCTGTCGTGTACCTTTACGACACACTCTGTTTGTTTTTTCAAAAACTTAAGTTACTCCTTGTAAAATCAACAATCTGCCAGTGCCAGTGCCAGTGACATGCAAAATTACCAGATGGATAGTGTGTTGAATAACAAGTATTCAATTCAAAAGACATACTCCAAACCAAAGTGTTTGAGAAGGCTATCACTGTACTGTTTTATACCGCATACCTTTGACCTTTCTCTCATTAAAATAGGGTTAGTTGTTTATCACAGTGTTAATCAGTCTTTTCTTCAGAGTTAATGAAATGTATCAGCAATTAAAATTATGCACACTGTGTCATTATTGGTTATTGATTAGACTCTTTTGAAACAGATTGTTCAGTTTAATATAGTGTCAATCAAACAATGTTGTGTTGTTATGATTGTTATAAAAGAGTAAATATTAAAATAGTATTCAACGTATGTGTTTTGAAAATATCTTTAAAAAATATACCTACCATTTTAAACTGTCCAAATTACAAAGGCGAAAATTTCTGTTTACTCCGAATATTTGTGTTATTGACTCTGGCAATACTAGTACTGCGCCTCGCCGTGTAAATAATTTAACCAAATAACACATTGTTTTAGCGATAAAGTCTACAGGCGTGACTCCCCTACAAAGTGTTTATTTGATGTATTAGTTTACTTTGTAATCATTATTAAATATATCGACATCTTTTAAATTTTATTGGGATGGTCAAAATTGCGCTCTTTTATCCTCAAGGAATAATTATATGTATGAAATTAAAAACTTTTCAGTCAGAGAACCCTATCAGGAACGAAGTTCCTAACACTTTTCGTTTATATTCTTCCATTTTTTCAATGCAAATAACGTAAAGTAATGAATCAAAGCAAACGGTTTCATTTATTATTTTTAAATATTTATTAAAAACTAGCTGACACGGCGAACTTCGTACCGCCTAACAGTCGATTCTTTAATTTTTTTTTAATACTTATTCTGCTATTCGGGACGCTATATAATGTTAAATATTGTCATTAATATTTATACGATACTAACGTCACTCAATTGTTTTGCCTTCCCCGAACCTTCTCTCCATTAACACTTAAACCTTATGTTATGGTATTTAAGTTTAGACTTTTAAGTATTATTAGAATCGTTTGTATGGGAGTATACAAAAGTGTTGTTTTTAGATTTTTCCAGGCATTTTTTTTAAAATTTTTCTCTCCGTAAGAACCATCCTCGTACTTCAAGGAATATTTAAAAAAAAGAATTAGTGAAATCGGTTCAGCTGTTGTCGAGATTTGCGCTTAGCAACACATTCAACGATTCATTTTTATATTACAGATGATATATAAAATAGTAAATTATAAATAAAATAAAAAATAGAATTAAAAGGACGAGTAAGAAACAAATAAGTTTGAATGAAATATCCTCGCGGTCAGTATTGTTATAAATATCTAAATACGTATATCGATTATTATTGTCATATTATTATTCATATGTCATTATTGTCATATAGCTAGTAATCATTTTTATAAAGTTTTATACTTAAATTACTTCTTATAATTGGTCGACATACTGTCTATCTTCAATGATTAATAATCAATCATAAGCAAGTGTTATAAATGTCTAAATATTATCAATTATTATTTTCATATTGGATAAATAATTACTATTTATTTTTATAAAGTTTTATATTTAAATTACTTCTTATGATTGGTCGAGATACTGTCTATCTTCAATGATCACTCATAAGCAAGTATTATAAATGTCTACATAGTATCAGTTATTATTTTCATATTGGATAAATAATTACAAATTATTTTTATATAGTTTTCTATTTAAATTACATCTTGTGATTGGCCGAGTTACTGTCAATCTATGTGGACCAATCATATGCAAGTAAATTGGTGGGGCTGAAATCAGAACAGCGCGCATTCAGTGGTATGTCGGACATTCGTGATTCAAAGATCGAAGATCGAGTACAAACACATGTGATATATCGCCCTTAGGCCGTTTAAATAAAACGGTACTGTAATAAATATGATAGTTAATACTACATAAAGTGTTTTTGCATTTAAAGAGCCTGCTACTGGTTGATGATCTAACACGGTTCACAGTATCGAGGTTATACAACTGTTCACGCCAGATCTGGATAGATGGCGTTGTTCTAATTTATGAACTTGAAACTTAAATGTTATCTAATGTTGTCGATCTAGGTGTACACAATTGAATAATTGTGTTCTTCTCACCCCTAAATTTTATGTGATACTACGGTGCTGCATTGAGCACAACCGGTGACGCACGATGTTCTTGCTAGAATTTTCAATACTCCCAGACCCACACATTGCTATACAATAGACAGAGAGAGCGAGAGAGAAAATGATGCATGGCGGGAATGAGATAGAAGAGCATAACGCTTTTTTCTTACGTGATGATTTCTACCATTGACCTACTACCGCAACTCACCTAGAACTAAAAATATAAAATTATTTATCTACGCATTTTTAACATCTTATTAATTATTTTAAGATTATATCTTTTTCAAGTTTTTATTGATATAGTTGTATTATTTGGAATGAACAATTTAGCATTTATTAAATATTCATGTAGTACTTTCATGTATATCGTAGAATATTACTACTTTTTAGTAAATCTGTCAATTTATAGTCTATAAAAAATAAGAGAGTAGTAATATAAACATTTTAGGTTAAAATAATTATTCACATGTTGTTACACTTTAACTCTGACACTTACCTGGTGTCTTTTAATCTTGTAAGCTACTATCACAATGCATTATTGATGTATATTAATCAATAACAAAACTTATTATTAATCAACAAAAGTGTTTGTAACAATTAGCAAAGAGGTTACGCAGCAGGTGTTTTGTTTAAAATAAGCATGAGTACACTACTACACACAATAGACTATGAAGGGACTGACGTGTATGGCGTGTACAAACTATACCTGCGCAGCCAGTGCGACCTCATTAACCGTCTTGAACCAATAAGCGCGCACATATAACTGGGCACAGCCAATAGCAAACACGCTATGGATAACCGTGTATTCTTTAGAAAGATCGCTGTGGAATACTCTTACACTTTTATTCGCCTCGCCCCCATCCGCCAAGTTCTGCACCGTACGATAAGGCACTTCGTTCCAAAAAATGTTATATTCTTGAGAATTACATTCAATGTAGAATAACGCGAGTCGGTATAGATATGGGACATAGGAACATATATTTCATTCTGAGAAATAAGTAGTGTTACCGAGTATTACGTCAAATCTACATTAAAGCGAGCAAAGCTGCAAGAATAAGCTAGTATTAAAATCTAGGTACTAGAAACTGGTGTAATATATACTACTGAATATATGTCCCGTCCCGACCCGACCGTAAATTACATAAACGAAAGTTGGTACCGCACTGAACAAGTATTGTACGAAAATATTTTGCTCTCGAATGGAAATTAGTCGGACGAACTGTCGGCGACTGGTTGAAAACTCTCCGAACTTTAGTGAAAAACAAGTTAACCGTAACACCGTAGTTTAGTTCCACGTGAAAAACCGTATTTTCCATTGAAGCTGATAACGAAATATCTGTACAGGGTTTTGCTTTATTTATTTTTCTATGTGAAATGTTTTCCTGTCGTGAATTTTCGTTTTTTTTTGTAAAGGAAAATGATTTTCCGAATGTGTATAAGTGCATAATTACAGAACTGCTACATCTATTTGGCTAATGTTTGCTGTGTTTAGTGTTAGTTGTCAGGACAAAGTTTGTACGAAAGAAAGGTTTTGAAAAATCGTGACAAATTTGGGTTTAAAAATAATGGCATATAAAAAGTGAGTTCAATGATTTGGACATAAGGAATATCTTGACAATATTTACAAATCGAAGTTCATTTATTCAGTTGCCATTTTATTACATGGTTGTAATAAAAGAAATATTATTGTCATTCCGTTTCCAACTTGGTTAGCTTAGTTTAGCCAAGTTGACAAGCACAAAATACATGTTGGAGTTTGTAAGGCACATATGCTGGTTCGCATGTGCGCTTCACTAATTCGTATATGTATGATTAACTTAGCTAGGTTAGCTTAGATAGATTCGCATTGTTGCATCCAAGGCGAGAATTGGCTATTTTGGCACCATTGACTTTGTTGCCAAGCGGCCGGGCGTCATAAACTGTGAAGGCCTATAAGGCCGACAGTGTATAGTCAGTTTGAAGAAGAAAACACATTCGTGTGAAGTTGGGACGGGCAGTTAGTACTCTATGTTTTCAGATTATATTATTATTAGTGACTCGCCCGGGCTTTGTATGGATGCAATTGTCGTTACAAAATACGTAATATCCGATTCATTTTTTACTGGTACTGTAACATTTGCAGTTCATTAAAGTCAAGGAAGCGTCATAAAAATGGTCGAACAAACAACTTTAGGGCCCTATCGTAAAAATTAAGCTAAATCGGACATCACAACATTACACACATGTTGTACCGACCCTACTTAGGTGGGATAAGGTTACGAAGAAGATATCCTTACTAATATCATTAATGTAGTAGGAGTACAGGAAAGGACATAGATTACTATTTGCCCAGAAAAAAGTACTTATACAGGATATATATTAAATCTACGTTAATGCGAACGATGCCGCGGGAAAACACTAGTTATTTTTAAAGGTATAAGCACGCACGTGACTGCTATTAATTCAGAAACTTTCAGTATTACTTACATAAATAGTTTGAAAACAAATTACAGCGACAGTTTCCCGAAAATTTTTATAGAGAAACGGTCCGCTCGTGTTATTTGAACGTTCCGGGGGTAATTTGTCGGTTCAGTATTAATTTGTCTTGTCACTGCACAGCGTTTGACCTCCTGATTACCGGATCGATATACTAAACTAATGGATTTGCTGTTTGGAGATAGTTTTGATTGATCTGATGTAGAATTTCCTTTTCCCGCGATATCGACTTCTATAGAGCGTGTAGTTAATTGTACCATCATACAGACTGGTATAAATTCTTTGTAGATATTTGTTACGGAGAGGCTCCAATGCCGCCATGCATGGAAAGTTATGGAAATTTTGTCATGATAAAAAAATGTATGCGGTAAAGGATGGGAACGAAATTACTTAACTCAAACTAAGGAATCAAGTCAAAAAGTTTCATTCAATATTTTAGAAAAATACATTTGTTTGTTATAAACCTCTATAAATAAATACCAATTGTCGTATGTATGTAAGCGCATCACTTCAGAACGGCTGCGTCTATTTGACTGATTAATAATTTTTTTGCTGTATGTATAATTGTCAGGACAAGGTTTGTATGAAAGAATGTGTTGAAAAAATAGGGTTAAAATAATTGTGTGGTTTTATGAAACCACGATGCAAGTGAAACGTTTTCTCGGATCGTAGGCATTTAACTGAAAATAGTCGGAAAATTATTCGATGTAGGGTATTTAAATCGTGTTTTTTTAATATTGACTTAATAATTACATAATAATTGTAAAAAGGGAATAATAATAGTACAATAGTAGACAAGATATCCAACTATACGTTTCAATTTCAGTCTGCGTATTAGAGTACGGAAGACATCATAAATACAACCGTTAAGACGATAGATGCATTTTAAAAACTGAGCACAATATTTATTAAAATCATTGAATCATTTTGAATTGAGCCCTGCGCGCCTGCATATTAGTCTTAGGTGCTCTGCCGAGCGCCTTTCACTTTAACCCGCGGCTGGCTGTAATGCGACAAGCGTAAGATGGACGAAAGAATTTGAGGCGACGTAAAAAAGTTTCACTTTTAACAATTTTCATATAAGAAATGAGTTAGGAAGTGAAATATAAGATAGTACCGAGATCTTCAAAACTATTGACAAAATTGACGATCACTCGTTCAGTTACTAATTTCGTTCATTATATGTAGAATAGTATATTATAAATCATAGAAGAAATACTAAATAAATAAAAAATATCATCACATTTCCACGCGTATCCATATATAGAAAGAGAGAGAGAAACTAGCACGGAGAGCTCATAACGCTTTTTTGTTACGTGACGATTTCTACCAGTCAATACCTTGATTTATGTAGAAAGATATCCTACATTCGCAACACCCACAGTTCTGGGGAGCTCTGGGGGTTTTCAGACTCCTACTGCCACAAAAACTCATCAGATACCGTCTGCCGCGCTATGGAGTGACACGGGATCGTCCAAGGCAAAAATACCATGCCACCTCGATACAAGTGTGAACGCTAAGTCGCAACGAGAGCCCGGTCAAGCTACCCGTCTACCGAACGCTACCAGTCAATATCTACCACAAGCCGCATTAAGGAACTTCGTTCCAGAAATAATGACCTAAAAACTCTCACATTAATGATGAAACGATTCATCCTCGCTTGAAAATAAACTGGGACGTTCCAATTAGCAGGGTAATTGGTCCACCATCCGTACGCGGGTAACGGATATCGTGCATATTTGATGAGTGGGCACCGACTTC
Source organism: Antheraea assamensis (assembly GCA_035772565.1). Taxonomy (NCBI): domain Eukaryota; kingdom Metazoa; phylum Arthropoda; class Insecta; order Lepidoptera; family Saturniidae; genus Antheraea; species Antheraea assamensis. The sequence continues at coordinate 2,600,543 of JAQQSE010000107.1, forward strand.
CGGCTTTATTATGAACCGGACGGCGGACGTACAGCCTGGCCGGTTAATATATTATGAAATTCGACTGAAGCCAGAATACCGTATACAGGGTGGACGAGTTTACTAAACGTTCAATTATGTTCTTAATGTATTTGACAAAGTCATGTAGTAGAGTTAGTTTGTAAATTAATCCAATATCCTTTGTTCTGGGTACATTTCCACAGACCACCGGTATAATTCTATTAAATTCCGAATAGCAGTATGGAATATTCATTATTATTTTATTTTTTTTTACATTATAGGGGGCAAACGAACAAGTGAGTCACCTGATGATAAGCGATCACCGCCGTCCATAGACACTAGCAACACCAGGGGAGTCGCAAGTGCGTTGCCGGCCTTTTAAATATGTGGGCCTCCGGCGCTCTCACTGACCGAACGAAACGCAACAGTGCAACCACTGTTGTTACTTCACGTCGGTTTTCTGTGAGAGGGTAGTACTACCCTGGTCGAGTCGACCCATTCATGCTGAAATCAGTAACAGCTTCAGCGTAGCTCTACCACCTACAAGCAACACATTTGAAACACACTATATATAAATATATCCGCTCGATGGAGCTAGTGACGCGCGCGCTATCGAGTGGACAGTGTGGAGAAGATTCATTTTTTCGTTGGCGGTCGGCGCGAACGTTTGTCAATAAGACTAGCGTGCGTTCTGAGAGACGTGCTTTATTAATTATACGTGTCTACCTACATACAGTCTGTAACATAATTGTTTAAATAATTAATATCAAACCCGTCATACGAGTTCGTTTTATCCAACTACCCACCGACGCTCATGGTTATTAACATAGACAATGAGCTATATTCATGATGGAGAGGCTCTGCTTGTTACAAAACTTCTAAAAGCTATATTTGTAGTGCTTAATTTATAAAATTTAAATCAATTTCATAAAATAAAATTTTAACATATTCTATAGGTCAGTGACTTCACCTTTTATGTAGCCATACAACAACAAAATGTATATCTCACTGTTTGTGAATATAATTAGGTAGTTTGTACGTGTCTTTAAATATTTCATTTTTATACTAGTTTATTACGTCTGTCTGAGTGGTTTTATTTTTTTATAGAAACGTAATGTTGTATTCGGATTGTTGATTGCTTTATTTCTTAAACTAACTGATGCTCGCGACTTCGTTTACGCCGTTTATTGTCTTAATAATATATTTTACCTAAAAAGGATAAAATATAAGCACCTCAGCGTTTGTCCCACTTCTCTCACGGCAAGAAATCGCACATCGTTGAACGCTTATCATTTAGTGCTTATTAAAAATCGTGGTTTTTTTTTCTAGTCTTAATAACTGCATATTAAACTAAGCTACTGTGATAATCTTTTTTTTAGATAAGGATCAGTGTATAACGAAGTGTAGGACACTAGTCTGGTTCGGCGACCGTAACAGTAAAACTCAGAGTGCGTAAAATAGACTGTATTCATTGTATTGACTCCATATATGGTATTTACACCTGTAATAATTTACAAGAGATCTTTTAATTGTTTGGAGTGATCTATAGAATTTAGAATAAATTTAAAACTTTCAGCCAGTGTGCGTTACGATGATATTATAGAGTCATAGAGCTACAGAAGTAAAACTAAAAAAAAAAAAACAAAACGTAACCAATACATTTTGCACGATGTGAGCATAACAGCACCCCTTCATCATTTTATTTATTATAGACCGTGAGAACGCCATTGAAACCTAGTCCTTAGCATTTAGCGTATATAAGTTACTCCTATTAACTTTTAAGATGACTGTTTAGCCCCTAGGGAAAAGCATAATGATTTATGGTCTAGATAGTCTAAAAAAATGTGTCAATAAAAACTCGTTAAAGTTGGTTCAGGCATTTAGAAGATAAGCTTGAGTAAACAATTTATTCTTTTGATCTGACTATCCGCTATTGGCTTGGCGATTTATTTGGGAAACCACTTAATACAGTGGCCTTGAATGGCAACTAGTGCAAGGAGTACTAAAGTGGACGGATTTCGGCTCGGGCTGTTGCCTTTCATGCAATATCGCGTATCGTGGAAACTACCTATCCATGTGAGTTAAAACCTACTACACATGAATGCGTTCGTGAAACACATATGTGATCGTGATACCGCACGAATCTGTAAAGCATTCCACCACAGGTGTATTTACCGTGCGAATTTGTAGTGTGCGGGAACGAAATTAACCACCCGTCCGTGTCGGCGTGATCGTTTAGTTGTTCAATAAAGATATCTTACATTTATTTATACTAGCAACCCACATCAGCTTCGCACAGGTACAATATATTGCGACGTATGGGTTTAAACTATTTCTTTTATTGGCCCTTTAGCAATTACAGTTCATCAGAAGTCATAGAAACTACATAAGATTCTTCAGATAAACAACTTTTTTATGATGTCTTCTAAGGTGTTCTTTAAATGGTGAGTTAAAAGGTAATCTTAAGCTAAATTAAATCTTCAGCATAATAAGAATATTGATATGGAAAAGCATTAATACTATCAAAGTAGCTTTACAAATCACCACTTTTTCCACTAACCTATAAAATATATAAATGATTATTGTGGGTTATCCTTCCGATATGTACAATTTCGTAGGATATCATTTTTATGTATTTTATTATATTTAGCCAACGTTAATGCGCACGAAAACTTCTTTTAATTACTTTATTTTTCTTCCTTTTATTAGTAGCACGGCCAAAGTGACTGCATAACTCATGTATTATTAGAATACATCGACTTTTCTCTACTTTCTATAAATGTAATATATATGTATTATACATATAAATGTACAGCGTATTAAAATCCGTTGAGCAGTTTATAAGTAATATATAATCAGTAAAAGTGATTTTGTTTTATAATATTATTTAACTATGTATATATAGATGTATGAATGAATTATATAATATAGACTAGCGGTCTTAGCAGACAGCGTCCTGCCCTGAAAATATTAAAAAATCCTGGAATCCTAATTGCAGTACTACTTACTGGATCCTATTCTATCTGAATCTAAACCATTCTGGAAATCACCTGTAGACACAAAAGAAAGCTCAGTTATTATATAAGAATTATATACCTCAAAAATATGTCACACAAAATTTAAATATACACGCGTATCCGTTGATAAAGCCTTGTATTGTATTAACAAAACGGCCTTTATTGGTAACAACCTTGGCGAGCTTCGCTTTAGAACGAACGAGATAACGTGACGTCAAAATTAATGTCTTAAGGTTGGCGCCGCCGGAGAGCAGATAACCTAAAAATACTGTACATATTTAAACAAGACGGTTTGACGTCATAGACTTAGTATTTAAAGCCTATAGATATTTTAAAAGGCGAAGATAAAACAGCTCTGTACCTTCTCGTCCTCTGTCTACTAATTTTCTTTTGTTTAATAACTGTTGCCGAGCGTCGGCAGAAGTGAAAACTCAGAATAATGGAATAACCGTGTTCTTTTTTGAAATTTTTAATCAATCACAGTCTGAATTATTTTAATTTAATAATGTCTAAATTGAAATTGTTAACGTTAGTCTGGTTTTCACATCTATTGGTACTCCTAGTAATAATTAGATGCATTTTAATAGATTTTATTAACTAACTAAACATATGACTGGCTGCACGAAGCTCAGTACAAAATATCAATATTACATATACACAGGTCGCTATACTACACGTCGCTAGTCTGACGCAAGCGCAATACGTCACGAGTATGTCGAGGTCATCGGTGATTCGAACCCATAAGTTTTCCCCCTACAAAAATCGCTCAACGCGGCTAAGAAGTCTTCTCTTCGATAAATTTGTATACAGTTAGTTTGTTTTTTCTTACCATCGACGACTTGAATCTTTATTTGTAAGTCTCCTGTTCGTTATAATTCAAGCTCCTTAAATCCATAACCAACAATATTTATACAGTCCTCTTTCCGAATAAAGAGATCTGTATATTGACAAGGGTTTATGAAAGCTCTCTCTACTCTTTATTAAGATCGAATTTCAGTCACTGGATGACCAGTAATTTTAACTTTTGTTAATCCTTTACTAAAATTATAAAGCTGAATAAATTGTTTTCTGTTTGTCTGAATGCGTCAATGTCTCGAACTCCCATTCAGATGTGAAAAAAATAATTATGCATCATTATACAGTCGGATAGAACGTTTATAGATCACATTACATGACGCTATAACTCTTTAGAGTGGAGCAATTACCATATGAAATGTAGATCAAGAAGTATGAGAATTTAGAAAGAAGTATTGTGTGGGCATGCCGTTTGAGGCGGTATAAATTTGGGGGTTAGTTCGACGAAAACCGAGACTTAGTGGTAAGGGCCGAAGTGTGAATGCCTATGTCGGCTATATGGTATGTATAAATGACTCTCTTGGCATCATTGTTTTTTTTTATACAAAAAGTAATTGAACATGCCTGATTGTCATGAGAATATTTCATAATAATAAAAATTGAACGGTTTAACCTTATTTTCATCAATTTTTAATACAGTGGTTACTCTTTTGTGACTTATATTATAACACTTTACATTGGGGACTCTATTTATATTGTTTCCTGCATATTACTTGAGAACTATAATTATATTAAATATATAAAATATTCTATCTGGTGTTTCACATCTGTATATGAATGAATGAATACTTTACTGGACTATAGCTTATAGCTACTATAGCTACTATAGCTTGTACACTGGTAAGTTTGATGCCACAAGTCATTTTCTTCCAGCTAATCAGCGGTATTGTTATCAATTTTTTTTTAAATATTAAAAAAAAGCAAAGAAAAATATATTTATATTCTCAAATTTTTTTTTATTTACATCAGTTGTGCTCGCTACTTAAAACGCATTTGTTAAGCAGTAATTATTTTCGTGTCGTAATTATATGCCTACTCGAATATTATGATTTCTAAAACTTTTATTAACCAATAAAACCAATGTTATAATCAATATATGTTAACAATTTTCAAATAGTATAATACATACTCCGGATACAGGATTTAATTACAATGAGTTGTGAATAAAAAAAGAATTAAGCTTTCTACAAGTATCGTTGCCAATATTATTGATACGAATATGAGTTTGCTTCTTAAGCTTTCAAGCTTTAACTACTCAACCGATAAAAATATAAAAATATACTGTATTTGAACCAAATCTTAATGTAAATCAACGTGAGTGCAGACGCGGCTAAAAGCTAGTCATGAAATATACTTATATTTTAGTAAAATAAAATAATTAAAAAAAATTGTTGTCTGTAAAGTAGAGGTTTACGGACGATAATTTTATGTTATAACGTCATAAGAAAACATTGATGAAAAATTGCATACTTTTTTTTGCAATAGTTGTTGTAATAAACAATGGAAACCACATTAACTTTTCATTTCACTTTTTAAACAATTGACAAAACAGTTCACGTGTAGGTTGTGTGCTGCCGCTGTCTCTATTCTACTCGGACGCATCGGCCGATGGAGTGGAAGAGAGATAAATGCGTCACATGCAGAACGTTTAGACCGATCGCGCCTCTCTAACGCTTGAACCAAGCTCTCGCTTGCACGCTTGGCTCAGGCGGAACGTGACAATGAGTCATGCTTTTTCGTGCGAGCAGCCGGCGTTCATCGATTTATAAGACGTCATCACGTCAACAAGGACAACGAGTACAAAGCCGAGGACAGTTATTAGTCTGTTGTATAAATATTGAAACAGAGAAAGATATCGTCCTACTATGCCTTTAAAATATATAGTTATACCAATAACCTCGATTTCCAAATAACTTTTGAACGTTAAACTGGCAAAATTCAGAGTTTCAATCTTGAACTGTCACCCGCCGATCACGGGGTGGGGTGCGAGTTTCGGCGAAACTTTATCGAACGTCAAAACTATTTTGATATCATGCTGACGGACATAGTTTGTTTCATTTAACCTTTGAGATTTCGATGTTCAGTTTCTCTATAACTTCGGTATAATATTTATTCAGAATAGTTAAGCTAATATTACCGGTAAGTCGTGGTGGTCTAGTGGTTTAACCGGTGGAATATCATTCCGATTGTCCTTAGCTCGAACCTCGGCATGTACCAACGAATTTTTCGGAATTCGCGTACATTTACTAATTTATATTGGTAACACTATCGGTTGACGATGAAGGAAGACATCGTGAGGAAATCTGAACCTGAGAAATGTTCTTGTAGTACCAGTATCTTACCTGTGAAAAAATAGAACTGTGAATTTCTCAGAGTTTGAAATCACCAATACATCGTGAGCCGGTGTGGTGATTATGCCCATATCTTTCTTCGGGAACAGGCCTATGGCCCTGCAGTGGGTCTCTTACAGGCTGATGAGGATGATGAGTATGGTTGGGACGTGTGAAAAAAAAGTATTACAGAAATCCGCAACGAATTATTTATGAATGTATTTGTTGAAAATTTATACTTTAAAATGACATGGGCCTGTCGGTGCCCTATCACTAAAATTATACCAGTAATAAATTCCATAGCATGTCGAAGGTCGAATATCAGAAACATCGTACTGTTTCTAATCATCGTGTGCGTCATACTTGTAATACAATGGAGATTACAGAACAATGATAAGATAATGCTATTCCAGTATTCCGTCCTTGACGGCTGAAGGTTCGCTGCTGCGAAAGATTACATTTTTAAACTCATTGAAATTAATGTTGAATTTTATAAAAATTAAACATTTTGTCGTTATATTTAGTACATGTAACTAATTTCAAATAAATTTAATCACACGTTGGACTGAATTGAGTTTCAACAAAAAATATCTATAAATGCACCACGACGTCCTTGACCATACTTCGGCACAAGATTTGAATTGTTATAAAATTACCAATATGTTAATCGCTATACTTCGGTGCACAACAGTGTTAGAGTGAGTGATTAACTGGGTTCAGTATCAATTTTTACGTTCGGCCGCGCGCCTCACATCAACCCTCCTTGGGATTATTATGTAGCACCACTATAACTTCAACTTCCTAACTTCGTATGGATGCCAAACGTGGAAATTTGACACTTTAATAACAGGTGGTGAGGGTTCAATTGACGCGCTTGTGTACAATGTATCCGTGAATTGCATCTCCACAGGCTCTGGTTCCATGAGGATTTCTTCCAGCAAATCTGATTCAGGTGGTTCCCTGGTATTTGTTTTTTTCATTTTCTTGTCCTTATTCAGCCATTATTGTTAAAAAAATATATATCGTTATAAAGCTAAGCTACATAATTTTTGTTTTGTCATTTTGAAATCGGTTAAAAATATATTTAGATCTCGGAGATAGGAGTAGAGGAAGACTGACGAAGTTATAGATAGAGTATGTGAATAATTAAATATATATTAATAGGTAAAGGTAAATACTGGGATAACATTGACAGGGGAGAGTGGAAAAGGAAAACATGTTTTACTGCCCTACTTAGGTGGGACAAGAGTAAGAAGATAATGATGATCTCTGCGAGTGAGACCACGCCTCGTCCTCTAATGTCAGTTAGACTCGAGATCTCATTAGAGTTAATTGCGATTGAACTGGCTTCGAACAGTTTACGAGTGCTTTCATTTTGTTCGACGAGTTTCAACTGAATTGTGAATAGGTCTTTTATAAGTCTCTACTGAGTGGAATAAATGGTGAATTTTGTTTCAAACAGTTATATTTCATTAGCTTTTGCCCATGGTTTCACTCGCGTTGATGTGTATTAAAAATATATAGAATTATGGATTTTCTCAGAGCTTTAAATCGACAATACGTCGTGAGCTCGCGTGGTGATTATGCCCATACTTTCCTTCGGGATATTGCAGTGCTCATATCTTACAGGCTGATGATAATGATGATGATAGCATGAAAGAAGTGAAAACGTGTTTTATAAATACAACAAAAAGCCAATGTCACGCACTGTTCCCAGGCGACCACTCATCGCCGCGCTCTACGTTAATTAACTTCGGTGATCGGATGGGAACAGGTGTTTTCAACACTTTACCCGACACAGTGTTTACCCCCGACCATTTTTCGTCAGACAAAAGGTTGCGGATCAGTATTTTACGATCCTCCCATAAGAAGTTATAGTTCAAAAAACGAGTTCCTTGAGATTTTCGTATTAACCGTTAAAATTACCCGAAGATAATGTATAATAGTGTCTTAATTTAGAAAATTATAAACGTGTGTGCTTGTATTTTTTACAATATACGGTCATATTTTACAATTATGTCCTTTTTTCTCAATATAAATACTATTTCAGAAAACGTGTGTGTCTATTAAATACACTTATTCCCAGATGCCGCGACCGAGATATGAACAAGATTGCGTTTGAAGGGATCTCAATAGACTTATAATTTAATGTGGTGTCGAACAAATAACGTTAAAGAGTAGTGCACAAGATTCTTTGATACTAATTAACTAAGAGAACATTGTCATCAGAGCCTAGTTAAATAATGTACTACGGAATTGTACATGTTAAGAATGCTCCTAGAAAAGTTCACAGTGCTATATGTTTATATCTTAAGTTTAACTCAAAGTAATCATTTATATTGTTTGTATGTTATTAAAAAATAATTGATTATAAATGTCTACTCAATAAACTACTTTATTTCCAGTGAACATTAAGTGTATTGATAAAATTGCCCCTTACAGCATATCATTTTAATGATTATCTTAGAAGATGTCATTAATTTGAAATTACGCGCAACAAAAAATGGATCTAAATCATTTAGACCAGTGATTCTCAATCTGTGGTATAGGTACTCCTGCGATTACGCGGATTCCCATTGGGGGATTAAAGTTAAAACAGTTTATTTATATAAACATTCATATAATTTGTTATACGTAGAATATGTAGTTTGAAATTAACCTTATATAACTTACTAAGGTGCTAGACCAGAGGTCCACAAACGTTCTTATCTCGTGAACCACTTGCCATGTTTTTTGTTTATACGTAGACCCCCTACTTACCTGATTTTGATTTATTTCCAAATTCCTCAATTACAATTGTAATGTTTTGAAACTTAGATTTATTATTAAGTAGATATATCTTCATATTATAAAGAAATATTATTTCACTTGATAGTATGTGTATATATATATTAATATATGTATCATTATACATATGTATATCTTATATCATTAAGCAGAGCTAAAATTTGCCGTACGATTTTTCTAACACTTCTTTTCATACAAACCTTGCCCTGACAAAATAATAGGCACACTTAGGTTCCGTTCTGAAGTGTTTTTTTTTTAACCGTAAAATATTTGATTTATATACTAATAATTCTACTTCTCGGTAACTTTATTTAAATGTTAATATTTCGTAACAAACTATTTTGTACGTTACACAATAAGTTATTACATTAATGTGTGAAACATTTCTTTTTATATTTCAGGTAAGGACTGGGAAGTTTGAAAGGGCAAGGGAACAAGGAGGGCTCAAGAGGGTTGTAGAGGGACTCGATAAGGACATTTACGAGTGTAAAAAAGGTAAAATTGTATCTAGAAAAAGGTCGTGTAATATAACTTGAATGGGAATGTGTAATTTTTTTTACATTCAACTTCAAAACAAATCATATTTATATATTAAAGTACCAGCGAATTTGGAGAGGTCGTGTTAATCGCGTTTTCGTCAGAAAATAATATCTTGTACTAGTACAGATAAAAATCAAATAGTTTCACTATCACAATTATACTGCAGTCACACTTACACCTTATAATGCTATAGTCGCAGTAAAATAAAGAACCCTTCCTTGTTTCTCTTTATGTTCAGTTTGACGTCCTAAAACAGAACACTACTCGGACGCATCCACGGCGCGCTTTTTTATGTTTTTTTTTTATATTATAGGGGGCTAACGAACAGGTGGGTCATCTGATGGTAAGTGATCACCGCCGTCCATAGACAATAGCAACACCAGGGGAGTCGCAAGTGCGTTGCCGGCCTTTTAAATATGTGGGCCTCCGGCGCTCTCGCTGACCGAACGAAACGCAACAGTGCAAGCACTGTTACTTCACGTCGGCTTTCTGTGAGAGCGTGGTACTACCCCGGGCTAGCCGACCCATTCATGCTGAAACCAGTAATAGCTTCAGCGTAGCTCTACCACCTACATGTACATGTACAACTGCACTACATGTAGTTCGTTAAAGTAGGATGGAAAACTCTAGAAAGCTGACATCACTCCTCGAACGATTCGACAATAATCAAGACAGGTTATTTTCAGAACCCAATTGTATTATTAATTCCCAAACGCGATCTCAGCTTGGGGTTGCAAATAAATGAACATTTACTATATTGTTTTTGGATAACCGATCATCCTTCGAGGGTTACAAGGGGATAATTTTATACGCAACATATCGCTGATACAAGATAATTTCAGAATGTCGTAATATTACGACCCGTAAAAGAAACCTTTAGAATTCCAGTGTCGCGCGTCGTATGATTATAGCATAAAAATGCGTTGTTCCTCTTTAGATTTTGCCATCAAAACGTGAAGAAAATTCTAGAAGCGATGTTAAAACCAACATAGATTGTATTATTTCTCGGAATTGCTTACGAACGTTTTCGATCGTTTTTCGGTTTAAGGTTATATATTTATTTATTTATAACTATGGAAAATAACAGTTTACACTCAGATCACTACATAGTATAAAACAAAGTCGCTTTCTCTGTCCCTATATCCCTATGTATGCTTAAATCTTTAAAACTACGCAACGGATTTTGATGCGGTTTGATTTTTAATAGATAGAGTGATTGAAGAGGAAGATTTATATGTATAATAACATCCATTAAATAGTGGAGAAATACTGTTATTTTTGAGGTTTCTAATGCGATGTCGTAAATAATTACATTTTTTCCGCTTACATTGCAACAAACGCAGGCTGAACCATACGAGATTTATCAAAATAATGTGTGCGGGCCACGGGCAGTAATGAATGAAACTATGAAAATGAAAACTACTGGATCGATTTTAATCATTTTAGTGAATGACATAGGCTATATATTTTATACCCATGCGAAGCCAGAGCGGATCGCTAGTAAAAGATAAAATAAGAATAATACAAATTAAACTTTTAGATTTGATGACCAAATACGTGCGAATACATTAATAATATTTTATAACTCTTATTGACCCGGCGAACTTCGTACCGCCTTAGAATCAATAAGTGTTGTGCAAATTTTTTGGCTGAATGAAATTCAGTCTTTTATTTTAGATAAAGTAAATACTGAAAAGCAATTCAATTAAACAAATGTACCAAAAACGAAATAAAAAGTATTTTTATTACATTGTGTAATTAATGTAATAAGAAAGGCTTTATTTGCTTTATTGAAGCGAATTGAAAAGATTCGCGTAGTATTATTGCACTAATTTTTCTGGTAAACTATTTGCTGGTTGGATTGCAGACAGGTCGATTCCCTCAAATGAAGCATACAAAACCTTACAAAATGTACGACAAATTTAATTTTCGTCATAATTTTTGTCGGGATTTTTTTCTATGTTTTACTAGTTATTTTGCTATTCCGAGCGGAGACAAATTTATCAAATCAAAGATCATAGCAATCTGTTCAGCCGTTCTCGAGCCACCAATGGGACGACTAACCCGACTTTATTTATATATTAACCATCATTACCATTAATTGGTTATATATTGATCATTTGTAGTTCTAGAAGGTTCCATCCCACTTCATTAACATACGTATCGTTTATACTTCTAAATTGAATTGAAATGCAGAGAGTCATTGGAATCCAAAAAATAAGTAGCCTAGAACCATCTACAAAAAATTCCACAACAAATGACCACAGTCTTATTTTGTAGATATTTACGTTTTTTTTATATTATAGGGGGTAAACGAACAGGTGGGTCACCTGATGGTAAGTGATCACCGCCGTCCATAGACACTAGCAAAACCAGGGGAGTCGCAAATGCGTTGCCGGCCTTTTAATATATGTGAGCCTCCGGCGCTCTCACTGACCGAACGAAACGCAACAGTGCAAGCACTGTTACTTCACGTCGGTTTTCTGTGAGAGGGTGGTACTACCCCGGGCGAGCCGACCCATTCATTACTGAAACCAGTAATAGTTTCAGCGTAGCTCTACCACCTAGCAATGTGTTGTTGCCGGTGTTGCCATGATCGAGCCTCTATGAAGTGTATTCTCCTTATATACTCGTATATATACTATACATTGCACAATTCCATAGACTAATTAACACATAAAGCAGCTTTAATCAGTAAATCTATAAGTATACAATTTTGGATAGTTATTACTTATATTCATTACCGCTAGGTAACTTTCAATTTTGGGTCTTGTCGATTTTTTTTGAACCTAGTCCTGTAGCCTTAAATCGGTTCAAAATAAATAAAAAATAAAATCTAGCAAATGAAGGCTACAAGTTAGAAATATTAGAAAAGTTGAAAGGAAAAAAAAAATACAGAATAATTTTGAAATTATTCAGTGATAGATTATATCTCGGTATAATTCACTGGTGTGTAAAGGGAATCGGATTCAATCGATATCTGAATAGGTAGGTGGTGGGAATCTCAAATTCCAATTACAGAAATCTGTCTGATACGGAGTAATGAAGTATGAAAGATGATTTTAGGCTTCATTTGTAAAAGAGATATTATTTTACGAATTACGTTTTAACTAGCCAGTGTCCGCGAGTTCGTTTGCGTGAATATAGATTTGTTATTTCGACAGAACTATAGGCTTTATACATATATACAAATAAATATCAGTTGCAGAATGTATGTATGGGCTTAAGAACGGCTGCTAATTGTTTTTTTATTGTGTTTGTAATTCTCTTGTATTTTGTTGCTTCGTATGAGAGAAATAGTTTAAAAATCGTAAAGGGATAAACTGAACAATCTTGGTTCAAATATCTCTATATCAATAAAGTGAGTGAGTTAGAAAGAAGATAATAGGGATGTCTTATAAAATATTGAAAGATTGACGTTCAGTTGTTTTTCTACTTGATCGTACTTGAAAAGAAAAATTTGGACTCCCTATCATTGTTTGGATGAATTGCGAGTGTTTTATTTAAATATAATTTTCCAATAATGATTTAACCCCTAAAACACTTTTTAAACTGAGTTGAAAATTAGGTTCTCAAGTTGGCGTTGTTTATGTTTGTATTACACCAGAACTTCGCCATTTATAAACAGATTTGGATTTTTTTTGACGTGATAACGTCTTATAAATCGATGAACACCGGCTGCCCGCGCGAAAAAGCATGACTCATTGTCACGTTCCGCCTGAGCCAAGCTTATAAGTGAATGCGCGGAACAAGCGATAGAGTGGCGCGACCGGCCTCAGTGTTCGGCTTGTGATGCATCTATCTCTCTTCCACCACATCGGTAATTCAGTGATAATAATTCAATCTCTTCAAAAAATTCAAAATCTTGTCCATTCTAGTTACACCACACATCCATCTTAATATTCGCATTTCTGCCACATGTAACCTTTTCTCATCCGTCTCTTTCGTAGCCCAGCACTCGGATCCATATGACACGACTGGTATTATTATAGTTTTATACACGTTCCCCTTGAGTATAAACGATATTCGTAAACAGGAATATAACGAATAGCGGAATAATTTAGAACAATTTATAACATCATTTGTTTGAGGTAGCTAAACATAGTAATTATGTTCATAATGTATATATATATAAAAAATGTCAATGGTTTGCCGTTGTGTGTATATTTTGACTAATTTATTTTAGTTTCAGTTTTCAGATACTTGGTCTTTATCTAAAAAAAATATCTTGATAGCTTCATTTAATATAATGTTATTAAAGTTTTAAGAAAACGCAGACGAAATCGCGGGTGTCAGATAGTATGTCATTTTAACAAATTATCAAATGAAGAACGAAACAGTATTGTATTCCTCATTATAAGCAAGAACGTTATACGCGTAATTTACGTAGTAAAACAAAGTGTAACGCAGTCCAAATATTCACATTTCATTATAAAATGTTAGCTTAACCCATCCACAAATTGAGCACGTCCCTTCACGACCCTGTCAAGAAATATGTTTTTAACTGTGGATTTGGAGTTTTTGGCGGGATCTTAGTCTGTCATGTAGTGGTTTTTATATTTTATTCATAATCTTGTGTTATTAGACTCTATATTTTGTAATATTGGCGGTGTTTTACGTAATATAGTTCGGTTATTATGCACAAGTGAAGTGGATGGGAAATAATACCACGGAGCATGCATTCTGAGATGCCACCAAAACTCCATGGAAAGTTCTAACAAGGAAACCACCATCATGTTAGAACATTATAATTATCACAAGACACTTACTTGGCAAAATCTTGTTACTTGACGCTGCCTAGTGCACAAACCGTGACGGAGCCAAAATATAAAGAAGAAGAAGAAGAACTGTGGATTTTGACGCAAAACAACTGCTTCAAACGGGATGAGGGTGAAATTTCAGTATCAGTTTTAGTGCCTAACGCGAATGGGACGGAAATAGTTAGCAGGCTAGAGATGGAAAATGAAAGAACTAGAAGTAAAGTGACTGAGATAGACAAGAAAAATGAATAAGGGATGTGCGTGGAAGTGAAAGACCGAAACATGATTTACGAGTCGAACGCGATGTTTATGGTGGATTTATTTCATCTGAAAACTTTTTGAAATGAACACTTTTTTAACTGCGTTGAGCGATTTATAATAAGGAAAATACTTGTGGGTTCGCGTCACCAATGAGATCGACATGCTCGTGACGTATTGCGCTTGCGATAGACTAGCGACGCGTAGTATAGCGGCATGTGTACATACATAATTACAATATTGATATTTTGTATTGTGCTTGTGGTTAATAAAAAACTGTATAAAAATGATGTCATGATTGCTCGGGGTGCCAATAGATGTGAAAACCAGACTAATGTTAATAATCTCTATTTACAAATTATGATATTTAGATAATTCAGATTATAACAGGTTAAGAATAAAAAACAAAAACACACTTTGTCATTTGTTTCTTGTTTTTTTATGGCATAGTAAAGTGATGAAAATATGACTTATAGTGAGCGCTGTATAAGACTGGACATAATTATCTAGAATAATTATAGACGTATGCGAATGAAAATAATGGCTTAACAATCGTGTTACAGTAGAGCATTCTCTTGTGGTCGCTTGGTTAACTAAGAGGTAAGAGTATTCCCATAACTGTAACTCGAAAGGAATCTTTTTAAAACGACTTCAAAAAGGAAGAGTTTCTCAATTCTGTTGCTTTTTTTAAAATGTTTGTTCCTTCAGAACTTTGCAATTTACAAACGGCTTTGATAAATTCTTGTTTTATTTGTAAACGAATCTGTTCATGGGGTTCTCATTTTAGGAGTGTTATAAGATGTAAACACGAGTGTAGTGTAGCTGAATGATAGCGAGTACAAATAACCAAATTATCTACTAAAAAGCTAGGTATCCCCAACCTGTTACAGTAATACTTCACCCCAAAGCAACGACTTGTGTTTTATAAAGGGCAAGTACGTCTAAAGATGGAGTACTGCTCTCACTTCTAGACTGGTGCTCCTGCCTACCAGCTTTCTCCTTTTGACTCCGCGGAAAAGTAAGCTATTCGCATTATTGTCGATCCCGAATTAACATGCGATATTAGAATTACACAGAGACATTAGGTCTCTGTGTGGGCCTTACCGCATGTATAACGGAGAGAGTTCTGAAGATCTTTTAAATGTAGTGCCCTCAGCATCGTTCTAAATTCGCACCACCTGCGGCTAGCTGGTTGCTCATCCATATACCCTAAAGCCCAGCAGAATAGCGATAACCGTAAGGTTCTCTATGAAGCTTTATCATGCACGCGCTAGCATTGTGGAACGGGTTACCCAGAACGGCGTAATGACTTGGGGGCTCTTCCGAGAGAGGGATTGAAACACTCTCTTCATGATCGGTTACATAATAGTGACTGCTCCTGGTGTTGCGATTGTCCATAGGCGACTGTGAACCAATTAACTTTAAATAGGCCGTCTCCCTGTTTGCTGCCCTTTGGCAAAAAGTTTCTTTCGGCGCAAACGACGCGATGTCTCAATTGTCTTCGGGCGTAAAATTATTATCATGACTACATCTCTGAGTTAATAACCGTCCGTAATATTGAACAGGGAGACGAAGTTCAAACTATTCAGTGGAATAATCAGGACCGAAATTTAAAGTAGGTAATGCATAATTCATGTAATCTGAATTTGTTCGACTGAACGAAACTTCGGGTGACTATTTAAATTTACTCATGAAGTAAGAGAACTGAATTGTTATGAGACCTGGGACCTGACCTGAGAGAAATGGGTTATTGAAGTCAGATTTTTATGGTCAGTCAGTGTCGTAGCTGATATTAAAGGAGCCTCTTATCAGAATTTTTCGGGGGCAGGGAGAAGGGGGGTAACTTCTTACCATTGAGTATACAGTATATTCCATGACATGTGAGCTTATAATTATTAGGATGTACAAATACTATCTCTTCATATTTTCATTACTTGTATTTACAGAGTATATTGTTGAACTTGCGGGAATATTTAAGATTTGTTATAGAAATCCTGAGCCTTTGTAGCTCGGGAACCCCGTATCATTGATACGGCTGATACGGCGATAGTTACGCGTCTGCTTCCATTACACTATTGTGTAAGCAATTTCAAAGGGTCCTCAGTGTTACCCTTGAGGGCTTTGTTGAAACGACTTGTGTATTAGTTTTCATTATTATGCTGTGCATGCGATGAACTCGCTACAAATAAACAAAAAATGATTCATTAATTAAGGGACAGAAATAAGGGTTTAAAAATATCCCGTCACAAATGTTGCCAAAGTGTTTGGATAATGACGTCAGCCTTCAAGAGTTTTCCACTATTCTCTATCGAAAGGTATATAAAGTGTGTTTGAGCAGAGTTCTATTCTAGACATCGGTGTGAATATAAGCAGAATCTAAAAGGAAGAAATCTTCAACTTGAGTGTAATTATAGCATTATGGGTGTTATTATTTTGTCTTCACGAGTTTTGGATAAATTTCTTCTGACGCAAAGAGTATTTAATAGACATTCGTTCATAACAATAACTCAGGTTTCCTGCTTAAATATTATTCTTATTACAATTTTCAGACAATTCTTATTTGTTGTAGTTTTCTCAAAAGTTTATTCTAAATGTCTTTAAGCTCATTTTTAGTTATGAATAAAAACGTACGACTAACGTATACTTTTGGCTTTATTTATAAAAACATATACTGAAACACATTGGACGAATGAATTAGTTTATCTGCGAAATATATACTAAGTTATACTATACTAACTTATACCTATATCCATGCAGCATCACAGCTGGCTGACTTAATTGTAATTCGCTTTTGAGCTTAATCGAATTCACAGTCGACGGAATCCTAATCGTGTTAGTGGGACTTATTACATTTGATATTATATTAAAGGGGGATAGAAGCGGCCTGTGATCAACGCATTCATAATTATAACCTCGAAATATGTCTATATAAATTACAGTAATAAGAGCAAAGTTAAATTAGTCCCAGAATTAATGGGGTCCGTTCATAAAATACGTAGGCAAATATGGGGGGATGGAGGGCTGCTATGACAACGCGGGGGTTCTTAGGAAACGTGACATTCGCTAATTAAACAACTTCGGTAATTATTCTCTCGATTTTTTGTCAAGTAAAACTTTATACATTGCTCACTTGTCACATTACAACCGGCCGCGGAGTAATGGTAAATTGAAATGCGATTGACAGAGCAGGCAAGGATGATATGGCGGCGTCTATTGCTCAATTAAAAACAAACAGTTTTATAAAAACACTAGCGGCCCGCTCCGGCTTCGCACGGTTATAAAATATACTCGTATAGCCTATGTCATTCACTGAAAAAATGATTATTATCGATCCTGTAGTTTTGATTTATTCATTACTGCCCGTGGCCCGCACGCGTTACATTTGGAGTAACCTCAAAAATAACAGTATTTCTCCACTGTTTAATTTATGTTATTATACATATAAACCTTCCTCTTCAATCACTCTATCTATTTAAAAAAACCGCATCAAAATACGTAGCGTAGTTTTAAAGATTTATGCATACATAGGGATATAGCGACAGAGAAAGCGACTTTGTTTTATACTATGTAGTGATTAAAAATACGATTTTAATACCCGAAATCGAATAATTTTCCGAAAATTTTCAGTTCAATGCCTACGAGTCGTAAACAAGTTTCACTTGCATCGTGGTCTCATTAAACCCGAACCAATAGGGGAGCTTTAAGAAGATAAAATTTTGCTTGACGTATTTTATGAACTGCCCCTCGTACTTAAAAACCGTATACTGTTAAAACGAATAGCGTGAATAATTTCTTAATGAAATCCATAAGTAAAGACTCATTTTACCACTAGACGTGTCGTAACTATGTATGCGTTTTTTTCTTCTTCTATGATTGGAGATATGAGCTAGTTCTGTTTTACTAACGGCATAGAACCATTTATGTATGGACGCAGTGTCGATCGGCGTAGGCTTTGAATCTTTGCGAATGAGCTGGAACATTCGGTGAAAGAAATCATCGTGGTCAAACCATAGCATGGTGGAAAGGCTTTTTCTAAGTCCGTCTGTCTAGCTACCACTCTCAAGTTGCAAATCTGCCGCCAAGCACCTGTTGGTGTGCTCCTGCAGCTGCATTTGAGAACCAGTCTTCCTTAGACCATATCGTCATTTCACATCAGGTGAGATTGTACTCAAAATAAAGTAATGGAACGTAATTTTTTAGACATGAGAAAGTGGTCGCAGTCGAAGAAACGACATACGTTTGATGTACCTATTAAATAAAATTGTTTCAAAGTTACCATTCTAGATTCAAATAATTTTGCTATTTATTCTTTGTATCGTATCTAGGTACTTGCATGTTACAAGCCAAGCCAGTGAATCTCAACCGTAAGTAATCGGCCTCTGGAAATACCCACATCTGCGTCAAAGTGGCGCTCGTGTTGTGAAGTGGATCGTTATCTTCACGCTTATTACCGTAGTGTGGGACGACTAGAGAGGCTTGTTAACAAAGTTTTTTAATTATTTTCTTTAGTATCTTTTGTAAAATCATTTTTATACTAAATAAGCAATTGTATAATGTAAGCGGCGTATGTGTGTTTAAACTTACCTAACTATGTAGACGGTTATTTATAATAGAAATGAAATTAAATGCGATTGAAACAGCTGGTCACTACCACACAAAGAAGTACAAGTAAAAAGTGTATCAGGTTTTATTAAAAACGAGAAGAATACGTGAAACATTATCGGCAAAGATAACTTAGTTTGTAAATTAAAACAATGGTGACGTCTGGAATTAACTACTCTCTGTGCATCCACTAAAAACGATTATAACGTGTCATTTATTTTAAACTAGCTGTTGCCCGCAGCTCCGCATGCGTTTTTTTATAATTGTAAATTACTTCTTATAAGATCAGCTAACTGTTAGTGAAAGTTCCGTGAAAAATGGTTCAAACGTTTTGGAGATAGTACTGCAAACAAAGCCATGGGTAAAAAATAGTTCAAAATAAAAAAGCTTTAATTACTTTTTATAATGTTAGTTATCTGTCAGTGGAAGTCCCATGAAAATAGGTCCAATCGTTTTGGAGATAGTACTACAGACGAAGCTACGGATGATAGCTAGTCTAAAATAAGGTAGCCTATGTCACCCGCTTTAATTTTAACTATCCGTTAATGAAGTTTTTGTGAAAATCGGTCATGCCGTTTCGGAGATTACCCGGAACATACAGACAGACTGGCAGACGGATAGACAAAGATTTTAAAAATTGTGTTTTTGTTATCAGTATCGTGTATACGTTCATATCCAATCAGTAAAAAGTCGTTATTTTGATATTACATTACAATTTTATTTATATGTATATATATATGTATGTATAGAGGTAAACCAGATCGAGTTTCTTGCCGGTTCTTCTTGACGACAGGGTTGTTTGCTGAACCGGTGGTAGTTTTAACGTTCATAAGCGCAGTCTTAGGGCTTAAATTGAATAAATTATTTTTGATTTTGATTGATTGATTACCATTTCACGCCTTGACTACTCAACCGACTATCATAAAAGTTTCCACACACGTTATTCGGTATACGGAACAGGACATAGGTTATGTTTTATCCAGAAATATAATAATGTTGTAATTATAAAAAGACAGTTCTTTTGAGGATCCATAACGTCAATCTACTGAACATATTGGCTTAAGACTATGACCATACGATGCAGAATTTTTCGTAGAAGCTTCTAGACTACTTATGTTTCGAACTGGATCGATCCATTGTTATTTTTTAATGCCTAACGAAGCTGACGGGAATCGGCTAATGGTTTTCTAAAATAATTTATCATAGTCCATAATCCACTTCTAAGCTAACTTGACAGTTCAGCCTACGTTTTCTTCCGCTCAATTGCCTCCGTCCTGTGTAAAGGTTATTGGGGCAAATGAGCCGTTCAAATCCGGCCCAGATGTTCTAAACCGTTACGAGTGGGTAATAAACAGAAATATAACTTTTTAAAGTATTACTACTATTTTTTTATTGATAAAGGGGTTACTACTTAATTGGATGTTACTTAGCACTTCTGCATGGAATTGATTGGACGCAGCCGAGTAACATTGAAACAAAAAACGGTTTGGTTTTTTAAGAGCGACATATTAGTAACTGAAACAACAAAAAGTAATTTCAACGGGTCGTTGGTTGTCGGTTGAACACGACGTTGGTTGACGGTTGAACGTACCTGACGTTGGCGGATGGTTGAATCTGTCATCGGTTGACAATGATGCACCTGTAAAATATACGTATTTATTACCTTATCTATGTAAAATCGGGCGAGTACCTTAAGCGCTCCCCTTAGTAGTCCGGTGAAGCTGTAAAGGCCTTGCGAGATCAACGGTGTAGTCGGTTGGAAAAAAAATGTATTAATTAAAATATATTGCAGATTAATGTGTAACGACTACAATTGACTATACGTGTCTCGCTCCCTCACGAAGTATCATAAGATCGATGTGGATTCTTCCGATTCGATGGGGCACTCGTGGAGTAGCGACCACTACTAGCAGTGTCATAAGATGGTTTCACTCAGGTTTATTTTTTAAAATTTCCGAATTACTATTAACTTGGTTAGATAAGCTTAAAGAAATTCCTATTTTAAAGTCATAATGGCCATTGGTCGACGTGTCCGGATACCACCTCGATTAATGTCGTTTTAATTCTTTACGAATGAGTCAGAGCTTTCGGTGAAGGAAAACATCATGATGGAACCATAGTATGGCGGTAATGCTCCTTTTATACCCGCCTCGCTAGCTATCGCTCTCTAGTAAAAAACCTGTCGACAAGCACATGTAGATTCTATTCCGGCAGCTGTACTATTTTTTTATACTTTATAGGTAAGTGTTTTGAACACAATCTCATCTGATGTTAAATGATGATGTGGTTTAAGATGGTAGTTACGCTAAACCTAGAGGTAGACTGGCTCTCAAGTGGAGTTGTCGGAACACACCAACATGTGCTTGGCGCTAGATTTTCAACTTTTGGGTGGTAGATAGCCAGACGGACTTAGAAAAAAGCCCTACCACTATGCAAAAGAATGCAACCCTCCTCTAGATTTACTGTGTTTGTTATCTCAGACCACATTGTCATAAATATATAACCGAAATGGAATATTCTTACATCTTGAAAAAAAGTTCATATGTGTAGTAATAATGTCATTTACCATACGTCCGCCAATAGTGTATTTGTTTTGTTGGCTTTCTTTCTTCACAGGACAATTTTCGTTTTCTCGTAACTTACACTTTCTAAAATCTATTTCTATTAATTCAAAATATACAACAAAAAATTCTCTAGCAAAAGTGCTTACCCCAAGAGATTCTTAAAAAAATTTGGTTGTCTGTAAAGTCAGTTTTCGGGAAATAATTTTACGTGACTAGCTGACCCGGTGAACTTCGTGGCGCCTAACAGTTGATTCTTAATTTTAAAATAATGTTAAATGTTACCATCGTATAAATATTGGAAAATATTAACATGAATATTTATACGATACTAACGTCACTCAATTGTTTTACCTTCCCGGAACCTCTCCACTAACACGTATACTTTATGCTATAGTATTAAAGTTCAAATTGAGTTTTAAGTATTATTACGAATTGTTTGTATGGGAGTATGGAAAAGTGTTGTTTTTAGACTTTTTCAGGATTTTTTTTATTTTTTCTCTCCGTAAGATCCATCCTCGTACTTCAAGGAACATTCTAAAGAAAAAATTAGCGAAATCGGTTCAGCTATTCTCGAGATTTGCGCTTAGCAACACATTTAGCGATTCATTTTTATATTATAGATAACGTCATAAGAAAACATTGATGAAAATTGCATACTTTTTGCTGTAATTGTTGTTGTAATAAACAATGGAAGCCACATTAACTTTTCATTTCACTTTATAAACAGTTGACAAAATAGTTCACGTGTAGGTTGTGTGCTGCCGCTGTCTCTCTTCTACTAGGACGCATCGGCCGATAGAGAGGAAGAGATATAGATGCGTCGCAAACCGAACGCTTAAACCGATAGCGCCTCTCTATCGCTTGTTCCACGCTCTCGCTTGCACTCATGGTTACGGTGGACCGTGACAATGAGTCATGCTTTTTCGTACCCGCAGCCGGTCGATTTATAAGACGTTATCACGTCAAAATGTGATATTCAAGTTCTTTGTTAATAAATTAAAATTTGTAAAGAAATAAGACCTACTTTATTTTCTCCTGTCTATGAATTTAACAATGCCAGACAACAATGGCTTTAATAAATGCGTACAATGTAAGGGAAGTAATAGTATGACAACTGATTATAAACATTGTGAAGCATTGCAGAGGAACAATACTCGTACATTTTGTCGACGCTACTTAAAAATTGTCACTAATTGAAAATGCATCATTACATAATTTAACTAAAATAAAGCAGATATACGAATATTAGTGATCCATGTATAAATTAAGTTACACAGGTAGTTCGAAAATTAATACATTGTTAAGCAAATATTAATCTATAAAAAAGAGACAACAAATCAAACGTTTTTGAAAATGTTTTAAATAAAATGAACGATACAACATGTTTTTCATTTGAGTTGTTACTTTTATGTATGTGGTGACATCTTTCTTTTGTCACACGATGACACACTTTGTTGATCCTATCCAATTCCAAAACATATGATGTAATTTATTAATGACCTCTAAGATTGCTGTAAAGTGTAGTCCGGTGAAACTGTTGAGGCCTTATCAGGTCAACAGTGTAGACAGTTCGAAAAATAAAAAAGATGCTGTAGACTGTGACTACAATCGATAGGGCCAAGACATTTGTATATCGAAAAACCGGCCCGGCTGATTGTAGAACGCGACATGTATCTATATGATGGATGTCATACTGGTTATGTATGTTGGTATTTACTCTGACACAATTGTCATATGCTAACCTGGCAGTCAATTAAGATAGTCAAAATAAGCAGTTAGCTTACTGTATATCTGTATATTGGGGTGAGTGCTGTCATCGATTTATTGCAGCGTCTGGTAAAATCCATCGCGAAGCGGACGGCGCGGCGTGGCGCAGTGAGGCGCGTTGTCTTACCGACTGAAATATTATAGAAAATGACAAGTAAATTATTGAAGAAATTTCTTAATTCATAGTAAAATATTATTATATATTATACACAACATGTATAGAGATCTCGTTAAAGTTTTGACCGCTCTGAATAAAGTTGGGCAGAACATAAATTTAGATACAAATACAAATGTATAACATTGTGACAACTTAAGGATAAATAAATGCCAGTTTTAGATTCCTATAATAATATTTAAACTTTGTTTTGTATGAATCTCTTGACTATATTACGCTTAAGTGCAAACTTACGGCTACATTTTTATTCATATTTAGATTCATTTTATATGATTACTGTGCAATATTTTTTGTAAAAATATTATGGAGTAATTAAAAGACATATAATTGATCCCAGTCCAATGTGACGTCACGAACAGTTTGTCACATCGTCGCTTGGAGAATAAATTAAATGTATACGCCGCGTCGTAACTTGAGTGATAAGTTATTGGTATCCGCCGCGAAATTTCTTAAAAAACTACCGGGGAACCTTTTTTCACCGATCCCCGCTACGATGTAACGGTAACGAACGATTTCTGTACTCTTCAAACAGAGCGTGCTCACACTAACGCCTGTGAAACCAACGATCACCATGCCGCCGTAGTCGGGCGGTCAACTTCGCTCCCCCACAGCCACCACGGCTGCCCTCGACAGCGTCTCGACCCTTAGTCCGATCCCTTGGAGCCCGCTGCAAGCACGATACAGTGACACCGCATTCACTAGTTCACTATATACACCACTCTATACCACACAGACGTGCACACAAGAACAGTATTTACAGAGGTTCTGTAAGGAACGTTTTTTTCCTGTTTTAGCCATAGCCAAAACTGACAGATTCAAAATATATGTCTGTATTCGTGCAGCATACATGAAGATCAACATATGTGTCTTACTAAATTGTGCATGTTTGGTTAGCCTAGCTTGCATTAATAGCTTAGCTTGATACGCAATAGAGCATGCAAGACAACAACCTAAGTCGAAGAGCGCTCGTGCGTCTTTGAGTTTTTCCATACGGAGGAATGTTTTAAGCGCTTTCCCAAAACGCCCGGTGAAGCTCTGAAAGTCTGCCAGGCCGATAGAGAATAATCAGGTAGAAAAAAAATATGCAAAGTATTCTTGCTCTGCACGGCTATACGATCATTTCTCTGACATTATACTGTTATAATAATTATATCAATTTAGTATTACTAATAAATCGCTTGATTTAAAAATGCAATTGCAAGACCCTTGGTCCGCCCCTTTTTTCTGAAATAGTGTGGAATAGAAATCGTTTTAAAATCTAGTACAGCTTGAATACATATTCAAGTGCGTGTGAGTTTAACTGCAGTGTTACAAATATTGCATTTATTTCTGCTGTAAAATTTAGACTATCGTGTTCTGTTCTAAAAGGGCAGCAATTATATTACCCTACTACACCTTCTTGTCATAGATCTAGGGTAGGCCTAATATGTATTTTCTGACTCTTATATTTAACCAAATTGTCACCTGATGATAAATTACTGTGTGGTATAAAATGGTAATACTCTGAACCTCAAGGAGAATTTTCAAGTACAGGTGCCGGCACTCACCTATTATAGCTTATTCATGTGGGCATTAGGAAAGTTCACCGTACTACAATTTTATCTCGATTGTTTTTGTTTGCCGTCGATTGATTCGGTGTCTGAAATTTCTCTCATTGAGCTTTTATCGATTCTGGTTTCATTTAGACCATGCCATCTAGGTGGTTGATGAGCGGTTTTCGCGTGTGTATTTTACGCGTACATTGGTTCTATGGAATTAACTCTCAGGGGCGGTGTATCTGGACCAAAATAACTTACACACCTTCAAGAAACGAGCCCAATCTTTTCTCATGGGCTGGCAAGGCATCTGCGATTCCCCTCGTGCCGCAGGTGTCCATGGACGGTAGTGATCATTTACCATCAAGTGACCGGTATGTCCGTTAGCCTCCAGTCACATAAAACAAGTTTCTTAACCGACTTCAAAAATAAGATTTTTAATTAGGGGCTAGATTTGACTAATATTTGTTACCTCAGACTTTGTGATTTATGAAACGATTTGGATTTTGTTCATTAGAAAGAGGATATTTTCATTTTTCATTTCTATACCATTGATACTTGGGCTTCGATAGGAAACTGCTCAAACTCGTATAGGAAATGTGTAGTGATTGAAATTGGTAGGTTTATAACAATCTACGACTATATAGGTACTTGCCTTATTTTGGTCAAAAACTTTCTAGTGATTTTTTCTAAAGCAGACTTTGAAGTTTGGTTTATGTTTGTTATAATTTTCCTCGTCATATCCCATGATTGTATAAAATAATGAATGTGTG
This sequence comes from Antheraea assamensis, assembly GCA_035772565.1. Lineage (NCBI taxonomy): Eukaryota > Metazoa > Arthropoda > Insecta > Lepidoptera > Saturniidae > Antheraea > Antheraea assamensis. The sequence goes on from JAQQSE010000107.1 coordinate 2,626,506, forward strand.
TATTCCTTAAGAAAATAGAAACCATAATGGTAATAAAATATAATTCAATTTTCACATAACACGAACGATTTAGAACAAAATGATATATATTAAATAACGTTTTCTTTTGTCACAGAGAGAATTTATTACAACCCGGCCGGCGTAAGTGGCGGAATAAATTGCTCAATTCGCTCCTTTATTTCAAGGGTAGGTTATGTTAAACTCGTACATTTTTTACATAGGAATAAAATTGAAGTGCCCGTAGTTTGTATCGGTTTATATCCGAAACGGTTGAACCGATTTTAACGAGATTTTTATTACCTTAAGGGTCAAGCAGAGCAGGCAAAATTTAGTACAGGTAGCTTAGCATCGATAAAACGATTGTAACGTTAAGTAATTATGATAGAATTACATTTAAAAAAACAAAAATCTTAACGCTAACTAACAAAATGAATGCAAATGCCAGTTTGCATGTTCCCTTATTACGCTTTCAAGCATTAATTAACCAACTGATTATCTTGGAAATGTACATATATATTGTCCGGGGTACATAAAAGTACATCTTTTATGTTTGTCCAAATATTAGTACTGTCTACAAGGGATAAGTCAAAACTAGATTAATGCGAACGACGTCGCGGGAAAAATCTAGCGCTTCCATATATCCAAATAAGATATGTAGTTTCCATTGAGCAACAAAACCGTTGTTACGATATATTCAAAAATATCTAGAGAGTTTGGAAATTAGAAGTTGCTTGACGGTTAAACTTGACATTGGCGAATGGTTGAATTTGTCGTCGGTTGACACTGCGGCTATATAGCTGTAAAATAACCATAGTGATAAGTGTTTTTTGATATTTATTTTGAAGTAATGTTAACTTATTTTATTGAAGAAGGCGTTATTTTGCGGAAATTCATTATTAAAAATTAGGGTGGACTTTACTTCGCACTTCCGCGAAGAATTCGCCGCGAAGAAAAAAGTCGCCGCGCTCATTCGCCCGCTTGCGTCGGAAGAGTCAACATCGATCTGAAGATGCTCTGTGAAGGAGCGAAAAACGTGTGAGCGTTGTAGTACGTTACACGTCAATCTTTTTTAATTTTATGTACACATATATATTTTTTAATATTTTTCAGACATGTATCACAGTGTTCATAGACGACAGGTTCAACCACCTCTGCCAACATAGAGTTTAACTGCCGACCGACCACGCCTTTTTATTATTTTTAGTTCTTTCACAACTGTTTTTTGTTGCAGTAAGACGTGACAGCGACCAAACAATTCTTAGCGGAAGTGCGAAGTAACGTCCATGCTAATTTTTAGTACGTACTAGCTAACTTGTGTACGTGTAAAATCGATGTTTTGTATTGAGCTGGTGCAGGCCATCAAATGTTTGATTAATTAATAAATTGTATAAAAATGTCTATAATTGTTGCTCGAAGTGCCAATAGATGTGAAAATCAGACCAAGGTTCATTCAAATTTACAAATTATCAAATTTAAATGATTTAGACTATAATTGATTATGAAAATTCAAAAAAGAACACAGATATTCCATTATTTTAAGTTGTCACTTCAGTCGGCAATCCCTAGGATTGCCTCAACCCTTTCTTGTTTCATACCATTGCCAAATGGAAAATTTTATTTTTGTAAATGTCTGTTCATCTTCATTATACTTAGCGATGCTTACGTCTACAGTCAACAATATATGTGCAATACTCACAATAATATGATATATGTATATGAAAGTATGTACATTTTATAATGGTCGAACTTCAACTACTAGTTTTTATATACTATGTTCCACAAGTCCTGGTAATTCTAGTATCCTATACGAACAGGCCATTATCTGGAAAGCTTCCCTGCAATATTTATTTTCACGTAGTCTTGTTGGTTTAGGACTGTTTTGTAATTATTTCGCCAGTTTTCCTTTAATTTGGGATTTGTTCGCGGCAAATATTTAGGTCTTAACGGACGCTTCTTCTGCCCTCAAGCGGTAAATTGTTTTATTATTTACCTATATACAGTATGTATTACGGGACACGGAGGAGAAATACATTAAATACTGAATATAGCAAATTTTACTTCAAGGAAACATCCCTGTTACATAAAGCGAGCTATAGTTCATTTATGCCCGGTTTCTGAAGCCGTCAGTTAAACTATCAATAGCTATTGATTCAATAAAATTATCCATAAGACAAGCGGCGTTTAACTGTCAATGCGTTTCTGAATACACAACGAGGCGTCAAATAACTATCAAACCAATAACTACTTCTTTGATGTTCACTAGATGGCTCTTTTTACAAAATGGTGTATAAAATTGATTTTATCATTTAATTCGTCATTAATTGTTGTTCTATTGTAACAGCTTTTTTGTCAATTTAGATTCGTGGCCTTATTTTAATTTTAGATATAAAGTTTGTATGTTGATTTGTTACATAGCTGTTTCTCAAAGACTGAAAATTGACCCCTCATTCCCAAAATGACGAACATTTTAAAAACTTTGGTTTTGTTATTGCTTGAATGGTATTATTATCATGCATAGTAGTATAATTTTTGTTGATTCAGTTAGATTTTATACTCAGCAATTCTGTTGAAATCATTATTTGTATGTATTTCATAAATAGATAAAAAAATATATATGTACGATAATAAAGCACGCAAACAATATTAAAATATTATATAGTTGCTAAAGAATTTGTGTCGACAAAAAATAAACATAAAATGATTTTGAAGTACAGAGATTAGAAATTATCTACAGTATTTTTATACTGAATTACGATGAATTTTCGGATCCTTATTCATATTATGGAACATAATAAACAATAATTTAAACAACATTTGTGCTAAAATTAGTATACCGACACAAAGAAAAAAGGGTTTAGCAGGTCAGTTTTGGCAGATGAAACGTCAAATCAACTTATCGAATAGATAAACGCCCAATCTTGGCCAGTTAAGTTGAACCGAGGTTAACTGACATTTCTCGTATAATTGTGTGTTCAGAAACCCAATTTGACAAGTTATCGAACCGATAGCGCTATTGAACAGATAAACTACAGTTAAAAATGCTTCAGAAACCGGGCATTAGTCTTATTTGGTTATGCCCGGTTTCTGAAGCCGTCAGTTAAACTATCAATAGCTATTGATTCAATAAAGTTATCCATAAGATAAGCGGCGTTTAAATGACAATGCGTTTCTGAATACACAACGTGACGTCAAATAACTATGAAATCGATAAGCAATTGCACAAATATTCACTAGATGGCTCTTTTTAGAAACGAGTGTATAAAAGTGATTTTAACATTTTAATTCGTGATTTATAGTAGTAATATTACGATTAAAAAATATTTCGAAGCTTAATAAAAGGTTTAATATTAATTTGGATATAAATTATTAAAATTCGTTAGTTGTTTGTCAATGAATTAAAAAATCTGTGCTTACATGTAATTGTCAAAATATTAAAAACTATTTTATGGTGCCATAAATTATAGAAGAACAAGAAGACACTTTTGCTCTGTTGTTATCCGCGTGTTTATATTTTTCACTTACATTTCTGATATAATTATTGGTGCTTAATATGTTTATTGCTTTATAGACTTTTAAAGCATATTTATCATAATGGAAAACGGAAAACGCAGTAAAAATTTTACTGAGAGAGAAAAGATGCTTCTTATCGAAGTAGCGAAAGATTTTGTACATATAATTGATAACAAAAAAAACAGACGGAAGTTCTATAGAAGAATAAAAACATGCTTGGAATGCACTGACGAACAAGTATAATGCTGTCTCAGAAACTGGATGTAGGAGCGAAAAGCAGTTGCATGCTTTGTATGACAATTAAAAAAAAAAGCGAGAAAGAATATGAGCGATGATAAGGTAGGTTTAATTGGAGTTCATTGAAACTGTTTTGTCATTTAATATCAGTAATATATATTATTATACTGTGGAATGTTATAATTCCAATATATATATATCCATACATTTGTTACTCCTCTACTTTTAGAAAGGACAAAACATGAAACGGCTATTTATAATATTAACGGGATCATGTCTATTTACCTTTCAAGTTATCTATTAATTAGAAATGAAATGTATTTATGTAAAATTTTAATTTCAGTCGCAGATGTACAAGACTGGTGGAGGAACATTTTGTCCTAAGACAAATATTATTGACGAAAAAGTAGTGGCTTTATTGACTCCTCAGTTTAAGCCACTTCCTAAGAAGTTTGATTCCTCAGCGCCTTATTACAACTTGGAAAAATGTAATATTTAGCTAATATTAAAACCTCAACATTTTATTTCACATCATCAATGAAATGTTTAATATAACTAAAGTAAATAAAATTTTTACAAGAGAAATTATGTGTAATTAAATTAAATATTTTATTACATGGGCTTTCTCCACGCTTAAATTTTAAGTATTATAGTGTAAAGAATACAGATATTACTTTAATGAACTATTGTGCTAAGCATTCATAATGATACACAAAAAGCTTACTTTTTTCGTAAGGTCAATATTAATTGATTACACATTAATCACTTTTTAATATTTTTTCTATTACAGATAATACAGAAAGCATAGATGTAGAAAAAGTAAATGAATACATAGACATAGGTAATAGTCAAGATTGTATTGTATTATTAGAAGAAAAAGAAAGTTTGGTGCCTCGAATCGAGACACATTCTGGAAAGATTGAATGTTCAAAAAGAGTAATTTCTCCACCAATTGGCACTGTTGAAAGTACGCCAAAAATCAAAAGATTATGTTTAACTGAAACAAAGAAAAAGAACATTAATAACCTGAGTGCTTCTATAATAAAAAGAAAAAATCAAAAGCAAATAAATGAAGACTTAATTACAACTAAAAAATTAGAAATCATGGAAATACAAAAACAACAAGAGCTAATGAAATTAGAAAAAACAAAAATAATATTGGACATGGATATTGAATTGAAAACAATTCTTTTGGAAAATGCAAAATTAGACTTAGAATTAAAAAAAGAAAAATGCAGGTTATAATGTGTTTCTGTATATATCAAATAAAATTTAAGTTTTAAAATAGCTTGAGTTTTTCTTAACCTTTAATGTTTCTAATTTTTAGACATTGTTCGTAAAATAAAAACTTACTAACTTAAAATACTGTTCTACCAATAACTGACGAGTATGATTTCCTTCTATTGTTACAAGTTGTTCTACAGCTTCTACTAAGCAACCTTCTTCAGGAGCACAATCAGTTATTGCTGTATCACTCTGTTGCAGAGCTATGTTATGTAACACAGCTGTTGCAACAATGACAACTAGTGTACGTTCTATTTTTAGGCGTAGTTTCTGTGTCAGGCATGGAAATCTTCGCTTCCAGTGACCAAAAGTCCTTTCAATGGCGTTTCTGGTCTTAATTTGTGCACTATTATATAATTTTTCTGCATTAGTTGTTGGATTTAAAAATGGTGTCAGTAAGTGTCTTCCACAAGGATATGCACTATCTCCAAGAAGGTGACCATCTAATGCCCGGTTTCTGAAGCCGTCAGTTAAACTATCAATAGCTATTGATTCAATAAAGTTATCCATAAGACAAGCGGCGTTTAACTGTCAATGCGTTTCTGAATACACAACGAGACGTCAAATAACTATCAAACCAATAACTACTTCTTTGATGTTCACTAGATGACTCTTTTTACAAAATGGTGTATAAAATTGATTTTATCATTTCAATTCGTCATTAATTGTTGTTCTATTGTAACAGTTTTTTTGTCAATTTAGATTCGTGGCCTTATTTTAATTTTAGTTATAAAGTTTGTATGCTGATTTGTTACATAGCTGTTTCTCGAAGACTGAAAATTGACCCCTCATTCCCAAAATGACGAACATTTTAAAAAACTTTGGTTTTGTTATTGCTGGAATTGTATTATTATCATGCATAGTAGTATAATTTTTGTTGATTCAGTTAGATTTTATACTCAGCAATCCTGTTGAAATAATTATTTGTATGTATTTTTTAAATAGATAAAAAAATATATGTACAATAATAAACCACGAAAACAATATTAAAATATTATATAGTTGCTAAAGAATTTGTGTCGACAAAAAATAAACATAAAATGATTTTGAAGTACAGAGATTAGAAATTATCTACAGTATTTTTATACTGGATGACGATGAATTTTCGGACCCTTATTCATATTATGGAACATAATAAACAATAATTTAAACAACATTTGTGCTAAAATTAATATACCGACATAAAGAAAAAAGGGTTTCAGGTTAGTTTTGGCAGATAAAACGTCAAATTCAACTCATCGAATAGATAAACGCCCAATCTTGGCCAGTTAAGTTGAACCGAGGTTAACTGACATTTCTCGTATAATTGTGTGTTCAGAAACCCAATTTGACAAGTTATCGAACCGATAGCGCTATTGAACAAATAAACTACAGTTAAAAATGCTTCAGAAACCGGGCATAACTCATTGTTGTCCAGACGAGCTCGTAGGAAGGAATTATGATAAACTGTACTGTCATGTGCTGATCCATGCCAGCGAGCATCTATATCACGAATATTTAAATATGCATCACATACAACTTGCACATTAATTGAGAAAAACCCTTTACGGTTCCTGTATAGTTCTGCTTGGTCACCTCCAGGAGATAGAATTGGTATGTGTGTTCCATCCACACAGCCAATTACATTTGGAAATCTAGCTATATTATAAAATTGTGCCTTTACTTCACTGATATCTTCAGGATTTGGCATTCTTATATAAGTACGGGCAAGTTTTGCTATCTCTTTACTCACTTTGAAAACCACTCTTGATACTGTGGTTTTATGTACATTTGTGTCGTCACCAATAACTATCTGAAATGTGCCTGTAGCATAAAAGCGTAAACAAATACAAATTTGCTCCAATGCCGACAATGTGTATTTACGACGTACTATGGGAGTTAACATAGGATACATTTTTTCACAAAGCTTCATCACAGTACGCTTGTTGAAGCGATATCTTGTTCTAAATTCTTCATCGTTGAATATTTCAAAAACATTTCTACGTTCCCTTAATTGTCGAGGTACCGACATATTACAAATAATTTCTAGTACTTCCATATCTGACTCCGAAGAACTGCTAGAATCTAAATCCATATTCTCGAGAATAAATTACGAATCTAAACAACACACACGCTAAATGGAATTTACTATTATACAAGCAAAATGTTTTAGATCAGTTTTGGCAGATGAAACGTCGAATAAACCTTATCGAATAGATAAACGCCCAGTATTGGTCAGTTAAGTTGAACCGAGGTTAACTGACATATATCGTATAATTGTGTGTTCAGAAACCCAATTTGACAAGTTATCGAACCGATAGCGCGTTTGAACAGATAAACTACAGTTAAAAATGCTTCAGAAACCGGGCATTTAGTTGTTAGAATTGTCCAAAATTATGATGTGTTAGGGATAAGTTTTTATGTCAAAAATTTTTGACGCCGCGCCGTTTTGATATCTCAAAAATATATAATGTGCTAAGGACAAAATTTGCAAAGACTGGAACGGATGCAGATAATATATATGTTGCATGTCACAGGGGGTAAAGCAGAAGGAAAAGCCTGGTACCTATACGACGGAATGCGGAAATATGTGAACATTAGAGCCATTTGTTTAAACGTATTCTGTCAAACGCATCTCAAGAGGTCTCAGTCTAGCCGATGCAGATGTAGAAAGTGTGAATACACACGCAGAGCGCGTTCATTGGCGGATTACAGCGTCTAGGGGCGTTGATAAGGTGCGGGAACAAGTTCTTAAAAACAGTCACGTAATGGAGTCCGATCAGGACAGTCACAGACAGATCGAGAATGTCGTTTGATATAGAAGATACGCAGCGATGAATATATAAGAAAATCCAGAGTAATATTAATAATTTCAATTTACAATTGATGAAATTAAAATAATTCAGGCTATAACCGATTTAATAATTGATAAAAGAGCACAGTTTTTCTATTGTTTTGAGTTTTTACTTCTGTTGACAGGCCTTATGACTGCGTCGATTTTTTTAATATGTAATGTATAAACATGGCTCTTTTACGATTTTATTATACCTATAGAATGTTTTAGAAATACTTGAATAATATAAAGTATTCAGTGTTTATATTCGAATACTCGAATGTCAAACACATAAAAGCTCTAAAATTAAATATTCGCTTTGAGTAGACACTTTTTCTAAACAGGTTTAAATACATATATTTATATTTTGAAAGTATTCGCATTTCTAAAGCTAAAGCCGTTAGCTGCGAATTTGACCACATGGATATTAAATAGTATTAGATAGTAGCAGTATTAAGAGCGTGCACAGTTCTGGACACTGCTTCTTAAATCTGTTATATTTACACGGAACCATATTTCTTTTCTATACACGTATTTTTCTGTATATGTAAAACTATACATAGTACTCCACCAATTTTTCAAATATTTGTCTGTATCTATCTGCCTGTATTCCCGGATGATATCCGATACGGTTGTACCGATTATGGCGGGTCTTTCATTGGCACGTAGCTGATGTTCTAAGGGCCTTCGGGGATTTTTTTTTTATATTTAGAAAAATATTAGGGTTCCGTGTAAATGTACTAAAGAAGCAGTGTCCAGTATTACGCTGGCTCAACGTGCACCTTTACACTGAACAAAAACTTTTTGTTGAATTACAGTTAGTTAGGCTATAAAAATCGTTGAAAATTATAGAGACTCCTAATTAAAAAATCTAACACTAAGTTAATTACAATCCCGCACCAGTTAACTGTTTGGAATAATTAAAGTCAAAAATGTGTCCTCTTTAGAAGTGGGACTTCCTTAGGAAGTTTCATTAAGTTATCTAACTTTAAATTACTACGAGGTTCGGTTAACATGCCGTAGAGTGGCTACGTCGACGAGCGATTTATAATCGCGGTAAGTTACGATTTTTTTGTAGCAAATATATTCACATTATTGGTCGGCTCGCCCGGGGTAGTACCACCCTCCCACAGAAAACCGACGTGAAGTAACAGTGGTTGCACTGTTGCGTTTCGTTCGGTCAGTGAGAGTGCCGGAGGCCCACATATTTAAAAGGCCGGCAACGCACTTGCGACTCCCTTGGGGTTACTAGTGTCTATGGACGGTGGTAATCACTTACCATCAGGTGACCCACCTGTTCGTTTGCCCCCTATAATATAAAAAAAAAACGAATACACATACAGTGATGTGTGTTTTCTTGCCGTGCGTAGGAGAGAGGAGAGAACGAAAAGAGATTTCAATATGTTTTGTATACCTAAACAACGTAGATGTAGTCGCGGCTATTAACTAGTTATGAATATTTAAATAGCTTCGATATACTATCACAGTAAAAACAAACCCGTTTGTGTACTTTATAAAATGTAATGATAATAAAATCTCCCGTCTGTATCGGTCATTATACACGCAATAGATATTATTAGCGACTGCTAACAATTTTCGCTGTAAGAGCTGTCGAAATTTTCCTTAATTTATAATAAGTACCTATTATTTAATTTAGTATGAAATTTCCTCCTCGAAACTGTAATTGTGTTTGTTGAATTATGAAAATTTAACGTCGAGTTTAAATTAACTTATTGGTGTTGGAAATTTCCTCGACTCTGATTCATATATTAACTAAGTAAAGAGCAAAACGCATTATCTATAACTGGTTACTAACACTTTCATACAATAACACTGAAAGTTTACTATCTATAATTTCATATGAACTTTATTGTTACAATTATTGTTTGCTTATACATATAATGATAAGATTTTGTTTAATTCTTAGACGAGGATCTGGAGATCTGTAATTCAGGTCTTTGTACCTTTTTCAGACTCCAGACCTCACATTGATTTTTTGAGTCATCTTTACTTTTTTATAAATGTATTACTGAAACTTAATAAATATATATATATCGGACAAGTGTTATCCTCACGGTCACTCATTGTGGGCATCAGCAAGGATCCAGGAGAGAAAATAAATATAATGTGGGTTAGAATAATTATTATCGTGAATCACAATAGGTAGGTACTATTTACTTAGCAGGTACCATAAATACATAGTACAGTTCCTAGGTAAGTATCACTTGGAGTGTTCAGAACGGTATGAAAACACTCCTTTTTATAAACGTCATCCCACCCAATCTAGGCTCTATACACGTCACTTTGACGTTTGTATGTAGGTGACGTTCCATATTCATGACCCGGATATAAATATATTGCCGGAGTTTTTGGCGGGATCTTAGTTTGTCATGTAGTGGTTTTTATATTTTATTCATAATCTTGTGTTATTAGACTCTATATTTTGTAATATTGGTGTCGTTTTACGTAATATACTTCGGTTATTATGCACAAGTGAAGTGGATGGGAAATAATACCACGGAGCATGCATTCTGAGATGCCACCAAAACTCCATGGAAAGTTCTAACAGGAAACCACTATCTTGTTAGAACATTATAATTATTACAAGACACTTACTTAGTAAAATCTTGTTACTTGACGCTGGCTAGTGCACAAACCGTGACGGAGCCAAAAAATAAAGAAGAAGAAGAATATAGTGCCAAATGTATGTAGACGCATCATATTAGAATGATTGCACCTATTTGACAAACTTTCCTTTTGTTATGTTTTCAATTTGTCAGGGCAAGGTTTATATGAAAGAAAATGTCTGAAAAGTCGTACGGAAAAGTGAAGAAGTTGTATTAAAAAATCTATACATATAAAAAGTGAGTGAGTGAGACGGAAGAGAATATGGTGATCTTCGAAAATATTGACAAACTGACATTCAATTGTTATTTTTTTATTTTATTACATACTAAAAATGTAAAAAGATTTAGATCTGGAAAACAGCGATACCTATTGGGTCAAACTATAGCTAAAAACGATCCAGGAAACTCCATAAGTACAGACTTTTATTTAACAGAATTCCATTAACCTGTTTAGGTATTAGCTTATATATAGTCGATATTTATCTATTTATGAAATAAATTTTATTTTCTGAAATACATAACGTTACATAACGTATGCGAACTCCTGACAAATGAAACAAAAATTACTCATCAACCGTAAGAACTATAAATAATACGTTTCTAAAAAGCCCGTCTCGCACTTTGCGGAATCTTTCGTATAATGCCGTCCGCCTTCCAGAGTTTTCAACCCTCTTTTATTTAAAGGTATATACTCGCACCTGAGGTGCGTCCGAGACCAGTTTTATTCCGGACATAGGAGCGAATTCGAAGAGAAACAAAAGGAAATCCTCAAGATGACTGCGACTACAGCATTATAAGGTGGAAATGTCAAAAATAATGTAGATGTATAATAATGAAACTATTTAATGCTTGTATGTATGAGTATAAATTTATTTAATTCACTGAATATGTAACATTAATAAAGGACCGGACTGTCGAGTAATCCAGTATGGTACATAATTATTATGAACAACTTGGTGTATAGTTAGAGATTTTGAATAGTATTTGCGAGCCATTGTCAAAGACCGCTAATATCAACGCCTATTGTCTCGCTGGTCGCTGTTTCTATTGTACTGTAAGCTCTAATTAATGTATATACTATGGGAATTGTGATATTTGGTATAAACATTTTTAGGGGTATATTTACCATAATCATACTTTAGTTAATCTAGTGTCCGTCCGCGACTTCGTCTTAGTTTGTATTTTTCATTCTCATCATCAGCTTACACTAGACTCACTGAAGGGTCATAGGCATCTTTCCGAAAGAAGGTATGGCCATAATCACCACGCCAGCCCACGACGTATTGGCGATTTCAAACTCTGAGGAATCCATAGTTCTATATTTTTCCCATATTCGATGGTACTACAAGACCTCTCTCAGGTTCAGGTTTCCTCACGATGTTTTCCTTCACCGTTAATTTGTTTCCCAATTTAAATCAATAAATGTACGCGAATTCCGAAAACTGTGTTGGTACACGCCGTGGTTCGTACCTACGGACATCGGATTGATATTCCACCGGTAAAACCACGAGACCACGACGCCTTTGTATTTTTATATATTACTACTATTTTTTGCCTGCGGTTTCGTAGTTTTTTTTATAATTTATAGGTTAGCGTTTGACCACAATCTCATCTGATGTGAAATGATGATGTGATTCCAAATTGGTAGTTACACTAAACCTAGAAGAAGACTGGCTCTCAAATGCAACTGCCGGAACACACCAACAGGTGCTTGGCGATAGATTATCAATTTGAGAGAGGTAGCTAGCCAGGCGGACTTAGATAAAGCTCTATCACCCTGCTATGGGTTCATCACGATATTTTCTTTCACCGAAAGCTCCGACTCAGTTGTTAGGATTCGAACCTCTGTCTTACGACGCTGTGTCCGAACACGCTATCACCTAAGTCATCATCGCTTCAGCAAATTTATGTCCTACATGATATTCTAGTATATTAATTATGTTACTGTAAAGTTGTTTCCATTGAGTAGTTCTTACGAGAAAGTGTAATTCTACTATAGGAGCATTTATTCATCCTCACAAAATTTCTCATTTGTTATACTAATTGGAATAGCGTGATGATGATGTGGTTTAAGTTAGTAACACACTAATTAATTGAGAAACCATGAATAAACCGTAAAACACATCTAATAGTGCTTGATCAATCATTTTTAACTTGATGATTATAGCTACCTAGGCAGGCGTTAATAAGCCCTACCACCAAGCTGTAATTTCACCGTGATTTGGACCCATTGTAGGATTCCGTTTATAATTTTGAAAAACCATATTAGCATATGGAAATAGGATATTTCGGTTTAAATAAGATTATATTTCATAGTAATATGCATTAAAAATAGAGTAAAACAAAACTTAAATATTGTATGCAAGTATCTTTAAAGGCCTGCTGGGCCGAGTGGTAAATAGGTAAAGTTGACGTACGTGTTTAAAATAACTTTTCTTTGATATTCCGTAAATGTTACTTACTCGGGATAAACCAAAAACTGGTTAATTCCCAGGAAAACAGGACGGTTGGTAAACCAAGCCAATGACGAACGACGCGACGCGACACGACGTGGTATTCAAATTATTATGAACATTATCTTCAATAATGTAAAACGTAACATAATACCATTATAAATGCTACATAACTCTAATATATATATTAAATAAATTTACCAAAATCGAATATTTATTATACGTATTAAATATTTTAATATTTGTTATAGTATACATATTGACTAAACAAAAAGAGCGCGGCGCGGATGTACAGCGGCCATATTTGTTTCGGGCTGAGTGGAGGATGGGCGCCATATTTGACATGTTTTGTTTTAACTCGGATTTTATTGGCTAACTTTATTTTCAATGATATTATATTTACAGTATAGTTCATCTGATTCTGATCTGATGATATGATTAATCTTTAATTGAATCTAACGCAGTTTTTACATCATTGTGTAAAAAACAACCCGAATCATTGTAATGTATCGTAAGTACCTCTTAATCCATTAACGGTCAATTAAAAAAAAAAAAAAAAACAAAAGTAGGGAGCACAACTCACAGCTTGAGGGCTGTGTGTATTTTTCACAGATATTTTTGTACGTTCAAATGATAATCTGTTATTTTATACGCACATATAATTTACGAATTTATTTCTATACTTGTGCCAAGAGAAAGCCTTTTATGTGTAATTCTTAGACTATATACTCGTATCCCGAGGAAGTACTGGATTTTGTTATTTGGATAAGGTGGTAGAGCTACGCTGAAACTATTACTGGTTTCAGAATGAATGGGTCGGATCGCCCGGGGTAGTACCACCTTCTCACAGAAAGCCAACGTGAAGTAACAGTGCTTGCACTGTTGCGTTTCGTTCGGTTAGTGAGAGCGCCGGAGGCCCACATATATTAAAAGGCCGGCAACGCACTTGCGACTCCCCTGGTGTTGCTAGTGTCTATAGACGGCGGTGATCACTTACCATCAGGTGACCCACCTGTTCGTTTGCCCCCTATAATATAAAAAAATAAATGAATCGTATTTTTGGATGATATCAATATAAGGGCATTGTTAAAGGGTAAACTAGAATTTAAAGTTTTGTGGTAGACGGACCACTCGGTAGGAATTTCTGCACGGTTGGCTGAAGATCACCATACATGTGGACAAATATAGATATTGCTTTAGTTGGAACGAAAAATAAAAATAATTTCGTTAATTACTAACAGTACACTGGATTTAAAATTCAGAGAGGATTTCGAGAACACTTTAGTACGTCCCCTAGGTGACGTCGAGTACAAGCATGTTTTTAGCTTTTGTAATTTCGGTTGCTATCTCGAATTAAATTATTTTATTCAGTTATTCTCGCAAACGTAGTTGCCGGGCCCAGCGCGTCTATAGAATACAATAGTAGCCGTGGAAATTCCATGACACATTTGTCAAATATCAGAGGATATATCTTCCCGACCGTGTGATTTCTCCTCTCGTGAAAATGTATCTGCCTCTAGAGAGAAACACGCGATACACGGTATTTTAAACCTTAATCCTCAAAGACTAAGGTGAATTATTGAACAACAATGTTTTGTTTACCATACGAAAGAAAGCAAACCGTAAATTTTTCAGGATCTACAAAGAAAAATAGAAACATACGTTCCGTTGAAAATTCCATTTCATTTCTCTTACGTTCTTTACTTATATTTATGACGAAAAACGTTACCAGGTTTCTCTTGAAAATGGTTTTAGCTGAAATTTGACTACACCGTTGCCAAGTTTTAATCCTACATACCTTTACAATGGATATGTTTTTGTGACTCTCTCTTCAATAATATGTTCCATGTACGTCAACTAATGCAAAATATAATGTGAATACAGTTTACTTTGAGGCACAATTGCGTCAAAGTAACTGCACGTATGGCATTGTTGTGAAAGTTTTACATAGATGGTCCTATTTTTGATTCCATTAACTCTGTGATATCGTTTTATTGCTTAACTTTAGCTTGTAAGTATTATTTAGTTTACTAATTGGTTTTCTGTTGTTTGTTGAACGTGCTAATATCTGAGACCGCAAGTATTTTTAAAAATGTTATATTTGCTCGCTTCTGTTAATGTAGATTGGATCAATATCTTTGGAACAATAAAATGAAATCATTACCCATATTTCAGAATGAGCCAACTCCAATTTCAGTCGTTCATAAGTTCTATGTAAGGATCTTCAAATTTTATACACAAAATATTTGAAAATTATTAATAACCTTATGAATGGCAATATATGAACTTCGTTCACGGTGTATTAGAACAGAAAAAAAAAATTGTGTGCTTTTATGAAACCACGATCCAAGTGAAATTTTGTTTCACATCGTAGAATTTAAAAATTGACCACAATATTTATTTCAATCATTCAGTCATTTTGAATTGAGTCATGGACGCCGCCATATGAGCGTTGGCTGCTCTGCCGAGCGTCTTTCACTTTACGTTAATTTCGCGGTCGTCTGTAACGCGACATGCGATAGAGGGACGAATATATTTGAGGTGATGTAAAAAAGTTTCTCCTAAATAAATTAAAGATCTTATTTGAACTATTCAATTTCGATAAATTTAAAAACGACTCAATTATCTGGCGAGCTGCGTAAGGTATTCGAAATCCGAGATCGGGTAAGAACAGAGTGTAACCGAGAAAGGGCGAACTGTAAATACCTATGTGAAATTGGCAGTACACCGCGTGGCTCAGTCGTACTTTATTCGGAATTTGACTAATTGTGTCTAGTTGTATCTTGACAATCGTTCAAAATTTTAATTAAAAAAACGGGAGGCGAAACCCTGGTGGCATAGTTAGTTTTAGAATAATTTTAAACCTGTTTAAGCTTCATAAGATTTAGCGTTCGACTACAATTGATGTTAAATGATGATGTAGTAGATATAGAAGGAGACTGGATCTCAAGTGCAACTGCCGGAAGACACTAATAGGTGCTTTGCGGCCGAGTTTCAACCTAAGGGTGGTAGGTAGCCAGGTGGACTTAGAGAAAGCTGTACCACCATACTATGATTTCATCACGATGTTATCCTTCACCGAAAGCTCAGATTCTGTTGCACGCGTTGTCCGAATACGCTATAAACTACGCCTTCATTGATTTGTAACTGTTTTTATGTTTATATCGGTGCTCTAACCAGCTGAGCTAACGAGTCATTGTGAAGTCCGGTGAAACTGTGGAGGCTTTGCCAGGTCAACAGTGTAGTCAGTTCGAAAAAAAAAATAAACTGTTTTTAAATGACTCGCCCTTTTTTTTTATTGTGGGAAGAAATCCATCATAGGACACCCACAGCCCTGGGGAGTTGTGAGGTGTCAGGCTCTTACTAACTAAAAAAACCCACGAGATACCGTCTGCCGCGTTATGGAGTGACACAGGATCGAACCAGCAAGCACCATGCCACCCCGGCGACAAGGCCCAGCGCGAACGACCTGACCGCGACGACAGCCCGGTGAAGCTGCCTACCCGTCTACCGAACCAATGTGCAATGGAAAGTCAGGTGAAACGCCCAAACCAACTAGTTCCATTCATTATTCCATTGGTAAGATTATTTGCTAATGTAAATAGGCAATTGCATTTATATTTAATATAGCGAGTTAAGTAAACACTATTAATAATTCAACGCTTTCGTCTTTCAAAAACGCAAATCGCATCGTAAAACATTTTTAATCCATTAAAATTATTAATTAAACAAGCCGAGGGCGTGATGCGGCCAATTATATACCTGTATAATGACCCTTAAGGTGTGTTTTCACTGACACGACACGACTTAAAGAAGTTCGATGTCGTAAAAATCTAAAAAAATATATGTTATATAAATTTTGTACAAAAGTCAAAGTACTGTAAGTGACAACTAATTAATTAAATTAGCTTACACTATGAATAACGTGAGTAATAAAATGTTATTTTAATATAAGTATATAATTTAACAACACTGCCGTCACACGAAAGAGGGACGGATCGATAGTTTGTTGCAATACTAAATTTGGAATATACTATGTTATTACATATGTATACTACAATTGGAACCAGACTGAAAGTTATATTTAATAGTATTATTGAGTTTCTATTCTCAAATTACACTTCAGCAAAAAATAAGTTACTCATACTATGTACACTATATTTCGGAATTCGCGTATATTTATTAATTCAAGTTGGTAACACTATCGGCTGACGTTGAAGGAAAATATTTTGATTAAACCTGTTGCATATCTGAAATGTTCTTGTAGTAGCAATGTGTGTGGGGAAATATACATATGTGGATTTCTCGGAGTTTCAAATCGCCAACACGTCGTGAGATGTTACGGTGATAATGCTCACACCTTCAGAGGCTTATAACCCTGCATTGGGTCTCTTACAGATTGACGTGATTAAGATTAAGATAAACCTGAGCTTCGTAGGGATGTTGCGTCACTTTGCGTCCTTTACAAGATCTACCACGGAGAGTGTTCTGAAGAACTGTTCGGATTGATACCTGCTGCTGAGTTCCATTACCGAACGACTCGCCATAAAACGAAATTCCATCAATGTCATCTCGATGGTTGGAAGTCGTCTACTGTGCGGTTCTCACGTGCGTTCTTCCCGTACGTCGGCACTCTGGAATGAACTCCCAGCGGCAGCGTTTCCGGACCAATACAACCCACAGACCTTCAAGAAACGAGCCTACTCCTTCCTCAAAGGCCGGCAACGCATCTGTGATACCTCTGGTGTCGCAGGTGTCCATGGGCGGCGGTGATTACTTACCATCAGGCAACCCGTCTGTTCGTTTGCCTCCAATCTCATAAAAAAAAAAAAAAAACATAGTCTCACCCTTTTTAGAAGTCACACGACCACTAATAGATGCCACCAATTAATATACACAAAGGTTTTATATAAAAAACGCTATAATAAAAACGTACATTAGTACTCGTGAATATATTTATACAAACGTGGGTCTGAAGCTAACACGACATCATTAATAATTCTCTTACACGCACATAATATGATAATAACAGGACAGTTGGATACCGTGGAATATCATCAAGCATATTGTATTTTAACTGTGTATGTCGCTGCTTTTCAAACTGAATAACCGACGTCGGCCTGACGGGCATTCACATATTCACTGGGATTTTAGGGCGAGCTCTTAGAGCACACAGCCAAATGGTAATAAGCTCAAGGGTGCCAGAGTTTGCAGTGCGATGAAGCTGTAAATGCCCGTCAGGCCAATAGCGTAGTCGTTCGAAGGATAAGGATACTAGAGTTGCCGAATTGGCTTGGGCTGTTACCTTGAATACAAAAGCGAATCAAACTAAACTAACCGTGTGAGCTAAGCTATCCTTACATGTATACATTAGTGGACATATTTGCATACATTCTTATTATGTCTCGCACGAAGCGATGTATGCATTTCGAGCCTGGCCATGTGGCTAAGGCTAACTAACCAAAAAAAGGCCAAAGGATCTCTTACAGAACCTGGGTACGTCCGTGTATGGAGTGCAGTGTGGGGTGTGTAGGGAACTAGAGATTGCGGTGTCACTGTATTGCGCTAGCAGTCATACTCGAGGGCTTACTCCAGAGTATCGAACCTAGGCTTGAGATACTGTCGAGAGAGTCCGCGGCGGATGTGTGGGCGTGAAGTTGACTGCAGAATCATGGCGCTGTGATTAGTGGTGTCACGGGTGTGGGTGCGGGCACGCTCTGTTTAAAGTCATTGGTGTAAATCATTCGCTGCCGTGATATCGTCGGGAGGATCGGTAAAATGTTTCGGGGTCGTTTTTCGCATAATTCGTAACAGCTTTGGGGGTGTACTTGTGAGTGGATTCCAGTAACCAGTAATGGTACACACATGCGAAGCTGGGGCGGGCAGCTAGTGATATATAAAAATATACCAAACTTATAATTTTTTATTAAGGTCAATTAGACCTCGGGTTCCGGTGCTCTCATGCTACACTTACATGAAAAAGGTTTTCAGGGTCGATTTAAAATTATTTTTACGCTCACCTCACTCACACGAGTAGATAATTGAATATTTTACTTTTTTAATATCTCGTAGCAACAATGACTTTATTATAATTGAAGGATAGAAATCAGTCAAGGATGAATTCCATTTACAGCTCGACAGTTCCGTTCCACCACACAACGTATATATAATTTATGTTACATATTTATACAAACTAGTTTCAAAAATTACAAGAAAAACGGAAAAGAACATAGGGTATAATTTCTTCCAGAGAAATAATTACTTTCATACTGTTGGCAACAGTTATCGTGAGTTATTCTCATACTTTATAGCTTTGAGATTTGACCACAATTTACTTGAAACTTAGTAACAATATGGTCTAAGATGGTAACACTCTAACTTTAGAAGGGCACTACCCTTCAAGTGCAAATACCAGATATAGCCAAAGAAAGTGAAGCATGTTGGTGTAAGAAAATGTCCTTCCAACATGTTATGCTTCCTTCACGATATTTGTGCTGGCAATGCTGACGCGTTTTTTTCAGTATTGTGCAGTACGACGCATTGTCCACGGCCCCCCGTTTTAGTTTTAGTCGTTGTATAGACTCTGTCGCTGACCCACGTACTTTTGACTTTCTAAGATAATAAACAGTAAATAAGTGTATAGTTTCTGGAGTATCATTTCTTCACCCTACACTCACACATAGCAAGAAGAAAGTAAGATGACATAAAATAAATATAAATAAAACCCACATTCCTACAATATTTCCCTTCACCGAAATATCCGGCTGCAGTATATAAATCTACGTCGCTCGATGCGGTGTCCGGACAGGATACGACTAACCCCTAAATCGCCTCATCATCTGCTCCTAGCCGTTATCGGTTACAGATGACCGCTAAAAGATAAACTGTTAACAATCTACTTCTCCGCGGTTTCGTGTGCACGTAAATGGCTGGCATATCACAGGTGGGTCACCTGATGGTAAGTGATCATCGCTGTCCATAGACACTAGCAACACCAGGGGAGTCGCAAGTGCGTTGCCGGCCTTTTAAATATGTGGGCATCCGGCACTCTCACTGACCGAACGAAACGCAACAGTGCAACCACTGTAACTTCACGTCGGTTTTCTGTGAGAGGGTGGTACTATCCCGGGCGAGCCGACCCATTCATGCTGAAACCAGTAATAGCTTTAGCGTAGCTCTACCACCTACAAAGTTACTATAATTGTATCGTATAGCCGTAGGTGGTCTGGCTTTTAGTTTGTTAATACGTTCGCTTAATACAATATCACAAAAGAAATACCATACAAGATTGATATCTCAAATGTTACTATAAAAACAGATTTTTCCTCATTTCAGTTCACTGAATCATATTGATCAATAAAACTCATACAAGCGATAAGATAAACCACTTCTGATTGAGCAACGAAAATGCATAGACTAACTGATAAGTTATATTAAACTGATAAGGCTATATTTAAATCTTTTTTTATATTACTACGACGTAGCAACGGCATTGTGCCTAATGGACGGCACAATAAGACTCAAAAATGCCAAACGTTAAGTGATCAGTGAAGCAATCTCTGTCGTCGCTACCATCTTCTTCTATAATATAAAAATAAATCGCTGAATGTGTTGCTAAGCGCAAATCTCGAAAGCAGCTGAACCGATTTCGTTAGGTCTTTTTTTAGAATATTCCTCAAAGTACGAGGATGATTCTTACGGAGACAAAAATTAAAAAAAAAATGCGTGAAAAAGTCTAAAAACAACACTTTTCTATACTCCCATACAAACGTTTCGTAATAATACTTAAAAGTCAATTTGAATTTTAATACCATAGCATAAAGTTTAAGTGTTAGTGGAGAGGTTCCGGGAAGGCAAAACAATTGAGTGACGTTAGTATCGTATAAATATTAATGTCAATATTTGTCAATATTTAACATTATATAGTGTCCCGAATAGCAGAATCGTTATTAAACAAAAATAATTAAGAATCGACTGTTAGGCGGTACGAAGTTCGGCAGTTCAGCTAGCTTAACATATAACTCTTGGATGGACACAATGCGAAATTTCTTCTAACTAGTACATTAATAATGCAACTATGTGGTCTTCAAAAATAAAAATCAATTGTCGTATGTATGAAAGCGTATCACTTCAGAACGACTGCACCTATTTGGCGAGTTCTATTCTTGTCGCGTTTGTAATTGTCAGCTGCAAGGTTGAAAAATCGTACGTGAAAATTTTGGGTTAAATAATAAAGTCTGAGCGTCAGTTAGACAGAAGACCGTAGGGAAATATTCAAAATCGACGCTCAAGTTGTTCAGGTGTCTTTTTGTCTCATTTTCGTTTTAGTACACCCGGTCGAAGCCGGGGCAGGCAGTTAGTCGAATTAAAATTAAGCGACAAACTGACAATTAATCCAAAGAAGAAAAAAAAACTTTATAAATTTCACGGTAACCTGACCAAGTAATTAAATGAGCGAACAGAGCAAGCAACTCGAGAGTAAACAAATTGCACTGTAATTTTTTATAGCCTTTGAAATTTAAGACGTTTGAGGACTGAGGGGAATTAATTATTTTTGGAGTGATTCTTTTTTATTAACGAATTACATAAGTGTAATTATTTATTTAATTAATTACATAATTACGTAAGTGTACTTTAAAAAAAAAGTGTGTGTGCGATTCACACACGATAGAAGTGAAACTTCAGTAAGTCGACAAAAGAATGAGATGAATATATATAACAAGGGTAGGATAACTACCAAGCTTATTTGTTTAAAAATGAAAGTATTTTGATTGATTTTAAAAGTTATTTTATATTTTATTTAACATATGTTACATAATTTATTGCTTAAGTTCCATGTTTTCAATTTCAATAAACAAGATATAAAAATACTCACAAACACTGTTAAATAATAACACACCACGCTGACTTCTTCCTAAAAAGCTGTACGTATTACAGCTTTTTAGGAAGAAGTCAGCGTGGTGTACAGCCGCATACAGTGTACAGTAGTAGTACACGTATTTTTCACATATACTAACACACGTTAAATGTTCAAATACAAGCAAGCACTAAACAGTGTGCAATATACATACACTCCGACATTTGCTCTCTCGCTCTGGCTAACTATTTCACTTCAAAAATAGTATGTATATTTCTGTCTCATTCTTTGTCGGCTTCATCCTACACATTTTTGTATTTGTGTCTCTTACCTGTGGTTTTTTCCGTTGCATCCGGTTTGAAATCACAACGATTCTAAGGAAGTTTCACTTCAAAAAAAAAAAGGAAGACAAATTCAAATGTATTATTTATTTCTGAAGCGATGATGATGATGGTCTTTTGGTGACATATCCGGGCACCATGAATTGACCTGACATTTGGACCGAGCTTTCAGTGAATGTAAGCATCGTGATGAAACCATAGCATCAATGTAGAAATGTTCCTAATGCGTAATTCGCTGCTTTCTGGGTACAAATAATTTACACTAATATATATGCTTTCATTTATATTCCTTTTGTTTTCATAATACAACTAGCAACAGTTCGCGATTATGTGTACGTTGAATCTAAATATTAATGAGACAGAGTTGCTTTTCGTGTCTAGCCGTGAATTCTCTTAATTCTTCTAAACTAGACTTTCGCTATTATTTAAAGATAATTTTTAAGCTTCTTTAACTTTGTGGAACTGTAAATATCAACGTGTAATAAATATATCTAAATTCCTTCAACACTCGTGATGTCATATTAGAATACCTGAACCCGTGCAGAACCGAGAGGTTTGTTACTTCACTACATAGTATAAAACAAAGTCGCTTTCTCTGTCCCTATATCCCTGTGTATGCTTAAATCTTTAAAACTACGCAACGGATTTTGATCCGGTTTGATTTTTTAATAGATAGAGTGATTGAAGAGGAAGGTTTATATGTATAATAACATAAATTAAATAGTGAAGAAATACTGCTATTTTTGAGGTTACTCCAAATTAAACGCGTGCGGGCCACGGGGCAGTAATGAATAAATCAAAACTACTGGATCGATTTTAATCATTTTTTCCGTGAATGACATAGGCTATATATTTTATACCCGTGCGAAGCCGCAGCGGGCCGCTAGTAGCATATAAAGCGTAACAATAATAAAGTGCAGCCTAACGTCATCTAGTGGTGAGTAATAGTAAAATCTTTTAGTTCTGAACACTACCCGTAATGGGATACGTGAGAACCATAAATCACATACCCGTGGAATGGGTTAGAATAATTTCTGTGCCGCATTGATTTCGATTTTTTGCAAATGAGTCGGAGCTTATAGTGAAGGAAAATATTGTGACGAAACCATAGATAGCATTATCGTAGGATTCTTTGTAAACGTGCTTCGGTAGCTATCACTGAAACTGTCGCCAAGCGCCGGTAAGTGTGTGCCGGCAGCTGCATTTGACAGCCAGTGTTCCTCTAGATTTAGCGTCTTTCAGTCTATTTGGTTTATTTTTTCAGTCTATGTGGTCATTTAACATTATATGAAATCGTGGTCGAACGCCTAAGCCTATTAAGTATAAAAACATTTATTGCTTACTAGGTGTAGTACTGCTAGGTGTAGTATTATTGGTGAATAATACTATAATACACTTGCTTTACTGGTATTAATTATACTTCAATAAAACGTCCTATGTATGAGGTAATGCTTCTTCACCAGACAACGCTCATAGTGATAAGTTTAGGCGTGTCTCGACAACCCGTTGTATCAAGTTATAAAATGGGGTGGTAGGTTGTCTGTACCCACAGGGTACGTTATATAAATAGACTAGCTGACCCGGCGCACTCTGTTCCGCCTTAGAGGCAATAAATATGTAGATTTTGGATTTTATTAGGTTCAATTTTTTATTAGAAGTCGAGCCATACTCAAGCGGCGCTCTTCACTGGCAATTTCTTGTTCTTATTCAGTCTTTCATTCGCAATGTTTCGTATCCTTCTTGCATTACGGCTTTGTCGGAAAAGATTCGATCATCTCGGTCGCGGCATTGTTAATGACGATTCAAAGAGAATACAAATTACTGATTATTGATTTCTGTCAAAATCTATAATTATCAGAATTTTTAACCATACTTACCCAAAGACAAAATTACGTTTACTTGTCATTTGCGTTTTGTTATTCCATGTCAGATGCGTTTGTGTTATATGAAGTTTTATAGTGACTAGTATTCCATTTGACGGTTTATGTCACGTTACACGGGAACGCGGTCGAACGGGATAAAAATCCTATGCCCGTCTCCTGGTTCTAAGCTACCTCCCCACCAATTTTGAGCCGAATCGATTCAGCCATTCTTGAGTTATAAATAGTGTAACTAACACGACTTTCTTTTATATATATAGATATGTCACTCATTCATTTAAATCAGAACCTCCAGCGAAAAGGTATAGATGTATTATTACCTGCAATCTATAGATAGGGATAGTATGTCCAGCTACCAAAAGATGTGTAAATCATATGACAATGACAACTACTGATAGATTGTACATATATCGAAGCTTAACGTTGTTTTAGGATTACACTGCATTTATTAATATCATGCATTTTGTTCCAATGGTTCACTTATATACCAGAGAGCACAAGAAATAAGGTTAAGAACAAAGGACAGGACATATGACAAGGGACTATAAGATAAAATGGACAAAAATGATTCTAGAATTGTATCCACGGTATGGTAAAAGGAAAGAGGTAGACAAGTTAAAAGATGGAGAGATTATTTAAAGAAAGTTAGCAGTGTAATTTGGCGAAAAATAGCAAACGATAGAAAAGAGTGGAAACAGCAGGAAGAGGGAACACGTGAAAGCTGACGTGTTAAAATTGGTGAAAAACGCAGTTTATCCCTAAACAACTACCGGCATAATGTACGTCTAATGTCTGCAATGAAGGCTATTAATTTATTTCTGAAATTGTATTGTTAATATGTCGTGTTATAATAATAATAAATTCAATACTTAATATTGTTCGAATAAATACAAAATCCATTCGCTCGTCGCTTTTGCATCGCTCTAATAATGTTGAGAGATTATTGGATTCCGAGAAAAACGATAGCGTATCGGGAAAATCTTTTGTGGCACGTGTACTAGTTAAACTGCTGTATAGAACATTATGCATGTGTGCATTTTGTTCGTAGAATCGATAAATTAATTGCACAACACAGCTATTACTCTGATAATTTCTTAGGATTGTTTGAAAGGTTCACATTTTCTGGAATACGCTGTTGCGATTCATAGAAAAACGTCTGGAACTTTAATATCTCGCGTTCTATTAATTCCATTAAATTCACTATCGACCAAAATCAAAAATCAAAATCAAAAATACTTTATTCAGTTTAGGCCCTGAGAAGGCGCTTATGAACGTCAAAGTTACCACCGGTTCGGAAAACAACCCAGTCATCGAGAAGAACCGGCAAGAAACTCGATCTGGTTTATCTTTTCATTAACATATTATAACTCACATTTTTAAAACATAGTTATAAATAATTACATTCGGTTTTGGTGGATGCACAGAGAGGGCGTCATTTCCAGACGTCACCGTCGTTCACATATTGATCCACCCTGTAATAGCCTTTAGATATTAAAACCTGCTTGACATGGTGCTTGAAATTAGTATCCGGCAGATCGGTAACGTGCTTTGGAATTTTATTATAAAACCTAACACTATTACCTAAAAAACTGTTACCGGTCCTAGTGAGCCTAAAACATGGAATGACCAATCCGTTTTTATTTCTTGTATTTAGATTATGTCGGTCCTTTACGAAATCTAGCTTATCTAAGTTTTTGCGGACGTACATTAGATTTTCTAGTATGTATTGGGAGGGCAGAGTTAGGATACCGAACTCCTGGAACTTATCTTTTAATGATTCGCGAGGTCCCATATCATAAATTGCTCGAACTGCCCGTTTTTGTAGTAAAAATATGGTGTCTACCTCAGCTGCTGTCCCCCACAGCAAACTATGCAACGCAACTATGTAAAGTCAACTCTAATAGGATTACGGTCCTGAAGGCTAAATTGTAACGGCTCGTGTCTTACGCGATGCCAAGTATGTACACCCTTTGGACCGACAGTAGCGTGTGTCATGCCGTAGAATTAGCTGCGAGTCTTAGAGTCAAGTGTACAAATAATATTATTATAAATAATTAATAGCTTATCTATTTAGCTGAAGAAAATTCATATAAGATTTATGTTCGTGGTTTTCTTCCGATTTCCAATAAGTCCGGACGACAGGTACACCCTTGAGACTTGGCTCGAGAAGCGAGACTATAAAGTACGCAATAGTATTGGTGTCAGCTGTACATAAAATGTATAATATATAGTTTCTTAAAGGATGCGAGCGAGATATTGAAATTGCTCGAACATGTATCCGACATAAATTCTTTATCCATACCAAAGAGATTAAAATTGTCTATATTAATAGTATTTCCATTTAAGCTCGTAATCGAATCTAGAAGGTTCTACTCCATTCAATATACTGCGTCAGTATTGAAATATTTAAAGTGTCTGAATACGCTGTTAGGCTTTTTATTTTTTTTGGTGATTTGAATTAATCACTTAAAAAACGTCCACTGCTGGACTTAGGTCTCCTCCAAATATAATCATGCTATCATGCACTGCACCCATTTAGCGAGTTCTCCTTAACACTTCTCATGTCTTCTGTTCATCTTTGTTTTCAGATGCATGATTATAACTTGAGGATTCATCGACTACATCTGCCATCCGTTCTATGAGGTTTTTCCGATTCTAATGATACCTAAGTCTAACAATTCTGAGGGCTATGTCGATAGCGTTGATTCTTCCACGTTATCCTTTTAATTCTGATTCTATTACAGATGGAAACTATAAACATAAGCCTTGTCCATTGCTCTTTGAGTTCTCATATGAGACTCTTTGTTAGCTACCGTGTCTGTCTGATTGAATTTTCGCTTTGACGCAATTAGTAGGTGATAGAAATAGTTGACAATTGGCAACAGCATGTGATTTACGATTTTACTGGTCGACTCTATTGCTGTATCTTATATGTTAACGTCTTTGATTTATAGACATATTTCAAGGATATTCTTTTATGACACCCTTTTAAAATATACTATTATATTTATTTGAGATGCGGCAAGTTTTCAATATCTTCTGTATGTAAAGTTGTATTACGTCATTTGGGAAACCTTGAAAATCATAATAAGTTAGATACAAGCATCAAGGTATGAAGATATATTATGTCTGTATGGACAGTTGAACTTTGAAACTTGTTGGTTTAAGCTTGATATGTTAGTTATATATGTCACATTGCTGCTTAAAGTTAGGCGAAATGTTGACCGAAAGGTAGAACAAAAAACAGTAACAGCGTTTGATGTTTATCACAACAAAATCATAGGCGGTCAACTTACTTACAAGATGTCAAATCTATACCGTTCAAATTCAGCAACCGAAAACTATATTAATACTGTTACATTTTGTTTGTGAACTTGTTATCACAAATAAACAACCGGAGGCCCACATATTTAAAAGGCCGGCAACGCACTTGCGACTCCCCTGGTGTTGCTAGTGTCTATGGACGGCGGTGATCACTTACCATCAGGTGACCAACCTGTTTGTTTGCCCCCTATAATAATAATAAAAAAAAAAAAACAACGGATGGCTCATCGAACGAGGGAACGAGCCCGGCAAGGACACTTTTACAGAATGGTGTTATTTATTTATTTCAAAAATAATAGAGACGATTCATAAATCGAATTGTGAAATTTCCACGAAACGGAGACTGACTTAAATATTAAATTACCAAGAACGCTGCTCGTCACCGGTTAATAGAAATTGTACTCAAATATAAATTTCTATGAAAGTTGTTTATTTTCCACGAGTTGATTTAAAACTAGTTGATGTTCGCGACTTTATTCTTATTTTTAATGGGAACCACGTATCTAGATTGATCGAGCGCTGTATTTTGTTTTTTAACCGACTTAAAATAAGGTTCTGTTTTTGACTTTTACGTCTGTATGTTTTTTTTTGTTTTCTCAATTTTGTTTTAAAACTATTGATCCGATGTGGACTGGGATTTTGTTATCGACCGTTTCTTTTTTCAAGGAACGTTCTATTTATTTATTTAACGACTTAAAAAAAAAATGTAATAAGTATTATTTAGGTTTTGTAATTAGATCCAAAATTATCGTTATAAAGTTAAGACAAGGTATTATATGAAATGAATGTTATTTTACACTTTTAAACTCGTGTTTTTTTGAAGACAGTTTTTTTTTAATTTATTGAAATAATAAAAAAAACAAGTTATTCAGTATTTGCCATTTTCTTTCTTGTAACGTTTCATTTTTTTCGTATACATTCTGCCTGATTTTTGTATTTCATTTTTGGTTTTAATATGCGTCTGTTAAATTATATTAAAAAAGCGTAATGATATTTAGTCCGGATTATATTCCACAAAATCGTATAACTACCTATAATAACCGCGTCAAATTCGGCTCAACAATTACGGAAATTCTGAACAAACAACAGACACTTAAATTATATTTTATATGTATAGATTCAATACGAACAAAAACGTTTTGAATTGATGGAAATTATTAGGAATTTGAATTTAAACATAATTTTTAATAAAAAATAACTATAAACATAGTATCAATTTTTAATGAAAAAAAAAATAACGCTTATTAATGAAATCACAAGAAATAGATTGTATTATCGAGAAAGTCTTGTACAAGAAATGAGAATAAAAAAAAAAAACTAAATAACGATAGTTAATTTTTGCATATCGTCAAACTTATTGTCTGAGCACTTTAGCCACTACGTCAAGTTTTAGTCGATCTAGTAACATTTCCTGCCTAACTTTATTTCTTACTAGAAATTATAGTTTTATGCCGACCTTGGCCTAGGATTTGTGACTTTCTCTGCCACTTATATTTTGTGCACAGACACCATAGTTTACTGGTAGCTTATACTTACAGTCTAGTATAGTAATTATCCCAATCGAGAATAAAAATATACAATGCAGGGAGACAAGTTGAACAACCCTTTACTGGGTTAGAAAAAGCAATAAAATACATACTTCGAGTGTCGCCTACTGCGTAAGTGGGATAGTTGTCGATATTTTTAATATCGATAGGTTATGAATATATACCTATACTAATATTAAAAACCTCAAGAGATTTGTTTGTTTGAACTCTATAACTAATATTTGGATTTTATGTTTTCGAATTAACTAACGCTGTTGGCTTGACGCACATCGTATTCAGTCGAAATTTCTAGAAGTAGATATCAGTCAGATTTGCAGAAGACACTTTACATTCTGTAGTCTATTTATCGAGGAAGCTATCTAAGATAAAGCAACGAATCTTAGGATCGGAGCAATTACCATCTATACATATAAATAAAATTGGAGAGTCTGTTTGTAATATCAAAATAACGACTTTTTACTCACTGGATATGAACGTATACAAGATACTGATAACAAAAATATAATTTTTAAAATTTTTGTCTGTCTGTATGTCTGTCTGTCTGTATGTTCTGGGTAATCTCCGAAACCGCTGGGACCGATTTTGACAGAAACTTCACTGACGGATAGTTAAAATTACTTTATTTTAGACTAGCTGTTATCCGTGGCTTCGTCTGTAGTACTATCTCCAAAACGATTGGACCTATTTTCATGGGACTTTCACTGGCAGATAGCTAACATTATAAAAAATAATTAAAGCTTTTTTAGTTTGGACTAGCTTTTACCCATGGCTTTGTTTGCGGTACTATCTCCAAAACGTTTGAACCATTTCTCACGAACCTTTCACTAACTGATAGCTGATCTTATAAGAAGTAATTTACAATTATAAAAAAAAAAAAACGCATGCGGAGCTGCGGGCAACAGCTAATACAAAATAAATCCTTAAAGAAACAGAGCTACAGACTGCCTATTCAAATGTTTTTTTTTCCGTTTACGGTTTATTCAAATCCGCCCTTGTTCTTTATAGAGTGGTAGAATAGTTATTTTCTATAGTATATATATGATAATTTGAATTAGGATTGATTCCAATATTAATTACATTTCACCTCACGTTTGAGATCGAATTTGCCACTAACAATATTACTGTCAATATTACACTAGAGTACAGTATTACCATTGGCATATGTATAATGTATATAGTTTGAAACATTATTTGATTACTTGCCTCTTCAGTATAATGTCGTAATCTCGGCTCGTAGTTTTCTAAAGGTTGGTTATTCCTGATTCACATAATATTAATTTTCCTATAATTCAACGATTTATTGCAACAAATATGTATAAATATACGTGTGCGGTGAAAAAGTTCCCGTCAGGAACGAAGTTGTTTATTGTGTATTTGTTTTTGCTGCGTTGTTCGTACTCGTAATTGTTTTTCGTCATTTATTTATTATTTATACAGGGTTATATTGGCTTTGTTATTTACTGCAGCAAAATTATAATAATGTGGCAATGTACTTCACTTTGAAATGAAATTAAATTTCGAATTAGTTTTAGATAAATTTATTTATTTTATATCATCTACTCGAATTTTAATACTCGCACACACACATAGACACACACACAAACACTTGTATACAATAGAAAGTTAGAGAGAGAAAATTACGTGGAAGTAGAGAGACCGAAACACATAACGTTCATTGCTTACGTGACGATCTCTGTCAGTCAACTCCAAGCACAAACCGCGTTAAGGAACTTAGTTCTAGAAATGTTTTTGTTTAATAATATGTTAATAGATGTTAAAGATTAGATAATTAAACTTTTTTCTAGGTTCATTCGGAAGGTATAAAATTTTATGATTATTATAAAATACTTAGTAAGTTAGTACAAAACTTCCATCTTATTTATTGAACGTTTGTTATTGACCGACTTAAAAAAAGGAAGAGAAGAACCTCCTTCTCCTCCTTCCTTACTCCTCTTTCTTCAATCGGTTATGCTACCGCATATATGTATAACGGAGAGTACTCTGAAGAACTTTTTGATATAGTGCCCTTATTACCGTTCCAAACTCGCACCATCCGCCTCTGACTGGTTGCTCATCCAGATACGTTAAAAGCCCAGCAGAATGGCGACAACCGTAAGGTTCTATAGGAGCTTTATTATGCGTATGCTAGCGTTATAGAATGGGATACCCAGCACAGTGTTCCTCGAGGGTTATGAGACATGAGGCTCATTACACAGGAATTGAAACACGCTATTTAAGATCGCCAACACAACAGAGATCTTTGGTGTTGCAGCTGTCCATAGGCGACGGTAACCATTTAACATCACATGGGCCGTCAGCCTGTTTGCTGCCCTTTGACAGTTACAAAAAATGATTTCATTAGCATTAAGCCTTGGATTTCGATACAGCAGGTAATTCTTCAAAATCGAATTAGAAATATATAGTATTTGAGATATTGGTAGGGTTAAGATACGCTAAGGTTAATTAGGCACCAAACTATAGTCAAGGACAGTCTGGTGATTTTTTTAAGTCTGTTTTTTTAGGTTAAAATTTTCTTATTTATATACGACTAGCTGAGCTGGCGAATTTAATACCGCCTAACAGTCGATTCTTTAAAATGTTTTTTTAATACTTATTCTGCTGTTCCGGACGCTATATAATGTTAAATGTTACCATCGTATAAACATTGACAAATATTGACATTAATATTTATACGATACTAACGTCACTCAATTTTTTTGCCTTCCCGGAACCTCTCCACGAACACTTAAACTTTATGCTATGGTATTAAAGTTCAAATTGACTTTTAAGTATTTTTACCAAACGTTTGTATGGGAGTATAGAAAAGTGTTGTTTTTAGACTTTTTCAGGCAATTTTTTTAAAATTTTTCTCTCCGTAAGAATCATCCTCGTACTTCAAGGAATATTCTTAAAAAAAGCGAATCAGTGAAATTGGTCCAGCTGCTCTCGAGATTTGCGCTTAGCAACGCATTCAGCGATTCATTTTTATATTATAGATATATCGATAAAAATGTTACACATCTCTACAAATTACCACCCGTTGAGTTCAAATAACCTTAGACTGTATCGCACAGCTGTGTGACTATTATAAACATCGTTTAATAAAAATGCATTATTGTTTTTTTTTTTTATTTACTCAGTTCCTATAATTTTATAAATAAAAGGACTAAAAAAAAGAACAAAGCAAAATTATACATTCAATATGGATCTCAATAAAGGCTTCGCGTCGTTAATTTTGTTTACGATTTTCTTCAGTTAAGTACTACAGAGAAGAAGGGGTTGAAAGCATTTACATACCCTTTCGTAACGATCTGTTAAATAAATGGCATCTCACATCAATGTCTATTTGTTTTTATTGCGGAATTATGGCGGAAATGTCGACGGACGGTCGACATTGAGTTAACTTGCGTGAATAACTTATGGCGATACGGTGTGTTTCTTATGGGAGGGATTTGAAATTCTGATCGGCAACTGTTTTGTGTGACGAAATGTGGTGGGGATAAACACTGTCCCGTAGAGTGTTGAACACGCCGGTTCTCGTCCGATCACCGAAGTTAAACAACGTCGCGTTGGGCGCGGTCAGTACTTGGATGGGTGACCGCTTGGAACACCGCGTGACGTTGGTTGACTTTTTCATCATCATCTTACCCTTATCCCACCTAAGTAGGGTCGGCACAACACTGGTTTCCTCTTCCACTCTCCTCTGTCAGATGTCATCTCAGTATTCACACTTTTTATACACACATCATTTTTCACACAATCCATCCACACCTTTTTCCGTCTCCCTCTACTCCTATATCCGTCCACTTTCAAACTGAAAACTTTTCTTGTTATATGACTTTCATCTCTTCTCATAATATGCCCGTACCATGCTAACTTATTACTCCTCAACTTCTCTGTCACTGGTGCTATTTTCAAACTTCCTCTGATATAATCATTCTTAATCTTATCCATCCTTGTTACACCACACATCCATCTTAACATTCGCATTTCTGCCACATGTAATCTTTTCTCATCCGTCTCTTTCGTAGCCCAGCACTCGGATCCATATAACACGGCTGGTCTTATTATAGTTAATTATAATATATGTTCCTCTGTAATATTAAAGTTTCACTTCGATCGTGTCTTTACGACACACCTTTTTTTTTAATTATTATTTCATTTAAGGATTTGGGTACACAAAAAAACATGTTAGTCCCAACAAACCTTAACCTTAACATATTTCCAACATAATTACAAACTTCTATAAAATACACTTGCAGGTGCAGAAAATTCTATGGAAGCTGGTGTGATCTAATGTATTAAGCTTTAAATGATCTATAACAGTTTCATTGTGCTTTGATTTACGTCACATTCCGTCAACAAGTGTGGCAAATCTTTAATCGATCCATACGTAACGCAATTAGGTGGCTACAGTTTTTCTAATGAGAAACGCAAACTTATTTACGTACTTATTAACGTTTTTAAATTTTAGCAATAAATACATTATTAAATATTGTTACCGCTATTACCGCAAGAGTAATTATTTTAAAATACTAGCAGACTCCGGCGGACGTTGTCCTGCCCTGATAATAAAACAATATATACTTATGTGCATGAATCGCTTAAGGCAGCTTGCCTTTTTCCGATTCTTTCAACAATTACCATTATATTTCAATTAATTTACAAAAAAAAAACCATTAACAAATTATATACGTATACCTTCCCCGTGAATTAATTTATCTATTGGTGAAGAACGGATTATAATACGTTCAGGTAGTTTTTGAGTTTATCGCGAAAATCCAGACAAACAGACACACAGACAGACGTGGCAGACGACTTTGTTTTATAATATGTAGTGATGATGTGCACACAAATACACTGTTGTAACGAAATGGTGGTCCTTTTGTTCAAAAGTTCTAGAAAGTTTTTATAACATCTCAGAATTCATTCATGTCATTGTACTAAATGGTGGTACGTATAATACCATCACAGATACACAACATACGGTCATATTATGATTTTTTAGGAATTTATATAAATAACATTTAATTGTCCAATGTAAGTGTAAGTGTGACGTAAGAGCAACACTTTATAATGGCTGCACTTCTCTGACTAATTCCTTTTCTGTTTAAAATTTTTACCATTCTCTGTCCGCCTAGTCTTTGAAACGGTGCTACGGATTTTAACAGAACTTTCACTGGTAGATAGCTGACATTATAAAGGGTAACTTTAAAATAAGGTTTAACGCAAACACTATAAACTAAAGAAGTAGTTTCTAGAATAGCGCGTGACCCACGCGCACCCTTAAACTGAATACAAAACTTTAGTACTAAAGTCCACGCGATCGAAGTCATAGGTAACAGCTAGTCTATTATTAAAATTCTTATGACTGCGAAAATACAATATACAGCTTAAACTAACATAACTAAAGGTATTACATTATCCAAAGGTGTTTCTTTTTTAAAATTCATCCCCCAATGGGGACGACGTTGCGTTAAGAAAAGTCATCGGGGTTAGGGCCAGTAAAATATGAAGTTTTGATTACAATAATTAATCCGAAGAGCGAGACACTTCGAGAAATCGCTGTCATTCAAATAATGTTCAATCCTGTGATAACTTTTCGACAGTAAAACTCGCTTTACAAGATTCTCGAATCTATTAACCGGCGAACGGGTAATGTGCTTCGAAATCTTACTGTAGTACCGACCTTAAGTTACTTTTATTTGTTCCATTAAATCTAAATGATAGAATCGTTACTTTTTTATTGTTCAGAATTAAAATGATCTCGAATTATTTACGAGTTGTTATTTCAGTTGTTAATTTAGCAGAGCGCCTCGTATCAGGGCTAATATATACGTGTTCAAAGGTATGCGCAAAAATTACTTGCAAATACGAGAAGTATTTTCCTAAGTGTTTGGTGATACATAGCAAAATTAGAAATTTTGTAGATGCTTTGAAAGAAGAAGGCAAGAGGAACGTTAACTCAACATAATGGATTCTATGAAACCATAACTGATAGCAAAAAAAATGGTTTCTCTACGGTATGGAGAAAAAAGACACGTCTTGCAAAAACAGAAAGTATTTTAAATTATATTACTGAACGAGTCGTTTACCCGAGTGTTGGCAAGTAAACAACTTCTTATTTCTCCTGTCTTTTTATTCACACACGTGATCCATCAAGCTGTTAGAAATAGATATACATATATATTATACAAATACACACATCAAAAAAGTCTAAGCAACATGCGTGATATTACAAAATTTACCGTTTATATTAATTAACTTCTAAGTATTTACTCAAACAAAGTGCGTAGGTAAGTAAACTTTTTTGTTATTGATGACATACTGGCTGGTTGTAAAAAAAGAAAATCGATTATGTTTTATTTTTTCATAAAATCCAAATGACTGCGAATTTGTTTGAATTTAAGTGCGTTTTAATTGTTACGTTTAGTCTTGATTTTATAATTTTACCAACCATTTAAATCAGATATGTAGTTTATTTGACGGAGTTTTAATTGGCATATCTTGGCATACTTAGTATGCAACCTACGCATCCTACTTTAATTTATTGTGACTTAAGTATTACTTCTTTACCTTTTTTTGTTTTCTTAGTACAACAATCTGTCTCCTTATGTGGGACAATAAATAGTTTATTTGACGGAGTTTTAATTGGCATATCTTGGCATACTTAGTATGCAACCTATGTCGCATCCTACTTTAATTTATTGTGATTTAAGTATGTCTTTGGGTATTTTCCGTTTAAATCTGCGAACTTAAACTCGCGCAGACTCAATGTCAAATATTATGAGATGATAGCTCATGTGTTGAAATCCATTTGTTTACATTACAGAGAGTGCCAAAATAATAAGTATGTATACAGTAAAAAAACATTGCTCACTCTTACATAGTCGGGTAAAAAAGATTTACTTTCACACGGTTGAATGACACCAGATGCGTCGAGTCATTGTTGATGTTTTGATGTACAAGAATACCGTTCCAAATTCCAAGTCAAGTCAGTTCCAACTTCAAAGGGTCAGGGCGTCCAGCGTGGATCGCCCTGACCGGAAGCCGAACTGCGCGTCCGAGAGGTCTGACCCCACTTCCTCAAGATGCCGGACGACCCGGGAAGCAACGATCCTCTCGAGTGTCTTCCCGGCGTCGTCCAACAATACAAGGGGCCGGTATGAAAACGCGCAGTCTGGGGGGCGACCCGGCTTTGCCATTAGACAAAGCTGCCCCGTCTTCCAGGGCTTCGGGAACTGTCCGACCACAAGACAGCGATCAAACAGCTCCCGAAGCCACCCTCCCAAATGGTCCAACGAGAGGGCCAGCACTCGCCCCGGGACCCCATCGGGGCTGGGTGCTCTACGTTTTCCTCGGAGGCACTCGATCACCCTCCCCATCTCCCCTTCCGTAATCGGGGGAGGGGCGCCGAGCACCTCCTCAGTCAATGCCAAAGGAGGAGGCATGGGAGGAGGGGCAAGCTCCGGAGGGTTGGGGAACAATGTTCCCACGACCCTCTCAACTACATCCGGCTGGAGAGTCTCCGTTATCGGGGGCGCCTGGCCACAGAACTTTTTAAAACCTTGACAAATTATATACCCAAACATTCCACGTGTTTTTCACTATCTATTGGTGAAGATCGCATTACAATCTGTTTGGTAGTTTTCAAATTTATCGCGAACATACAGACAGACAGACGCGGCGGATAACTTTGTTTTATAATATGTGGATGCAACCATCCAGTGGTGGAAGATGAGAGTATGTAATGACGAAAATGGC
This sequence comes from Antheraea assamensis, assembly GCA_035772565.1. NCBI lineage: Eukaryota > Metazoa > Arthropoda > Insecta > Lepidoptera > Saturniidae > Antheraea > Antheraea assamensis. Next base: position 2,663,142 of record JAQQSE010000107.1, read on the forward strand.
ATCAGATAAGAGTAAAACACTTCCCTTTATAAATATGGTAGAATACATATGGAGACTCTCTTTGTGAAGCTGAAAGGAATTTACACTGAAATTTAGTCCGGGATAATCGAAAATTCGAATAGTTGTCAAACAAACTCAAACCACGAAATCTGACTGTGGTTCACCTGCCCGAACATAAAAGCACTTGTGTGCGCGTTAGTCCATCTACTGCGTTTCACCTGTACCATCTATAACCAAGTACCTATTTCCATCCCCTTTTCTCGCGAAATGAGGACTCCGTTTTACTTAGAAATAAACTACGTATATTTTTATGGCTATATATACTTAAAACAATTTTGATATTGTTTACTATATAAACGAACTTACCCTTATCTACAACCCCGTTTACAAATTACCTACATATAATAAAGATTTAATACCTATTAAGTTCAATATATGTTATAGCGGCTAATGGCCGTCCATTCTCAATTATCGTTATATTTGTAGTGTAAATATACACAGGCATTAGCGAAGTAATTTAACACTAGAATCAATATTTACTCGGTTCGTAACTGTTTTATTGTTTGGACAATACGTTCTTGTACCGCATGGCAGTAAAATAGAAATACGAGGCTACTAGCTATCATATTTATGTACTAATGTACAACGCAACGTTAGCAAAGCTTGCTACTTTACGAGACCTACCAACTTCGTCTTCAGGAGTAATAATTCTTTAAGAATATTGTATTGTTAAAATTTGACTGTACATACAGGTACTTGACAATGATAATCGACCATCAGATGAACGGCATATCCATTGTCCACTTCATCCTACTTTTGAATATTATTGGATAATGTATAGTTCATGCATGGGTCAACGGGAAATACCGTGGTCAGTGGGTTCGTAAATAGGTCAGTGGGTCAAATGACAAGTTTTAAAACTCCAATATTTCTTCGCTTATTAGTCGCTCGGTGATGTAAAATATCGTGATGAAAACATAATGATAGGGAATCTTTCGACGTTAGCCTGGTCGAATACACATGTTAAAATTACTTCAGTTATTTTTGATATTAAAAGGGGACATGAAGATGAATAAATATAATAAATATAAACAGTCTGACATTAAAATAACAAGCAAAAATAGATGTCATATATAATAAAATCGTATGAAAATTAACCCTTAAGGCTTATGTTTACGTAGAACGCTTAAATAATAACTTAACGGGTATGAATATGCTACTAAAGTCGAGTCAATGTGGACCACGTTCTATCATCGCGCGTTTGATAAACGCTCTGATAGAAGAAACATCTTCCCGTTATAACTTTTTGAGGAACCGTTTTTGAACGCATGTTTTCTTTAATTCAAGTTATACTTCTTTTGGCGCGTTAGGGAAAAATGATGAGAGTAAATTTTGACGATGCGCGCGTACACCTTCACGAAAAACCGACACCCTGAAGTTAGCTATAGTCAACATTTTATTTAAAAAAAGTACATATGTATTAAGTACCTTTTTTCTATTGTTAGTGTATTTTTTTTTACAAACGTAGAATATGGCGAAACATAAACTTTTTTATAAGATTTTTATCTTGTTAAGCCAAAGAAGTATAACTTCTAACGTGTGTACATACTACTTATTCTGTTAAAGTATTCGTGTCAACGAGGCTTAATAGACTATCTATGTATATAAAAGAATAACAACCGAGTTTACATACCAACGCATAAACTAAACTACTAGAGCTAGAGCTGTGAAACTATTGCATGCGGGTTCCTTTTACACTGTGAGACAGCACTTAGGAAGGATTATTTAAAAATTCAACCTCTAAGGTTATGAAAAAGAGTACGAAAGTTTATATGAAAATCTCGCATTTTTCCGTCAGTTTATTATAAAGAGTCGACAATAATTACTGAAGAGCGATTTTAACGCTAGTGTTAATCACTACATAGTATAAAACAAAGTCGCTTTCTCTGTCCCTATATCCCTATGTATGCTTAAATCTTTAAAACTACGCAACGGATTTTGATGCGGTTTTTTTTTAATAGATAGAGTGATTGAAGAGGAAGGTTTATATGTATAATAACAACCATTAAATAGTAGAGAAATACTGTTATTTTTCAGGTTTCTAATGTGATGTCGTAAATAATTACATTTTTCTCGCTTACATTGCAACAAACGCAAGCTGAACCCTACGAGATTTATCTAAATAACGCGTGCGGGCCACGGGCAGTAATGAATAAATCAAAACTACTGGATCGATTTTAATCATTTTTCCAGTGAATGACATAGGTTATATATTTTATACCCGTGCGAATCCGCCGCTAGTATAAAATAAAAAACACAACTAAAGCTTTATATAAAAGTAGATAGGCCGTGAAATTGTAAATTAGATTTTCTCTCAGTTGTTCAGAAGCCTGATAAGGTTCTAATTTCATTGATCAGGGGACTGAAAACGCTTACAAGTTATTTACTGTGAAATCATACAGTCCGAGCATGTCCCCGTTTGTTGAAAGACTGAAGTTGTTGGAGTTGCAAGCTTACGCGGACAGATTTATTGAAAATATATATTTCTAACACAATCGAAGGATGAAAAATTGGAAATAGACAACATTTTGAAAAAAAATAAGATTAATAACTTATATAAATCTTAGCCATTTGTATTACCTATTAGTAATCTCCTAAGATATTAATATTCAATAAAACACGAGTTTCTACCACTGACTCGACTTCTATGCAAAATATCAATTCTCTATACTCATTGGTTAAGCTGTGCATCATCTGTTCGTCAGTCTTAAGTATATTGTTAATTATCATTCAAGGTTTTTTTTAGTAATTAAAGCAATTATTCTCATCTTTATATATAAGACTAGTTGATACCTGCAACTTTATCTGTCTATCTGTCTTATAATCTAAATTATAATTTTTAAGTACGGATGAAAAATCATATGGAAAAGTGAAAACTTTGGGTTAAAATATCCCCATTTAAGAAAGTGTGTGAGTGAGACAGAAAATAGTAGAAAGATCTTCAAAAATAATGAAGAAATTCGCATATTTACGTGAAGTCGCTCAGATACCATTCTATTTCATTACATAGACGTATTATAAAGAGAAGATTTAGTTTGATTTTCTTCAATAGTACACCCATGCGAAGCCGGGGCGGGTAGCTAGTTAATTTATATATATATCTTTAAGTCGCGTGACTATATTTTTTAAAGTGTGTCACATGTACCATAAAACAGATTGTCTTAAATTTTACGCAACGGTTGGCAACACCGAGCGTTGCGTAATGTCCCGAAGGGGAGCCATTTTCCCACGTAATGCTTCTTTGAAATCGATTTCGTGTAATTTATTACATTTTCGAGTGAGGGTCAATGGAGATATTTACTATCCTATGCTATTGAGCTGAATATTAATTGCAGGTACAAGCTTTAATTTCTTGCAGACACCGTTGGTAGCCGCGTGCGAATTACGCCCACGAAATGTTATATATATTTTTTTAATTGTTGTGTTTACATTTGTTTACAGACTATTTTAGATGATTGACATAAACTCTTAAGCATATATTTCTTTTTGCCGATCAGAATTTCAAAGCCCTCCCACAAGAAGTTTCACTTCAAAAATACGCTAAGCGAAAATGAAGTATTAGTGCTTGGCTGGAGCAACTGGAGCAAATAACGGGAACTGAGCGTATGTTGGTTGCCGATGAGGGCCGAGCATTACCAAGAAGTCCCGAATCGTGAATACCTATGCCTCAGGTGCATGAACTGTTCACTATGCAAAAGTTCTAATGATATATAGTACTGCTTGTAATCTACATGTTCTCTCCATGTAATAAAATCTTTGTCCAGCCGTGGGATGTTATAATAAGACTGAATAATATAAGAACAGTCTATAAAAGATTTAGGTCAATTTGTGATAAAATACATAGCATTAAAGTTGGAGATATCTTAAGGTGCTATATTATGGTTATTCCGATATGTGTGGTCAGTTTTGTGTTCGAGATTTTATGATGCAATACATTTTAGTTGCTTGTGGCAGTAAATATCTGAATATATCTTTCACTTGTGTGTTCCTTTCGCTTATGTTAGTGTAATAAAAGATATTATTCTATCCATCGGGAATGGTACTTTTGACGTGATAACGTCTTATAAATCGATTAACGCTGGCTGCACGCACGAAAAAGCATGACTAATTGTCACGTTCCGCCTGAGCCAAGCGTGCAAATGAGAGTGCGGAATAAGCGATAGAGAGCTGCGATCGGCCTAAGCGTTCAGCTTGTGACGCACCTATCTCTTGCGGCAGAAATTATGCAATTTTTCATCAATGTTCTCTTACGACGTTATCACGTAAAATAGTCGTCCGTAAACCGATTTAAGAGACAATCAATTTTTCTAGATGAAATATATCCTATGTCCTTTTCTAAACCTGTGACAACGCGTATAAATTATAATGATCGGTTGAGTAATTAAAGTGTGAACGCATAACAAACAAACAGATACACACACATTTGCATGTATATTATTAATTAGACTAGTTACATAGGATTTTCAACATGTAATACACGTTAATATTTATGACTGGACTTCAAGTTCTTACAAAGTGTGCCCGTCAAATGAAGACGCATCACAGTTAGATATTATAATATCGTTTACATATGAATGAAATTGAAGTATTTGTCTGTCCGGTTAATCGTCAACAGTTAAGCAGCAATTTATTAGAGTTAAACAGATGTAAGTTAAATTCGTTAAAAATTGTGTAGGTGTTAAGTAGTTGTGTGTCATTATTACAATAAAAGGCCGTCATAAGGACTACCGACAGAACTGAAAACTCAAAACAATGGGATAACTGTGTTCTTTTTTGTATTTTTAAATCAATTATAGTCTGGATTATTTAAATTTAATCATTTGTAAATTGAAATCATTAAAATTAGTCTGGTTTTCACATCTATTGACACTAAAAGCAATAGCTGCATAAGCTCAATACGAAATATCGATACAATATGTATACAGGCCGCTATACTACGCATCGCTAGTCTGGCAAGAGCGCAATACGTCTCGCACATGAAGAGGTCATCGGTAACGCAAACCTATAAGTTTTCTCCTACCGAAAAATCGCTCAACGCTGCTAAAGAAATTTTCACTTCAAAAAGAAGAATCCACATAATATATCTATGAAATAGTAAAATGTTCAGCAGAATGACTTCTCTATCCATAAATGACACGTTATATTTTTTTTTTTAATTTCCATATTCACTTAGTAAGAAAAAGTCGAACGTTACAGAATACGGTACGGATCTTTTATTTTTATCTTCGGGTAAATCTCATTTCCATTTTTTTCAATTAAGCTAATATCTTTTCATCTAGAGATCGTTTGGAATAATGGACGGCGGTGAATGTTCCCTATAGTTTCATGGTACTTTTACTGGCAGTTAATTCGCTGAGGTCAAGGTTAGTGTGAATCAATAATGACGCACTGGTAGGTCAATAAAATGATGGAGATGAAGCACACCTTCAATCCATACTACTAAAAGCTTGTCTATATATATATATATATATAAATAGCTGACTGAATGACTGGCATATCAACGTATAAGCCAAAGTTCAGAGGCTTGGACAGTGAAAAAGTGCATGTAAATTCCTTGTATATTGTTTTTATTTTTTATTTTATTGCACTAAGGAAGGATTTTTATTAAGTCGACTCCTAAGGTAGTAAAAAAGGCATGAACTAGGTTTATGCAAATTGGTATTTAGTAATTCAGTTAGAAAATAAAATAGATTTGTTTCATAGTTTTTGAAACTAAGTTCCTTATGGCAAGGTACGGAATTTGGCGGATGGGGGCTAGCGGAAAAAAAGTGTAAGAGTTTTCTGTCTTGACACTTTATATAGTGTAGACGTTTATCAATAACGCGCATTGGCTGCGCCCAGTCATAAGTGCGCGCTTATTGGTTCAAGGCAGCCAATAAGTTCGTATCGGCTGCGCAGGTATTGTTTGTACACGGCCTACGCGTCAGATGCTTCGTAGCGTATTGTGTGTAGTTGTATAAGTGTTTATCTGATGACGTTTATAATGAATTAGATGAATTGAATAATGTACGATATATATATTTTTACAACTCAAAAATATATATTTATTATGAAATTTCCGAACGAACGAAATTAATCAATAATGCAATACGTTCAGCAACAATAATATACTGTGAAAGGAACTTTGTTTGAAGCGAGCGTTCCATGTCACTCATTTTTTAAGTTAAAAACAATGTCACATAGTACTTTATAAAGATACAAACGCAGACGGAGTCGTGGGCGGTTGCTAGTAATATAGTAAAGAAAAAATACTTGAGTTTTTGTTTATAAAGGATAAACTCGAAGAATACTGAACCGATTTTAAAAGCTTTTCTCCTAGAATGCTACATTATCAGCGAGTAACATCGCTGTACTTTATCTTTAAAATCTATATTAACGTGAAGGAAGCTGCGAGCATAAGCTAGTCTATTGTACAGGTAATTTGAAATAAAAGGTGCACATCACCCCTACCTACACATGAAAGAATTGAAAACTTAAAAAACAGCGATATTTACAAAGTGACAAATTGGTTATAAAACGCCTTCTATGCGCGTTGATTTACACGTCCTAAAATCACTGAGGCGTGTTAATTGAATTACATAAGTTACAGCCGTATATTAATAAAACATAAATGAAAATGTTTGAAATGCAATATTTCTGTGACTGTAAATATTATGCAGTTTATATTTGTCAAAGTTATTAATTAGTAATGTTATACTGAAGTCGTGGGAAAATTGTGAATAATCGATTCGAAGTCCGCAAGTTCGAACACTCCGATGTGTACCGACGAATTTTACTGTATACGAGTACATAGGTTACATAGGTACATTCGTTAATTTAAGTTGGTAATAGTGTCTTTTGACGATGAAGGGAAACATCGTGATGAAAACTTTATCTGAGAAATGTATTTAAATTATCACCGTATGTAGACAAATTTATAAAAATGGATTTCTCGGAGTTTTTCCCGGAAAGAATCTTTTTGTTGAACATAGGCTTACAGGTTGGACTTATTAATATTATAATATACAGATTACACAGACAGAGAGTGAGTCGCATGAAGAGGGTACAACGCTTTTTCCTTACGTGATGAAAATATATAAATATAAACAAATCATACAACAACAATACATAGTTGCAGAAAAAGCGTAAGGAACTTAATTCCTGACAGTGCCGTCTCAGTACATATTTTTTATTATTATAGGGCGACTATTCGATTCGTTTAGGGTTCCGACGTTGAAATAAGTTGAGAAAGGCTGACTTGTACAAGTACGTATAGTCTACATTACGCCGTAGACTCTGCGGTTTCGAGAAATTCTCCCTAAAACCAATATTCTAATTTGTCTGGCTTTTGATTTAAATTATTTTCTAGGTCACAGACATTAAGCTCGACTATTTTTAGTACTTGTTTACTTTTCTACAAATTTATGTATACTATAATAACATTATAACTATAAAGGGATATTTTTTGCTTTTATGTTTATTTGATTGAATTCGCTAGTATCTGAAATCACAAGTTAGATTTGAATTTTATCATCTACTAGTAGACACCCGCGACTTCGTTCGCATTTGACAACAATACATTATATTAAAATACATTAATCCGCATAACCAGTGAAGGAGTTTGAAAGGTATAAAGTAGGAATAATTATTTATTAATAGACTAGCTGACCCCGGCGAACTTCGTACCGCCTAACAGTCGATTCTTTAAATATTTTTTTTAATACCTATTCTGCTATTCGGGACCATCGTCTAAATATTGACATTAATATTTATACGATACTAACGTCACTCAATTGTTTTGCTCTGCCGGCTCAGCCGATGTTGCTTACCTTTGGTGATCGGACGAGAACCGGTGTTTTCAACATTCTTCCCGACAGCGTTTACCACCACACCACTTTTTTGGTCACGCAGAAAGGTCGCCGATCAGAATTTCAAAGCTCTCCCATAAAAAGTTTCACTTCAATTAATGTCTTTACCCCAAAAATTTATACAACACAAGTTTATGTCTCAATTCGTCTTATCCGTAGGTTGTTCGCTATCTATTAATATATATTTTTTAAATGTGTTTCCTTAACAAAGCATTTTACGCATTAAGTGAAATTTTATATCTAAATACTTATTGCATTGCCTCCGTGTATATACAAAATTTATTACCTAGAAAATGAGACGAAATTGGCTCTTGGGAAAACTTTTTTAATATAGTAACTATTCTTATATCTGTAGCTTAATAAAATACCATTTGCATAGAAAGGAATTTGTTTGTACACAAAGGGATATAAATTAAATACACTCTAGTAGCGACTTCGACCGTGAAGAATTTAACAAAAAAATGGTTTTCTTAAGCGTAAAGGTGCACGTGGGCTGCTCGCTGTTTAATACATCGCTTCTTGAGTTCGTTATATTTCGATGAAACCCTATTAAAAAAACGAAATCGTAAATAACTTCTTATGTCATCAGTTATCTGCCATTGAAACTCCCGTCAAAATCGGTCTAACCGTTTCGGATATTATCAGGAGAAAAGACACAGTCAACATTTTAAAAATATTTACATACTAGCTGACCCCGGCGAACTTCGTAACGTCTAATAGTCGATTTTTTAATACTTATTCTGCTATTCGGGACCATCGTATCAATATTGACATTCATATTTTTACGATACTAACGTCACTCAATTGTTTTGCCTTCCCGGAACCTCTCCACTACAACTTAAGCTTTATAATATGGTATTAAAGTTCAAATTGACTTTTAAGTATTATTACGAATCATTTGTATGGGAGTATAGAAAAGTGTCGTTTTAAGACTTTTTCAGACATTTTTTTAATTTTTCTCTCCGTAAGATCCATCCTCGTACTTCAAGGAATATTCTAAAAAAAGAATTAGCGAAATCGGTTCAGCTGTTCTCGAGATTTGCACTTAGCAACACATTCAGCGATTCATTTTTATATTATAGATTAAATAACTGATAATACTTCCATATAATATAGTAGTTCCATATAGTAAAAAGCGGTTATTTCAACATTGCAAACAGACAATTCAATCCTATTTATCTCTATATATATAGACGATTGAATAACATAATAATGTAGTTCGCATAAAGAACCATAACAAAACACAGTAAATCTTGGTCCGTGTTCACAAGATAAACTCTTGGAAGGTTTATCTCACCGCAAATCCGGTTTCACTGAATAGGGATAAGCTGCGGTAAGTTACCTAAATTCCCTTCCGAGCGATACAAACATTTTACGTTTTATATGTATTTATATTTAAAACTATCTAACGCCCGCCGCCTACGCTGCCAATAATTTAGAAAACAAAATCAAAATCAAATAAAAGTGTGTGTGTGTGTGCACTTATGTACACGCGTCAGAAGTTATACTTCTTTGGCGTAACAAGGGTAAAAATCTTTTCAAAAATTTTATCTTTCGCCTTATTCTACGTTTGTAGAAAAAACGATATTAACAATAGAAAAAAGGTATTTAATACATATATATTTTTTTGAATAAAATGTTGACTATAGCTAACTTCTGGGTGTCGGTTTTTTGTGACGGTGTGCGCTCGCATCGTAAAAATTTACTCTCATCATTTTTCCCTAACGCGCCAAAAGAAGTATAACTTCAAAAATACTTTATTCAATGTAGGCCCTAAGAAGGTGCTTATAAACATCAAAACTACCACTGGTTCGGACAAACGACCCAGTGATCTAGAAGAACCGGCAACAAACTCGATCGGGTTTATCTTTTTAATATATATAGACTAGCGGCCCGCTCCGGCTTCGCACGGGTATAAAATATATAGCCTATGTCATTCACTGAAAAAATGATTAAAATCAATCCAGTAGTTTTGGTTTATTCATTACAGTCCGTGGCCCGCACGCGTTACATTTGGAGTAACCTCAAAAATAACAGTATTTCTCCACTATTTAATTTATGTTATTATACATATAAACCTTCCTCTTCAATCACTCTATCTATTATAAAAAAGCGCATCAAAATCCGTTGCCTTCTTTTGGGGCATAAGGGAAAAATGATGAGAGTAAATATTTACGATGCGCGCGCACACCGCCGTCACGAATATCCGACACCCTGAAGTTAGCTATAGTCAACATTTTATTCAAAAAAAGTATGTATGTATTAAATACCTTTTTTTTCTATTTTTAGGGTCGTTGTTTCTACAAACGTAGAATAAGGCGAATGATATTTTTATGCCAAAGAAGTATAACTTCTTACGCGTGTACATAAGTACACACTACTTTTTTTTTCTATTTTTTAACCGACTTCAAATAGAAGAAGTTTCTCAACTTGGCTGTATTTTTCAAATGTTTCGAATATTCTTTTTTTTCTATTGTAAATGATGTACTCGTATATTTCCTAGAGGATCGTCCCACTTTAAAATCATTAACATTGTACTTTGCATTTCAAAGATACACCAGGAAACTACCCCAAAATCGAACAGGAAATGTATAATGTTTGAAATATTGGTAAGTTCATGACAATGCAAAAGACTAAATAGGTACCTAATTATAATCTAAAGACATGCCGGTGCATTTTTAAAAGTAGATTTAATTTAATTTTTTGTTAATATTTTCTTGTTTTTCCTTGGATTTATTACATCTGTGATAAATATAAATTTGTATATGTGTTGTATAAAGTATAAACTGTGTTCTCGTAACAAGCGATTATTTTATTCCAATACACGGCCCTATTCGTTATTCACGAGCGTGACAATAATAAACAACGAAGCAGAAAACAACAGTTGTTCGTTCAATCAAGGCGATATTTATCAAACATAAATACCGATGGATCCAATAATGTATTTATATGAGTTCCAGTATATTCGACTTTATTATTTGGTTTATTAGATTACTTGTAATATTTATTTATATATATATTTTTATATTATAGGGGGCAAGCGAACAGGTGGATCACCTGATGGTAAGTGATCACCGCCGTCCATAGACACTAGCAACACCAGGGGAGTCGCAAGTACGTTGCCGACCTTTTAAATATGTGGGCCTCCGGCGCTCTCACTTTTTTTTTTTTTTTTTTTTTTTTTTTAATGTGGGAAGAAATCCTTCATTGGACACCCACAGCCCTGGGGAGCTGTGGGGTGTCAGACTCTTACTGACTAAAAAAACCCACAAGATACCGTCTGCCGCGCTATGGAGTGGCACGGGATCGAACAAGCAAGCACCATGCCACCCCGGCGACAAGGCCCAGCGCGAACGCCCTGACCGCGACGACAGCCCGGTCAAGCTGCCTACCCGTCTACCGAACCAATGTGCAATGGAAAGTCAGGTCCCCAGCCCCTTCCCTCCTTGGTCCGGTTTGGCAGTCAAGGGGTCACCCCCTCCAACCACCACCACCTGTAACTTTTTTACGTGGTTTTCTACCACGGTGACTTTTTAACGAGGTTTTCTCCCTCTCCCTCCGCCCGAAGGCCACCCCTCTGTCACTTTTTAATGTGGTTTCCTCCCACAGGAACTTTTTAATGAGGTTTTTCTCCCTCTCCCTCCGCCCGAAGGCCACCCCTCTGTCACTTTTTAATGTGGTTTCCTCCCACAGGAACTTTTTAATGAGGTTTTTCTCCCTCTCCCTCCGCCCGAAGGCCACTCCTCTGTCACTTTTTAATGTGGTTTCCTCCCACAGGAACTTTTTAATGAGGTTTTTCTCCCTCTCCCTCCGCCCGAAGGCCACCCCTCTGTCACTTTTTAATGTGGTTTCCTCCCACGGTAACTTTTTAACGAGGTTTTCTACCTCCCTCCGCCCGAAGGCCTCCCGTCTGTTTTTTAACGAGGTTGTCTCCTCAACACCCGTAACTTTTTAACGTGGTTTTCTCCCACGGTGACTTTTCCTTCAGCTTAGCTCTACCACCTACAAAATATCTCATTATATCGCTAACTACCCACCCCGGCTTCGCACGGATTTACTAGCAAAGAAAATGACACTATTTACAATAGTACAACCATTTAATGACTTAAACAGAAAGTCTTTTATTATTTTCGAATATCTCTGTGCCTACTGTCTTCTGTTTCGCTCACAGATTCATTTTTTATACGGAGATGACTTAACCCAAAATCTTCTCTCATACAAACCTTGCACTGATAATTATACGCACATAAAACATTGTGTCGTTTTACGAAACCATGATTCAAGTGAAACTTTTTCTCGGATCGTAGCTATTTAACTGACAATTTTCTGGTAAAAACAATAACGGAACAGCAGAATAATTCCATCTTAATTAATTTGTTATCTATTGCTTAGGAATTATTAGTTAAGCTATTCGTTGTTGCAATAATGACAACTTTTATTTGTATTTGAAGTTTGCAACCATACAATGGTTCAGTTATTTTATGAATCAGAATTACCAACTGTGTGCAGCGTGTAGATAACGTCAATGCAGTCCGTGCTTATTGCTTTGGGCTAAGTCATGAACGAGTAAACTTTTAGGTATAGAAAAATCATGAAACTTCTAGTGTATTGCGTATTACACTTAACAAAGAATATATATGAATTGATACATGACTATGGTATATACAGGGAAAATATTCTAAGGATCTGTCCTTTGAGTTTTAGGCTATTTACTTTTTGGGTATCGATTGATGCCAACGAATCGGGATGGAATCAGCTAGTGCATTTACAAAATAATTTATACCATTGTTGTCGATATTCCAGTGGTTTGTATGAAGCGATTTGCTTTCCGATTTATTATACGTACGGCTAAGGAGTGGAATTCACTCCCGGCGTCTGTCTTCCCGTCCTCCTATAATTTGGGAGTATTCAAAAGAAGAGTGAATAAGCATCTAGCGGGTAAGCGCGATCCATCGTCGGCCTTATCTTCACTTACCATCAGTTGAGATCGAGGCCAAGCGCGTGTACGTAAAATATATTAAAAAAAAAGTTAATAACATTTGCCCAAGGTCTCGTCTGATGTTACATGACGAAGTGGTTTGTGATGGTAACACGTTAAAATAGAAAAGGGCAAATTCTCAAGTACAGTTGCCGGAGCACACCTATAAAGATTCTTGGTAACAGATTTTGAACTTCAGTGTGCTATCTAGTCAGACGGGCATTCGCCCTACTCTTAAAGCCCTACCACCAATCCTATTATTTCATCAGGATCATTGAATAGACACGTTGTGCCTACAATCCATCATTGAGTCATCATTGGTCAAAAACAATAAACAAAGCTTAAAAAGAATTTAGATTATTCTAGTCGATTAATATTTAGAGTCTACTATTGAACGCGCGTCTGACTCTCTGTTGTTCGTTCTAAATGCTTATCTGTTTTATCTACTTTACAAATGGAGGCTCCATTAGCAGCATAATATAGTTCTAACTGAGCTCGGTTATTAATAAGTTACTTTCCATGAGATCTGATATGCGTCGTTCATTATTGAGGGTCAGTGAAGAAATCTTCTTTTACACAATTAACTTAGAAATATTTATTTTTTATCAATAAAGACTATTAGAGGGTGTATCAATATGTGAACAATGGCGACGTCCGGAAATGACACCCATATCTGTGTATCCACTAAAAAAGAATGTAACTCTATCTATGTCCATAATTATGTATGTTAGTAAAAGTATATCATGTGTTATTGATGTCATAAGAATAACACGAGTTATTGTTAGCGACCCCGGAGGTTGAGTGCAGCCACATTACTGCACCCTAGCCAAACATCGGATGAGATTATTGTCAAATGCCGAAATCTATTAAAAAAGTTTTCCGTAATATCAAGACATCTATTATAATTAGAAACCAGCTTTAAGGTCTTTAAAACATCTACCATTTATTTTTAACACTTGATCTATTTAAGTATATGTGTACCTACGATTGGCATTAGACCTCAATATTTGATCTCTGTAATATTTTTTGTTCATTTGTCGATTTCCAGAAAAAGGCACTGGTGAGTGTTTGGTGGACCAGTACTGGTGTCATTCTATACAGCTTTAAAAGATCTGGATGGAAGATTATGACAGATCTGTGTTGTCAATAAGTGCAAGCATTTATGGCAAAACTAGTTTTGAAATAATCGAAACTGGTCAATCTCTCTAGCCCACTGTTGCTTCAGGCCAACGCTAAACTCCATACTTCACGACAGATGGTCACTAAATTAGAGAAACTACGGTTGAAATGTTTCCGTCACCTATTATACTCCCCGGCTCGTGGTCCAATAGATTATCACTTTTTTTTTTCGGAAATTGAATTCCGATGAGGCAATCCAAACCGCTTTCAAAGATATAATATTGATCATAAATTGCCAATATTACCTGTGTAATTGGAAAAGCAAAAATGTAAGGATACTGTTCGTTATATAGTAATCCTTTGCGCAAATATGTAATTAATTCTCACGTCAGCTATTCGAGAGGAATGAAAACAGAACGCGGCGGCGCTGAATCAATTGTACGTGACTAGAATGATTCGCTGGAGATAACGGACCGACAATACGTGAGTAATGAGGGAGAGTTGCAAAAACCGTGTGGACCAATTAAAATAGAGGATTTTCGTTTTACAATCCCAACCTTTTTAGGATACCTGCCGCATATGTTTGTCAAATAATACACGTCATTGATGACTTACAGACACCACTGTCATTATGGAGTGGATAGTTGGTTCAATGTATCTTGTAAAGATTTCAGTGTTCTAATAGAATGACGGCACCCTTTTTTAGTACTTTCCAAGTACTCTATATAGCATCTCATAGTTCACGCTCCATATTATTATAATTCAGTCCACTTCATGTGACCATAATAATCTAATGATATTGCGTAATTTGCTGCTACTGGTGTGCATATAACTAGCTTCACGCACTGGCTTTGCATGGGTGTACTAACAAAGTAAATGAAATGAAATATTCCATTTCTAATATGAATTTAACATCTGAACGTTAATCTGTGAATATCTTTGATCTTTTATCTCCCTCTAATGTCTTCTGTCTCACTCACGCACTTACTTATCACGATGTACGCTGATTTCAAAACGTGAGAAATCATATAAGAGTGACAATGACGACTTTATCCTCATGTGCATGCTAGTAGCGATGTAGTAAGGCGCAGTTTGAAACGATGATGGCTCAGTTGGTAGCGTGTATAGACCCCAACCATCGACGTAACTTCGGACCCTTGCAAATCAGCCAGAGTCTTTGGTGTAGGAGAATATCCTGAAGAAGCTGTAGGACGCGGGAGCGGCGTCGCGTCACTACTTTAGCGGAAGTGGTAGCGTGATTACCACTATGTTATTATCAGAAGGCTTGAAAGAGATAAATGAAATAACTGACTTCGTTTATGCAGATTAGTAACCGCTTTGGCAGCTGGATTACGAATCTCCTTTATTTTTTTTTTTTTTTTTTTTTTTTTTTTTTTTTTCGAACTGACTAAACGCTGTCGGCCTAATGGGCCTTCACAGCTTCACCAGGCTTTTAGGGCGAGCGCTTAGGGCACTCAGCCGAGAGGCAACAAGCTCAAGGGTGCCAGAATGGCCGAACCTCGGCTTGGGCAGTTACCTTGGGATAAACGTGAATCGAACTAAAATATCTACATAAAATAAAATATCTATATGCCATACATGTACACTTTAGTGAGACACATATGCATACCTTCATATGTGTCACACTAAAGCGCACATGCATATATTGCCTGATATTTTTGGCTAAGTTTAACTAGCCAAAAAGGTAAAACGGTCCCTTACAGAACCAGTGTACGTACCGTGTGAATGTGCACGTGTGTCGAGTGCAGTGTCGTGTGTGCAAGGAGCTAGTGAATGTGGTGTCACTGTATCGCGCTAGCAGCATGCTCGAGGGCTCCCGTCCGAGGGATCGAACCTAGGCTTAAGCTGCTGCCGAAGGAGGACGTGGCGGGTGTGCGGGAGCGAAGTTGACCGCCCGACCGTGTCGGCGTGATCGGTGGTTTCGGGGGCGTGGGCGCGAGCACGCTCTATTTAAAGAGTCGTCGGTATGCAGATCATTCGCAGCCGTTATGTCATCCGGGGGATCGCTGAAAATGTGTCGCGGTCGTCTTTTAGGATACTTCTTTTAGGATACTTTGCGGCGGGCTTGGGGGTGTAGTTTGCAGCAGATACCACTAACGGGTTGGGATGATTTGTGGCCTTGTCGAAATAATTAGCTGTGACGGACTTGATGTACGCTTGAATCGAAGTAATATCCAAATCCTTATGAAGATCGTCGTTCCGAACATAGTAGGGGGCGCCAACACATTTTCGTAAGAAGCGATTTTGTATGACCTGCAACTTTTCAAAATTATCTTTCGATGTATGTGCAAACACGGGGCAACTATACGTAAGAATAGGGCGGACACACGTCTTATAGAGAGTGAGCTTATGTCTGAGTGACATTTTGCTCTGTGAGCATAATAGCATATGTAATCGGCTCAAGACCATAGCAGCCTTGTTCCGCACTCTCTGGATGTGAGTTTTAAAGGTAAGTTTGTTGTCTAATGTGACACCGAGATATTTAACCTCGGTAGCCCAAGGGATGTCAGTATCGAATAGCCTGAGAGGTTTTAATGTGTTCTGTTTATTAGAGGAATCAAAAAGTATTGCGGAGCTCTTATCTGGATTAACTTCTATACGCCATCTTCGATACCATTCGCCGAGATTACAAACAGCACGTTGGATGCGTGCTCTGAGATGCACTCTCTGCCTGCCTGAAGCAAATATCACTGTATCATCGGCATAACATCCTACTTCGACTCCCGGAGATCGTGGTAGGTCGCTAATGTACAAGTTAAACAGGGATGGTGCAAGAATAGATCCTTGGGGAACACCTGAGTGTATTGGGTGTGGTCGGGAGAGTTCACCTTCCACTCTGAAGCGGAAAGTTCTGTTCGAGAGGTAGTCGCGAATGATATGAACTAATCTATCGGGGATTCGAAACTGAAGAAGCTTATAAACGAGTCCGGCGTGCCACACCTTATCGAAAGCTTTAGCTACATCGAAAAAGATCGCGAGAGTACGATATGATATTCTAGGTTCAGTAAAGTTATGCAGGATGTGCTCCGTGAGGCGGTGCACTTGTTGTGTACAAGAGTGTCCAGCTCGAAAGCCGAACTGTTCATGTGGTAGCAGGTCTAAAACGGACATAGTGGTCTGGAGACGGTTCAGAAGGAGCCGCTCATAGAGTTTACCAAGTGTGTCGAGAAGACTAATCGGGCGGTAACTATCAGGAAGAGTGGCTTTTTTACCAGGTTTGTGAATACCTATCACTATAGCCTTTTTCCAGACGGCTGGAAAATAACCCTGGGCCATGGCCGCATTGAAGATGCAGACCAAGAGGGCTATGAGATGATCGGGAAGTAGTTTGAGAACTTCATTCTTGATACCATCAGGACCAGGAGATTTCCTGGGCTTCAGAAGTTTTATAGCGGCACAGACCTCATCCCGGGTTACCGGGGTTAGAGTATCCGTGGGGGGGAACAGGATTGCATTCTCCACCGAGGTTTCAATCGATCGGATATGGACTGGGTCAGTGTTCGCTGTATTTGGAGAACATTGTTTTTCTAAGCTTGCTGCTAGGCATTCCGCTTTGTCTATACTATCGAATGCAGGTGACATACCTGGACCTCTATCGAGGGGAGGCATCGAAGTGGTGTTGTCCGCTTTTAGGGATCGTGCTAGCTTCCAGTACGCCAGATGAGACGGTTTGATGTCTTCTAAGAGCCTATCGCATCTTTCGCCACGGATCTCGGAAATGCGGGCTTTCACCACTTTCCGCAACGCGCGTAAGCGGGCACGATTTTCTTCGGATGGATAGGTGTCGTGAGCTCGCGTCGCGGCGTTCTTTTCCGTGATCAAAGCTCTCACGTCATCAGGGAGTATAAAACGGCGGTCGTTCGCCGTTTGTACCTCTCTTGAGGTCACCCTGATGGCAGTCTGAAGGTGGTCGACCAGGGAATCGATAGCCAGGTCGGCATCGGCTTTGGACACTAGCATGTCCGGGATCTTATCAAGACTGGACGAGGAGGGGTTATCACTAAGGTACCTATTGAGCTTCGCGTAGTCAGGCACTCTGACGAAAGGAGGGCTGGTGTCATCCAAATGACCTAACTGTATTATAACTGGACGGTGATCAGAGTCAAGCTCGTGTATAACTTGAACGTGTCGTATCGAAAGCGAGACATTCTTTAGGAGAGCTACGTCTAACACTGTCGGTCGACAGTGATCCTGATAATGAGTAGGTTCAAGAGGAGCTACGACGTCAAATTCAAGCTCGTCTACTAGATCCTCAAGCAACTCTCCATTGCGAGAGGTACTCGAACTGTTCCAGATGACGTTCCCGCAGTTGAGGTCGCCTGCTATTATAACGGAATCGCCGAGCGAAAACAGAGCCTCGAGGTCAGATCTAAGTATTCTTTTGCTCGGGCGGAGGTACGCGGAAACTATTGTGACAGGTGGATGACCCGTCATACCTATTCTACATACTGACACTTCCATATGTAAAAGATCAAGAGGAGGGTCCATTGGCATGCAATATAGCGATCGTTTATAGTAAATGAGGGTGCCACCGCCTCGAGTTATGCGATCGTTTCTAACTATATTGTAATTCGCAATCGCGGGGTTATGATTACCGGGCTTTAGAAGTGTTTCTTGAACTAGAAGCACATCTATTTGATGTTCACGTAGAAAGGCAGCTACTTGATCGCGCTGGGGTTTAAGGCTTCGAGCATTAAAAAAGGAAAGACAAATACTACGTGGTTTTATTCTATCCATTGTAAAAGGAACTTACTTGTGGGAAGCACGGGCGAGGCGTTGGATGGTAGTCGCAACGTCAGGAAACTGCGAGATTGCATTTAGGAGACCGAGGTCCTTATTACTGTTTATCATCGCGTTGAAAGCAATAATCTCCTGTACGTCATGCACGAGGAGAAGCTAGCCCACCCACTCGATACCGGTGATGGAGAAAGAAGAGACCGGGGTTATCTGTGTGGCCTTCGGTGACTGGGGCATGGGAGCCCAAGGGGCCGAGGGAGCCGTCACAGACTGTTGTGGGGCTTTTGATGTGGATGCGGGTGTTGCCGAAGTCCTGAAATTACTTGGTAGAGCGGGAAAAGCCTCTAAGGACATTAGAGGTGAGAGTTGAGGATGAGTGGCAGTAGCAGGCACCCTAACCTGGTTAGCCTGTCTCGGCTGTCGTGGCCGCTTTGTGCGAGGCGCACGAGAACACCCGCGATAATTCGCAGGGTGACCCGCTTGACCACACAGCACGCAGCTGGGAGGCTCGGCAGAAACTGGGGTACGTGTGCACTCCTTGGTAGAGTGGTCCTCGAGGCACTTCACGCACCTAGGGCGGAGATGGCAATTTCTTGCCGAGTGACCATACGCCTGGCAGTTGTGACACTGCGAGGGTGCGTAGGTTTTGTTCGGAGCCTCGACGGTCACACCTGTAAGACCGCATACGGAAGAAAGATTAAAAATGGCTTTTCCTTCTTTAGTTCGGTCAAGAATAACCAAAACCAGACTGAAGGGGACTTTGGTGCGGGGATGGTACATTCGGTGAACCTCCCGGACCGGAAAGTCTTGTGACTTCAACGACATCGCCACGTCATCGGTTGAAACTTCGGCCGGGACGCGGCGAAGAACTACGCGGAGAAGTCGTTCCTCCTCTAGTGCGTAGGTGAAGTAAGCATACTTATGCTGCCTGAGGAAAGAGGTAAGTTTGCGGTGATCATCGGTGGAGGGAACCTTAACTTGGATACCCGCGGGGGTATTCAGTGCCGAAGTGTATCTGATCCCCTTCTGATTTAGTTGACAGGAGATAGAGACCCAAGATGATTTGTCTTGGATTGTGACAGGCGGTGGAGTGCGGGGCTTCTTAGCCGTTGCCGCGGAGCCTACGACTTGGGCTTGGGCTGAGGCGGAAGTAGAGGTGGAGTCTACAGCAGAGGAACGTGACGTGTAGGTGTCACCTATGATGGCAGCCTTTTTCGGTTGCACGGGTTCCTCTACAGTTTCGGTGTCGGAAGAGGAAGGGGTGGTGTGTTTTTTCCGTTTTTGAACGCGGGTAACACTTTTAAATCCGTCATGGTTCGAGGAGGCAGCGGCTATGTCAAGCTCCATGTCCGAGCCAGAGTCGGAGCTCGAACTAAGAATTATTGGAGCGGGGGTGCGGGCGAAATCGGGCATTAGTGCTTCTACGGCGTTACACGGTGCGGTTTCCGTGTCTAGTATTGCGAATGAATTCGACGTGTGAACTGCAACGGCGGTTGAGTTGGCGTCAAGCGATTGTTTTGAAGGTGAGCGCACGTTCTCTGTGCGTATTTTTGAGCGGGAGCGCTCACGGGTCACAGGAGTTTCGGTCAAATGAGAGCTAGAGGTCATGGTGTCACTCCTTTCAGTTGGGCGCGCGCGAGATGTTGCAGCATTTCCATTGGTAGCACTCAGTGATGGTTGAGATGACTGTTTGTCGCTTGAGCACTCGTTTTGGGAAACGTATATCCAATACGCTTTTAATAGCTGCGGGTCTCGACTTCCGACAAAACGTCGCAACCTAGTGAGCTCATGCTCGGGAGATATTTTCAGAGCGGCCATTCTGGTAGTATTTCGATGTTCGAGCCTCCCTACCTGAGAGGCAGGGGGGTGCGCCAAAGTGATTGTAACGAGCTATCCGAGCTCGGTAGATAAAAGAGACACACACAAAAATGATTAACACGACACATTCAACTCACGAACGAATCTAACACGTGATTTATTTTACCAAATTTGCACTCTTCGCACTGAGAAGTGCGGTTTGAATAGTCGTACTGAAAAGTACGGTTTCCGAAAAATCGTATTCTAACTAATATCACTCGAAGTACTATGAACACAAGTATTCACGACACTACAAGCAACCGTAGTAGGAAAATCGGTCCGGACATCACCGACAGCGCGAACGGATACGTCCACTCACAACCGTGGTTGAGATCGAACCATCTCCTTTATTGAGCTGAGCAAGTATATTTAAACGATACAAAAACAGAACACGTGTAAAGGATTACAGGCGGTCGAGATGTAAACGTAAAAATATAAACAGTATTGCGGTCATAAAGCAAAATTAAAACTAGGAATGGATAACATTATTTGGGTAATAAAATAATAAAGACAATGAGCTAGGCTAATAACAAAATATGTACAATAAAACATAAACGAGTTCGCCAAATTCTGTGAGGTGTTTGTCGGCACGGTTATAATTAAATCAGATTATATTCGGTCGGCATCTGATCGATGCACCTGACTGGTCGCACATGTTTACCAAATGATCCTGCCCCTCATAAAGTATTTTTTGCACGTTTTCAAAATGATTTGTAGGCTACTTGTGAAATACGGCGGCGATGCTGCTTCTTGATCAATCAGGTAATCTTCTAGCACACACAGTAACGTTTTCGGTTATTATGTGTGTCGCTACAAAACCATAGAATGGTGGTAGGACTGTTTGTAAACGGATCGGGTGAGTGCCTTAAGCGCTCCCCTTAGTAGTCCGGTGAAACCGTAGAGGCCTTGCCAGGTCAACAGTGTAGTCAGATCGAAAAAAAAAAATGTTTCTAAGCCCGCCCTGCTAGCTATCACTCTTGTATTAAAAATATATCGCCAAGCACCTTTTTTTTATGTTATAGGGGGCAAACAAACAGGTGGGTGACCTGATGGTAAGTGATCACCGCCGTCCATAGACACTAGCAACACCAGGGGAGTCGCAAGTGCGTTGCCGGCCTTTTAAATATGTGGGCCTCCGGCGCTCTCACTGACCGAACGAAACGCAACAGTGCAAGCACTGTTACTTCACGTCGGCTTTCTGTGAGAGGGTGGTACTACCCCGCGCGTCGGGCGAGCCGACCCATTCATGCTGAAACCAGTAATAGCTTCAGCGTAGCTCTACCTACAGGTGTGTTCCGGCAGCTGCATTTTGGAACCTGTTTCCGTCTAGGTGTACCATTGTGTTTATCGTATTTAGCATTTTATACCACATCGTCGGTTAACATCAGGTAAGATTGTAGCCTAACGCTAAAAATCCTATTAATAAAAAGTGGGCATCTTGTTCCAATAATACCAGCACGCTAAATTATTGTATTCACAGGTACATCAGAATTTGAATTTGATAAGGCGATAAGAAGGCGACTTTCTTCCTTCGACTAGCATTTACGTTCAAATTTCATTAACATATCTCCATCGATTTCGGTAACTGTACTTTAAATACAGTCTCTATTTGAGAGTTTAGCTTGTTACAATAAATTCAGCGTGCTGTAGTTAATGCGGACGTGGATTGATGGGAGTCCTAAAAACTTTCCTACGAATTTATTCCACTTTCACGTGCCCTTTTGTGCGCCCGTCACAATACGTACAATGAGCCGTTGATCTGACGCCCGCTCTCTGACGAGGGTTGGGCTCTGTCGTGTCAACTTCACTGTGTCGTCGGTACTTTACACTTAAGGGTATATAGCATACCCGTGATGGATGCTAGCTTAGTTTTATCTCGACTTTTCATGGACAAAAAACAAGAAGTTTGATTTTAGTGACTCGTATTGTCTCACCGGTGTGAGTTAACGGGGATACTTTAAATCAATTTATATTTGTAGAAGAAGAATTACTCTTTCACAAACATATTTTTTGCCTGTTTCGGTATCTTTACGGCCATGATTTAATCCAATGTTGTAGGTACCTTTAAAATTGTCACTGCCGACCGAAAACCGTTCGATTTCATTAGTAAATGAGTTTGTATAAGAAGAGAAGATATTACGCTTAATAATTTGTCAAAATAAAACTAATATGATACGATAACTTGATGAATAAAATTTAATAAAATAAAACGGATTTCACAAAATCTACGCTAAAATTCGCCAGATCATGTTTGACCATAGTCAGATATTTACAAAGTCTTAGATTGTGAAATCCATGGTACAATGTCAATGAAGTTAGATTGTGCCTTCAACCTACCCTCCCCCCCCTCCCCCTCCCTGAAAATAGAAAATAATCCCTTTCTAATAAAAGCAGAATTGTCTGAATCGGCTTATAGCTGACCAAGTTCTGAGGTAATAAACATTAAAAAAAAATACAACCGTATTAAATTAGTGAATAAATATGTTCTTTATACTTTAGTAGAAAAAAAATAAAAATTACGCAGCTCTATACAATTTGATATCTTTGCACGTGTATCGTTCGTAAAAGCTTGAGAAATGTTTTCACAGACTGTCACAAGTCTTAGTAAACGTGTTCATGTGTCTCTCGAGGCTTAACAAGGTACGTAAGGAGTTCTTAATGGGTACTTGTCGGCTTTGACTCAACTTTTGAAGTCTTGAGTTCGTGTTGTGATGTTGACTGATTGTACGAGGTATATATATTTGTGTGTTTATAATATTTGTATGAATGTTATTGAAAATTATTTGCATGGCCCGGCTTTGCACGAGTGTCTTTCACGAGCCACGAGAGCCTTTTTTAACGAAGAAAACGCGACCGATGCGATGCGAAGCCTTAACAGTATGACCATGTAATAAAATCAAATAGCAACTGAACAACTGAACGTCAATCTGTTAATTCTGTCAATATTTTCAGCAATCTCCCTATTATGTCCTGTCTCACTCACACATTTTCACTCACATCACTCACAGACATTGTTGACTTGACCGGCCTTTACAGCTTCACTAAACTTATTTGGCGAGCGCTTAAGGCACTCGCACGTAAGTGTCTGAATCTCGGCTTGGGCTTTTTACCTTTATTGCAACACCGCGTGTATTGAATCTGATTTAGCTAACCTAAACTAGTCATAGAGTTAGTGAGACACACGTGTGTACCAGCATGTGTGCGTCACGAACTCGAACATATATTTTATGATCGTCAACTCGGATAAACTAAATTAATATAAAATGTGGCGGTATGTACAAAACTTTGACTACCTCTGTTTAATAAGATATACTAACTCGAACGTATATTTTATACCTGTCAACTCGGATATACTAAATTTATACAATATGGGGCGGTATGTGTAAAAGGTTGACTACGTCTGGTGAATATGATATAACAAAACGACGCGGTGAAAACACTAATCCGTTAATTCATACGGATTTACGAACAATGGTCGCTGATACGGCTGGATTTTTATAAATTAAAACAGAAGCTTCGTTTGTAAATCGAAATATTTCCAACAGAGAGAGAGAGAGAGAGAGAGAGCGGTATCCAGGTTAAATATAGGGTTTGACCCTCGGCCTTTTCAATTGGGGGTCAAATGTATATTAACCTTCTTTACCCGCGGCTTCGCTCACGTTAATTCTGAGTACTAGTCGTTGTGAGATTTGGCATACATATTGTCAAGTATTCAGAAGAAAACATATCGTTCCTTTTACCAAGGAAAAAATTAATGTTCCCGATGTATAGATCAAATCCACATTATCGAGAGCGAAGACGTGGGAATAAGCTAGTTATTAATAAACCATTTGAAAAAGGAAATAATCTTTCGCTCGTGATCCCAAGCCTGTTTGACAGACGAGGGTGAGACAGTTTGCACACGCATGCCTCCACACATCCAGCTCATGCGTTCATTCAGTCCTTGTGTGATAAAAATAATACTCAAGTTTATGCGAAATCCATTGAGCCTTTTATTCATTGAACTAAAAGATAAGGAAATTTAATTATTTTAGTATATAATAAACAAACGGCCCGCTCTGGCTTCGCACGGGTATAAAAAATATAAGCCTATGTCATTGACTGAAAAAATGATTAAAATCGATCCAGTAGTTTTGATTTATTTATTACTGCCCGTGGCCCGCACGCGTTAAATTTGGTGTAACCTCAAAAATAACAGTACCTCTCCACTATTTCATTTATGTTATTATACATATAAACCTTTCTCTTCAATCACTCTATCTATTAAAAAAACCGCATCAAAATCCGTTGCTTAGTTTTAAAGATTTAAGCATACATATGGATATAGGGACAGAGAAAGCGACTTTGTTGTATACTATGTAGTGATAAAATCGATTAAAAAAAATCTAAAATAATTCATCAGAATCTTGACTATAGTCAGGTGTACTTACCTGGACTTGGATTGTCATAAACCTACCAATATAATAATCGTTATACATTTGCTATAAGATTTTTAGCAGTTCCCTGATGTATCTACGAAATCCAAGGTACAATGCAATGAAAATTGTCATTGGATCCATTAAAAATAATTAGTTTCAAATAAAAAATATTTTTTTTTACAGAATTCGATATTATTTGAACGAGTAATCGATCAAATCTCAAAATGTACCAGGAAATCTATTTTGAGGTGTATTCAAACATATCAAAAACGTGAGAAATAAAAAAAAATGTTTTCAAACCGTCCGATTTGGCGTGGCGTACATTTTTTGTATACTTTCTTGTTCAGTTGATATAATTATTACTGAACATTTTGAACTTTAAATGTGGCTATTCTTTAGAAGCATATAACTCGATAAATAACTATCATAGGGGAAAAATGTATGTTGAAATTCAAACCTATAAAAATAATTAGTTTGAATATGAACGAATTCCAGAGTGTCATTTTTTTTTCGACGTTGAGCGGGAGCGAAACTTTGACAGTTGCGAATACGACACTTGCTTCCGAACTAGCAGCGATTTAATAATACTCTTGAGAATATATCCCTTAACCTTTTTGAGGTTATACTTCTTTTGGCGCGTTAGGGAAAATGATGAGAGTAAATTTTTACGATGCGCGCGCACACCGCCGACACGAAAAACCGACACCCTGAAGTTAGCTATAGTCAACAGTTTATTTAAAAAAAGATATATGTATTAAATACCTTTTTTCTATTATTAGTGTTGCTTTTTCTACAAACGGAGAATAAGGCGTAAGGTAAAATTTTTGAAAACATTTTTATCTTGTTACGCCGAAGAATTATAAATTCTAACGCGTGTACATAAGTACACAATATTTAAACCTATAGCTGTTCTATCATTTCGTATTTGTTTTCTCTTGCTACAGTGAGAAAATTATAAATGTATTGGTATTTGATTCATTGTGTATGGTAGATTCTGCAACTGTCTCCAAAATGTGATATTGCTTTTGCATTAGTAAAAGATGATTTTAGTTGAAATAATTAATATCGGTATGTTTTGTAATATATTGTAATTGTTCATATATACTCCACCTCCATCGGGCTAACGATACCTGAAACAAGAGTGATCCAAATAAAGGGTGGAAATTACTGGAAAGTTACAAACGTACGAGTTTCAAGATGTCCATATCTTTATAACTCATTTACAGTATTGGGAGGAATGAATACGTATATATTTCCCCACTTTTCGATGACTCATATTGCTGCCTTATTTGTTACTAGCTCTTGCTCGCGTCTTCTCTTGCGTTAATGTTGATTTGATTTATCTCTCGGTAACAGTACATTTTCTCTAGATGATAGATATTCTATGTCCTCTTCTGTATGTCTGACAATGTGTCAACAAAATTTAATCACGCCGTTTGTGTTGTTAAAGGGTACCAACAAACTCACATTCGGTTTTACATTATTATTTAGCGTTAGAAGTTCGTATGACGATGTTTGGAGAGAATGCTAGAATGCTCCAGAAATTTCTACCCTGTTCGGGAGTAATTTGCATTATTGTACAGACCGTAACGTTAATATTTAATGTAACTGTGTTTCAGAAGCTTAAAACCATTAACTGTTACTGAAGCGTGTGTCAACGGTGAACGTATACTGTTAAAATTCATCTGACGAACACGCACCCTGTCGGCTTTGATATGCAAATTGCGTTTGATCACGGGCGATGTATTTACATTGCCTCGAACCGAATGTGTGCTGAAATTAAACAGGGATTATGAGGGACACAGTGTTAATTGACCAATGATATCTTCTTAGTATTTGTCGAATTATCTAAGGTAATATTATAAAAACAGCGACTTTTGTTTATATGAGGAAAGTAAACTCTAAAAACACAGAACCGATTTAATCAGTTTGTTAGCGCTGGATTTGAAGAGATGTTTATTGGTACAAGTAAGACCCTATCGAGCCTATATTTTCCACGTGCCGTATATTCACAGGATGAATCGGAGTGGATAGGATAAAATGGACTCTCCACAATGCTGCGCTCGCGATTTGTAGGAGGCCTCCTCTTCTTGCACGATACACAATTACATGCACGAACAGATTTTAAAGTCACCTGGATTCTTATAGTTTGGCACACAACACAAATTATATTATACGTGTAGTTCAATCGTCGATCGTCCGTTAATGGGAGCGTTTAAAAAAGGCAATTGTCAAGGCGCCGGGTGATTAGGGATGGAGGAAAGGAGTGCAAATAGATATGCGGGACAAGGATGGGTTGTTGCCATGCAAATCTGGCCTAAACACAATTCTTTCATTATTTTAAACGTGCACTATTCTAGATGGACTCGGGCTATTTCTTATATAAAAATAGCGTTAAGTTATAATGATATTTGTCAGCTAAGTCGAGAAGAATGGTGCATTTTCAAAGATTCTACGATGTATACTGCGTTATTAGTTAAAGTAACATGGAAAAAATAAATGACCGAATAGTTTCTCATAACAAAAATCTGTAAAAATGTCTTAGACAACATATATCTATCTACTCAGAGTAAGGTATAATAACCATTTTTATAATTACTTTTTTTTATCAAAACTAATTCAACATAAGACGATCAGTTGGATGCGTTTTCATAACAAGTAAAAAAGCGATCAGTTCGATTGATCCGCCCTGGCTTCATACGGGATTCTTTTACATGTCTATTGTATTCAAGCGAAGCCGTGAACGGAACACTTGTCTATGTTTTAATAGGCAGAGACCAAATAGTTAAGTACATCTTCCTTTTTCATTTCTCAACCGATTTTTATTAGGTGAAGTGAAAACTTCTTTAGACGCGTTGAGTGATTTTTGGTAGTAGAAAAACTTATTCGTTCGCGTCACCGATGATATCGACATGTTCGTGAGACGTATTGCGTCAGACTAGCGACGCGTATACACGAAAAATTGATATTTTGTGTTGAGCATATATGTTTGAGATGTACATTTTCCATTGTATTGAGCGCCAATAGATGTTAAAACCAGACCAATATTAATAATATCAATTTATAAGCTATGAAATTTTAATCATTCGGTCTATAATTAATTTGAAAATTTAAAAGCATACAATAAATAATTCAATTGTTTTGAATTTTCACTTCTGTCGGCAGTCCTTATTACTGCTTCAACTTTTTTATAAACTGTAATTTTAACATTACGATACCGGTTTTAGATTTTAACTTACATCTTTTTAACTTTAATAAATTTTCTATACTGCTTAACTTTTTTTTAAAAAATTTTTATGTGATTGGAGGCAAACGAACAGACGGTTTACCTGATGCTAAGTAATCAGGCATCACAGTTGCGTTGCCGGCCTTTGAGGAAGGAGTAGAGAGAGAGAGAGAGACAGAGAGAGAGAGAGAGACAGTAGAGTAAAGATTAACCCGGACAGACATACACTTCAACTTTTTTTTATATATGAATGAACATTATGATTATAGCTGACTGTGATTTTCGGTAATTAAAGAGACATACTTTGTCAGAACTTATAATCTTATGTTAAATGGTAACGCGTATTCCCTCTTGAAAATTATATCTAACTAGTCTAATTAATATTAAGCATGCAAATGTATTCTGTCTGCTTGCTTGTTCGTAAAACGTAAATGAATGAGTGAGACAGACGACAGTAGGGAAGTCATCAAAATATTGACAGAATTGATAGTCATTTTAATTATTTACATGGTTAGGAAAACCAAATTCACTGAAAATTGAATGGAGCATTCAGATAACGATGCAGAAACTTACGTTGATAATGAACTCGATGACGAACGGAGAACTTTAAATAATGTATTTAAAAATTCTCTATAAAGTAACAAACTTAATAGAGATGTAAAGTTTCTACACGCGTTGAGAATTAATGCTAGCGTTATACACAAGTTACTCGTGAAGTTTGCACAGAGACGCATCGAGCAGCTTCGTTTTTAGTTTCACGACAACGACATCGAAGAATGTTCAGGATGCAATTCTTGTTTGTGAATTCATCTCATTGGGATTCATGTGTAACTTCGTTAATTAATAACAACTGATATGTTATACCCAATTTGACGCCATCGTTTATACGTGTTTGGCTTTCAGCGACACTCCTTATTCTTGGATTATCCAGTATGTAATATTAGTAAAAACATATAACTTCTATTAATTCATAAATAAGCCTATTTTTTATACTTTAACGTAGCTTTTAACGTTGGAGTACAATATTAGCTGATTTTAAATTACGATGTGGTCTAAGATGGTAAAGGCGTTGAACCCAGAGCGGAACCGGCTCTTAAATACAAGACTAACTTTTGTGTAATAGATACATATATCAATGCGGTATCATGACGCGCGGCTTAGTCAATTTTCCTCCCGATAATATAACGGCAGCATACGATTTATGTACCAATGATAACTTCCAATCACACCACAGTAGTCGGACGGCCATCTTCGCTCCCACATACCCAGCGCGGCCTACCTCGGCAGCATCTAAAGTCTAGGTTCTATCATCTAGAGTGGAGCCCTCGAGCATGTTAGTTCGTAGTCGTAGTCGTAATTGTTAGTTCTGTGTTTGAGTCTTATGTACGTGAGTGTACATAGTACAGTTACTTATAATAATAGAAGGCTTAGTTTGAACTGAAATAGTCATGTGTAATATTGAACAGCGAATTAAGCGATGGCAGCAATCTTGGAAAACGATTCGAAATATGTAAAGGGCTTTAGACGTTCGTTGTAATATTGAGTAATATATATTCGGAATCAGAACATAAAGGCACTTACGAGATTCTCAAATTATACTTAATCTAAAATCTAGTTAGACGTACTTTGCTAAACGCGCAAGCTACCCTTTTGCCTTTAATAATATGCGCTTCTTCTCCTTACAGCGGTAATGTAGATATGTTTGGATAACTGCGCTTGTAAACCAGTTCTTCTCTAAGGGTACTAAATCCTTTAAAATCACCCTAGGTTAAGCCGTCATTTAATATCAGGTGAAATTGCTATCAAACGCTCTATAGCGTACAGATCCTTAAAGTGCAAAAAATTACAATATTATGTTTTTTTTTGGGGGTACAGTTCCACTAGCTTCGACTTAGTCCGACCCTGTATCCATATACATTTTAACATAAGTCGAATATGTTGTAACATTATTGCGTCATGTACAAAGTTAAATTGCACTTTCGAGACTTGGCCATTCTGGTGTACAAGCTCCTAACTAAGGTTCTGTAAAAGCTATCAGTGCAAGTTTCCATTTGTGTTTTATTCATTTATAAGACTAATTATATACTGATCTATTATTAAATACTAAGTTTAAAAATATAATTCAATATATCGATATGCATTATAATCGAGAGTGTTATGAAGATGAAATGCCTTTTGACAAAATTCTTCATGGAATGAATATCGTAGATATCTATAATTATTGTCATTGTCCTGTCGTGAAGTATGGCCCAAGATGGATGCCGCTATTGTACGTATGAAAACATACAAATCATCAAACGTAGTATGTACAAAAATTCCTGAAGCGCTACAGAATTACGGCGATCTCAAAATTATTTAAAGACATAATTATACTGAACACGCAATACATTCCTAGTCAATTGATAAATTAATTTTAAAGCCTGTTAAGTATATTTTTTTAAATTAAAACATCAAATACATTACATTTTTTTAAGCTCAAATAGTATAACTTCTTACGTACGTTCATAATTTACATACATACATATTTTTTTTATTTCAAAGCAATTACTGCTTATCTATGTCTACTAACTCTCAAAAGAATTCTCCGTGATGATAAGTTATTAAAAAAGTTCCTTTATGTATAATTCAATTAAGAGGTCTGTAGAGAGAGGAAATTTCTTTTAAATCTAGCTAAGAAAGCTCCTTAATTGCTAATTAGGTTTCCGCGCCAAATGAATGTCGTTAAGTCCAACAATGAAGTTGAAGATACTACAGGGGAAAACTTAGTTTATTTTTTAATTATATCTGACGGGGATACGGGATAAACGGTGTAATTGAAAAAGTGTGTCATAAAAAAATTTATTAGTGTTTTTTTCCACCTGACTAATCGCAGTTGGCATAACGGGCCTTCACAGTTTCACCGGAATTTTAGGGCGAGTACTTAGGACATTCAGCCAAATGTCAACAAGCTCAAGTGTGCCAGAGTGACCAAACCGCGGCTTGGGCTGTTGCCTTGAATATAACAGCTCGAATCGCACTCAATTAACGATAGGATGTAATATTAGTTTAGTGAGACACAAATGTATACCTTGATATGAGGCACATGAAGGCGTATAGGTATTTTGAGTCTGACAATTTTGGCTCAGTTTAAGTCAAAATGGGTCCCTCACAAAACCTGTGTATGTACTGTGGGGGTATGCACGCGTGTGGAGTGCAGTATGTTGTATGCAGGGAACTATTGAATATGGTGTCACTCTATCGCGCTAGCAACATTCTCGAGGATATATATGATATATGATAGAATATGATAGATATGATAGAATATAATAGAACATGATAGAACTTAGTCTTGAGATACTGCCGAGGTAGGCCGCGGTGGGTGTGCGGAAGCGAAGTTGACAGTCCTACCATAGTGGTGTGATTGGCAGTTGTCGTTGGTGTATAAATCGTTCGCTGTCGTTATATTATCGGGGGAAATTGACTGAGCCGCGCGTCATGGTACAGCATTTCGATCACAGTTCGATCTTTCTCTGTGCTTAAAACGACGTGCCGCACCATATTACCCTCGTAGACTGTTACTTCTTTTTGTCTTAGTGTGCTTTCTTACCTACTCTTTTTGGGATAATTATTCCACTCTTAAGGGTCGTAGTATGTTGTTACATAGCAAGTAAAGCTTCTCTATAAATATATCACATGCAAGTAAAATTATTCAAGTATATCGGGTAGTTTGAGAGGTTAACGGGTACAAACAGATAAATAAACATTCCCTTGAAATTTATCATCTAGTATTGTCACGTATTCTTATTACGATATAATTATGTTAGATACCTATAGATAAAATAATTAATAATGTTGTTCAAATATTTACATTAAACGAACGAAATAAATGTACTATTACGTTTGAAATGAGGAGTACTTGAGACAAGAAAAGGAACAAAAGCCGTGTTTTAGAAAGCGGCTAACAAATAAGACAATGTCGAAGACGAATGTAGCAATTCGAGGGATTGCGAGGAGCCCCTTTGAAAAGTGTTGTACTTTCCTTTGGTCTAAATGAAAGAATATAGCTGTTTGGAAATAATATGTATATAATTTTAGTTATCTATTTTATTTTTGTGATGGTTAATTGATGCTCTATTTTGTTTTTAAAGTGATTTTTTTTTACATCACCTCAAAAATTCGTCCATATATCTTCATAACCCGCTTGACAATGAAGCTTATAATACGGCGAATCGATAATGTGCTTTGGGACTTTAGTGCAAAAACCTGACATTATTATCTAAATAAACTGTACTGTTTGTTACTGAGCTTGTAACATGTGATGATCGATTTGTTACTGTTTCTAGTGTTTTACTAAATCCAGCTTTCGAGAATGTATCCGAAGAGCAGTTAAGATATCGAATTCCTGCGGGACGCGCTTCCGTGATTTCCCGCGTCGCTTGTAATTTTGCGCCACAGGAACATTTCAAATAAACTTGAGGTGAAAAGAAATGAACTGTGTTTCTTTATAACGGGATCTTTGCAATAAATGTTGCCATTATGATAAGATATCAAGTATTCCATTTCATTTTAATGTTTTATGAACGCAGCACTAGCGAATATGTCCATATTTGTTATTAATTTTATAATGTGTGAGTCATGATACGAAATATGAATAGTTATGAAGTGTGGGAAACTTTTAGATAGTTATTTATACTACTTCAAAGGATTCCTACATAAATTTAGGTAGGAAAATTAGGGAATAAGTGTTTGTGAGTAAAGAGCCTTAGTTAGGATGATCGTGTGGACCCGATATTTAAAATATGTTTGAAAAATCGTACGGGAGAGGTGAAAAATTTGGGTTAAAAAAATCCTTATATAAATAAGTGGGTGTGTACGTAGGAGTGAAGACTATAGGGAGATTTTGCAAAATATTGTCGGAATTGATGTCCGGTTGTACAGTTGTCATTTCATTTGATTACATGGTCGTAGGCTAAACGGAAGGTTTGGTGTCATTTTCTTTAGTTGTGCAACCAGTAATCACCCCGACTACTTCCCTCGATATACATATTTTTATAATACACCAATAACAAACACTAAAAAACTACACGTCCTGTATCAAACTCTTATAATTGTTCTACGCTAGCAACCCTTTATAAACCATATGTCATTGTTTCTAACGTACATATATCTGTACATACTTAAAGGTAGAAGCCTTGAAGAGGTAATTACAGATAATGGTTTGGGACATAGGTTCTCAAATCTTTTCAGAATGTAGGTAAGTCTTTTATCGATTTTTATTTGGTCCAGGCCTAGTTGAGGTCAATATTTAACATTATGAATGTCGTATATATCGGTGTGAAAGCTGCGTCTACAGTCAAAAATAATTTACCTCTACTTGCCAATCCGAGTAGAAGGGCATTAAAAGCGTTGTGTACAAAGAGTTCACCTATTCGTATTCGTACCTGTCCTACAAGTCCAATGAAGGTGTAAAGGATCGTCAAGTCAACAGCACATAGCCAGTTTGAAAAAAGTAGCTTTTCGACTATTTAGACAGAGTCTCCTGGCGGCCATGCCTGCGTAATGACAAATTACTCTGGCGTGGTCTGGCGATGCATTTCGTTTCTACATACTCGCCGTGCTTCCCTTAGCGGCGGCTCAAGTAAACCTGATGAAGTTGTAAAGAAAGTAATCTCCCTTAGCTTTAATGCCCTCTTGCACAAGAATATTTTTTTTAAAACGTTTATGGCACTTTTTGTGTCGACCTCGGTGTTTCCGCTTTGTTGCATTGCTTTTTATACTTCTTAGCCTCCTTATTCCTGAGTCTATTCTGGTGTTGAAAAAGCATTGACCACGTAATAACTCTTGATTTTTGAAAACAAAGAGTTGTTTGGTATATGTTGGAACACAGAATATCTATGCATTTTTCCCTTCCAAAAATAATTTAATCTATATGGCCGGTCGTATGAAAGTTGTCATTGTCATAGTGCAAGATGATACGGTGTTTAGAGTTATGTCACGAACAACTTTGGGAATCACTGATTTAGAGCAACTGCCCTCACGTGTCGCCATTCGAATCACGTGCGGTAAATGGTACCGCGGGTCCTACAAATTGAAGGGATTTGCATAGGTTCATTACGATACTTGTGTGACCTCGCGTTTTATAAGTTCGCAAAGTTTTTTCTACTCCAATAAATCATAGCTTATTTGCATATAGTTGAAAGTAGGTTATATTTTCTTTCCAATATGTTAAAGCTTAATTATATTCATTACTTAAGCTAGTACTTATATTTTCCATTAGGCGATTATATAATTCTAAGTAAAAGTTAATATTATGCATAACCTTATTTACATAAAATATCATTATAGAACGATTATTTATACATCTATTCTATACATATAAATAAAATTGGAGCGTCTGTTTGTAATATCAAAATAATGACTTTTTACTGATTGGACATGAACGTATACACGATACTGATAACAAAAATACAATTTTTAAAATCTTTGTCTGTCTGTCTGTCTGTATGTTCCGGGTAATCTCCGAAATGGCTGGACCGATTTTGACAGAAATTTCACTGATGGATAGTTAAAATTACACCGGGTGACATAAGCTACTTTATTTTAGACTAGCTATCATCCATGTCTTCGTCCGTAGTACTATCTCCAAAACGATGGGACCTATTTTCATGGGACTTTCACTGACAGATAGCTAACGTTATAAAAAGTAATTAAAGCTTTTTTAATTTGGACTAGCCATTGCTTTGTTTGCAGTACTATCTCTAAAACGTTTGTACCATTTTTCACGAAACTTTCACTAAAAGATAGCTGCTCTTATAAGAAGTAGTTCACAATTATTAAAAAAAAAACGCATCTGGAGCTGCGGGCAACAGCTAGTATAACTATAATACTGTACATATGAAAATATTAAAACTTTTTGTTTTATGTTTTTCCATTTATATCGTACGTGAGTTTATGATATTGAAGCAAAGTTTGAATCTTTCCAAATGAATGGACATATTATGAGAAAAGATACAAATCATGTAACTAGAAGAAATTTGAGTATGAAGGTGGACAGATATAGGTGAAAAGGGAGATCGAAAAAGGTAAGGCCCTTCCATAAGAATTCTCACTTCAAAAGAAAAATTATGTATTATTGTTGAATAGATTATTACGTTGCGCATTTAACATAGATTACAATTACCTTTTACAGTGTATTATCTTTATGAATATCTTGGAAGATATAGCAGATTTAAAATTCTGCGGCGCAAAAATAATTGTTCGACGAGGGATAAGTCAAAACGAGAAAAAATGTTCACGTGTCTCTACAGTCTTTGCCAACATTTTTAATCACTTTGCATATAGTTGCACAGAACACAAAAGATATAGAAAAGTGCGGATCGACCGTTGTGAGCACGATGGGCATACCCGTAACCTTAATAGACTTGTGACGTGACATTTTTATGGTGTATTGGGATCGATAGGTTGATATATATCCAATGACTTAATATATATAATATTTTTAAATGTGTGGTTTTATAGAACCACGATAGAAGTGAAACTTGTTTTTCGAATCGTAGGCATTTAATTGAAAATTTTCGTAATATTATTCCATTTAGAGCATTAAAATCATGTTTTTATTTTTAACTTAATAATTGGAATAATAATGGATAATCAATAGTAGACAAGATATTCAACTATACATTTTAATTTCATTTTCTACGTATAGGAGTGCGGCATACAAAATAAACACAATCATTAAAATGATAGACGCATTTTAAAAACTAAGAACTAATTTTTATTTCAATCATTGAATCATTTTGAATTGAGCATGGTCGTCGCCATATTGATCTTGGCTGCTCTGCCGAGCGCCTTTCACTTTACCCCTGCTCCGCGGATGACTGTAATGCGACATGCCATAGATGGACGAAAAAATTTGAGGTGATGTAAAAAAAGTTTAACTTTAAAAACAATGAATCGTGCGTGACTCGGAACGTAACGTTAGTCTAACATATTTTTTTTACAAATAATGGACATTCTCCCGGTCAGCTTAGCTTTCGCGGAGAGGTCATTTTCTACTCTTTGCGTAGTAAATCTTAGTTACGTGCCTCAGTGTCACAAGAAAGATTATTCAGGCTAGCTCTTCTAAGTATACACAGAGATGTGAACCCGGATATCGATGTAATTCTCAATATTTACTCGAAAAAGAAACGTTGGCTTGAATTTGTAATAATTTTTTTTTATACTTTATAGGTTAGCGTTTGACCACAATCTCATCTGATGTTAAATGATGATGTGGTCTAAGATGGTAGTCACGCTAAGCCTAGAGAGAGACTGGCTCTCAAGTGCAGCTGCCGGAACACACCAACAGGTGCTTGGCGACAGATTTTCAACTTGAGGGTGGTAGCTAGCCAGACAGACTTAGAAACAACCCTACCACCATGCTATGGTTTCATCACGATGCTTTCCTTCATCGAAAGCTCCGACTCAGTTGCTAGGATTCGAACCTACGTCCTTCGACGCTGTGTCCGAACACACTACCAACTGAGCTATCATCGCTTCCTTTTGTATTCTCTTGTACTGTCAGATGTCATCCCAGTATTCGCATCTTTTATACGCATATCATTTTTCACACAATCCAACCTTACCTTTTTCGATCTCCCTTTAAAGTCGTAATAAT
The DNA here is from genome assembly GCA_035772565.1 of Antheraea assamensis. Taxonomy (NCBI): domain Eukaryota; kingdom Metazoa; phylum Arthropoda; class Insecta; order Lepidoptera; family Saturniidae; genus Antheraea; species Antheraea assamensis. The sequence continues at coordinate 2,700,040 of JAQQSE010000107.1, forward strand.
GTCATCAAAATCGGATCAATAGTTCTAAAGTCTGAATGTGACATTGTGTTATGCAAACAAACACATTGACTTTTGTAATTTTCGTGAGCGAGCAAACTAATATTTTACCTATCTATTAACTTACTAGTGCTTACCCACACAGCTTTGCTCACGTGAATCTATACACTGTAGAAAATCTTGGTCAGGTCGTTACATATTATTTAATCATCTCCTTTGTAGGAACGCACTGTATCGACCATGAGTAACGTCATACGCGCCACTCGCACTTGGCCGATTTTCCGGTGGCTCTGACCATATCCAGTTTTGATGGGTCTGGGTGTGAATAAGCATTATATTATATGCATAACATCGATACAACTTAAGGATGAAAAACTGTCAATTTTAGATTCCTATAATAGTATTTTAACTCTGTTTTGTATTAAACTCTTGACTGTATTACGCGCAAGTCTGAACTCACGGCTATATTCACAGAAGTCAATTAAATACATTCACTTAGTGCGAAGATGCGACGCGACGGGTCGCTAATTAAATGTAAAAGAAATAGTGTTCGGATCACCGTGTGGAGCTAGCATTATCAGTTAGCAAATGAGTATTGAAGTTGCTCTCGTTCCCTTAATTCGATATATTTCGTCGAATCATTAATAACCTCGCCTTTTGTTATCTATATTCACATAACTCAATTAAATTGACAAGGACTAGGACTGGTTTGGTCATTTATGACGTCAATACAATTCATTCAATTAGTGCGAAGACGCGACGCGACGGGTCGCTAATTAAATGTAAAAGAAATAGTGTTCGGATTAACGTGTGGAGCTAGCATTATCAGTTAGCAAATGAGTATTGAAGTTGCTCTCGTTGCCTTAATTCGATATATTTCGTCGAATCATTAATAACCTCTCGCCTTTTGCTATCTAAGTGTACTAGGTTCTAAGTGTTTACCTTAAAACATTTGTCTCCCGAGGCGTGTCACGCGCCTCGTGCGAGACGCCGCGACGTGACAAGGCGTACAAACGTGCAGTTCTCACTGGAAACGCGTGTATTGTAATTACCTAATGGAAATGTTAAATTCATATGTATTCTGACGGAGAAGTTCCGTTTTTTTTTTGTCGTGTATCTTATGTCTGATGAGTGTGGACAGATTTGTTTTAAATAATGGTTGTTCAGAGGTCAACATTTTACTGTAATAAAGGGTACAAAGTTTTTTTTTCGCCTGTTTTTTTTAAGAGAAACTTCTTATTTGAGAATTTTGAAATTCTGATCAACAACCTTTTTGTGTGACAAAAAGTGGTGGGGGTATACACTACGTAGGGTAGAGTGGGGCTTGCATTCAGGTATTGGAGAACAATAATACATACCGCACCCTTAATAAAGTAAGGACAATGTGTCGATTTTTTATGTATTTTCGTTTTTGCTATAGAAGGGCTCATTATAAATAATTCTACAAGTATCTCACAGAAAGAGTAAATTTTCATGGCAATAACGTTGTAAATCAGGGAGTTAGGACTAATTTTGTAAAAAAATTATGATCGTTGATTTGTTTTCGGCCATTTCCCAAGAAACTACTTTTCTTCTAAGTTAAGGAGCGATACGGCCCTCTCACTTCCTTTACTAAACACAATCTGTGCTATTAAAAAGTGATTAATGAATAATTAAAATATTTCCCTGTAATACAGAAGCTTCTCTTCTATCCTGTGCCTTTACGACACACCCTATTTTTTTGCCTAAATGTTAAAAGCTGTATTGTATACTGTACAATATTGCAAAGGAGTATAAAGTATGACGAAAAGAGACATATACAACTTCTACTAGTCATAGGTGGAAAAAAGGATTTCCAACATAATAACAAGATTATAATAATAATAATAATAATAATAATTTTATTTCACTCAGACATTACATCCATTTTGTTAGTAAACTTAACCTATGTTAGTAAAGATATAAAATATAAATTAGGTACTGACATATTTACAATCTATACCTACACAAGCAAATTCATTCACTTGTGTAGGTGCACACACTCTTTAATAACTTTGCCCAGCTGCGACAAAACAAACTATCGGGTCTGCCCGACAACATTTTCAAGACAGTATTTGAACTGCCAAACAATCGATCCATCAGGGAGTTGGCTTTTTTACGAATGATTGCGTAAAAATCATCCACCCGAGCTTCAGCAAACATGCCCGATGCACTGCAATATCGAGGCAGCCTCAACAATGCCCTGAAGACATTGTTGTACTGTATACGTAAGGCATTGTACGATTGCTGAGTGTATGAGGTCCAGATATTGCTGGTGTAGAAGCTCTGACAATATGTTTTAAAAAGAGTTATTTTTACACTAGGTGTGCAACGAGTAAACCTCTGGACCAGCATATTTCCTCTCACCGACAATGCCCTGCGCTCTCTTTCTATATCTTTGTCATCTTTCATATTTTCCGTAATGTAGTGTCCGAGATATTTAAATTGTGAAACCCTTTCTAAAGCAGTTCCGCCAAGACTCACAGTTAGATTGCAAGTAATAGCCTTATCACGAGGATTAAATAGCATATAATGGCTTTTATTGCAATTGTATTTAAGGCCGAATAAATCAGCATAATCTTCACATACTCGCAACAATTTTCTGAGACCACCAACCGAAGGGCTCAACAGCACCATGTCGTCGGCATAATTTATATTATTTACATTTACTCCATCAATATAGCAACCGACATGCATGCTGTTCAGTTTCAGGATCAGTTCGTTTATATATAAATTAAATAAATTCGGTGATGTCAGACCACCCTGTCTCACCCCACATTTAAGTTTATATGCTTTAGAAAGAGTTCCAGACCATCGAATATGATTGATTTGATTGCTGTACCAATATTCAAAAACTAAACAGATTTCCTTTGGTATTCCAGTGTTTTGCAACTTTTGCCATAAAGCTTGATACTTTACCCTGTCAAAAGCCTTTGATAAGTCCAAGAAACATGCGTACACTGGCGTATGCCTATCTGTGTAATATCTCACAACTTGCTTTAAAGTCAAAATAGCAGTTTCAGTAGATAGACCCGTTCGAAACCCAAACTGGTTATCCTGTAAGTTTATGTAATTATTTAAATGTGACTTAAGTAAACCATCCAATACCTTAGCAATTATTGTTGCCAACGATATAGGCCTATAATTACTTAATACAGATATGTCACCAGTCTTATTTTTGACTATTGGCACAACAATCGTCTTCATCAGATCTTCCGGAAGATAACAATGTCCTATACACAAAGATAGAAACATACCTATTACTCTTGGCAAGTGAACTCCTGCATATTGCAGGTGTTCAACACTAAGGTTATCATGACCAGGAGATTTGCCACTTGTCATATTTTTAATAATGTTACCTACTTGCTTAGCTGAGAATCGCAGAAGTTTCTCGCCTTTACAGACGACAGAATTATAGCTTCGTTCGTTTACTTAAATATAGACATCACATTTATGTCGCTTATATAGCAAATCGCGACCTTAAAGTGTAACTGCTAGAACACATTCAGGTAAAAAAAAATCTAATTTCTAATAGCTGTTGTTCCGGCAGTTATACTTGGAGTCAGTGTTATTGTGCCTAACAATGCCATTTAAAATAATGTGAGACTGTAATAAAACGAACTTTGAACTGGCTAGTGACTACAATATATTGGGGATTACATTGGTGAATACAAAAACCATTGCAATTCCACGCGATTTCGTTCGCGTTAAATGACAATATTAATAAAATAAAGCCTAGCGTCACCTAATAGCATGTTATAGTAATTAATGTACATGGCAAAAAAATCTTCTAATTTTATTTGTGTATAGTATATGTGAGAAGTTCAAAAAAAAATATATATATATAGAAAATACTAGTTGGAAAATAAAAAAAAACATACATTTTCACAACAGCGCCACATACCGGGTCAAAATATAACTAATTACCACGCGGATGACCCAAGTATAAAATACATGTACATGTTAGTGTAGCTATATAAAGGTACGTATATAGGTTTCATAAAGGTTTACATGTACGGGTTAGCTTAGATAATATAGTTATTTAGTTTGATTCGCGATTGTTGCATATAAGGCAATAACCCTAGCAGAGGTTCGGTCCACTTTGGCGCTCGTGAGCTACGCGACTTGAGTTAGCTAGTTTAGTCAGTTTGGTTCGTGATTATTGCATCTAAGGCAATAGCCAAAGCTGAGGTTTGGCCACTTTAATGCCTCTGAGCTTGTTGCCATACGGCTGAGCGTCTTAAGTATTCGCCCTAGAAGTCCGATAAAGTTGTGAAAGCTCGTCGGGTCAGTTAGTTCGAAAAAGGGAATAATTACGAATACGCGCACACGGGAATATACAAACATACAGATATATCGGTAGAATAGCAATTTCTGGCTGCTTCGCACGCGTTTCTTATTAGATAATTATTTTCGTCTCTTCATCATCATCATCATCTTACCCTTATCCCACCTAAGTAGGGTCGGCACAATATGTTTTCCTTTTACACTCTCTTCTGTCAGATGTCATCTCAGCATTCACACTTTTTATACACATATCGTTTTTCACACAATCCATTCACACTTTTTTCGGTCTTCCTCTACTCCTATATCCATCCACTTTCAAACTCAAAACTTTTCTTGTTACATGACTTTCATCTCTTCTCATAATATGCCCGTACCATGCTAACCTACTACTCCTCAACTTCTCTGTCACTGGTGCTATTTTCAAACTTCCTCTGATATACTCATTCTTAATCTTATCCATTCTTGTTACACCACACATCCATCTTAACATTCGCATTTCTGCCACATGTAATCTTTTCTCATCCGTCTCTTTCGTAGCCCAGCACTCGGATCCATATTACACGGCTGGTCTTATTATAGTTTTATACACCTTTATTATAATTATTTTCGTCTCTTATATATTTGTATATACAATAACTGATTGACAGACGGATATATTACTACGAATTTTCATGCAAACTTTTATCCCGTTTATTTTGGGGTTACATTTCCAACAATCCTTTCTTAGTAGTCACCTACAGTGTAAGCGTTTCCCGCGTGCAAGTGTTCAGCTCCAGTAATTTGGGTCAGTCGATTAATCTTTTATATTTATAAACGACAAAATTACAAATGACACATAAAAAAATACAAAAACAGATATGTTTGAAATATGGTTCGGTTCAACTTTCCTAAGAACTGGCGTGATAGTAAACTATACAATCATTGAATTTTCAAGAATTGTGACGTCATAAGACTATCCCCTCGCTCATAGATATAGAGCTACGTTTAAACGGGCTAGTGCACTAGCTCGAGTTGTGTTATAACCATTGTATTGGACTGTGAAAGTACGAAGAAAAGTCTTTTATATTTTTAGAGAAATATATGTGTGTGTAGCAGAATAAATAGTTAATTGTGTGATAGTTATTTCCTAATTGAATTACTAGTGACATTTTACCTTGTCTTTAGCCAATAAGTTGTCATCTCACATGTTATGAAGTATACGGCTTAGTCCATCGCGACTGCCCGCCAATACGATGAATGTTTATGACGTTACTATATACTGTTATATGACGTTTGTGTTTCTTTGTTTGTGTCTAGTCCAGCGGTTCTCAACCACCGTTTCGCGATACATTGGTTCACTTCCGTTTTCTTTGTTCTATTAAAAAAAATGCCTGGAAGTATGTAATGGTGTCGTGGATTTATTAAAAAATATGTTAGTGTGTCGCTAAGTAAATAGGATTGAGAATTGTTGCTAAATAGTCACTATTAAGGCTTTTGAAGTTTAATTACCCTCTTATAAAAATAACAATATTCTGATTCAATAGATATTCAAAACTAGCTGATACCCATGACTTCATCTGCATTATTTATTATGTTTTTTTTTATGTACAAAGAAAATAAATATCTCTTCTCCTACGCATGTACACCACTTCACGACAAGAAAACACACATAGCTGAATACAGAGTACTTATAACAATCGTAGCTTTTTTTAAACTTGAATAACTTTATGTTCAATAAATATATCTTCAATTTTTGAAACATCTTATGAGCGGACTTTGAAATTCTGATCCACAATCTTTTTGTGTGACGAAAAGTGGTAGCGGTAAACATTATCATAGGTAAAGTGTTCAAAACACTGGTTCTCATCCGATCACCGAAATTAAGTAACGTCGGGCGCGATCAGTATTTGGATGGGTGACGCCTGCGAATACCGCGTGACGTTTGTTTTTTATTGTATTTTTTAAATTAAATTGTATTCTTGTAATACGAAAATTTCGCTTTTGTCGCGTGTCTCTACGACACGACCCGTTTTTTTTATATATGCCGATTTTTAGACTAGCAGATTCCTGCGTCTATGCACGCATTTTATATGCACTAAGTAGTTTCGACTCTTTTTATATCATCCTTCTAATATCTGATTTTCGACAGATTTTCAAACAATCTTTTTTCCACTTTACGGGTTGAATTTCCAAAAGTTCTTAGTGCTCACTTACAGTATTTTATACTGTGCACCCATATGCAAATTTTCAGGGACTTACTTCCTATATCTGAACTAGTTATTACAACAAATAGCAACTGCAACAGATAACAAAGAGAAAACCACTTGCGTAGTCGTAAACAATAGTGTAGTATAATGTGGATCGAAGTTGTTTGTAGTCAGTGACTTACGCCAGTATTTTGTCTAGTTGACTTGCCAGTGTGAACGAGCTCGGATCGATGCAAGATCCGCAGCGTAACTCCGCACCACATTACCCTGTGTTTTTGTCCTCTCAATTTGGGAGATTCCAGTTTTAGGGTCACGAGTTTAGGGAACTTTTTTTTTTATTACCGAAAGTTTTATTGTGTAAACAAGCAATTTTCTCTGATTTTTTTTTGTTGATGATATTTGATTTTTTTTTTCGAGTATTCGACGAAAACTTTATTGCTTCCGTAATCAACTTTTATTTCTTCATTCACGAACTTTTAATGATATTTAAGTGGAACGAAAATAAATTAATAAATGAAATTATAATTTATCACTAACAACTACAAAGTTATAATAAAAGAATCATAACGAAATAATAATTCAAAACATATAAAACTTTGACACTGGCAAAAACTTCTTCGGGAATAATTAACGAAAAAAAATGGCTTACTTAGGTTTGACGTGTACGTGATTTATTTCATTAATCTTGTTTAAACGTTTAGGCTCGCTTAAGCTTAATTAGGACGGACTAGATGTAATTTTTTTTAATTGTTCTTGTTATTTACGTTTCTTTTAGGCAGTGTACGGTATTCATGTAAATACAATTGCAATATTAAATTGATTTTGAACGCAGTTTTCCTGATTAGTAGAAAGATCATTTTAAAATTATCCAACGATTCAGTTTTCCCAAGGGATTTTGATAAATAATTGATTAGACAAATATTATATACATTTAACCAAAGTAAATAATAAATTAATAATAGTAAATAGAACTCAACATTAATCTAAATAAAATGCGCAATTACCATGAAACAGTACTATTTTAAAGAGAGCTAAGTCACATGTACAAATTAATCTATAATATAAAAATGAATCGCTGAACGTGTTGCTAAGCGCAAATCTCGAGAGCAGCTGAACCGATGTCGCTAATTCTTTTTGTTATAATATTCCTTGAAGTACAAGAATGGTTCTTACGCAGAGAAAAATAAAAAAAAATGCCTGAAAAACTCTAAAAACAACACTTTTCTATACTCCCATACAAACGATTCATAATAATACTTAAAAGTTAATTTGAACTTTAATACCCATAACCATAAAGTATAAACGTTAGTGGAGAGGTTCCGGGAAGGCAAAACAATTGAGTGACGTGAGTATCGTATAAATATTAATGTCAATATTTATACGATGGTAACATTTAATATTATATAGCGTTCCGAATAGCAGAATAAGTATTAAAAAAAAAACAATTAAAGAATCGATTGTTAGGCGGTACGAAGTTCGCCGGGTCAGCTAGTTTATAATAACTTTATAGTTCTATCAAATCAAATGTTTTGAAAATTTCGTGTTGAAATTCGCTTATCTTTTGACTTATACAATGCAAATACCTACTCATCCTTTTGCTCTTTAATTAGTATCCTTGGAGCTTAAACTGTATATACATATATTATTATAGAACCCGATTTACATAGAGATGGCTTGGGAACGAAGTTCCTTAGCGTGGCTTGCGGTAGAAGTTAATTCGTAGAAATCATCACGTAAGGAAAAAGCGTTACGACACATTCATACAACTCTCTTTCTCTCCTTTGGCATCGTGTGCTGATGGTTGTATAATATTAGTAGGTACTAAACGCGCGACGATTTTATTAGTGCCTATTTTTTTATTTAGCTTTTTTAAATATAAATCATTATTCACTACTTGTAGACTTCGTACCGAACTGAAATAACGTGGTGGCTTGGGCTAAAGCTGCTCTAGGTTAAGTACCGATGCGATTTTTGACGCTTACAATTCAATATGGACTAAATAGTTATTGAGATTCATTGGTAAAGGAATAGGCTGCTGCAATATTCTGAATACACAGCGATGATAACGAATTTGCGCACGTGATGCTCCTGCACAGACACAAAGTTTGGCACTCCAATATGTCACGAGTAAGTATCGAATAACAACTGCTGTTAAATTCTATTAAGTGCTGAACATATTATATGATAATTAAACACTATTGTAAACCAACACTTTTAATAAATCTATATTTTTACGACAACATTAAGTGTAACTGTTTGATTTGATTCCTTACCAATTTCGTTCCTGACTAGGATCCCCTGGCATCACGCGTACTTCTTATACCATCCACTTTAGAAGTTGCCACTAGACGGCGCTGTAGCATATCAACTTATACCGATCAATTAAATAAACCTATTTATTTATTGCATCAAATATTAATTAAAATCATAAATACAATGCGCATAGAACCACCTGGATAATACACAGATAAGTCATTATAAACAACAGATTATGCATTGGGTATGTTATTACATTCTATATATGATACATTCCATTTGAAACAATGATGGGCCAGTTATCAACGATTTCGAAAATCACGTCGGTCGATGTAGGTTCGTATCCTCGCGAATGAGCCGGGGCTTTCGGTGAAGGAAAACATTGCAATCCAACCATAGCATAGTGGTAGGGCTTTTTCAAAGCTCGCCTAGGTAGCTACCACGCTCAAGTTGAAAATGGTTGTTTTCCGGCAACTGTTTTTTTTTTTTTACCGAACTGACCTACACTGTTAGCCTGGCATGGCCACTACAGTTCCACCGGACTACGTTCCGGCAACTTCAATTAAACGTTCCTATAGTTTTTTTATCACGTTTACCATCTTAGACCACATCGTATTTAACTTGATGCGATTATCAACCACTAAAACTTATAAAGTGTATTTCAAAGATGTATTCTCGTGAATATCCATAAAATACGAGAGTCAAATAAAATTTCAGTAAATTCATAACTTTAGCGGACACTTTGGCATTCAACTAGACGAATGAGTGTCGCAATTACCCCACATCCGGTTCCGGTCCGTCTGAGGAGGCCAATTTGTCGAGCTCTTTAGTCAAGGTCACGTCTGGAGTAGTTTCCCCTCTCGCTATTTTCTCTCGTTAAAGATTTATGTTTAAAGGAAGTTCACCAAATTCTCTGTTCTAGATCTTAAGTACAATCACTCGAGCAACTTGATAATTTGGTAACAGATTTTTAACGATCCGAATATCGCTTTGTTTTTGTATTATCAACACGACCAAGACGAAAGAACTACCAGATGCCAACAACTGAGAGGAGTAGGGAGATGATAATAAATTAATCTGGATAGTTGGCGAATTGATTTAATGTCGGACCGACAACCGTATGTCATTCAAAAACAGACAGCAAGTCGTAGAATCGGGAGTGGCTGCTAGTCACTACATAGTATAAAACAAAGTCGCTTTCTCTGGCCCTATATCCATATGTATGCTTAAATCTTTAAAACTACGCAACGGATTTTGATGCGGTTTTTTTTAATAGAGAGAGCGATTTAAGAGGAAGGTTTATATGTATAATAACATAAATTAAATAGTGGAGAAATACTGTTATTTTTGAGCTTACACCAAATGTAACGCGTGCGGGCCACGGGCAGTAATGAATAAATCAAAACTACTGGATCGATTTTAATTATTTTTTCAGTGAATGACATATATAGGCTATATATTTTATACCCGTGCGAAGCCGGGGCGGGCCGCTAGTTAAATATAAAACCACTGTATTACAGATTATATCTATCTAGAAAAATGTAAACGACTTCTTGAAGAGAATTTCATGTTACACTTTTGGTTATTCTTTTGCCAATATTATTGACTATTATATAGCGTCATACAGAGACGACAGAATTCAGAGTATCGATATTTACCTTCACTACACATTTCACTTCGACATAAGGCTTCAAATTCGTACATTAATTGCACTTAATATTCGTACCGACAATTGCCCCGATTGTACAATTTCTTTACTTAAATGAATGCCACAAAGGTTGATATGTTAAGCCTATAGGGACTAGTTTTAAAGTTCAACTGCCAGAACATATCTCGAGTTGTTAGCAACAGTTTTAAATGTGTTAGTTTTAGGACCAAATATTTAAATTGCTAAACGGGCAATAAAAACTTATGAGCGTGTTATGGCTTCACCGTGTTTTGTATCATCTAACTTATAGGATACAAATATAATACCATACACATAAAGTAGACGCATAGAGAGGTAGAGGAAGATCGAACAAAGTGTGGTTAGATTGAGTGAAAAATCATATGTGTATAAAAGGTGTGAATACTGAGATGGCATTTGATAGGGGAGAGTGGAAAAGGCCAACATGCTGTGCCAAACCTACTTAAGTGGGATAAGGGTAAGATGATGATGATGATGACACATCTATGTACAGTTTAGATAACTATCTAGATATTTTCTGTAGGTGGTAGAGCTACGCTGAAGCTATTACTGGTTTCAGCATGAATGGGTCGGCTCGGCCGACACGCGGGGTAGTACCACCCTCTCACAGAAAACCGACGTGAAGTAACAGTGCGCCCGCACTGTTGCGTTTCGTTCGGTCAGTGAGAGCGCCGGAGGCCCACATATTTAAAAGGCCGGTAACGCACTTGCGACTCCCCTGGTGTTGCTAGTGTGTATGGACGGCGGTGATCACTTACCATCAGGTGACCCACCTGTTCGTTTGCCCCCTATAATATAAAAAAAAAATGCTACCATATAAAGACACTATAAAAGTCTCCCCAACTATTTTACCAGTAATATTCAATTCCCATTATCTTTGTTCACAGTTCTAAAATGAAGACCCGCGATGTGGTTCTGCTTTCGATACTGGGCTGCGGTGCTATCGCCATCCTTTTCGCTGTCGTCGTTTATTTGTATCTTCGACGTCGACGGAGAAAGAGGGAGGACGATGAAGACGGCACCAGCTGCGCTATAAGGTAAGTTGATTAATTTCCAATTAATTTTCCACCTACAAAACTTTTACGTTTCATAACAATACCTCTGGTTAGCTGGAAGAAAACACCCGTGTACAAATTGAAAGTGCAATGTGAGTGTATTTTCCTAATGGAAATGGGCTCCACCAATTCTGGTAACTAGAGACGAGAGAGATGTTACACATTAAAATTTACTTAATTGAATGAGTCTTCAACTAATGAAATCTGATAAATAAAGGACATACCAAACAAGCCGTGGTACAATTTTACGCAGCAAAAGGTGAAACATTTTTCGAAAATGGGTTATACAAATAGCCCTCACGCTGGCGAGAAGTCATTAATAACAATGACAGTTATATTGTTTATTAAAGTTTATCGACGGTAAGGAAATTTTCGGTAGACCTATTATTTATAGAAAATAGACAAAAGAAGTCGATGTATACTAATAAAGTCGTATAAGAAGTTTTGGGCCGTTGACCTTACCGCGGGACCTTAAACCATAAAGATACATAAGAGTAAATTATTACATAATTGTATATATTAAAAATGCTTACGTTGAGAATTTAATATAGACAAAAACTTGCAAAAGCGATGATGGCTCAGTTTTTTTTTTTTTGATATTATAGGGGGGCCAAACGAACAGGTGGGTCAACTGATGTTAAGTGATCACCGCCGTCCATAGACACTAGCAACACCAGGGGAGTCGCAAGTGCGTTGCCGGCCTTTTAATATGCGTGGGCCTCCGGCACTCTCACTGGCCGAACGAAACGCAACAGTGCAAGATTAGATAGTGCTAGATTCGAATCCTAGCAACTGAGTCGGAACTTTCGGTGAAGCAAAACATCGTGATGAAACCATAGAATGGTGGTAGGGCTTTTTCTTAGTTCGTCTGGCTAGGTACCACCCTCAAGTAAAAAAAACAAGCCAAGCACCTGTCGGTGTGTTCCGGCAGCTGCACTTGAGAGCCAGTCACCCTCTAGGTTAAACGTGACTTACCATCTTAGACCACATCATCATTTAACATCAGATGCGATTGTGGTCAAAACGCTAACCAATATAGTATAAAAAAAACATTTCAATGGATATTTTAGCAGATATCACAAATTTAAAATTATATAAACAAAAACTTTGGTTTGTGTAAGTATAGTAGTTTTTATGAGTATAATGACCTCTAAATGTAGCAGTAATAGATTTAAATTTCTTTGATAGTCATGGTACCACATTAGTACATTGCATCCATTTCGCATGCATTTTGGACAATCCTGGAATTAATACATAATTTTATATGCAAAAATAGAAAGAAAGGGATATACTCGTATTACAATACTAGCTGACCCAGCGAACTTCGTTCCGCCTAACAGTCGATTCTTTAATTTTTATTTTTTAATACTTATTCTGCTATTCAGGACGCTATATAATGTTAAATGTTACCATCGTATAAATATTGACAAATATTGGCATTAATATTTATACGATACTAACGTCACTCAATTGTTTTGCCTTCCCGGAACCTCTCCACTAACACTTAGGCTGAGTTGCACCAAAATCGTGGTTATTGTAATTGTTAAAGTTAACTTTAACAATGACAAGACTTGCTAACAGTTACATTTGCCAAAACGAGTTGCACCATCAAACATTTTGTAATTGTTAAAGTTATTAGGGTTGCTACTTCAATAAGCCAATTAGTCCCTAAAATCGAAAAGGGTAATATATTTTACTTGGCAGGACTTTGTTATAAGTGTCACCAAGTGTCACTATTGTTATTCTGTGACTGTCAACAGATTTTTGATGACAGATTTCAGATGTCAACGACAAAACGTTAGCGTTTGTCGTCCTGTGGACATTTTCCAATTCTAGGAAATTAAACTTTTTTCTTTCTAAGACGCAAATTATCTTCAAATATATTGATTTCGTCATCGGAAGAACTATTTTCAGTTTCCCACAGGATTTCTCTTAGCAACGACATGATATTATAAAGTTTTTTCTAGTGAACATGACAACCGATTCAAAAATTGACATTAACAATAACGGTAACCGGCCAACATGGAGCGGTAATAGTTAACGTTAAATCGTGACGTCATTTTAACCATTGTCAATTGGTGCAACCTATTTTTTGCCTAACAATAACTTTAACCGAATTTTTAACTTTAACATTAACTGGTGCAACCGAGCCTTAAACTTTATGGTATGGTATTAAAGTTCAAATTGACTTTTAAGTATTATTACGAATCGTTTGTATGGGAGTATAGAAAAGTGTTGTTTTTAGATTTTTTCAGGCAATTTTTTTAATTTTTTCTCTCGTTAGAACAATCCTCGTACTCCAAGGAATATTCTATAAAAGGAATTAGCGAAATCGGTTCAGCTGTTCCCGAGAATTGCGCTTAGGAACACATTCAGCGATTCATTTTTATACTATAGATAATCATAAAAAATATTTTTCGGTCGCTTTTTATATTGCTACTGACATTGACGAAACTTTATGAGACACGGTCCTCTTCATTCTATTTGGTCGTTCTGAATATAGACGAATAGTACAAGACAAACGTGTAATACAAAACAAAGTAAAAATATTAATATAGGAATGTAAAATTGACATTTATTTATTCTTGAGTTACCTTAAGGTATTATTGATACCTAAATTCGTGTACTGTACATTTGTACTCAGAGCTATCAAAAATATTGGCGAAAGTATTGATTGACTGCATTGGACGCGACACACAGCAGGTGTAACACTGGATATAGTGGCTTGCTTAGGCCTTTTTTTTATTTACGTGAAGAAATGCATTATGGACACGTCACCTTCTTGGGGGAGAGAGTGGGTAGTGTTACTCCCTAAAACCCCACGGTGTACCGGCCGCCGCTTTGGTTAAGGCGACATGGGATCGTACAGTGCTATCACCATGTCCCCAGCGGCCAGCCCAGCTGAAGGTGTCCGCCGGGCGTCGTCTTAATAACGGGGGACAAGCTGGGTACACACCAGCCGCCCCCTCCTTGTCAGCCGAACCTGTGCATTAGGGAGATGGGCCCCCCAGCACATCCCCCCAGGTTTCGCTACGGAAGTGGAAGGAGGCGGGCAAAACACCGCCCCATCCCACCGACTCTACGTTAGCGGAGAGGGTCACTTAGAGGATTCTCCTCGCGGATCCTCTCCGCCACCTCCTTCTGCGAAATGACCTCCTCGCAGAAGGAGGTCACTGCATTCCACGTTGTTTCGTTGCCGAGCATGACCAATAGTATAATCATTTACCCTTTTTTCCTCCGTCTTTCTTTTGTTGTTCTATTTACGGGATTTATTATCACTACGTATTATAAAACAAAGTCATCCGTCGCGTCTGTTTGTCTGTCTGGATGTTCGTGATAAACTCAAAAACTACCAAACGGATTGTAATGTAGTCTTCACCAATAGATAGAGTAATTTAAGGGTTAGGTTTAGGTATATAATTTGTCCAGGTGTTTTTGTAAATTAGTTGAAATATAATAATAATTGTTGAAAAAAATCGGAAATAGTCAAGCCGCCTTTAAGCGTTTCATGCACATTTTTTTATTATCAAGGCAGTATAATGTATGCCGGGCCTAATAGTTATCAATAACAACATTTTCTAAATAGTTTCTTTTCCATTTTGTCATTATTTCCTGCTCTATGCGTCTATACTCGACCATAGATAATAATATGTATATATCAATACGCGAAAATAGATATTTGTATCCATTATTGTGGCCCAATTTCGATGACTACTCTATAAATAAATAAGTGAAGGTAACAATGATTTATTCCAAAAAATTTTTACTTCTATTTGTTAATCGTTTCTCTTTTGTTTAGTTTTTTTAGAAAGAGTTTTATTTCCTTACTTGTTGAAGACTCTATATACATATAATACTCTACACATCATACGCCAAGAAATACATGTCTATTACTATATAATATTTGGATATTCTTTGGCAAAAACATAACCTCAATAAAATTGAAATTGAAAATCCACTAATTAAAGTCGAATTTCAGCTATTGTGCGGCCATTAGTGTTGTAAAAACTTCGAAGTCTTCCAGTACTCGCACCTGCGGCCGACTTCTAAACCAAGCGAGCCTTTTTCGGCTATATTATAATCAAGCATTCGCTCTCATTTTGTTTACTCCCTATCTTTTATAATTATATTTCAAAATAATAATAGCAATATGGACAGACTTTTATTGATTTTCATATTACAACGGTACGAGTGTAAGTTTTTTTTTTCGACTTACACCCTTATGACTGGGAGCCGCCGTTATATAGAACGATTTATTTTACTACATTGTTTGTTGTCTGAATAGAGATTACGGGACAAACAACCTTGTTGTCAACAATTCTCAGTATGGGCTTTTGTTTAATGATGGTATAGATCAAACAGGCGTATACCCTTTGGGGATAAGCTGAGTTATATATATTTATTAGCTTACGCCGATGACATATTTTTTTTATTTTTATAAAAAAGAAACGATAGTCTATTGTTTAATGGTTAATGATTTTAATAAAACATTTATTACTGTCGATTTAATTCACTTCATAACGTCATAATTTGTTACATACATTAGCTAATGTAACAAAACATATTCTGAAACTAGACTATGGAATGAATGACATGAATGAATGAAAATATAGGTCTTTTGAGGGTCAATTACGTTAAAACTACTAAACATATCGGAATAACGCATAGACCATACGGTATGTGGAATTTTTCGTAAATCGTTCTAGGTCTCCTTGATTTATGCTTTTGATTTTTTTATACTTTATAGGTCAGCCTTTGACCATAGTCTCATATAATGTTAAATGATGATGCGGTCTAAGATGGTAGTCACGATAAACCCAGAGAGAGGCTGGCTCTAAAGTCCAGCTGCTGAAACACACCAACAGGTGCTTGGCGACAGATTATCAATTTGAACTCGTAACTTTGTATATTTATTCATACCTGATAACAATAGACAAAGTGAAATAAAAACGTAATGGCGAATTTAAAAATGGCAGCCATACGCATTGAAAAATCCGATTAAGCTTTAACTTTTTAATTCTTTTTATTATTTTTTCCTTTTATTAATATTAATTAATGCTGTAAAGCAGCCTTGGATCTAAGAAGGGCTAGTTAATAACGTAATAAAAAATAATGAAAACTTACTCCACAAAATCGAGGAATTTGACGGAAGTTTGGTTGGCTCATTGTTGATTTGTAAGAAAAAGGCGTCACATAGGTCCAAATTACAAGTGAACTTGTGGACTCGACATATCGATTTGAAATTTGCCATGCCAACAATTAAAGTATTTTTACTGACTCTCTATTTTTTCTCGGTTATACAATTTCATGTCAAATAAACGAAAAAGTTAAGGTATTATTAATAGATAATAAAGAATACAGATTTTTGAAAGAGTTCTTATTGTCTCGGTCACGAAAAATACCCACCGTTATATATTTGTGAGAGTTTTAGAGTAATTTATATTAAACGTTAGAGAAAGGGAAGCCATTATCAAGTTTCAGCCCCAGTTCGATAAAATCGTAAATCTGGAATTGCTGCAAAGAATTCACGATTTTATTGCTTAATGACAACCCTATATACTTATCATCATAAATATTAGCATATAGCGACAATCACGCTTATAATATGTTATTAATAGCTGTTATCATATTAGAAAAAAAAACCGCGTCATATTATAAGTCCCTAAATATGTTGCCCGGGTTTATGCTGGAATTCCACGCGATATGATGCCGTTAGTTGTAAGGGCAACGTTATCCGATCGTCCTGTATTCTTAGCATTATAACAACAAAGAGTATTATGCTGACGATATGTCGTTGCATAGCCTACGATAAACCTATAGAGTGTAAGAAAGTTAGTCTGTAATTAGACGCCTAAGAAATCATTGGAATTAAAATTCAATTCGTGATTTAATTTTGTACTTTTTTTAACACGCTACGGCTGTTTCCCCGATTCTGACCATCTAATAAGCTTGTTTGTTATGTTTCTTTATAATACACCTTTGTTTCAGAAAATGCCCCGTTTTATCACTACATAGTATAAAACAAAGTCGCTTTCTCTGTCCCTATATCCCTATGTATGCTTAAATCTTTAAAACTACGCAACGGATTTTGATTCGGTTTTGTTTTTAATAGATAGAGTGATTGAAGAGGAAGGTTTATATGCATAATAATATAAATTAAATAGTAGTGGAGAAATACTGTTATGTTTGAGGTTACTCCAAATTTAACGCGTGCGGCCCACGGGCAGTAATGAATAAATCAAAACTACTGGGTCGATTTTAATCATTTTTTCAGTGAATTACATAGGCTATATATTTTATACCCGTACGAAGCCGGAGCGGGCCGCTAGTCCTACATAAACTTTAGGGAGGCTAACGGTTAAGTTACAAAAAAGAATGAAAAAGACCAATTTACCCTAAGTGATTGTTACGTCTAATATACATTCATGTGTATACCAATCCATAACACCTATGTCAAATAAAGTTAATTTTATATTGTATCAGTTATAACTAAAAATTTACGTGGGATATTAAACCGTGACTATAGCGTATTTCGGTCGATAATTGTTTGCGCAAATATTCGGGGCTAGCGTGAAAACTAACTTGAGGTTCTGTATGCGATTGTAGACTTTATAGTCGGCGGATGAAAGAATATTTTTGCATTGGTAGGGTTTTGGTAAGGTTTTCAGGCAATGCTGATATTCAGTCTATCCGCGAATTCCGAAGGTCGAAGTTGTACACCCGCTCTCTAAGAGTTGCGTATACAATTGTTATAATAATAATATACAGCGTGCTTCGTTCTATTGTTTTATTTACACAAAGGTTGTCCCAAGATAGTTGTTAAATTAAACTCGTAATAAATAAGTTTATTAGTCTGCCTTCTTCACTCAGTTGTTCCTTTCGTTTGCGTTAAATTTCTTTGTACGCGTATTGTTTGTGTTACTTTCGAGACAGAGGAAGTGCTCGTTGGTTTATCGAGGAGTATAGAAAGTCGTCAAGGTGACGCCGTTTACTTGCCACCGCGTTTTGACATTCTGTCAAGATTTGACCCTGAATATGAGCCTCCGGAGGTAAGTTGTTGTATTACCGACGCTAAATTATTCTATTATTGTAAAATAATTAGAAAAAAAACAATTAATTCATCAAACTAACTTTGAAAAATAGTGGAGCGGAGTTTCAAAATTAATTACATTAGTTAATCCTATACAATCTTTTTCTATATTTAAATAAGTGGTAATAAAACAGTCAAGTGCACCTTTACTTTGTTTCTCAATCGATTTTCTTTTATTTTCCTTTTGTTTAGCAGATATTGACGAGCTTTAGGGTGAAGAAGAAGAAAAAATGGAGAACTTCGTTTCTTTTATAGGCGAATTTTGATCACTGGACGTCCACTAGTATCATAGTAGTAGACTTTAAGATAGAAGTTTTTTTTTTATATCATAGGGGGCAAACGAACAGGTGGGTCACATGATGGTAAGTGATCACCGCCGTCCATAGACACTAGCAACACCAGGGGAGTAGCAAGTGCGTTGCCGGCCTTTTAAATATGTGGACCTCCGGCGCTCTCACTGACCGAACGAAACGCAACAGTGCAAGCACTGTTACTTCACGACGGTTTTCTGTGAGAGGGTGGTACTACCCCGGGCGAGCCGACCCATTCATACTGAAACCAGTAATAGCTTCAGCGTAGCTCTACCACCTACAAGCGTAGCACTACCACCTACACGAAGTATAGTTTAGAAAGAAAATTAAATAAAAGACAAAGGATGAAACTTTCATCAGCATCTTTTCATTCGCAACAAATTCGCCTGTGCCATTTACAGATATACATATAAAAAAAAAAAGAAATAAAAACGAGAGAATTTTATAGGTTTTAATAATACTTTTTTAAGCATGAGGTGTGGTATAGCATTGGATTCTCCGTTCTAGAATTCTACGAAAGGCTGTATTGCGACAAACGTGACCGGAGTGTTAAGCTATCTACTACACATGTGTTTTGATGTATTTGAAAAGTCTTCTACTATTGTCGGTAAAGACTGTAAGGACGCGATGTTCCTCGACTCATATTGATTATTCGGAAATGTTTTTAATTTCCAGTAGTACTGTGTATAGTAATTATTATCTTTACATTATAATTTAAATTTCTTAAATAATTGTAATCTATTAATATATATTTTTTGTATTATAGTCCAAAATCCCCGATCCATTTTTTCCATTGCTTAAAAATTTTTGCATATTTGCAATTGCATAGGCTTAAAAAAATACCTGATTTATTAGAAACCTTTGAGAAATAACAAATAATGTATTGTAAAATTGTAGTTTTTATGTAAAATTTACTTTTAAATTATATTTTTTCATATTTACGAACTTTTGTGGACTGAACCATGAAATGTACAATGTGCGAAGTTAAAAACATAATCCACCATTTTGAGATCTGGGTCTTTAAAAATCAGCCGAGGGGTTAAGGCGTGCAAGCGTAACAAACAACCCAAACTGACATTCGCATTTGTAATATTAGTGGTATTGCACATGTACGAGTATGTCGGTGTCAACAGAATTATGGAGTAAGTAGAATAGAATCAGGAATTTGTAAGGGATAAAAGCATATTTAAAAGCCTTCCACTGTAATGAAAAAGGTAAGGTTGGTAGATTTATATAGGTATAGTAATGTGTAGTGACTTTTGCCTGCGACTTCTTTCGTCTTAATGAAAATGTGACTTATCCCTCGGGAAGTCTTTTTTATGGATGACAGGTACGTCCTTTTCTGTACTCCCGACAATATTTATACAAACGGTTAAGTAGTCAAGGTGTGAATGCATAAATATATGTAAACAAACAAACTATTGTTCGAATTGATAATATTAGTACGGATGTAAAGAGTAATTATAGGTCAACAAAAAATGCTTCAGGTATTTACGGTACTTCTGATGTGTTAATTGATGTATTAAAAATAAAATAATATTAATTAGAAAAGATTAACGTCTGTTTCACAAAAGGAAAAAATGAGGTATTATTATCTTAAGCTTATGATTTAGAGTATTCTGGGAAAAGCATTTACATGTTTTTTTTAAACCCCAATAAAAAATACATGTTCTATAAATGGATGTAGTGTTACTTTTGAGAACTGTCTTTCGTAGAAAAGGAACTAATGGAGTTATTATTTCGCGAGGACATCTACTAGGTACTCTAAGCTTTGTTTAGTTTAGTTGTTTTAACTTACCAATTCTAAACTTTAATTAGACCCACTCCCGAATAATGTTAGAAGCGGATAATTGCCGGTTTCTAACGTCAGATGTAGCAGCCACAGTCTCGTGACTTTCAATGAACAAAACTATTCTATTAGTGTAAATTTATTTTATGCATCTCGGGAACAGCTCTAACGATTTGCATGAAATCTTGTATATAGGTAAGGTTATGCTTTTTAAGTATATGTGCGTAAGTGTTTTTTCTGAAAAAAAAAACATGTTCTTTAGAGTTAAGTACAAATATTGTACCTATTACTAAAAACATATAAGAAATCTTCCTTTTACAGTACGACTATGTAATGTGATAAAGTTAACAAAAGGACTTAAATCTGTAAAATCTTCTATTACTTTTGAGGATCTCTTTATTGTATTCGGTACCATTCACTGACATTTAATATAGTTTTTTTAACTTAATTTTTTTTTACTTCTACGTACAATTTTCTTAACATTCTCTTTCATATAAACCTTGTCCTAATTGTTACGAATACAACAAAATATAAATTATCCAAATAGGTGCAACCGTCCCGAAGCGATACGTATGTACGATACATAGGATATTTATAATTGGCAATTATTATTTATTTAATATAAATTGTTATAATAGCGAGAAAAGTCAAGAAAAGGGGGAAAAAAACTAAGTAGTCCACAAGAACTGACGAGAGAATTGAAAATTCTAAACAATGAAAATGTATGTACATATATACACAGTATACCTCCTGTAAAGCGTTCGGTGACGATGACGCGAGTTCCATGATTTTTGTTCACCCCAAAAAAGTGCTCAACGCGGCTAAAGAAGATTTCACTTTAAAAATTGCCAGTGGATCTCCTGAATCAGATAGATTTGCAGGAAGAAATGCTCGTGGCTACGACAAACCTGAAATCAGAGCCTGTGGAGGTACAGTTTATGGATACATCGTACATAAGCGCGTCGTTTGAATCCCTACAACCTGTTATTGGAAAGTCAAATATTCACGTTTGGCATCCATACAAAGTTAGGATGTTAAGTTATAGTGGTACTACAAAATAATCCGAAGAAAGGGTAATTTCAGGCGCGCGCGCCCGATCGCAAAAATTAATCCAAATCATATGTCGCAACGTGACAAACATGTTGTTCCGATCCTACTTAGGACGGATAAAGGTAAGAGGATGATGATATCCCATAGTACCATCTCATTTTTTTTTGTGATACTTTCATTGTTACTAATGGATAATATTTTTTTTTTTTTTATATATTATAGGGGGCAAACGAACAGGTGGGTCACCTGATGATAAGTGATCACCGCCGTCCATAGACACTAGCAACACCAGGGGAGTCGCAAGTGCGTTGCCGGCCTTTTAATATATGTGGGCCTCCGGCGCTCTCACTGACCGAACGAAACGCAACAGTGCAAGCACTGTTACTTCACGTCGGTTTTCTGTGAGAGGGTGGTACTACCCCGGGCGAGCCGACCCATTCATGCTGAAACCAGTAATAGCTTCAGCGTAGCTCTACCACCTACAATTACCTATTGGTACCTCAAAATTTAGCGCTAATATAATTCTAATAATAGCAACAATCCAATTATTGTGTTCTTTCTGTGTTTCTTTTTATATATAAGCAGCTCTTTCCATACTCTAAACCACTTTAGAAATCAGAGGGAAAATTTATCTAGGCTGCGCAAGATAAGAGGCCATTACATTAACAGGAGTTATAAATCTTTTGCAGACTATTCCAGATCATTGGATTTTGTTACAAAAACCGATAAATTAAGATCGGATGTTAACGCGGGAGTAATGTTTCAAGGTAGCAAAGTTCATATTGTTATCGGAATTGGAATATTTGTATGAAGGTAACCCAGGATTAGTTCTGTTTGAATTGTTTTAACTTTGATGGCTTTTGTAGGATTATTGGAGGAGAATTGGTAGGTAACGTACTAAATATTTCTCTTTTGAAGCAGGTTTTTGCAAACCAATGGATAAGCACGTGGTTAATTTAGATAGATTATCGAGTGAACAAAACCACGGACGTGGCTTAGTGAATGTTATAAATAACAAGGTTATAAGCATATTTAGAGCAAACAATGTGAATAAAGCCACCGAGAAAAGAAGTGGTATACATATATAAGATATTAAAGAATTTACCTTGACGTTGGAGCAATATTATGAGAAAAGTTTGTTTTGTAATTTCTTGCAAAGGATGTCTTTAATAAACGTAAATTACATATATTGTACATGGTGTTCCTAAATAACGGTTACTATTTGCAACGACACGATACAATGTTCGAAATAATACGTAAAGTATTAAAATTTACAATAGTTATAACCTAAAAATGATTAACATAACCTCAAACAAATCAATTTTGTAAAACAGGGCTTAAGTATACAGCCTATAGCTGATTATCTCGCTTCTCCCCGATGCGAGGGACCAGATCAAAGGTTGGGTATTCTAGTTCGATTACTATTACAGCAAATTTCAGTTTTTTTTTCTTTAGAGCGCAAGATTTACAATAAGTCCATAGGATGCAATAAAAGATCCGTGCAGCGATGCACCGTAATAAATCCACAGAATTGCAATCCGGTGTAAACTTTTATCGACAGTGCGCGTCCTGCTCAGTAATTCCCATAGATTATGCGAACAAAAATCGTACGGAAATATACAGCGGTGCACGCTAACACGTGCGTTTATTTTATAATTGTAAATTACTTCTTATAACATCAGCTATCTGTTAGTGAAAGTATTCCGTGAAAAATGGTTCAAACGTTTTGGAAATAGTACTGCAAACGAAGCCACGGGTAAAAGCTAGTCCAATATAAAAACCTTTGATTACTTTTTATAACGTTAGCTATCTGTCAGTGAAAGTCCCATGAAAATAGGTCCAATCGTTTTAGAGATAGTACTACAGATGAAGCCACGGATGACAGCTAGTCTAAAATAAAGTAGCCTATATCACCCGCTGTAATTTTAACTATCCGTCAGTGAAATTTCTGTCAAAATCGGTCCAGCCGTTTTAAAGATTACCCGGAACAAACAGACAGACAGACAAAAATTTAAAAAATTGTGTTTTTGTTATCAATTTTATTCTATACGTTCATATCCAATCAGTAAAAAGTCGTTATTTTGATATTACATACAGACACTTTATTTTTATTATATGTATAGATAACATACTCCGAACTTGTGCTAAATAGCCAGCAATTATACTGAAAGCTATATGTATTCAGAGACAATCAGTCTCGTGAAACTTATCGATATCTCGTACACGTGTCTAATAATGTAACTGAAATTCGCAACAACAGCCATAGAGATGGTTTGGGGAATATAGACGCGATAATTTCAACTCTTCATACAACCTACCGTAGATACTTTAAGAGTCGATGAGGGAATAGAGAAATCTATTATTGCACTATAAAAATAAAAACAAAATTTAAAACTTGCATCAAAAAATTCTACTCCAAAAAAAATGCACCAAAATCTCCTTAACCATAGATAGACATCTATTGAGTATTGCGTTATCATAAACCTACCAATACCTCAGTTACTATAATTTTTCTATTAGATTTTAAAGAGTCCTCTGATGTTTCTTCGAAAACCAATATCCAATACAACGGAAATTGAAATAAAGCCCCTCTGAAAATATCAATTTTCTAATAAAAATAGAATTTTACGAAATCGGTTTATAACTGACGAAGTTCTGAAGTAACACATATAAAAATTGGTGTATTAAAAATCATTTGTAATTGGTGTATTAAAAATAATTTGTAATAGGCGTATTAAAAATAGGTGTATTAAAATATATGCGACTTAACTTTTTTTTTTTTAATGGGGAAATTCATTTTAGATAGCCACCCTGTCACGCAGTTAACAGTCGCTTGTATCCCACTCCCATGGACTAAAATTCCATGGTATTTTATGCATACCATGTTGGCCGGGGAATGGGTTCTTACATCTTCTCGTCCCGGCAGGTGTCGGCCCCTCATCTGACCTCCGTCTTGTGGCCTGAATGGTCAGAAGTGAAGACGTCTTCTGATGAACTGATGGGAGACACACCGAACGGGAACGCGCCTCAACCTTCAAGGGCCTATGCTTAGACTGTTAGGGCGACGGATGTGCCCAGGTCCGTTGCCTGCAGACTCACGCCGCTGTCCAGGACTTAACCTGGTCTCAAATTTAATAACAATATTCTATTAATCTCCGTATTTTTAAACATCAAGTGGATGAATTTTGAACAATCCTTTCTTAATACTCGCCTACGTTGTAAAAAGCACTACTATGGAAAATATCATACACCTAGACACAGCGATTTAAGTTATGCATTATCTGTTAGTCAGTCTTAAGAATTGACTCGTTCAGCTTTACATACAGAGAATGTAAACAACTAAAAACTAATATCGTTAAAATATTCGCGCATCCAGTTCTTTGACTAACACGTTATGCTCGAAGCTCGTATAATCATATACTGTATACGGAGAGACAGTATGGTAATGTGGAAACATAAGCTTGATCTACTTTGTATTGTTAATATTAATTTTGGGTGGCATTAGAATTAGGAATGAGTATAGAGTATAGGGGACATTATATAGAGAGTATAATTTAAATTATTATGTAAACCACCAACCCCTTTTGGGTACATACTTAAGATAAGCTTTGTTTTAATTTAAGCTTTAATTTTTTTTAAACATATAACTGTTGACACGTATTTTAGTATACAGAGAGATGGTGAGTGAATTTCCGTTGTTAGTTATGGACCTTTTGCTGCATAAGTGTACACTGTACGAATGAGATTATAAATATCAATACATATTATACCACAAAGTCGCCTGTTCCGTCTATCTGTCTATCTGGATGTTCGTAATAAACTTAAAAACTAATGAACGGATTGTAATACTGTCTTCACCAATAGATAGAGTAATTCACGGGGAAAGTTTAGGTATATAATATGTTAAGGTTTTGAAAGAATCGGAAAAAGTCAAGCCGCCTTAAGCGTTTCATGCACATACGTAAGTATATATTTTTTTATTCTCAGGGCAGGACAACATCCACCGGGCCTGCTAGTTATCTATAAGTTTGGTCTTTCAATAAAAGCCATACATCATTTCTTATCACCGTTGAAGACATTGAAATTGTCACTGTCGAAACCGTCTAACCAATACAGATGAATAAAATTGAAATGTATGTTGTTTCTCCAGACTTGTTCGGACACAGCGTCGAAGGACGTAGGTTCGAATCCTAGCAACTGAACCGGAGCTTTCGGTGAAGTAACCATAGCATGTCGGTAGAGCTTTTTCTAAGCCCGGCTGGCAAGACCATCCTCAACTTGAAAATCTGTCGCCAAGCACCTCTCGGTGTGTTCCGGCAGCTGCACTTGAGAGCCAGTCTCTCTTCAGGTTTAGCGTGACAACCATTTTAGACCAGATCATCATTTAACATCAGATAACATTATGATCAAACGCTAAACTATAAAGTATATAAGAAAGGCTTTCTCCGATTTTTTTAATTTCATTTTAATAATTTTAATTTTGTAAATTTTTACAATTGCCTAGAGTGAATTAATAATTGTAAAAGACAATATTAAAAAAATGCAAATAAAATACGGGGTTCCTGCAAAATAAAAAAAAACTATTTTCAGGATTGTGAAATCTCGGGTTTCAGTCAGTGAGGTAACATAGTTAACATAGTGATCTCTCTACATAACGATGTTTGCTACGACAGAATGCGCGAATTTGCAAATTGCATTATCTCTGCTCATGCAGTGTGACTCGCTAACTTTGACAAGCTTATTAAGGTTACATTCAGCGCTATATACACTTCGTATAATCTTTATTTATTTATATATATCACGAGCTTAAGTTCGCGGATTTGTTCGCGTTAATGTAGATTTAATATATTCTTCGGGGACAATACTCTTTCTGAATGAAAGGTACACCGTTTCCTTTTCTGTACCCCTGAGAACGTGTATGCAAAATTTAATTATGATTTTTTTGAGTAGTTAAGGCGTGAAAGCGTAACAAACAAACGTTCGCATTAATAATATTTAATAACAGTTCAGTTTCACGTGATTACAAAAAGTGATACTATAAAAGAACGAAATAACAATATGCTAACGGAATTCTTTGGCACAGCGCAGAATGTCGGCGTCCAAGGGCAAATTGTCCTTCCAAGGAGAACCTACCGTTACAGACAAAGTTATAAAAACAAGGCTCCATTCTCTGCGTTTCAGTCCCCACCAAATCTTTATACAGGGCGTGCTCGCGCCGACGTCCGTGTACTCTCAGATCATGCCGCCGTGATCTGGCGGCGAATTTCGCTCTTGCACACTCGCCGCGATTGCCCTCTGCAGCGTATCAAATCTAGCTCTGGTCCCTCAGAGTAGAGCCCTCGAACATGCTGCTGGTACGATACCGTGAAATTGCATTCATTAGCCAACAACATTGCACTGCACCCTGGAAAGTATAAAGTAAGTGCACACCCACACAGTAGGTTCACATGTAGTGGAAGGTTTTTTTTTTAATTTTTTGTTTTGGTTAATTACTTGTTAGCCAAATTGTCAGAGATTCGAAATACATGCTTATATGTACTTTCATGGGGCTTACATGTGTGTCTCACTAACATATACATGTGTGATTAGTTTGGCTCTCGAGGTTGCTTTGAAGGCAATAACCCGAGTCAGGGTTCGGCCGCTTTGGCACCCTTGAATTTGATGCCATACGGCTGAGCACCTTAAGCGCTCGTCTAAAAGTTCGGTGAAGCTGTGAAGGTCCGTCAGGTTAACAGCGGATAGTCAGTCGCCTCCCTACGCAAAAGGCTCATGCTTAACTTGAAGCTTGCTTAACTGGGTTCACTAAAACGTTAAATCTTTAAAAATGAAAGCCGAACGAAATGGCGAGACAGCTAGTTAATTAAAGCGAACAAAGAAATAATCTTAACCCTCGATGCCATGCGTTTTTTATATTAAATTTTCTTGGTTAAAACTTTTTACACCAAGAAGGATGTTCAAAGACCCAGAGGCAGGCCCAAAACTAATTGGAAAGGTTTAGTGCTAAAAGATATGAAGGAGTGTAAAGTATCCGAAGGCGATGTCGAGGACAGAGCGAAGTGGAGAAAAAAAGTAAGGAAGGCTGACCCCACCACCATGTGGGACATATAGCCAGGAAGAGAGAGACAGAAGGATGTTTTGACTTGTTTACTAAGATTTTTAATTCAGCCATCTAATACGACCAAAAAAATGATTTTGGAACTTCTTTGAAAATTATTTCGATTTTAATAACACGGTACAGCGAATAAATTACAATGAAGTCTACAAGGAGGCTTTGGAATATCCTCGTTCAGTCGTAAAATTTTGGAATACCACGTAAAACAACAACGTAAGCTCGAGTCCATAAATTGGTGGTGCTACTTTTGGAATACCCGTATCTTGATAGCTATTTTTATACTTCATAGATTTTAGCTTTTTAGGCACTATCTGACCTGATGTTAAATGGCGATTGAGTCTAAGATGGTAAACGCGTTACACCTAGAAGGGGAGTAAGTGGATGTTAAATGCAGCTACCAGAACACAACTGTTGGTACTCTACGAGAGATTTTCAACTTTAAGCTGTTAGATAGTCAGATCATGTTAACAACTGGGACATTATCTTGGTCCGGCAGCTGTACTTGAGAGTCAATCCTCACTCTAGGTTTATCACTTGACGCCTTCATTTAAATAAGATGAAATTGTGGTCAAAATATAATATCTACAAAGTATATTAAATTAAACCAATCAAGAGTTATTATTGTTTATTTAAATTTATTTGATCAATTGAGAATGAATGAGGATGAATTGAGGTCGTCGATGTCTTCGTCAGAGATGGAATCAGCCAATTTGCTGATTTCTTTATCTGATCACGCGAAGGTTCCGAGTTAAAGGTGACATTCGATTTATCTAAAAGGGTATAGATATTTCTTCTTTTTGATACACAGACGACATTGTGAATTCATGTTGCGTCTATCGATAACGACTGGCAAGGAGAAAAAAAAGAATTTTTACTTGCGCTTTAAGTGACATTTCTTCGAATTGTCAGTTAATGTTGGTTTTTTTTTCTAAATTATCTGATAATTTAATTAAAATGCTTGTCTGTTTGTAAAAAATAAAACAGTTCGACCGACTTGCTATGAATTGTTGTACCCGATATATTTTTATAATTCCCGAAAACATAAATATTATTTGTGTACAAACTCTTATGATAGTTAAGCTCTTTGACAAAATAAAACGGTTGTCTGTAAAGAGTCGGTTTACAGACGAAAATTTTATGGGATAACGTCATAAGAAAACATTGATGAAAAATTTCATACTTTTATGAATTGAATTATTATCACTGAACTACCGATGGAGTGGAAGAGAGATAGATGCGTCACAAGCCGAACGCTTAGGCCGATTGCGCGTCTCTATCGCTTGATCCGCGTTCTCGCTCGCATTTTCGGCTCAGGCGGAACGTGATAATGAGCCATGCTTTTTCATGCGTGCAGGCCCGCGTTCATCAATTTATAAGACGTTATCACGTTCAAAATAGTCACAAAAATTGGGTTTAAGTCGTTTAACAACGAATTACACCACATTAACACCAATGCGAAGCCAGGGCGGATCGACAGTACGATATAAGACAACAAATTAGCCAACAGCAGAATAACTGCCAGCAGTTTATAACAACGATTAAATTTAAATAATATAACAGCGTTATTCATTATTCGTATATAGCCGCTATTGCTATTTATAATTTCAATCCGCATACGACGTAGATATACATATTCAATTTTCCATTTGAATATTGGATTGTACTGAAAAGTAATAAATATTCAGTTTACCACACAACACTCCGGTACAAATAAAATTGAATTGAATTGAATTGGATCGTACAGAGTGAATTATACAGACCATAAACGACCAGACGTTAACAAATTAAATGTTTAACTATATATACAGTGTATACGCAAATACGAGAATCCAAATTATGCAGACGACGATTTCCTGTCATAGGACCATAATCTCATCATCATCATCTTATCCTTATCTCACGTAAGTGGGGTCGGCACAACATGTTGGTCATGTTGTGATGTATGATTTGGCTTAATTTTTACGATCGTACACCTGCTCGACATCAACGCACTTTGGGAGTACTTGTAGTATCAATGTATATGGGAAAAATATGTAACTTAGTACCTTAGTCTAGTATAAATAAGCTAATAAGTAAGCGTTTGTCATGTAGATGCTCCAAGGATATTAAAAAGACTGTCTTTCTGCAATCCTCTCCTATCAAATCTTTTGTGTAGCCACATAACATTTACGTTACCACAATCGAGAAGCAACTTAGGTCAGCATTCTCACATTTACATGGTGGTAGGGCTTTTTCTAAGTCCTTCTGGCTAGCTATCACCCTCAAGTTGAAAATCTGTCGCCAAGTACGTGTTGGTGTGTTCCGGCAGCTGCACTTGAGAGCCAGTCTTCTCTAGGTTTAGCGTGACTGCCATCTTAGACCACATCGTCATTTAATATCAGATGAGATTGTGGTCAAACGCTTACCTATAAAAGTATTAAAAAAAAATATTGAAAGTTTTCGTCATATAATAGTATTCATAATAATTTAGATCAGTTCCTTTGTAATCCTTTAGCCTCATTTAAAACCAAATCGAAGCAATATTATATTAAATCAACTTTCTTTCTTTTTTATTTCATTCTTATAACTGTCCTCTTTTTTTGGTATTGTTTTCTTTTTAATGTATAGCTGATGGTATTAAGTTCTCTACTTTTTGAAGTTATACTTCTTTTGACGTGTTAGGGAAAAATGATGGGGGTAATTTTTTACGATGCACGCGCACACCGTCACGAAAAACCGATACCCTGAAGTTAGCTATGGTCAATTTTTTAATTAAAAAAAAGTATGTATGTATAAATTTTTTTTTTCTATTGTTAGTGTCGTTTTTTCTACAAACGTAGAATAAGGCGAAAGATAAAATTTTTGTAAAGATTTTTATTTTGATACGCCAAAGAAGTATAACTTCTAACGCGTGTACATAAGTACACACACACATTTTTTTAAAAATGGGTATTTTATTTGTTAAAGTCAAATTTTAGTTTTAATTATTTTTATTGTATATTTTTCCCACGTACGCGCGATTTTTGATTTTCTATGTTGTTCTTAATTTATACTTTGTTATGTACTGTACTGTACTGTGTATATAGTATCGAATTGTCAGATTAAATTCAGTTTCGTAGACCTAAAAAAAAGGTTTCTCCAGTGTCTTCTGTCTCACTCTGTCACATACTTTCATATGGAGATTTTTTAACTCCAATTTCTCAAATTTTGGTGCGACATCTCAACAATTTCTCCCATACAAATCTTGTCTTGACAATTACTAACGGAACACAAAAGAATTTGCCAGATAGGTGGGTCATTCTGAAATTATGCGCTAACATACATTTGGTAATAGGTTTTTATAGATATTCAATGGTCGTTTTTACATATACCTAGATCGTACGTCTAGATATGAGGGGTCTGCAAAATTACTAAACCCTTTGCGAAGTGTCGACTTCAATTTTCAACTAACGGCCAATAAAGGTTCTTAGAGATAGAAATAGCACCTATTTCTACCCAAGTTAACGCAATTTGCAAATTGGCCCTCTCTGTCGTAACCAATCCGAGATTTATAGGCAAGGTTTTCTGTATAGACTAGTTTCTATTTGCGACGTTACTCGCGTTTTAATCCATACAGATAAGCTAAATTTAGTTCTCTGTTTAAAAGTTACAGCTTTTTACTAAGCGGATATGTAACTATATCCGGTACTTGTAACAAAAAAACAATTTTTATATTTGTCTGTCTGTTTGCTCCGGTTTATTTCCGAAACGTTTGGAGCGCTTTTGACGTGGTATTCACTGAGAGATATCTGATGTTATAAGGTGTACCTCAGGCTACTTTCGTTTTGGAAAAGAAGTAGGGTTCCCCGCAAATATAATGGACAAAGGATCAATGTTCAGAACCATACGCGTCTCACGCGGACCTGTAATATGACATAGTTTTCGCTCGGAATTTACCGTACATTTGCTAATTTAAATTGTAATACTATAAGCTGACGGTGAAGAAAAACATCGTGAGGAAACCTGAACCGGAGAAGTGTTCTTGTAGCACAACCTTATGTGGGAAAATATTGAGCTGTGTTGTACATGTTTCTTGGAGTTTGAAACCGCCAATACGACGTGTGCTGGTATGTTGATTGTGCCTTTACATTCCTTCGAAAAGAGGACTATGCCCCTGCAGTGGTTCTCTTGCAGGTCGATGCGGTGCTTACTTTATATATCGTTAATAAAATGTTTTAAATTGTATATAGACAAGTGTAATAACTTTACCCTCTATAGCAATGGCAGTCGGCACGGCTGAGTATTGTTTTGTTGTGAACTTGGGTCCTAAATTATAAATTATTACGAAACGTCCACTACAGCGACGGCTGGGTGTGACGGCCATTTTGATTAGCAAATAAAGTATATTCCAGTAAGCTAATAGTGAAATCACAAATGTTTATAGATATTATAGATTTGATGAAGGCCTCGGGAACATTTTTTTCGTTAAACGGTAGATTCGCATTGCGAATAAAATGAGGTCGTTGTAAGGATGGCTATAAAAGATCGAAACATGGCTCGCTGTACTTATATAGGACTCTCTGTCCTTTTGTGTAGGTACAGCTGGGACCATGTATGCAAAATTAAAATTTCTTGTTGATGGGTTGAGTACTTAAGACATGAAAGCATAAGTATAAATAAGTGTGTATGTGTGTGTGTGTGCTCATAGCCACACACAAGAGACGTGAAAACTTCTTTATAAAATGTACTACAAAAAGCCAGCGTTTATGGTGTTCCCAGGCGATCCAACTATTGACCGCGTCCCACGTTGTTTCACTTCAGTGATCGGACGAGAACCGGTGTTTTCAAAACTTTACTCGCTTGACACAGTGTTTACCCCCGCCACTTTTCGTCACAAAAAAATGTTGCGGGTGAGAATTTCAAAATCCTCTCATAACGAGTTACAAGTTGTTACAAGTTTCTGTGTGCTTATATGACTACACGGTGGAAATAAAAGCTTTTAGTACAAGACAGACATGCGATTCGATGCGCTACCGATTCAAACGCGCTTAACATCGAGTCGAGCCGAGTACACTCGATTCAACGTCACCGACACGATTGTTACGATTGTCTGTTCAATGCGTCTAAAGAAGATTTCAGTATTCAAAAAAAGATAGTGTTTACTTATGTACACGCGTTAGAACACTAACAATAGAAAAAAGGTATTTAATGCACAACATACTTTTTTTGAATAAAATGTTAACTATAGCTAACTTCAGGGGTCTGGTTTTTCGTGACGGCGCTGTGCGCGCTGCATCGTAAAAATTTACTCTCATCATTTTTCTCCAACGCGCCAAAAGAAGTATAACTTCAAACATATAGATTACGTGTATGACGTAATAATACCAACGCAACGATTCGCGAAGTACTGACTATATTCTATTCTAACATTCAAAGTAATAGCCGAGAGTTACACACAAAAGCGGTATAGCACTTAAGTTTTGCTACGAACTCATTCAAAGTTGCCAAGAGTTATTCGGTTTTGTACAACTTCGTAGTTTCGTACTCGCTTAACGAACTCGATCGATTTTTATCGTCAACATGCTTTCACCCGCGGTATCGGTCGCGTTAATGTAAACAATACATATTATAAAACAAAGTCGTCCGCCGCGTCTGCCTGTCTGTCTGTCTGGATGTTCGCGATAAACTCAAAAACTACTGAACGGATTGTAATGTGGTATTCACCAAAAGATAGAGTAATTCACGGGGAAGGTATATAGGTATATAATTTGTCAAGGTTTTTAAATTAAATCGGTTGAAATATAATGATAATTGTTGAAAGAAACGGAAAAGTCAAGCCGTTAAGCGTTTCATGCACATAAGTATATATATTTTTTTATCATCAGGGTAGGCCAACGTCCGCGGGGCCTGCTAGTAATAGATAATTTTATATACCTGGGGAACAGCTTTTCTTTTTGGCTTAAAGCAAATGAAATCAAAAGCACATTAGTCTATTTAGGCCCTGAGAAGGCGCTTATGAACGTCGAAGCTACCACCACCGGTTGGGACAAACAACCCGGTCATCGAAATGAACCGGCAAGAAACTCGATAGGGTTTATCTTTCATGAAACATAATATAAGAGATATTTTTAAGAACATATATAGTTACAGACATCAGTAGATAATTATTGATAATTACATTTCTAGACGTCACCATCGTTCACATATTGATCCACCCTATAATAGCCTTTAGACATTAAAACCTGCTTGACATGGTGCTTGAAATTAGTATTCGGCAAATCGGTAATGTGCTTTGGAATTTTGTTATAAAACCTAACACTATTACTTTAAAACATGGAGTGACAACTTGTTATTCTTTCTTGTAAATGTATGCTGTGTCCTCATTTGTACTCCTGCGAATGTGTTTCAAATCGAACGGTTGCGTAGTTAGTGGGAGTAACAAATAAATAAAGTTACATTTGTAGTTACAACATTATTTAGGACGAGTAGGTAATTCTCTCCTACCTTTACATACTAAAAAAAGAAATGTGTCTGTTCATCTCTCCGTTTATAAAACCATTAAATCGATTTACATATATATCTTATTTTAAATGATAATTGTATTCTCTGACGGTTTTTTAAGGTGATATCATTTACAGTAAATTTTTATTGGGGTATTTTATTTAATAAGTTGTATGCTTAACATCCTTGTGTCTTTACACAAGACGGGAGAGAGGGATAGAAGGTTTTTTGGTGGGATCTTTGTCTGACATGTTAGTGGTTTTTATATTTTATTCATAATCTTGTGTTATTAGACTCTATATTTTGTAATATTTGTGGTGTTTTACGTAATATAGTTCGGTTATTATGCACAAGTGAAGTGGATGAGAAATAATATCACGGAGCATGCATTCTGAGATGCCGCCAAAACTCCATGGATAGTTCTAACAAGAGAACCACCATCTTGTTAGAACATTATAATTAATTATCACAAGACACTCACTTGGATAAATCTTGTTACTTGACGCTGGCTAGTGCACAAACTGTGACGGAGCTAAAAAATAAAGAAGAAGAAGAAGAGGGATAGAAGAGAATATTTATATGTAATATTGTTATCTTGACCTATCATGGGAAAAGTTACAAAACGATTGATAGATGTGTGTATTAAATTCTAATAAAAAAGAAAGAAAATTAGGATATCTTATGACGATTCCTATATATAAGACTATTGACGAAATATGGTAAATATTATTGAAAGTAAGAATTGAATCCATTAGAAAATATAAAACGAAATTACTGTACACTGCCATCTAGTGAGTTACTATTAAATTAGTAATACCTCTGAAACGTAGTGGCTTAACGTACTGTGTAATACAAAAGTTTCACATTTACGTTCATAGGTGACGCTTAAATATTATTACTTCTTGAATATCAATAAATTATATTATGATGAATTCTAATATGTATTTTTTTAAATAAGATAATATTTGAATATATTTGTTCTAGGGGTGACCAAGCGTCAGGCGACGGGGGCAGAGAGAAGAATATAACTAGACTTAATGGATTTCTCAGCTTGAAGACTCCGTTAATAAGTACTAAAACGTTGGGGTAAGTTCTAATATAATAAGTAATTATACAAGATAACGACACTGTTTATCCCTCTAAATAATTTAAATATGTACAATAACTTATGCATTTCGTAACCGACCATATAATTAGGATGTAACTACATGAAATAATCACAACAACACATACAAATACTGGTGTTAATTGTAATGTCTAAAATTATTATCTTTTTAAAATTATTGTTTTATAAAAGTCTGTAATTTTTATAAATTATGGTTTAGCGCCATCTATTAAATCCTAATGCAAGCTAAGACAGTTATATTTTCATTCAAAGGACAATAGCTAGCAGTATTTCTCTTTTAATTCATTGTCAATTGCATTTACTTGACACTTGATTAAAATTGCTTGAATTACTAATTTAAACAATTCTGTGTTTTCGAAACTTTCAATTAAACTATCAATAAAATACGAGAACCGGTACTTTCAACACTCTACCCGACACAGTGTTTACCCCCATTCCACTTATCGTAAAACAAAAAAATTGCCGATCAAAATTTCAAAGCCCTCCCATAAAAAACTTTCACGTCAAAAATAGATATGGAAATTACATTATTTAAAGATTCGAAAATCTTATTAACTGTTTCAATTTTAGGGAAGTTTTAACCAACAAAGGGCTCGGATAATAAAATGTTCTTCACGCGCAAACGCATGAACTTTAAAAATATAATACTTTAGTATTTTAACAGGTAAGCAATTTATCATATTATATAACATTGAATTTCTGTTTCTACTAATGATAATAACCATTTCTTCACATCGGCAAAGTTTATACTATGTGTATATGCTTTTATATCCATTATCGATACATTGTGAGTTCTTGAAGAAACTTATCTCAAAAATATACTTTTCCAGCATTAACAAGAAATTTCACTCAGCGTGCAACCATTTCACTCGAACATTTTCTCAATATTTTTGTTCAAATGCTCACCGATAGAATGACAGGGATGTTTCGCTTCCATATAAGACCACGGTACAAGTTATAATCACAAGCGATTGTACTTTTGTAACGATATGTATTAATGCCATCTATCGGGTACGTTACGTAACTATACTGTACCAGATGCGACCCGCAGCGTCATTTGTGTTTCATTACAATTTTAAATTGCTACTTACAACTATATAAGTTTAAAATAATTACTTATACAGTATAATAACAACAGTTCCGTCGACGTTATCTTTTAGTCATAGCTTGTAAGTTCTATGTTATATTTTGTGTGCTAACTGCTCGACTTGTAATAGCCGTAGCGTGATTCGTCACTAAAGCTTAACTAATATTATAATGTAAAAGCTCACTTTGTTTCTTTGATAAACTTCCACGCCTTGATTTTTTTCTTATATTGATAGGTGTACATAAAAGGAAATAACTTTGACCCAGAATGAGTATATTGTTTCCGGTGGATACATGAAATCTATATTAAAAACGAGCGAAACCGCAAGCAAAAGATAATAACTATAATATGCAAATAAAAAATTAAATCTGTTAGTTCCAGAGATTAATGCGTTCAAACAGATGATAGCAAATTATTACAACAGCTATATGAAATTCGTATAGATTTATAATTTCTTTTGTATATATTATATGTATATATACATTTTTAGTTTATCCGAAGTCGTTATTATACTAGCTATGAAGGTTAGAGCAGGGAGGAGCAGTTTAGTAGTCAGATACAAAATACATGTATGTATCCTTGAAACATACATGTTTACACATGTATATTTCACGAATTCATATATGTATGAAATAGATAGCTTAGCTTAGTTTCGCTTAGTTAGATCGGGATATTCGGCGACAATTCAAGCCTAGGCGCGCATCGTACGCGCTTGTGCTGGTTGCCTATAAAATCGGGTGAGTACTTTAAGCGCTCTCCTTAGTAGTCCGGTGAAACTGTAGCGGCCTTAACAAGCCAACAGTGTAGTCAGTTTGAAAAAAAGAACAAAAAAAAAACTTTAAACTTAATTTATTTGAAATTAAGAAAAGAGTCTAAACCGAATAATACTATACTCTAACACTCCCGAATGATCATCTATCTGGTCCAATAATTTATATGGTAATGGAGGAATCGGGTTGCCGAACGTTGTCACTGAAATTGTTGACTCGATACCTACTACACCTACCGTACCGTGGGGCTCGAGTCTTGGTCAGCAATTATCATGTGTTTCGATTGCGTAAAATACTGAATTGAATAAATAAAAAAAAATCAACAAAATTATGTAAAAAAAATTTTTTAGCTTTTGTTCGTGACTTCACATGTATATTAAATTTGTTTCCCAAGAGCAGTACTATTTATCTGGACGATAGGTATCCTATATTCTTTTTTGTACACATGGCAACGGGTATTATGAATGATATGATTTACGATTGAATAGTCAAAGTGTGTAAGTGTAACAAGCGAATACACATTTACATTTATATTAGTAAGGATTCAATATAATTTGTGAACATTATAGTACCATAATATTTTAGTACAATTTGACTGCCGATATATTTCACTTCTTAATACTATTCAATGAAAGCGTCATAACACCCATGCTTTTTATTTTTCATACTAGAATAAATTCGCACAAGTAACTTTTATTTTAAACACGAGTTATGTATAATAAAAAATGTTGCAACTCCCCGAACTTTACCGCTAACGGTGAAGTCCAATGAAACATTTGAAACTTTCGCCCTGTAAAAAGTTCAACTTTATTTCCCCCTTCCCTTTATATTTTAACATGTCTTTATGAACTCGGTTTCTTGCAAGACCATTCGGGTGGAATTTATAATTGATTTTAAAATACTTTTCCAATGAGTTAAGTCTCCTTGTATATTCATTATCTCAAAGACTTCTTTCTGTTTTTGTAATTAAAAATTAATATTTAAAACGGACATATTCTATGTCAATGTTCAGTGTTTGGAAAAAGGGCGGTGAAAGTAAACGCGTGTAAAATTTGCAAATCTGGTATTTTCTTTTAGTTTAAATCTAGTAGACTGATTCCAAATACGAACCAGAAATTAATATCTGTGGCGACCGTTATGGATAATTTAAAGAAACAAAGGTCAGTTGCTAGACGATTTTTTACTTATGTCGAAAACAATGTACAGAAATCATTACAAGATCATACGCCTAACTAGTACACCAGCGTGAAGCTAAGACGGGCAGCTGATTTACAATATAATTATTTCAAAGAATAATTCTGACGCTTATGATTTACACCGTATCCCGCAAAATATTGGGTTATGTAACGTGGCCTTGTACTCCCAACTGGAATAATATTTTGATCGATAAGGAGGGGTGTAAGTGGATGACAATTGTTGTATACTTTACAGCTTTAAAAGCGTTTGACCATAATCACAGCTCACGTCAAATGACTCTACGGTCTAAGATAGTAAGCACGCAGAGGGGACTTGGCTCACAAGTGCAACTGCCGGAACACATCAACAGATGAACTTGGCGACAGATTGTCGACTTGCTTGCTTACCAAGCGAGTTTAGACACAGCCCTACCACTATGATATGGTTTCAACACGACGTGTTCCTTCACCGAAATCTTCGGCTCCTTTACAAAGATTTGATTCATCATTCGATTAGTCATCACACCAAGCTGTAACACCCGTACAGTTGTTCCGTATATCTCCTTCCAAGACCAGTATTTGTACATACAGTAAAAGTCGTGGTAGTCGAGTATTTTGATCTGTGGAATGTCGATCCGTCGTTCTGCATGTATCAATGAATTTTTCGGTATTTACAGACGCTTACTAATTAGTAACAGTATCAGCTGATGGTGAAGGAAAGCATCGCGAGGAAACCTTAACCTCAGAAATGTTGTTTTAGTAGCGCTGTATATGTGAATAATATAGCGCTGTGGATTTCTCGAAGCTTGGGATCGCCGATACGTTGTGTGCTGGCGTGGTGATTGTGCCTACATTTCTTTTTTTCAACTGACTATACGTTGTTGGCCTGATGGGCCTTCACAGCTTCACCGGACTAATAGGGCGAGCGCTTATGACGTTCGGCCGCTTGGCAACAAGCTCAACGGCCGCTTGGCAACAAGCTCAAAAGTTCCAAAGTGGCCGAACCTCAGCTTGGGCTGTTGCCTCGGATGCAACAACGCGAATCTATCTAAGCTAATCATAAATATACGAATTAGTGAAGCGCACATGTAATTTTGTATTTGTCAACTCGGCTAAACTAAGCTAACGAAGTTCGGAAAACAAGGGGAAAAAAATAAACCCTACTACCATATGTGTATTTACCTGTGTGAGTGCACGTATGTGGGAGTGACCTGTCTTGTGTCTGTTAAGCTAGTGAGTGAAAACATTCAGTGTCACTGTATCGCGGGTTATATGGCCGTACAGTCGGTCTCTTATAGATATGGAGTAATGTGATGATTGGTATTCAGTATTTAAGCAGGGTGGTGAGGTTTCTGTACCCTAAATGAATCGCTAACACCTTTACTTCGACATCTTAACTAATATTATAAGTGCAATAGCTTATTTGCTTGCTTATTTGTTTGTGTCTTTGTTACTCTTTTACACATTGACTACTCAACCGATTGTCATGAAATTCTGTATACACATTGCCAAGTATATAGAAAAGGACATAAGGTATATATATAATTCAGCAAAATAATACTGTTCCCGTGGGATGCGATAATGTATATATAGCCGCCGTATATAAAGCCGCGGGAAAAAACTAGTTTAACTTTAAAAATTCTGAGGTTATTTTTGTTATGATTTAATTCCTTAACTACAGAAATACAGAAAAGGAGACAGGGTTTTTTACCTTTCATCTAATAAATAGTACTGTTCTTGAGAGATCGGTATACTCGTAGCCTAGCTTAACGCGAAGAAAGTCGCGAGTGTAATATAAAAAAAATCAGACAAAGATTTACCGATAAAATAAAAGTGTATTTTCACAAAAGACCCAATATGATACTGACGATATCTCATATCCATAATCCGTGGCTTATTCTGACGTGGAGTGATATATACCGTTAGGTTCTCTGCTTCACGGTTACAGTGTTGGTTATTTGATACAAAATTGATATTACCGGCTTTGATACGCGAATTACGTAGTTGGCCGTCCGTAGGAGGTTTTAAAAAAAGGCAATTTTTGTCCTTCAGAATATTTACTAAAAATGATTAATCTATTACATAATATTATAATTAAATCTAAATGCTTAGCCTATGTGCTCCGGCGATCGAGCAAGGAATATGAATGTTTGTTCCACGTTTTACCGTCCCACGATACATCACTTTCCATGGTCAGCACTTTAAACGATTCTTCACACGGGAACGTTCATAATATCTCAGGTAGCGGTTTGGTTTACGTTATGTATTAGATTGTTATACCTATGTAGGTAACATAGGTAACACCTCCCCTCCTAGATGAGCAACTATTTGCACATGTTTAATGCAAATATTGCGGCTCGGCGGTCCTGCAGATTAGCTTCCTGAAGATTTCCTGAAGATGAAGTTTTAGTTTCAGCATGTATTGAGGTAGGTATTTCTATTTCAGAGATGATTGATTTTTCAACAAAAATCGGCATCGGCGCCGGCGCATAATGTACATGGTGAAAAGTACAATAGCACCTAATATGACAATTCCATATAAGGGTATTGTAGTATGATGTATAGTAGAAAAGTCCATGTTGTGCAGGCCCGAAAAATTTTCTATTTGTACCTGATGCTGAATTTCGTGCAGTTTATTTAGATCGATCGTAGTAAAATTATTAATGGGGCGATCTATTTTCAAGATTTGTCAGTAACTTTTGCGGCATAGGCATTAATTCAACGGCGTTCCCACGTAAATTCTGGCGACTTTATATTGCAATCTCTAGGTGTTGTTGCGAAGTAACTGCCCTTCAATAATCGGTGTTCTTCCTGTCCGAATATAATTTGAACTCTTGTGGGCTTCGGGAATGTAATTATGTAGTGTTGACTGTCCAATTCTAGAAGTGCTTCTTCATAAAATGACATTGTAGTAGATTTTCATAGGTTTTCTGTTTCCTGTTGATTGAGAAGGTGATAGATACAATGTCGGTGCGTACGTCGTTGATGAGTTACCCTCTGTTCCCAGATGTACCAGGTGTCGATCTTCGGGCATTCAGCCTCCATGTACACAAACTCCTTGGAGTTAGTTGCTATATACAGGAATGGGGGCAAGATTACTTGGGATGTTCTGTTAGGAACGGGACAGAGTTTATATAGATTATAGGATGTTGGAGATAAAATTGGGAACTTAAGGACAATCACTATCTTATTATCAGAATACCATGTTCCTAAACTAATTAGATTATAATAGTATCTAGTGTCTAACTCTAATATTTGTTCCGAATCATATAAAGATTTTAATTTGCTTAGCATGTTATTTAATTGCTTAATAGTTACAATAGAATGGTGCATAGAATTAGTGCGACTAAAAGCTAAAATATTTTCTAATCTAGTAATTTCCAGGTATAGATCCTGAACATTGTCATTTAACACGTTAAATAGCTGAAACAAGTTAACGTAATGAATTATATTGTTATCATTCGTAAGGTTTAATAAGTATGATATAGATTGTGTGAGCTTTTGCTGATTACTGCTCAAACTATCTAGTACTCGCGATTGTTTAACCGTCATATCTTTAACGAGGCTAATGTGGTTATTAAAAGTGGCTGATAGCT
Source organism: Antheraea assamensis (assembly GCA_035772565.1). Lineage (NCBI taxonomy): Eukaryota > Metazoa > Arthropoda > Insecta > Lepidoptera > Saturniidae > Antheraea > Antheraea assamensis. The sequence goes on from JAQQSE010000107.1 coordinate 2,742,091, forward strand.
CTTTATCGTTTTTCTGCAGGATTTGAATAGCGTTTTCGAATCGCAGAGCATCGGCATGATCGAGATTACCTGTAATACTTTTTATTAAAGATCCCAAGGGGTCGATAAGGCCCCGTCTAAATCTTTTAGGTACAAATGTCTGTAAACGGGAAGTAATCTCATCTAATTTTTTAAATAAGTGTAGAATTTGATATTTAAACACGGCTGCATTTCGTTTCGACAGGTCAGAAGTCGAGCCACTAACAAATTAATTTGGTACTGTATTTTACTGAGATTAATTTCCTGTAAAAAGGTGTGGCAATTGGAAATCATCCTAGTTTTACCTAGGTTAAATGGTAAGATATAATTCATTCAGATAAGTCATTAAATCATATGGTTTTGTCTGTCCGATTGTCTGCCTGTACTGGGACCAGGGTCATGATGAGGGTCGTTATCCTCTAACAACGTCGGTTCTTTAATGAATTTTGATCTTTTTATTCTAGCTTTAGCTACTGGTCCGCGTTTTTTACTGGTGTATATATGTATGGGTAAGTTTGACATGAACTTATCGTCAGTGTAACGAGCGACGAGCTTTTGTCTTTGAGCTATCGGGTTTCTAATATATACGTCCTGACTTTGCTTATAATCTGTTTCTGGTTCTCGGTCAAGGTTACGTCGAGTTATTACTTGCTTACGTTCGGAATGAGATGAGTCATGTATAATGTTATATACTATGTTCATTTTTTCACGATAGTTGTGTGCACGAAAATATGTAATTTGTTCTTTGAGATTCGGCCAAAAATATTTTTGTGATAGAGATAAATGTGTTTCATTGATTCCTCTATGATTCGTTTTTCCGACATGGTATTTAGAAATGATGTCTTGTTGTTCTAAATAATCCGATATGTTCTGGATTTCACGTTTGACTAAGATAATGTCAATGGAAAAGCTTTTTAGTTTTCTCTGAAGAATAGGAACGATGGTGTACATTTTTTCAATTGGCTGAACTAAAGTAGCAGTGCGAAGTTTAGAATCAATGAATTTCTGTACAATTAATATATTTTCTTCTTCTAAATTATTTTCAGATATTTGAACGACCGTTCTTCTAAAAGTTTCAAAGGGAATAGTGATTTTAGGTTTCGTTTTTGCACGCCCGTTAGTGCAGTTAATAATGAATTGTCGCTTAAATTTGTTCAACGGTTCTTCAGACGTGGGTATCTCAAGGATAGGGTTTTTATATAATGTATGAATCGTTTCAGTGTCAGGTATGTCTAAGTCGGGGGTTGGACTGTTTAGTATTTTTAAGGTTGGTGCGGTGTCGGTCGAAGAGTTACTAATTAAAGGTCTGTCCTCAGGTGCTATTACGGTTGATTCTGAGTCAGATAAATTTACAATAATTGAGGATGATTCTTTGTTATGAATCTCTATTCGCGACAGTGCATCGGCATTAGTATTCGCTTTTTCTTCTGAATTAACGTGGTCGGTTCGCATTCGCGGTAAGATTTCCTGGAAACGTGCTTGTTCATTGTTGTTTGTCAGTGATATCTGTTCGTTAAATATATGTGCGCATATTGGTTTATTTAGACTAAAAGCTATATCGTTATTACTTGGGTTGGATATTTCTGTCATGCATTTACTATTTTCGGTGGTAGATAGACACTCTGTTATATTACATCCGTTAATTAATTGTTGATTAATAATTACGTCACCTTGAGAAATATTTATAGGCACCTTATTTAGTTGAGTAGACTGTGCAGGAGTAATTGTCTCAAATAAATTGGTCGTTTTGGAATCATACATCTGAATTTTATTACAAGTGAATTTAGTTCTTAAAATACGAGTCTGAAGGTCTATTTTTGCTTGCCATTGTTCTAAAAGGTTCCATCCTATTAAACCGTCAAAATAGTCATGAAATTTGTAAATGAAAAATTTTATTGGATCATGACCTTGAAATTCAGTAAAACAGGGGATTATTATAGAAAATTCGTTTCTAGTGGTTGCGTGAATGTTTGTGACTTCGAATGGATCATGGTATAGCTTTAAATGACTGTACAATTTTACGGCTGATAAATGATTGATTAGCGCCAGTGTCAATAAGTAATTTTAATGGTGGATTTTGAATTTGAATATAAGGTAGTTGTCTTTTACCCTGTAAATGTAACTCTATTTTGGGGAGCTCGAAACTCGAATCCCTCTGAAAATTTTGATCGTAATTTTGTTCAAAGTTTTCAGTTTCATCATATGGTGTATAGTCTTCATGGTATGAGTAATCTGTATCGTAATAGTCATAGGGGTCATTTGCTTCATTTATGTTAACCTGTCTTTTGTCAGTCTGTTCGGTCAAAGGTAAGTTTCGGGCTACTGGGTGACTTATGCCACTCATAGGTATAGGTAAGTTTGGTCGGCCTTGCTGAAAATTGCCACGAGGGGGAATTTTGAAACCTGTAGACATATCAGATCGCGGTAAAGCTCTCATTGCCTGTTGCGTTCGCGATGGTCCTTGATATTGAGGTTTGTACATAGGTGAAGGCTGTGGTACAGTATTCACATTATAAGGACTCTGTCTATAGTAAGGGTTATTTGTAAAATTCGGATTAAAATTAGGCTTATTTTGATTAGCTGGAGATTGGAAAAAGTTTTGTTGTGGTAAGTTCAAGGGTTTTTGATAACTAGTCGGTGAGTGCTTCTAGAGTTGCCTGATTGAAAGTTTTTATTCTGTAGGTATACTACATTTATTTCATCCTGTGCAAATTCAAGGGCTTTTTCTAATGTCTCCGGACGCATGCATCTCACGCGCGATCCAATCGGTTCGTGCAAACCTCGCGTAAAGGTTTGTAACGCTAGCTTATTATATAGTTTTCGCTTAGCTTCTACTGTAGTTGTAACCGAATCATGTAATTGAATATATGCCATAATTGTACTAAGTGTGTTTTGTACGCGTTCGTGAAACATGTTAGGCGTATCGATACCTTGGGTCAATTGGGATAAATCTGTATATAATGAACATTCATCTCTGTGATCCGAAAAACTATTAATTAAGGTATTCCGAACTCCTTGCCAGTTATCCGGGATACCGTTGGTGGCTAAAGTTCTGGCGGCTGAACCGGTAATTTTATTAACTATTCCGTTTAATAAAGCTGAATTAATTAGGTGATTTTCTGGACATGAATATTCTAAAACTAAGTTGTCACATATGTTTAAAAATCTTACTAAAACATGAGAGTTTCCGTCAAACTCTGGTACTAACCTAAGGGCTTTCCAAATTTTATCAATTATAACGCTATTATCGGATTGAGCCATTTCAGTTTCTGACATTTCCGATATATTACTAAATCTTAATCTATCTATGATACTATGCCGCTGATTCGGTTTTATAACCTTATTTCTTCCTTGGAAAAAAATTTTGGCTATCGAACTATACTATTAGGATAAACTATAAAGGATGATCTATTACCAGGATAGGAAATAGCAACCAATAGGGTATGTGTAACTAAAACTAAACTCACAGAAGGTTCTGCATATCTGGTCTCATCAATGTTTGGATGATGTCCTCCTCAGCTACAGCAAATTCTGTATCCTCCTTTAACGGCACCACTCGTAGATTCGTAAAGATAGTCAACGCGTCGACGATTCGACTATCGGGCGGTATCGAAGTTTGATTTCACGCACCGACGCGACTATCCTACCGACTGCGCCAATTACGTAGTTGGCCGTCCGTAGGAGGTTTTAAAAAAAGGCAATTTTTGTCCTTCAGAATATTTACTAAAAATGATTAATCTATTACATAATATTATAATTAAATCTAAATGCTTAGCCTATGTGCTCCGGCGATCGAGCAAGGAATATGAATGTTTGTTCCACGTTTTACCGTCCCACGATACATCACTTTCCATGGTCAGCACTTTAAACGATTCTTCACACGGGAACGTTCATAATATCTCAGGTAGCGGTTTGGTTTACGTTATGTATTAGATTGTTATACCTATGTAGGTAACATAGGTAACACGCGTATAAATATTTTACACGTATGCTATATTTACTTATTCACAATTAAAATGCAGTTTTTTTTATAACGTATATACGTATAACGTCAAAATTAATAAATGTATTGACATAGGACTATCTGTGTCCCTTCGATATGGAATTTTTCTTAGGTGGTTCTATATTAATTATTTTTGAGATTCGTTTGATGTTTTAGCACTCTTTTAATGGCCAGAGAAACGTGCGGGAATTATTTAGGATAGTAAACAGAAATAAATATTTTTACATTTCATGTCATTCGTTTCTGAAATATTACATATCTCTGTTATTCGAATTCGCACGGGTATAATACACCTATCTTATTCTGTCTTGGTTTATACCATAGTTCTCAATTGTTTTTTTTCCCACCGGTCTTCTTCTTCTTCTTCTTCGTTATTTGATGGCTCCGTCACGGTTTGTGCACTAGCCAGCGTCAAGTAACAAGATTTTGCCAAGTAAGTGTCTTGTGATAATTATAATGTTCTAACAAGATGGTGGTTTCCTTGTTAGAACTTTCCATGGAGTTATGGTGGCATTTCAGAATGCATGCTCCGTGGTATTATTTCCCATCCACTTCACTTGTGCATAATAACCGAACTATATTACGTAAAACACCACCAATATTAGACAAAATATAGAGTCTAATAACACAAGATTATGAATAAAATATAAAAAACCACTACATGACAGACAAAGATCCCGCCAAAAAAACTCCCACCGGTCTTCTTGTGTCAAAAGCGTTTGCCATTTTTTTGATGATTAACGAAGCAAGTAAGAATCAACTGATAATCTGTATATGTAACAAATAGGTGAAACTAAAACAGTTCAGTACCAGTTTCCTCTCTCTTTATCAAACGATTTTCTTTGTGTGTTTTTTTTTCACGCGTTCAATATTGAGATGTACAAACGGCAGTGTACGATTCTTGCCTATTCGAATACCGATAGTCACAAACACACACGTAAACAACAGAGAGAGAGACAAAGCAAGACAAAGTCGAATGGAGGGGGCGTAACCCTTTTTTCTTACGTGATAACTTCTACCAGACAACTACTGTTACAAGACGTGTTAAGGAATTTCATTCCGATAAAGCAAATAATTCCTTATAATAACATCCAATTCGTATACAAATTTCTGAAGATTCAGATGAAGCTAAATTGTCAAAATTACATGAAATATTCATATGCCTGACGAAGCATTTTTGACCGTCTTGTGAAATATTTACCACGCTTTTATCCTGTGGCCTCTTTCGGAACTGATGTAAAATTCATGTCGGCCATTACTAAAGCTGGGAAACTAAGAGATAATCTTGTCTGGAGCGAATTATTTACATAGTGTCCGAAATAGGGCTTCGGGCAATCCAAATTTATCACAAAGTCGATATTTTATTGAACATAGACAGACAGACTTCTTTGGTACCGATGAAAATAAGCTACAAGGTCTATTTTAAACGCAACGTTTGATAATAAATCCTTCTGCAATCGGCCGCAAAAAGGATGGAAATATATACATGGCTAGGAAAAGAGAGAGAAAGAGAAAAAACTAACCTATAGATAATAGTAAAATGTTAGGTTGGAGTTTTTGGCGGGTTTCTTGGTCTGTCATGTAGTGGCTTTTATATTTTATTCATATACTTGTGTTATTAGACTCTATATTTTGTAATATTGGTGGTGTTTTACGTAATATAGTTCGGTTGTTATGCACAAGTGAAGTGGATGGGGAATAATACCACGGAGCATGCATTCTGAGATGCCACCAAAACTCCATGGAAAGTTCTAACAAGGAAACCACCATGTTTTTAGAACATTATAATTATCACAAGACACTTACTTGGAACTTCTTACGTTTTAATAATCTTATATTATTTGTAAACATTCTGCTATAATCCCTCTTGAAACAAAACATTGACACTGGCAAATGCTTCTGCGGTGCCAAAACAAGAAGAAGAAGAAGAAATGTTAAGTATTATAGTATCCGTCAATCTTTACAGCCGTTGTTTATAAAACTGTATTTTCGGGCTTGCGCATAATAGAATCAAGATTTTAAAACAAAATAAACTTATAATATTTTTATAGGAATCTAAAATTGGCATTTATTTATCCTTACATATATATATAAGATATATTAGGTATTTATACCTAAATTTGTGTTCTCCGTATGGTATATTCAGAGCGGTGAAAAATGTTGGCTAGGACTGTATTCAGTATTGTTGAGAGTTGAGACAGGGGAATTATATTCTATTGGATCGTGACTATACTACACAATATGGTGATAAGCCCGTCACAACGACTCGCTTTTGACTTGTCATCTTTAATGTTCAGATGCATTTGGTTACATCTAGTCGGCGAGAAACTCGAAGGATGACATCAATGGCAGTGACAATTCACATATGCCATTAAAAAAAAACAATTCTATAGATTTAAATTATTCTTTGTGGTTTTACTTGTTAGAAAAGGATATAAGCTTTTAGATAAGGTGCTAGACTTGTCTAAAATTATCACGATATCTTTTATTTTTTACATAAAGCTATCGAAGTTTTAAAAGATCACGATTTCCATAATCGCTTTCACCGATGTGTGAAGTGAGGCAAGCGGTTTGGTGCGCATACGCAGTAGAGGGGAAGTAAACGGATAACATTATCTACAAAAAAAATTGTACGTTAAGTATACTATAGCTTTCAATTTTATTATGTTTTTTCTTGTGTACATAAAATATATTCTTAAGATAATGAACAACACTGACGAAGTCGCGAATATCACCTAGTATCAAATACAACGAAAACTATGTAATACATTTAAAAGGTCATGGCTGAAACTGACAGTGCGTGTAAAAAAATTAAAAATTTATCTATGATTCGATCAGATTAAACAGAATGGGTGTAATATTTCCCTGTTTGCTCTTGCCGTTTGGCGTTGACTTTGCAATAACACAAAAAACCTTTTTGCTTGTGTACGTGTCAGCGGTTATTTCAACTTAGGCGGTTTATTGTTACTCGGCGACCATATTTTCGGTGCAAACTACGTGTCCACTAAACTACATATATCATGGTAACAATAATTGGACGGTTATTATGATATGACGTCATCTTTATTATTTACACGCAACGACGGACGACGAGAAAGAAAGAAAGCGAGACGAGTGTATGTGTCTCTGTTCTGCAATACCCGAATGCAAGTGAGACACTGCCCCTGCTCTACTCGACACTATGTTTCCCCCACCACTTTTCGTCACACAAAAGGTTGCGAATCAGTATTTCAAAGCCTTCCAATAAGAAGTTTCAATTCAAAAGAGTCAATTTTTTTACTGTTTTTCAAGGCGGTAAATATTAAAGCTAAAACCGGCACTCTATAAATTAACTCGTCGGAATATTTTGATATGAATAGTGTTTAAATAAAGCTTAAATACAGTAGGTAGATACTGACCACCATTTTTCTGTGATATTTACAATCTTTAACACATATTGTTCTGAAGTGAAACTTCTAATTTGTGCTTTGAAATTCTGATCCGCAACCTATTTGTGTGACGAAAAGTGGGAGGTAAACACTCAGAAGTAAACACAGTCGGGTCGAGTGGGAGTTTTTATCGTGTACCTTCTTATGGTACTGGAAAATAGTGAGACACACGCTATTCTCGCTTTCTCATTGTCTGTGATTGCGTGTACCGCGTTCAGGCGACGTGGCGGTCACTGAAAACTGCTATTCAAAATCGATTGACGAAAATACAAAAGATTCACTTCTATAGTGTGTCTTGACGTCACATCCCTGTATTTTTTCTATTAATACCTATATAGTTTTGTAAATACCTAGCTTGTTCTATAATATAATATGGAACTGCATTCTATAACAGCCTTTATTTACTAACTGTGTCCCGTAGTTGCACGCGTGTTCAATTTATTCCGTCCTTGGCCACACCACAACACGTCCTGCATTTTTAATTCATTCTTACTTAGTGTAACATCAAGTTAATTAAGTGTCCCCTTTGTGTGAATTATTTTAATTCAATAACGAAATATATTCACTGTATCTAACGGCGAGTGGTAAGGTTGGTTGGTTGGTTAGTTGTTAAGGCGTGAAAACTTAACGAACTCACATTGGCATTTAATATAGTACCTAGTAAGAATTAAATTTGTTTCATTAATAATTATATAAGAATATCGATGTCTTCCGCTTATAAAATAAATACTCCATCGACAAAATGTTCCGAGAGTTCTATACATTTCCTTTAAAAAGGCCAAGAATTTTTCCTTATCTCGGAAATTTTCAAGCACGATCCTCATCTCGTCGTCAAATATCATTATGAAAACGTTAGGGGTGTCTGTTACTTCGTTTATATAGATAATTTTGTATTATAATCAGGGTTATACTGAATTTTATGATTCTTTTAAATCTTATCACTACATAGTATAAAACAAAGTCGCTTTCTCTGTCCCCATATTCCTATGTATGCTTAAATCTTTAAAACTACGCAACGGATTTTGATGCGGTTTTTTTTAATAGATAGAGTGATTGAAGAGGAAGGTTTGTATGTATTATAACATAAATTAAATAGTGGAGAAATACTGTTATTTTTGAGGTTACTCCAAATTTAACGTGTGCGGGCCACCGGCAGTAATGAATAAATCAAAACTACTTGATCGATTTTAATCATTTTTTCAGTGAATGACATAGGCTATATATTTTATACCCGTGCGAAGCCAGAGCGAGCCGCTAGTATATAAATAAAAATGAGTACGAGTTCATATATATAATAATTATTCAATACATATGAAGACTTATTTCTATTCGTAGAAAGTGTGAACTGAAAACCGGAATCCGAAAATAAGATCGATTTGTTATTTTTCTATAGTAATTCGCAATATAGGAATTAACTGAATTCCTATTTAGATTTAATTTTAGTATTCTTTGAATAAAAGGCCATTTACTAATAATAAATGTCACGGCGGCATAGACAAGGACGTGAGGAATAGGATAAATGCAGGGCGGATGAAATGGCGAAAGGTGTCTGGGGTAGCTTATGACTCACGAATGCCCTTGAAACTCAAGGGGAAGGTGTATAAAACTATTATAAGAGCAGTAATGCTGTGTGCATCCGAGTGTTGGGCTACGAAATAGATGGATGAGAGAAAACTACACGTGACTGAGATTCGAACCTTTTTTTTTATATTATAGGGGGCAAACGAACAGGTTGGTCACCTGATGGTAAGTGATCACCGCCGTCCATAGACACTAGCAACACCAGGGGAGTCGCAAGTGCGTTGCCGGCCTTTTAAATATGTGGGCCTCCGGCGCTCTCACTGGCCGAACGAAACGCAACAGTGCAAGCACTGTTACTTCACGTCGGCTTTCTGTGTGTCGAGTGGTACTACGCCGGGCGAGCCGACCTATTCATGCTGAAACCAGTAATAGCTTCAGCGTAGCTCTACCACCTACAAAGGTTAAGTTGGATGTGTGGTGTAACAAGAATCGATAAGATTAAGAATGAGTAGAGAATATAAGAGATGTACTATAAAATAATTAAAGCACGTACCCCCCATACGAGAATGAAGGCCTCCTCCAAACTACTCCAGTGGCTTATATCTTTTGCTTCATAGCCATTTGTTCCATTCAACATATACTATGTCGTTTACCCGTCGTGTTTTCGGTCTTCCTCTCTTTCTAGTAGTACCTTTTAGACCTGTTAGTTACCTGTTTCATTCACCGATCGTCACTCATTCTGGCAACATGTCCTGCCCATTGTCACTTTAGTTTTTATATAAATCTAAAAGCATTAATCAATTTTGTTTGATTCCTTTTTTATGGTATGGCGTATTTTTTGAATTCTTCTAAACTAAAAAGTACTTTCGACTCAATTTATGCCCAGCGAGAGATTTTACTACGGTACGGGTTTTATGGCAGAAGTCGACACGATTATCGCAAATAGATTTTATTAGTTTCATCCAATTAAACAGGGATAAAAGTTGTATTTATAGATAAACTATCAGTCGCTCATGACTTCGGCTGCGTACATATTTTTATAAATTACTAGCTGACCCGGCGAACTTCGTACCGATTAACAGCTTATTTTTTAATACTTATTCTGCTATTCGGGACGCTATATAATGTTAAATGTTACCAACGTATAAATATTGACATTATTATTTATCCGATACTAACGTCACTCAATTGTTTTTCCTTCCCGGAACCTCTCCACTAACACTTAAACTTTATGGTATGGTATTAAAGTTCTAATTGACTTTTATGTATTATTACGGATCGTTTTTATGGAAGTATAGAAAAGTGTTGTTTTTAGTCTTTTTCAGGCAATTTTTTTTAATTTTCTCTCCGTAAGAACCATCCTCATACTTCAAGGAATATTCTAAAAAAAGAATTAGCGAAATCGATTGAGCTGTTCTCGAGATTTGCGCTTAGAAACACATTCAGCGATTCATTTTTATATTATAGACTAGTTTATGCTCGCGTTAATAATAAGACAGAACTACAGAATTGTGGATTTCTCACAGTTTTAAATTGCCAATAGTTCGTGGGCTGTCGCGGTGGTTATGCTCATACCTACTTTCGAGAAGAGATCTATGACCCTGTTGTGGGTCTCTTACAGGCTGATGTGATGATGTCGATACTTTCTTTGTACAAAATGACATCGAAATAGGTTAAACCGTTTTTGAGTTATATATAATAAACTATTATTAGCATTATATTCGGTATCGTTCGCCTTTATAAGAGAACTAACTTTTTGCCCGTGACTTCGTTCGTGTTACAGTAGATTTATTCTATCCATCGGGTAGTGTACATTTTTTTTTTGAGGACAGGTATCGCATTTTCTTATCTATACTCATGATAATGTGTATGCAAAACTTCATAATGATCGGTTGAGTAGTTAAGGCGTGAAAGCGTAACAAACAAACAACAACCAACCAACCAACCAACCAATCAATCAAACTCACATTCGCATTTATAACTAGTAAGGATTTACTAAAAAAAGGGACTGAGGTCGCCTTTATACAGCTTAATCTCTGTATCAAACTAACCAATAACCGTAATAATTGAATGAAGGTAATTGCTTCTGACATATAAATAAATCGTTTTTACAGAATAGAATCGAGTCTTTCTTGTTTCCATTATTACAAACACAGATTAATAGATCAGGTTTTTAAATAATTTTGTAAAATAAAAAGGGTGTATCTTAAAGACACACTTAGTCACTTAAGTGACTATTTTGTATTACACTTTAAATAAAAAATACTCTGTACTGTATGCGACTGAACTCCTCTTAAATGGCTGGACAAATTTTAATGGCATTTTTTGTATGTGTTTCGGTGGATTTAAGAATGGTTTAGATTCACAGCTGGACCCAGTAGGTAGTGCTGTGGTCTGATAATAGAACTTTTTTTATTATTAAAGCAGAACAACGTTTTCCGGGACCGCTTTTCTATATATCAATAATTAGAGACAAAATAGTTAAATACAATTTGTCAGGCGTTTTTGTTTTATTAAATATTGATGATCTTTAATGTTATAATCGATTCGTTTAGACCTTTTCAATTTCATATATTTGTTCAGTCCTGATGACAATACACGTAAATGAAATAAAAACAAGATGGCGAATTTCAAAATGGCCGCCATATACAATGAGAATAAATCGGATTAATCTTCTTTATGTATTTGTATAAACGCTTGTTTTTATAAATACGTTTTAATTATTAATTTATTTAAAGTCGATTAAAACTAAGCAATATATCATACGCCGCTCGTGTTTCGTATGACTTTATTAAAATATAATACGGTAAAGGTTACGAGTGCTTCAAAACTTTACAATAACGTATATATTAAATTTTATAACATTCTACCTCTGTTCAGTGGAATCACATCAAAGCGTTCAAGCTTATCATAAAAATACTTGACATTATAATCAAAGATAATTTAATGGATATGTTCCCAAAATTATTAATTTATGTTTTGAGACTTCCCCCATATTTGGTAACGGGAGGGTTCTGTGTGTGAGGAATAAGGTTATGTTGTAATTAAAAGCGATAATTATAATATATACTAGCTGTCCGCCCTGGCTTCGCACGGGTGTATTAACAACGAAAATGAGATCAGATCTTCTCGTTACAGTTCCACTAGGTTATGAAATAAAATGGACAACCGAACGTCCATCTGTAAATTTGGTCAATATTTTTGAAAACAACCCTACAGTCTTCTGTCTTACATCCTTATACCTCGATATGTATTAAGCTATATTGAACACTTTTAGTATGATTTTTCAAATATTTTCATATAAATAAACCTTGTCCTGACAGTTACAAACACAACAAAAAAAGAATTAGTCACATTCGTGCAGCTATTCAGAAGTGATGCGCTACATACATTTGGCAATTTATTTTTATTTATATTGTCACTAGCGGCCCGCTCCGGTTTCGCACGGGTATAAAATATATATCCTATGTCATTCACTGAAAAAATGATTAAAATCGATCCAGTAGTTTTGATTTATTCATTACTGCCCGTGGCCCGCGCGCGTTAAATTTGGAGTAACCTCAAAATAACAGTATTTCTCCACTATTTCATTTATGTCATTATACATATAAACCTTCCTCTTCAATTACTCTATCTATTAAAAAAAACCGAATCAAAATCCGTTGCGTAGTTTTAAAGATTTAAGCATACATAGGGATATAGGGACAGAGAAAGCGACTTTGTTTTATACTATGTTGTGATTAGCAGCCTGTAAGAGACCTACTGTGGGGCTATAGACGTCTTCCCGATAGAAGATGTGGGCGTTATCAGCACATCAGTCCACGGAGTATTCGCGATTACAAACTCCGAGAAATCCCCAGTTCTATATTTTCCCACATACTTTGGCACTACAAGAATATTTCTCGGGTTCAAGTTTCCTCACGATGTTATCTTTCACCGTCAGCCGATAGTGTTACCAATTTAAATGAGTAAATGTACGCGAATTTCGATAAATTCCGGTTCGAACCTGCCCCTTCCTTTTTTTATGAAATAAATACAATACCATACAATGTAAGTGTAGTGTTTAAAAGATGAAATTCCGGTTCGAACCTGCCCCTTCCTTTTTTTTATGAAATAAATACAATACCATACAATGTAAGTGTAGTATTTAAAAGATAAAAAATATCCCCGTTGTGTTAATATAAACACTGTGCAAAAGTCTAAACAGTTAAATATAGTTTTGAATAGAGGCCATACTTCGCAAATAAAGTGCTGTGAAACAAAAGTCCGCCAGGGGGCGCCTGTGACGTGAGAGATATGAACACGTCACAACCGTGGAGGGTGAGCAAAATAAACGAATTGATATATGGTCGGACAGGTACAATTTATTATAAGCCGTGTGTGTTTTATATTTCATAGATTACTACATTGACAACTCAACATATTTCTATATTAAAAATAGTAGTTTATATTTTTATAGGTGATTATTTAAGACTAACTGACACCCGTGACTTCGTTTTTTTTTTATATTATAGGGGGCAAAGGAACAGGTGGGTCACCCGATGATAAGTGATCACCGCCGTCCATAGACACTAGCAACACCAGGGGAGTAAATATTTTTTTGAGTTTTCACTTCTGTCAGCAGTCTTTACCTTACCTTTATTGTTTTTTAATTGTATTGGTAATTTGCAGTAGCTCAAAGTTACTTTTTACTGCATATCATTTCCAAGACTATTAATTTTATAATATATACAGATATAAATTTAATAAATTTATGTACAACAAAAAAGAAACTGTTGGCTTATGTAGCTTCAACAATTGTGATGAGTACCAAAAATCAAGGCAATAAAACGTGGAACCCATACCAAGACGGGACGGGTCGCTAGTTATGTATATAATACCACCCTGGAAATGTAATTAAAACATTTGGGAATCAAAAACAATTTAACGCTTCACTTGTTATGCGGACGGTACGCCGTGACGTCACAACCGGTGTCTCGGTTTATTCCGGTTGAATATTTCAGGCCGTAATTACAGCCTCTTTTCAGGCATTCACGGCCGCGACCGGCCTTAATTTGCGGTCTCTGGGTCGTTTCACACCGCTACAGTTTTATTGAGACAGTAAAGCAAATATACAAACAAACTTTTGATTTTATTGTGTACGTAATGTGAAACTGTATCGATACATCAAGAACTTTCTCGAAATTGTACATAAATCTTTAGTTGTTCTTATTTTAAACCAACATGGCGGTAATTACAGATTAGAAGACGGGGCGGCAATTGTTTTGAAATGCGTCCAGTCCAATGCGTGAGAGCGTCCAAAAAGAGTTCATAAGGAGTGTAATCATTTTATTTCAAAAACATTTTTTTTTTAATTGTACTTCTTTTGGCGCGTTAGGGAATAATAATGAGAGTAAATTTTTACGATGCGGGCGCACTCCGTCGCGAAAAACCGACACCCTGAAGTTAGCTATAGTCAACATTTTATTCAAAAAAGTATGTATGTATTTAATACCTTTTTTCTATTGTTGGTGTCGTTTTTTCTACAAACGTAGAATAAGGCGAAAGATACCTTTTTTATCTTGTTACGCCAAAGAAGTATAACTTCTAACGCGTGTACATAAGTGCACACTACTCTTTTGTTCATATGTAAAAGAAAAATAATTACTGTGGGTTCTTTAGAGTAAATAGATAGATCATCGTAGACTTTCTCTAGATATTTTTCTCTTGCACATTATATTAACATATCTCATAAAGTTTACCGAGCATTATCAATATAAGCGTCCGAAAATACAACCTAGAAAATGTTCACGAAAAACGATTTTGTTTTATAATACTTGCCAGATATAGAAGTGGTGTTCTTCTTCTTCTTTATTTTTTGGCTCCGTCACGGTTTGTGCACTAGCCAGCGTCAAGTAACAAGATTTTGCCAAGTAAGTGTCTTGTGATAATTATAATGTTCTGACAAGATGGTGGTTTCCTTGTTAGAACTTTCCATGGAGTTTTGACGGCATCTCAGAATGCATGCTCCGTGGTATTATTTCCCATCCACTTCACTTGTGCATAATAACCGAACTATATTACGTAAAACACCACCAATATTACAAATTATAGAGTCTAATAACACAAGATTATGTATAAAATATAAAAAAACCACTACATGACAGACTAAGATCCCGCCAAAACTCTCAGAAGAGGTGTTATCAAGACATTTAAAGCAGAAATCCGATTTATTTTAACTGTGTAATTCTAACTTAAGATTCAGGGATTCCTTTGCGAGGAATTCCAAGAGATTTCGGCGACACTTCGCTAATCACATGCACGCGTTATCGTGGAATTTGTAATATAGGTACGTGTAACAAACGAGCTTGTAAATTATGATACCACCCAGCTGAAGCCCGCGGCTTTATTCCTAGAAAATTAGTTTGCTTCATGCATGGATTAATGTTAGGCTGTCTTTTCATTTTTAATTGTAATTATAATTAGAGGTCGTTGTGCACGCTTTACTCAAAGATATATTATAGATATTTATTCTTAGGCATTAGTAGACATTATGTAAAAAACAGCTATCACGGTTCATCTTCATATAATATAATGTTCTAATAAATTAAGATTTAATAAGTACTACGCGTACACCGATGTGTGTTTTCTTGCAGCGGAGAAGTGGGGGCAAGCAGTGTGATGTGCATGTGCAGGAGTAGGGAAGTAAACAGATTAAATTGCTTACAAACAACATTTTTAAGGAAGATTTTTTTTTTGTTTTCATTTGTTTTTATGGTTTTTCCTATTTACTTAAAATATATTGTTGATATAACAAACAACGCAGATAAAGTTACTGGTATCGGCTAGTTTCTTATAATTGCATGTGTCCTTGAAACCAAAACCGCATGTCCGCACAAGAAAATTCAAAAATCTCTGTTAATACTCATAGTTCAAATTAAACAATGAACATTAGAATTAAAACAATGAAAAAGTACTACACAAATGAGGTTATATATGAAACTAGCTGATACCCGCGACTTTGTCTGCGTTGTTTACCAATATATATTAGGCACAGAGTAGAAAATAGGAAAAAATTGAAAACAAGAACATACTTTGCTTACAAAATTTATTTGTAAAGAATGTTATACGTGTACTTTCTCTCTCCTACGCATGCGCACTACACTGCTTGCCCCCACTTAAGTGCACTTAATTTATATTGCTCAACGCGTAGTGCTTATTAAAATCGTAGTTTCTGAAAAGTTTAATAAATGTATAGTAAATAAAGATACAATGGTATTCTTTTTAGATAAGAACCATATGGCTAAAAATAAAACGAATAAATAGTGATGGATATTTGTCCGGTACCTTTTGAGTGATGCGCGTACACTTTTGATCTATACAACCGATTTTAATGAAACAAAAACTAAATGTTACTCGAGGATGTGTTTTATGATGTTCTTGTTAGCACTTTATCATAACCATTGTACTTTAGCAGTGATGCGTGCACAAACAAACGTATCAGATAGATATTCAAAAATGATTTAAATGTATTGAATTATTTATTCATAGCCACTTTTTTTTTTACAAAAACCTGTAAAAATACAGTAACGTTAAAGATACATTTTTATTATATGTACATATTAATTAGGGTGTTTTTTTTCTTTTAAGCGACTATGTTTTCTTTTGGTCACGAAGCAAAATTTTGTTGGAAATATGAACAAAGAAATTACCTGACAATTTGAGCTCTTATTGTTAACTCTAAGTAAGGTGTCCCATACAAAATATATGTAAACTTTGATTCGTCCATTATTCGGGATTGAGCGTTCTACAATAGTGCCTATTGTAATTTAAGTGTAACTTACACTTGAGGCAATACAGGTCAATAAAGTTAAAATTTGTAGAAATTTATTGTCTTGTTTTTTGTTTGTTATTATGTTAATGACTGTACCAATCTGAAAAAATTGTTAAGGCGATTTAATTTTGTACAAAAAAGTTTTTTAAAACTAAAACTGAAAGTTCGATATTGCTTGAGGTACTGAACTTTTACTTTTTTTCACCTAACGACATGACAGCACAAAGTGCAGCCGAGTTATAAAATTTAAAAGATGACAATAATCAAAGTTTACGTGAATTTTTTTATGGGAAATCTTCTCACGCTCTGGGAGGGGTACTTATAGTTAATACTAGCTGTTGCTCACAGCTCCGCATGCGTTTGTTTATAATTGTAAATTACTTCTTAGAAGATCAGCTATCTGTCAGTGAAAGTCCCATCAAAATAGGTCCAATTGTTTTGCAGATAGTACCACAGACGAAGCCACGGATGACCACCAGTCTAAAATAAAGTAGCCTATGTCACCCGCTGCTGTAATTTTAACTATCCGTCAGTGAAATTTCTGTCAAAAACGGTCCAGCTGTTTCGAAGGTTACCCGGAACAAACAGACAGACAGACAGGCAAAAATTTTACAAACTGTGTTTTTGTTATCAGTCTCGTGTATACGTTCATATCCAATCAGTAAAAAGTCGTTATTTTGAAATTACATACAGACACTTCATTTTTATTATATGTATAGATTAAGAGCTCAAATTTCCAGACGATTTTATTTTTTACATATTTTTGACAATGGATAATGGAAGTGCTTTTTCCCGATGTTTTGTAGATTATTTTTTCGATCGCGTACGACGATAATTCTTGGTAAATAAACCATACGAGATATATAGAAAAAATGTACTATAGAACTGCCGTGGCTTAAAAAAAATGTATACAGAAAAGTTCGCGATGTTATTATCTACTATGCGTAAAGATGGATAAAGTTTTATGGACTCCTCCACTACATAGTTAAGTTTATCTCACAACAGCTATAAGAAACTGAGATAAGCTAACAAAAAATCCTATCCGTGAGACCGTAAGCTATCAAAGGTGATGCATTCAGTTCGACCCATAATAGAGTATTGTTAGGAATAAAGACCTGCGTAGTTTGATGTCAACTTTTGTGAGAAAAGCTTATTTGTTGAATCGGGCTTATAATATATCTAGCAGACCCGGTGGACGTTGTCCTAACCTGATAATAAAAAATATATACTTATGTGCGTGAAATGCTTAAGGTAACTAATATAATTTATTTGATAAGGATTAATACTGTAAACAGCCTTACAATTACCTCATTGTATGTGACCATGTTTTTAGAAGATAAATGGGTATAGTAAGTTATCCTTAAAAGATAGGTATATGCCATCGCAGACTTTTTTGTAGATCTATAAAAGAGGAATATCTCACTATGCATTGTTTTGTTATATCTCAAAAGAATTAAGCAGCGTTTTCGATGGAAACTCCCAAGCGGCTTAACTTTTTACAACACTTCCAACAATTATCGTTATATTTCAACCAATTTACACCAAACCTTGACAAATTATATACTTAAACCTTCCTCATATATTACTCTATCTATTGGTGAAGACTGCATTACAATCCGTTTCGTAGTTTTCAAGTTTATCGCGAACATACAGACAAACAAACGCGACGAACGACTTTGTTTTATAATATGTAGTGATAACACAAAGTTGTGGTGGACGTTTCGCTATTTTTTTATACTTTATTTGTGTTCTAGCATTTGACTACAATCTAACTTGGTGATGAATGGTGATGGGGTCTACGATGGTAAACATGCTAAGCCTAGAGGAGGACTGGTTCCCAAGTGTAACCTACCAGACGGGCTCACCACCATGTTATGGTTTCATCACGATTATCTCCTTCACCGAAGGCTCACTTCACTCAGTCGGAAGGATTCTAACGTACGTCGGACTACGATGTATCCGAATACGCTAACCAAAATTGTTTTTTTTTGTCTATATCTAACTATATAAATAAAAATTGATTGACGTTTGTATGTAAGTGCATCGCTTAAGAACGGCTACATCTCATTGGCAATGTTTTCTTTGTTGTGTTTGTAATTGGCAGGACATTATTTGTATGAAAAAAGCAAATGAAAAATAGTACGGGAAAGTCAACCTTTTTGGTTACATGATGCTATATAGAAAACTTAATGCCTGAGTGAGACAGAAGACAGTATGGATGATTTTTGTTTTGAATTTGTGAAATTAATTTTAAAACGAAAGCAAATATAACTTACCCGCCAAAAGTAATGTTAACTTATACTTTTACAAGTAAGACATTTTCTAAGGATTTGACATGCTTTCGGAAACGCATACGCTCAGGTTTTTGAATAAAATTAAGTGAAATTGGAATGGAGACAATTGGTAACGATATACATTTAAGCGTTGTTCAGTTACCTTTTCATTTAACCCCTCGATTGTCCAAAACCGTAAATGTTTAATTTCCATACAATCGAAAGTAGATCTCATGAGGCACAGGTCAACGGACTGTTGGCAGCATAAGTTTAAAAAAACACCTTATTTTTTAGAAAACTTTGAAAAATAACAAATAGTGTATTGTTAAATGTAGTTTTAAATTATTTCTCATTTGTACGAACTTTTCTTTACTAAACCATGAATTTTACAATGTACGATGTCAGGAAATAACAAAAATTAAAATCGTAATCCGCCATTTTGAGTTCTGGGTTTTTTAAAAAAACCGCCGAGCGGTTAATTACCTGGGCGTATTCTTCAGCCTTCAGCCGCAGCGGGCTGATAGTACGTAATATTAATATCAGAGAAATGAAACCATTACATATGTCAGACGGCCGGTAACAGTTTGGGTAAGACAAGTTTTGTAATGGCGTCCGCATATCACTGAACGAGGTGAGAAGTTGCGAACAACATCTGCTTATAACTGATAGCTTAAGTCCTACATAAAAGACAGGGTTGCCACTTTTTATGTAAGCAAATAAAATATATTGATTATGTTTAATAAAAAGAAGAGATTTAGGTGTCATTTTGAAGTGTGAACTTCTTTAGGCGCGTTTAGCATTGAAGGAAAATGAACCGAAAGTCATTATCGTTAAAAGAGACAACGATTTTTATAAGTACTACGCGTTCAGCGATGTGTGTTTTATGGCCGTGGAAAAATGGGGCAAACGGTGTGGTGCTTATATTTTCCCCTCGGTACATAATGTATGTTATAAAGATAATAAATGGTGCAGATAAAGTTGCGGGTATTAGTTAGTCCAAAACAAAGTACTAATCTTAATATATATATGATCCTTTTGTATGTTTAGATTTACAATTGAATTTCGGTGGCGCTGCTATCTGAATCTAGAATTTTTTTTAATTATTAAGACAGAAAATACACACAGCAACCCTATCTATTATTACAAAGTACTTATCTGTGTTGAAGTAAAACTACATTGGAAAAGTTGCCCAATTTCTAGGTTCAATGTTAACATGACGCAGAGACAAATGACAACAATCTCATAAACAAGTTTTATTTATTGTATCGCTATATAATAACGGCATTGTACCTGACGGTGAGGACAGCGTACTCTGAAAATCGACGGCGACCATCAAGAGATCCGCAATACATTGCTTTCCGTTGTTGTATATGTTATTTTTGTACAGTCTAGACTTAGCGTTTGACCATAATCTCAATTGATGTCAAATGACCATGTAGTCTAAGATGGTCCATACGCTAAACTTAGTAAGGGGTCGCTCTCAAGTGCAGCTGACGGAACACACATAAGTGTATGGTGACAGATTTCAACTAAAGGGTGGTAGATAGCTAGGGAGAATTGAAAAAAAGCCCTACCACCATTCTATGGTTTCATTACGATGTTTTCCTTCACCGACAGCTCTGACAGAGGCGCAAGGACCCGAACCTATGTCCAACTACGTGGTGTCCGAAAACGATTTCAACTGAGTCTTCCTCGCTTTGCCATCGCTATACTGGATGATCCGGAAACGAGAATCATAAGAGTCATTGTGCTTGTCTAATCAACAACTGTATAATACCCAATACCTCATCATGCCGTTCAATTACCGAATCCACAAGTCTCAGATAGAGAGACGAAAAATACAATTTAAAAAATGCATTTAAAATATTCGTATGACATCATATAATCTTTGTTTTAACATTTGTATAAATAATTCTTCTGGACGTGTGTATGTGACTGAACATCTAGATAACGTCTTCCTAAACGACCTGGAGGTCTGGAATCAAGATTAGTTTATATTCACAACTGGAACCGGTAGGTGACGCTGCGGTTTGATTCTAGGATTTGTTTATTATCATGGCAGGACATCGTTCGCTGAACAAATTTTATAGTAGATATCTATTGTGTACCTATTACAAAGGTCAAAGGTTTTTTTTTTATATGACCGTATTTAATTCTAAAAGCGCTTGACAGGTATGTATTCAATTTTAAACGCAAGCAGCTTGTGTTATGCTTCATTTGACACGGTCTTTAATTGTCAGTATTGCTTTTAGAAATAATTTTTTTTAATTCTAATATATCAACAGATTATTAATATTATCTTATAATTATTAGCAATAATGAAAGAAAAAACGTGTGCGGTCCTTACCCCTTAAGGAGACTCCCATTAGAAACGAAGTGTCTTACGCTGTTTCTTCAACTCTGAATCTAATTCAGTATATGCAAATCAAACTTTTTTTACATTTGTATGTTATCGCCTCGTAATGGCGTAAATTTCTCCATGTTCAGTTTTGAGGTTCTACCACCGTCATTTAATGATATTATATCATAATCGTCATTACCAGCAACATCAGCTTGTAATAAATCCACTGCAGAGCCACCGACCTCTTTTCGAAGGAACCTACGAGCATAATCACCACACCAGCTCACGGCGTATTGGCGATTTCAAACTCTGAGAAATTCACAGTTCTATATTGTCCCCATAAAACTACAAAAACATTTCTTAGGTTCAGGTTTCCTCACGATGTTTTTCTTCACCGTCCAGCCGATAGTGTTACCAATTTAAATTAGTAAATGTGCGGGAATTCCGATAAATTACGTTGGTATACTTCGGTGTTCGAACCTGCAGACATCGGATTGATATTCCACCGGTCAAACCACTCGACTACCACCACTGATGTTATATGTAAAAACATTACTTATAATATAATTGAACGGCACTTGCGTAGTACACACAATAAAAAGCGACAAAGAAATAGTACAAGTCGCATGGAAGGAGAGAGAGACACAGTAGGTTGTAGGTGGTACAGCTACGCTGAAGCTATTACTGGTTTCAGCATGAATGGGTCGGCTCGCCAGGGGTAGTACCACCCTCTCACAGAAAACCGACTCGAAGTAACAGTGCTTGCACTGTTGCGTTTCCTTCGGTCAGTGAGAGCGCCGGAGGCCCACATATTTAAAAGGCTGGCAACGCACTTGCGACTCCCCTGGTGTTGCTAGTGTCTATGGACGGCGGTGATCACTTACCATCAGGTGACCCACCTGTTCGTTTGTCCCCTATAATATATATATAAAAAAAGTAACACTTTGTTCTTACGTGACGATTTCTACCAATCAACTTTTACCACAAACCGCATTAAGAAATTTCGATTCTATTATAAATTATGTTCATATTTTAAATTAATTAAGTAAAACAAAATAATCAATGATAAATTATTACAATATAAGAAAGCTTACGAAGTCGCGGCCAAAGAAGTAATAAATAATATCGCACGACGCAATTTATGTCGTTTACTTAACAATCCCAGTAAAGGGTTAACGTCCCGCTGGCTTATCCGTGTAACAGGATTATTTTTACGCTTAATAAGATACAAGATAAGCAGAGGTATTATTGTTGGGTGAGCTTTGTACGGTAGTCGTTTTATTTTGTTTTGTAATATATTGGCGAACAATCCCGGCGTTGTACGAATGCAACGTTTTAACTAATTTGTCGTCAAGTATAAATTTAGACACATCTATTATCTGATTCATTTTTTGGCTGTTGTTGAAATGTAATTCATCAAAATTTAACGCCTGTATGCAAAGTTATTTCATGTCATTTTCATAAAACGACTATATCTCAACTATTATATATATTTCTTATTCAGATTTTAGGAGTTCCATGGTGTAACTTCAAAATCCAAGGTCTATTACTGGTCTCAAGGTCTCTGTCTTGAAATCCTGTGTCCTCGAACTATCGGGACAGAGGGTAGATACGATGCTTTTTCATCTCGTTCTGTCGGTGGCTTCATCTTAGAATCCTCTGCGATTCCAGATTTTCGTCAGCTTTGCGGAGGGCGACCACGTCTTTACCTACCCAGGCGATTTCAGTCCAATGTCTGCTTAGAAATATGGCTGTTATCCTTTCACAGAGCGTGGCCGATTGAAGTCTTTTTCCGGCGTCGCATTATGAGATCTTTGTGGCATATTTTCCATAGCTCTGTATTGCTGATTGTCTCTGGCCAAACAACTATCGAGGTTCAATGCTAATGGAATTTTTTTTTCCAAATCGGTATATAAAAGACGTTGTTCTGAGGTAACAATCATTAAAAAAAAGTAGAACCACACTGAGAAGAAAGAATGACGGTGTTTATATATAAAATTGATAAACTTACCGCACTTTGCGCAATGACCACAAAATTTTGCAGAACTACATGTTTCTTATGGAGAAGATGTTTTAAAAGTGAATCTTCTTATGGGAGAGCTTTGAAATTTTGATCGGCAACTTTTTTGTGTTACGAAAAATGGTGGGGGTAAACACTGTGTGTCGAGTAGAGTATTAAACATCGGTTCTAGTGCGAACACCGAAGTTAAGCAACGTCGGACGTATTCGGTACTTGTTTGTTTATTTTTGTATTTTTTTTTAATTAAAATATTACTCTATAATACAAAAAGTTTCACTTCTGTTGTGAGTCTTTACGACATATTCTGTTTTTTTTACCTATCAGTCGTCACTAAGTAGTGCTACAGCGAATCAATTTTTGTATGTTTCATGGTATATCAACTTCGAGGGATATCAACTCAATATAGTTTTTGATAACATATCAAATTATTCATTAAGCCGTGGTGGTCGAGTGCAATATCAATTCAATGTCCGTAGCTTTGAACCCAGTTACCAACGAATTTTTCGGAATATGTACATGACATTTACTCATTTTAATTGGCAACACTATCGGCGGACGATGAATGAAAATATCGTGACGGAACCTGAACCGGAGAAATGTTCTTGTTGTACCAACGTATGTGGGAAAATAACCGTGAATTTCTCAGAGTTCGAAATCGCTAATACGTCGTGGTCTGTCTCGGGGATTATACCCATTATAACCATACCTATCTTCAATAAGAGGTCTATAACTCTGCAGTGGATCTCTTACGAACCGATGTCGTGATGATAACATATTATGAGAAATAATAACATAGACATAGGCCTAGCTAGATTACCCTTCATTCAGAAAACAAAGTAAAGATAGTTTAGTGTTCTTCTTCTTCTTATTTTGGTACCGCAGAAGCATTTGCCAGTGTCAATGTTTTGTTTCAAGAGAGATTATAGCAGAATGTTTACAAATAATATAATTTTATTAAAACGTAGGAAGTTCCAAGTAAGTGTCTTGTGATAATTATAATGTTCTAACAAGATGGTGGTTTCCTTGTTAGAACTTTCCATGGAGTTTTGGTGGCATCTCAGAATGCATGCTCCGTGGTATTATTTCTCATCCACTTCACTTGTACACAATAACCGAACTATATTACGTAAAACACTACCAATATTACAAAATATAGAGTCTAATAACACAAGATCATGAATAAAATATAAAAGCAACTACATGACAGACCAAGATCCCGCCAAAAACTCCAATAGTTCAGTGTTCATTATAATTAAGCTTGTAAGTGTATCTGTTACTATAATTCTTTACAATTTATATCAATGACATTTCATAAACTTCATAATTGAAATCAAATTTAAAAAATACTTTTAGCAAATACAAATATTATCTAGAGTTCAAAACTAATGTTCTATTGACTACTGGCAACGAACTAAATTGAACGTGATCAGTGTCTCAGACACTTTACTATGTTATAAAAGAATCTTGGCATTGTTCTATTCATATTTTTGGCAACTCGAATTATTGCATCATTGATTTTTATACATCGCAACATGTTAAGGACGTCTCTGTTTCTCTCTGTCTGTTTTTAGGATTATACAAGACAAACTTATTCGAAAAATGTACTGTCATTTTAATTCACTATTGTATGTTGCAGTCAGCTCTTAATATATCCTAGCTGCCCGGCACGCCTTCGTAAATTAGGTCAAATCTTCTCTTTACTATACGATCATGTAATTAAGTAAAATGGAATATATCTGTCAATTCTTAAATCTGATAGAATCTGTCAATTCATCTAATTATTATTTTTTTATAATGTGAATTATCCAAATAAAAAAAAACACTGTTCGGTAAATTAAAAAAACAAAAAGGCTTCAACATCAACGTCATTACCAGGTTCGAAAAGAACCATTCAGATGAATAAATACATAAAAAATGTACCAAAATCTGTCGAACCGTTTTAGGGGAGAAGAACTCTAATCGTTACTAAAGTTATCAGATTCAAAATACACGTTTGAGTTTATGAGGCACACATACTGGTATGTATGTATCTCGCTAATATACTTGTGAATATATGTGTATCACTTATATGTATGAACACTTAGCTTAGAGGCAACAGCTCAAACTGTAGTTCCGGCACTTTAGCGCTCTTGAGCTTGTTGCCGATCGGCTGAGTACCTTAAGCGCTCGCTTTAGTTGTCCAATGAAGCTGTAAAGGTCTGTAAGGCCTATAACGTAAAAAACTGAGTGTGAGTTTGTTTGCTACGTTTTCACACCTTAACTACTCAACTGACCTTCATGACATTTTGCACACACATTATCAGGAGTATAGAAAAGAGCATAGAATACCTTCATCCAGAAAAAAAGTACTGTTTCCTAGGGATAGGTTAATTGAATGGGGAAAAAGGTTATCGGTAGACCACTTTTCTGCACTAACAATTAAATATGGAACACTCATATCAATATGTAGATATATTGCAGACTAAGCCGTCGAAAAAGCCTGTTTTTTATGAAATCACATATCTGTAATATGTTATACGCGACCTATATATAAAAGTGATAAGGCCGCTTTGTAAACAAAATCTTTTTAATGAACAGAGAAAATTGATACCTATATTAATATCAAACGTACCATTTGTATAGAAAATTTGTTTTAAAAAAAAGTCTCGATTACAGTTTATTATAACCGAATAAACTATAAATCTATATCTACACATATATATATAATTGGAGAGTCTGTTTGTAATATCAAAATAACGACTTTATACTGATTGGATATGAACGTATACACGATACTGATAACAAAAATACAATTTTAAAAATGTTTGTCTGTCTGTATGTTCCGGGTAATCTCCGAAACGGCTCGACCGATTTTGACAGAAATTTCACGGACGGATAGTTAAAATTACAGCGGGTGACATAGGCTAAGACTAGTTGTCATCCATGGCTTCGTCTGTAACGTCTCCAAAACGATTGGACCTATTTTCATGGGATTTTCACTAATAGATAGCTGATCTTGTAAGAAGTAATTCACAATTTAAAAAAAAAAACGCATGCGGAGCTGCGGGCAACAGCTATTATTAAATAAAATAGAAGTGTTTGTTTATTTGTTAAGATTTCTCTACGAATTAAACTAATTTCGGCGAGACTTTTAAATATATGACAATTATTTGTATGGGAAAAAGAGTAACAATACAATCAAAGACAGATAACTTAAAAGATGTGAAATCGCTGTAGGATTTACGCAAGTAATGATAGAGCTTATTAGACTAGAATCTAAAAGAAAATATTCTTACATGCTTTAAACGTTTCCAGTCGTGTTAACGTTCCGACGAATAAATTTAATGGCACGAATAAAAGTTTGGATAGATAAACAAATGTTACAAATTATTTAAAAGCGTATTTATGTTTAAAACATTGTATTGTATAATACTAGCGCCCCGGCTTCACATGGGTATAAAATATATAGCCTATGTGATTCAATAAAAAATGATTAAAATCGATCCAGTAGTTTTGATTTATTCATTACAGCCCGTGGCCCGCACGCGTTCAATTTGGAGTAACCTCAAAAATAACAATATTTCTCCACTGTTTAATTTATGTTATTTACATATAAACCTTCCTCTTCAATCACTGTATCTATAAAAAAAAACCGCATCAAAATCCGTTGCGTAGTTTTAAAGATTTAAGCATACATAGGGATATAGGGACAGAGAAAGCGACTTTGTTTTATACTATGTAATACTACCTGCGCACCCCGGCTTCGCATGGATGCAATAATTAGGGAAATGTAACCAAATTTTCTCTCTACGATACGACCACGTAATGAAATACAATCTCAAAGATCTCCTGGTATATTCTGTCTCATTTATTCATACACGCTTTGGGAAATGGAAATTTTATAACCCAAGATGTTCGCTTTACGTATGATACTTCAAATGTTTTCTTTAATAAACAGACAAAATACATCCTCTCGATTAGTCCAGACAAAATAATAATAATACTAGTTCCTATGACGATTATCAAGGGCCTGAAGTCGTGGTCACTAACTACGTTAATAGAGCCCATGAGAAACTCACATGCTTAGAGAAATACTGTGAGTCTTAAGTGCAGCTGCCGAAACACATCTACGTGATTAGCTGCAGAATTTCAAGTCAGGGCGGTAATTAGTCGGGTGGGTCTAGAAAAATCACTACCAAGCTATAGTTTCATTACAATGTTTTCCTTCACCAATACCTCCGGCTCATTTGCAAGGATTCGAACCTATGTCAATCGATGCGGTATCCGTATACGCTAACGTCTAAGCTTCAAATGTTCAATCGAAAACCACAAACACAAAAAATACAGGCGAATAAAAAGTTAAAGAAAAACAGCATCTAAAAATATTCCAACGAGTAATCTATCTAAAAAGTATTTCAGTAAAATTTTAGACAATGGACCAAAAAAAATAAAAGCTTATTTGCTACCCGCTACGCGCTACGAGTATTCGTAGCTGCTACGTGTAACCGTAGCGGCTACGCGCAGCTACGGTCCTACACGAAACTCAGTGTACTGTCGAATCCCGGCGGCGACACGCGTCTCTTGCTATCTCGCTTCGTCTCCTCTCCCCATCTTATCTTCTTTATTAACAAAGAAGCAATAATAAAACGATAAGTGTTACGCATTGTTATATAGTATAAGTGTTTGAAAACGCGCGAGAAGTGCTTAACGTTATGTATTTAGGTTTCATATTGTTTTGTTATGTAACAGGTTTGTATTATTAATTTAAATGTAAATATTATTTATTTTTATATTATTTACTATCCTTATAACATTTTTTTTTATTTAAAACATAATTCGTTGCCTTAAATATATCTAAACTACTGTCGTAAAGAGAAAATATTAGATTTTTTTGTTTGTAATGGACAAATTAAAAAAAACTTATAACCATTTTAAAGATTCTTTCACTTGTAGACAGTTATATTATCAGCGAATAATATAGACCTATATCTTATATTAACATGAGCGGAACCACGAACAATGCTAGTATTACATGTTTTGTTTACTCAAAGTAAATAAAATAAGAATTAATTAGTAAGTTATTGAAATCTATTCACATAAGTGTAGACAGAGACGGCTAATCATACCTTCTCTCATACATTATGAATATATGACATTAAAAATAAACGATTTTAATTTATTAAGTTTACTGTTTAATCTAAATCATTTGTTTAAAACAATTACATAAACAAGAACATTTTTATAAGAAATAAAAGCGACTAGAAATAACGTCTAATCTAGAATAATGCACCGGAACTACCATGACCATAGGTCAAGTAGAAACCTACTTAGTATTAGATTGTCATAAAGCTACCAATATCTCAATTACTATAATATATATTTCCTATTCGATTTTAAGAATACCTCTGACATGTCTTCGAAATTCAAGCTATGAAGGTGCAATTAAAATTGGACCCCGTGGAAAATACCCCTTTGCAAAAAAAAAGAAAGATTTTTCCAAATATGATTATAAATCCCGAAGCTATGTGGTAACGAACGTTAAAAAAATGCAGTCAAGTTGAAAATCTATTTCCTTATAAAGAAGTTAAAAATTAAAAATTCTGAATTTTTTACCATTTAATGTAATCTATCTATTTAAGACAATTAATTGCAAGAATAAAATTGAACTCTCGATTCTATTATAATATTTTCGTACATATTAGTCATTTATTTATAAGTAAAAAATATGTTATCGGAGTCTAAGCAGAACAATTAATTCATAAAGTTACTGTGAGGGATAGGTATGTAACCGATCGGGTCGTATCTACCGTGCGCTTGGAGATAAATTCATCACTGTGACATTTTTTAGTTTATCGCGTTCCAACATCAGTCAATTTGTATTCAGCAGTCGAGAGATATTTGGAAATTACTCGTTTACTATAAAAAAAAAAGAAAGTGAAAAAAACGACAGACGCAATGTATAAAAGTGTCTCAATTTATAGATGATTAAAAAGCATAAGAAATTTTGTAAAACATTTTATATAATCTGTCATCATATCAAAAGGTTAAATCGGCACATTAAATATATAGATAGCTTATTAAAAAAAAAACATGATACAGTCGCGGTCCTTAGCTTCGTTGGCCAAAAACAAAAATGTTACACAGCGTAATTTCTTCAATGCCTCGTGAAGCTAATATAAGATGCATTTTTCTGCCTATTTTAATGCATCTGTAATATTAATCAATATGACGTGAAAAATTTACTTTTTCCGACAGGCTAAATCTATAATAACACGAGCGAATCCGCGCGGACAAAAGCTAGTTGTCTTTATAACTCGAAACTCAATCCATCGTTTTATGACTTATTTTCTTTTATTGTAAGCGCATTCTTTAGTCAGGTTTTAGTATACATTTTGTAACATTATCAATACATATTATAAAACAGAGTCGTCCTGTCGCGTCTGTCTTTCTGTCTGGATGTTCGCGATAAACTCAAAAACTAGTGAACGTATTGTAATGCAGTCTTCACTAATAGATAGAGTAATACACGGGGAAGGTTTAAGTATACAATTTGTTAAGGTTTTTT
The DNA here is from genome assembly GCA_035772565.1 of Antheraea assamensis. Lineage (NCBI taxonomy): Eukaryota > Metazoa > Arthropoda > Insecta > Lepidoptera > Saturniidae > Antheraea > Antheraea assamensis. The sequence goes on from JAQQSE010000107.1 coordinate 2,772,052, forward strand.
TTTAATTGGTTGAAATATAATGATAATTGTTGAAAGAATCGGAAAAAGTCAAGATGCCTTAAACGTTTCATGCACATAAGTATATATATTTTTATTATCAGGGCAGCGATAACATCCACCGGGCCTGCTAGTGTAATATAAAACAAAAATAGTGTGAGGTTAAATATAAATTTAGTCGACACAAAACGGTTTCTAGAATATTCTGTTGCTATATTTTATCCAAATCAATAAATAGTATACATTGTACTATGTACAATGTACAAATTCATAGAGTTCTGCCGTTGTGCACGCAACACGCAACACGCAAAAACTACTAAATATATTTTGATTATCTGTTTTTAGTCCGACTTCTTAGGCACTTGGTCCTTATGTAAAAAAAATATCAAGATATATTCATTCAATATAAAGATGTAAGAAATAACATCAGAATAACATTACAACGCGATTGATTCCTAAACGCACATATTTGAAAATTTAAACGCAACTGGCATTTTCAACGGTCAAATTACACGCAATACGCTTAAAAACAGTTTTAAAATTGAAACTTTTATTTACATCGTCTCAATTTTTTTCGTCCATCTATCGCATGTTAAATTACAGCTGGCCGCGGAGTATGAATATTTTGTATGTGCTACTACTAAACCAATGAAATAAAACTCATAATAAAAACACCACACGAGATAAATCAAACAAAACAGATAATTAAACTTAACTATGAACCACAGATCATGAAACTTCTTACAAGGGAAAAAGACAATTCAGATAAAAAATCAGCCTATTTAAACTCTTTCGAATGTTCAATAAATAGGTGGCTACTATTTTCGACGTTCGATTTTCGAATGCGACAAAAATAAACAGCGGCCATTTTGTCTGACAATGATATTTATACGTTCAGCAAATGTCAAATATAAATTTAATTATTTACACAATTTTGACGTAACACTGGTAATATTACAATGATTTAGTTATATTTATTTGAAAAGTCCATTTACAATTATATGTGATATATTAATATTATCTTTCTGTGTATTGACACGCGTTGATGGAATTGTAATTAAATATATACTTTTGCAGCTTTACAGATTTGCGTTTCTTTTTTTATTTATTTCGATAGAGTAAAAGCTTTGTTTATATATATATATATATTATATATATATATATATATATATTTATGTATCAAAATGATATGGTATTAAGATCATTTAAATAAATAAATGACAATGATGTACTTTTCATGAGGGATAGATCAAATCTACATTAATATAAAATATATTCGCTTTGACTCCATCGACGTATTTCTAAAAGCAAATATCGATAATTGCGCGAGAGGCTCCATTAGTTACAATTAATGAATATGGAGCGATGGCGGCTCTGTCCTAACAAGTTCGGACACCGTATCGTTCGATGTAGGTACGAATCCTGCAATGAGTTGAGAGTTGGATGAAGGAAAATGTCGTGATAAAATAATAACATAGTGGTAGGGCTAGTTATCACATTCAAGTTAAAATAATATCGCCAAGAGCTTATAGGTGTGTTTAAGTTTAACGTGTGTTTAAACCATCTTGGACAACATTTTTATTTAACATCTAATGAAACTGTAATGAATTGCGAAAACCTTACAAAAAGTTAAATACGCGTAGAACACTCGGTTGAAAAAGGTTTGATCAGAAAAGAGGATCGACCCTTGTTTAGCAATAGGCATTATTTAAATTTAAACATTGTATAACACTTGTCTAAGTTGACAGTTCTTCCTTTACTGTTGTGATTTATTGTACGTCTATTTGCCGGCAAAAGGAGTTTTGTAGTAAATTATGGATTTCGTGTGTATAATTAATTTGGTAAATTAGACAATTTTGGAGATACACAAGAAAATGGCAACTACTACAATATGACAATATTGACATTTATTCTGAAATTATAATGTTGTTCCATTTTACGCACTGTGGCGTAATATTTATATATTGATTATAATGATATCATTTACTTTAAGCCAAATGTTAAATAAATAATAACCAATTTGACTTATAATAAATGAATATAACAAAAAATGCATAACAAATGAAAATCATAACAAAAGTATTATTCGTAAATTAAAAAATTGTTTGCAAAATGTCTGTATGTAATGGAAAGTTTTTAAATGATGAGATTGGATTAAATGAATGCTATTTAAAGTTGCTTGCATAAAAAACTTAAACCAGATATTTAGCTGGAGACCGCTTGGACACCCTTTTGTAATATAGTGTTTTAGATATGTGTTGACACGTCTTAAAATTTTAGACACTGTTTTATTTGTAATAATCAGGTTTGTATGGAAGAAAATGTTGGGAAAATCGTGAAAGAGAGTGAAAATAGAAAGAGTGTGAAAGAGAGTGAAGAAAGAGTGAAAATAAACGGATTACAAATTCTCCATACAAATATGAGAATGACACTAAGGATGCTTTCAAAAATATTAACTGATGTTAAGTTGGTTAGTTGCCATTTTATTACTATATATGGACGTATTGTAAAGGGAAGGTTTGTAGCGAAACCGGGATGGACAGTTAGTTTATTAATAAATTACTCTGTACAATATTCTTTGCTTATTTGTAATTACATGAAAATGTAATAATGGTAATACTGTATTGCCCGGGCTTCGGTGTAATCAAGAATCCCGTGGGAACTTAGTCCTGTTCGTAACATATTTCTATTCGTTTTTTTTTTGTATATATAAAAGTGAAGTTATTCCATTATAACTTGTACTATAAATAGCTACCATTGAGAGGCGAATTAAACTAAGCGTACAAAGAAATATTCTAGACCAGGTATTAGAAATAACTCTTAGATGAATCCGGAGAAAACGGATATTCGTTTAATGAAAACTTTTGTTCTTTTTTTATATTTTTTTTTATATTATAGGGGGCAAACGAACAGTTGGGTCACCTGATGGTGAGTGTCACCGCCGTTCTTAGATAGTAGCAACACCAGGGAAGTCGCAAATGCGTTGCCGGCCTTTTAAATATGTGGGCCTCCGGCGCTCTCACTGACCGAACGAAACGCAACAGTACAACCACTGTTACTTCACGTCGGTTTTCTGTGAGAGGGTGGTACTACCCCGGGCGAGCCGACCCATTTATGCTGAAACCAGTAATAGCTTCAGCGTAGCTCTACCACCTACACCTTTGTTTTCTTTGAACCGACTTATTAATCTTGATTTATTTCATATTTTTCCATTATTATTTTTTTTCTTTCATACAAACCTTGTAATGACATTTACACAAACAACAAAAAATGAATCAACAACCAAATAGGTGCACAGCCTTTCTGAAGTTCGAATCCTGCTTACATACACTCGAGAATTGCGAAGGACGTAGGTTCGAATCCTAGCAACTGAGCCGGAGTTTTCGGTGAAGGAAAACATCGTGATGAAGCCACAGCATGGTCGTAGGGATTTTTCTAAGTCCGCCACCTACTAGCTACCAACCTCAAGTTGTAAATCTGTCGCCAAGCACCCGTTTGTTTGTTCCGTCAGTTGCACTTGAGAGCCAGTCTCCAACTAGGTTTAGCGAGACTGCCATCTTAAACCATATTATTAATTAAAATTACATCGACATTGTGATCTAATGCTAACCTATACAGTATTTTTTATTTATTTATATACGTTTAATTTTAAATAACTGCAGTATTATCTCTTCTATTTTGAACCGATTATATTCGACATCATTTCTACATTTTTATTCATTTACACTAATTAAACATCAATATTACTTCACTCATGACAGTAAAGTAGATTTATTCCTTGTATAGTCTATTATAATAAAAACTAGTGTGTACGTTATGTACACCACGCGTTAGAAGTTATACTTCTTTGGCGTAACAAGATAAAAGTTTTTTCAAAAGTTTTATCTTTCGCCTTATTCTACGTTTGTAGAAAAAACGACACTAACAATAGAAAAACGGTATTTAATACATACATACTTTTTTTGAATAAAATGTTGACTATAGTTAACTTCAGGGTGTTGGTTTTTCGTGACGGTGGTGTGCGCGCGCATCGTAAAAAATTACTCTCATCATTTTTCCCTAACGCGCCAAAAGAAGTATAACTTCAAAGAATATGAAACTCGATAGGTGTGCAAACGTTAATAAGAAAGCAAGACAATGGAATAAGGAAAAACTATACTACCTTCTCACTAAATCATCAATATTAGGTAATTAGTGTAGGATTAATTATCATCCGTCAAACTAAAATAATAAAGACATTATTCTCATTCAGTTGCCAATTGTTAACCGTCTGTACAGTCATATAGATTAATTACATCGAAGCGAAAACTTTTCTTTTTATTTAGTTATTGTAAGTGGCAACTTACCTTTGTATGTATATATCTATTTTAGTGTAGGCTCTTCTGGATTCAAGTATCAAAAAATATTTTTTTTATGTTAATATCCGCACCTTGACCAGTCCTTTCTGATATAATAAGCTAGCGGCCCGCTCCGGCTTCGTACGGGTATAAAATATATGGCCTATGTCATTCACTGAAAAAATAATTAAAATCGATGCAGTAATTTTGATCTATTCATTACTGCCGGTGGCCCGCACGCGTTAGATTTGGAGTAACTTCAAAAATAACAGTATTTCTCCACTATTTAATTTATGTTATTATACATGTAAACCTTCCTCTTCAATCAATCTATCTAATTAAAAAAACCGCATCAAAATCCGTTGCGTAGTTTTAAAGATTTAAGCATACATAGGGATATAGGGACAGAGAAAGCGGCTTTGTTTTATACTATGTAGTGATGCGTATGTGAATTTCGCATAGTGTTAATTGTATTAGGAGACGGACTTAGAATATATATAGAAATCAAATCAACAAGCCCTTAATATTCGTAATATATGTCGTCCTTTTTTTGTTTTGGCAACCAATCTTCAAGATTATTACTGCCATTATCGAGTAGGATAATAATATTACAAGTGTCTGGTTATCATTTTAATATTCTGACAAGATGGTAGCTCCCTTGTTGAAAACTTTCAGGGAGTTTTTGTGGCTTCCCAGAATTCAATGCTCCGTGATATTATTTTCCATCCTCTTCGCTTGCGCATAATAACCGAAGTATATTACGTACAATGTCACCGATATCACAAAATATGGAGTCAAGTGACACAAGATTATAACTAAAATTGAAATACCATTACATGACAGACTAATATCCCGACAAAAACTCCAATAATATCGTTGTTTATTTAAAATATGAATATGTTTGAAGAAGGAGCCTCTCCATCGCGATTATCCTCTCTATTCACTTATTGTCTATGTTTATAACCATGGGCGTCGGTGAATTGAACGAACTTATATCACAGATTAGATATCAATTATGTAAACGATTATATTACAGACAGTATGTAGGTAGGCACGTGTAATTAATAAAGCACGTCGCTTACAACGCGCGATGTTTTAGTGAGTACCGCTCGCCCCGACCGCCAACGAAAGAATGAATCCTCTCGACACTGCCGACTCGATCGCGCGTGCGCGTCACTAACTTCATCGAGCGCCGCCATGTGGCGCTGGCGTTCCGGATATGACTCGATTTCGACACGAATTTGACTTGACGTTAATATGAATCTGACTTGATGTCGACAAATATAACAACAACTCGGTTGCTATCAATCTTATTTCTTCGTGTAAGAAAATTCCTTAACACTTATACATTATTAGCAGTACAAAAAGGGATATAGGGAACAATCCATCCAAAAAAAAATACTGTTTTTGAGAGATAAGTGAAGTCTATATTACCACGGATAAACGGAATAAAATGCATTTCAATCTAGTTTTACGAGTCTGTCTTACTTCTAATTACTTTTCGTACGGCTAGAACTACATAGCTCTCTCCGATGTTAGTAAAACAAATGTAATCTTTATTCATGTCCCCAGGAATACTATTCCAAACGTTTTACGCAAAGACGCTTTATAAATCAATCTTAATATTCCAGTAACCCGGTAACAGTTACTATTCCTTATGGGGGATACAGTTAAGGCTTTAAGTTGGCACTTAACGTAACTTGGCTAACTTGTGCTTTATTCATAGTTCAATTTAAACGTAACTTGATGGAATGTTTAAACGTAAACACAACTATGGACGGCATTTTCTTCATACAAAGCTACGTATACCTATTTCTGTTTTATTTTATTTTATACTACGCACGAGTGTAGTAAAGGCTATGGAATTAAATATGTAATGGTGACTGAACAACCGAACGTCAATTAGTCAATTCTGTCAGTATTTTTGAAGATCTCTTTATTTTCTTTCGGCCTCACTCACCAACATTTATATTAAAAAATGTCACCTAAAATTTCCACTTTTCCTTACGATTTTTTAAACGTTTTCTTTAAAATAAACCTTGTTTTTTTTTTGTTTTTCCGAACTGACCTTCACTGTTGACTTGGTAGGGCCTCTACAGTTTCACCGGACTACCAAACAAATCTTGTTCCGCCAAGTACAATATACAGAACGAAAAAGCATTAGTCGGTTAGATGCAGCCGTTCTGAGATAATGCGCTTAGCAAAACTCAAAAATATGCTATGCTGTATATTTTGGGCGATTCGCAACTCACCCTATAATTTATTATTCAAAAATAACAATATCATATTATTTTCATTTAATAGAAAGCTAATGTATCAAGAAGCTACAGTTTTTATTCGCACTATATGTTCAGCGATGTGTGGATAGGGGCAAGCGGTATGCTGCGCATGTGCAATGATTCTGTAATTTAAATAAATATTGTACTTAGTTTTTAAACGGATTAAAAACGCGATTTTAATATCCTAAAACGAATAATTTTCCAAAAATTTGCAGTTAAATGCTTACAATTTAAAAAAAGTTTCACTTGCATCGTGAGGTCATAAAACCACACAATAGTTTTTTTTGCTTTAATTTTTTTATTTCCAAATTTTTGCAGTATATAAAATATTTGATTAAGATAATTCAGAGCCAAAGTCGCGCGTATCAGCTAGTAATTATAAGACTTTGTAAAAGTTCTGCTGTTAAAGTAATAAATAAATCGCGTGTTCTGTTATAGCACGTAGACAATAGTTTTCTTTGTCTGAGGGCTTACAATCTATTCGCGTATGTTTAGTTACCATTATGTGAATTTTATATAGAATGAAGTATTGTATTTGAGACTAGTTGGCACCAGCTACTTCGTCTGCGTTGTTTTCAGTATATTTTATGTAAAGAAGAAAGAACATTAAAAAAATTCAAATATGATTATGATTTTTTTTTTGTCTTTTGTACAGTTTATAAAAAAACTTGTGTATATTTATAACTATACAAAAGAAGTGAAAACCTATTTATAAAGTACAAAAAAAAGCTAACGTCACGCGGTGTTCCCAGACGGTAACCCATCCAAGTACCGACAGCGCCCGACGTTGCTTAACTTCGGTGATCGGACAAGAACCGGTGTTTTCTACACTCGATACAGTGTTTACCCCCACCACTTGTCATCACACAAAAACGTTGCGGATCAGAATTTCAAAGCCCTCACATAAGAAGTTTCACATCAATTTTTTTTTTAAACTTCAGTAACTTTTATGTCAAACTAGCTTTTACCTACCGGCTTCGCTCGTGTTGATGTTACTTTGATCTGTCTCTAGGGAACACGGCTTTGTTTTGTCATATACTTTTCTGTTACTCTGACCACGTGCTTATAAAATTTTGGTGAAGATCCGTTGAATTGTTAAGACGAGAAAGCGTTACAAACAAACTTATTCTCGTATTAGTAATATTAATAAGGATTTATATATAAGCTCCATCTCTTTGTACAGCCGTCGATTGATTTATTTACAGCTACCACTAAAGTATTGTTGTTGTAATAACTTTCTTATAATTTTGCTTTAGGCAACCAATCTTCTAGATTATTACTGCCATTGTCGCGTAGGGAATATATTACAAGTATCTTATGACAATTTCAATATTCTAGCAAGATGGCGGCCTGTTTGTCAGAATTTTCCATGGAGTTTTTGTTGCATCTCAACATTCATGCTCCGTGGTAATAATTCCTATCCACTTTACTCGTGCACAATAACATAATGTATGTAGATTACGTAGAACGTTACCAATATAACAAAATATAGAGTCAAATAACACAATATTATGAATAAAATATACAATCCACTACATGACAGATTAAGATCCCGCCAAAAATTCGCGCCGTTGTAATAATTAATTCGGTATTCAAATATTTTTCAGGGTTGCCCAAAAAAAAAAGACGATCGACATTTAATCCTCTTTTGTGTGTGTACGTAAAATCTCCATTTCACGATTGATTTGTTAACGCAAATTTTTTCCGTTCGACCTCTCCGTTTTAACGAAATTGAATCGCAAATGGAACGGTCTCGGCAGATGGCGTTACACTGCCGTCATAAGTCAACATTAGAGTCGGATTAAAATAAGCAGAAAAAAACGTACCTAATATTAGTTTCACGAGGCGTTGAATAAATGACACTGTGTAATAATTGTATTTGGTCTACGAAAATGGATGCAGGTTTAGAATTTTTTACCGGTATCAGATGTTTTTATATACTAGTTCAGAGGTTCCCAAACTTTTTGTTTATATTCTAGGTGGCAAAAGAACAGGTGGGTCACCTGATGGTAAGTGATCACCGCCGTCCATAGACACTAGCAACACCAGGGGAGTTGCAAGTGCGTTGCCGGCTTTTTAAATATGTGGGCCTACGGCGCTCTCACTGGCCGAACGAAACGCAACAGTGCAACCACTGTTACTTCACGTCGGTTTTCTGTGAGAGAGTGGTACTACCTCGGGCGAGCCGAGCCATTCTTGCTGAAACCAGTAATAGCTTCAGCGTAGCTCTACCACCTACGAAAACTTTTTTCCTCATGGACCCCTTTCAAAATTTTACTGGTTCCGGTGGACCCCCTGCAGGTTCAATACTACCATATGAAGTCAAGCCAACAATGTTAGTTGTTCACACTATTGAAAAAAGCTCAATTTTCATCAACCCCCGCTTACTAATTGTGCATCCCCATTTCTCTGTCATGACAACGAACGCCCCCATCGAGTCTCCCGTGGACCCCTGGGTGTCCATCTGGACCACTTTGGGAATCACTGTACTAGTTGATAGTAGAGGCTTCGTCTGCGTTGTTTATTACATTAGTGATATATTTTATGTATAGAAGAAACAACGTAATATTTATTTTTATCATATATTAGCTGTACCCGCGATATAGCGTTTATTTGCCTCAGTAATTAGGAAAACTGTCCGTGCATAAAGCGACTGGTACTAAAGGTCGGCGCTCGCAACACTCCCTGTGAATTGAATAAGCTGAGCAAATTTGAAAAGTTTAAAGTTTGTTTTTCGAAAGTTGATGATGATGGGAAAAAGTATTTATATTGTCTCAAGTAACTACTTAAAGCCCCATGAAAATTTGTCGAACAGTTTTGAACATTAGGGCTTACAAACAGACAGACATACATCGTTTTAAAGAATTGTCTTATTTTATTATATAATATACTAGCAGGCCCGGTGGACGTTGTACTGACCTGATAATAAAAAAATATATGCTATGTGCATGAAACGCTTAAGGCGGCTTGCCTTTTCCGATTCTTTCCACCAAAAATAAAAACCTTGGCAAATTATATATCTAAACCTTCCCCGTGAAATACTCTGTCTATTGATGAAGACCGCGTTACAATCCGTTTAGTAGTTTTTGAGTTTATCGCGAACATCCAGACAGACAGACAGACGCGGCGGACGACTTTATTTTATAATATGTATATATATTATACATACAGATAGCATATCTAGTTTATATAAAAATGTGACATGCTGTCAATATGAGACACTCCACGCGCCGTGGCTCGATCCGAAACGCTTTTATTGATGGGAACTCATACGTCATGCAGTATTTAGGTCAGGTGGAGATATTGAAAACGGTCGAATTATAATGGCATATTTGATAAAACATTTTAGCGGTTTGAAATTTTCGAGTGATGTCATCTTTTTGTATTGCATTATATATATAGGACATGACTTAATTACATTTCAACGTCATCGGATCGATTATTTGTTTTCAAACAAACAGCGCCGCTAGGGAAAACATTTATTAATACAAACTTTGTCGGTGATCGGGTTGCCAGATGTATGAGGCAAAGATACCGATCACACAAAAGATTGTGCGCTCAGGAATTAAGTTTCACATGTTTTTTCTTCAATTCCGAATATGATTCGATATGGACGCTTAGATTGTTTCTTTTTAAATATTTTTGTCACGTAAGGAAAATACGTTATGACTCTGTTCCGTTATATAACTCTCTCTGTGAGTGTGTGTGTGTGTGTGAGATTTGTATTCATAAATGTTTGATTTTCTATAATTTAATATTTTAGAAATAATATTTATTCATTATAAATAGATATAAAATAGTAAATTATTGAAAAATAAGTTTTAATGAAATTTCTACGCGTTCAGTAATTAGATAATGCAGCTGTCAGCTTCTAATGCTCGTCTGCTTGAATCTTAATGCTGGCACTCACGCACACATGTATATAACAGAAACAAATAGAGTCTTAACGTTTTCGCCTTACATGACGATTTCTATCAGTCAACTCCTAATACCAGCAACGATAAGGAATATCTTTCGAAGAAAAAAAACTGTGTGTCTGATCCGTCGTACGACTGCAGTCTGTTTAAGAACAATTGTATTTAAATAGGCACAAAATAAGGCTTACTAGACTAAAAAAAGGTCGGTATCATAACAAAGTGTAAATAAACGCATCCATGAAAATACTTATAGAATGCATATATTTTTATTCTGTTTACATTTTTTATGTCTATTCGTCAAAATACTATACATCAAACAAATGACATAAGTAGAAGCACACCTCGTCGTCCCCAGTGTTCTATCAAGAACAATATCTAAATTAAGTTCAGGTTTTAATAATTGTATTAATCTCACTCCGTCGTCTTGTGAAAGGCGCGCACAATAGGTTGCGCACAGAAAACGTAGCGCTGTCACTCGTAGGTGGTAGAGCTACGCTGAAGCTATTACTGGTTTCAGCATGAATGGGTCGGCTCGCCCGTGGTAGTACCACCCTCTCACAGAAAACCGACGTGAAGTAACAGTGCTTGCACTGTTGCGTTTCGTTTGGCCAGTGAGAGCGCCGGAGGCCCACATATTTAAAAGGCCGGCAACGCACTTGCGACTCCCCTGGTGTTGCTAATGTCTATGGCCGGCGCTGATCACTAACCATCAGGTGACCCACCTGTTCGTTTGCCCCCTATAATATAAAAAAAAAACTTGATCAGTAAACTTTACTCTTCATGTATTTTTTCATACCGGGCGCCTTATATGAAAATCGATTCTTAAGGAGTAAGCTCCAATAAACTCTAAAAAGAAACATGGAGAGGAAAAAGATCAGCAAAAACCACATAGCATAATAATTATATTTACCATTATTTATCCACGATTGTGAATGTTCCCTGTAATGAAGGTAAATTAACTACATGTGGCTTTCATTTATCAACGAACGCATAATAAACTCGTTTAATGTTATGTCGAGAGTTCATTTGTTTCGGGTATCCGCCCATAAAAGTTTCATTTAGATAAATACTCTCACAATTAATGCAATACTGTGCAGAATTACATTAATTACCATTATTAAACGGAGCACCAACAACAATACATCGTAAATCAACGAACTAAACGTGGTGGTCGAGCGGTTTGACCGGTGGAATATCAATCAGATGTCCGAATTTTTCAGAATTCGCGTAAATTTACTCATTTAAATTGGTAACACTGTGTGTTATATATGTTGGCCGTGGGCGAAGGAAAACATCGTGAGGTGGCCTGAACCCGAGACATGTGTGGGAAAAATATAGAACTGTCGATTTCTCAGCGTTCGAAATCGCCAATACGTCGTGGGTTGAATGACATAAGCTACATTTTTCTCCAGAAAAAGGACTTTTTTTCGATAGATATATATATATATACGTTTCTCATTATATGAACGCAAGCGAAGCCGCGGGTAAATGCACTAGTTAGTTTAATATACTGGTACTCACAAGAATAGTCTGAAAAAAAAATTCATATCAAGTATAAATAACAGTTTATATTATACTGAGATAATGAACTTACAGTGGGTAGGTAATGAAGTGGGGAGTCGATTTTTTTTTTTTTTAAAGTATATACTGTTCGCAAGGTATTGGTCAAATTTATATGAACGCGAGCGAAATCGCTGGCAATTGATACTATTATCATAAACTTCAAAAGTAGATGTCATTGAAAAAGTTTCAAAATACTATACTATATATATAGTAACTTATATAGTAACTTGATGATAAGGGCTGGCTTCATTTATTGTAATAATTCATATAATTAAATGTATAAACGATAGATACGTCATAGCATATATAAATACCAGACTAGATAAATACTGTTATGTTGTATCTGAGTGATGAATGTGGTAGGCGCCATGAAATTAAATCTAAGGGTACACCCACAAGAGGAGCGGTTAGCGATTTTCATTGGCCTGGAGGAGAGGGACGAAGGCGTATGAGGCATAACCGACTCCAAAAATTGTTTTTAAATATATGTTACCTCAGACTTTTGTAATTTATAAATCAACTTGGAAATTACATTTTTTTATTGGAAAAGGGATAGTTTCATAGGGTCCCATTTTAATTTAATTAACATTGTATTTTAGTCTTCGAAGATAACGGAGAACATCACAAAGTCTAATAGGAAATGTATAGCGATTCAGATATTGGTAGGTCTATGGCAATTTAAGACTAGATAGGTACCTACCTAACTATGGTAAATGAAGTTCTAGTGCAGCTTTTAGAGTCGATTTCTTTGAAGCCGGTTTTATTATTTGTTACAATTTTCTTGTTTACATTATAACAAAACTAAATAGTCTTGTCTGTATTTTCACATATCATACGGTTTTCCTACATTATTAAAAACAAGGTTTTCCTTCGGCCTGAGAGTCACAACTTTTCATATACTGACTCTAGACCCCTGATACTCTAGCAGTTTTTAATTTTATTTTGGTAACAACAGGATCCATTAGATGAGCGTAAACTAACAGAGAGCTGTCCGAGCTATCTAATATAGAATAATATAGAATCTGGCTCGGAGTACGTCGGGTGCTCGTTGTTGACATAGAGATTGCTTCCAAAATAATCCAAATAATTTCTTTACTTGTTGACGTATTTATTGCTATGTTTTTGAGCCAGAATTCTTATTTTAATTTTAAGGAAGATATAGTATTCAAACCATTGTTTTGTGATAGGTCTTTTTCTAACCCCACCTGTCTAGCTACCACCCTCGAGTTGAAAATCTATCGCCGAGCACCCATAAATGTGTTTCAGTACCCGCACTTGACAGTCAGTCCTTTCCAAGTTTATCGTATTTACCAACTTAGACCATAACGCCATTTAAGATGAGATTGTGGTGGGAAATTAAATCCATGGTGGTTAGAAATACGTGATTATGAAGCGATGATGGTTTAGTTGATAGCGTGTTCGGATACCGCTTTGATCGACGTTGTTTCGAACTCTTGCGACTGAGTCGGAGTCTTCTGTGAACGAAAACATTATGGTGAAAGCATAGTATGGTGGTAGGGGTTTTTTCTAAATCCACCTAGCTAACTACAAGTCTTAAGATGAAAATCTATTACTACCCTTATGCCTCTACCACCCTCTCACAGAAAGCCGACGTAAATTAACAGTGCTTGCACTGTTGTGTTTCATTCGGTCAGTGAGAGCGCCGGAGGCCCACATATTTAAAAGGCTGGCAACGCACTTGCGACTCCCCTGTTGGTGCAAGTGTCTATGGACGGCGTTGATCATTTAGCATCAGGTGACCCACCTGTTCGTTTGCCCCCTATGATATAAAAAAAAAAAAAAACTGTTAGTGTATTCCGGCAGCTGCAATTGAGAACAAGTCCTCCTCTAGGTTTAGTGTATTTACCATGTTAGATCACGTTGTCATTTGATAACAGATGAAGCTGTGCTCAAACACTTTCCTACACAGATTATCAGTCTTTTTAAGGCTGTGGACTGATGGCTCGGTTAGGCTTGCGCGGTTCACCTAATAGTTTCTTCTTACGAGCATTACTCGATCGGTCTAGATCTGATTTAATTATTTATGGCGCTCGGGAGTTCTGTTGGGATTTGTCTGTTGCCGAATATGCGATTTGTTTATAAATCGTTACCGCTCTCGCCACCTCTCGTGACTAAGTCGGCGGGCTTAGTGACGGATGTCAACGAGGCGCGACTCGAGGTCGACCCTAACGAGCTCTTTAACTAATACCAAACATATTTATACATCACCGGAAAGAGAATTTGGGTGTTTTGATAAACTTGACATCTATTTTATTCTTGACGTATCATTTATCACTATAGTAAGAGATATGCCTATCGTCTGGTTAATGTTAATTTGACTATTATTATTACCCATGAATATAAAATTTCGATAGTTTATTCCAGTTGTAACTTAAATAGTTTGGAAAGGATTATTTGGAAATTATGTTTTCTTTTTATGAAGAGCTACTTTTTGTTCGTGGCTTCCCTCGTGTAAATGTAAGTTGCACCTATGACTCTGGAACAGTACTGCTTTTCTAGATTACAGTATCCTGTGTTCCTTTATCGTATCCCTGACAACGTGTACGCAAAATTACACGATGTTTGGTCGAGTAATTAACGCAGGAAGATGATAAACAGAGAAAAAATATTGATGCTATACTAATTTTTTTTTTTCAATAAATAATTTACAGGTTATTAAGATTTACGGTTAACAGTGTTATAATAAACGTTATAAATAAGTGAAAAAAAAAAAACAAAAAAACCTGAATAATAACAACGATGTTTTGCGTCTGTGATATGAAAAAGAAGAGAGAGAAAAAGTGAGAAACGAAACTTTTTGTTGAAATTGAAAAAATACATATATAAACATTGTTCGCGTGTTGTTTGTTGCGATTTTGGAATATTCCAATTTGAGAGTTCGATGTTCTCGACTATAATTTTTAAAAAGTAAGTGTTCGAATTTTAAATATTATTATTATTTGAAATAAATAAATAAAAATAAAAACATTTTTTCACGTCACAAATCTTAAGTGCGAGTGATTATTTATTTTATTTTTTTTCTGTGCAACGATAGTGTCTCAAGAGTCGACGATGACGAAGAATTTCCTCACCGTTACGAATATCGTGAATGAGGGCATCAAAGGCACCAAGATTACGAAGCTGGGACTCTCCAAGTATCTATCTCAGTCACTGTAAGTATCCTCTTATAATTTGAAGATAAGTGAACGTTGGACAAATTATACAACTGTTTTTAACCGATTTCAAAAAAGAGGTTCTCATTATTGAGTCAAAACTTTTTTAGTCGCGTTGAGCGTTTTTTGGGTGAATAAAAAACGTGAAACTCGCGGCATCTTCACCGCACGTTTCCCATGAGAGCTATATGTATATTTTTACATATATATACCTCCGTGCGTTATTTTTTATCTCTAGATCACAGACTAAAAACCATAAGAGTGTTTTTACTGCCATCTATTGAATATTTATTGTATCACTTTTAGATCAACTTGGTTCTATCAACATTTTCAATTTTTAGTACAAAGAATCATAAATTCAATATTGTAAAAAATTTAGTTAGGCCACTATGGTTTTCATGGCCTCAATTATTTCCAAGATTAAATAAATAACACAATTTAAATAAAAAAATTGAGTTGTCATTTCTGTTGGTAGTCCGTATGGCTGCCAAGTTTTTTTTAATGTTTGCTACCTCAGAACTTGCTTTGTTACGCTTTATCAGGGGTATTATTTAGGACAACGATTTATATGGAAAAAGTACCATTTCTGTAGGTTAAATCTATATTAGCACGAGTGAAGACGTGGGTGAAAGCTAGTAGACAATAAACTACTTAAATCTATTTTATAATACGTCTAATACCATGAATTATAAAAACATTTACTCTGAAATACATTTCCTAAATAATAAAGCAAAATAGAGTAAATAAGTAGCCTTTAGTTCTATAAAATGGAGAGTTTTCTTTTGTACGTTTTCTTCATCATTTTCCGATTCGCTGCGGATAAGTAGGGATTCTGAAATGAACTAGAATATTCGATTCGAAGCCACGTCTCACTGATTTTTTTTTATTGTATCACGACAATTTTATATAACACAGGAAACGATATAAAACCAATGGTATCCGGTCCTCGATCTACTATTTTTACAGTCACCGTTATCATGGCATACAAGTCCCACCGGAGATAGATAGATACATTGGTCAAGCGAAAAAAATTTTTTCAATTTCGGTCCTATGTAGGAGATTATGAATGTTAAAGCTACCATCGGTTCGGACAAACAATTCACTCATCGAAAGGAACCGGCAAGAAACTCGATCGGGTTTAACTATGCGTGGTACACATTAAAAAAAAAATAATTACATTCCATTAAAAAGTCGCGGTGGAAGACTTGTAGAAATAAATGACAGAAGAGAAATAATATAAAGCACTAAAATGAATTTCGAAACGAGCTAAAATCATCCGAGCGTTATAATTCTGATTACGCTAGATGATAGTGCGCTATATATTAAACGGTTACGCGTTCCCCCGCGCTATCTACACTCAGAAATCACCCGTTTCGTTCAGTGATTCATGAAATGATTTATAATTTTAACCATCATACATAATTAGCCCCTGGACTGTCTAAAACCATAAAGTTTTAAGTTTCATACAAACGAATGTAGACCTCATGAGGCACAGGTCATCAGACTGTTGGCAGCATAAGTTTAAAAAATACCTGATTACAAAACTTTCAAAAATAACAAATGATATATTGTACAATTTTTACATTTGTTTAAACTTTTTCTTACTAAACCATGAATTTTACCATGTAGGATGTCGTGAATTTAAAAACATAATTCGACATTATGGGATCTGGGTCTTATAAAAATCAGCCGAGGGGCTAACGTTTTCATTTGTTTTAATTACAATTAATTTCCGGATATATATAAGGAAATTATTTTGGAACGGCTGTACCTTTTTCTTTTTTCTTTCATTACTGGCAACCCAGTCTTTTTACAAGACCTACTTCCATTTTCCCGGGTTAAATTCGTTTCTTCTGCTTTATACGATTATCTCTTTATTAAAATATGTTCCAAGCTTTTATAATAACGAGTAATCGTGTTTGCCATTTCTGACGTAAGTGTCTTTTGATAACTTCAATGTCCTAACAAGATTGTGGTACCTTTGCTAGAACTTTCCAAGGAGTTTTTGTTGTAGTCCGGTGAAACTGTAGAGGCCTTACCAGGTCAATATTATAGTCAGTTCAAAAAAAAAAAAAGAGTTTTTGTGGCATCTCAGAATTCATGCTCCGTGCCCTTATTTCTCATCCACTTCAGTCGTGCACTATGGCCAAACTATATCACGTAAAACACCATAAATATAACAAAATATAAAATTCTATACATGACAGACTAAGAATCCGCCAAACACTCAAACAGACAGATTTAACAGATCAACGTATTGT
This sequence comes from Antheraea assamensis, assembly GCA_035772565.1. Taxonomy (NCBI): domain Eukaryota; kingdom Metazoa; phylum Arthropoda; class Insecta; order Lepidoptera; family Saturniidae; genus Antheraea; species Antheraea assamensis. Next base: position 2,789,579 of record JAQQSE010000107.1, read on the forward strand.
TGCCATTTTATTTTATTACATTATCGTACTATAAATAGATTATCTCAATTTTTTCGTTATTATGACCGTATACAGCCGGAGTAAACAACTAGTATTATATATTAAAAACACTTTCTCCAAGGCTCCCGTTCATGTCAAGTGTAAACAAATGAAAATTTGCGTGGTCAGGAAAAGGAAGTTCTTTAAGTTTTGTTCTGAACTCTGAATGTAATTGAATTAAGAAAAGCAGATATCGCGATATTTGTTTCAGATAAGAACAAAGCATTTAAGAAGTAAAACTAAAAAAAATTTACAAAATATATTTCGTGTTTCGACATCGGATTATTCAAAAAGGCTGTGTAGCACATTTAAATTTTCTGTTTAGAAATAGTTTTCTTTTTTTTTATTTATTAATATTTAGACTTAAGGATTTCAGTTGTAAGTAGATATAAGTTACGATGGGACTGACATATCACTAATGATAAAAGTCCCTAAATTAAATAAAGAGAAAAAAAAAATGAGTGATGCGCACACAATGGCGGATCTCTGTTATTTTTCATGTCATAATTTCAACGTTATGGCAATATATGAGTTTGTGAGATTCAACTCAGGAGACCCTTCGAAACGATATAAGAGAATACGACTTCTTAGTCATCATCACATCAAATCTCCTGCAGTTCATATTAATTAAACCACAAATTCCTCGTAAAGGTGGCACGCTCTCGTCTCTGATCTAATGAGATTTAATCCGGATGGCTCGAGGCTCCGCGGTAACGCGATCTTATATAATCATGGGCGTCCAATCTTCTACGAGTTTCACGGGAATGACTTCAGGATTTACCTTCACGTGTTCGAAATTCTTACGGCTCTGTAAGGGTATTATTATTTGACTTTTGACGCGATGACGTCCACGAGTCAGAAAATAGTTTGAACGTATCATGGTGGTACGGATTTTTCTAATAACCGAATGGGTATTTATCGCCTTCAATTCAATCCTTATATACATTACATGTCAAAAACCATACAATAGTTTTTTTTCTTAAAGAGAAGAGACCAAAATTCGCAAATGTTCTGGTATTAGTACAATGTTTATATCTCTCTCCATAAAAAAATTTTTGACCAAAAAAAGAAACGTGCCCGTTGCTTTTTAGGCTTCAAAATATGTCACGAAGGAACTATATTATTCCGACAACGTGTCGAAGGCTACTCACGTACCTGTATATATCTAACTTTGGCTATAGTCGCCATAAAATAGATGTGGAAAGACATTATTGTCATGCGATACAACTTATCACACTGTGTGAGGATAGACGCAGCACGATAATTGGACTGGCGATTTTGTACACACGTGTAACCGTTTACCGGATGCTAATTTTGACTTATTTGAATGACTCTGGCTATTTTTGTTGACATTAATTTTAACGCGACTAGTAATCGAAGCTTTATCACGCAGGTGTGGGACTAGCATAAGAGTCTGTGCTTACGTAGATTAACCGTAGTATAATTTAGGATATTGCTAGTTAATATATAAGCAATGTGAGGGATTTAGAGCAGCGGTTTAAAATCGTATGTGAAACAAATGCATTTAGAAACGCATATCTATGTGAATAATTAATTTGAATGATTTAAACTAATACAACAAAGTATCGGAGTAATGTTCCTTTGTGTTTGTGTTTTAATAGAATTTCTTTGTTTGATGGCATACGATTACTGTATATTATATAAAGTAAAGAATAACTTAGCAGAATATTCATCTTGCAATAAAAATTAGCAAATGTACGTGAAATAGAAAACAAAAACTTTTGATACACGTTGGGATTTTAATTTACAATTATCGAATCAATATATCATTCGATAGAATTAACTAATCGTAAAGATAGAGCATTGGAATGTTTTAAACAAAGTTATCCAACGACCACGGTACAATAAACAAAAACGGGGTTAATTTCGTCGCTGTTATGTCGTGTGGTACAAACAAAACTAATTTTCAAAGTGGTGAGATAAGAATCCTAATTCAAGTCAGTACCGGCAACGCCTAGCGGACACACGCGTTGAATTTTAAGCGAATCTCGTAATTGAGTTCGTATTACATATGCTTGGGGCTATATCTCTATCTCACTTTGAAGGGTTTTTTATTTAGTCTTCTGTTATAGAAATTCCAGGTTTTTTTTGCCTTAGATTTAACCTATCTTTAGAGATCGGTAGTTTTACTCGATACAAGTTACCCTATTACCCTACCCCGTTACCCTATTCTGTATTCATAATATTTTTTGCATTTAATAATATACGAAGTTAAGATTTTCATAGATATTTTACACGACCATTAAATACCATCGATTTTTACGTGATAAGGCCTAATGCATCGATGAACACCAGCTGCACGCACAAAAAGCATGACACATTGTCATGTTCCGCCTGAGCCGAGCGTGCAAACGCAAGCGCAAGTGCAAGTGCAAGCGAATAGAGAGCCGTGATCGGCCTAAGCGTTTGGATCGTGACTCATCTATCTCTCTTCCACTCCATCGGTAATACAGTGATAATAATTCAATTACATTAAAAAAAGAATGCAATTTTTCATCAATATTTTCTTATGACATTATCACGTAAAATTATCGCCCGTAAACCGACTTTATAGACAACCAATTTTTATTTGCGGAAATCCTATATTACTTTCCCATCATACGCTGGTCAGCAAAGAATTGGTTAAATTACCTGGGAGTGGAAACAACTTTCAAATTACGTCCGCTTAACTGAGGAGCAGGTGCAAATCATAGAGAAAAAAGACCTCCTGCGGTCTGAGGCTAAGAGCCGATTGTCTCGAAGGAATCAGTTAGAGGCGTGTATTTATTTAAAGGGTAGCGGACTCGTCTTTATCGATTACCAGCAGGGCTATTCTCCTGTGATTGGAGTTCATTTCTAATTTTTCACTGTCCGGAGCACCATACGATAGGTGTAACTATTTCCTTGTTCTCATTACATTAAATCTATTCTATAGACGAAAGGGTTATTAGCCAATATGATCTCGACGACTTGTAGTTGAATGTTGATCTCTCGTTGTTCTTAGATAGTGCTGTATTTAAAAACTTCTACGCAAAGAGTGCGAGCAAAAGAATGAATTAATAATACAGAGTTCTTTTATTTCATTTTTTATTAGTACACTAGCAGGCCCGGCGTACGGTGCCCTGCCCTGATAATAAAAACATATATACTTACGCGTATGAAACGCTTAAGGCGTCTTGACTTTTTCCGATCCTTTGACAAATTATATACCTTCCTCATAAATTACTCTATCTCGTGATGGAAACCGCATTATAGTCCGTTTAGTAGTTTTTAAGTTTATCGCGAACATACAGACAGACAGATAGACAGACGCGTCGAACGACTTTGTTTTATAATATGTAATGATATAACATTTACTTTTTTGTTCCGTACAAGTTTGTTTGGAACTATCTATGGAAAATTGATAAGTCATGTGTAAGGCGTGCACGTTCTTCGATGTTTCTATATTTGTAGAACAATAGAAACAAAGATGGCGCGCGAGCCCTTTTAAAAATTCATAGAAATAACCTATTTTGAAAGGTACGGAAACCAAGTGGCATTTAACAACTATAGAACAACGCTGTATTGATTCTGGGCAAGCATCCTTTATTCGTTTACCGACTATCGCTGTTAAATTTTATCATGACTGCTTAGTTCCTATGGTGAAGCATAATGATATCAATTGTACATGAAATTTTGAATAGTCCTGTTTCGAATATGTCTCGTCAAAATTTATTAAGCAATTCTGCAACAGAGCCGGAATTTATAATAGACACTTTAATTTTATTTATATGTTTATATTATACAGTAATTTTAAACTCATTTGTTATAATTATATTCCCTTCCAGTTACAATTTTATGTTATTTTACTAAGTTTTTTTTTTTTTTTTTTTTTTTTTTCGAACTGACCTACACTGCCAGCTTATTAGGCTTTCACAGTTCCACCGGACTACTAAGGGGAGCGCTTAGGGCACTCACCCGATTGTTTTTAGGCGAAACATCTCAAGGGCACTCGGTGCACCTCGGCTTGAGCTGTCGCCGGATTCCCGAACTAACTAAGCTAGCTAAGCTATCTATCCATGCAATACACATATATGAATTCGTGAAAAATGCATGTGTGACCATGCATGTTTCACGAATGTATATGTGTATTTGGTATCTGACTACTGTGTTATGTGACCTATTTCAGTCCGAAAAGGGCAAAAAAAACAGCCCACCACTGAGTGCCTAGATGTGCAAGAGTGTGGGGTGATCGTGTAAGTGTAGAACATGTGTAAATCACTGTATTCGCGCGAGTAACATACTCGAGGGCTCCACAACGAGGGACTACCTAGGCTCGAGCAGTTACAAGAAAAATCGCGACGAGTGTGCGGGATCGAATCTTCACCCCCCGCTCACGGAGGCGTGAGCAGAGAGAGTCGCGGGCGTGGGCGCAAACACGCATCTTTTGAGAGGGAATCGAGCTAAAAAATAAAGTACAACGGCACGGCGCCGATTTAACTAAATAATTACGTAACAAATCCTAATATATCGGTCTATTATGTATGAACACGCGGGTTCGATCTGATATTTTGATTTACGCGAATTTATTTATGCGCGGCGCGGGTTAATTGCTGTACCGTGGTCGCGACGGCCGGGAAAGCGGAGATAGCGTTTAAGAGCCCGAGCTCAGACGTACTATTAACTAACGCGTTAAATGCGATTATCTCTTGTACATCGTGTACCAAGAGTAAGCGAGCTATCCAGTCTATACCGGAGGTCGATGCTGAAACCGCGATAGGTGGCGCAGGAGTGGACAGAGCCTTTGGGGGCTGGGGCTTGGCTTTAGGAGCCGAGGGAGCTGGCGGGGAAGGCCTTACGCGCCAGGAGAGCGCGCTCGGCGGAGTAGCGGATGCTGCCGGCGCACTGGAGGTGCCCGGCAGTTCGGGGAAAGCCTTCTGGCTTTGTATGGGCGGAGGCGGAGGCCGATTCGTCCGAGTCGGCGGGCCGTGCGCCCTGGACCGGGTCGCACGACCGCCGCGACGGTGATAGGTCAAGCGAGGCGCACGGGGACACCCGCGATAGTTCGCGGTATGACCCGTTTGCTCGCAGAGGACGCAGCTCGGAGGCTCGACGGATTCGGGAGTGCGGGGGCACTCCTTAGTGGAATGATCCCCGAGACACTTGACACACCTGGGACGCAGGTGGCAGTGTCGGGCGGAATGACCGTACACCTGGCAGTTGTGACACTGCGAGGGTACCTGGGACTTACGAGGAAGCTCAACGTAGACAGGGGACAGGCCGCAAACTGAGTTGAGGCTGAAAATAGCCTTGCCTTCCAAGGAGCGGTCCAGAGTGACCAACACCAAGTTGAAGGGGGCCTTCGTACGGGGGTGGCGCATGCGCTGCACGCTCCGGACTGGGAAGTCCTGACCGTTCAGGCAATCGCAGATGTCGTATTCGGTGAGCTCAGAGGGAACTCCCCGAATGACGACACGGAGGCGGCGCTCTTCCTCGAGCGCGTGGGTGAAGAAAGGGAGCTTACGCTTCCTGAAGTATTTGGTGAGCTCGCGATGCTCATCGGGGGTCGAGACACGAATAGAAATGCCGGCAACAGTGTTGACGGCAGACTTGTAGACGATTTCCTTCGACTTAAGGTCTTCAGAAATCTCTACCCATCGAGCTTTGTCACGGAAGGTGACGGGAGGCGGTAGGCGTGGCTTCTTAGCCGCGACCGCGGGTTCCGCAGCCGAGGCTCGAGCCGAATTCGCGGCAGAGGGCGTGGGAGAGGCTCGGGGCACCCGAGCGCCACCTATATTGGGCTGCTTTGGGGTCGGACGTCCCGCAGCAGAGTCGCTATCGGTCTGAATCGCGGCGCGTGGGCGTTTACCGCGGCGCGTGACGGTTGTGAAACCGTCGTCATCGGCGGGCGTGGTCGCGGGCGCAGGCACGGTCGCGGGCGCAGGCACGGTCGCGGGCGCAGGCACGGTCGCGGGCGCGGTCGCGGGGACTGTATCGTAGTCCATGTCCGAGTCGTCATCGGAATCGAATTCCGAGAGCCTCGTGAACGGGTCGTCCGGGAGATTCGCGAAAGGGTTCGCGGAGAAACAACGCGGTATCTTACCGGGAGGGTTGCGCGCATAGACTTTCCGGAGTCTGTTATATTCCGTGACGAGATTCGGATCTTCCTTTTCGACGAACATGTGGAAGCGCAACAGTTCTTCGAGGTGGACGGTATCATCAACGGCCGGAAGGGCCGGATGGGCACGCGGGGTCGCGGGGGTAGACATGACTAACCTCCCTGCCTGAGGGGCAGGGGGGTGCGCCTAATTTGAATCTAACGGACAATCCGTGTCCGGGCCAAAGGGAAAACGCGACGCGACGCGAACGCGAATCTTCTCTTCAAACTGCACACGGCGCGGCGCGAAGAACGACGCTCTGCACGGCACACGACGCGCTGCACGACTCTCGAAGCGCAGCACGAGGCACGACGCGTAGCACGGCGACTCGACGCACTGCAAACAGTGTGCACGGCTTCGCACCGAAAAGTGCGGTTTAAATGGTGCACTAATGGAGGTGCACCGTCGCTCTGAAAAGAGCGTACGATCGACAGTAGCCGCTCGAACACACTAAACTTCCGGACACACACGAAAATATCCGACAACTGCGCGCGAGTTGCCGAACTAACGGATCGTCAGAGCTGCGAGCGGGCGCGTGCGCACTCGGCCGCTGCTCAAACGAGACTATTTATTTTACTAAGAAAACTCGATATGCTCTTAAGTGCGGCAAGTGGAATACACCTATGTGCCAAACTACGTATCGAGGGAAGCGTATGTTATCTACCAATAAGATTGTATTATTTTCACAACTTAGTTCTGATAGAAATAGGTTGATTTAGTAAAATAGTTTTTAAAGGGGATATGTTCTAAAATGCGGCTACCGGAACACAGTTATATGCTAAGATGCTTAGTGAAGGATGCGTATATATCTATCAGTGTGTTAATTTAATTTATATACCTTAGGTTTGGATCAGTTCTCTTAAAAAACATCCGTTTAATAAAATACAGCGAAAGGTTATATATGCTAAAATGTAGCTACCGAGACATACCATGCTTAGCTGCGTACCGAGGTAAGCGTATGTTACCCGCCGATAAGATGGTATGATTTTCTTCGCTTAGGTTAACTTAGTTCTTCTAAAAAAGGATTCATTTAGTAAAATACTGCGAAACGGGATATGTATTGAAATATAGCTATCGGGTACACCTATATGCTAAGCTGCGTACCGAGGGAAGCGTATGTTATCCTGTAATAACATCGTATAATTCTAACAAAGCTAAAGTTTTATGTACTCCTTGAAACGAGGGAAATTATTTAATATTAATAATATATAAAACATAGTGTTTGTAATTTCCTAGAGACGCCAATAAATCTGCCATATATTTCAGTTTACAGTTAATTTTAACAATCCGGTCCCGGCGTAAAACGGCTCCGGACCTCTTAGGAGCGTTGGGAACGTTGCCAAGTATTTCGAAATGTTTACTTTGCCATTGCCATTCAGTGGCTTTTTACGATCGTCTAGTGATTGAACGGTGGACATTTTGTTTATCAGGTTTCATATAATTCTAAAGTAAACCGATAAAACAATGTAAAAGAACATTTTATCTGGTTACTTAATGTTTTCCAATGATTTAATTTTGTTTTTTTTTTTTGGGATCTTGAAGCGGTGTGACCAGATATCGATTCTATGTATCATATTCTGATCGGAGCTAATCTAGATAATCTGTTATAAAAATTTACCAACTACTCAAAATAATATTATATTGTACTAGATGTTCGCCCCGGCTTCTCTTTACATTACGACCATGTAATAAAATAAAACAGGGACTGAACAGATGAGCGTCAATTCTGTCGAAATTTTTGAAGTCCTGCCTACTGTGTTCTGTATCACTCACACGCTTTCTTTAAGATGTTTTTACTTGAACTTTTCACTTGTCCCTATGAATATTCAAAATACTAATTAAAAAATAACAAACCTTGCTCTTCTATATTATTCTATTATATATATCCTACTCTCTTATCTTATGTCTTCTTATTCAATAATACAAATACAACAAAAAAAGGCTTAGCCAGATAGGTGTAGGCGTTCTGAAGTGATGCGCTTACAGACATTCGGAAATTGATTTTTATTTATCTAGATTAGCTATGTGTGTAGTCGAAGTATTATAAACTTACTTGCTTCAAGAACTAAGAAGGTACACGACCGCAATACGCGGCGTCTGGACATCAAACCAATGAAACGTCATCTTTCGACTTTTCTACGAAATGAACTAAGCTGAGAAGATTTCCAACACTTTCAATTAGTATACCTTTTTCTTTTACCTTCAAGTAGTTTTTCAATTTTTAAGCTTCGTTTTTTTTTTATGTACCTCTGTATGGTGATTTATATTTTAACGAGCTTAGTTGAACACAGTAGGCGGCGTTGTTGTTGCAATTCAGATTTGTTTGTATACCAAATTTCTTTTATATATTTATTTATTTTCTATTTGTGTATTTATATTTGGATTATCATGTACAAAAATATATTTACTCTCAATTTTTTTCCGCGTCTATAAATACATTTATTTTTATATCCTTGATTTAAGAAGCTTCGTGCTAGGATAATCTCTACATACCGAGTTCACTAAAATATTATAGCAAAAACTATTTATCCAATCATCATCCAATCATATATTATGCAATCGTTTGAGAAGTAATAACGTCATCCTGCCAGCGTGTTTCCCAGCCTCCTTTATTGCGAGGTATATAATGCGCGCCCCAGTGACTCGTTGTTGGGCCATTCGGTTAGGAGCTGCCTAGCTACCGGAGCGTAAGTCGGAGTTGACTAAAAAGTTCCTAGAAATGCTCAGGGAATTCCTGACTATCGCGACCGAAGGAGGTTCCAATGCCGAAGAGGTGTGCATAGGAAGCCCAAAGAAATTCCTACTTCCTGATAATTAGGCTCCCTACGCAGCATCTTGGCTGAATTACCCTCGCTTAGTGACCCCAAGGATCGGTTCGTCTTCATGAGGAGCAGTGAAGCCACTGATGAGGGTAACCGCCTAAACACAGCTCCCATACCAACTGTCTAGGAGGGAGGTAGAAAAGACTCTGACTTTCGTAGTTGGGTTCTGTTCAGGACATCGGAATTTCTTACCCTTATCCCACTTAAGTAGGGTCGTTACAACATGTTTTCCTTTTCCACTCTCGCCTGTCAGATGTCAACTTAGTATTCACAACTTCTGTACATATACTACCTTTCTCGGTCTTCCTATAAACCTATATCCATCCACCTTCATAATGAAAACTTTTCTATTTGCATGATTTTCATCTCTTCTCATAATATCCCTTTTTTTATTAACGTAGGGAAATCTCTCGAGCGAGAGAGTGGGTTATGTCCGACTCACAAGGACTACAATCGCACGGTGTACTGGCAGCCGCTTTCTTGTTGGTGCGACATGGGACTGTGCTGATTACTCTTGAACTGGTGCTATTTCCTCTGTGTTATACTCATTCTTAATCTTATCCATTCTGGTTACACCAAACATTCATCTTAACATTCGCAACTCTGCCTCGTGTAATCTTTCTCATCCGTCTCTTTCGTAGCCCAGCACTCGGATCCATATAACACGACTGGTCTTATTATAGTTTTATACACTTTCCCTTTGAGTTTTGACAGCATTATAAAGTATAAATGAAATTGTTTAATACTGTGTTTTGTACAAGTAAAAAGTAAATTTCTTCTGACACAAACGCCATTTGATTTATCAATCGGCATAATACTATACGAGTATATGTATATGTAGTACCTATCGATGCTTTTAAATTGCCAATACACATATTGGATCCATCTAGCCATTAAGTCCAGACCGGTCTTTAACCAGCCATTGTAAAAGCTAATATCGTAAGAGAATTAAATAGGCTTTATCAAACAAAATTACATTTATGAATTTAAAATTAATTCGTTTATTAAGCTGTCTCTAAATAAAGGGATTCCAGATGTGGTCGCAAAGGGTCAAAGGCGGTCACGATTAACATCTGTAATGGAGAACAAAAGGCTTAAATTCGTTTAAAATAATACGCTTCTGACCCCCGACGGGACGCTGGTTTATCCAGAATTGAGATTCTTGTCCTGCCGTTTGCGAAATTCTCCCTGCAATTAAATAATCATTAGTGCGTTTTTCATGTAAGTACTATTAGCTGCTCGTTTCGTATGTGTGTACTGGCAACAAAAATGAGACTAATTCTTTTCTTTACGGGGCAACCACGTAACGAGATAAAATGGCAACTGAACAACTATCCCTCGATCTATCAGTATCGTTAAAAATCTAAATATTGTCTTCTTTCTCACTCACTCACACATTTTTTTAAAGGTAATATTTAAACTCATATTTTTTTCATACATATATTTTATTGCATATAAAGCTTGCCCTGGCGATAACAAACACACCAAAAAAGAAAATTAGCCAAATAAACAGCCATTTTCTAATTATTCGCTTACATTTATTCGACAGTTATTTTTATAAATTCACCGGTTGTAATGTGACAATTCGCATGCCAAGTTAGTTCTCATTCAAAATAAAAATACTTTATTCTGTTTAGGCCGAAAGCGCTTATGAATGTCAAAACTGACACCGATTCGGAAAACAACCCCTAGTCAGCGAAAAGAACCGGTAAGAAACTCGATCGGGTTTATGTTTTTAATATACAATTATATATTTAAAATACATTACACGTTAAAATCGATTTTAGTGAATGCACAGAGACAAGTCTATTCCAGACATCACCATCGTTCATATATTGATCCACTCTATAATAGCCCTTTGACACCAATATCCGCTTGTCATGAATATTACAACTGCCCTCAGACCTTTCTATGTTGATTATATAATGTATTGAGGTGGTCCAACATAAGATGGGAAATATTTAATCGGGTGAGTGTCCCTAAGCGCTCCCCTTAGTAGTCCGGTGGAACTGTAAAGGCCTTATTGGCTAGCAGTGTAGGCCAGTTCGAAAAAAAAAAAAAAGGGAAATAAATAAAAAAGTTCTTACCATCCTAAGAAAACCACGCGTTTAAAATTCAAAAGTCTCTATTCCCATTCACGATTCTCTCGCAATAGCTGAACTAGTTCTAAAGCATATTTGTCCAAGTTCCCCGACCTCATTTGAACTATGAGCTATTGAACTATTCGTGTCAGCCCTTTTATTTGAATTTTTCCAAAGTCCTCTTGAAACGATCCGACCGTAGCCGCGTCGGGAAGTTAATTTGAAAATTGTTCGCAGAGCGGACTGGTTGATGTCCGACCAGACTTTTATACTTTATAAAACGATTATTTTATAAAACATTTTTACTTTTTTATTTAATTTTCCAGTTACTGGTATGTATTTTAATTTGTCTGTTATAATATTTGACATTTTGGAATGAACTCCCAGCGTCCTCCAGCATACCTTCAAGAAATAAGCCTACTCCTATCTCAAGGGCCGGCGACGCATCTGTGATTCCCTTCGTGTCGCAGGTATATGTGGGCGGTGGTGATTACCCACCATCAAATTATCCGCTTATTCGTTGCCTCCAGTCGAATAAAAAAATGTATTATAATATTTATGGAGCTCAAGAGGAAGGTGTATACAACTATTATATGACTATTCGTGCTGTATGGATCTAAGTACTGGGTTAAGAAAGAGAAGACTACATGTGGCAGAGATGCGAATGTTAAGATGGATGTGTGGTGTAACTAGAATGGATAAATTGAGAGGAGAGATGAAAGTCATGTAACTAGAAAAGCTTGAAGTATGAACGTGGATATATATAGGAGTAGAGGAAGAATGGAAAAGGTATGTATAGGTTGTGGGAAAAATTATATGTGAATAGAGATATGACATGTGACAAGGGAGAGTGGAAGAGGAAAACATGTTGTGCCGACTCTACTTAGGTGAGTGATGGTAAGAAGATGATGATGATGTAATATTTTTTTACTAGCACACTGTATCATGACACTTTAAATCCGCCATTAATCTTCTATAGACATAATAAGAATATAAATTTAGCATGTGTATACTTTTCATGTTTTTGTAAAAAAAATGTTGGAAGTCACTAAGAATAAGTAATTGAATACATTTGAATCACTTTTACAAATGTATGTCTGTCTGTGGGTTTGTTTGTTTGTCCACACATCAATGCTAAAGTACTACTTGTACGTTAAAACTTCACCAAGAAAATCATAAAACATATCCTCGAGTAATATTTACTCTTTGTTTAATTAAAATCGGTTGTCTCTATCAAAAGTGATTGTAATTTAAATGACGGAGCGAGTTAAGTACGAGTGAAAAGTAAATAAATAAATGCACTTCAGTCTCATCCAAAAACCATGGTAATTGTATTATATCTTCTATATCGTTTAATTTGACCATTATTCATTATTTTTAAACTTTTCAGTCTTTAAGAATGGAGAATGCAATTATATCTAAAAACAAAATTATTGATAAAGCTTGTCAACAGTTGCTACACGAAAAATAATAAAAAATTGCAAAAATTGTATATGTGGGTGTGTTACTGCACTTCAATTATGTAGTAAAAAACTCTAAATGTGAAGTAACTAAGCCTCTTTGAATGATCTGGAACGTTGCCAGCGAGTTAAGATGTTTACACTCTATTTAGAGACTTTTTACTGGCATTAAATAAACTCTTGTGTAGAACATTTTGATTAAATTAATTTCCAATGTATGTTATTCTTATGAGATCGATATATATCATCCCGGCCGTTTTAGCAGGCTTTTGAAGTGAAACTTCTTATGCGAAGACTTCTGAGATTTTGATCTGCAAAATTTTTGTTTTACCAAAAGTTGTGGGGGTATAAACACTGTGTTGGGTAGTGTTGAAAACATCGATTCTCTCCCCGATCACAGAAGTTAAGCAACATCAGGCGCAGTCATTATTTGGATGGATGACCTCCTGGGAACACGCATCACGTTTACTTTTTACTTTGTGTCTTGCATTTACAATTACAATTTTTCCCTGTAATACAAAAGTATAGCAAATATGAAAAGACAATAATCGACTACTTTTTTATCTGACTACACTATTGGCTTGCAGTCCTCTACAGATTCACGGGACTGCACGATAATCGACTATACTATTATTTTACTTATCTATATAAACACGAAAGTGTTGCCAGCTTTTATCGACGTGCCCACTAAATACGTAAATAGAGTAACAACATCTTTGAGTTTAAGCTTAGTCACATATCTTTTAGTAAAATTACACGTTTACTTAAATATATTCATACTCGTTGCTATTTCCAGTATTAGTTATTCAGACTCTTCGTCGATATCTCGTAGGTCACGGCTTGTTCTTTTAAGCGACGTAATATGAGACGCCATTGAACTTTATATATTTGGCAACATGCCAGATTCGATAAGATCTAAGTAGTACTAACATCGGTTGTATGCTTTGAAACTTCATATTATCATGACATTCGTTATCAGAATTTATTTGAAAGTTTGCGAATATGGTTTTTCTTTAAATAATCGTTCAAACGAGGATTGCACGAAGACATTTTAAGAATTTTTCATTAGAATAATAAGAATAGAATATTAGTATATATATAAAGGTCAGTAAACTGCAATAACTTATGAGTTTTTGTTTTTTTTTTTTTCATTTATTTGTAGACTTAAGGGTTTTAGTTATGACATATCAGAAATGATAAAAGTCCCTAAATGAAATAAAAAAAAAACTATTCATTAGTGTAGAATGCTTTTATACTATTATTTTAGTATAACTCGTCATAAATGTAGCCCTTGGATACATTTTATTTTATTACGTTTTATATCATAACTTAACATGTACTAAATCGCAACCATTAATAAACTATTAACCGAATGCGACTTTCTTCGCGTTAATAATAATATACAAAAAAAAACATTGTATAAAAATATAATTTTACCTTAGTCATTTGATAATATGATGTTATTTTTGCGATACGTACAGGCTCAGAATCATTTCCTGACCAGTGTGTTCCTTTTTGTTATAATGTTGTTATACAGATCGAAATTACTGGCGGACGTCGATAAATTGATTGATATGTCAATGATCGATTTTGTTTTTTGTCACTTTATTGGTTTACAAAAAAAAAACAGACTACAACCATCGGACCGTAAATAGCTTTGTGATAGTGAAAGGTGATTTTTAAACGGATCAGTAGTGATAAAGATTATGTCCTAGAAACATATTCACTATTTTAATCTCATTATAATACTTAGATTATGTTTGCGAATACTTTACTTTGCGATGGGACAACTGCCATATTCCTAAGCAGGCATTGGACTGAAATCCCCAGGGTAGGCAGAGACTCGGTTCACCTAGACAGATCCTGGTGAAAATTTCTGCACGTAGAGTCTTCTAAGGTTGGACTTACTTGGAGTGAGGTGACGCATGAAGCCATCAACAGAACGAGATGTAAAAGCATCGTGTCTGCCGTCCGCACCGACAGTTTGGGGACATAAGATCTCAAGAGAAAGAAAGAGATACATTATTTTTGTGGTATTATGTATGAATGAATTTAATCTATACTTAATAGCAAATCCTTGGTTAAAATTTATTATGTGCTATAACGGATACGTTTATTTTTTCTATAGAATTATGACACTGGCAGATATCGTTAATTGAAGAAAAAAACTACCTATATGGTAGTGTCATTCATCTGTCAGTTTTGTGGATAACCTTAGAAAAATGTAATCGATTATATTAATAATTGTATTGATTATAATGTTCAATTAATTATTTGACAAGTTCACCTTTTTATTATTAAAGTACGAATTATAAGTACTTTTGGTAACATCATTTAGCAAGCATGTATGCAACTGACAGTTGTATGAATATATATGTTGTATGAATATAGAATGTTCAATTAATTATTTGACAAGTTCACCTTTTCATTATTAAAGTACGAATTATAAGTACTTTTGGTAACATCATTTAGCAAGCATGTATGCAACTGACAGTTAGGTCGAAGTATCAATAGGTAGTTCACTATTCAAAAGAACAAAATAAAGAAGAGAAAAGTGTAAGATGACTAAACTTCTTTATTTACTGTACCCAGTAAGGTCTGAAGGAACTTATCATTATCAAATTTCTGAAACTTTGTTCCCGTCGATTGTATTAAGAACGTAAAGTATCTGAAAGAACAAATGGGTTTTTAACTTTAACCATTTGTTATAACTTTCTTAATGTAGTCTCGTTTAATAGAAATTTGCTTTTTTTTTAATAGATCAATAAGATACGGTTTTGCAACATAACATGTTAAAAATTGTTCTATAGGTCTATGGTTACAGAGCACTTAACTGATTTCTGTCAGCTGCGTTTATTTTCTTCCTTTACCAATCCTCACATCCAGAAGCTGCACTTTAGACGTAGTTTCCTTCCTAGGTTAGAATATTACTACCTATGAGTCGTTTTGAATATAGACGTTTATGGTTATTGCACTCTAGCGGAGTGTATTGGAAATAATTACATGGCAACGTATTCTGTGTTTTAACAAAAACTCTATAGAAATTTATAACAAGGGTCGTTATGAAATCATCACAGCACAAAATTTAGTAGACCCACTTTATAATGTCAGTAATAATCTTCAATTGTGAGGCACTGTTGTTAAAGTGGGAAGAAGAAGCAGGTGTAGATAGTGAAGAAATAAAGAAATTAAATTATTGACGAACTACATTTACTTCCATAGTTATATATATGTTTACTTATTTCTGATCAAGGTCAATTGTGAACTATATAATCAGATCGTTACTTTGTTTGTGCTTAAAATTTTATATAAATAAAATGATAGAGGTCTGACATTACGTGCATAACATACGAAAACTACTACATACAGTTCAATTATTGTTTTTAGTTTTATTTCTTAGGCGCTTGATAAAGATCAAAAAAGAAATAATCACGATAGCTTCATTTAAAGAAGTTTTAAAAATCTACAATTTTTATAAGCACTACACATTTAGTGATGTATTTTCTTAGCGTGGAGAAGTGGGGTAATCAGTGTGGACCTTATATGTTTCCTCTGTACGTATAATATAATAGTAGGATAATAAACGACGCCAATGAAGTCGAGAGTATCAGCTAGTTACAAAACAAAACAGTTTAATATAATAAAAAACCTAATATTAAACCCTATTATGAGTAAGACGAGTGATTATTATACCTTAATATACACGTAAAGTATATTATGTATTTATTATTGTTCATAGAGTAGCTGTAATTAGCAAAGTAATGATAACTAACTAGCGGGTTAATTTTAACCAAGATAAAATTTTCCCTCGACTATTATACGTAACTAAAGTAGAAGAACGTTTTCTGTTTCTATTGACTATCGAAAATTAGCATGAAATACTTAATGTGATAGTTTTAGTTACTATTTTTTTACTTCGTCGAGTAAGTAATACGATTTGAGAAGTGGTCTGGAAGTTTCTCGGAAAACTTAAGCAGTAGCATTTCAATGGTTTGGGAGTAAAAAAGTTGACAAACCTTTACCTTTTGCGGTATTTTGAAGTTGCAAAAGTTTGCTGTCACCCTTTGCCGAGCTCGGATATGGAAACATTTTATCACACACAAAAAGCAAAAGTGTGGTTGGACAAAATTAACCTTATCTATTGATTTTACCCAACTTATCACAACAAGTTACTTTTCATCAAGTACGTAGAAATGAGCTTACATTAATAATCTATTTATATTCTTTCGTATAGTAACTAACGTTTATAATAACAGTGATAGAAATAAATTTCAATTAAAGTAAAAGATTATAAAGTAACAATATATCTAAACGTTAATTACACACTCGCATTCCTTAAAGCTAATCAATTATTTGAACATATTATCGTATGAGTACCATTTTTGTATGAATGAATTTTTATACATAAGTTTTTATTATTTTAGTGTTATGACTGTGTTTTTGTTTTAAAATTATGAACATTGTTAATTTTTATTGCTGGGTTTTTTCTTAAGCTGGCAGCCCAGCAACAAAATGTCAGGTAATATGACAGCTTTCATTTGTTATTTTCGCGGGTGTCGATGTTTATAAATTACGAAAAGTTATGGAAGTAAATAAAAATTGAGGACAAGTGGATATTTGTAATTCACATAATTTCCGTGAATAATTAATAAGTAAAATGCAGAAGATACGTTCAGAAATCAATAACTCGTTCAAACTGAACGGGTTTACTATACGTAAAGAGGCGAGTAGTTATTTAGCTGAACAACTATCAAGTCTACCTCCAGCTGAACAACAATCGATGTTGGAGAAACTAACAGCTCATATCCTTCGCCAGTGCATCTCCCAGCCGGTGTTAGAGAAGCACCACGTAGAAGTTGCATACAAAGAATGTTCTGCATTAGGTTTAGAGGAATCTGAAACTGTTATGAACGTTATTGATGCTTTTAAAGTCCCTAAAATATGTTACGATAACGAAAGAAAAAAATTCAGTATAGAGAAAATATCTACGAACCATTTATATGCTGACCCGAAATGGAAAGCGCAGTTTTTGATAGACAGGTATACTTTGATTTTACAACGAACTGTAAGAAACAAATTATTTGCACAAGAAGCCTTACCGTCCTCTGATAAAGATCAGCACTTCCGATTACGAAAAATTGAAGTCTTACTAAGCTCATCCAGTAGAGTTGATCAAGTGATCGTATTAGGAATGTTGGTACAGTTGACCGAAGGAAAATTTTACTTAGAAGACCCCACTGGTAGTGTCTTACTCGATATGTCAGAGACGAGATATCATTCGGGCTTAATTTGCGAATACACATATGTTCTAGCTGAAGGATTTTATGATGACAAAGTTTTTCATGTAATGGGCTTAGTTTTACCACCACCGGAAACTCGAACCACATCATTACCCTATTTCGGTAACTTGAACACATTTGGTGGAAATTCAAAAACTTTATTGAAGAATTCCAAGGCTTTACGAGAGATAGAACTGAAGAATGAAATGGGAATGATCATTTTTTTGTCAGATGTGTGGATAGACACTTTGAAGGTTATGAATAATTTAAAGACATTATTTTCAGGTTACAATGATTTTCCTCCAATAGCGATTGTGTTTATGGGTGAATTTTTATCATGTCCTTACGGTCAAGAGCATAGCACTCAGCTGTCTACAGCATTGACAAGCCTAGGTGAAATGATTCATCAGTATTCGAATTTACGTGACAATTGCAAATTTATTTTCGTACCCGGTCGTTCAGATCCATGTGCAGCAAACGTATTGCCAAGACCACCACTTCCTAGCTCCATAACAAAGAATATTAAGGATAAATTAGGTGATTCAGTGATTTTTACATCAAATCCTTGCCGCCTTCAATACTGTACTCAAGAAATAATAATTTTCAGGCAGGATTTAATGATGAAAATGTGTAGGAATACCATACATTTTCCAGAATCGGGTGATATACCTGATCATTTAGTGAAAACTTTGTTTAGTCAGTGTTCTTTATCACCACTGCCATTGGGCATCCAGCCCGTTTATTGGCGGCATGTTGACTCGCTCAGCCTCTACCCGATGCCGGATTTGGTGGTAATAGGAGATCATTTCCAACCTTACACAAGGGCATATAATGACTGCCAAGTTATAAATCCAGGATCGTTTCCACGGACTGAATTCTCTTTTAAAGTGTACATACCTTATTCAAGGACAGTGGAAGACTCTCAAATACCAAAAGATGATAGTTAATAGGTTTAAATATTCTACATAGTTTAAGCCGTGTATAAATAATGTAAATAGTTGACATCAATATAAAACCTTTATATGTAATCAATATCTTTTTTATGCAGTTTATTGCCACTATGAAGTAATTGAACAATTCTGTGAATACCATATAGAAATTTTGTCAAACTAAAAAATATAACTAAAATAGGGCAAAAGAAATTTTGCTGTTGAATAATTAAAACCTTTTTGTGTAATTTAGTATTTTTGTTATTTAGCGTTTGTTTTATAATTGTTGGTTTTTGGAATAAACAAATCCAAAATATAATAGTACTTTTTTTATTTTATGAATATTATTCCAATGATATAAAAAAAATTCTAGTTTTATTTATGTTTGTGGATCTGTTCCTTTTAGAATATATAAATGACATACTATTTCAAATTATAATAAATGAGCTGCCTGCCCTGGCGTCGTACTGCTTTACTATTAAAAAATATAAGACTAAATTCTCCTTTTACAACACTACCATGTAATGAAATAAAATATTCACTGAAATAGTGTGAATGCATGTTTACCGAACGAAATGAAAAGAAAAGAAAACGAAAAGGAAGTGTAGTGTTCACACTTTGTTGCTTAACAGTTACTGTAATTGATAACGGTCAGGAGCAGATGATCATGTAACTTGGGAACTACATTCTATCAGTATTTTTGAAGACTCTTCTGTCTGACTTAATTTTTATATTAAGCCTTTTTTTTGCCTAATTTTTTTACTTTCTCATATGATTTATCAAACATTTTCCACCACACAAACATTAACCTGACAATTACAAACTCAACAAACAAATTGTAGGTAAATAAGTGCAGTTGTTCTGAATTGATATGATTTCATTTAGTTTTATATACAAAGTAAAATTCATAACTAAAAGTTCATATCTATGAATTAGATAGAAATAAATTACATAATACCAAGTAGAGCTGTTGGTGATAATGTTCATATAAAATTCGTCACTTCCAACTTGGACACTTATAAGCAATTTCACAAGTTACAAAGAGCCTTCTTTGTGGAGAACTTTTCAAACTTTTATTATGGCATTTCTATGTCATAATTCTGATACTTTGAAATGCTAAAAGAAATGTTTGTAAGCAAAATATGTATGGTATAGTTTGAAGTGTTATAGCTACTAATTAATAAATTATTTGTGTATATGTAGGTATAAATATGTTTTCGTGTCTGTTTATTTTATATATTTATGTTGTATTAATGTCTTGGTATACCTACATTTTTTTGTCAAAACTACTGAATAGAATCAGCTTTAAAGAGTGTATATTAAAAAAAAGAAAACAAAAATACAATACAGTATTATTAATATTATTAATTCGAACGCATTATTTATCACTCGAGCTACCAATTCGATTTTAAATATTATTTGAATTGTATATATTAAATATGTAAGGCATATTAAAAAAAAAACTAGCTATTATACAAAGGAACTAAAAAGCTTAATCGCATTTTTTTCAATGTGTATTTTTTTTTTCTTTTTTTATGTTATAGGGGGGCAAACGAACAGGTGGGTCACCTGATGGTAAGTGATCACCGCCGTCCATAGACACTAGCAACACCAGGGGAGTTGCAAGTGCGTTGCCGGCCTTTTAAATATGTGGGCCTCCGGCGCTCTCACTGACCAAACGAAACGCAACAGTGCAAGCACTATTACTTCACGTCGGTTTTCTGTGAGAGGGTGGTACTATCCCGCGCGTCGGGCGAACCGACACATTCATGCTGAAACCAGTAATAGCTTCAGCGTAGGTCTACCACCTACATCGTGTATGGTGACCATCTTGAATTCGCTATTTTGTTTTTATTTATTTTTGTATATTGTCATCAGGACCGAATGAACAGTTAAAGTTGCAAAGGCTTGGGGAACTTGCTCTGATTGCAAGCTAAGTACAAGTTAGTAAAAATAGTAGTATATTTTGTCTTTGTAGGGTAATCTCCGAAATGGCTGAAATGATTTTGTCAAGATTTTTACTGGCAAATAGAGTAATTTTAACAATATTATCTAGGTTGTATATTATAACAATTATACAAGGAGATTAGTTAGTAATTCAACGATTAAACAGAGGTTATAACTTAAAATAGTTAAACGATTATATACAATTTAGTTCAGATAAAAACCGCAGTTCCCATGAGACACCATTTTCATTTAGTTCATTCATTCAACCATGTAGTATAATCAAAAGAATACGAGTAAGATTCCATTTTTTTTTTTGTAGAAATTTTAAAATAAAAATATTTATTTTCTATACTTAATAAAAACTGACACACAGGTTTATAAATAACCATTTCTTAATTTACTTTATAAGAAAATAATAATGATTTTTTACATGAAAATTCTAAATTTATTCAGCTGCAGCACACTTAGTGTACCACCATCTTCAACTCTATTATACAAAACGTTTCTATTCTGCAAACTTTTATCTTTCAAATTTCATTCTATCTTTACATAAAACCTTGCACTAATTTAAAGAAATAATTTAATCAAGTATATTCGTTTAGACTAATAACATTACATTTAAATAGTTGGTATTTTAATTTAAAAACGAAAGTTATGTAGTTTTATCGCTCCGCTTTAAATTTGTATATTTTTATATACGAAGCTTTATACAGTACTCTTTTTAGATATATACGTCTGTCTATTTCTATATATACTTCAGAACTACTGGAGCGTATCGCAACAGGATTACGTAGTTTTTTTTTTTTGTAGATTATTCTAGGCTTATTATTTTTTGGGTACGATTGGTCCTTTGCCATTTTGTAAGGCCAAACACAGCGGGCGGGATTTAGTTAGTACAGTTATATGCTATTTTTATAATTTGTTATTCCTGATTAATACGTATGCTATTTGCAAATATTAAATTAAATGTAGATATTACTTCTTTGCAAAAACTAAATAACCCTGTTTCGGAGATATTTTTCACTATCATTTGTGTGTTCGATAATGCTATTGGCTCGAGACTTGTCAAAATGCGTTTCTAAACAAATAAACCAACCATAAACTGCTTTTTTTTTCGAACTAACTACACTGTTCACTTGGGAAGGCCTCTACAGTTTCACCGGACTACGCCGATAAACTGCAGTCAATTCGTAACTGCCCAGTAATGGGGCATTTGTCTATGTGATATTTGATATACATTTTTGTTTGAGGTTATGTGGAAACTAACCTAAAAACATTTAACTACTGTGAAATATTAAAATGCTTTTAGCACGCATTATATATTTTTGCATGGTGGTAGGGTCTTTTCTAAGCCCGCGTGGCTAGCTTCGATCCTCAATTTGAAAAATTGCATACTTTTATGAATTGGATTGATTTTTTATCACTGAATTACCGATGGGGTGGAAGAGAGTTAGATGTGTCACAAGCTGAACGCTTAGGCTGATCGCGCCTCTCTATCGCTTGGTCCGCGCTCTCGGCTCAGCACGTTCTGCTCTTGCGGAACGTAACAATGAGTCATGCTATTTCGTGCGCGCAGCCGTTTAAAAGACGTTATCACGTCAAAATCATGTTAAGTTATCCAAGTCATTAAAAGAAAATTAAAGAGAAATAAAGATCTTACGGTTGGCTTTCTCCCATTAGCTACAGATCAGGTGATTTGTCTCAAGTCAAAACTTTCACCTTAAACTTCCGTGAAGTAGATAAGATATAGTAAACTTTTTCCTTCCTTAGAAATTTATTGTTATTATCCGTTGTTATTGCCAGTAACTTTGTTATCTACTATGTCTATTTAAAAAAAAAAAACTTAATTTATAACATTGTCACTCTTCGCGTCTACCTGTGTATTATTTAGAAGTATTGCATTCTAAATTACGCAATGAATTTTCGAATGAATATTGATGTAATATAGAAATTAAAAGGTATCAAAGATATTGTTATTATTAGATTCAACAATCGTACACCTCAGTGAAAGTCTTAAATTATGGAACATTCGTAAAATACACTCGAGCTCTTTGACATTTCGAGTTTCCCTTTGAATTTGTTTCGGCTTCGACGGTACAATGAGATTCCGAATTTCGTCGCCGAGTCACGTATAAAATCTCTAATGACCTTTGGAGCGCACTTAAAAAATATTTGGAGTAGTTATTTGATTAAGTGTACTTGGGTAATGTATTTGGTATGTTTAAATAGACTATGTAATTATTGTCATTCTAAATTTGGTAGGCTATAAATATTACCTTAAGTAATACAATAAAAGCTAATTTAAATTTGTCTCTGTGTTCGTTACACTATCAAAGCGTGATTTCACGAAGTAATCGTAATGAAATTTTGTATATACGTTGACACGAATATAGAAAAGGACACGGGGAAAGTACCTTAAAAAATTGTTCCCGAAGGATAGCATAATTATACACAAACGCGAGCGACGCCGTGTGCAAACGCTAGTAAGCTATAAGTAAATATCAACTTAAAAGTTTTAAGTATTATATTACTTAAAATACTACTCAAGTTTATTAAGTAACAGGAAGAATATAGCGACATTAGAAAATGAAAAATACGACGCTTTAATAAACAAGATTTCCTTGTCCTAACACAGACAGGCACGTTCAAGTTTATTGTCGGAGAGAGAGAGAGAGAAAAAATACAATAAATTCGCGATCTTTCAGCGGACGAGTCGTAAATCTATCAAAAAGGAGGTTTGCGGTAAAGCGAGGATTAATTCAGACGGTGCGTCTCGGACCGCGTCGAAAACTCCTTGTTATATTTAATCTGATATAACATCCGACTTTAAAAAGGACTAGCTTCTCAATTCAGATAGATTTTTTTAATATTTGTTACCTTAGAACTACGTCATTGATAAACCGGTTTGAAAAAATATTTTTGAAGTGAAAACTCCTTTAGCATCGTTGAGCGATTTTTGGTATGGTAAAAACTTATGGGTTCGCGTCACCGACGACGTCGACATGCTCGTGACGTATGGCGTTTATGTCAGATAAGCGATGCGTAGTATAGCGGTCTGTGCACATGTCATATTGATATTTTGTATTGCGGTCAAAGTGTCAAGAAGTAGAATTAAAAGGAATTTATGTAATCATTTTTAAGAGTCTACAGAAACGGTTAGTGTCGAAACGTGGTACACTGTATTTATTCCATTGTAGATATGTGTTTGATTAGTTCTATGTATGGTCGTAGTAATTTACGTTCACAAAAATAAACCCTACAATATACATACATTCATATGCTTTCATTTCTAATAAAGAAATTTCTCTTTTCAGGTAAGTGGTGGCGGTGACTAATCAATTTGGTATGATTAGTTATAAGAACTAATCTTTGTTCTTACATGAAATACGTTCTAGTCTTCGATAAATTAATATTATATGACTGGGATTAAATGAAATTTCTTCGGTTCACCACGTACTTCTTGATCTTGTTTCATCCAATTAGAATCGACACAATATGTTTTCTTCATTCATGTTATGAACTAAGGAATCGGCTTTATGTTTTACGACCGGCCGCCAGCCAGTCGTCAGCCTTGGGATCTCCTTGTTTGTTTACATTCGACGAAAGACAAATACCTATATACTATCATTGCCTTTTAGACTTTCTTCTAATACCTTACAAATATCTATATCTATCTTCTATATATATATACTAGTAGGCCCGGCGGACATCATCCTGCCCTGATAATAAAAAAAATATACTTATGTGCATGAAACGCTTAAGGCGGCTTGACTTGTTCCGATTCTTTCAACAATTATCATTATATTTCAACCAATTTACAAAAAAAACCTTGACAAATCATATACCTAAACCTTTCCCGTGAACTGCTCTATCTATTGTTGAAGACCGCGTTACAATCCGTTCACTAGTTTTAGAGTTTATCGCGAACATCCAGACAGACGCGGCGGACGACTTTGTTTTATTAAATATTTCGTTTAAGTTGGACAATTAGTGTTTTTTCATTGAATTTTCAAAGCGATGATACTTTGATTGGTATATATTTATCCTTTAGTTGTCGCGACGTTATACATATGATATAATAAGTAGATGTATACCTAAATATGTGTTCTGCGCATGTACATTCAGAGCGTACAAAAAGATTACCAAGACTGTAAGATTTTAAGGTTTTTTTGACGTAATAACGGCTAATAAATCGAGGAACGCCGGCTGCACGCATGAAAAGCATAACTTATTGTCACGTTCCGCCTCAGCCGAGCATGCGAGCGAAAGCGCGGAACTAACGATAGAGAGGCGCGATCGGCCTAAGCATTCGGCTTGTGACGCATCACAACCTACACGTGAACTGTTTTGACAATTTTTTAAAGTGAAATGAAAAGTGAATGTGGCTTCTACTGCTGATACTGTTCTCATCTCTGGGCCGGAGCTCACCAATGCCATCTACTTCCTTTTGTCCGAATCCAACGGAGAGCGACTCGAATCGTTGACGACCGGGTGTTTTCCTCAGGGCTCGACACTTTGGAGCTTCGTAGAGATGTTGCGTCACTTTGCGTCCTTTACAAAATCTACCACGAAGAGTGTTCTGAAAAACTGTTCGGATTGATACCTGCTGCTGAGTTTTATTACCGAACGACTTGGCATACAATGAAATTCCATCAGTGTTATCTCGATGGTTGGAAGTCGTACTGTGTGGTTCTCACGTGCGTTTTCCCCCACGTACGTCAGCATTCTGGAATGAACTCCCGGCGGCAGCGTTTTCGGACCAATACAACCCACGGCCCTTCAAGGAACGAGCCTACTCCTTCCTCAAAGGTCGGCAACGTATTTGTGATGCCTCTCGTGTTGCAGGCATCTATGGGCGGCGGTGATAACTTACAAGCAGGTAACCCGTCTGTTCGTTTGTCTCCAATCGCATAA
This sequence comes from Antheraea assamensis, assembly GCA_035772565.1. Lineage (NCBI taxonomy): Eukaryota > Metazoa > Arthropoda > Insecta > Lepidoptera > Saturniidae > Antheraea > Antheraea assamensis. The sequence continues at coordinate 2,815,187 of JAQQSE010000107.1, forward strand.
AAAAAAACAAACAATCAAATGCGGCAAAAGGTATGCAATTTTTCATGAATGTTTTCTTATGACGCTAGTAGTCACGTAAAATTATCACAGACAACAATTTTAGTTTTACTTTAGTTTTGTTTCTGCCATTGTCAGGTAAGTAAAAGTATTATAAGTGTATTGTGATAATTATCGTGTTTTGACAAGGTGGTAACTCGCTTATTAGAACTTTCCATGGACTTTTTGCCACATGTCATGTTCCGTGGTATTATTTCGTATCCACTTCACTTCTGCACAATGATCGAGTTATATTAACTAAAATGCCAACAATATTACAAAATATAATGTCAAATAAGATAAGATTATAAATAAATAAAAAAATTGTATGTACTTATATACACGCGTTAGAAGTTATACTTCTTTGGCGTAACAAGGTAAATATCTTTTCAAAACTTTTATCTTTCGCCTTATTCTACGTTTATAGAAAAAACGACACTAACAATAGAAAAAAGGTATTTAATACATACATTTTTTTTTTGAATAAAATGTTGTGTATAGCTAACTTCAGGGTGTCGGTTTTTCGTGACGGTGTGCGCGCGCATCGTAAAAATTTACTCTCATCATTTTCCCCTAACGCGCCAAAAGAAGTACAATTTCAATAAAAGTTATATCATGACAGACTAAGAATACGCCAAAAACTCATATTCTAAGGTTGTAGGGGGCATTTAATGCTAACGGTGGAATTTATTTTAGTATACGTACCTATCTAAGTATTTTCAAAATGAGAACCGAATTCACCGTCGCTTTATTTCAGTTAAGTATAAATATGAAATAACTATCCCTGAATGTTATGTTAAATACGAGTAAGAAGAGAGCCTTTGGAAAGTTGTACAAGTTTGTTAAAGTCAACGTCAAGTTAAATAACTTAATAACAGCGGTCGCGGGATATAAGTTTAAAGTTTAAAATATTCCTGAATTCAATTATAAATACTTCTGTTTTATTACCACACTAGTTTGTAACCGCGACTTCTTTTCTCGTTGAAATTCTTTTGTTGTTCCAAAGAAACGAGTTATCTTAATTATTATTATGAAATTATATTTATATGAAAGATAATGTTTGAAAAATCGTACGAAAAAGAGAAAAAATTTAATTAAAAATGTTTCCACATACAAAAGTGAGTAAATGATACAAAAGACAATAGGGTTTTTCATTACACGGGCGGGCATACTGCAAAAGGAAGATTAGTTATTTAGTATACCCGTATGAAACCGCGGTGGACAGCCAATAGAGGATAAATTCAAATTTCAAAGCCCATGCCAGTGATAGGTAAAGTGTACTTTGACAACAACGATACCTAAAATTGGTTCTATCAGACAGAAACCAGAAGAGTCGCCAGTGTTCCGCGAATTTATTAGGCTTATCACTAGCCAGCCAGTTTGGCTTTTAAGTAATGTACCTCGTACCCAGTTTTTTTTTGTTAATCTCAAATTGCTGAGGTTTATTTGTTACCCATAGTGATTATATAAAATCTATAGATGGAAAGAGATTGTTTGATTTTTTAACTAAGCAAAATAACATTGATAGATAGTTTGTTTTTGACGTAATGTTGAACATCTAAAGTTATGTCACGGCATATTAAAATATAATCAAGTGGCTAGCACTAAATGTGACATTTATATTATATCTGTTGGGCGTTCGTTAGTATGATTCTCTCTCCGATTCTTCGAACAGAGCGTGCTCATGCCGACGACCGTGAATTCAACGAACACGTCGCCGTAGACGGGTGGTCAACTCCGCTCTCGTACATCCACAGCGACACCCTTTAGCGGCGTCTTAAGCCTAGGGACGGTAACCCGAAGTGGAATTGCCGAGCACGTTATTAATTCGTCACACATACAACAGTGAATCCCATATAATTGCAAACATACAGTAGGTACATAGGTACAGTAAAGGATCTTCATTTTCTTTATTGGTTAGTTATTCTTAGCCAAAATAGACAGATCGAAATATGCGTTCGTGTGGCACATGTGTACCTTGTACATACGTGTCTCCCTAACTTATACATGTATGGTTAACTTAGCTCGCATGGTTAGTTTAGTTCTATTCAAGGGAACAGTTCAAGTTGAGGTTCAGCCGTTTTACGGCGACCCTGAGCTAGTTGCCATCCTGCCGAGTGCCTTAAGCGCTCGCCTAATAAGCCTGTTGGAGCGCTGAGGGTCAACAGTAGTTATTGAGTTGGAAAAAAAACTAGTACGATTCATTTTTGTTTCGTATTCGTAACATACGCCCTTACTACCCTGGCTTATATTATAAACTAGTTATTTCTCGTGGCTTCGCTCAAGTTAAGGCAAATTGAATGTATCCTTCGAGAAAATTACTGATTTTCTTGATGAAATAACGATTTCGACGCCTCGTATCTATCTATATATTATATTATATATATATATATAAGCGAAATACCACTGACTGACTCATCACGATTTCTCTGAAACTGTATGCCCGATTGACTTGAAATTCATCATAGTTATTCCTTTTGCGACGTAGACGCTCACTAAGAACGGATTTTAGTTAAAACGTATCCTAAATACATTTTTCAGTTAAAATTAAATATTCTCCTACAAACACCGACAGTCCCTGACATTAGACAACCGTTGTTATAGTAACCAATAATATTATAGCCGTGGTAACATGTTTATTTTTAGGGGTGTGCAAATAACGCTCGAATCGAACCGTATCGAATAATGATGTTAAAATCGAATTTTGAATTGAAAATTCGATCTATTCCTATATTTTTTAAAATAAGGTAGTATTATTACTCTAATAGTTATAGGAAAAGTTACAACATTTTTCACTATTTTATTAATTCAAATTAAGCTATCATTTAAGCATCAAAACTGAAATGTTTTGTAAAAGAACTTTAATTTACTATGCAATTCAGTTCTACAATAATAAATTTCTATTCGTGAAAATATTTATTAAAAATATACTTTCTCCCTTAAATCTAAATAATTTTATAGAATTTCAATTTTAACAAAATATTGATAGAAATAGCCGAATTACTTTATTAAAAAAAAAAACAATATTTTTCTAATTTCATATTTTAACAGGTTTCTAGAACTTTGTGCTCTTATTTTTTATCACATACATAAAAAAATAGTTTTAAACTTTAGCGCCCTAAATTCGTTAACAACTAATAAGGTACAAACGTATAGCTTTTACTATATTGGAATATTTTATATGGTCATTTATAAATTAAGAAATCAATCATAGTTCATAAAGGAAATTGTCAGTGCCGTATTAAAAAAGACATTTTGAAATAAAAATAAATGACATTTAATTTCTTGAATTTGAAATTATTACTTTTTCCCGCCACTTTTTGGACAGAAATAGAGATACAGCATTTTTTAATGCACTCAATAGCTGGTGTCGACTGTGATGACGTCACTGGTTAATTCGTAACAATCTGTAGTTCATGCTTATTTGACGCATAAATGAAACTATTTGAATAATCCGAATAGTTCGAATTATTCGTATGTTCAAATTGTAATTCGAATACTATTATTCGGTACGATTTGTTATCGATTAATGCGCATATTTGCACACCTCTATTTACTTTGTGTTCATTGAATTAGTAAGTTGTCATTAAAAAATGACATTTTAGGTCAATATTATTTAGAATTTTATATTTGCAATCTATAGATATAATAAAAATGAGGTGTCTATATGTAATATTAAAATTTCTACTTTTTACTGACTGGATATGAAATTGTATAAGCAAGTTACTTACAGTAAAAATCATTTATTTTTTAATTTATTTTAGACGGAAATTTTACTAGTAGAGAGTGGAAATTGGAGGCTATGTTATTTTAGACTAGCTGTGACCCGTGATTTTTTCCTGTTCAATGTGAAATTTCTATATCAATTCGACCAGTTTTAACGAGACTTTCACTGACATATAACTAAAGTAATGAGACCTAACGTGAGCTATTTTATTATCAACTAGCTGTTACTCGCGATTTTATCAGTGTGGAATATCTGAAACTATTAAACCGATTTTCACATGACTTTCACTAGCAGGTAACTGAAGTTATAAAAATTAACTTAGGTTATTTTATTTTAGACCAGCTGTCACCCACGATTTCTTTCTCCTGAAATTTAGCAAAAGTATGTGTTCACTGTAAGCATGTGCGTAAGGCGTGCACTGTACAGGACTCCAAGAGTTAATATAATTATATTTCATATATTTGTATGTAATTTACTTAATTTGTCTTTTGTCAATTTGGAGGCCATTTTGTTTTATTTACTGCGCTCGCGTCTACATAACATATTAATCAAAGCTCCGGGATGTTGGCCCCCCATTTTTCGTGCAACGATTTGAAAATTCGTAGACGGTATGGCCATCGATTTCCCATTTTTGTCAACATTGTAATTTTTTTTGTCCACCTCTTTGAAAAAGTTATGAAGATTTAAATTGCGTGGCCCGGCGTCCGAAAAATCTTTATAAAATGGAAAATATTACGGTGGATTCTTGAAGTATGTAATTTGCCCACTTTTGCCCATCTTTTACTTTTTTGACCAGGACGGAAAGGGGGGAAGAAAAATTGAGGAATCGAGAATATTGGAATGATGTAATTGAATCTATATATTTCGCCGACGTTTGAATATTTTTTACTTATTTAAAAAGTCAATTTTAAGGGGTAAAAATTGGAGGGAAAAGAAAAATTGAGGGATCGAAAATTTTAAAATGATGCATTTCAATCTACTTAGTTTGCCCACGTTTGCTCATCTTTTACTTTTTTGAGAAGTCAATTTCTAAGGGGTAAAAATTAATATTCTAAATAATATAATTCTATATAGTATAATACATATTGAACGTACACGTTACATATCACACTAGGTGGCGCGTGTCATACCTATAAATGTTTTTAAAAGAGCATTTCTCTAATTCTGCATCTTTCACTATTTCATATTATTTTAATACAATTTAAAAAAGGCGTGCGAAGCTGCGGGTATCAGCTAGTAATTTTATATACACGTTGTCATAAGTACAGAATGGAACACAAAAAAAAGATGCACCGTTTCCGATGTATATGTAAAAGCTAGTGAGAAATAAACGTTTTTGTTTCTAAAAACAAATAACTCTAGGTATATGTCGAGGACATAATTACACGGACGTTTTAGTTATTTTGAAAATTGAGTCATGTTAAAAATCAATTTCCATGCTATATTAACAGACTTCAGCGCACTAACGGCTGGCGATGGCAGAGTCTTGATTGGCTTCAAGCGCTCTCTTTAATTAACTATAGCGCAGTCTTCATGGCTTCACGGTTTGGAAGCTTTAATTTTTAATTACTTATCACAAATTGAAAGACGTAATTCATTTATTCACATATCTATCTACTAAATAAAGAATTTTCGTTGTTATAGTAAAAAGGTCTTTAATCTTCTTTTTTTATTTAGCACGGCAAAGTTACTGCACTATGCTTGATATTAAGCACAGTAGAATCCAAAAACAACAGCGACCACCGCGAGACAAATAATCTAACGCCAGTCGCTGCTGTCATGCCGGCCTCCGTAAAAATATCTATTGACGTTCAAAATCAACATCAAAAAATACTTCACTCAATTTAGGGCCTAAGAAGGCGCTTATGGACGTCAAAATGACCACCGGTTCGGAAAACCCAGTCGTCGAGAAGAACCGGCAAGAAGCTCGTTGGGGTTTATCTTTTTAACATGTATATTTAAAATACATTACACGTTACAATCGTTTGTAGTGGATACATAAGGAGGAGTCAATTCCTTACATCACCATCGTTCACTCTATAATAACCCTTTGACACCAAAACCCGCTTGATATGGCTTTTAAACTTACAGTTTACTTGCAGTTATGTTGAGGGTCCCCATGTCGTAAGAAGTAGGAAACACTGGCCGGGAGATTTTTCCACAGCTTCACGGTTCGGCAAAGATAAGACGTTGCGAACTTTTTAGTTAGTGCCCAGAGATAGAATTTACCGTAAAACTGTTGCTCCAAAGCCCAGCACGCGTGGTTCTGTTGTGGAAAGAAGAGGAAGGGATTAAATTGTATAGCTAATCAGAACACTCGCGGTGATACAGACGGTAGAACATGCTCAGTGAAGCAATGTCCCCGCGTAAATAAAGCGACTTGTTTGTTTGATATATTTCAATAATGTTTTTAGCAATGGATTAAACCGCAGCGTGCTACAGCAAACTTTGCAACCGTGAAATCTCCAATTATAAAGATCATTGTCTGCCATATTATATTTACTATGTAAACATAAGGAGGGTAATGACTGAATGAGATGAAACGGGGCTAAAGTGAGACGAGAGATACGGATCTATCGGGAGGGCAGGAAGCCGCAGTTGTTTGCTTTCCGGCTGTAGTCACGATAAGGAAATCGAATTTTAACGTGTATCCATTTTCTGCCAGATTTAGTCGCGTTTACGTGTATTACTCGATATCCCTCAAGCTGTAACAGTGTTTATTTTAAAATTATATGATTGATATGGAATTATTATATGATATTTTAAACTACGATATGAATTGTCCCGAACTCTTGACCAGGATTCCCTTTGAAATACCCACGAAAACGACTCGTAAGCCGCGGTTACTTGCACCACAACCAGTTAAACATAACTATGCAAAGAACTCTGTTTTACAGAGATGTTTTAATGTATATGACACACGAAATTCCATTATCTTACTATTGTCATCCACTAGAAAACGAATTGTATCGTGTAATGTATTTTACATATACTTATACATCACTACATATTATAAAACAAAGTCGTCCACCGCGTCTGTCTGTCTGTCTGGATGTTCGTGATAAGCTCGAAAACTACGGAACGGATTGTAATGCAGTCTTCACCGATAGATAGACTAATTCACGGGAAAGGTTTAGGTATATCACTTGTCAAGGTTTTTTTGTAAATTGGTTGAAATATAATGATAATTGTTGAAAAAATCGGAAAAACTCAAGCCGCCTGGCAGCTTTCGTCGGAAACGCTGCCTAATCCATTTGAGATATTAGAAAACAATACATACTGAGATATTCTATTTTTATAGAACTACAAAAAAGTATGCATTGGCATATACCTATCTTTTAAAAATAGCTTACTATACTCATATATATACTAAAAATGGTGACATATAATTAGGTAATTGGAAGGCTATTTAGACGGGTACAGTATTAATTCTTATTCAATTAAATGCATTAGTTACCTTAAGCACAGTGCACATAAGTATATTTTTTTTAATTATCAGGGCAGGACAACGTCCGTCGGGCCTGCTAGTATATGTTAAAAGATAAACTCCATCGAGTTTCTTATCGGTTCTTCTCGATGACTGGGTTGTTTTCCGAACCGGTGGTAATTTTGACGTTCATAAGCGCTTTTATTAGGGCCTACATTGAATAAAGAATTTTTGATTTGTACCCATGGTAACATGTATGCAAATATTACGGTATGAAAGTGTTTACAGACAAACAATGTTGTAATAACTATTAAAAAATATAGGGTGGATGATATTTCCGCTTTGAATTCGAAGTAATCTCCACCCTAATTTTTTAAGATGGATTTGCACAAAATAACGCCTTCATCGTAAATTATTATTAATTTATTATGACGAATAATAAAATGCGTGTGAAGTCGCGGGCAGAGCTAGTGTGATAATGTAAAATTTAATAAACTTTCGTTTGAATTACAGTAACCGTGTCTAACATAACAAGCTTAGCATAGTTTCCTTTGGCAAACTTCAGCGTACAGTTTGCTGCATATACAATATACATGTTTTAACTTAGTTCCGTTCGCTTAACTAAGTTACTACTCAACTTGTGTACGGAGTCTATAAGTTAATGTAAAGTTTTAACTGATTTCAAACTTGTGTGGAACGGAGGCGTCTTTTTAGTTCGATTGTGGCGTGGAGTTAATAAATTAGCTTGTGTAGCTTGGAAATATAAAATATAATAGAATGCATCGTGTCTACCGTCTGTGTTGTTGCGCTGAAGTCGTTTTGCCAATCAGCCTCTTGGATATAAAGAAGCGGGAACGAGATGGCATTATACAACGCACGAGAGAGAACGGGATACATGTATATTTGACAGGATCGTGATTACTCATAAGCCATCGAACGACTAGTATAGCCATATTTAAATGTAATGTTTAGCTAACCTTTGTCGGCTCTTGAGAAAAAACTTTCGTCAAAATAATGTCAACTATACTCGAATATATTATTGAAGAGATCTCCTTAATTGGTTCGTTCTTAGTACATTATTTTTTATTATTTTATTTGCGTAGTCAATGTTCTTTTTTTTCGAGAGTATTCTAATAATAATCTTGATGAGAATTGATGATTTTTTTTTATCAAAAATTTAAAAATCAGAAAATAAAATCACTAAGGGCGAAAACAATTATATAGATATAACTCAAATAATGTCTATGAGTATCACTGTCAAGGTTTTGATGAAATATTCAATTTTATACGAATTTCATTTCGAGAAAGTTCTTTTCATAAGGCGCAAACATTATTTATATTGGTAACAGAATTTAATGCTCGCGTAATGTTTGTTGTCATCACCATGTATAATAAATTCGAGCCACTTAAGCGCCGTTTACACGGAGCGGATTCACTCGCAACCGTCAGACTATTGTGAACAGCGAGCAAATAAACTCTCTTTAGGAATCTATATACAATTAGATGAAAACGAAAACACTTCAGTATTTTGTTATCCTGTTTTTCAACCGACTTTCTTGGTTTTCTTTAAGTAAAACCGTTTTTATATAGCTTCAAATTTTTTCGTCCATTTATCGGAAGTCGCATTACAGCCGGCTGCAAAGTAAAGGTATAGTCAAAGGCGCTCGGCAGAGCAGCCAAGGCAAATATGATGGCGCCCATGGCTTATTTGAAAATAATTAAGTGATTTTAATAAATATTGTACTCAGTTTTGAAAATGCTACGATACGAAAAAGAGTTTCACTTGCATCGTGGTTTCATAAAACCACACATTTTTTTAAGAGATAACTTCTTAGGCCACTTTCAGCGATTTTTGGTACGAAAAAAACTTATGGGTTTGCGTCACCGACATGATCGTGACGTATTGTGTTTGCGTCAGACTAGAAACGCGTAATGTAGCGGCCTTTGTAAACGTAATAAATTTGATATTTTGTATTGAACATATGTATGAGACATATATAATTAGACTAATGTTAATAACTTCAAGTTACAGATTATAAAATTTTAATAATACAGACTATAATTGATTTAAAAATTCAAAAAAGAACACAGATATCCTTTTGTCGGCATTCTTTATGACCGTCTCGACTTTTTCTCATTTAGTAGCTATTCACGAGTTTTAATGCTATCATAAAGAAAGCCCTCTTTTTCCATCACATGAAGTCTTGCGAATGACCTAAAGCTTTTGGTAAAGGAAAACTTCGTGATGAAACTACCATGCTATCACCCTCAAGTCGAAAATCTGTCGCCAAGCACCTACAGGTGTGTTCCAACAGTTTCACTTGAGACCAGATCCCTCTAGATTTAGCGTGTTTGTCCACCTTGAAACACAATGTTATTTAAAAAGAACATATGAGATTGTGGTCAAACGTCAAAACCTATAGAGCATTACAAAACCTGTTCATTTTCTTACTATTTGCAATTAAATATAAAAATACCTTAATGTATACATTTTCGGTATGAGTCTGTTGTTGAAATCTGCGTTATCGCAAAAAAAGTAGTGTATACGTTATGTACACGCGTTAGAAGTTATACTTTTTCGGCGTAACAAGATAAAAATCTTTTCAAAAATTTTATCTTACGCCTTATTCTTCTACGTTTGTAGAAAAAACGACACTAACAATAGAAAAAAGGTATTTAATACATACATACTTTTTTTGAATATAATGTTGACTATAGCTAACTTCAGGGTGATGGTTTTTCGTGAGGGTGTGCGTGCGCATCGTGAAAATTTACTCTCATAATTTTTCCCTAAATGTACTATCTCTCACTTCCTTCTGAATATTTTTTAACATTCATGTTCTATTAAGGTCTATGCCACGATAACGTCTACCGACTAACAAATGAATACAATTATAGTACGGCGTCCACACGTTACGTGTGAACGGAGCTTGCAGAAGGCGGTTGATGTTGGCGTGACGCGTCGCGTTGTCGAGCTTATTTCGCAACTCTTTGTCGACTTTTCAACGGGGCCCGGTATGACGCCATAGCCGCTTGTTTCGACTGTCGTGTTTTTTGTATACGCTCTTTTTCATTTGTCTCGTGTATTTTCGTTAGGTTCTTTATTTAAATTGTTTTTGTATAATCGATGATATGTCTGTTAGTGACAGTATAACCTTTGATCGATTTAAGTCATATCGACACAATACATTTGCTTTAACGACTCGATGCTTCATAGCTTCCATATGTATTTTTTATATGAACGTCGAAAATACCGCCAATCGGAAAAATAATCCAGGCATCAAGAAGAATCGGCATGAAACTCGACCGTTCCATCCGTGAAGTTTATGCTTTTATCACAGATATTAAAAAAAAAAAAATTAAGTTATAGTTGTTTTCAGTGGATACAAGGGAGTCCTTTGGATTGTCCAAAATCAGAAAGGATAAGTTCCATACAAACGAATGTAGACCTCATGAGGTACAGGTACACAGATTGGTCTCAGCATAATCTTAAAAAAATACCCGATTTATTACAAACATTTTGAAAAAAAAATTTTTTTTTAATTATATTATAGGGGGCAAACGAACAGGTGGGTCACCTGATGGTAAGTGATCACCGCCGTCCATAGACACTAGCAACACCAGGGGAGTCGCAAGTGCGTTGCCGGCCTTTTAAATATGTGGGCCTCCGGCGCTCTCACTGACCGAACGAAACGCAACAGTTCAACCACTGTTACTTCACGTCGGTTTTCTGTGAGAGGGTGGTACTACCCCGGGCGAGCCGACCCATTCATGCTGAAACCAGTAATAGCTTTAGTGTAGCTCTACCACCTACAACAATTATGTCTTGTAAAATTATTATTTTTGTGTAAAATATATTTTTAAATAAATTCTTCATTTGTACAGACTTGAAATTTACAATGTACGATGTCGTGAAATAAAAAAAAATAATTAAAAAAGATAATCCGCCATTTTGAGATTTGGGTCTTAAAAAATCAGCCGAAGTAGTTAATCCACGTAATACATTTACCCCTAGTGGCAACTAATAAGCCCAATGAGTTTATCGGATTATACGAGGCGAGACCACGATGTCGCCCGATCGTTTCCGATCTTTGCCGAAGTAAAATCAATACCATGCATAGATATGTGATAATTGAATGTAAGCATACAGCTTTCAGAACATAATGATGGTGCCGTGGTAGCGTGTTCGGACGTTACGTCGGAGGTCGTGAATACGAATATCTTCATGTATACAATATTAAAGAAAATAACAGACCGATTGACAGACATATCGACAGCCTAAATTACTAAAGTTAGGATTATGAAAATTAACATGCAGATACCCATCAATTTTCAACTAGGGTATATGAAACCCGCGCGTGGAGGTCTACGTTTGTTCACGGTTGAATGGGCTAAAGAGAAGTTTTCACTTCAAAAATATAGGCATTAATGCTTCCTCTGAAACAGGGAATAATCTCGTACTCCGGTAAATAAGGTAAGCAAAAACCCCGTACATTTTAACGCCCGTATAAATTGTAACTCCTCTGGCGTTAATGGTTGTTTTAAATTGTTATGTTGGTAACGCGCAACGAAAATTTTGCTTGGACGATTTACTCGGAAAGTACAGAGGGTAAGGCAAAACTTGTGGATAACATTTCTTGTCGAACTTGTTACTTACCGCGGTACCGTCTGCGTTCTTAACCAGACGTAAAACATTTAAATAAAACTTTGCGTTTATTTTTCACTAGCTGTTGGCCGCAGCTCCGCATGCGTTTATTTTTGTAATTGTGAATTACTTCTTATAAGATCAGCTATCTGTTAGTGAAAGTTTCGTGAAAAATGGTTCAAACGTTTTGGAGATAGTACTGTAAACAAAGCCATGGGTAAAAGCTAGTCTAAAATAAAGTAGCCTATGTCACCCGCTGTAATTATAACCATCCGTCAGTGAAATGTCTGTCAAAATCGGTCCAGCCATTTCGGAGATTACCGGGTAATACATACATACAAACAGACAGACAGACAGACAAATATTTTAAAAATTGTATTTTTGTTATCAGTATCGTGTATACGTTCATATCCAATCAGTAAAAAGTCGTTATTTTTATATTACATACAGACACTCCAATTTTTATTTATATGTATGTATGTATAGGGTATAGATGAAGACAAATAAATGTTTCGTAAAATTGGATTCGTAATCGGTCACCTTTAATAATGACAGTGCATTCATTCCACAAGAGATTCTTTTATATTTTATTGATGAGCCTTTCTATAGAACTTAGATAGAAACATAGTTTTTTTTTACACGGTAGTCGTTTAAGAAAAGAATAAGCGATAATTACTTTAACAGTTTCACAGGATGCGGCTGTCGCCATCTTGCGGCTGGAGTGCCATTTCCGGTTCCCTACGACTGTGCCCGCGTAATTCACGCCGTTCTTCTATTGTTCATAATTATTTTCTTTCTCTCATCGCAATTTCATACAATGAAGTTTTTATTATAACACTGGCAGGCACGGCGGACGTAGTCCTGCCCTGATAACAAAATGTATATACTTATGTGCATCAAATGCTTAAGGTAACTAATGTATTTAATCTGATATGTATTAATACTGTATCCGTCTAAATAGCCTTCCACTTAATTCATTTTACGTGACGATTTTTTAGAAGATAGATGGGTATAATAAATATATATTATTTAATTTAATATTATTTTATACTTTTAGTATTATTTTATTTAATAAATATATATTTTGAATAGGGTATAACAATAGAAAAAAGATATTTAATACACACATACATACTATTTTTGAATAAAATGTCGACTATAGCTAACTTCAGGGTGTCGGTTTCCCTAACGCGCCAAAAGAAGTATAACCTCAAAAATAATTATTTGCGAAGCTATTTTCACCAATACATTATCAATTTATACTCAATTGAGTATAACATTTAGGTAGACAATTTAACATAGATAAAAATTACCTTTTAAAGTGTACCATTTTCAAAAATATCTTAGAAGATATCTTAGGTTTAACATTATGCACTAAAAAAATTGTTTTTTGATTGTGCAATATGATTTACAAAAATTCTTTGATTTTGATGTACTAACATTGTCAAAGCACCGAAAAGTGGATCGGATAGTTAATTATTATGTGTCTAAATCGTTATAACTCTTATGACGTCAGTGAAGAGAGTCAGAACACTAATATAGTATATCTATATATAATGAAAATCAGTTTTTTCGACGTCCTAAACATATCTAAACTACTGAGCATATATATGGGTATAAGTGTAGCACCATTTCAAGCGAAATATTTCGCAGAAGGTTCTAGGCTATATATGTTTTTTATGAGTTCGATTGACCTTTTACAATGCTTTTTAATGCCCAATAAGACGGACGAGAATCAACTGGAATGTTCGTAAAATGTAATCATTGCAAAAATGAATCGCAGAAACATGGCTTATATAATGTTTCTAATAACAGCTTTCCAGTAAAAAGTAAAAATATTCTTCTCTATACCATATGTAAACAAGAGTTTCATTAACCGTTAAGCCTTCGATTTTTCGCTAGCGACATTTCATAAGCAAACATTGTAGTACCATATACAGAATGTTCTTTTTAAAGTGAAACGTTTTTTACATCGACTCAATTTTTTTTTCGTCCATCTATTGCATGTCGCATTACAGTCGGCCGTAGCGTAGGGGTAAAGTAAAAGGCGTTCGTTAGAGCAGCCAAGGCCAACCCGAGGGTGCCCATGGTTCAGTTCAAAGTTTAAAAAAAGATTAAAAACCCGATTTAAATACGCTAATTCGAATAATTTTGCTAAAATTTTCAGTTAAATGCCTACGATCCGAAAAAAAAAGTATCACTTGCATCGTGGTTTCATAAAACCCGCCACTTATTTTTGTTATTACAGTTCTACTTATATTTTTATGTAACTGAGGTTATTTATTAAAATGGCAATAGTAAGAAAACGGGTTATTCGTAAATCTCGAGTGTCCAGAAGTATAAAATCATTTTGGATTTTTTTTCAAACGATGACGGCCTAGTTGATCGCGTGTCCGATACGTTTTCTTTGCGACTGAGTCCTAAAAATCTGTCGCTAAGCGTCTGTTAGTTTTATCCAGCAGCTGCACTTGACACCACATCACCGTTTAACATTACATGAGATTCTGGTTAAACGATAAAACCTTATAATACCCCCATAAAAAATAAACTTAAAGAAATATTATAGGTATCCTTTGTTTGACTTGCATTGAACAAAAATACAAACAAACAAAGAATATTAATTTTATTGATTGATCATTCGAAACAATTGTTCTATATCATTTTATTACTGTGTCGAAACCAGATGGAATGCATCTATAAAACACTACTGAATTGTTCGACTCGTGAACCGCTTTGAACATGAAGTTGAATGTATTTATTCACTAGCCACTCGCCCCGGTTTCGCACGGGCTTATTAACAAAGAAAATGAGATTAACCTCTTCCTTGCACTACGACTATGTAATGAAATAAGGTGAAAACTGAACAAATGGAAGTCAAGTTCTGAAGATTTTCCTACTGTCTTTTCTATATCAGTCACTCGCTTTCTACATAAAGATTTTTTAAATCAATTTACAATGACATATACGACAACAAATTATTATTCAGATAGGTGCTGAAGTTTTGAAGTGATGCTCTTACATACATACGGCAATTGACATTTTTGTTATATAAGATAATATAAGTATACCCAAACAACAGATGGCAATAAAAAAGGGACAAAATATAAGAACAAAGAAGAATTATTATAGTGGAGTTATATTCAATAATATATAAAGACTTAAATATAAATATTATACTACTTATATTATAGCAGATATAATAAATATACTGGAACTAGCTTATTACGCCATCGTAACATATCATTAATGCTGACCAAGAGTGGAGTCCCACGGTGCGTCAGGTGCACGAGGCATCGAGTCAGCAGTTTCAGTGTAAACGAAATTCCTCTGTTCCCACATTGTTTTAGTATAAACTATTGAACCAGATGGCCATTTGTTCATTCACATAATATTAGTTTTAGACTCTTTTGTAAGTTAAAATGTATTAAACATAAAAGCAATTTGTTCTTTTTTATCTTTCAACTCTGATCTTCGTAATTGGCCCGTAATTGGCATTAAGAAAATGGTATCTAATGGACCAATCGAATCGAAAAAATAAACTGTAACGCAGAATTATTTACGAAAAATTCCACATTGAATGGTCACAGTCCTATGCCAATACGTATAGTAGTTTTAATTAAGTCTCAAAGGAACTGTATTTTCATAACATATACAGAAGATAACTGGAAAAATTAAAATTAACAATAAAAAGAGAAGAAATCAAATAATATGTACCAAATGAAAGGAACAAAAGGAAATGATAAAAAGGAAATGATTAAAAAAACTGTGACTTGTTTTTTTTACCACAGCATGTACATAAAAGCGAGATAACTTGTGACGTAATCAAACGACACGAGTTCGAAAGAGACGGCAGTTAATGCTCTGTGTACATGCGTATGTTCTTTGTTCTAACTTCCCTTTCCAGAGACAATATTTATTTTAGTAAACGTAAATTCGTATTATCAAAGATAATGTTATCATAGCGTAAACATGTTACGTAACCGGAGGCACCATTCCCGACTTTACCGGTCGATATGTTACCGGACGGGCAACATAAACGAATTATCAGCCGGACCCGACACGTTTAAGCTTCGTCGGTATGTACCTCTAGCATTATAAAATTTTTGTATAATTTTACATGTTGCCGAGCAGACACATTTTTGTATTGAGTTTTTAAATGAAAATAATTATACCGCGACCTATACAGTCCTTGTGAATCTTTTTGGGCGTTCGGAATATAGTCTTAAGTTCGGGCTTACGCATAATATAACCAAGAGTTTAATACAAAAAGGAGTTTGAATTTTATTATAAGAAACTAAAATTGTCATTTAATTACCCTTAAGTGGTCTCGATGTTATATATATAATATAATAAAAATTTATAACTAAATTTGTCTTCTGCGCAACTGTATACTGAGCGGTCAAAAAGATTCGCGAAGACTGTAAATATTAAGATGCAAAAATAATCATGTCATCATTAAGTACGCTTTATATATGTATATATATACAGTACGTACTGTTATTTATTATACAATAATTGCACATTTTAAAGAGAATAATATACATATAATTTGAAGACTGGACAATAATGACAAACGATAAAAGTCAATTGTCGAGTGTATGTACGCGTATCGCTCAAGAACGGTTGCACCGATTCGTTTTTATAATTGTCAGGATTAGGTTTATTATGGAAGAAAATGTTTACAAAATCATACGGAATAGTGAAAAAAGTGGGACAAAAAATTTCTTTATAAAAATGAATGAGTAAGGTGATCTTCAAAACTAATGACAGAATTGATAGTTTGGCTTTCAGCTGTTCATTTTCTATTTTATTTAATTACAATGTTGTACTATAAAGGGAAGATTGGATTTTATTGTTTTCGTAAGTATACACGTGTCATGCTGGGTGGGTGATTAGTATATAATAAATTGTTAAAATTCCATTAAAAAGTTCCACGAAGTTTGTCGATATGAAGGCAGAGTTTTGAAGTTATTTTATAAAAGTGAGGTTATGTTTTTAAACAAACGACTTTTGAAATATGATTGTTATTTTTCATACAGACCATACCTGTAATACACAATTTTAAGAAACTATGGAGTATAGAGGTAAGGAGAATCATTTCATATGGGGAACATGTTGAAATAGTGTCCTCAGCACTAAATAACAGTTCTAAAACACTCCAAAATGGCGCTAGCATATATATATATATATGGTTAGTGTGAAATGATTTTGTAAACATAACCTAAAATAACTGCAGTGAGTAAAAATTAGAGAGTTATATAATTTTTATGAGCGTTAAATAATAGTTTAATGTTATAAAACTTTTTAAAATAATTAAACAATAATAATGAACCCTGTTACTGTTGCTACTGTTGCAGCGCCAGCATAATTTTAGCACATTTTGGTGGAAATATTTTCACTCACATAGATGATCCTCCTTACCTCTACACTCCATATAAAAGAATACGCAAACTATTATCACAGATATAGTAATAATATTTGTCAAATAGAACAAGCAGAAAAATAATCAAACAAAATTATAACAAAAGCTAAATATCATACTGGAAGAGATGATTTTATTGACGTTACAGCCAATCAAATCAGCAACAGAGATTAACCCCAATTCATTAATTATGTTTGTGGCTATATATTTTTTTAGTTTGACAAATGAAATGTCTTCATGAGTCTACGCAAAACCATGCTTTTATTTAGTATAAATTTATTTCTGTAAATGGCACGCTTGTTAGTAAATAAAACTTTTATTCGATTTTACCATCGATTATAATGTTATTCGATTCGATTAATCGACGTTATTCAAACGGATTTCGACAGCAATCATTATAATTTCAATTATTATTTCAATATATCACCTTCAAAAATGTCGTGACGGAGCATATTACGCCGTTGATGGATGGATCCGAGCGCTGAGAGCACTCAAGCACTTTTCGTTGCACAAAAACAGATTCCAGAGTTACGTAATATTACAAGCTCTGTTGATTGTCTTTTACTGAGAAATCGAGTTCATTTATAATAATCTACTGAATGACTCTATGAACTTTGTATCGCTTACAATTTAATTTTAAAGTGTCATTTTTTTATATCGCTTCAAATTTTTTTGTGCATCTATCGTATGTCGCATTACAGTCGGCCGTAGAGTAGTAGTAAAGTGAAAGGCGCTTTATTTATATCGCCTCAAATTTTTTCGTCCATCTATCGTTTGTCGCATTACAGTTGGCCGCGGTGTAGGGGTAAAGTGAAAGGCGCACATTATTATGAAATTAAGAACTGATTTTTCCAAATCGATGTAATGCCTAACCCACCAACCTGCCTAAAGCACGATATTTGTATATTTGTAAGAGTTTAAGAAGGCAGAAAACGCTACGCCGCGCCGTGCGTTACGGACATTACGAATAGTTCGGTACAATTTTTCATTGTATTTAGTTATCTCTTCGTATTAATTTCAATCAAAACCATATCAGTGTGTGAGAGGCCCACTGCTGAGTCATGGGCCTCTTCTCGAAAGGAGATATGCGCATAATCACCACACCAGTTCATGACAAATTGGTAACTTGAAACTGCGAGAAATTCACAGTTCTATATTTTTCCCACATGCCTCACGATGTTTTTCTTTACCGTCAGCCAATAGTAGTGTCACTTACGCGAAATCCCAAATAAAAAAAATATTTTGTTTACATACCGAATTTGCGGACATCGAATTGTCATTCCACCGGTCAAGCGACTCGACCACCTCGATATAATAATTTACTAGCTCTTAATTACGACGAAAGATTTAATAAAATAATTATCAGTGCATGAAAATTAGCCCTTATTTGTGTAATATTTATTTATATTCTTTAATTTTTACAACATATAATAAAGGGACGCCAGCCCACTCGATCTTCATTTGTCTCTCCATAGCCCTCGAGATTATGAATGCATATTTGTTTCTAACCAGTACACTGCAGCTTGAGGTAGTAAATTTTGTTCGTGATGTAATAGTAGGAACTTTTGTTGAACCGAATAGTGTTTGGCGTGAGAGGGTCGAGGGACGAGACGCGGTAAGGGGGATGGAGGGGGTGGATCGGGCTAGTCGTCCGTAACTACTACCTACTTCCGATTAACCCGTACTTGACTGGCTCCCCGGGATATTTGTGCGGAATATTTCCCAAAGAGTTATAAGGGAGGGAGAATTTATTAACTTGTGCCTGTGACTTGGTTCATGTCGAAATATTTTTTAGTTTCATGGGGATTATTTATTTTGTAAACATTAAATAGGTATGGGTTATCTTATCTTTTGTGTTACTACGTAACCCTTATAATTCTTCTTGTTCTTTAGTTATCTCTCTTACATTGATATATTATAATTAGCTGCTAGACTCCAATATCGAAGCGTAGTTCAAATAAGACTGAAAAATACCTCTATTTGGCACTGAAAAGTTCGTGAAAATCCATTCAGCAGTTTCAGAGGTTAGTCCGAATAAAAATATAGACACATTCGTTTTACAGTGGATTGATTTCATTAATAACGACCTCGGTTGTAACAACTTGTCGGTTATAGAGACGCCAGACTTACGTCTCTTGAATTTAAAGCATACTTTCGTAGGACATTCATTCGGCAATAGCAACTTCGGATATAGCATCAATTTCGGGTAGTACATTTACTATTAAACCTTCTGATATTTTGGATATAGCGACTGCTGTATATAGCAATGGCATTGAAGCGGTCCCTCCAATGTTGTTATAACCGAAATCCACTGTTTTTAGTTATATATACTAGTCGATAACAACGTTTTCATCTGCGTCATTTATTATTTTAATTAAATATTTTATATGCAAAGGAAAAAACAAGCAGCACACCGCTTGCCCCATTTCTCCATAGCAAAAACAACATATCCTTGATCGCGTATTGCGTCTGCGATTTTTATAACGTTAAAAACCTTATATCAAATGAAGCTGTTATGATAATCTTTTTAGATAAGGGCCAAGTGTCTAAAAAGTTAAATCAAAAATGAGTGACGTTCCCACAACCGCAGAGGTCTTTTTTCATATAGATATGGATTGAACGTTGTGGTAAGTTACACGGCTTGTATGCTTATACAGTTGGTGGAATAGTAGAATACAAGCGATTGGCTTCGAGTACGAAGTGCTCGGGAAGTTTAGTTTATCTATCTAACTAATCTCGAGGGACCGTTTAAGCTCATGTAAATTACACGTCTGTTTGATACTCGTATTACATATAATAAGTAAGGGAACGCGATTTAAAATTATAGAGAGCTGCCGTTCTGAGCGCATCACGCAACGACCACTGAATAGATTAAGATGAATTTCTTTAATTTTTAGGCAATTGATCCTAGGTGTTTGTTAAAGAAAGTATCGCGAGTTTTTTAGGCAATTGATCCTAGGTGTTTGTTAAAGAAAGTATCGCGATATCTTCGAGTAATACAAAGTTATTAGTTTTAATTAAATATGATTTTTATAACCACTGATAACTACAAAAAAAAATGGAAGTATATTTTTACTTGCAATTAAGTAATTATCATATGCTTTTTCTTCTATACTTTATTGTTAAAATAATAAACAACGCAGACGAAGTCGCGAGTATCAGCTAGTATTTTTATAATATCGCAAATGTAGTAAAATTGTGTGGTTTTATAAAACAACGATGCAAGTGAAACTTTTGAATTGAGCAATGAGTGACGCTATATTGACCTTGGCTCCTCTACCGAGCGCTTTTCGTTTTACTCGTACTACGCGTCCGGCTGTAATGCGACATGCGATAGATAGAGGAAAATTTGAGGCTATGTAAAAAATGTCACTTTTTAAATAACACAAACATTTAATATAAAAAACTTCTGTCGTATTGGACTCTATACGGATCATTGATCTGTATTCTAAGGGCCTGACGTATTTTATCCGAAGCCTATAAAATACAATTACGATCGAAGCGTTTCTTTTTTTAATAAAACAAACTATTATTGAAAATTTTAATTTATCAGATTTGATACGTGGTTTAGGTATTTCGAATGTGCCGAGACTTAAATGTTTATACATATTCGTTTTTGATTATTTTTTGGAATTAATTTCAATAACGCGGTTAGCAGTAGGAGTCCACGTACTTTCTCTTTTACCGCTATAACATTCTCTCTCTCTCTCTCTCTTTCCTTCTCTTTTTATTTAATATATATTTTTTGATGCCTTACTTTATTTGCATTGAAAAAATGATAAAAAAAAAATTAAATTGCAAAAAGAGAGAGAGTTATATTGAGGGAAAAATTACGTTTTTAATTATATGACTAAAATTTACAACTATGAATAATCTTAATCTCCATATTGAATAACCTTCGGAACTGAACATAAAGAGTCAATTTCTTTCCGGATAGGATTCCTTCAACCGTAGACATCTTTTTCTTGAACGTATAAATCTATATATGTATATAAGACTTTTTAAATGTTGCCGCCTGAAATGATACTACAAAAACAAACTGTACCGAGTTTCTGAAATACAATTTAAAAACATTTATTAACTATTTATCTTATTACATCTAAAATTTATAACTAAGATTCGAATCCTACCTGAAAAGCAATTTGAAACGACATTGAAAGTTTACTTCCCATAAATATCACTCCCTATTTTACAATTATGTAATTTAAAATGACAAATTCGAACTGTTTTCTTCTTCTTTATTTTTTTGGCTCCATCACGGTTTGTGCACTAGCCAGCGTCAAGTAACAAGATTTTGCCAAGTAAGCGTCTTGTGATAATTATAATGTTCTAACAAGATGGTGGTTTCCTTGTTAGAACTTTCCATGGAGTTTTGGCGGCATCTCAGAATGCATGCTCCGTGGTATTATTTCCCATCCACTTCACTTGTGCATAATAACCGAACTATATTACGTAAAACACCACCAATATTACAAAATATAGAGTTTAATAACACAAGATTATGAATAAAATATAAAAATCACTACATGACAGACTAAGATCCCGCCAAAAAACCACTGTTTTCTATAAACGTCTTTTTATAACAAAACAATACCACAGATTACACAACACTACATTACAGACTTCATCAGCCACAGATAAATTAAAATAAAATATTGTACTATATGTTGCTTGGAACGTATACGTTTATAAAGAGAAGGACCGCATAGGTATAGTAGAAGAAACTAACTAACTAACTAACTAACACGAAAATGGCGGTAATAGTCTTTGAAGGTGATTGGGTTGCCAGTAATGAAAAAAAGAAAAAAATGGTATATTTTCCTTACATGTGTATAAAATAATAACAGACTGATAGATAAACATATCAACGTACATCCCAAACTACTGGGGCTAGGGCCATAAAAGATCGTGCGGGTTCCTTTTACACTATAAATTGAAAACTACACATTTAACATATTTAAAAACTAGAAACTGTGACAAAATGGTCGTTCCATGTTTTAGACTCAGTAAAACCAGTAACAGTTTTTTAGGTAATAGTGTTAGGTTTTATAACAAAGTCCCAAAGCATATTACTGATTTGCCAGACTATAAGTTTAAGTGCCATGTCAAGCGGGTTTTGGTGTCAAAGGGCGATTATAGAGTGGATCAATATGTGAACGATGGTGATGTCTGGAATTGACTCCTCTCTGTGCTTCCACTAAAATCGATTGTAATTTATAATTAATTTTAATTATATAAGTATATGTTAAAAAGATAAACCCGATCCAGTTTCTTGCTGGTTCTTCTCGATGACTGGGATATATTCCGAACCGGTGGTAGTTTTGACGTTCATAAGCGCCTTTTCAGGGCCTAAATTGAATAAAGTATTTTTGATTGATTGATTTGACTATAGATGAGCGTCAATGAAGGATTTTTGGGAAATCAACCCCTAAGTTGGTGATAAATTGGATGTAAGTTTATATAAAACTCCATCATGTTTCCGTCAGCTATTTTATATATTATATGACATAATAATTACTTCATAGAAAAAGCATGTGAAGTGGCGGGAAATTGCTAGTGTATATTGTATATAAAAAAATGATAAATTATTTCTTAACGTTATTCATTTACATTAATTAATTCATTTAAATAGCGAAATTCAAACGCTTTGAACTCTCGCTTCCAGATTTATTTATAGAAAAGTTAAATCGGAAATATCAAAGGTAAAAAGGCATTTACTGGTAATTTTACTCTCAAACGCTATTCGTTTGAAATTCAATGAAATACTCGTCGAGTTATTTCCGTTACAGGAGAATAAGAAATTCACCTTTCTTATTCATTATGTCCGACCTATGTAACGGAGTGCTGACATCCGTTTCGAACGGGAACTATATAAACTCGTCGGGGACAATCTGGTATAGATAGGAAAAAATCAGACAGGTCGGGTGGTATTTTCAGACTTGGTTTTTTTTTTAGATATATCATCGAAAACACAGATGGAATTAAAAAAAAGTGTGTTAGTCTGTTTATTGTATTGTGTAACACTGAATTAATAAATTAATTAAAACAGACGAAATGTACTGTCGCTGAGGAATATTTTTTTACTGGATGATTTTTTAGATATATATATTTTTTAGTTTTACTTCTCAAACATATGGTCCTTATCTAGAGATTTTCACAATATAGAATACTATTACACTCTTATAATAATTTCAATACAATCGGGGAGAGTTTCCCCATACAACTGAACTTGGCGGTGGTTACGAAACGATTCATCCCAAACAATGCGACACACAGGCTTTTATAGACTAATCATGTAACAAACTATTTAAAAAAATACTAGCGGCCTGCTCCGGCTTCGCACGGGTATAAAATATATAGCCTATGTCATTCACTGACAAAATGATTAAAATCGATCCAGTAGTTTTGATTTATTCATTACTGCCCGTGGCCCGCACGCGTTATATTTGGAGTAACCTCACAAAATAACAGTATTTCTCCACTATTTAATTTATGATATTATACATATAAACCTTCCTCTTCAATCACTGTATCTATTAAAAAAAAAACCGCATCAAAATCCGTTGCGTAGTTTTAAAGATTTAAGCATACATAGGGATATAGGGACAGAGAAAGCGACTTTGCTTTATACTATGTAGTGATAACACTAATATTACTATTTATATTGAAATACTAATCAATGAAAATTATCATTAATTTTAATAAACAAAGACCATTTGTAAATACTATTCTTAATTAGTACTTTCTGTGCCGGAAGTCTGTGACAGTAACGTTGTTAAAGTTTCAAAAACTATGTTTTTTTTTTTTTTTTTTATAAACACAACAACTTTTTATCGCCATGGAGAAATTACTTCTTCGTTTGTGCGGATGCCGAGTTCGTTGTATTGCATAGCGAGGAGCTCAGGACAGTATTTAGGGTTTGTGACCTTACTGCAGGCTTACGGAGCCCCTTCCTTATCCATATTCTATTTACAAAAATAAAATACTACTCAAAGGCATTTTGTGTTTTTTTTTTTATATTATAGGGGGCAAACGAACAGGTGGGTCACCTGATGATAAGTGATCACCGCCGTCCATAGACACTAGCAACACCAGGGGAGTCGCAAGTGCGTTGCCGGCTTTTAATATATGTGGGCCTCCGGCGCTCTCACTGACCGAACGAAACGCAACAGTGCAACCACTGTTACTTCACGTCGGTTTTATGTGAGAAGGTGGTACTAACCCGGGCGAGCCGACCCATTCATGCTGAAACCAGTAATAGCTTCTTCGGAGCTCTACCACCTACAAAAATCCAATGTTCAATCAAAATTTTCCAATGTTTCCTACTAAACGACATGTTTTCAGTTGTCAGACAGTCTAATGCATTTTTGTGTTGCTTTTTTTTTATTTAAATAGTTTCCAAGTTATTGATACCTAATGAGCATATTATTACAAAGGGTTAATCGTTAGAGTTTCATTAGAATTATACAGACAGTCTAGAACTATTAACATGGATCTGATGATTTTTAAATTAATTGTAGTCTTCATTATTTGATTTTTTTTTTAATTTGTTAATTAAAATTATTAACATCTGTCTGGTTTTCACATCCATTGGCACTCAGTACTGTTGGAATATAATATGTAACATTAACATTTTAGCTTGTCTATGATTAACTGTTTGTTTATTCTTGGAAGAAATTATAATTCATAAGATGGTGATGTAAACGATTGTATGTTGTTAGCTGAGTGAATAAATAAATGACTAAAGAAGAATTTGTTATATATTTTACTATCAAACAAGGTAAAATTAAATAAGTACAATACAAAACGTATATTTCATACATATGCTCAATACAAAATATTAATATTACATGTACACAGGCCGCGATACTACGCGTCGCTAGTCTGGCGCAAGCGCAAAACGTCACGAGCATGTCGAGGTCATCAGTGACGCGAACCCATAAATTTTATCCCATAACAATTTTTTTTTAATCACTCTACTTAACTATATAACATAACTATTCACTTCAAAAAAAAAACATTAAATTCTTTAATGTACGT
This sequence comes from Antheraea assamensis, assembly GCA_035772565.1. Lineage (NCBI taxonomy): Eukaryota > Metazoa > Arthropoda > Insecta > Lepidoptera > Saturniidae > Antheraea > Antheraea assamensis. The sequence goes on from JAQQSE010000107.1 coordinate 2,840,484, forward strand.
AATTAGGAAAAACTTGATTATAATTTTTATATTCTGATATAATTGCAGACGTGAAGATAATTACAGATTTCACAGAAACAGAAATAAAGGTACAGCGAAAAACAGTACGCCCGTACAAAGGCGAAGTAGGTCGAGCGAAAGGCTTTCATTATGCAAGCCGAGAAGCTCGCTCGTGCCCGTTTACGGTTCGGATTCTTGTGATAGAAGCGGACTACAGAGACAAGTAACTTGTTGTAGCCACTTTTACATTTTTATTATTTACTATCTGCTCGGCCCGGCTTCTTACAAACGAGAAAATGAGACCAAATGAGACCAAATTTGCCTTTACAGTACGACCATTTATTAAAATAAAATTGCAACTGAACATTAGTCTGTCTCGTCTATGAATATTGTTATTACTGTTCCTATTGTCTTTTGTCTCACCCACAGACTTTATAATTGAGATTTTTGAAGTGAAAGTTCTTATAGAAGGGCTTTGAAATTTTGACCTGCGACCTTTTTGCGTAACGAAAAGTGGTGGATTATATACTGTGTCGGGTAGAGTGTTGAAAACACCGGTTTTTATCTGAACACAACAACAGCAGGCGCAATGCACGATCAGTACTTGAATAAGTGATAGCCTGGGAACACCATGTGACGTTGTCTTTATGTAGTAATTTTTGTAAAAAAACACTTTTCACTTCTTTCGTGTGGTCATAACGGATACACGCACGTTTTTCTTTACATCTTCGTACGCATTCATTACTTTATAAAACTTAATAACAACAATACCTACCTATTGGACGAAGAATTATTAGAATTGGATTATTAGTTCTATAGATTATGTGTCTCTACTTCGAAATCCACTAGGTATACCTTTTTATAATATTAATAAATATTGATTACTATAATTACTGTAGATAGAATTACTACGAAGATAGATCAATATGATTCGGAAGCTAAGGCAGCAATTCATCAAATAATTGCAAGTCATTCACAGATCCATGGTGCGACGGATGTTACTAATTTCTTTTTTAGATAGGCTCCGAATTACGGAAGTATGGAGACAATTCATGCTTCCTGATATCGGGATGGTTTTAAGTTAAAGGACATGTAATGTAATTCGATGAGACTCATAAGCCTATGAAATAATATCAGATTGGGTAAAGCAGTAGGTACTAGAAGTAGCAGTAAAATACCTAGAACTGGTCATAGGTATATATGACACTAATGATAATAGTGAAGATAGCGGAAAGAATAAGAATGAAGATGATATATGGGGATATTATGCGAAGGTGAATGCATAGACCTAAAGTATAGACTTGGTGTAAACAGACTAAAGAAGAATATATTAGTAGAGGTTTGTGACAAATTAGATATAAACCAAGGCAAACTATTAAACATGGGAACATTGTTTTTTCGATCTGACTATAGGTCTTAACAGCTTTACCGCATTCTTTTAGGCGAGCGGTTAAGGCAACGACCTGAAGGGTACCATGAAGATCGCAACATTAGTTTGGGCTGTAGCATTGGATGCAACACCATGAATCTTATTAAGCTAAACTAATCATGTATATAAGAATTGGTGGGACACAGATGAGTACCAGCATGTGTGTACCTCGCGAACTCCAACATGAATGTTCTATTTCTCAACTCCGCTGAACTAAACTCAAGAAAATGTTTAATATGTATACAATATTAACTGATATGCGATCAAAAAAAACTTTTTATATGTATATATTCTGTATAAATTGTAAGCTAACATTTTAGACACTAATTTAATATATTACTCTGAAGTCAAGCTGATATTCAATAGCCTATACTGTAATGGGTATTTATTGCCTCGCAGCGAAAGTTTGTCTTGCTTTGTTGAATATACAATAATGTGTAATGTAATACATGTGTATGTAATTTTGAAGGTGGTAGAGCTACGCTGAAGCTATTACTGGTTTCAGAATGAATGGGTCGGCTCGCCCGACGCGCGGGGTAGTACCACCCTCTCACAGAAAGCCGACGTGAAGTAACAGTGCTTGCACTGTTACGTTTCGTTCGGCCAGTGAGAGCGCCGGAGGCCCACATAATTAAAAGGCCGGCAACGCACTTGCGACTCCCCTGGTGTTGCTAGTGTCTATGGACGGCGGTGATCACTTACCATCAGGTGACCTACCTGTTCGTTTGCCCTCTATAACATAAAAAAAAAATAGACATAAGTTAGGATGCTTTTTTAACATGTTTTTTGTTTCGGTCCCTAAGGTAAATGTTGATGGCAGTATGTAAAAACAAAACAGAAAATTTGAGCCCTTAATATTAATTTCAAGTGCGTGAGAAGATTTCTCATAAAAAATACACGAAACAGTTTGATTGTAATTTATTTTTTATATTTTTGTAACTCGGCGGTATTTTGTACTATCATATCATTCGAACTCAGGAACTAGTCGGGATTGAGCGCCTTACCATGGTGCCTATGGCGACTTAAATGTAACTCACACCGATGCGACAATAGAGGCCACTAAAATGAAATCTTGTATAAATGTCTTGTTTTTTGGTTGTTATTTTCTTAATGGCTGCACTAACAGGAAAAATGTTAATGAGAAATTTGCAGGATACTTAATTTTCGACAAAAAAGTATTTCAAACCAAATCTCTAATATCGATATTTCGGTCCAACGACCCTCGAGACTCTATACTGGTACCTTTGCTTTACTTTAATGTGTACGTGACCTGTTCAGAGACCGGAGGGAGGTCTTCAATGTGCCACGCTTGGTCACAGGGAGGAAGGGGAGAACCGTATTTAAGAATTACTACATACAAACTAGAGGAGGAAGGGGATCTTCTCATATGCTACGGATGGTCACCGAGGGGAGAGGTAGGGCTAAAAAATTGTCAAATATGAGTCACGTAGTATGGGTACGTTCTCTTGTAGGAATCAAAACTTGGTATTTATTTATGCTTATAGTGTAGCGATGTTATACATATAATCTAATAGTACGTGTTTGTACCTACATTTCTGTTATGAACAGCAGCTATATTTGGAACGGTCAAAGTTTGACATATATATGAATTTGTGTTCATATATTGAATTATTAAAAATCTCCCTATTACATATTATCACTACATATTAAAAAAACAAAGTCATCCGCCGCGTCTGTCCGTCTGTCTGGATGCTCACGATAAACTCAAAAACTACTGAACAGATTGTAATACGGTGTATATCAATAGATAGAGTAATTCATGAGGAAGGTTCAGGTATATCATTTGTCAAGGTTTTTTTATACGTTGGTTGAAATATAATGATAATTGTATAAAGAATCGGAAAACGTCAAGCCGCCTGGGAGCGTTCGTCGAAAACTAATCTCTTTGAGATATAACAAAACAATGCACATTGAGATATACCTCTTTTACAGATCTACAAAAATGTCGAGGATGACATATACCTATATTTTTAAAATAGCTTATGATATCCATCTATCTTTTAAAAATGGTCACATATAATGAGGTAATTAGAAGACTATTTAGACGGATACACTATTTATTTTTATCAAATTGAATACATTAGTTACCTCAAGCATTTCTTGCACATAAGTATATATTTTTTATTATCAGGGTAGGACTCCGCCACCCGGCCTGCGAGTATTGTATAATTGAATATTTTCTTATTATATTTGATGTCAAAGACAGCGAAAACAATTGCACTCCAACTTGAAATGCTTCTATTTATATACGGAGTACAATTTATAAAAAATATAAAATGCTTTCATTTGTTTTTTGGTCAAATTAGCAGTTAAGTTTTGTTAAGAAAATTCGGTTATATTCATTTTATTCCAGTATTTTTTAGTCTAAAGGTAGTTAAATTTTAAAAGAACATGTTTATGTAAGTCGAATGCAATAAAAAAGAAATTAAAGAAAAATATCACTAATGTTACATAATATACAATAAAAAACTCAAGTATATTAATAATAATAATCAACCCCATCTTTCTTTCTTTCTTTTATATTACTGGCAACTCAATCCTCTTCAAAGACTATTACTGCCATATCAATCCCATCTAAAACGTCAAATAAAAACGAGTATAGATTACAAAGTCGGTAATGTCAAAGTAAATGTCAAAATATGCACAGATAACGCAGAGTTTCCTGCCAAAAACCGCATCGGCCATTGTCAAAGCGAGAACAGATTACACAAAACCGGAAAGGTAGCATGCAGACCGGATTCTGCGGATTCGATACGGTCGTAGTCACCGGACGGGCGATATAACCGAATTATCGGATGAATTCTCGCATACCTCTTATTTACCTTACTGGAATGTGTTCAATAGACAATGAATATCTCTCCTAGCGGAATATCAGAATACTGCCGGTTTGATAATACAGTGGAATTCGAGGAAGGGGAAAAATTAAATATTATGGACGATATATTTGATAATAGTAATTTATCTAATAACTAGTTACCCACCGTGGCTTTGCACGTGTGTTACAAACGAAGAAAACGAGACGACATATTTCCTCTACACTGCTACCATGTAATGAAATAAAATTGCAATTGATATGAACATGTCAATTACGTGAATATTTTTGGAGGTCGCCGGGAGAAGAGATTCTGTCGTCTGCTTCACTCACTTTTATATATATGAAGCTTTTTTAACCTTTTTTTGTTCATTTCTGTAGCCATTTTGGAACTTTCCGTTTCACATAAACCTTGTCTTCACAATTACAAACACAAAAACAAAAAATAATACGTAGACGTTTGAAGTAATGCGCTTATATACATTCAGCAATCCATTTTTTTGTGTATAGATTATTTACAACTGTTCTATATACGTCTAAATGACTACTAAATATTTACTTAATTAGATCTGTGGTTCCCAAAGTGGTTTATATCGACCCTCAGTGGTCTATGACGACTAGCAAAGGGGACGATGTCAGCGAAAAAAAATATTAGGGGCCCATGAGATGAAAATAAGTATCAACGGTAATATTCTAATTTACAACAGTAAATATATACTATTATATATTGTCTATTTAAATAATCCTTCTTTATAATATGAAGGTATAAATGATAGAACTATTTTTTCAAAACACATTTAAGCAAGCAGTTACACATAACCAAAAAATATGGTAAGTAGTCTATGAGCCAAAAAATTCAGGGACTTATCGATTTAGATAATGTTGCACCAAGGAAACATACTGTAGTTAATATTTTTCGAATAAATTTTCTTTTAACATCAACTTGTAAGAACAAGAATGTATAAAAAAATCAATTGATGAAAGTGTGTAAGCGTATCACTTCATAACGGCTGCGCACCTATTTTGGTAGTTATTTTTATGTTGTATGTGTAATTATGAAAGCAAGATATGTATGAAAGAGATTGTATGAAAAATTCCTACGGAAAAGCTTAGTTTGAAAAATCTCTATATGAAAAATGAGTTATTAAGGGAGACAGCAGTAGGTCCTCTACCTACAAAAATATTTATAGATTGACGTTCACTTGTTGGAATGTTATTTTATTTCTTTACATGGTCGTACTGTGGTAGAAATATTTGGTCTCTCATTATCTGCATTCTACATACACGTGCGAAGGTGGGGCGGGCAGCTAGTAATGCTCAAATTCATATATTAACTAGCTTAATAAAATATATACTGAACTCTGGCCAGAGATCTATAATTTTTAAATACGATTCATATTAATATATTAGGTTTATTACGAGATGTAAACACATTAGTGCACACAGACTGATAGAAATTACTCTTTATACAATATCGAAGTAAGGAAGTATAAAAATGAAATACGTTGAAAGGTTCATTCATCCGATTTCAATTAAAGAAGTATATTGCCTTGGAGGAAGTTAAAAATATATACAATGGGAACGGGGGAATCGATACATAACGAAGAATACGAACGAACGGAAGAAATCTACAAGATTGGATAGCGAAGTAGACTTAATTGAAAAAAAAGAGTGTCGTAACAGACAGACGTGAAAAACTTTAACACAGTTGGATAGTTCGTAACGTATTACGATAGTCTCTACCCACGTTTGCGTTTATTGCGACCATAGACAAAAACCTAAGTGGCCGTATACGCAGGTGTGAGGGCCTCGTTGAAAGTCAATATTAACTGGAATAGAACATAGTGTACTTCTTGCTTAATCACATATACAATTTGTTTATGAGTGCACGTGCTTATAATTAAGAACATAAAAATACAAAAGTTTTTTTTTTAATACCCAACGAAGCGGCCGGGAACCAGCTAGTCGTGTATAAAAAAATTAAAAAGTGTGTGTGTACTTATGTACACGCGTTAGAAGTTATACTTCTTTGGCGTAACAAGATCAAAAAAAAATTCGAAAATTTTGTCTTTCGCCTTCTTCTACGTTTGTAGAAAAAACGACACTAACAATAGAAAAAAGGTATTTTAATATATACATACTTTTTTTTGAATAAAATGTTGACTATAGCTAACTTCAGGGTGTCGGGTTTTCGTGAATTAATTGTGAGGAACTTTACGTATGCCCAGATCGAAGGAAGACTCGTCACTTCTTTTGCGCTTTTCCATGTATACTCCTCCGCACAATTCATGTAGGTGGACAGTTATACATACATTTATGACGGTATACTAAGGCCTTACGGGTGATATGTACATTATTACAACTAAAATGATTCTTTTTGACGGTAGCGCTTTTAGTTTGTCGCGATTATACTCTTGCAAAGAGAAAATTAACGTTAAAATCCAGGCTTTTATGTTCTCTATACAGCGCCATCAGAAACTAAGAGATACTTGGGTCTGTACGCAGCGAGGTAATGGTTATAGTGTGTTGTATCTTATATTGCTTTTACAAAGTAGTCGTAGCGTGCGTTTAATTTCTACGGGACTTTCTTTAAGATATTAAATAAAATATGTCGCTAAATTAATTCAAAAAAGTTACCAACAAAGTAAAAGTAAGGATATCTACGTATCGCGTGAGAACTTACAACTGTATTCACGATATTTATTTATTTCTATTATTAGTGTCGTTTTTTCATAACAGATGTCGCTAAATTTATTTTTTCTACTGTTAGTGTCGTTATTTCTACAAACGTAGAATAAGGCGAAAGATAAAATTTTTGAAAAGATTTTAATCTCTTTACGCCAAAGAAGTATAACTTCTAACGCGTGTACATAAGTACACACACACTTTTTTTTATCTGATTAGTTATTCCAAAGAGAAGAGAGTTTAAACAAAAGCGTCTACACGAATAACGTGTGTCTATGGAATAAAACAATAGGTAGGTAAATTTTAAATAATAGAAAATGTTTTTGTGTTATTACACTGTATAAATTTCGGTATTCATTTTAACTTACATTTTAGTATGGACTTTAAAACAATTCAACGTTTGTATTAAAAGCAGAACCTACACAACTTTATGCTGTTGAAAATATCTTTCGTTTTGTTCAGACTCGAATGACGGATTTCTCTTTGTATGTTCGTTGAATACCTTTTAGGGCGGCGTTCATTTTACTTTGTCTAGTGAAAAGATTAGTTTATTGTTAAACTTTATAAATATGCATTGTATGCCACATGCTATTAATTTTGTACAGCTTAGGAGACCAGCTTTTTCTTTGTTCGAACTCCAATGTTAGCAAGTATCAGAAAGTTTTAAAAAAATGTTCTTTTTTTTTTGTATTTTCGTCTACGTTGCGATTTTTATAAATGACACCATACACATTGTATTCGTGTAACTGTAAGGCCTAGTAAAGAGTACAGGTGAGTGTGGGGGCTCTTGCAATTTGCAACAAGCCTAAGGGTTTATGCAACATCCACCGAGATAGTTCCCATATGGCAGGATTCTTTTTCTCTTCTTAACAAGAAGTTCAGTGCTCGTACTTCTGTGTCTAATTTAGTGAATTTGGTCGACAATAAACATTACTGTTCACGACCGCAATTCTGTAGCCAATTATAATAGATTGTTAATCCTGAAGAGTTTGTTCAAACGACACGAGTACCAGTATGTCTTACAGCCCTAGCCAATATTTTTGGTCGCTCTAAATTGCTACCAAAAAATATAAGCTGCAGAGCTCGTGTTTGGTCTTTCAGGCTGGATTATTTTGTATATACAAAGCTAGTTCTAGGGCTAACTATAATCATTCGCACTTGTATCTCAGCATATACTCTGATCCTCAAGCGGACATAAAGGCTTTGCATGATCGAAGCAACACACACTCAAAAGTTTTTAAAACACATATATACATTAATATACGCACAGTTTACATTCTATATATGCCATGGAGTATAAGTAATGCCGGCTCTACTGGAATCGAGGTAATTGATGCCGCAGCGCAAAAGACTACGGTACTACATTCTGCGCCTAGCTACGCATTCTTCCTGATGAGTTTCACTAAGCGTGAAATCCTTATCGAACTTCGCAGGGTTTAGCAGGCTAGATATGAAAACTTCCCCCAGTGTAGATTCTACGTCTAACCAAGTTGGAAGATATTACCAAATTACGTGTACATTCATTACATTTTCCTTCCACATGAGACAATTATTAACTGAACATGGGTATTGTAAGCAATACTTTAATTGTTTTAAAATTATTGATAATAACAGAAACATAATTTTTTAACGCGCAATTCAAGAATGCCGTAGATTTCATACGAACACATACGTTGTAACAATTTTTGTATATGTCTCTTCGATCTTTTGGGCTTCATGCAGAAGGAGTCTGCTATCAAAACTATGTAATTATTAATCTCAAGGCATTTAATGAAATTTGATATTACTATGAGTCCCTTACTTGTACCTAAACTAGGACTGACTAATATTTGCGATGTTAGTATATCATGCGCATATACCGCGTCAAGGGGCAGCGTAATGACTGGTATCAAATTGCTGAGACCTCTCTAAATATATTGATGTGAAAAAAAAACATGTTACCCAGTCGAACCTTGCGCAGGCCTCCTAATTTTATCATCATCGGATATAACTAAATACAGCCAGGGAAGGTACAAAGTTACAAATTTTAAATTGAAATTCAGGGCGTAATCCCAGCGACGTGGCCTGTTTATTTGATGTGTTAACAAATTACATTTCTTTTTTCTGGGAAATATTTTAACATTTCCAAATTAGATTCACAGACGAGTGGATAATAATGCGCTGTTATTGCTTGTTTAGTGACGCCACGAATTCTAAGACAACTGATTATGTTTAACAATTAGTTGTTACCCGTGACTTTATTCGCTTGGAATTTACCAATTAAAAACTCTTCCATGAAAAGGTGTGCGAGAGGCGTGCGCGGTCTTGGACACTGCTTTTTTAGTTAATTATATTTGAGTTGAATCCAAATGTTTTGTAAAATAAAACTAGCCTACGTTACTTCTTATAATAAATATCAAGTAATTTGTCAGTAAAATTCCCGTCAAAATAAATGGAACCGTTTTGTACTTTGTACATTATACAATTTACGTTGTTATTCCAATGAAATTACAAAACATTTTTAATATTTGTTACCTATGTTACCTACATACGAGTACACAGCATAGCTAAATATAACAATATAATACAAAACGCAAACCAAACCGCTAGTTCAGCTATTATGAACGTTCCCGTGTGAATAATTGTGTAAAGTGCTGACCACAGAAATAATGTATCGTGGGACAATCGAACGTTAAAATAAACATTAATTCCTTGCTCGATCGCCGGAGCACATAGGTTAATCCTTTAGGTTTAATTTAAATATAAGTAATATTATGTAAGAAATTAGTATTTATAAGTAAAGATTTTAAAGGATAAAAATAGCCTTTTTTTAAAACCTCCTACTGACGGCCAACTACGTAATTTATTCCTAAACAGATTTGGAATAAGTAGTGTAGTAAACTTATAAATTAAATTTGATTAGTGTTGTGCGTAAAAACTTCCAAGGTTTGTTTGTTTTTTGATTGTAAAATTACAATAGAATTTTTTTGGGGTGTATGAAATAATCCTGGCTTCGATAATCTTGTACTTGTAAGTACAATAAAGTTGTATTATTATGCATCCTGTATATATGTACGTATATTGCTAGCTTATAGGGATTAAAATTTCCTCGTAGTGAGCTTTACCAACAGTAATATCAGTATAAATCGCTTCATTCGCGTAAACACAGGTCTGAATAAGTCCGCATAATCTCCTCTCTCTCTCTCTCTCTCTCTCTCTCTAAGATAAATTTGACTCGTTCATTAACTAAATTTGGATAAAGTATCACAGTTCTCTCACTGTCATTCGAAGTTGAAATCATATATCTCCGAGTTCACGACCTAAACTGACGGTTGAGTAAACATATAAAGTGAAATAAAATTGATCCAACCCCGTCTATATTTATTATACTCTTTGGATCTCCACAATATAAAACGAGAAAACTCATAAAACATGTGATGTGATCTAATAATTTTTATGGACCGTTTAATCTCTACTTTTATTAAGGTATATATATATATACTAGCTGTTGCCCGCAGCTCCGCATGAGTTTTGTTTTTATAATTGTAAATAACTTCTTATAATATCAGCTATCTGTCAGTGAAAGTTCCATGAAAATAGGTCCCATCGTTTTGGAGATAGTAAGTACTACAGACGAAGTCAAGGATGACAGCTAGTCTAAAATAAAATAGCCTATGTAACCCGCTGTAATTTTGACTAGCCGTCAGTGAAATTTCTGTCAAAATCGGTCCAGCCGTTTCGGAGATTACCCGGAACATACAGAGAGACAGACAGGCAAAAATTTTAAAAATTGTATTTTTGTTATCAGCATCGTGTATATACGTTCATATCCAATCAGTAAAAAGTCGTTATTTTGATATTACTTTTTTTTTTTAATATTATAGGGGGCAAACGAACAGGTGGGTCACCTGATGGTAAGTGATCACCGCCGTCCATAGACACTAGCAGCACCAGGGGAGTCGCAAGTGCGTTGCCGGCCTTTTAAATATGTGGGCCTCCGGCGCACTCACTGACCGAACGAAACGCAACAGTGCGGGCGCACTGTTACTTCACGTCGGTTTTCTGTGTGTCGGGTGGTAGTATCCCGCGCGTCGGGCGAGCCGACACATTCATGCTGAAACCAGTAATAGCTTCAGCGTAGCTCTACCACCTACAAAACAATACAACACTTCATTTTTATTATCTGTATAGATAGATATATATACATACTCGTACATACATATTTTTGTGACACTTTGATATCGTTATGTTAGATGATGTTATTGTGAACAAACCTTTTTAGACAAGAATCAAGTATTTAAGGAGTAATATAAAATAATAAAAATGTAGTGTGTACTTATGTACACGCGATAGAAGTTATACTTCTTTGGCGTAACAAGATAAAAGTCCTTTCAAAAATTTTATTTTTCGCTTTATTCTACGTTTGTAGAAATAAACGACACGAACAATAGAAAAAGGGGTGTTTTTAGTACATACATACTTTTTTTGAATAAAATGTTGACTATAGCTAACTTTAGGGTGTCAGTTTTTCGTGACGGTGTGCGCGCGCATCGTAAAAAGTTACTCTCATCATTTTTTCCTAACGCGCCAAAAGAAGTAGGACTTTAATAACAAACAAGATTCATGATATCTCCATGCGTTCTATTTTAAAATTATACGCAGTGCACGATGCTCGAATACATACGCAAACTCGTTTATAATAGAATGAGATAGGGACTGAAATCGCACGAAGAGAGAGAGACAGAAGGACGTAACGCTTTTTCCTTACGTGACGATTCCTACTAATCAATTCCTATCGCAAGCTTAGTAGTCCGGTGAAGCTGTCCAATAGAGCAGGCCAATAGCGTAGTCAGTTCGAATACAAAAACGCAAGCCGTTATAAGAAATACATTCCGAAGACTAAAGTCAAAACAAATCGAATCCAACACTAGGGTCGTCACAGAAATCGTTATTAAATATGTATTTTAAATCGGGTTTTTTTTTTATAAATTCAATGAAACGAAATAAACTCTACGACGCGGTTTTCCATCGAAAACGTTCCGGTTTTACGATCACCGTAAAAAGATAACTGCATTTTATGAGAAACGCCGTGATGGCTGAATTTATCCGCCGGATTAAATACGACGTTTATCTAAAAGGAATAAAAAAAAAACGCAGAGTTTCACCGTCACTTATATATAATTCTGTTATTTATTTACCGCCATTATTATTCATTGTAATCACTGCTCGTTGTAATAAGTATGAAAGTTATAGCAATTGACCTGTATATAAATAAAAATCAATTATGCCGTATGTATGAAAGTGTATCACTTCAGAACGGCTGCACCTATTTGGCTACCATCCGAAAGTTTCACTTGTATCGTGGTTTCATAAAGCCACACAAATTTTTAAATTACTTGGTCGTACTGTTAAAGGAAGTATTGGTCTCATTTTCTTTTGTATTTTCTTCTTCAGGCAACTAGTATTATATAAGTATACTTTATGTTAATGTATCTACTTATATACGAGTTTCATAATCAACATACTTAAGTTTATTTAAGTAACTTTTTTCGTGTAAGTCTTTGTGTTGCCTTGGTTCCGTGGTCGTTAAACGGTGTCCGCGAGCTGATGCATGAAAGAAATGTGAATATGAGAATACCAAATAAATGGATCAGACAGTACATGTATCTAAATCGCTATGACATGACGCTCCATTGAATTCGTACAAAACCACCTAGTATATTATAATAAAGTATAAACAAATCTCTAATTCAGAAGTAATAACTTTGTTCAAAACATCCTATCACTGTCAGACTGGGAATGGTTCGAACAATCGCCGCGCGCTATAATCTGAAATTAGAACGTCGCGCAAAAACGCGGAGCCACAAACCTTTTAAATTTCGACATATTATTAGAAGCAAATTTTTTTACGTCGTATTCTATTCGCAAACGTTTTTCGAGTTTACGTGTGTATATTTTTTTGTCTCGATCTGTAGTCTAACGGTTTGATGGGTTTCAATATACGAGATGTAACTTGTTGCAGTTATAGATAAGATACCAGGCTGTCTATCGGCTAGTTTTCAGCCATCAAATTAACAAGTTCAAGTTAAGCGTATAAAGGGGGTTTAAAGCCACTATAGGTAACCCTAAATAATTATCATATGCCAAAAATCAATTGAGTAACTCATTCATTAATATAAATAAAAAAGTTTTACTCTTTTTTTGCAGTCGGATTGCATTTCAATGTTAATAGTTTTACTTGTTTTTCTTCTTCGACATAAGAGATGTGGATACAACGTTTGAAGTAGTATGCTCAGGGGTAGGAACTGTTATACCCCTTATTACTATGCACATAAAGCGCACTCAGCGTTTTAGCATGTGACGCTGTTTATCATATATGCAATTCAGCATTTGATATCTTTCTTTAAAGAATAAAAAACTTCGATAACTTCAGTCATTCAGGGTTCAGACCTCGCGGAGTTCGGTTCTAGCCACTCAACGAAATTCGGGAGTCAGTGTAATAATTGTAAAGTCAATTAGAATATTAAAATATTCAGTTAGTGCAACTGTGTAGTTTTTTTTTTTAAAGACAAACAGGGACAGCCTCCTAACAGAACAAAAAACTTGTTCACTTCTCTACCACGGCAGTGCTATGTGGGAGTAGACTGTACTAAAAGAAGTTGATATGAAGGAACATGTAACACAGTGTATGCAAATCAATGAATAAAATGTCATTAATTTACTTTTCTATAAACTATACTAAAATGAGTAGAGGCTTAAAACTGTAAATTAAGTTATATTTTTTTGAGACCCGATTCTGATAAATATATATGTATAAGTAAATTATCCCAAGCTCAATGTTTATGTCACATTATTTTGTTACTGGTGTTTTATCAGAAACCTAGTACTTTACCAGTGATGCCTGTTGAAACAAACAGACAGACAGGCAGACAGACAGACATTTCTAAAAATGATCGAAATGGGTTCTATTACTTATTCCTGGACATCTGCAACAATTTTTTTCTCAAAAATCAAAAGAACACACACGTTGGATTTACATTCTTATTATATGTATAGGTGTGAAAGCCCCATGAAAATTCGTCTAGTAGAAATTAATTCAGTCAAATAGACGAAGAGTTTAAAAAACAGATTAAAGAGTGTAACAGTAAGGATTAAGCAGAGTGTAACAAAATAAAACAGTGTTTAAAATACAATGAGTGGTATAACTTATTCTAAGCCCTTCAATTTAGGTACCGTCCTCAAGTTGAAAATTTTTCGCCAGAGGACACGAGGGTTAAACATTTTTATTATATTAAGGGAAATTCCATGATTCTGTAAACTGTTTTTGAGATTAAGCATTTCCATTTTTATATCTAACAATAAATATAGATCATGTAATTTATAAAGTGTCAACTAGAAGACTCAGTGTCTCGACCCCGTATTTAGAATACTTAATAGTTCCAAATTCGTATTCGAACGGCAGCGAGTGATCCAAATTTGAAACAAGACTATGCTATTATTTGGGCATTTGAAATTGTTCTATTTGACAGATAAATACAAATTTTTGTTTTTTTTTAATTAATTAATTTCCGTTTACTATCTAACTAGGCTTAACCAGCGGTTTTTCTTACTTTACAGGACAATTTAACATTCTGTATTTTTGAAGTGAAAACTTCTTTAGGCTCGTATAGCAGTGATCACAAGTGAACGCGTCACGTTCGGTTTGGTGCCGTTGAATCGTGTACACTCGGCTCCGGTCGTCATCACCCACGTTTACTGCCTGACAAGGAGTGGAGAAAAAGGACAATAACCAATAGCACTTAAGCACTACACTTTTAATGCCACTTCTTCACGACAAGAAAACATATCGCGTAATGTTTATAACTTTGTAGTTTATTAAAAGTTTTATTACCTTATATTATACTAGCTGATACCCGTGACTGAGTCTGCGTTGTTTATTATCTTAAAAATATAATTTATAATGTCAAGAAAAAGCATAAAAAAATTGAAAGTAAAAAAAAACTTTGCTTACGAAATTACATACATACATGAAGATATCGTGGTTTTTTTTATTTTAGATAAGAAATAAAACTAAAAAAAAGAATTGTGTATCCCAGCTTCAACGCACGACTGGAGTTTACTCCTTAAGAACAATTGTCTTTGAACTGGTACAAAAAAGGCTTACTAGACTATAAGAAAGACCGATATCATATCAAAGGGCAAATAAACGCATCCATGAAAATACTTAAAGAATGTATATATTTTTATTCTATTTACATTTACATGACTATTCGGTACAATGTTATACATCAAACATTTGACATAAGTAGAACTACACCTCGTCGCCCCCAGTGTTCTATCAGAAACAATAACTCAATTAAGTTCGGATTTTAACAATTGTATTAATCTCAATCCGTCATCTTGTGCACGGCGCGCACAATAGGTTGCGCACAGAAAACGTTACGCTGTCTCATTCGATCACAAAATTTTACTCTTCATGTATTTTGTCATACCGGGTGCCTTATATGAAAATCGATTCTTAAGGAGTTAACTCCAATAAACTCCAAAAATTTATGCAAATCTATTATCAGTAGCTCTTGCGTGATGCACGCACAACAGTATACCTCTATCATTTTATGTATATATATATATATATATATTAAAGTGGCGTGATAGTTTTAGCGTTTGACTACACTATCGCTTGATTTTAAATGACTATGCGAAACACAGGAAACACATTAAACCTAGATGGAGGTTGGTTGTAAAGTGCAGCTGTTGGAGCACATTTATACTGGTGCTTGGCGACAGATTTTCAATTAGAGTGTAGTAGCCGGGCTTTGCTAGCCGGACCTTTAAAAAAGTAATTCGACCGTACTATGGTTTCTTTCAACCAAAGCTCCGACTATCACTGCTATTACTTCGATAATTACTTAGTTGTATACACTTGTGTTCGTTTGGTGGTCGAAATTGTATCACAATTAATTGATTTGTCGATAATGTGAAAGTCAAAAACGAACCTCTTGCATTTGTTGAAGTGCAACTTCTTATGGCACGGTAAGGAAATAATATCGGTGCCGTTGCTATAGTAACCGTTAATATGATAACCGTTGCCATGGTAACGTGATAAGTTTGCATTTTAAAATTATATTATCATATTCGATGCATATTGAACTATAAACATGAGTTTTTGGCGGGATCTTAGTCTGTCATGTAGTGGTTTTTATATTTTATTCATAATCTTGTGTTATTTTAGTCTATATTTTGTATTATTGGTGGTGTTTTAAATAATATAGTTCAGTTATTATGCACGAGTGAAGTGGATGGGAAATAATACCACGGAGCATGCATTCTGAGATGACACCAAAACTCCATGGAAAGTTCTAACAAGGAAACCATCATCTTGTTAGAACATTATAATTATCACAAGACACTTACTTGGTAAAATCTTGTTACTTGACGCTGGCTAGTGCACAAACCGTGACGGAGCCAAAAAATAAAGAAGAATAAGAACTATAAACATTGAGTTTTTGGCGGGATCTTAGTCTATCATGTTGTGGATTTTATATTTCATTCATAATCTTGTGTTATTTTACTCTATATTTTGTAATATTGGTGGCGTTTTACGTAACATAGTTCTATTATTGTGCGCTAGTGACGTGGATGCGAAATAATACCAAGGAACATGAATTTTGAGATGCCACAAAAACTCCTTGGATACTTTTAACAAGGACGCCACCATCTTGTTAGAACATTGAAATTATAACATTTTCAATATTATTATATTCGACGATGGAAGTAATAATCTAGAAAATTGGATGCAAAAAAAAAAACTATAAGCATTGAAAGTGCAAGTTATTAGTTAATAGACAAATAAAAACTATTTATAGTGAAGAGAAAACTAGTTGATGACATCATATCATAATATAGAACATGTTTGTAATTCTGTATACTTAAGTTTATGTACTCTATGATAACAAGTTCTATATAATATATTGAATGTTTATAATCATTCTGACAATCACAATGTGTAAATAAAAAAAAAATCTACATTTTCGCGACAATCAACAAATACTTATCCTTTGTATTCTTTTATTATTAATTAGGTATTACCCGGGGTTTCGCTCGCTTTAATGTAGTTTACACCGTTTTCTTATGAACAGCATGTTTTTCCCCGATAATTGCTACCTGGAATAGTGGGTAGCATATCGATAGGCAAATTTGTAAACTCATTCTTAATTTTTTACATCACCCTGCCTTGCACTATTTTTATTTCGTTTCTTGTTCATCTGTATTACTGTTGCATTGTTGTGTGTTAGATTTAAACCTTTCATAATAATTGTTTAGTACATTGCTATGGCCCGCCATTGAAATCAGCGCTGTGGTGTCATTCAATTGTATTGCAGCATATAGCTGAATGGAGGTGTTGTTGTTGGACATTTTTAATGAAGTATCTATATATGTATATTTTCTTTATTTACCTTATAGCCGTGATGTGTTCCAACAATAAACATTTTTTCTTTCTTTCTATGTACTTTGGTATGCCCTTTTCTGCACACCCGAAAAGTGTATGCAGCTCAGTAGTTACGACGCGATAGTGTGACAAGCAAACAAATTCGCTCTATAATATTAGTGAGGATTACTTTACCACAATTTCTGTTCCTTCCTTCCTTTATCAAAATTTAATACAAAACTTTTCTATTAGACAATAAAGTACGATATAAATTAGGTTTTACAATCAATAGTAAGAATATATATTGAAAGAACTATTACATATTATATGGGTTCTGGTCGTATGTGAACATATCCTCACATGACTTGTCACATAACTAATTCGTTGTACAAATTCAGTCGAAACAGCGACCGAAACTTCTGGAGGCAATAATGGCTGGCCAGTGAAGTTTGTTTCGTAACTCGACGTCAATCGGTTGGACGGACGAGCTCGGAGAATTCGAAACAGTTCGAAATTTAAATACGAAGTGTTTCGAACTCGAGCATCGGGTACCTGTTCGTTATTTTGTGTAAAAACTCCGTCGTGTACACAGCGGTCGGGTTTTTGTGACAAAATGAATCTGTTGTTCTTTTGTCCACATTTAATTCAGTTATAATTAATTATATTCACAATCAGTTTATCCCCACTGATGATGTTAATGCGAACACTAGTTTTTTTGTTTGTTTCTTGCCTTAACTCGTGAACTGCCCCAAACTAGTTCCATACAAACGAATGTAGACCTCACGAGGCAGAGGTCAAAAAACTATTGGCAGCATAGCTTAAGCTTAAAAAAATAGATTTATTACAAAAACTTTGAAAAGTAACAAATGATGTACTGGAAAATTATTATTTTTGTGTAAATGTAGTTTTAAATTAGTTTTTTCCGTTTGTACGAATTTTTTTTTTTACCAAACCATTAAATTTACTATGTATTATGTCGTGAAATTAAAAACGTAATCCGCCATTTTGAGATCTGGGTCTTAAAAAAAACAACCGAGGGATTAACTATTGAATTTATCGTTATAAAAATTTTGCATAGACATTCTTGGGAGTACAAAAAAGGAAAAGAATGCCTTTCAACTACAATAGTAGTCTTCCCGAAGGATATGTTAATTCTTTATAAGAGCAGACGATGCTGCGAATAGAAACTAGTGTTTTATATACCTACCTACTAATCGTGTTTTGCATCGTCAACGTGTTAAGTCGCATTGAATAGGGTATGAAAGTTCGTTACGCTCGGGTCGGTGACGCGTGGAATCGTCTATACTCGGCTCTAGTCGTCATCGTCATGGTTAACGTGTTTTCATTTCTATCGTGTGTTCGTAGCCACGCGCATTTTTTAATTATCGTTTTGGATACTTATTGTTTAAGGTAAAACAATATCATATAAGAAATGTTACGTTACTCGATTTGTATGAGATACTAGCAACCAACCGCGATTTCGTTCGCATTGTATCTATACAAATATGATAATAGAGGTACCTATGTAGTTGAGCGTGCATCACGTAAAAACGAATTTACGATTGACAATATTCGTAACTAGCAGTATATTATTTTTTTTTTATGCTATTGGAGGCAAACGCACAGTCGGGTTACCTGATGGTAAGTAGTTACTGCCGCCCATGATCACCTGCGACACGAGAGAGGCAAAGGGTAAATAGTAAAGAACATCATACTTTTCTGTTTCTCTTGTTTATTTCTTATTTGTTTGGTATATGGAATGTAGAGTTAAGGAGAACTATCTCATATACGGAACATGTTAAAAAAGTGTCCCTCTTTATGCACTAAATAACAGTTCCAATACTCTCCAAAATGACGCTAGCATATGCAAAGGGCATGTAGGTTAGTCGGAAGTAATTTTGTGAACATAACTTAAAATAACTGCTGTGAGAAAACTTGGAGAGAAATAGTGATTTTTGTTAACGTTATATAACACGTTTAGTGATTTTAGAACGTGTACTGTTATAAAACTTTTTTAAAATAATTGAACAATAATGAACCCTGTTGCTAACTGAAGCGCCACCATAAATTAGCACATTTTGATGGAAATATTTTGATAAACATAGACGGTTCTAGAGGTAACTCTACACTCCATAGTTGAGTATATATATTTACAAGTGTTAGTGTTATATAGGAATAAAAATAATAGAAAAAAGTTTATTTTTAATATTGAAACTTAAATAAAGTAATTGTAATCGAATATCGACTAACTATTCGAAATTAAGACGTTCAAATTAGGAAGTAATCAATACATTGTATAAAGTTTTGAGAAATTACTACGAAACTCCGATTAGAAGTTTGTTCAACACTGTTTGTTTTCTTTTAATAATAGGCGCATTATGTTGTCTGGTTTTAGTAGTATAAAAAAAGGCGTTTGCGCGATTCTCACACGATAGAAGTGAAACTTCAGTAAATCGACAATAGAATGAGATGAATTTTTACTAACAAGTGCAGGATAATTACAAAGTTTATTTGTTTAAAAATGAAAGTATTTTGATTAATTTAAAAAGATATTTAACATATGTTTCATAATTTATTGCTCAAGTTCCATATTTTCAGTTTCAACAAACAAGGTATAAAAATACTCACAAACACTGTTAAATAATAACACACCATGCTGACGTCTTGCTAAAAAGCTGTAATACGTAGCCGCATACAGTGTACAGTAGTACACGTACTTTTCACATATACTAACACATGTTAAACGTTCAAATACAAGCAAGTATTAAACAGTGTGCAATATACATACACACCGATATTTGCTCTCTCGCTCTGGCTCACTAATTACAGGCGACTATGCTTAGCAGACGGGAGTGGGGATGCTACGAAGCAGGGCACAAAGAAGAGAGACCGATAATATAAAATAGTATGTATATTTCTTTCTCATTCTTTGCCGGCTTCATCCTACACATTTTTGTATTTGTGTCTCTTACCTGTCGCTTTTCCGTTGCATTCGGTTTGAAATCACAACGATTCTAAAGAAGTTTCACTTTAAAATCTTTCGTATTTTATAAATTTTACGACCAATCATGTAACATACAATGTAATTTGTACATCTCATATATTGATTTTATGATCGTACGTCTATTATTGAAGTTTTTTTTGCGAAATATGTAACAAGATGGCGGCGGTTTGATAATTATGCCGTGTCTGATTAGTGTGTTTTTGTACTCTTTGACAGTCACATTATATACGCACAGCTTACTAAAGATGGCGATTCATTTGGAAATTATCAATACATATATTTTAGTGGGTATACATTGATGCATTCTTCAGACCCTGAAATCAGCATCATTAATAAAATATACTCCTGTTGTCAAAATTTCAATAATCGAATAACGAGTGAGATGTAGGTAATAAGCTTGAAACCTATAGTAGGGGTGTTCCAATTCGAGTCGGTTGCCGCGGCAATATTGCCAAAAGTTTGACCTCTCGCAAATATTGTTATGGGTGATGTCAAACATGTTTATTGTTACTGTCTGTATAGCGAATGGCAATCATTCGTGATTTTATATTACTCGCTTTTGTTTTTCTTACAATTCTGAGCTCTTGACGACAATTTCACGTGACTTGAGGGTTAATACGGTTTATTCAAAGCCGTGGTTCTCGGAGTATTCCATATGGACCTCTGGGGGTCGATTTGAAACTTCTCGGGGTCCACGGCAACGATAATAAAATCTGGCGGTCGGCGAACTGCAAATGGGGGTCGACACGAGTGAATTTTATTTAAACGAGTCGTAACAAAAATGTTAACTTCCTATAAATGTAATAATGAAATATGATAGTGCGGTTGTACTTGCCTTCAAATCGTGGCGATGTATATGCTAAAAATTCCTACAGAAAAGAAGTAATATTCAAGGACTACGATTGCTGATGGATCAGGAACTCTATGGTTATTTGTCGAGCTAGCGTTCAATGTGCTCTCTCTGTTTTTCTTCTCTTAAGTACTCGAACCTCTTTGATGATAACTGTGCCGCAAATTTATTTCGACTGTCAAGGCGGTCGCGGGTAAAACCGTTGAGAGCTTTTGCTTTAGAAGCTACCGAAAATAACTACCTAGTCGTGGGAATAGTATGCCTGTAGATGTTGCAATATTGGACAAAGATCTCAAGGGAAATCACGAACATAATTCATCATGTCACTCCAGGAACGACCTACATTCTAATTTTTTTTTTATGGATCGGCAGCGACGGAAACGTTTCTCGACAGGTGTTGAAATTCATGTTTTGACACTGGCCCTATCTATATAACTAACCTTTGCAATTTTATAATTTCTTTAAGACACAACCATAGGTTTTTTTTATGTTTTAATTCTATAAAGCACTTTGAAATAGTAACATAAGTGTGTTATAGCGCCATCTTTGTTTAATTTAAAGCGAACTGTGCTCTATAGATGGCGTTGCGAGGTACTACCGCACAGATCGTAACGTTCATAATAAATTATCTCCATCCAAATTTTGTTTCATGGTAAATAAAGACAAATATTAGTTTGATATAAAAACTAAGCTGTTAGAGTTTAATTTACCAGTAGTTCGTTAAAATCAAGTTCATAAGTTGATTTTTACGCCATCTATCGTTTGATATATAAACCGCTTTGTAGCTCTTGCTTAAGTTGTACTACACAATTCTGTCTGTTTTCACTGTATTTCATAGATGGCAGGAGTTGCATATTTTTGAGCACAACTTTAAGAAATAAGAACAAGCTATATTTTATAATTTTAACACTAACAATTAGGCTTCAGGCGCTTATCTGTTATACTTTTTGCATGTTCATCTAATTTTAAACTTATTTTAATAAATATTCTTTAGTAAAAGGACATATAAGGTACAGTCATAAACAGCATACTGCTATAATGTACCATTATTACTGCTCCATTATTTTTTTTATGAATACTCACGTCATAGAACATTTTTTCCACTTGTTAGAATTTTTTAACGTTATAGCGTTCATTTATGTTAAAATTGTACAGTGCAATTCTCAACTTTACGAAGTGATATTTATTGTACAAAATGCTTAAATCGATTTTGACAAGCTTTTTTTTCTTCTTTATTTATTACAGCGTATTGTCACAAAGCGATCGTGTCACCCTTATTCGAAGGCATACCGTACAGTCTTTTTTTTTTGAACTGACTAAACTGTTGACATTTTGGCATGGCCTCTAAAGTTTCATCGGACTACATCACACATACAGTCAATCGTTACCTCCTATTTATAGTTACGTTGACAAGCCTGTAAAATATTCTGGCTTCAGCACAGAACACAACGTAATGTAATGTAATTATTTGCCATTAAGCAATACTTACGCCTTTCCACTTCTTACTTAATTTCTGTTAATATTATTATGATTTCTTGTAGCGGCTAAACAGTGATAAAGATATAGTGGTGGAGACTTAAGTCGGTGAAAAGGTAGAGTTTAAGTATAAATAATAACATTGCAGTTAAAAACTAGAAAAAAACTGTACAAACTGCATTTAGATGTAGTTTCTATGAAATAATAAAACTATTTTATTATTTTAGGCACCGGAAAGTTTTTATCATAAATATATATCAAATTAGACCACTACAAGTTTTATTTTACGTACTTGTATTCCCTTTTATAACCCCTTTATTTATAGATTCAGTGACTTGTACTAAAGTTATACTTTGAAGGAAACTTTATAGAACAAAACTAATCAAATATAATTAATTAACCCCTGGACTGTCCAAACCATAAAGGTTTAAGTTTCATACAAACGAATGTAGACCTCATGAGGCACAGATCATCAGACTGTTGGCAGCATAAGTTAAAAAATAACTGATTTATTACAGAACTTTGAAAAAATACATGTAAAATGTATTTTTATTAATTTTTTTATTTGTAAGAACTTGTATTTTTTACTAAACTATTAGATTTCGGATGTGTCATGTCGTGAAATTTAAAAAAAAATTAAAAATCTAATCGGCCATTTTGAATTGTGGAAATCTGGGTATTAAAAAATCAGCAGAGTGATTAAAATATGTTGCAGGTTAACGAGTAATGACTACAATAGATTACATGTGTTTCATTCCTACACAGACCGCTCAAGCGGTATATTTTGCAGTTACATACCAAGGGTGTCAACCGACGTCAGGTTCAACCGTCAACCAAGGACGCGTGTTTAAATTCTTTTCATTGTTTTATTTACTAAGATTTGGCTCTTTCTATTACTAGTTTCAGATTTAAATTTATCATGTACACCTCGCGCAAATAAAATCAAACGTTTTTTTGTTGCATTGAGACGTGGTAGCGGCCATTCAATTCCAGGCAGAGGTGCACAGAAACGTATACTACGATATTTAATGATAATTTGCTTTCCAGCAAAATAATGCCTCTTTCAATAAAATATCTTCGACTGTAATGTCAAGGTGTCGAAAAATGTATCTGATAGTAGGTACATGTGTCTGAATTGTTTACACCTGTCCAAGACCGGGGCAGATACTTAGTTGCTTATAAAATCCATTTACGTAGAGCAACCATTACATTTGAAGACTAGCTTTTGCTAGCGGTTTCTCTCGCTTTAATATGGATTTGGCGTATCCCTCGGGAATAGTACTTTTTTGGATGACAGATACCCTATGTTTTTTATCGCTTTCTCTGTCTCTATATCCATATGTATGCTTAAATCTTTAAAACTACGCAACGGATTTTGATGCGGTTTTTTTAATAGATAAAGTGATTAAAGAGGAAGGCTTATATGTATAATAACATAAATTAAATAGTGGAGAAATACTGTTATTTTTGAGGTTACTCCACATTTAACGCGTGCGGGTCACGGGCAGTAATGAATAAATCAAAACTACTGGATCGATTTTAATCATTTTTTCAGTGAATGACATAGGCTATATATTTTATACCCGTGCGAAGCCGGAGCGGGCCGCTAGTTGTGAATAAATGGCAACTCATTTCATAGTAAAAATAAAAATTACGTACAAACGTTGCGACAATAATACTTTTACGTTTATCAAAGTTTCACATCGCTTTGGGGACAATTAGTCCATTTTTTTTATTACGAGCAGCAATCGCTTTTATTCCCAAACGACTTATGAATTTGCATGAGCGTGTTCAAAGAAGAAAATTTATTATTTTACTATTGTTACTAATCTACTTTGTTATGTTGGTAGTGGCGTAACTAGTCCCAATGGAGTCTAATGTTAAAATTTCGGAGAGGTTACTGCTACATTATGCCGTGGTTTCCACGACGCGTTGTCATACGTTTTATGTTCTATATCTTGTGTCCAAGAGCCATCTTTTATGTAGTGAAGAAATATTTAGCAGGACTCATTTCTTGCGCACACTATTTACACATGAATTAAGTAATCGTACATTTTCAATATCTGAACATTATAGTATTAGTTTAGCTAGCGCTCGTCTATTGTTCGAAATACGACAATTATTAAAAATTGCCCCAAAATATATGAATGGAATGATTAAAAAATCGTAGGTTCGTCCCCCGGAGTGGAGCTCTCGAGCACGCTGCCAGCGCGATACAGTGACACTGAAACTTTCAATCACTAATTTAACAACACAACACAGACCACCCTCATATACGTACACACACACGTACAAGTACGTACACATATATTGGAAGGGTTTTATTTTTTATCGCTTACCCGAACTGAGTTAATTTAGTTTAGGTTAGTTGTCAGATCAGATCCGAAATACATATCCGAGTTCGTGAGCTCTTACGAAGATAGGATACATCCCGAGCTGTAAAAATGTTCTGTTCCCGAGCGAAAGTTCTTATTTTCGTTAATGCGAGTGAAGACGCGGGCAAAACCTAGTTCTGAATATTTCTATTATCAACACAGTTACATATAGTATCTTAAGATAGACCGAGATATGAGAAAGACATAGTTAATGTTTGTTCTGTTAACAAGGTGGTATTTATTTAAAGCAACACGCTCGCGAACTATGCAAGCCTTTGTCCGAACCCTTCGCTGAAATATACCCGTGTGTACTTCAAAACTCGTCGACAAACATTATACCTAGATATGTTTTATCAAAGGCCGGCAACGCATCTGTAATGCCCCTCGTGTCTCAGGTGGCTGTGAGCGGCGGTGATTACTTACCATCAGGTGACCCCCGTGTTCGTTTGCCTCCAATCCCATAAAAAAAATAGCCCACGGTAATGTCAGTGTCAGAGTACAATATAAAAAAAAACTCAATAAAAATACAATTCAACATAGCGGCCACCTCTTCTTCTTATTCTTTATTTTTTGGCTCCGTCACGGTTTGTGCACTAGTCAGCGTCAGGTAACAAGATTTTGCCAAGTAAGTGTCTTGTGATAATTATAATGTTCTAACAAGATAGTGGTTTCCTTGTTAGAAATTTCCATGGAGTTTTGGCGGCATCTCAGAATGCATATTCCGTGGTATTATTTCCCATCCATTTCACTTGTACATAATAACCGAACTATACTACGTAAAGCACCACCAATATTACAAAATATAGAGTCTAATAACACAAGATTATGAATAAAATATAAAAAACACTACATGACAGACTAAGATCCCGCCAAAAAACCTAGCGGCCACCTAATGGCGAGATACAGGAAAATGAGTTTCTACGAAAAAGCATTAAGATTTAGCCAACTCTTATGATTATTCTAAAGATGTAGGTGTTTATGAATCTCAGGTAAACCAATACATACATATAGAAAGCAGAAGATATGTATATTCTATCAGATTTTGTATTACATGTGTATACTTGTACCAAAAACTTGTTACTAATGTAACAAGATACATAACAATAGATGATTCATTGACCTTGGGAAAAAGGAAAACATATACTGACACGTCGTCGCTTCGATTACTAAGCAAACAATAAGGTTCTAAAATAACAGAATTCGAATTTTGCCAAATCCTTCGAATAATTACGTCACTCTTCTAGAAAATTCCATATTTTCCACAGATGGTATAGGGACATGTAGATATTATTTGGTGTCTGCACTTGAAATCCGGTCTTTCTTCAGGTTGAATGGGTTTGTGGTGAAACGCTAAAATCTTTAATACATTGTAAACGAGAAAGTTTGTGACGATAAATGGATGTTTGTTATTCTTTCAATTAAAAATTAGGGTGGACGTTATACTATTGAATCCAAGAGGAAGTGCAAACTAACCTCTACCCTAATTTTAATGTGGGGCTTCCATAAAGGAACGCCTTAATCAATTAAGCATGATGGCAATATAGGTTATACATTACAATAACATATAGGCTATAATTTCTTATATTATTTAAATTATCGGACAACTAATCAATCCATCATCTTAAAAATTTGTATACATATTCTCAGGAGTACAGAAAAGATTATATATATATATATATATATATCATTCAGAAAAAGTTCCGCTTTCGAAAGATAAACCTAATCTAAGCTAATGCGAACGAAATCGTGAGCGCTTGCTAATAAAGTATACATTACTCTTTTTGTGTGTGTGTGTGTGTGTGTGTGTGTTTTACGTACATTTACTTGTATATCCGTTTGAAATATTATAGGTTCATAGTGGAGGAAAACATCGTTAGAAAATCTATGTTTCTCCGTAACACGTTCCGTGTCACGTGTACCACCAGTGGTATACGTTAAACTTGATCTTTAGGCCACGTGTGTACCATAAGTGGTAGACGATGTGACAACTATTGAAAACTAAAGAATTACTGATATATTGATGTTATTGTGTATTATAATACATGTATTTTAGTCAAAATATCAAATGGCCTGAACGACATGTCAGGCATAAATGCCTTGGTATAGAACACGGTTAAACTTTCTCGAATTCACGCAACTTGCAACATAAAAACATTTCTAAGCCTACATAGCTTTTGTCTCGGACCGATAGACATTCAATAAATCAGGTCAATCTGTCTCACTTCGATGCCACAAGTCAGTCGACCAATTGCGTAATCCATTTGTACACGCTACAAACATTCCCCGAATGACAAACACTATTGAAAACAAAATACACAAGTAAATAATGGGATTTGGTCGAATAAGAATTATTTAATACTCCATTCTATTTAAATTGTACGTGCGTATTATGTATCTGCATTTTCAATTAAAAGCGATATCAACATCTGAAGTTACATGCTCTACCGGCGATCTGAAATAATGAACGCGCGAACGGGACGGAGTTAAAGCATATGCGGTTAGCGCGAAAGAGACGGATGGCGCTGTCATCAATCGATGATATCACCATGGCAACGGTACAGTATGTGAAAGAAGTGCAAATGTACAATCGAGAACAATCGGTTATAGGAAGGTTTTAAATAATAATTCAACCGTCTATCTGTCTATCATAGACTGTCATGTTTTATTTAATTTTTAGCATTATTTAAATCTCACAATACAGGATTTCTCAGCCTTTTATGACACGACCTATTTGTATGTAAAATTAATTCTCTAACCTGTATTTTTTATAGATCAAATATCAAACCGGTATAACAGTTTTGTTGATTTTCAGGATTAGGTGTTGGTTAAATGCATAATTAAGTTACTGAAATGTTAATGTGACTAATAGGTATATTTTTGAGGTTATACTTCTTTTGCCGCGTTAGGGAAAAATGATGAGAGTAAATTTTTATGATGCGCGCGCACACCGTCACGAAAAACCGACACCCAGAAGTTAGCTATAGTTTTAACATTTCATTCAAAAAAAGTATGTGTGTATTAAATACCTTTTTTCTATTGTTAGTGTCGTTTTTTCTACAAACCTAGAATAAGGCGAAAGATAAAAATTTTGAAAAGATTTTTATCTTGTTACGCCAAAGTAGTATAACTTCTAAAGCGTGTAAATAAGTACATACTATTTTTATTTTTGCTAATTTGTATATATTAATGCATTTTAATTATATTTTTTATACAATTTTTTATGCATTTTTTTTGCAATTTTGTACACTTTTTTTTGTTTCTCCTTATAATTAAGTTTTTGCGACATCCTTTGAAAAGCAATGCCATAATGTGTGTAATATTGATGACATTATGTATAACATAATTTAGTTGTTGTACATAATTGAAATGGATTATAAATAATAAATTGGAACATAAATTATTTGGTATAGAACTCCCTGGAAAGTTCCGACAAAGAGGCCGCCATTTTGTTTTGTTACAATTATCGATTTTTTTTTATAATGGCTACTTGTTAATGGTTACTAAAGTGGGAAGAAGATAAAAAATAGAAATAAATAGAAGAGAAATAAAATATATGACAGTATGAAGTTAGGTCTTAAGAATTTTATAAAGTAGACTAACCGTATTCTGTTCTATGATACGCATTTAATAATTCCCGTTCCTGGCCTCCAAAAACACCGCCCCTTGTCGCACTGCCTACCTTCACTTCGAAGGTAATTGCAGTGCTCCTAAGATTCGTGGCATGATTATTATATAGATTATAAACTTCCGCGGTGAATCGACTACAAAATGTACAAATAAATTTTCAGCAGCAGCAGTTCCAATTTTTATGATATTTATATAAGCGATATTTAAAAATATTAAATTTTCTAAGTATCTAAGAATTTAAGAACTTTTCATGAGATACAAAAGAGTTATTAGTTAATGTAACAAAAAAAACTCGAGTCAAAAAGTAATAAAAAATAAATGCACAGAAGACATAATTAATAATAATATCCTTCTACATTTTTTAAACTATCTTAAGATAGTAATAAGTGTAGTTAAGTTCTTTCTTAATATAACTCGTGGTTCAAATTTATTACTTGTAATTTATACATTTCATTTTGATCTACTTAGGTATATTTTTAATATATTTTTAATTTATTAATCTTGCATATTATACACTCAATATTGTCATAAATATTATCATCATTGTCAATCTAGTTAAGATCTCTGTCTACTGTCAGAGGTTTTGTACTTATTACACAATGAAAAAAAAATCTAATTAGCAGTTCCAAAGGTATTTTTGCTATCAAAAAACAAGAAAAAAAGCCTCTTCTGTTTTTATGATATTTATATAAGCGATATTTAAAAATATTAAATTTTCTAAGTATCTAAGAATTTAAGAACGTTTCATGAGATACAAAAGAGTTATTAGTTAATGTAACAAAAAAACTCGAGTCAAAAACGAATAAAAAATATATTGCACAAGAAAAATAGCTTTATTATTATAACTAAAAGGTATATAATTCTTTGCCATGAAAAGACAACCAATATCATTTACACATTTATTGCATATTTTTCATAGAAAAAGTAACCTTATTAACATGATACGTAAGCGCAAAATTGCATGTCAATTACGACCTTATTAAAGTTATACTGATAACGATTCTTCGTCTTAGAAGTATAAGGTGTAAATCAGAATTTAGTTCTCATTTACGCCTCTGCATTTCTAATATAGATTTGTATAACACTGTTGCTTTGTGAAAGCATAATGCCATTTCACAAATATACAAAGTACATTCATGAGTGGTGGAAAAATCGTGCCTCGCTGCGTCACGCTATAGTAGCTAGAATATAGTAATTTCAATTAGGGTGGCTTTTATGGGTGCTCTCAAATTACGCCGCATGTTACACGACTTATGTATATAGCTTCAATCGATTATATATACAGGGGGTGTTTTTTCGTTACTTTACTTCTTGTTGGTTTTTTTTTTTAATATGATCATCGAATTTTAGTGCATTAGAAATGAATACAGAACAATAATAATCTCTTCATTTCTCTCTGCAAA
Source organism: Antheraea assamensis (assembly GCA_035772565.1). Taxonomy (NCBI): domain Eukaryota; kingdom Metazoa; phylum Arthropoda; class Insecta; order Lepidoptera; family Saturniidae; genus Antheraea; species Antheraea assamensis. The sequence continues at coordinate 2,870,574 of JAQQSE010000107.1, forward strand.
TTTTGTTGGCAGATAATATATAAAACATATAATAAATGTATAAAACAATATCGCGTTTCGTAACTGACTTTGTGGTCTCTCTTCTACTACGCTATAGATTTCGATACAGTTTTCATTATCATTTCGAAAATTTGTTTCCAAAGGTTTATATGTATAATTTCGGTACATTACATTTATACAAAGAGAAACAAGTCGAAGTATTCCATTGTAGTCGTAAGGAGTTCTTAAGTGATTTCATTGGTAGCACTGGCTGAACCCCATGGGGTACATAAAAATACTGTACTAAGGAATTAGGTACCTTTAAAATGTCTATAGAAAACTCGTCGATAGCATATGTGTATTTCTTGCAGATAACCTACAGTAATAGTTTTTTTTTTTTGCTTATTAATAAAAATTATGGTTAATTGCGACGCTATTTTACAAAATATAGTATTAATCTTAAGCAAATTAAATGCTTTTATTACATAAAGTATTAAATGTTGATCAAAACTGCCTTTCAAAGTATGTAACTTCCATGAATATCTTGTAAAATATCACTAGATTTAAAATGACACACGGCAGAAGTGCCTTGTGTACGTACAACGTCCTACAGTAGTTCCTATGACTTGGATAAATTCTAAATAACGAAGCGCCAAGGTGATCTAAATTGTTTAGACACTTATGACACTATATTAGAATATCGCATCAATTTGATGCAGGAGCGGACGAGACGAAAAGACAGAGATCTTAGGTGCGTGTAGTGCAAACGTATGTAGGCGCCGCGCCGCGATGCTAGCTTTTACAGTGACGGTTGCAGAGTCCACGTACATTTTAACTACACGCACCCGCGCAAGCACTCACCACCCACCCGCTTGCCCTCTAAAACAGGCCTAAGATCTTTTCTCAGCCGATGCGCCCGAGTAGAAAGAAGAGAGACAGCGGCAGCACACAACCTACACGTGAACTGTTTTGTCAACTGTTTATAAAGTGAAGTGAAAACTTAATGTGGTTTCCATTGCTTGTTACAACAACTATTGCGGTAAAAAGTATGCAATTTTTTCATCAATGTTTATTTATGACAATATCACGTAAAATTATCGCCCGTAAACCGACTTTACAGACAACCAATTTATGTTCCATACAAATTTTGTTTCAAAAATTACAAACACAGCTTAATAAAATAATTAGCCAAATTAGGTGCAGCCCTTGTGAAGTGATGTGCTTACATACAATAGACAATTTATTTTTATTAATATAAATATTTTGAATCTATATTGTATGACATTATTGTAATTGTAAAGTATATAATAAATTAATTGGGTGAAATAAAAACCTAAACAAATCGGGTGTGTGCCATAAGCGCTCCCATTAGTAGTCCGGTGGAACTGTAGTGGCCCTGCCAGGCCAAACGGGGTAGGTCAGTTCGAAAAAAAAGGTGATATAAAAAAACTCTTGCTAATTTTAACAGGAAGGCCATCATTTAGGACTAACTATAACAGTTACTAGGAGTTGTCTTCTAAATCTAAAACTTCGTATCGAATCACATTCGGAATTATAGAACAGCGTAATAAACTTTATTCCTATCGCAGAACCCCTAACCGCACCGTTTTTTTCTAAGAACAAAGTCATATCTGCCTTTGGACCAGTTAAACATTTGTTTCCTTCACTTTCTTCCATACCTAAACCGTTATCCTTAAATTCAAAATAGATAAAATAATTATAATAAAACAAACCATCATCCTGTAAATGGTATTAGATAGTTAGAAAATGCTTTTTGGACGCCAGTAATATTCTTGTCTCTGTTGCAGGAAGAAGTGTTGCCAAATTTAGTAATATCAATAACCTACTGACATGTTCAAAATTTACAGTATAACTAGAGAAATATAGGTATAATAAAGCGATTGATTTGATAGTTTGTGACATCACGTGCTAGACCTTTACCACCCACGTCATCTATTACTATTTGGTAATGTATATTCTTAACGCTAAATATATTGCTGTTTTTTTTTTGTCTATGTACAAATTGTCCTCGGACAGTTCTATAATTACATGATATTTTGATAGTTACATTGCATTTAAATTTCGTAAATTTTTGGAACGGACTTTTTTTTTATATTATAAGGGGCAAACGAACAGGTGGGTCACCTGATGATAAGTGATCACCGCCGTCCATAGACATTAGCAACACCAGGGGAGTCGCAAGTGCGTTGCCGACCTTTTGATATATGTGGACCTCCGGCGCTCTCACTGGCCTGAACGAAACGCAACAGTGCAAGCACTGTTACTTCACGTCGGTTTCTGTGTAGAGGGTGGTACTACCCCGGGCGAGCCGACCCATTCATGCTGAAACCAGTAATCGCTTCAGCGTAGCTCTACCACCTACATAGCCTCACCAGGTCTCTACAGTTTCACCGGACTACGAAATCGATTGCAAATGTACTAATTATATACTGTTCTTTACCAGGTTACCATAATGCCAAAAGCCAACTATAGCTCGTACGAGAATAATTCATACTCTCTCTATGGACCAGTAGAAATGATTATGAAGAACGGACATATTTTGGACACGGCTATAATAAAAACTCTGTTCACCATTGTTTTGGTCATTATAATGATCGTGGCCGTCATTGGGAACCTCTGCACGTGTGCTGTTATTATACGTAAGAAGAGTATGAGGACTCCAACGAACTATTACCTTTTAAATCTCGCCGTTACAGATCTCTTCATGTCCTTTTTTATTCCTTTCGACGTTCATGCAACGTGGCACGACATGCGGTATCCTTTAGGCGAGATCGGATGCCGCTTTCAGTATGTCTGCTGGGACCTGTTCAGCGACTGTAGCTTGCTCACTATAACTTCGCTCACCGTAGAGCGATACTTGGTTGTAACAAAACCGTTTCTAGTCAAGAAGCTTTCAGTCAATTTTAGAGTTGTGAAAATAATCATTTTAATTTGGTTAATATCCTTCCTCTTCTGCGTTCCGAAATTGCATTATGTATTTCTCCTCGAAAAAGACAAGTATCACATATGTTTTTTGACGGTGTCAAACGCTATAAGCGTTTTCGTTTTTGTCGAAACAATAGCCGTTTATGTCGTACCTATGGTTATTATATTGGTTGTGTACGTTCTCATAATGGTGGAGTTAAAATACAAGAGCGATAGAAGGGAATTTAACAGTCCAGGGATTGGGAAGCATAATATTGATAGAGCCGTGTTAATGCTTGGTTAGTAATAATGTATTTTTTTTTCTAATGTGTAAGTGTGTCTGTGTGTCTATATTTTATAATAATCAAATAATAAAATCAGTCAGTGTATATCTAAATACACACCATATTTTGATAACAACTTCGCTCATATTCTTATGTAATTGTCATGTACAACATTAATGAAGTTTTTGAGAACTAGAACATGACATGTCACATGACATTTAACAAACTCAACAATAATTTCCACATTATCAGTTTGATTGTGATACACTTAATAAACTCGGACAATATTCGACATCAAATAGAACTGTCTAATTAAATATGGAAATTAAACCAAATAATAAATATCAAAAGCAGTTCTCTGGACATTCGACAGCTTCAGCGACAGACACGTAAATCGTCTGTTATTTTATGGAACAGTCGGCTCATTAGTAATGTACTAAATTTCCATGTATCGTAATACTATGTACGTACTAAATATCGGTCAAAAAATGAAACTTTACTGGTTTGCACGTTATCCCTGTAAAAACTTTTTCCACACATCCGTACTCGTTTCTAGTTCTTTTTCATTTTCATACGTTCACTCAGAACATTGTCTCTTTGATACATATAGGTGATTCACAGTCAGCTACAGTTTCAATTTCATTCCACGTTGACATTATTTCATTGCTTATAAATGTCAAGTAATCTATGTTTATATTATTGACTAGCTCTTACCCATGGCTTCGTTTGCAGTACAATCTCCAAACCGTTTGAACCATTTTTTATGGAACTTTCACTAACAGATAGCTGATCTTATAAGAAGTAATTTACAATGATAGAAAAAATAAATGTAGAGCTGTGGCCCGCAGTGTCGTTATTTTGATATTACAAACAGACACTCCAATTTTATTTATATGTATAGATTTGTTGATTTAATTGCTTCGTCAACTGTTTCAGCTGCCGTGGCGTTGACCTTTTTCTTATTTTAGTCCCCGTATTGTTGTGTAAGGCTGATGACATCATCAAGATACAAATCGGAAGAATATCACACTGTGAGTGAATTGAAGTGATAACATTGATAAAAACTATAATACTGTCATTTGATTAACCAAATTATTCCTAGAAGTAACAAATAGTTACAAATTCAACCTGATGTTAAATAGTACTGCGGCTTATATACAACTTCAATAGAACCGCAATGCTGCAGTAGTCACGAAAGTTTGTTACTCTTGAAGACTTAGGTTCAGGTAGGCATTTTTCTAAGCCCTTTAAGCAGAAAATCTGTCGCCAAATACCTATAAGTCTGCTCCGATAGTTGCACTTGAGAGCCAGTCTGAGTCTAGGTTTAGTGTATTTACCTAGACCCTATCGTCATTTAACATCGAGTGAGTTTGTGTAATCAAATGCGAAAATCATAAACTATTATAAAAACTTAATTAAAATGCCGAGGGCACCAGTGACAGTTGCTAACTACATACATACACCTTACAAACTAGAAAACAATAGCATGAGCACTGAACACTTTAATTTTCCGTCAGAAAAAAATGCGGTAATGGTACTCCTCCAATCGACCCTTGAACAGGCTTTTCCACCGTAACCAAAACGATTATTCTAACGGTTACGCGTAAACTTATGTAACAAGCCATTTCTTTACCTGAGAAGTAAAATAGCGTAACTCAAGGATTACGTTGTTTCGACTTACGCTCATTTATTTCATAGATAAATAATTTGGTCCATAATTTTAAATGATTCACGTGTTAGCGTCTATCCACAATCTCACCGCCCAACAAGAAGATTGGCTAAAAAGTGCTATTATCAAAACGTAAAGCGTTACAAAAGTATGACATGAGTAATCAATATCCGAAATTATTATGTAGTATGATCCAGTTTATTTTAGGGTTTCGCTGTATTATTTTATTAGCCTATTGTAGGCTCCAATAAGATAGCCATGAGTTTTAATCTGATAATTGATTTTTAAATATTTAATAGAGAGCAATTGTTACGAAATATTTATGATCATTAATACAAACACATATAAAAGCAAAACACATTCTCTGTATTTCAAAGTAGAAATTTGCACTCGGTTCACGAGTTCTTTTACCGCGAAATTTATTAAAAATAAAATTACCATTTCATACCTTCATAAGCCACCAATGATGCGCAAATCCAACAACGTGCACTTCAAACACAGATTCTGAAACATGTACAGTTATTAATAGAGAAAAACAAAAACCTCGACTGCAAAAACACTGAAACTCTTTTGTTATATATACCAACTGGTTGTTCATTCGTTTAAGCATTTTTTACGTAGAAAGTTTTTTAAATTAGTTATCTCTTGTTTACTCACATGGATAAGTCGAATCAAAGACACCTTATATATTAGAATTAAACAAACCATTCAAGCTATAGGGCGTGTTAAAAAAATTAACATATGTGACCTTGAAAAATCCGTTTATCTTTCTGCTTAACAGTTGGTAATAACTTATAATTTACATACGCCACTTATATAGAAGATATATTACTACCTAAATGTTTTATTGTTGCAAGACGAAGTAACGACACTATATGTAGTGACAAGCACAATATATAAAAAAAAACGTTTGCAGTCAGGTACTGAAGTTCCTTAAATTAAAGTAAAAAATCAAATAATAGAGTTTTATTTAATGTTTCATCAAGTTACAATTATTAAAAATCTAATATAAAATAGTTAAATATAAATAATATTAAATAAAAATACATTTTAATGTGTTCAGTATGGGGGTTATACAACCGGCTATGGCAACGCTCGACGTTCGTATACAATAGAAAGGTGTGGAAATAGAGCACATCGAATGAGGAGATTTAACGCTTTTTCTTACGTGACGATTTCTATCAGTCATACACTTTTTTTTAACATGGAGAGATCCTGCATTCGACGTCCTCTCCCTCGGGGGAGAGGCGGATAGTGTCAGACTCTTACTGAGTAAAACCACACGGTGAACCGACTACCGCACTAATAGGGTTACTGTGATGGATTTATCATGTGTATAGTGTTTGCAACAAGATCCTTATCCCTTTATGTATAATTAATTACACCTGTACCCTCTTTGTCAAACGTTACAAGTCTTGTACTGCAAGCGTTTTCTCTTACAAATTAGTGCATTTTTTAAAGAAACGTGTTTATAAGAACTACATATGACAAGCTACAAATGATATCGTTTGTAATACAAGTAATTTTTCACACTTCTGTTAGTGGCTTTATCTATAATATAAAAATGAATCGCTGACTATGTTGCTAAGCGCAAATCTCGAGAGCAACTGAAGCAATTTCGCTATCTTTTTTTAGAATATTTCTTGATTACGAGGATGTTTCTTACGGAGAGAAAAATTTAAAAAATTGCCTGTAAAAGTCTAAAACCAACACTTTTCTATATTCCGATACAAACGATTCGTAATAATAATTAAAGCTCAATTTGAACTTTAATACTATAGCATAAAGTTTAAGTGTTAGTGGAGTGGTTCCAGGAAGGCAAAACAATTGAGTGACGTTAGGATCGTATAAATATTAATGTCAATATTTATACCATGGTAACATTATATAGAGTCCTGAATAGCAGAGCAAGTATTACAAAAATAATTAAAGAATCCACTGTTAGACGGTACGAAGTTCGCCGGGTCAGCTAGTTTATTATAAATGCCTTTGTAGCTTGTAACTAATTACGAAAAAGTTAGGGAGCTTTCGTTGACTCTAAAATAGATTATTAACATACAATATCAAATTATTTGAAAACAGTTTTAGTTTTCACATTAACTGGACTATTTATTATATCATCATTTCTATCTCACTGACATATAATATGGTAGATAAATCATTACTGAAATTTAGCAAAAGTAAAGTCTTGTAAATTAAAAACACAAGTTCACATAAACTTGTATAATATGTCCTTGTAAAATTTGTGACCTTGTAGACTTGTAATACTCGTAAGACGTCTAATAAACAGAGCACATGTCTAATGCCTGACAAGTTTATAATGTAAGTTGAAATAATTTGTATATTCATAAGAAGTAACGCAATATTTTACAGATATGGAAGACATTAAGCTACTTATGTTACAACGCATACGTTTCCGGCGCCTGTTAATCCAATATTATACAACGCGATGTCAAAGAAATTTCGGAAAGAATTCAAGGTATTTTCTTCACAACGAAAATAAAACCATTTTCCATCATAAATTTGTATGATATATGCGTATTAATCTAATAAATATTATTACTAAGCCTTGAGTAGGGAAAAGCGAAAAAATATCCGCAGCCACCACCGCTGAATTTAACCCTTACAACCTTCACAGAATGAAATTGAAGTGTCTATATAAATGTTAAATTCAAAACTATTTTGAAATAAAATCGTTTATTGTCTATCTGCGTATTCTCTTAATTGTTCTAAACAATGCGACGGATTATGATACCATTTTATTTTATAACTAGTTTCTACCCGCGGATTAACTTGTGTTAATATAGATTAGGTCTTTCCTTCGGAAACAGTAGCCCTTTTCTCGGTAAAAGATACACTATGTCCTTTTCTGTACTTCCCACAAAGTGTATGCAAAATTTCCTGATTATCAGTTAAGTATTTAAGGCGTTAAAATGTATCGGATAAAGAAACTCACATTCATATTTATATGTTTAAAGTTAAGCTGTAAATTATCTGATTATTTTTATTAATCTTTATTTATTAAAATACTTAGATTGAGTTTATAATATATATAAAAATTGCTCTTTAAAGTGTAATGTATGTCATAAGGATTACATAAAAATAAGTGGGTAGTTTATATACACTTGTGAAACAACAACAAGTTATAAACTTATTTACGAACAAGCTGCATTATTTTAATCTTCGATCTTATTAATCAAATAAGATTAGAAACTCTCCCGAAATCACGGAATACCTTATAAAGTATTAATATCATCTCAATCTATACTTTGAGAGTAGTTCGGTGAAACAGTAGCGACCTTAACAAGCCAACAGTGTAGTCAGTTGGAAGAAAAAAAAAATTATACTTTGACAAATATCACTGATTTAGAATAACGTGCAACAAAAAAGCTTTGTTCCAGATTTACGTAGCTTCGATGACTTTGATTAACTGTAATGATTACCAAAAATGAATCTATACCGTTTAGATATGTATATAATGATATATTAATATATTGCGAATACATGCGATGCCGGGGCGGGTTGCTAGTTAAATTATATAATGTTTTGTAAATGTAAATAAAATTCATTTTTATAAATCTTCATCTAATATACTGACGGGCGTAACTCAAAATTACCTAATACGCGCTTACGTCAGTATGCTGCCGAGGCGACGAAGAAATATTACATAGTACCAACTGCAAAACAGGAAAAGTTTTGAATTTATCGTGCCAGACGAGAACAATCACCTTAAGTTAGTAATGGCGTCGCTAGAGATACGTACGTCAAACATTAGTGCGGTTCGCTCTAGAGCGATGTGTTAACACTTTAGTTTAAAAATCTTCGTAAGGGATTTGTATTATTACTAGCAATTTCCCGCGTCTTCATACGCGTTTTTTATGAATAACTTATTTTCAGAATGTTATCCAAGCTATTATTTAAAGGTAACCTAGGTAACTCTACAGACATAATTTAAAATCAAGAAAACTCGTTGGTTAGAATAGAATCTATCTATATATATAAAATTATAATTAATGGACTGACCAAACAGAAAAAGGACGGTTTTTCATACAAACTTTCATGTTCTTTTTTATCACCTTCGGGATAAAATTTCCAAAAACCCCTCCTCCCTTAGGGCTAATCTACAGTATAAAGATGTGGGTTACATGTACATTTTAACTTTCCTAGCCCGAGTAGTTTGGGTTGTGCGTTAACATACCCGTCAATTATTCTTTTATATATATTTTAGATTCTATTCTAACTGGTGACTTAGCATTTGGAAAGAAATACTTCACAGGAAACACATGTTTCGTATGAATTCATTGTTAACTATCGCAACCTTTTCCTGATTTTGATTTACCTCTGTAGACGTTGTACCTAGGTTAGCTTTATATGTAGCTTGAGTAACACGTTGAAAATTCCTCCATCTGCTAGAAAAAATCTTGTTAAAGCCAGTTTAGCCATTTTAAATATTAGCCTCGACAAAATGCAGACACTTCAATTTTATGTATAACTTTTACTCATTCTTTATTAAATACTTTTTTTAAATTTTTATTTCAGGACTTAATAAGAAGCATTTCTATTTAGGCGAGACAGCATATAGAAGAAATTATGACCAAATATATATGTATATATACATATATAATTTAAACTTACTTAATTTAACAAGTCTAAAAATATGTGTGTATTGCGTATGAACAAATGATATAAGTGAAAACTTGTGAGTAAATACATGTGTATTAAACTCCGAACATGTCATGTCATGTCATTATCAATGTTTATATATAAATAGATAATAGTTATATTTAAATACGTACAATATATACACTTGAAATACTACAATGATTGTATACAAAATATTATTTTATTATCAAAATTAATAATAATATAAAATAAAATAAAAAGAAATTGGAACGATGCACTCCCTGTCAAGTAGTAAATGTGGTCTATAACGATTGGAGCCGAGTATACACGATTCAGTGCGTCACCGACGCGAGCGTGACGGCGTTCAGTTTCGTTCACTAAACCTATATTTTTATTTGAATAAGCACGAACACAACAATGGTTCGTTAGTTGAAGAAACTTTTTTTTCGTCAGTTTTATTGTTATAATAAAATAAAACATATTTTAAAGTAGATATTTGGAATGTAATAATTCTGTAAAATATTGAATTTTAATGAAAATCTTGTATAATTTACATACAATAAAACTTATGTAAGAATGATTAGTAATCGTTTTTTTTATTTAACACCAACTTATGTCGCCAAATTTGTTCTCTTTAAAATGGATGTCTTATTCCATAGGAGCTAATGTGATTAATTTTTTTAATGTAATTTCTATCTGCACGTAAAAGTCTAATCAAAATCGGTTCCGCTCTTTCGGATAATATGTAAGACCGAGTAGCAGACACTTCACTTTTTTGTGTATATAGATTTAAAATCTAGGCTCCAGAAATAGTTGTAATATTGTAGGAATATTCTTAAATTAGTATTAAACAAAAATGAAATCTATTGGTCTTCTCTTAAGAACCTAATTAACCTTTACACAAGAGGCTCTTTCACTTGTCTTTGGTCTCGTACGGGATTGAACACGAGTAAGGGACGTATGCGCGTTCAGAAGGAATTTTTATTGCCTGTCTTTATACGCGTACTCTATCGCAACGCTTCTTTTTTCTCTTTGGAAAACTGCTTTTGTTCGGGAAATATTACGCGCATAAAGGTATACAATAAGAATTTCTTGAGAATGGGCGTGTATGCGCTTACCCGTGTTCAACCTTACACTAGACCAACACCGAGTGAAAGAATGTCTCGTGTAGAAGCAGCTAATAAATCGACCATTGTAAAGAATGAGACTTTTAACAAACAGCATTTCTGGCGCGTCTATCACTATAACAGAAAACATTTGGCTTTACTAAAATAACTGTGCCCTGCGGTTTCACTCGCGTTCGTTGTCTTCGAACACCCTGATATTCCGACCGCAATATCACCTTCTACTCGCTTAGCGTCAGAACCTACAAACTGCATAATAATTGCTCCACTCTTAAGAGTCATAGCCGTGAAATTAGATAATCTAGAATCTTCTTCAATAGATCATCAGTTATTAAATGTAAAAGCAATTTTCTAAATATTACTTGTGGTTTCGGAGACTAGTGCGTTTGAATAGATAAAAAACAATCTTTATAATATTATATACTAGTTGATACCCGCGACTTAGCCTGTGTATTTTAATAGTTCAACAGTATATTTTATGTATACAGGAAAAAAACATAAGCACCATACCGCTTGCTCCACTTCTCCACGGTGAGAAAACATAACGCGAAACACGCAGTGCTTATAAAAATCGTTGCTTATTAGAACTTTAATAACTTTATATTAAACTAGCGGCCCGCTCCGGCTTTGCACGGGTATAAAATATATAGCCTATATCATTCACTGAAAAAATGATTAAAATCGATCCCGTAGTTTTGATTTATTTATTACTGCCCGTGGCCCGCACGCGTTACATTTGGAGTAACCTCAAAAATTACAGTATTTCTCTACTACTTAATTTATGTTATTATACATATAAATCTTCCTCTTCAATCACTCTATCTATTAAAAAAAACCGCATCAAAATCCGTTGCGTAGTTTTAAAGATTTAAGCGTACATAGCGATATAGGGACAGAGAAAGCAACTTTGTTTTATACTATGTAGTGATAAACATACCGTGATAACTATTTATGCTTAGATAAGGACTGTGATGGGCCTGGTAAGTAAAATTAAATAAAAAAAAAAATACGAAATGTATGGAGTAATTTTTGCCCGAAGCGCGCAACAGCAGACCTCTGTCATTTTATTCACACCGTTAAATAAAGAGGTATGTTTCTTTGCAAAGAGGTGTTATTATCATTATAATGAAATTAAACCTTACGGTGACGAAGGCAGTTACTAGTCTAAATTCATATTTTAAATTTTAATTTAGTCGTCCAAGCTAAAACGTCGCCTACTGTACCTGGAAAGGTAATTTGCATACATATTTCGGTTGCGTCGTTCTTGTTTCTAAGCTATTTTAATAACATTGTTATAAATGTTGTCTATATTTTATTTTGAATTTAAAATTCCTATTTATTTATTTTGTAATACCTGAGCACGTTAATGTCGTTTTAAGCATAATCTATCTAAATAAAAATCTATTGTAAATTGTAAATCACTACATAGTATAAAACAAAGTCGTTTTCTCTGTCCCTATATCCCTATGTATGCTTAAATCTTTAAAACTACGCAACGGATTTTGATGCGGTTTTTTTAATGGATAGAGTGATTGAAGAGGAAGGTTTATATGTATAATAACATCCTTTAAATAGTGGAGAAATACTGTTATTTTTGAGGTTTCTAATGTGATGTCGTAATTACATTTTTTCCGCTTACATTGCAACAAACGCAGGCTGAATTCTACGAGATTTATGAAAATAACGCGTGCAGGCCACGGGCAATAATGAATAATTCAAAACTACTGGATCGATTTTAATCATTTTTCAGTGAATGACATAGGCTATATATTTTATACCCGTGTGAAGCCGGAGCGGGCCGCTAGTCTATTGTATAAGACCGACTGTATGAATTAAACTATTAAACTGTAGCGGTCCTAACAAGGTAACAGAGTAGACAGATCGTTCGAAAAAAAAAAAAACATTTTTGTCAGGGCTAGGTTATTTGAAAAGTTGTAAAATATTGACAGGTTGCCATTCAGCTGCCATTTAATTTGCCATGTTCGTACTGTAAAGGGAAGACTCTTATTTTCTTAGTTAGTGTATCCGTGTGAAGCTAAAGTGGATAGCAAGTCTACATATGTATAGTTGGAATGTAACAGCTCAGTGCCTCCTCTTCCTCTGTTTGTCAACCGATTGTTTTTCTTTTTCTGCTTAGTAAATAAGCTTTAGCGTTATCGATTAAAAATAAATTGGATTTTATCTTTACTATCGATAAGTCGAAGCCTTTATTTAATGTCTGTATTTTTCATACTTCATGATTCTTATGTCTATTTTATATATATTAGTAAATCCTATGGCAAAAGTAGCGAAATAATACTGGATATAAGAATTATAGTAGTCGTGGTGATCTAGTGCTTTGGACCAGTGGAATATCAATCTGATATTTATAGGTTCGAACCCCGGCATGTACCAACGAATTTTTGAGAATTCGTGTACATTTACTAATTTAAATTGGTACCACTATCGGCTGAGCGTGAAGGAAAACATCGTGAGGAAACCTGAACTTGAGAAATGTTCTTGTAGTACCATCGTATGGGGGAAAATATAGAACTGTGGATTTCTCAGAGTTTGAAATGGCCAATACATCGTGGGCTGGCGTGATGATTAAGCCCATACCTTTCTTCCGGAAGAGGCCTACGACTGTACAGTGGTTCTGTTACAGGCTACGATAATGATGAGGATAATATGAATTATGGTCGAATTTCGTCCACTAAACGACCAATAGCAATTAGATAAAGTTTATACTTTTTATTAATTATGTATTTCAGATTATAATTTTGAGGTTAGATTTCGGTGTAACAAATAAGATGCATGAGTGACACTTAACATCTCTCAATCTGTGTACAGATTGAGAGCTGAATCATATCTTCAATATCACTCTGTAGATGTTTTTGTTGTTAGATGACGTTTTTGTTTTTTTTTTAATCTGTATAAGCATTTGCCAGTGTCAAAACTATACAATTTCATTCAAATTCCATCACGATACTATGCAGTATCAATTTAATTCATGGTCAAGCTAATTTCGTAGCAGGTTCTTCCTTCACCACCAAGAACAAAGCAAAAAGTATAGCCGAGTAACATTAAACTTAAATATTCCACGGTAACGATGTACCAGGACATCAGAAAATAAAAGTACGAATTACATTTAGGTACCTCATATTGTTTACCTTACGAGGCAATAACCTAATTTGAGTGAGTACTACGCAACGCTAAGATACATACTACTATCGTATCACAAAAAGGGTACGTAATATTACTAGGCGAGAGGGAAAAAAATGAAACCAACTGTGGATTCTAATACCTGCTTACATTTACTAAAGTGTACGGCTTTTATCTGTATTATATATACGACCAGTATAACTAGACCTCCCGCCCAGGTTTCGCCGCTCTTTAATCACCTGTTTTAACACGGACACGGGAGGGGGAGGCAGCTCCGTTGTATAATGGTCATCGGGAACAATTTTGTCAGAGGACCTGCGCAGACCAGTACCGCTTTACACTGTTCAGTCCTTCGAAGCCGGCACGCGTCGACGTACGTGCGTCGTTCGATATTCGAATTAATAGAAATTTATTTAAAAAAAAATCGAACATCGGGAATTAAAGAAAAACGTTCTAAATTTAAAAATATAGAACATGATACAATTACATTTATACAACATTCAAATTTAGTGATAAAACGCTGGTGTTTTTTTTTCTTAGGTAAATATCATCCAAAGAGGTTTCCCATCTGAGCTTATTTGTTTTTTTTTTATTTGCGATAAAAAAACAACGCCACATTTCTTCCAATATTCTTTTTATACATCTTAGATAATATTACAATTCCTTTTTATAGACGCATAACAAAAATCCATTTTCGATCAAGCTCTAGATTAAATTTGTATAAAAATGAGATGAAACATATTGGACGACCGTCTTAAAAGAAAACTACGGCTCTAACAATATATCGCTTACATACGAATAGAATATACTGAAATAGGTTTTGGAGAATATATACAAATTTATTTATTGTATGCTTTGTTATCGAGCGATATGTAGAAATTCTGAATTTAATGCTAAAGAAATCTATCAGTTATACAATAGAAAGTTTAATGACAATGTTGAAATAATTACAATGTAACAATTAACAAAGAATTTAGTGTAGTTTATTTTTCTAAAATCAGTTATGTAATTATACATGAAGGGAAGAGTGACCGACCTGTTTCAGAGAGTAAGCAAGTAGAAATCACCACAGACCGATGTCATCAATTGCATGAGTGTACATATTATACCTATTTCATTGATATAAAAAATGCAAATGTTAGTTTCCATGTCACACTTCCAAGGCCATAACTGCTCAACATGAAATTGTACATCCACCTTCTCAGGGGCATGGGTCTAGGGGATACATGCTGTCAATTTTCGGTAACATAAAGTAACTTTATTAACAAAATTGGATGTGAAGTCTGAGTTAAATAAATGATATATAGAGTTCTCATCCAGAAATGCACTATTTCCTATGCATATATCAAATCTACATTAGTGTGCATAGCCTCGAGCAAAAGTTAATTTCTAATCAATTTAACTCCTGGACTGTCTAAAATCATAAAGGTTTAAGTTCCATATAAACGAATGCAGACCTTACGAGACACAGGTCAAAAGACTGTTGGCAGTATAAGCTTTAAAAAATATATGATTTAATGTAATGTAAATATATTTTAAAATGACATTTTTTTATATAAAATGTATTTTTAAATTATTTTTTTATATGTATAAATTTCTATTTCACTAAATCATGACATTGACATTGTACGATGTCGTGAAATAAAATAAAATATATAATCCGCCATTTTGAGATCTGGGTCTTAAAAAATCAGCCGAGGGGTTAATCAATCAACTAAAAATGGGTTTATCATAGACATTTTAATTGCAAGCCAATCCGATGCAGAACTCTATCACTTCACTTGATTAAAGAACGAATAATACCTGTGCCCTGTTCATCAAGTGTTACAATCTACAAACTCACAAGTTACACGATACGATACAAGAACTTTTTACAAGTTCTTGTAAATTACGTTTATCAAAAGACACGCGAGTTCATTGTAAATTACACTTATCAAGTACTAGCGGCCCGCTCCGGCTTCGCACGGGTATAAAATATATAGCCTAAGTACTTCACTGAAAAAATGATTAAAATCGATCCAGTAGTTTTGATTTATTCATTACTGCTCGTGGCCCGCACGCGTTAAATTTGGAGTAACCTCAAAAATAACAGTATTTGTCCACTATTTAATGGATGTTATTATACATATAGACCTTCATCCTCAATCACTCTATCTATTAAAAAAAACCGCATCAAAATCCGTTGCGTAGATTTAAAGATTTAAGCATACATAGGGATATAGGGACAGAAAGCGACTTTGTTTCATACTATGTAGTGATTTTACGAGACTTGTAAATTGTATAAATTTGTATTTAAAAATTATATTAATTTATTCTTCTTAAAATGCAAAATGATAATTCTGTAGTATTATGTATTTTAATAAGATAAAAATGAAAGGGGCAAAGTTAATCTTAAAAATATAACTTAATTTTCGAATCATTTCATTTTGTATATAAATAACCTATTTTTGTGTGTCGCCAAATTTTTCGTTACAAACTACAAAAGCATTATTACATATTATAAAACAAAGTCGTCCGCCGCGTCTATCTGTCTGTCTGGATGTTCGCGATAAGCTCAAAAACTACTGAACGGATTGTAATGCGGACTTCACCAATAGATAGAGTAATTCACGGGGAAGGTTTAGGTATATAATTTGTCAAGTTTTTTTTATTGTAAATTAGTTAAAATATAATGATAATTGCTGAAAGAATCGGAAAAAGTCAAGCCGCCTTAACAGTTTCACGGACATAAGTATATATTTTTGTTTTATCACGGCATGACAACGTCCGCCGGTCCTGCTAGTTTATGATAAATTAAAATCACAAATTCAAGTGTCTAAAAGCACTTGCATTACAAGTGACGTCATCACTAATTGCAGCTTGTAATTTACATATGTTGTAGTTTTGATAAACGCATTTTACACTTGTACATTTGGATAAACGCATTGTTGTAAATATGCACCAGTTTACAAGAGTGAACGTTTGCGGTATAAAGCTTGTAACGTTTGATAAACAAGTCACTGGCGTAATTCAGAACAGTATTTTTATAATGACGAATGAGAAAAAATGTAGTCGTTTTAATTGGCCCACCCTAGTGCTGATTGTTTCTCAGACCATATTCTGTCATCTAAAAGTAGTAAAGAGGTCAAACTGTAGATTTACCAATTCACCATGACCCATACATCATACATATATACATACTACTCTTCCCTTTTTTGCAATTCATATGTTAGGTCTTCGATCACAAATTTATTTTAAGTAAACTGACGGTGCAGGCTAAGATAAATAATACATTAAACCTTTTCACTAGAGCTGATGAAACACAGCTAAAGAGGCTTGTTCATTGATTTTCAGCTTGAATATTGTAACTAAATCTCTATTGTTAGACCATATTCTGTCATCTAAAAGTAGTAAAGAGGTCAAACTGTAGATTTACCAATTCACCATGACCATACATCATACATATATACATACTACTCTTCCTTTTTTGCAATTCATATGTTAGGTCTTCGATCACAAATTTATTTTAAGTAAACTGACGGTGCAGGCTAAGATAAATAATACATTAAACCTTTTCACTAGAGCTGATGGCTAAAGAGGCTTGTTCATTGATTTTCAGCTTGAATATTGTAACTAAATCTCTATTGTGTATGCTATGAATTTTAATACACTGCTGCTTTCCTTAGATTAATTCGATCTTTTATTCATATAACGGTTATTGATGCTAAGAGTTAGCCAACACTCAGTACTTTTTCTATTCGATTAACTCTTCCCACGTCGATATTTCCATCTTTTGTGGTGTAATATATATTTTACTGATTGTTTCGTTTCACGTATATAAATCAATGAGGCGTACCTTTAGGCGTTATATTGGTGACTAGCGGCCCGCTCCGGCTTCACACGGGTATAAAACATATAGCATGCGTCATTTACTGAAAAAATTATTAAAATCGATCCAGTAGTTTTGATATTTATTCATTACTGCCCGTGGCCCGCACGCGTTAAACTTTGGAGTAACCTCAAAAATAACAGTATTTCTCCACTATTTAATGGATGTTATTATACATATAGACCTTCCTCCTCAATCACTTTATCTATTACAAAAAACCACATCAAAATCCGTTGCGTAGTTTTAAAGAGTTTAAGCATACATAGGGATATAGGGACAGAGAAAGCGACTTTGTTTTATACTATGTAGTGATTGTAATTGCTGCTATTTTATAACTCAACGTATAGACTAGAAATATCTCATTACTATTGCGCTTATATTACTCTTATATTTGGAACA
This sequence comes from Antheraea assamensis, assembly GCA_035772565.1. Lineage (NCBI taxonomy): Eukaryota > Metazoa > Arthropoda > Insecta > Lepidoptera > Saturniidae > Antheraea > Antheraea assamensis. The sequence goes on from JAQQSE010000107.1 coordinate 2,888,586, forward strand.
TCATGATTTCTTCGTAATTTAAAAAAAAAGGAATATAATTCAAATAGAATTAGAAGCGATAATGGCGTAATGGGATCGTGTTCCGAGACCGCGACGATCGACATGAGTTTGAAACCCTACGCTGAATCGGAGATTTTAGCGTAGTTGGAAATCTGTAGCAGAACACCTATAGGTAGTTTTCGATAGTTGCACTTAATGGCCACTCCTTAAGCAAGTGGTGTATTTTCAATAATTTTGTTAAATAGTATCCCCATTTCAAAAGTGGACATAGTCGCTGAGGCTTTTATCATAAAAGAGTTATTGGCATATTTACAATTATTGAATCATAATTTTCATTTAGTAATGTTTCTCAACCTCATAGAAAAGTTTGTTTAAATTTAGTACCTAGATCTATTCCAGCCTGAACGGTATTGTCAGGAAAATTTATAGGCCTTTACAATTTAGTTTCTTGGAACCAGAACCTCTTGTTTTTTGACTATCAGCTAGGAATTGAATTGGATTATATAAAGGTAAGGTCACTATTAACATTTGAACTGCACGCTTCTTTACTAATTCCCTTACGCACATATCATTCATTACATAACTTATCCATACCTTCTTCTTTATATTTTGAGACTCTTCTAATTATACGAACTTCATGAAAAACCCCATGACATGTCTATAACGCGCTATGGCTCTTCAACTTCTCCACCTTCTATCTTTTTTCCTTAATGCAGCGAAACGTTCAATAGGCGAACATATATGTGACAAGTTGTAATAAAGTTTATAGACATTTGGACTTGTTCACCAAAACGACTGTGTATGTGGTGATTTTGGTGTGAAGTTATGTGAACATTGTAATTGATGGTATGTCGGAAGGACCATCAAGACTGCCCTCGTTGATCCCATCAAAATGCAAGACACACGAAATGTGGGCCGCAATGACAAGGTCCATTGAGATACTCGTCGCTTTCTTCGAATATTACGCCCAGAGGTAATGTATTTAATTATATAATAATAATAATAATGATGATAACAACCTGTAACAGACACCCATCGAGTCATAGATCTGTTTCCGAGAGAAGGTATTGGCGATTCGAAATATAGAAAAATCCGCAGTTCTATATTTTTGCCACATTTGGTGGAATTACAGGAGCATTGTTGTATATATATTATATGTTTCAGCGTTAGACCACAATTTCATCCAATCTTAAATGTTAATATAGAGTCTGCGGTCAAATTATTTGATGATTTATTAAGGCATATAATAATTAATCTCAAGGTATTTAACGAACCTTCATATTATCGTGGTTTTTTTGCTTATATCAGAACATGGTTGACTAACCTTTGTGACCTTGTAATAGCATATACTCATGAAATACGTCACGGAGAACGAAAGTAACTGGTATAAAATCGTGGCCACCTCAATCGCCCAATATATTGTTAATTCTGAATATATTTATGCGAAAAGAACCTGGAAATTGGAAAAAAATGGTGATGTAGTTTAAGATGGTAGTAAGCATACTAATATTAGAGAAGACTGGTTATCAAATGCAGCTACTGGAACACACCAACAGATGTCTGGTGACTCTTAAAAGGAGCGGTACCACCATCGTGCATACTAAATTTCTCAGGCGTAGGTCTCCTTATGATGTTTTCCTTAACCGTCAGCCTATTTAGTCATATATTAAAGTTTGTGAATGTGAGCAATTTACCAAAAAATTGTTAATATATATTTCAACCTGGACGAAGATCGATTTATATTTGACCGAATAACACATTCATGGACATCTTCTTAAGGAGCACTAGGGAGTTAGATGAATACTAACGTTGATTGATTTACGTTAGCTTGGTTTGTCTTGTCTCGGTCAAATCTTATAATAAATGCCATTGGTCATGAATTAGCAAAATGGTATGTAAAGAAGAATGAATAAGGTGTCTGTAGAAAAAGTACTTATGGTCACATATAAAACACATTAAAAAGTTCGATCTTCTGTATATTGTCGCTGTTTTTCAATCAGGCCTAAGATTTAGACGGTAAACACGCAAATCTATAGAATAAAATATAAATTCCGGAATGTATGAAAGCACATCACTTTACAATGGCTGCATCTATTTGGTTAATTCTTAATATTCTACGGATATTTCGTTGCTTAATATAACAATGCTTCGAAAAATAAAGCTCACGTTGAGTGGAAATAATAGACTCGTTATATAAAAGAACGCACATTTGCCAACAAATACTCTCTATTTGGTGAACTAGAAATCATTAATATTGCCTCCGAATTGATGAGAATCCATTAAATGGGATCCGATAAGGGAAACCCAACGGTTATATTGATTATATAGTTTGTTCTACGTATTACATCATAAAATTCTTTTGTTTTTCGAACTGTTTCCTAAAATATTCGGTTTTTGAAACATTTCATACTCCAAGACCCATAGTCCATAGTAGATACTTATAGTTAATTAAGAAATACCAGACTGTAAATACCCAAATTGCTCTTTTTTTTTTCGAACTGACTACACTGTTGACTTGGCAAGCCCTCCACAGTTTCACCGGACCAGCCAAGTTGCTCTTCGTAGAGAAGGCATGTAGTTTTATATTGCATTAGCTATCTGCCCGCAAAATTTTCCTTTTATAGTACGCTCATATAATGATAAAAAATGCAATTGAACGTGTCAATTTTACCAATATTTTTGAAAATTACCCTGCTGTCCTCTGTCCCGTTCACTCATTTTTATGTGGAATTTTTTTTTATCCCAATTTATTACTTTTCGTACGATATATCAAATATTTTCTATCATAGAAACCGGAAAAAACAAGAAAAATTTTAATCAAATAGATGTAGCCGTTCTGAAGTGATGCGCTTACATACATTTGGGCAATTGATTTTTATTTGTATAGACGGGACTGATGGTAGTTATGTCTTTCTTTATCTTATTGAATGTTTGTCCATAAGAATACGATCATTTAAAATTTTAAAGCAGAAATATAGAATCAGTTGCCTACCTTAACACCGATAACAAGAGAGAGAGATGACATTCAAGTTGTAAAGGCTTCTTCGAAAAAAATCCTCACGATTATAGTAAGATTAGCTGGTTTCCTCCCACTTTTTTGGTCATTAAAAAATGACAAAGATTGAATCTAATCCAAAAACAAGTGGCACAGAATCATCTAAGAAAAGTTCCGCGTAAAAAAATATAGCTCTATGGCGACACGTTCGATAATTACGACGTCATTTAGCTTCAAAAGGAATGTATTTTTATTGTATATATACAAAGATTTATTTTTGTGACACGCGTTCACATTGAAAAGTTGACGGGTTAATTTTCCAACCGCCATGACTTTCAAGTATGAACTAAAAATCGCATAAGAGGAAGGCTATCAAAGGCATAATTTTCATTAAGTAACCCTGATATAGAACTAAACACAACTAAAATATCATTTCATCCCCACGTTCCGGTTATAGCCGATTATTATCGGCATGCACGGGTCACCGGTCATCGTGTGTCCGTTATAAAGCTAAGCTGACACAGACTCAAAATACAAACTGTACGTGGAATAGGTACATCAAGCGATGATGGTTTAGTTGATAGCGTGTTCAGATACAGCGTTAAAGGACGTAGATTCGAATCCTTGCAACAGAGTCGGAGCTTTCGGTGAAGGAAAATATTGTGATGAAATCATAGGGCTTAAAGTAGGGCTTTTTCTAAATCCGTCTGGCTACCTACCACCCTCAAGTTGAAAATCTGTCACTAAGTACCTGTTGGCGTGTTCCGGCTATTGCACTTGAGAGCCAGTTTCCCTCTAGGTTTAGCGTGACTACCATTTTAGACCACATCATCATTTAACATCAGATGAAATTGTGGTCGAACGCTAATCTCTAAAGTATAAAAAAATAAAACATCCCGGAGAACATTTTTCTTTATATTTTGTAGGTATGAGTATGTCAGAGGAAGTTTGAAAATAGCATTGTTGATAGAGAAGTTGAAGAGTAATAGGTTAACATGGTTCGGGTATATAATGAGAAGAGATGAAAGTCATGTATTTAGAAAAGTTCTGAGTATGAAGGTATGAAGGATATAAGAGTAGAGGAAGACCGAAATAGATGTGGCTGGATTGTGTGAAAGATTAAATGTGTATAAAAGGTGTGAATACTAAGATGTTATCTGACAAGGGAGAATGGAAAAGGAAAACATGTTGTGCTATCACTACTTACGTGGGATAAGGGTAAGAAGAAGGTAAGGTAAGAAGGACTCAACTGATTTTATATGACTATATGGTCTAAGATGGTAAACACCTAAACCTAGAAGAGGACTGTCACTCAAATGCAGCTGATCGAACACACGTTTGGCGACTGATTACCATCTTGAGAGTGGTAGGTAGTTAGAAGACCTTAGAAAAATCCTTACCACGATGCTTACGTTTCATCACCATCTTTTTCTTCACAGAAAGCTCAGGTTCATTCGGAAGAATTCGAACTGAACTATTACCGCTTTCATCGTGATAGATTTAAAAACAATACCTGGCTAAGCTACTTTAAATTGAAAGTCTGTTTGTAAGCATCTATAGATATATTCCTATATACATAAATGAGAATCATTTTCCATGTCAGGTTAGAATACAGGTAATAATTATTCTAAATGAATAAATATGTAGTATTATTTGTACATTTCATTTTTATTCCTTTATGATAGATGGACTTTATAAAAACGCACTGATGACAAATAAGACGTGAAAGGAATGTTCGGACTTAAATTGAAAATGGTTTGACTGGTTTTTTTTTAAGACAATGTACATACAGAAAGTTTACACTATTTCTCAATTGATAGGGTACTAGAGTAGCCAGGAACGGTTTTCGAAAGTGTAAAAAAAAAGTGTGACACGCCTTAGAAGTTATACTTCTTTGGCGTAACAAGATAAAAATCTTTTCAAAAATTTTATCTTTCGCCTTATTCTATACGTTTGTAGAAAAACCGACAATAACAATAGAAAAAAGTTATTCAATACATACATACTTTTTTTGAATAAAATGTTTACTTATAGCCTAACTTCAGGGTGTCGGCTTTTCGTGACGGTGTGCGCGCGTATCGTAAAAATTTACTCTTATCATTTTTCCCTAACGCTCCAACAAAAGAAGTATAATTTCAAAATTGTGTTGTTTTTTTTAAATATTTAATGTATCTTTCGTTTGCCCGGACTACTTCGAAACGGCGTGATTGAATTTCGCGTCGAAGTTTAGATAAGCATTATATTATTATATATTACATTATAGAATTTAACACATATAATTTAAATTTGATAAGTTTTGCAAGCGTTAAGCAGTAATTATAAAATTACGACAAGAAAACATAAGCAGTTCACATAAAACTATCAAACTGTGAATATTGTCGCAGGCACTAGCTAGTATAAAACAATAAAAAAAAGCACTCGGCTATCGCTTCAATCCCGTCACAATTAAAAACCGCAGCAACAATCAACTGGATACTGGATTTAATTAAAAACATACAGACAAATTAACAAACGTATTCGCTAACGATGTGTATATATTTACTTTTCGAATAACATCATTCGGTATTTATTTAGGAGTTTTATTGTAGCGACTTGCAGTACACAACCTGGAGGACGTGGATTACGTTAAGGGGCCGCGCCATATTTTTTTAATGATAGCAGCAAAATTCATACCTTCATACAATTGAACGTACAAATAAAAATAAACAATATATTGTATTATAATCGTTATATAATTTGTGGTTCTATTTATTACTAACTGAGACCCGGGACTCCGTCTGCACTGACCTGTGCATGTCCACACCGCTCGCCCCATTTCTCCACGGCAATAAAATGCACATCTCTGTCCTTATACTTATCGTAGTTCATTAAAACTTTTGATAAGAAACAAATATTTTAAAAAAAGAAACAAAAAAAAATTGTATTTCTCTATCGGCAGAGCTCAGTAATTTTCTTCTTGATATAGAATATAAATGTTACTATTATTTTATGCTTTATAATATTCTTGGTGACGTTGTATTATAAACATAGTACTTTAGCAGTGATGCGTACACGAACAAACAGACAGACCTTTTGTAAAAGTGATTTCAATTTATTTAATCACTTATTCTTTCTAAATTCTTCTAATGGCAATGTCCATGCATTAATTGTTCATAGAAGTATTTGAAAATTTGATTAGAATCATGAATATAAGAAATACAAAATAAAGTAAAAAGCTATTTAACCGCATATCCAGTGATTTTTGAGTGAAAAACTTACGAGTTCGTATCACCGATGACCTCGACATGCTCGCGTTTGCACCAGGCTAGCGACGCGCGACATAGCGGTCTGTGTATAGGTAATATTAAAGTACATTATATATATGCCGCCCATCATATATCTTAGTAATCAATAAAATGTACAAAAATGTATGTAATTGTTGCTTGGTGTGCCAATAAATGTGAAAACCAAACCAATGTCAAAAACTTCAATTCAAAAATTATTAAATTTAAATAATTCAGACTATATTTAATTTAAAATTAAAAAAAAAATTATTCCATTCTAAATTCCATCGATGTCATTTCGCTGCTTGGAAGTCGTCTACTGTGTGGTTCTCACGTGCGTTCTTCCCACGTACGTCGGCCCTCTGGAATGAACTCCCAGCGGCAGCTTTTCCGGACCAATACAACCCACAGACCTTCAAGAAAGGAGCCTACTCCTTCCTCAAACGCCGGCAATGCATCTGTGATGCTTCTCGTGTCGCAGGTGTCCATGGGCGGCGGTGTTTACTTACCATCAGATAACCAGTCTGATCGTTTGCCTCCAATAGCATAACAAAAAAAATTGCTCTGAATTTCCACTTCTGTCGGTAGTTCTTTTGTCTGCTTCGACTTTGTCTGCTCCAGTTCGAGCACTATTACGCGGCTGTTGGAGGATTTTTCTTTTCAGTGCGCGAAATTTTATATCAGTACATAAAGTGCAAGAATTCCTTGAAGCACAGCACCGGAACAAATCTGCAGCAATAATATTTAGTTGTTTCTATGTAGATAATTTTATAGTAGGGATAACTATAATTTAAAATTTGGTAGGTGGTAGAGCTACGCTGAAGCTATTACTGGTTTCAGCATGAATGGGTCGGTTCGCCCGGGGTAGTACCACCCTATCACAGAAAACCGTCGTGAAGTAACAGTGCTTGCACTGTTGCGTTTCGTTCGGTCAGTGAGAGCACCGGAGGCCTACATATATTAAAAGGTCGGCAATGCACTTGCGTCTCCCCTGGTGTTGCTAATGTCTATGGACGGCGGTAATCACTTACCATCAGGTGACCCACCTGTTCGTTTGCCCCCTATAATATAAAAAAAAAACAGATTTTTTATAACATTACAAGCTCAGTATTACTATACAAGCATACTAACTATGATAATATTTGAACAATAAATTTATGCTAACTTCAAGGCCTGACAAAAAGCCACTATTTGTCTTCCATATCTCCAAACCCTTTAGGACGAAACAGTTTGAGCGTCCCATTTGTCCGTGTCAGTTTGTACCGCAAAATATTTATCTAAACTAACTTGGATATGGCGTAATCACGTGGCAGTTATGTCTGAGGATAAAATATGTGATTTTTCGATGTCAACTTATACTCACCTGGAGTAGTTATTACCAGAAAGGGATGAAGCAATCATGGCAATTATTAACTCCGTATAACTACAGTAGCCTTTCTAGGTAGTTTCCGATACAAAGCTAGTAAGTTCTGGAATAATATACCACCGCCAAGAAGATCTGTATCATATTTATCAGAAAGAAGTTCGTTATCACACGGTACGGACTTGGTGGATGAGGGCTAGGCGAAAAAAAGTGTAAGATTTTCCGTCACGGTCCTTTCTGCGTGCTTTATGGTTCAAGGCAGCCATTAATTCGTACTCGCTTGGCAGATTTAGTTTCTACACGGTATACGCGTCATCTATTTCGTAGAGTATTGTGTGTAGTTGTATACTTCTACTTATGTTTACCCAGTTTATAATGAATTCGATTAATTACGGGCATAAATAAAAGAAACCCTAAATTAGAAGAAAAACAGCCAAAAGAACTATAACAAAGCGTAAAAAGAATAAATCAGTAATTGAAATCAAAAAAAGTCTTTCAACGCACTCGTAAATTACTTTGAGGGTAAAGACATTTTAGCCGCCGGCTAAAATTAAAGGGCCCTAATTTCAGTCAATCAATTTGTCTTGTTTCGAACCCATTCAGACATGATTGGAATATTAATTCGCTCTCCGACATCGATTACTGTGTGTTCAGGGTTAATGTGAGGGTTGTGTATATTCGAGGCACTTTCCTAGTGCTAGTATCTTGTATTAATGTAATTTAGTTGAATACTTTACTATGATATAATTCTATTGTATAATGCAATCGTGTCAACTACAAATTTATTATTCATTTTTTTCTTATAAACAACCTTTTATATGTTATAGAGTATATATTATGCCGAAATATTTATTGCAGAGCCATTTTATTCCGAATATTGATTACTTAGATAATTAGATGGAAATCAAACTCGTAAAGAACTAATACGAGTATATGAGGTGTTTTGGTCGCGGTTTCACGCGCTTTATTGTAGTATTGAAGCACGCAAATTATTTTATCATAATCTATTGAGACATTTATGAGGAGTACTGTCACACACATACGTACAGAAGAATTATATACATAAAAAAGATATATACATTTTTATACTTCGCTACAGTCCTGTAGCACTTGTCCGTGGTTATCTTAAAATTGGCACGTCATTAAGTACAGCGTTAACGTGTACCACGGAGGGCGTTACATTGATACATATGATTGTTTATGCAAAACACCCTTTGATGGTAGTCTATCCCGAGCATCACGGTTAAGAAATAAGGTCACTAATTCAATTCATAATCTCTAAAACTGCTAGTGACGGTCTCGGCAATACTGTTTCGACGCCATGTTAACCTTTTTTATTGTCAATGCGATTGGAGGCAAACTAACATGCGGGTCACCTCACCTGATGGTAAGTAATCACCGCTCCCATGGACATCTGCGATATACTCGTAGATACGTTGCCGGCCCTTGAGAAACGAGATGGCTCGTTGAAGGTTTGTAATATTGAATTGGAAATGCCGCTGCTCAGATTTCATTCCAAAGGATTGACGTTCGTGGAAAAAGCGCACGTCAAAACCGCGCAGGAGACGACTTCCAATCATCAAGATGACATGGATGAAATTTCAATTTATGACGAGTCGTTCGGTAATGGAACTTAACAGCAGGTATAAATCAGAACAGTAACTCTTTGGAACACTTTCCGTGGTAGATTTTGTAAAAGGCTCGAAGAAACCTAACGTTCCTACGAAGTGCCAAAGTGTCGAGCCTTAAGGAAAGCACCTGATTGCCGACATTCTATCCGTTCTACGTTGGATTCGGTCAAAAAGAAGTTGATCTTTTCTAGTCTAAAATCTCTGGCCATGTTATGACTAGGCATTGTTTCATATATAATCAAATGCTAGGCTTAAAATGAATAAGGAAGTGAATTATGAAGTATTCGATAATTTGCATTATCGATAATTTTAAACGGTATAAATTGTTGGCCTGATCATTTGGCACGGCTTATCACAAACGACTAAGCGATTCCGCTTCGATGCAGCAGGGATTTCATTAAAACTTTATGGTTGGCACTCGTTATTATATTTTTTTATAGGTAGCAAAGTAATAAAATTATGAACGTACTGAATTATTTTGGTTCTTTAATTTTAAGTTTGAACAGCGGGATATCAATCCGATATCCGCAGTTTCGAACCCCGCCATGTAGCAGCGTATTTTTCAAAATTTGAGTGCACAGCTTAATTTATATTAGTAGCACTATGATATGACAGTAAAGGAAAATATATCTAGGAAACCTGAAGCTAAGATATTTTCTTATAGTATAACTATAGAACTGTGGATTTCCGTTGAGTTTGATATCGCCAACACGTCGTAGGCTGGCATGGTGACTACGCCAATGCCTTCCTTCAGGAAGAGGCCTATAACCCTGCAGTGACTCTCTTATAGGCTGATGATTATGATAATTCATACAAGCATACAAAAATGCATATCACAACGAATGTCACAGGTACAAAGCACATTAACATTTTGTAAATTGACTGAAGTACTACAATAATTGTTATATATCAGGAAGTACAGTTAATATACAAACTTATGCTAGGAAGAGATATAATAAAATATATTTCTATGAAAGGTGAACTCGAGTTTCCAGTAACTCAATTAATACAGTCTTTTGCTGTCTTGGAATATATTTAAGACTGGTACGAATAACTTAAAATGTTATTTACTGTTGCTAACATTTATAAAAAAAACAGTTACATTATAGGTCTAACGCTGTATATAATCAGTTTTGCTAACAGCGCTATATTAGAAAGAAAACAACGTGTGAAGTTTGTAGGTGGTAGAGCTACGCTGAAGCTATTACTGGTTTCAGCATGAATGTGTCGGCTCGCCCGACGCGCGGGGTAGTACCACCGAACAGAAAACCGACGTGAAGTAACAGTGGCTGCACTGTTGCGTTTCGTTCGGTCAGTGAGGGCGCCGGAGGCCCACATATTTAAAAGGCCGGTAACGCACTTGCGACTCCCCTGGTGCTGCTAGTGTCTATGGACGGTGGTGATCACTTACCATCAGGTGACCCACCTGTTCGTTTGCCCCCTATAACATAAAAAAACATACGGCAGTAGCGAAACTTTTAAAAGTATCGAAAACACTGTATAATGTATTCTAACTCATTCTCGCGTACGGTAAACCCTATAGATATATGTTTATCTCTTTGTAATGTCGCTTTTTCGTTTCTTCGAGTTTTAAATCACAACGGGGTTAAAGAAGTTTTCTCTTCAAAATTATGATAATACTTACTGACACACGAAATCTTAAATTCAATCTTCATGTGTAAAGAGCTGTACTATTAAATAATTTTAATTAGAACTAAGTTTCTTTAAGCATAGTAATAACAACTTACCTATACATATAATAAAATGAAGTGTCTGTATGTAATATCAAAATAATGACTTTTTACTGATTGGATATGAACGTATATACGCTACTGATAACAAAACACATTTTTTTTAATTTTTGTTTGTCTGTCTGTTTGTTTCGGGTAATCTCCGAAACGGCTGGACCGATTTTGACAGAAATTTCACTGATGGATAATTAAAACTACAGCGGGTCACATAGTCTACTTTATTTTAGACTAGCTGTCATCCGTGGCTTCGTCTGTAGTACAATCTCCAAAACGATTGGACCTATTTTCACGGGACTTTCACTGCCAGATAGCTGATCTTATAAGGAGTACTTTACAATTATAAAAAAACGCATGTGGAGCTAGCTGCGTGCAACAGCTAGTATGATATATAACTTTACATAATGTGTCAGCATTAAATGCCAATTGGCAAGTTTATGTTATAAAAAACAATTTTCAAATAAGTCATCGAGCGACAACCCTGATAAAACGTGGATAAAAATGCGCGGCACGTCGCGCCACCGCCTAATGACTTATCGACATTAACAATAGATTTAACCCATCACTGATGAACGGACATCGTAATGTGAGTTGAATGGTGTATTCAGTTATCTTTTAATAATGTTTGCAATATGTTGATTGATGAGATAATTCACCGTCCCAATTCCATCACAGGACGACCAAGCGCCGTGAGGATTTCCATCCCTTATGTGGTTAATACTCCCGTGGTTCATACGAAAGCGATTTGCTGCTATATTTATTATAAGCTGAAGAGTGGAATTCACTCCCGGTATCTGTTTTGCCTGTCATCCTATAACTTGTGAGTGTTCAAGAGAAGAGTGAATAGGTATCTAACGGGTAAGCGCGATCCATCGTCGGTCTCATCTTCTCTTACCATCAGGTGAGATCAAGGCTGAGCGGGTGCGTTTAAAATATATATAAAAAATACAATATATTATCAACGAACATCTATACTAATATTACAAAAAAAGAGAGCGGATTTTGTACGTTCGTTTATATAAAGAAAGTAAACTCCAGAAACTCTGCACTTATTTCATAAATTCCATCACTATGTTTAGGTATATTATTCTATTGTATAATAGGATACCTATCTATTATAAATATATATATACAAATCATGTACAATGATGTACCAAAAAAAAAATTAGTAAACGCAGCTAAAGAAGTTTTAATGTCAAAAAATATACAGTTAGAAAGAACAATATAAATTATAATAATTTATGCTAAATTTATTCTGTTTCAATAAAATTGAGACTAAATATAAATGCTTTCAAAAAGACCTTAGTCAAATTATAATGTTTGAATGGAGAAAAGTATTCGAGACTGACAGTGTTATTATCATCATCAGCTTGGACCCACTGCAGAGCCATAGGATTCTTCTCGATGGAAGGTATTAGACATAATCACCGCACCAGCCCACGACGTATTGGTAATTTAAAACTCCGAAACATTCACAGTTCTATATTTTCCCTCATACGGTGGTACTACAAAAACATTTCTCAGATTAAGGTTTCCCCACGAGATTTTTCTTCGCCGTCAGCCGATAGAAATAACAATTTAATTGAGTAAATACACGTGAATTCCGAATAATGTATTGATACATACCGCGGTTTGAACATGCTGATATACCACCGGTCAAACTGCCTATAACAACAATAATTTATTCTAATTTCCATTGGTATATTTTTACTAGAATATGCCGCCCTTAAAGGAACTTTCTGTATCAGCTGATCCAAATAGGCGAGATTGAAGCGGGATCTAATGACGAAATTACGGGACAGAGAAGTGTAAAGTGGATATTGAGATTCGCAATCAGAAAATGGAAAGGAAATTTTTTTAGAGTACTAACTTAAAGCGACGGTTTCACGGAGACGCACGGAGATGCTCTATTTAGTAGGTGGAAAAATATAAACCGAAGTTTAGTTTATTATAGATTTTTTTTAAAAGTGTGTATGTGTACATGACGTACACGCGTTAGAAATTATACTTCTTTGGAGTAACAAGATAAAAATAATTTTCAAGAATTTTATCTTTCGTCTTATTTTACATTTGTAGAAAAGACGACACTAACAATAGAAAAAAGGTATTTAATACATACATACTTTTTTTGAATAAAACGTTGACTATAGCTGACTTCAGGGTGTCGGTTTTTCATGACCTACTCACTAGGACCGGTAACAGTTTTTTAGGTAATAGTGCTTTGTTTTATAACAAAATTCCAAAACACGTTACCAATTTGTCGGATACTAAGTTCAAGCACCATGTCAAGCCGGTTTTAATGTCTAAAGGCTATTACAAGGTGGATCAATATGTGAACGATGGTGACGTCTGGTAATGACGCCCTCTCTGTGCATCCACTAAAACCGAATGTTATTATTTGTATCTGTGTTTTAAAAATATGAGTTATAATATGTTAATGAAAAGATAAACCCGATCGAGTTTCTTGCCGGTTCTTCTCGATGACTGGGTTGTTTTTCGAACCGGCGGTAACTTTGACGTTCATAAGCGCCTTCTCAGGGCCTAAACTGAATAAAGTGATTTTGATTTTGATTTGATTTGATCAATAAAAGGCGTACTGTCCCCGAGGGGTAACGTGAGCGAGACCCTGAACAAATAGATAGCTTAATTATTTCTATGCCAATAGAATTAATAAATAATACGGACTGTTAAAAGTAGTTCGTTAAAATTTTAAAAGATGGATATAGTAGATATAATTGTATATATAAAACAGAAATCTTTAAAATTTGAAATTTAAAGTCATGTAAACGATGGGTTTTTGTTTTAGTAAAACATTTGTCTATACTTTGTCGTGTGCATTTACTTGTTAGTCATAGACAAATAACTAAAAGAAATTAACAATAACATATGTAAAGTACTAGTACAAATAGAATTATTATTTAATAAAAACACACACACACACACATATACCAAAATAAAACCAGTCATAAAAAACACTAAAACTTTCCTTATGAACGAGTTATTCCGTTGAACATTGACAAGTTAGATACAACTTTGTCTCTTCTCTCCTTTTGGGCTTAAAATCGTCAATCTTTAAATATTAAGTACCTACTATATGTCACTTCCACAATTAAGATGAACCTAACGACATTTAGTACTTTAAAATCCACCAAATAGTTCAGATTACAGTGTACCATACAAATAGACATCTCAAAGTTTGACGAAGTTTGCAGTACGGTAAAAGCAAAGGCATTGTCTAAAGTTTCACTTGTTCCGAGCACTAAAATACCTCGGTATATGGTCGTTTAACTATTTTACCTTTATCACAAAGCGAATTGTAAAATTCTAACAGGACACCTTTTAGTGATTCTCGAAGTGTGCGCTCATTGAAATGTTATCGGTTCATAATTTATTCGAACGGGCCCCCAAGCCTTCACACAAATGAATATAAATGATTAATCGTGAACTCGTATCTAGGTCAGTAAATTTAATAACATTAATTGAACGAGTCCAATAAATGGATTTGGATCGTAAAATTACATGATTGTTCGACAATTAAATTGATTATGTTTTTCGTAGGTGGTAGAACATGGAGATTGCTTTGGACTAGATCGTGACCATTGCCTATAACGTCTGTTATAGTAGTACGAGCAAATCGGGTGATATATAATAGCAACAATGCTATTATTGTATTAAACAATCGAAGCTATACTATATACTGAGCTTTATCAGCGATTGCGCTTATGTAGAACAATAATTAGAATGCGGTTATAGGAATCAGTACCAAAATTGTTCGCGACCATCACACACATCGATAAAACTAATTAATGTGGCTCATTTCTAATTTATCGCTTTACGAGATCAGGTAGTGTATAATCAGTAGTTTTGGGATTTCTAGGCCGCCATGATAGCGATGGCTGATAATGGATAATAGATTTTCTATGGCCGCCATTTTGTATGTTTAGCAGTATGGTTTTATCTCGTATAGTGCACTCATTGTTCTATGCTATAATAAAGTGGTCTTTACGATTTCCCATCATCAGTTATCTCTAAAATCCCTGGGATGTTAGAGCCTATATAAGATTCAACCGATTAAGCATAATCTTTACACTTATTTTTGTTCTGGACTATAAATTTGGTTCAGTGATAGTGGTTAGGTTAGACAGGTCATTCAAACTTAATTTTGAAGCGATGATGACTTATTGGTTACCGTGTTCGCACATCGTGTCAATTGATGTAAATGGAATGGATGAGCCGGAGCTTTCTGTGAAGAATAACATTCATAGCGTAGTGGTAGGGCTTTCTCTAAGCCTACCTTGATGGTAACCACCCTGAAGTTGGAAATCTGTCGCCAAGAATCCATAGATGTGTTCTAGCAACTACAATTGAGAGCCAACCTCCCTCTAAGCTTAGCGTATTTACCAGCTTAGAACACATCGCCATGTACCATCAAGAGGGATTGTGATCAATTGCCAAAACCTATAAATTAAAAAAATATATATTGCGTGCCAAGTGAAACTTCTTGGGCTTATATGCATACACTATATACTATACGAAGTCTCGGAGTATAAACTCTTAACTTATTATTATATACCACTTGTCTCATTACCACAATGTTCAATGCTTAATGCAGTAGCGAAACGCAGCTGACGTCAGCTGTCATGCGTGGCATACTCGTGAAGCATTGGAGCGACAACATCTTGTGCGTGTAATAAACCGTTAGAACGCAAAAATCGATTCTCACCGCGTTCTTTTCTCAAAATGGCAACCTGATTCTCTAACGGTAGATCACAACAGATACTGGAGCAGTCCAAGCTACGCGGTGCATTGTATTTGCTACAGCCCAGTTGAGTATCGAAGAACAAATATCGCAACGCTATTTTACCCAGAGTAGCCAGGCCACCAAGCTACGGTGCCAAAGCTACACCACTAGACTCAGACAGACACTTATACATACTTACATAAACCCACAAATACATACCTACCTTAAGTGTGACACGTAACGCGTAACGAAAATTATTACCTAACGTAAAGTAAACAGATTCACTTCAAAAACTTAACATGAGTCGGACCGTGTTTGTTACCCAACATCGGTAAAAAAGTATGTAATATTTACTTGAACCCCAGCCTATATATATAAAAAAAATTATGTAAATAAAATGTCCCCAACCTACAGACGAGCTCAATGACTGAAGTTTGTCTATAACATAGAATAATAACACAGGATCCGTCACAGCACATTTATCGGAATTCCGATTATCCGGATAAATTGATGGTCGGTTACACCCCGACCCAGTTCGCCGGGCTATATCGATATGATGGCAGATGACGGGGGCAACACTATCGACCTATACCCGAGTAATTGCATTAGGGCTGTCGGGTGAAATCACTACGTATTACAAATTTATTGGGCTACGAACTCACACTATGGATATTTGATTTTTTTTATGCTTTGTAGGTATTAACATTTGACCACAATTTCACTTGATGGTAAATGACGATATGGTATAGGATGGTAGCATTCTAACTTTAGAGGAGAATTTACTCTCAAGTGCAAAATACTTCTATAGATATTTGGTGACAGATTTTTAATTTAACTAGAAAAAGCCCTACCAAAATGCTTTAGCTTATCAGGGACTAGGTATTCGAATCGACGTCTGTCGACGTATTATCCGCGACACGTTATCACTAAACTACTATCGCTTGAATATTGTGTTTTTATATAAATAAAATAATAAAGGTCTGTCTGTGTGCGCGCATAGTTTAAAAAAGTAAGTACTCGATAGATTTCCATCCTTTTTTTAGTTTTAATTCTCAGATACAGCGCGAGAAACAGACAGCATCTTCCCTCTTACCTCACCTTTGCAGCGCTCTGCGCGAGCGCGTCGCCCTCCAGATCGGTAGACGAGTGTGATTCGCCGTCAGCTGTCAGTGTTACGAATTTAAATGAATAAACGTATGCCAATTCCGAAAAAATCATCGGTACATGCCGGGGTACGAACCCCAGTGCATATCGGATCGATATCCTCATCGGTTGCAAACCACTAATGAAAATAAAATACAGTCTATATTCAATTACCGTGAAACAATGAAAATCACTTCTATCTTAATATCACTTAATAACTAGTCACGAAATCTAAAAAGAAGCAATGATTGTTCATGGTGGTTGATGAATCTTCGGATAATACGCTGACCAACTACGCTTCGAATCTTTACGAATAAGCCGAGGTCTTTTGTAAATAATGGCGATGAAACCATAGTATAACGGTAGAGTGTCTTGAAAGCCCGCATAGCTAGTCACCACCCTCATGTTGAAAATGTATTTAACAGCTTTATTCTCTTCTTATTACATTTGCCAACATTTGGTTTATGTTTATATATTTAACAATATAAGTGGCCAAAGTGTTTCCTATATATTTTTAAGAATAATATTAGGCAAGGACAGGGCTGTTTAAATTATACAGTCGTTTAATATCATGCAGTTTAGTATTAAGAGTGAAAAGTATAGTTAGGAAGAAGAAGTTTATTATTCTCGCAACTGCACTTAGGAACCAGTGTCTCCCTCTAGGTTTAGCGTATTTAGAATCTAAGACCACATCATCATTCAACATCAGATGAGATTGTTGTCAAACGCCTAAAATGTATATAAAGCAATTACTACAATATCGCGAACACCGTGTAACTTAAAATGCATATATATAGGGCGTTCTAAATGTAGAGATGATACGAATGATTAATGAGGTTCGGGTTTAACACGGTCACGTCAGCTCACAGGGGATAACTTAACCCTAAAACCAGGGGTTGAACATATAAATTCAATTTTAATCAAGGATAAATTAAATTAGATTTATGTTATTTTGACGCTATACTATGGTACCATGGTACACGAGATACGATGGTACCACGAGAACGTTTCTCAAGTTCATGTTTCCTGACGATGTTTCCCTTCAACGTCTGCGGATAGCGTTATCGGTTGAAATCAGTAATTGAATGCGATTTCCGAAATATTATTGAGACATGTCGACGTTCGATAATTTATTTAGAATTATTTGCTTATTTATATACGGATCAGTTCTTTAAAAGCGGTCACTGTGATTTCAAATATACTTAAGTTGAAATATTCTATTTTGTTACATCGGTTAATATTAAAAAGAAGTAGTGTATACCGATAGAATATACTAGAAGTCATTTTTGGCTTACTTTTAGTTCAACTTCATATCTTGTTTCATATATAACTGAATTCAACTAAATATATAGTAAAACCTTGTCAGAAAGTATTGGTTATAATTTAAAAAAAGTAAATCGGTTTATCAGTTTTCGATACATAATAATCATACAAACAGACAGACAGGCGTTGCACTTTATAATATGTAAAGCTAGATAAAATCGCTGTTTATTCTTGAGTATATGTTATAAATATTATAGCCACAATTATAAGCAAACAACATGACTTGTACAATTATTGCGGTGAGAATACAATAAGCCAAGAAAAACAATTTCCCATAGCATGAAATATAAACAGAAGGGTCTGTTTAAAAAAACGTCAAGAATAATAAAAAAAATATTATCACAAATATTTTTGAAGTTAACAAAAATATGCCGACGAAATATCCTTCGGGACGTACAAATCATTTTAAGGGCTATTTTATGCGACAAGGGTTTATTTTCATACTAGCTATTGTCCGTGACTTTCTTTTAAATATATTATTTTATTTTATTTATTTAGGAAAACACAGCTAACATTGATTAAACAACAAAACAATAACATATTTAAAGGCTAATTACAAGTTTTCACTTATAAAAATATAAATAAACAAAGAAAAAGACAGCTATAAATACTAATAAACAATAACAAGCATAATGATTACAAGCATAAGGTTAGAAGTTAATGAAAGAAGTCTCTCGACAAACATTGTCTAAGGCATGGTGCACTCATATAAAATAAATCTACATTATTACGTAAAGAATTAAAGTACTCGTATTTTATAGGTTAGCCTTTGCGCGTCACGATCGCACTTGGTGTCAAATGACAATGTAGCCTAAAAGGGTGAACATGCTAAACCTTAATTAATTTTTGTATTTTCAATTACCTACTAATATTTTCTCTCTTTCTATATTTAGTTATAGATTTAACTTTTCGGGTACACGTCGCGTAAATAACGTCAAACGATTTTTGTTGTAATGAGACAAGGCTAGAAGTAGAAAGTAGCGTGCACTCAAATATTTAATTGATTATATGGTTTAGTTGAAAATATAAGATGGTCAGTTTATGGAAAAATACTGTAAATGATTCCTTAGTCACATATTTAAGTATTACATCATATATATAGGGTTCAAACGAATTCCTTCGTTTTATTGAGCAAGATTCCAGACGCTGCTGCACTTTTAGTTGAAGCGATTAAGGAAAATTATTGAATTAATCAACTCAACGTAGTCTTTAGAACTTAAATAGTGAAATTTTGTAAACTAATCTATAATATAAAAATGAATCGCTAAATGTGTTGCTAAGCGCAAATCTCGAGAACAGCTGAACCGATTTCGATAATTCTTTTTTTAGAATTAAGTATGAGGATGGATCTTACGGAGAGAAAAATTAAAAAAGTTGCCCGAAAAAGTCTAAAAACAACACTTTTCTATACTCCCATACAAACGATTCGTAATAATACTTAAAACTCAATTTGAACTTTAATACCATATCATAAAGTTTAAGTTTCAGTGGAGAGGTTCCGGGAAGGCAAACCAATTGAGTGACGTTAGTATCGGATAAATATTAATGTCAATATTTATACGATGGTCCCGAATACCAGAATAAGTATTAAAAAAAAAATTAAAGAATCGACTGTAAGGCGGTGGTACGAAGTTCGCCGGGGTCAGCTAGTAATATATATTTATTTATTGGTTTTTAAAAGGTTCCATCAAAGTGTTTGAATATTTGGATGCTGAAGGCGTTACTTTACAAAAATCCATCGTGAAGTATTACTCAAGTAAACGTTAATTTGCACTTCCACCCGGAATTGATTGGTAGGCACCATGTGTCGCTGTAGCAAAAAACGTTTTGGTTTTACTTGCCCGACGTGTACCTGAAAAATATAAATCTAATATTAGTAATAGAAACAGTGGAATATTAGGGATTGACATAACGAAGAATAATTAAACCCATCGTTGGTTGATAGTTGAAACCTACGTTGGAGGGTGGTTGAAACTGTTATCGGTTGAAACTGTTGGTATGTAGCTATATAAAGAGTAGTTCAAATATGTTGCAGATTACACGTGTAACGACGACCGGTGAGGGTGTAATTGATTTTGGTCGTTGGGAAACAAGGTCACGAGGAGAGTATAGATATGCCTTTTCTAACACCAGTCTGACTAGCTTCCACTTAGCATAGAGACTCACAAAGAAACGATTTTTTGAAATGTAACTTCTAAGAGATAAACGTGAGTGGCACATATTGTTTTTGAGACAAAAATTTTATTCACCTGTTGACTTGAAATTGGGCACAATAACTTATATAATAGAAATAAATAAGCATTCACTTCAGAATTTACTTACTTTCATCCCCTAAGTGTGTAAAACAGGGGATGACATTTTTCATTGATAGTTGAGATTTTAAAGTACTTGGTGTCTTATAGATTTAAAGTTTAGGATATATCTGTTTGGACACATTTCATACACCATAATAGTACGATGTATAAAAAAGTATTTTACTGTATTAAAGCGGACGACGGTGCTAACAAAAGCTAGACCTTATATACTTATATGTACCGGCAGATGCCGGAACGCGTCACTCCCAAACCTATCAGTTGCTACGCCGAGTGTTACCGGCAGATGCCGGGACGCGTCACTCCCAAATCTATCTGTTGCTACACCGAGTGTTACACTTGATGTCTAGGACCTAATAGTGGTATTCGCGATTGCTATATTATAACCTCCACTAAGAATAAGGTCACAATTTTCTTAATATTTTATGTGGACAAATTCCAACGTCATTAGTCGGTTATAAAAACAAAATGGCCGCCTTTAAATAATTTGTGTCAAGATTTCTAAAGAACTTTCTAGGTTAACCGAGTCGGCATAAATTTGTACAAAAGCATTTTACTGTCGCTTTATTGGACTCTAAAGAAATTTTCCCGCCTCGACTCTCGACCGGTTGAAGGTTGGTCGGTTTTATTACCTGTAGACTTATTTAGCAATTATCCGTGGCCGCCAATAATTTTGTAGGCCCGTAACAAACCAGCTAGGGGTGTCGCAATTGTGTCTTTGTGATATGGCTTTATTATTTATTGGGTTTGACTTATGTATTTTTTTAAAACGATTTTAACCTAATAAATTAGACCCTAAAACATATTTACTGATTTTCAATTAAGTCTGTTAGATATATCCGTTAGATATTACCTAGATGGAACGGAAATTAGTAATGCACACTACCTGTACACCTAACGGCTACACCTATTTGTTTAGTTCCTTTTTTGTTGTGTGTGTAATTGTCAGAACAGGTATTTTAAGAATGGAAAACGTTTGGAAAATCATACAGAATAATGAAAAATGTACATAAAACACCTGTATCTAATATTGTTTCTATCATATGCGCGTATCTAAGAGTCTGTCATTTTCTTCCGATATCAGTGTGATATTGTATCATCCGTGACACCGTTGTTTAACTTTTTGATTTCTAACTCTATGTCACCAAAGTATACATATAATGTAAAATACATTTCCTTTGAGTTTCTATTACGTTACTGGTACTGGTGAACAATAAACCACGATGAAAAGACGTCATTCTTTTCCCAAGGTTCCGTAGTACTGCAGGCACACGCACACACACACGTACAAATATAAACACGTGTATCCCATGGACCGGAGCAAATTCTAAGTAGTAGTAATATACATATAATAAAAGGACCGCGAATATATAAAAAACACCATATAATGTATGCTATCTCATTCTCTCGCACGTTAAATCCCATAAATGTCTTTATCTGTCTTTAATGTCGCTTTTTCGTTACATCGATTTACAAATCACAACGGAGCTAAAAAAGTTTTCACTAAAATATCGTGAATTTTAATATAAATCCATTCTCATTGCATTTGTGAATTCGTAATAAGCATTTTCAACGAACCACAAGCTTTGATCGTCGAAATATATCGACGAATTTGATGCCTTAATTATTTATTGGAATTTCCAGAATGATATAAGTTTAATAATATGTGTTCCAACGTTTTACTATAATACTAGCTACTATTTGGCACTTCGTCTTGTTAAATTACAATAAAATATAGCCTAAAGCTACCTCATGCCTGCTTAAAATAAAACTAGTGTCCCACGCCGGCTTCCCTTGAGTGCTGTAGGTACATACATTTCTCCCGCGTGTAGCCAGGACAGACCTGTTCAACTGATAGCTTTTACATTTGTTACTAGCTGTTGCCCGCAGCTCCGCATGCATTTTTTTTATAACTGTAAATTACTTCTTATAAGATCAGCTATCTGTTAGTGAAAGTTCCGTGAAAAATGGTTCAAACGTTTTGGAGATAGTTCTGCAAACAAAGCCATGGGTAAAAGCTAGTCCAAAATAAAAAATCTTTAATTACTTTTTATAACGTTAGCTATCTGTCAGTGAAAGTCCCATGAAAATAGGTCCAATCGTTTTGGAGATAGTACTACAGATGAAGCCACGGATGACAGCTAGTCTAAAATAAAGTAGCTTACGTCACCCGTTGTAATTTTAACTATCCGTCAGTGAAATTTTTGTCAAAATCGGTCCAGCCGTTTCGGAGATTACCCGGAACAAACAGACAGACAGTCGGACAACAATTTTAAAAATTGTATTTTTGTTATCAGTATCGTGTATACGTTCATATCCAATCAGTAAAAAGTCGTTATTTTGATATTAGAAGCAGACACTCCAATTTTATTTATATGCATAGATGAAAACGCATGTGAGACTAGTTCTATGAAACTCCTCTTTTGTTTGATTACTTTTGATCAACATTTTTTTAGATAAAAATGGTTACCGTGACTTTTATAGTTTTTATTACAAGGCACAATTCGGCCATACAATTTTTTTGTGTAAGCTTAACAAATATCGCAGTACACGTCAAAGAAGCTATGAAAAGGTATCATACAAAATCCGATCTTCCTTTTTATAATATGGACAATATAAAAATGTTCTTTATGGAAAATCGTTTAGGTGTTTAAAGTTTAATCGTTATGAATTAAAGGGCTGCTATAGTCTAGAGTCTATATTATGATTTTTTTTTCTGATAAAATATATTTTTTTCTAGGTTCTAATAAAAGTATATAGGTGTTCATTATTTTCATTAAAATAACTATTATTATTAAAAAAAAAATTTTTTTTATCAACCACCAATTGAGTTACAGATTTAGTGCTTTCACAATGCTTTATTAGTACCAAGATAATCCCCAAATAGCATTTAGATAGATCATATTTAGTGCCGAATTTCTTTGTTTATATTCTTATGCCCTTTTTTTATATTTTATTCACTTTTATGTGACAAACAAACAAAAATAACGTTTAGGGAATCGAAACATATTATACGGTTATTCGAATTAAATAATTTTATTATACTTAGATATAATATATAAAGACCAAAAATTTTCACGCAGACTATACACATATTTGTTCTTTATGGCATCAAATTTGGTCCCATTAAATATTATTTACAAACGGCCCTGCATTATCTGATGTAAATCATGTAACTTATACAAATATATTAACAAAATATACTAACGATAATTTTAACACAGTTAGCTTTATATATTCATTGTACAAAATGCATTATACTAAATAAAGTTTTCACGTATATCTCAATTTTAAGGTAAGCATTTCAGACTTCCTAAGCGAGAATATAAAGATTTACGGATGCAATTCATACAGTTATACTTCGCTTTTAGCGTTATATTTATAGCAGATTTTGCCTCAAATTTATGTTAAGTACAAAATATTACTCCAAGAATAATATTATTGTCTCCTAAAATGTCAACTCTTATCATTTTACATTCCAGTAAACATTGCTCCGCAAAACAAAATGGCCGCCATGTTTATGATACGATGTCAAAACTTTTGACGTACAGCAAATGAACAAAACACAATGGGTAACGTAATTTATAGTGTAAGAGTTAGAAGTTTCTGAAAATACAGATGCAATCGGCCTGACTAGACTGAAGGGTGACGTGAGAAGTCAAAATCAACAGTTCGTCAGGAACAACATTGTAACTCGGTTTGTAATTTTAATTAAATGTATTGTGAAACGAGCTACAGTGTTTGTTTTCCCATATTAGTATGAAGGTAGTATAGTTGTAGAAATAAAAAATGAAGTAAATGAAATTTAACAGTAAAAGTTTTATTTATGTTATTGTTTTTCATATACTCATGTTTTTCATTTGTTATCGGATATCATTCCTCGGTGCAAAACTAAACTTATATTTTTATTACCCAAGTTATGTAGAAACGTGTTATATTAGTATCAATTAATTGGTTAGAAGAGAAGATGTATGTCTCGTTTATTTTTTCATCTCGGGTTTTATCTATTATTGTTTCGATTGATATCTATTGATATTGAGTTACAACAAGATTAGACTGCCCATATTACGACGTTAATAATTATAGTATGACTCCCACTTATATCAAACTAGGTAGTTGGAAATGGTGTCCGAATACGCTAACGACCTAGCGTTTATCGTTTCAATGGATACTAGATCGCGTTTACCAAACAACAGGAATAATTGTCGCATAATGGAACGCTTAGCCGTACGCCGCTTTGGGTCCAACCGGCGTACACCCAAGTAACCAAAAGATGGTAAATTCTTTATTGGCTGCGTTTCCAAATTTATATAAGTGTTTCCAAAGATTAAAATATTTGCAGACTTGCATGAGAGTGAAGATTACAAATAGATTGAAGTTCTCTCGGATGTCGCCGTTGTTCTTATGTTGCTTATGATTAAGACGAAAGTGTAACTTTACGAAAATATGTCATTAAAACTGAAGGTAGACAGTTATTTCACAATTCTGCTTGTAATTATTGTTATAATAAAAAAAAACTTATTTGTATGTAAGCATTATTGTTCGGCTCAATCGATATACAAGCATAATATAACAAGGATAAAATATTTAACACAAATATTTACTTCGAAAATAGATTAACGTTTTACAAGCACGCGTTTAATTTGTTATTTCTTTTTTAATTTCTAAAGTAATAAATTATGTACTAACATTGCGGACAAACATAAAAACGCCATTATTGGTCGTTGTAAGTATTAATAAAAGGTGACACGAAGCTGTTTCGTTTTAAAAATTAATTTAAATACAAATGGACTTGACGGTGAATATTATAATAGTTTTTTGTACATAGAAAGTTTATAAAATCATTTATATTCATTTAACTGAACTCTTAGCATGACATAAAACTTAAAGACATTGTAAGGCACGAGTTTACTGCGAAAATTTGTCTTGAAAATTTATAGTAACAAATTTTGATGATAATTCATGAGATTCTAAAGATATGTACGCTTTTCTTGAGATTTAGAGAAAGGATGATACATTTTTTGGTTTGATTTATTTTTGTTTCTTTGTTGTATTACTGGTTGCCCGCTCCGGTTTCGCACATAAAAAATGATACCAAAGCTTTCACAGTACGATCACGTAATGAAATAAATTCGCAACTGAGGAATTGAACGTCCATATGCCATTCTTGGTAATATTTTGAAGTTCTCTCTACTGCCTTCTATCTCGTTCAATCATTTATTTATTTGGATATTTTTTAACTTTCCTCGCTATTTTCCAAACATTCTATCTGTCTTGATATTTACAAACCCAACAAAAAGCAAATGAGCCAAATAGATGCAGCCGTTCTAAAGTCGTGCGTTTTTATACTTCGTCAATATTTTTGAAGTTACACTTCTTTTTTCGCGTTAGGGAAAAATGATGGGTGTAATTTTTTACGATACCCCCGCGCACACAGTCACGAAAAAACGACACCCTGAAGTTAGCTATAGTCAACATTTTATTCAAAAAAAATATGTATTTTCTATTTTTACTGTCGTTTTTTCTATAAACGTAGAATAAGGCGAAAGATTTTTATCTTGTTACACCAAAGAAGTATAACTTCTAACGCGTGTATATAAGTAGACACACACTTTTTTAATTCATGAAGTTTTTTTTCCAAAATATAGCAAAAGAAAACGACGCCGTAACTAGCTCGAATATAAATAAATCTATTATTATAGCTCAGGTGAGATATCCGTAGTTGCTTTACTTGTTAAAGTCTTCCAACTAATTGTTCCAGTCGTGTTTAAAGAATACGTCTTGTCATCGACTCTTTATTGCTAGTTGTATGAGAAGAGCACCATGGTAAGAGAATGGCTACATTGTATGCGCTTATAGATAGCGTGCACAATTAAGAACCGACCTACCACCGTGCTATGATGTCATCCCGTTGTTAAACTTCCCCAAAAGCTTTTAAAACGTAGTGTAATTAAATAAAAGTTGTTATTCTCAGTCCACTCTGAGTTTTCCGTGTGTAGGGAAGTAGCATTTCGGTTGGGTTCAGGTTACCACTCCCCTTGATTACTACATAAACACTGGCAAAACAGTTGAGGCAATTTTCGTATCCTAACACTTATGCTTAACATAAGGCACTCGATGACTTGTTGTGCAACCCTTATGCTGTAGATAGAGTCCTTAATAAGGGCATTCTGTCTCCAACAAGCTTCCTATTCCAGGTCACGGTGTCACTAGTATAAAAGGTGCCAAGAACCAGTCTGTTATTTCATAAACTCCTTGAACAAAATCACGAAGCGAGTACACCGAATAAGCTATCACGGAAAACAAAAGCCTGCCTTTGTCATTAAAACACAATGGTGGCCGTACAATACGCTATTTGTTTGTATAGGTGTGTGGGTAAATAATTTGAGGGCCGTTTCCTTTTTGGCTAGTAAGAGAATCTATACGTATAAAAATATATGTCGATGTATATATCTTAGAATAATAAAGCAAAGATGACTTTGCGTGTTCGGACACCGCATTCAGTGAATTAGGTTTAAATTCATGCGAATGAGTCGGAGCTTTTATCGTGGTAGGTAATGTTTTTTCTAAAGCCGTCTGTAAAATTAAATATATGTGGCGAAGCCCCTATAGGTGTGTTGCGGGAGATGCACTTGAGAGCCAGTCTCCCTCTAGATTTAGCGTGTTTACCATTTTATACCACACATCGTTATTTAATATCAGGTGAGATTGTGATTAAATTCTAAAACCTATACATAAAAAAATACTCTAACTTCGATTGGCTGACTACTTTGAACGTTGGCATATCTATGTAATTTTTCGTGGAGAAAGTACCTATTTGCGCCAATCATTTTCCTTTGACTCACTACTCGAGGGTGCTCCGACATATCAACTTCTATAATGTTTTATAGATTGCCATAATAATTGGTATATGATGATATCTGAAGAAGAAAATATTTACATAACATCCACTTTTACTATAGTTATTACCACGAATAATAATGGTAACAAAAAAAAAACTTTCCGCATTCTGTTTTATACTGAAACAAACTACTTTAGAGATCATCATCATCATCTTACCCTTATCCCACCAAAGTAGGGTCGGCACAACATGTTTTCCTTTTCCATTCGCCCCTGTCAGATGTCATCTCAGTATTCACACATTTAATAAAATTATATATAGGAATTATTTAAAAATCAGTTATAGAAGTAATCAAATTAGCGTTCGGTCCTCAGTCGAAATTCGACTGTAACCGTTATTGAAAATGTTCCCAAAGTAAATGAATGGTTAAATAAGCAATTGAAATATAAATTTGGATTTTGAAATTGCTATGCAATCTACATCCTTTTACACGCAAAAGTTTTTGTACTTTGGGAATATGACAAGAAACATACACATTCGGGTTTCTTCTAAATCCGCTTGACTAGCTACCATTCTTAAGTTAAAAATCTGTCGCCAAGCGTTTATTAGTGTGTCCCAGCAGGTGCACTTGAGAGCCAGGCCCCCTATAGGCTTAGTGTAAATACCATCTTAGACCACATTGTCATTTAACATTAGATGAGATTGTGGTCAGGAGCTGAATCCTATAAAGTATATAAATAACAAATGTATCAATGTCTTCATTTGTAACAATTTTGTCAATTTCGTCTTCGAAGGTAGTAAAAAACTAATAGCTTTCATATTCTTCCATTGATAACACTAAAATTTTTCAAAAGATACTATAGTAACAAAAATATGGAAAATGGGTTGATAAACAAAAATGAAAATATTAGTGAGCTGTTTCATTTTCGCCTATTTATATACATACTAGTTGATACCTGTGACTTCGTCTATGTCATTTATCACTACATATTATAAAACAAAGTCGTCCGCCGCGTCTGTCTGTCTATCTGGATATTCGCAATAAGCTCAAAAACTACTGAACGGATTCTAACGCGGTTTTCACCAATAGATAGAGTAATTCACGGGAAGGTGTAGGTATATAATTTGTCATGGCTGTTGTGTAAATTGGTTGAAATATAATGATAAATGTTGAAGGAATAGGAAAAGGTCAAGCCACCGGGAGCTTTCGTCGAAAACGTTGCCTCATCCCCTTGAGATTTAAGAAAACAATGCATAGTGAGATATTCCTCTTATTTAGATCTACAAAAAAGTCTAGGAAGTCATATACCTATCTTTTTAGGATAGGTTACTACCTACCATCTATCTTCTAAAAATGGTCACATATAATGAGGTAACTGGAAGGCTATTTATACGGATTACCTACGTTTCATGCACATAAGTATATATTTTTATTATCAGGGCAGGATAACGTCGGTCGGGCCTATTAGTTATCTTATAAATATATTTTAGGTAATAGAGGAAAAAACATAAAAACAAATTGAAAACAAAAAATATGCTTGGTTCAGAAAAACTGTTTGTAAGTATTGTTATCCATCTACTTCTTCTCTCTTGCGCATGCACCCTACATTGTTTGCCGCACTTCACATATTACTGAACGCGTAATATTTATAAAAGATGGTAGTTTTTATAACTCTAATAACCTTACATTAAATGAAGACATCGTGACAATTTTAGATAAAAACCAAGTGTTTAAGAAGAAAAATGAACAAAAAAACAACAAATAACAACATCAGTTATATTTTTATATTTTGTAAATAAGGCACCTTATTATCTCATGAATACATTGTTTTAAGCTAGTATCATTAAAATATTTGATTGAAAACTATCGATATATTACTTTAATAAATGTCTTTTCAAAGTGAACAACCCTAGTTATCGCGTCTAAGTACTAAAGCCTTCGTAAATCCATTAAGCTCTTTTAATTTATTTGTGTTAAGGGTCAGGCAACAAGTAATTAAAGAAGTATTACTGCGTTATGAAGAAAAATTACTAACGTGTCGTGCTCTGCGACTATAATTCATTCGTTACATTCCATTAGAATAGTCTTTACACACGAATGTGTGGAACATAACAAGATGTCGAGACTAATTTTAGGCAATATTATATGCGGTGAAACTAATTTTTGTTTAATTTATATTATAAATTTATATTGAATTTGTGCAGTCCATAATATGTTTGATTAACCAATAAACTGTATAAAATGTATATTATTATTGTTCGGAGTGCTAATACTTGTGACAACTAGACTAATGTTAATAATTTCAGTTTACAAATTATTAAATGTAAATAATTCAGTACTATACAATAACACTATTGTTTTAAGTTGTCACTTCTATCGTCAGTCCTTATGACTGCTTTGCAATTTTTTTTATTGATAACACTAGGTAAATATCTAGTAAATAAAATAAAGAAAATGCGTTGACAAACTGAGGAGAAAGATGTACTGAATTGTTTTATCGTTGCTTATTTATCACTACATAATATAAAACAAAGTCGCTTTCTCTGTCCCTATATCCCTATGTATGCTTAAATCTTTAAAACTACGCAACGGATTTTTTTAATAGATAGAATGATTGAAGAGGAAGGTTTATATGTATAATAACATGAATTAAATAGTGGAGAAATACTGTTATTTTTGAGGTTTCTAATGTGATGTCGTAAATAATTAAGTTTTTTCCGCTTACATTTCAACAAACGCAGGCTGAACCCTACGAGATTTATCAAAATAATGGGTGCGGGCCACGGGCAGTAATGAATGAATCAAAACTACTGGATCGATTTTAATCATTTTTTCAGTAAATGACATAGGCTATATATTTTATACCCGTGCGAAGCCGGAGCGGGCCGCTAGTATACGTATAAATTTAATATACGGATATTTTTTTTATATTAAAATGTGTAGTTTCTTAGTTATTCAATAACTTTATATTAAACTAGCTGACCCCGGCGAACTTCGTAACGCCTAACAGTCGGTTTTTTAATACTTATTCTGCTATTCGGGAACATCGTATAAATATTGACATTCATATTTATACGATACTAACGTCACTCAATTGTTTTGCCTTCCCGGAACCTCTCCACTAACACTTAAACTTTACAGTATGGTATTAAAGTTCAAATTGACTTTTAAGTATTATTAGGAATCATTTGTATGGGAGTATAGAAAAGTGTCGTTTTGAGACTTTTCCAAGCAATTTTTTTAATTTTTCTCTCCGTAAGATCCATCCTCGTACTTCAAGGAATATTCTAAAAGAAGAATTAACGAAATCGGTTCAGCTGTTCTCGAGTTTTGCGCTTAGCAACACATTTAGCGATTCATTTTTATATTATAGATTAGAATATTGGCATATATTTGATAAGGACCAAGAGTGTAAAACGTAAAACAATAAAAAAAATTGGTAAAAATTTATCGAGTAATTCTTATGTGATGCGCAGATAATAGCAGACCTCCTATCATTTTTTCTAATGATGTTAGGTCTTTAATAATTTCCAATATCATGTTTGGCCGCGATGTAAACATAACAGCGTTAACTAAGCCAATTAGAGTTGATTAGTTTTACTAACTATATAAATATTGTTAACAGTTTCCGTCCGTTTATTCCACTAAGTTGTTTATTTAAAACGATATAAACTAATTACTCGGATCCGTTAATTTTCCGTTTGTACGTTAATTACATTTCCGAAACATTCATTATGAATTCATCGATTGGGAGGCGAAGCGGTGATGGCTTGCTGGTTAGCTTGTTGGAATCTTGTAATAAACTATACCTTTAAATGGAGGAAAACATAGTGCAATAGAAGATTTTGGTCCAAACCCGTTTGAATAGCTACCACCCTCAAGTTGAAAATCTTCTCGCCAGCACCTATAGGTGTGTTCAGGCAACTGCACTTGAGTTACTTCTTATAACATCAGCTATCGACCAGTGAAAATACCCTCAATGTCGGTCCAGCCATTTCAGAGATTAGCCGAAACAAACAGACAGACAGACAAAACTTAAAAAAAATGGTTTTCGAAGTGATATTTCTTTAGCCGCGTTGAACGATTTCTGAAGTGATATATTGGTATGGGAAAAGCTTATGGGTTCGCGTCACCGATGACCTCGACATGCACGTGACGTATTGTGCTTGCGCCAGACTAGCGACGCGTAGTATAGCGGTCTGTGTACATGTTATATTGATATTTTGTATTGAGCTTATGCAGCCCATCATATGTTTTATTAATTAGTAAACTATAAAAAAAATATATAATTATTACTCGAAGTGCAAATAGAAGTGAAAACCAGACTAATGTTAATAGTTTCAATTTACAAAGTATGAAATTTTAAAAAAATAAAAAATAAGCAGAGTTTCATTTTGTTACGCCCTACTAAAAACGCACTGTTCTCTCTGCTGCTTTATATTATAGTTCTTTCTTTTTTTTTCTCTGAACAATTTTCTATTTGTGTCCTTTTTGCGTCAGAAACGTAGCTTTAGCATGGTACATGCATATTATGAGAAGAGATGAAAGTCATGTAACGAGAAAAATGTTGAATTGGAAAGTGAACGGATATATATAATTTAATATAATAGGAGTAGATGAAGATCGAAAAAGGTGAGGGTGGATTGTGTGAGAAATGATATGTGTATAAAAGGTGTGAATACTGAGATGACATCTGACAGGGGAGAGTGGTAGAGGAAAACATGTTGTGTCGACCCCCTACTTAGATGGGATAAGGGTAAGATGATGATGATGAAACGTAGTATTAAGTGGTCGCGTTATAATACGACCTTGAATTTCATTTACAACACACTCGAAAGAGTATTTATTGTTTACAAGAAAATAAAGCACGAGAATTGTTTTTATTATTTAATTTATATAATAATAGAATTTAACTGGAATATTCCAACGCAGAACGCATTACAAGCCGCGTTTTATTCTGTTTAATCCACTGTAATGATCGTGGGCCGGGCCAATTAAAAATAATTACTCAAACCGAGTGAATAAATATTTATAGACGAGCCGCTTTGTTAGCTGAAATTGCTAGAATCGCATAATTTCATACAAAATATTCTCAAATAAATTGTTTACGTAGAGTCAGAAATTAACAAGGTGACTTAATATCCAAAGTTCGTAGAGGTCAGAGATCAATAGAAAAATAACTAAAGTGCACAACATCGGTATTCGTTTTTTTTTTTTTTTTATATTTATAGGTTAGCTTTTGAGCACAATCTCATCTGATGTTAAATGATGATGTGGTCTAAGATGGTAGTCACGCTAAACCTAGAGAGGGAGACTGGCTCTCAATTGCAGCTGCCGGAACACACCAACAGGTGCTTGGTGACAGACTTTCAACTTGAGGGTGGTAGCTAGCCAGACGGACTTGGAAACAGCTCTACCACCATGCATATTGCTCAACGTATTGATCAACCGAAATAGAGTTGGGTACGTAACTTAGCCGGATGTGGTAAAGGAATAGGTGGAGTAGGTTCCTGACCGAGTAGCTGCCAAGAGAAGACGGGTGAAGCGTGGAAATACCAAAGGCAGGATGGTCGACGATATCACATGTTTTGGGAGAAAAACCGGGACAAGATTGGCACAGAATAGAAAAAAAAATATATGTAAAATGGCTTAGCCTCGACAGTGGGTAAAAGAAAAAATCGGTAAAACATTTCTAGGAGTAAGGTAGTCAAGATTCAAAATTAAAAAACACCGTAAGCAATTTATACCCTAATAAAGTACTTAAGAAACGTCAAAACTACCGTCGTCTTGGAAGCAACCCCCTGTCATCGAGAAGAAATGAAAAGGAACTCTATCTGATTTATCTTTTTATCGTGCATATTTGTGTAACATTATATTTCATACGTATCTAGCGAATGCATAGGGTTATTTTCAGACGTGACCATCGTTCACCCTATAATAGTCATTAGGAAAACTTGATATGGTGCTTGAACTCATTATCCGGTAAATTGATAATATGCTATAGGAGTTTATTGTAAAACTTAACACTCTTACCTAAAAAAACTGTTGCTGATTTTATTGAACTTGAAACATGGGATTGCCAATGATTATTACTAGTATAAAAACTAGACCGGATTGTTTACCAAATCTGCCTACCAATAATGTACTACAGTGTCGACAATTCGATCCATAATAATCCGGTTGTTATACGTAGTTCCAATTTCACAACGTAACAAAGCCACAGACATATACTAGTGTATAGAATAAAACTCATTGTAAAGAGCTTTAAGAATTCTTTGCGGTGGGATTTAAATAGCGCGTTACAGATATGTGTGTCAAAAGGCACAAAGCTGCGGATGTCATCTCGTGGAAGGCGGATATATTTACGTCCAACACTGGGTAACACTCAGATGCACGTTTTGTCATATTCTCAGACATAAAGCCTTACACGTCCGATTACATTCATATTTTATTTTACAAAAGCATTTTGAATTTAATCTTTAGGACTTTTTATTGTAGTAAAACAAGAAAATTTTAACAAAAAATAAAACCGACTGTGGAAAAATGTACTTTAATCAAAGTACCAGAAAATTTTTCGCCATAATTAGTTAGTTATTTTGGAATAACATCGAGACAATTTAACGATAAATAAATACCAATTTTAGATTCATATAATTATTATGGTAACTATATTCAAATGCGTATTTTGTAAATAATTTATCATCATATCATTGAGAAAGATTGCAAAGTATGTTTTCAATATTTGATAGTCTTGATATACTACGATAGATGTCGCTATTTCCAATTTCCTGCCATCGCGTCGCTTCAGCTCATTCCGAAGGCCAGCGTTGACACAAAGAAACAATTCTGTTGTATGTGTGTCACAATGATAGACACTCCACCCTATGTAGATGTCTTTTCAATAGCTAGACCGTGTATTCATTCTTTATAGACCGCTTGACTTCACTTTTTAATGTCGTCCATAAGGTTAAATAAAACTATCAGTTGTACTATTTATATTTTGCTTTATTGTTTACAAGTATTTGATTTGCCAAAACAATTTCTGTAGAAGTGAATATGCTTTGATACCCAAATTAGTCATTTCTTATAAGTATGATGATTAGAATATTTTTAAAGAGGTTTTTCTTTGGACAAAGTAGGACAATCTTTGTTAGAATATTACAATAACGCTGTTACGGAATGTAATAGTTTAAAATGTTAACATTTATAATTTAACTAGTCGGTGTCCGTGGCTTCACTCGCATGTAAATGTTTCTATTTGCTCATGCAAAACTAGTTTTTGCTCGAGGCTTTGTAGATTTCAGCTATTCCTTGGGAACGTTACATGTTTCGGGATGAAAGGTATTCAATGTCCTTGTCTAAACTGTTGACAAAGTGTATGCAAATTTTCAAGTAGTCAATGCGTGACAAACAAACTCACTTTTGCGTCTGTAATATTAGATAGAAAATTAGGATATGTTTGTTTTTATGTGTATTCATTTTGGACTATCTGTTTAGCAACGGTCATCATATTGTATAGTTCAACAATTTTCAAACTACTTAGTTTCTGACATTTTCTAGATTTGTAGTTTTCATGAATTGTGTAACAATCGACTTCGTATATTTAACGTCTGGGCTGTCTAAAACCATAATGGTTTAAGGTTCACACAAACGAATGTGGATCTCATGAGGCACAGGCCAAACGACTGTTGGCAGCATAAGCTTAAATAAATACCTGATTTATTACAAAACTTTCAAAAGTGACATATTACGTATTATTATTATTTTTTTTAATATATATTTTTTTCATTTGTACGGACTTTATTTTTAATAAACCATGAAATGTACAAAGTATGATGTTGGGGAATAAAATAAAAATTAAAAACGTAATCCGCCATTTTGAGCTCCGGATTTTAATATATTAAAAGTTGTTAACTTGACTTAATAAACAGGTACTGTCATGGCGGCGTTGAACAACAGGGCCTTTTGGTCAGCATTCGCTTTTAGTTTAAAAAGTTTGAAGTTTAAAACCTACTTAGGGTCGCTTTTAGTACGTTATATAATCACCGGCTACTATTAAATTCAAAAGGTTTAATTTCATATGTATCTTAAAAGTTCTGTATAGTTTTATGTACCTACCTATAAGAATAAAAATATTGTATGGATTTTTTTCATATCTCTAAACGGCTGTATTAGAAAGCAATGGCTTATGTGTATTGTGTTATTTTAGAATAACAGTTATGTACTTAATATATTGTCACCAAGTATTATGACAATTGGTTCAGAGTTTATAATAATTACAACATATTTATTTACAAAATATTGTTGATCTGATGTCATACTGGATATAAATACACGACATTGCATTAATGTAACTAATTTCATTGTTTATTTGGCATTGTATTTTTAAAAGTTCGAATTATTAGCTCTATCGTTATTAGACTGTCGCGTAGAGAACCGACTGTGCGACTAAGCCGCGCGGTATGGTATATCGCCGACATGGCCGTTCACAGTTCGGTCCTTCTCGGTAATATTCGACTTACGTCGGGCGGTCAAATTGCGTCCGACGCGTGTTAAATCGATTTAAAAATATTTTGTGCAATTTAAGCACACTAAGATGGCGTTTATCAAAATCAACACTACCGGAGAAAAAAAACAAACAAGAAATTTTCCTTCACCGTCAGGCGATAGTGTCACCAATTTATATTGGTAAATGTACGCGAATTCCGAAAAATTCGGACATCGGATCGATATTCCACCGGCCAAACCACTAAACGACCACGACGAATATATAATTCTTATCATAAGGTCTCGATATTTTTGACTAACTTGGTTTTTTAAAGAAAAATAATGAACCTCGATATTTTATCTTAACTGGGCATTTTCGGCATTTTGTCAAAGAAAAACGATTCTCCACCGGAAACTTTTTTTTTCGTACTGATTACACTGGTAACCCCACCAGGCCTCTACAGCTTCACCGGATAACTAAGCGGAGCGCTTATGTCAATCGCCCGTTTTATTTAGGCGTTCAGCGCAAGGTCACACGGTGCGCCTCGACTTGCAACTGTCGCCGAGGTTCCCGATCTGACTAAGCTAATCTAAACGAATGAATACGTGTATTTTGTATCTGGCTACTAAGTTGATTCTGGCTACTAAGGTTTTTACACCGGAAAAATCCGGTTTACACCGGATACTACTTTATAAATATTGGGCATTATTAATTGAATTGTTTTCTATTTGTTTTTGTTTCATGTAATGTGACATCATGCAGAGCGCAGCTTGAGTGAGTATTCTCTCGTCATAATTCTTTTATCAACATAAGGTCTTATTCGACGTGAGCCAATTTCCTATATCAAAGAAATGAAGTTATTAACATTGTAATGACACGTGTTAAATGTGTTTTGCATAGGTATTGCTAATGATTTGCTAAACTATAATTGTATGAAATTAAATATACTTTATAATAGTCTTCTTTAATGACTATCCTTTCCTGATGTTAAATGGCCATGTAGCCCCAAATAGTAAACGTTCTAAACCTAGAAGGATACTTGGCGATAGATTATACCACTTGAGAGTCATAGCTAGCCATGCGGGCTTAGAAAAAGACCTACCACTATGCTATGGTTCCATCATGATGTGATCGTTCATAGAAAACTCCGGTTTATTCAAAATATTCCAAATATGCTTTCAATTCTTTTTCCCAAAAAATACTTTACAATAAGCGCCTTACAATTAAAGAACAGCTTCTGTCGTAGTAAAATGAATACCTATTCGCTGACACGCGAAAATAATACCGGCCAGTAAAAACCGAGATGAAGGCAGCTGTATAATTCAATTTAGCTAGCTGGTTGATTCAATAACGCAGTTTGAAGGAAAAAGTCTTTGTGACTGGTACAACTGATTGAAGTAGATACCACAAAGTCTTGTTATAACCGTATAATAATATTGCCAGCTTGTTGGAGTCCCAATGCCGGGTTTAACAATTCTTCCCGAGGAAATAAACATTGACGATTCAAAACACGGAGAATGTTGCTACAGGAATCTCTCTCGGGTTCAGGTTTCCTTACGATCTTTCTCTTCTGTCGAGTACATACACGGAAACATAAGTGGTTAGCGATAACTTTTTGAAGTTATACTTCTTTTGGCGCGTTAGGGGAAAATGATGAGAGTAAATTTTTAGAATGCGCGCGCACACCGTCACAAAAACCGGTACTCTGAAGTTAGCTATAGTCAACATTTTAGTTTTTCCACAACAGATGTCGCTAAATTTATTCAAAAAAAGTTACCAACAAAGTAAAAGTAAGGACATCTAAGTATTGCATGAGAACTGACAACAGTTTTCACGATATTTATTTATTTCTATTGTTAGTGTCGTTTTTTCTACAAACGTAGAATAAAGCGAAAGATAAAAAATTTGAAAAATATTTTTATCTTGTTACGCCAAAGAAGTATAACTTCTAACGCGTGTACATAACTACACACACACACACATACACACTTTTTTACTTGAAGATGTTAGCTAGTCAGACGGATATTATAACGACAATCGTAGAGCTACGACCATGGCATGGTTGATGATTGGAGCCTATGTTAACCGAATTCGTCTTTATCATTGGTCTACTGCTTCAAATCTATGGGTGAGAGGAATCCTTGTAATGAATAA
The DNA here is from genome assembly GCA_035772565.1 of Antheraea assamensis. Taxonomy (NCBI): domain Eukaryota; kingdom Metazoa; phylum Arthropoda; class Insecta; order Lepidoptera; family Saturniidae; genus Antheraea; species Antheraea assamensis. The sequence continues at coordinate 2,926,589 of JAQQSE010000107.1, forward strand.
GTGGTCCAATGATGTATATACCACAGGACCACCTCTATAAGTTCTCCTCAAGCCAAGTCCCCAGCTGGTAGCAGCGCCGGGGCTGCTGCGAGCGCGTCCACAGCCGCCGGCGAACGCACCCCGACAGCTCACAACAAACAACTCCAGAATGTCAAGGGTCAGGACCACCCGCCGCATCCATCCGTGAGTAATAATCAAATTATAGTAGAAAACGAATAACTAACCGAAATTAAATCCGTGTTATTGAATAAGTTTTGGGCATTTTATCGGTCGGTTAACGGTTTTATTTCGCGGTATAATTTTAATCGTAAGTTCTGACAAAATACAATTATTTAATAATAAACTAATTTGTTAGATAAATACAAATATATGTATAGAATATAATAAATTGAAAATTAAAAAAACTTGTCACCTCCGGGAAAACAGATAGAATAATAATTTTATTTCAAATAATTATTAAATTGACTCAGCTGATTACTTCACATTCATTAGATAGTTCAGATAACAAAATAAATATCGATCCGTTATCAAATTGGTTGCTTAATACTGAGATCCTTTATTGTGTTAATCTAAAAAAAATGGAGGGGTGATTACGAAATTCGGGAATAAATTTGCGAGAGGGATTGTTAACCAATCAGAGTACCAAATTAGATCTTTAATTACCAGATTTTTTATTATACTAATCGAGGTATTATGGATACTTAATTGGGTAAAATAAAATTGGGAGAGAAATTGTAAATCAATTACTTATCAAATGGGTCCCCCCCCCCCCTAATACTTAAATATTTTATTATATTATTTTAAAAAATACGGTAAGGTAATAAGAATTGAGTTACGAGCTGAATCCCTAATTGTTATCAAACTGGATCCTGAACATTCAGATTCTTTATTATATTAATCTAGAAAATATGGGTGGGTAATTAACAAAATTGGACAATAAACTTCGCAGTGGGTTTTTGCTATATGTCTGTTTCTATTTATCTGGGATTCCTTCTGTATGTCTGTAACGTAATAGTAAATTAGATTAACGAGTATTGAATTTGATTAGGTATTGAGTGTTGTCAGCAGATAAAAGCGTTTCTTGTCATTGTCTTCACTTTAATAAAAGATTTGAATACTTCGATGATTTCAAGTATGGATAATAATAAAATAATCATTGATTTCATGACAATGAAACCTTTCAATAGAGAGGCGTAAAATATTCACTCGCGTATTACAATTGACAGCTCTTTACCGGTGCAATGAATCGGAAACGACAAGTCGGTAAATGGAACGTCGTCCACCTTGAAAATCATATTTCTTGGGCGAATTTCTCTGATAAAATTATATTCAACGTTCTCTTTATTTAATTTCATAATTTGAGTATACAATTTTGATTGTGAAAATAATATATTTTTTCGTTTCATTTAATTCCTTCGCTTTTCTTACTAAAAATTCGTTTCGATTAATACTTTTTTTTTAGCGAAAAATGCCCTATTCTTTCAAAGTCGAACACGTGATTTTAATAAAAAAAAAAAAAAAACATCGACTTGTTAAAATTTTCGGACCACAAAAACCGTAACCGTAAAATAATATATTGAGTGTTTGTAGATCGATGTTATATGTTATTGGCTGATCATGATTCTTTCGAAAACAGATACATTATTGTCGTTAGATTAGATGTATTTAATGTGTAATAAATTTATCGATTTGTTGTATTTTACCGGTTATGAATCGGTAAAACACGGCAATTTTCTTTCGATTATTTTTTATCTTTCAGTTTATTTAGATCGTTAGTTTATTGATATTAATGTAATCAACATTACCTACTGTCTGGAAACACGATTGTCTGTGTAATTAAGAGTCAATTTTCCGTAACAAAAACATTTCGGTTCGAGGTATATTTATTCGGAAAACTATATTACTTGCGTGGAGTTTGTCATGCTTAATGTCTCGTAGCGTTGTAACTCCGTTCATCGCTAAACAAATTGCACACACAAATTTCTTTATAGGGTTGTAAAAATATCGGTTTTTTAATGTTTCATTGTGAGAATAAAAAATATCGTAAATAGATTTATAGGAAGTCGTAAATAGATTTATTAGAAAATTGTAGCGTGCGTTTTTTATACTCTGTTTTGTAAGTAATTGTAGTGTGCTGTGATATCGCGGTGACGATTCATCGATTAAATCACAATGGATGACGTCATGCTTTTGTATGGACGGCATTTTACCTTCGCCCTGGCATGTTAGTACTTCTTTGGCGTATTAAGATAAAAATCTTTTCAAAAATTTTATCTTTCGCCTTATTCTACGTTTGTAGAAAAACGACACTAACAGTAGAAAAAATAAATTTAGCGACATCTGTTGAGAAAAAACGACACTAACAATAGAAATAAATAAATACAGTTGTCAGTTCTAACACAATACGTAGATGTCCTTACTTTTACTTTGTTGGTAATGTTTTATGAATAAACTTAGCGACATCTGTTGTGTAAAAACTAAAATGTTGATTATAGCTAACTTCAGGGTGTCGGTTTCTCTTGACGGTGTGCGCGCGCATCGGAAAAATTTACTCTTATCATTTTTCCCTAACGTGCCAAAAGAAGTATTTTGTATTTCAATAATAAATAATTTATGTGCTTATAATAATTACTAGCATTACTGTTTACTTATTACAGTCGTATTTTCAGACAGTTGAAATCATTGTCATCTTTTTCCAGGTGTTTTATATGTGAATCTGTTATATGTGTATATTTAGTGCATATTTATTTATTTTAAAAGGGACAGTTTTCTTTTAACATTTGTCTTTCAAAAAAGCATATTTTCACATCACATCAAAGGGCCTGTAAGAGACCCACTGCAAGGATATAGGTGGCCTCTTCACAAACAAAGCTATGGGCATAATCACTACGCCAGCCGATGACGTATTGGCGATTTCAAACTCAAATCCGCATACATTCAGCATTTACTTTTATACATACAAATTATTTGGAAACCACGCGCTTGAAATCATAGGAATAAAGAGGAGTCATTTTTAAGCATCTGATATAGGTGTGCGGACACGATGGGATGTTTTGAAATAGTCTTTAAGTTCTAGAGCTTTGAAACGTAATAACGCTGCCTACATCAGGCCAGGTTAAATTGAATACGGAATACCGAAGGTAAATTTTCACTCCAAAAAATGTAAAATGTACTGTAAAAAGACTATCGACGTATCGCATTAGCTGAATTTGAACACCGCTTTCTAGTTTCAACGTATAATAATAACTGTTATATTTAAAAAAAAATGTGTGATTTTATGAAACCACGATGCAAGTGAAAATTTTTTTTCGGTCGTAGGCTTTTAATTGAAAGTTTTCGGAAAATTATTCGATTTAGGATATTAAAATCGCGTTTTAAATCTTAACTTTATAATTGGACAATGGGAATGACAATGGGAAATCAATAGTAGAGATAATATCCAACTATCAATTTGAATTTCCCTCTGCGTATGAGAGTACGGAGTACATAATAAATAAAATAATTCAGATGACAGACGCACTTTAAATCTGAGCACTATTTATTTAAATCATTTTGAATTAAGCCATAGGCGCCGCCATATTGTACTTGGGTAGTGTGTCGAACGCCTTTCACTTTACCTCTACTTCGCGGCCGGTTTTTATGCGACATGCGATAGATGGACGAAAAAAAATTAAGGCAATGTAGAAAACAGTTTCACTTAAAAAAAAAATTGATTAAATAAATTCCCAACCCTAAACTTACCTCGCTTTACTAATAATGTGGTAGGTATAGCTAAAACATGATCCGATATATTCCTTAATAATAAAATCTCTTGTGAAGGAAGAGGGGAGTCCTATTTTCCACAACGGTGCCCTTTGGCTTGTCATATTTATCCATTCCTTTCGTCCAAGCTCCGCGTTTGAAGAGTAAAAATTTAATCTCGTCGGTAGAACGAACGATACCTTTGGTTTCGCGAGCACGAATGAAACAGTGCGTGTAAAAACGTTTATCTTATGTTTTAGAATCTACCATTTAACAATATTCCTCCATTGAAACATGTAAGAAGAAATGAATTCATATTGTTTCAACTTATTCTTTCATTCATATAGTTATTTCAAAGTATCCATTTTTAGGTAGTTATTTCATTGGTCAATGATAGCGTGTATGGACAACGCGTCCATCTTTCGGCGAAGGAAAACATCGTGGTGAAACTAAGGTTTGGTTGTAGGGCTATGCTTAAGATGCTGGGTTAGCATGTTACTATGTTAAGTAGCATCAACATTTGAGTGAGGCTACCAGTTTAGTCAGTTCCAAAAAAAAAGGAGGAGTTGTTAGTGCATGTATCGTCATTTCTATATAACACCATTGTAGGTGTACATCTTGTAGGTGGTAGAGCTAGGCTGAATCTATTACTGGTTTCAGTATGAATGGGTCGGCTCGCCCGGGGTAGTACCACCCTCTCACAGAAAACCGACGTGAAGTAACAGTGCTTGCACTGTTGCGTTTTGTTCGGTCAGTGAGAGCGCCGGAGGCCCACATATATTAAAAGGCCGGCAACGCACTTGCGACTCCCTTGGTGTTGCTAGTGTCTATGGACGGCGGTGATCACTTCTCATCTGGTGACCCACCTGTTCGTTTGCCCCCTATAACATAAAAAAAAAAAAAAAAAAAAACAATTATGCCGGTCTTTTATATAAAATATTGCTTATCTTATAAGTCATTAAAATAATATTGGGAGGCTAGATCTATTCATACTGAATTCTTAACCTTGGCCTTTAATTATCAGTGTTTTGAGATTCATAAGCCTCAAGTCCTCAATCAAGGTCTAAATTGAATGCAAGTATTTTTTAATTAATTTGAAGCATAAAAATTTATTCACTTATACACATACTGTTTCATTTGTATTTATTAAAGGTTTTGCTAATTTTTTTATTTTTTTAATTATCAGAAGCGTAAATTAGGTCAGAGCAATTGAAAGTATTTTAGTTAACGAGAAAAGTAAAAAAAAAGAAGCACTTCTCTACGTGCCTCTACGTAATTACGTAAGAGACGCGGATAATTATCCGCGTGCAAACTTTGTAGGAATACTAATTCCTTGAACACCGTCGGCTAAAGATCGATTGTAGATACCCCTTCATATAAGTAACTACGAGTTAAACTGTTCTCATACCTGTAAAATTGATTTTTTTTGAAGTAAGTACTGCCGGACGGGTCGACGTCGGATTCCAGTCGATTGAACAACCTACCTTGTAATTGTGCATTTCACAAAAAACAAAGCTGTGGTAGAGAAATACTATTTCTATTTCTATATAATATCAGTTTTTATTTCTAAATTCTGATTACGTACCATTCGTAAACACACCTTAACACCTTAACCTTCCTATATCTAAGACTAAAATCTTCCTAAACCTAAGATTGTGTTGTGTCTATAAAAAGTGGATATTTTTGGCTCCGTAAGGGCCGGTATATAATATAAACTTGCTACTTTGAAGCCTATATTTAATGGTTTTTCCATCGCTTTGCTCTTACGAAATTTGCCTGAACTTTTGAAGAGAGATAATAGGTTTGCTCGTACGGCAATGTTCAGGATTTCCTGCTTATCTACTATGTTCAAACCTTCTAGAACCTGGTGATTTCTGATCTCCTCGTATTAACTATATTCAAGAATACAATTTACTTGGTGTAATTATAGTATAACTTTGTTATCTATAATTATATTATAAAGTTCTACAAATGGTCTTCGTTTAACACCGACGATTTTTTCAAAGTTACTTTTTTTATGCTTTATTTTGTTACGCGGTGCGGGGTGTCGGGGGCCGAGGGCGGGTTGGCCGTACAACGAAAAGTAAACTTTATCGAAAAGTTAGTTACTATTCCGTACGATTCAGTAATATAATCAGCACCGTACATAGCGACTTTGACAGTATTTTGTAAAATAAAAACTACACGCGAGTTAAGCTACGTGTGTAGCTAATGTAAAAATGGGCCTTTTTGTAATTCTCAGTGAATAACGTTATCCCGAAATTGCGCAGAGTTCTGCATGATTTATCGCTATCTTGGGTTTTAATATTAAAGCTTGGTGAAACACGCGCGTTGGCCGACGTTAAATCATTTCCATTCGGATACAATTTCCGGACGAATACGTCTGTCTGTACTACTTGGTAACTGTTTCATACGATATGACTGTATCGTAATATGTATATACAGTTAGCATATTTGAATAAAACCTCGGACAAAAATACTATGTAACTTATTTAAATCGTACCATATTTACACGCATTTAGGATGGCCAATGGTGAAATGATTATTTGTAAAAAAGAGCAATATAAATGTAATTTATTACCCAAAGAGAATTGATTGACAGATATTGGTGGTCTATGTATTTTTAACCGCGTGTACGTGGAAAGTGTTCAGAAGAACTTTTTAATAAGGTGCTCTCATCGTAAACTCAAACTGCCACCTTCCGCCGTTAGACGAGTGCTTATCTGCACACTCTAAAACCTAATAAAATAGCGACAACCGTAAAGTTCTCCATAACCTTCATTTTGCGTACGCTGGCGTTGTAGAACGGGTTACCCGGGACGGTGTTTCCCTGGGTTATGACATGGGCCGTTTCAAAAAGGGATCGAAACATCCGTTTTAAGACCGGCAACGCAACAGTGTACCCTCGGTGTTCCCGTTGTCCATAGGCGACGGTAATTATATACCATCAGATAAGCAATCTGTTTGCTGCGTTTTGCTATAAAAAAAATGTCGAGATAGCCATAAGGATTGGCGATAGAAGTGAAATCTCAAAACAATGAAATAACTGTTCCTTGTTTGTATTCTTAAATCAATTATAGTCGGAGTTATTACATTTCAAAACTTCGTAAATTAGAATTATTAACATTAGTCTGGTTTTCACATATATTGTGGCACTCCGAGCAATAATATATACATTTTTATACAGTTGATTGATTAACTATACATAAGGGATACACAAGTTCAATATCAAAATATCAATATTATATGTAAACAGGTCGCTATACTACGCGTCGCTAGTCAGACGCAAGCGCAATACGTCACGAGCATGTCGAGGTCATCGGTGATGCGAACATATAAGTTTTTCTCGCTGCCATAAAACAACTCAACTGCGGCTATATAAATTGTAACTTCAGAATGCCATAAAGTAAAGTGTTGCAATTAACATGGACGACATGTGTGTGTGCGCGAAATATGGTGAAATAAAGGAAACATCATTTTTCAAGTAGTTATTGACAGACGAGTGCCCTATATTCATTTTAAACTTGAAATGAAACCGAAACATTTAAATGGTATCGCTTATCATTTGAATTTATCACGCCGTCGCTTAAATTTGCCAAGTGACGAAAATTATTGCATGATGTTACCCAGAGCAAAGTCCTAATGGTGATTTCTTACATATATTTTATTACAAGTTTTGACAAAATTTACTGGATATCATAATAAGCCGAGTACTGACATCCAAAGGAAAGAGTTTCATTTATTTTGACAATCACCAGGCTATTGGATTCCATGATAAAAGTACACAGAAAGAAAAAATAAATACATAAAAACAATGTGTGGTTTTATAAAAAAAACCAAGATACAAGTGAAACTTTTGTTCGGATCGTATAGGCATTTAACTAAACATTTTTCGGAATATTATTTGATTTAGGATATTAACATCGCGTTTTTCAATCTGCACATTAGAGTACGCAATCAATAATAAATACATTACAATTGAGATGATAGACGCTTTGTAAAATGTGAACACAATATTTGTTTAAATCATTGTATAATGAGCCATGGGCGCCGCAATATTGGCTTTGGCTGCTCTGCCGAGCGCCGTTCACTTTATCCCTACTTCGCGATCAACTGTAATGCGACATGCAATAGAAGGATAAAAACATGTTATATAGCATTTGCCCACAGTCTCACCTAACATATGAACAATGAAATAATAAAATAAAAACGATGATAAATGAAAAGGTGCATACAGAGTACGTACTTAAAAACTCTACAGAATAAAAGTTACGAACGAGCACAAGGTTTTCCAACTGAAACGAGAACGTTGAAAAAATTCAGCATTCATTTTACTTAGCATTGTAGGAAATGCCATTAATTATTCAACACGGTGCCGGTAAAAGCTAACATGCACGTAATTCACGCGAACCACGTATGGCCTGGAGGTGTTTTAACGTGGATTATCTTAAAACGTTTCGAGTTAATTTTAAAGACTTATAAACAACTTTTAAGGCAGAATAATGGATCAAATCAAAATATTAATCATTCGAATTATATTTCAATAACGCAACAAGCCACTCCGAATCTTAAGCAACGCAAGTACGCAATTAGAGCTATGTCTACTAGCAACCGTTATCAATAGGAATATCTTCGTTAAACTATGATATAACTGAATTACGTGCTTAAGTTTTGCTCGTTTGAACCTTGATTTAAGTTCTGCGATCTATATTTCATATATGTACTCTTATCATTTTAAAATATCCGTATCTATCGATAGTCTTTCTCTCTAAATTTTAGTTGCTATACCGCTCACATCCAACGGGTTCTCATTGGTCTTTGGTCCACATTCTTCAGTGTCTGCCCACGCTGCGCCGTCTTTCGTTCTGCGGTCCCCATTCGAGAAATATTCATTCCACTCGTCCATTCTACGAGTAATATGTCCCGCATACTGCCACTTTAAGCTGGTGTTAATTGTCTGTGAATGATTCTTATTCGAATCAAAAGATAATGTAGATTCTGTAGCTGATTGTGTACCCAGTCTACCTACCTATAACAACGGAGCCCGGCGGCCACCTTCCGTCAGGTTGACCGCTGGGGCTACATGGTGACAGCTTTGCACGTTCCCATGTCGCCTCATGCAAAGCGGTGGTCGGTACACCGTGGCGTCTTAGTCCGTGCGTGTCGAACATAACTCACTCTCTCTCTCACAAAAGGGTGTGTACCCGTAAGGGATTTCCGCACGTTAATAAAACAAAAAACGATTCTAAAAAATCAAAATCAGTTTTCGCTGCGAATTTTTACAATTGGTTAAGTATTTTTCAAGTTAATCCATTACAAGCAAAGAACCAATATTCAATGTTTAAGTCGTACCTACTTATGGAATACAACATTATTGTAACTCCGTTATTATTTTAATATCTTAAGAACATCTGGAATATATGAATAGCCTTATATACAATTCACAACAATTTAATTAAAAGACCAAAGGTGAATTCGCTTTTTAACCATTTAATAGAAGTGTCGAGGCATCGGCTGGAGATAACAGGGCAAAATCGTTTCACTAATGAAGACTAAGAATGAACAGAGTATGAAGAAAGCATATGATAATATTAAAGTTATATATTTTGGAATTTTATATTTATTATCATTGTATTGGACCACATGTTCCTGACCGTTTTCGGTTACAGTTTCTGATGTAATGGCTATTATAGTAAGCCTTTGTCCATATAGTACACAAATAAGAACACAATTCTCGTAGGTGTAACTAATTGCCATTGGTAGTCGGGCTTAGAATTCATCGCGTCTGATGTCGAGTGCAGTATTTCGATAAATTACTTTGCAGTCTAGTTATCTCCATTCTATTTATCAGCCAGTTTTTCCTATTGCAAAAGCTCCAAGACACAGCCTTTTCTATTTCAAATTCATAAATATTAGCGTAATTGTGTTAGTAATGACAGTAGCGAAGAATTTCTAATTTGAATACACGTAGTTTGGGATCAATTGTACCTGTAAAACTTTTGTAATTAACCTCACAGAAGAAACAAATGATAATATTTCTCTTGCCGTAGATAGGGATTATATGAAATGTCTGTCGGATTCACATGCATTACGACCAGTAGTTGATGGTGACTAGAGCTCCTGTGAAACAAAATTTTAAGACTAAACAAACTCGATCCTAACCGCAGGAAAGTGAAAGAGTTTCGCAAGTTCATATAGTTTTTTAAATACTCTAAAATTGGCAAGGATTTAATCCAACGCAGTTTTCACAGAAACCGTGACCGATATTAAAAGAACGCAAAGGAAAAGAATATAGACAAGATATAAATCAAATTCCTTGAATGAAATCTGACGCTGAACGTATAACACTGGCATATTCCATTGCTCTCATGAATAATGTAAGATTACAAATGGAATTCTGAATGATTACAACGGATTTATGGATATTCTGAATACGTTTCCTTCGTTTTGATTAACCTACTTACATATTGTCGTATTGTCTTTTGAAAATGTTCTCTTTTTAATTGTGTTACATTACCTCCATGTAAATATGCAATTTAGCTGTCTAAGTATACGTAACTATGTATTTTGGTTTGTAAATCGAGCAATCCTTGTATGTCACCATCATTTCAGTCTTTAAGAGACCCACTACATGTGGATCATGGGCCTCTTCCCGAAAGAAGATATGGGGATAATCACTACGCCCGCGCAGGATATACTGAAGATCTCAAATTATAGAAAAATCCACATACAGTGGTACTACAAAAATATTTCTCAACTTCATGTTTCGTAAGTAGATTTCGATAAACTCTTTGATGCTTTGCTGCTGGATGTCGACTCTATGTCCATTGAATTGACAATCCACTGGTTTTATCACTCGATCATCGCTATTGTGTGTATGTAAATTTATTTTGCGTGTGTTGGAAACGGTTCTAGCGATTTTAATCAAATGTTGAATTTAGATAAGATTTTGCGTTTTTAAGTTTATCCTATATAGAAGTAATTCCCGGGAAAACGCAATTTTACATGAAATCATTTTTTTCTTCTATATACTCACAGCGCCATCTCATAATTTTTTGTGGTGCTTACGTTCTCGGCAACAATGAATGGTAACTACTGGTTCCTTAAAACTGTATGAGATTGCGCTATATTATATTATCCCGATACAAATATGTTCGGATCACATCCAACAGTACCAATGTAATCATTGTGTTAACTATCCGAGCGAAGTATAGTTGCCTAGGTAGTGAGATTTCGGCTGTAGTTTGACAATGTGCTAAATTTCTTCCAGCTAACTGCGTATTTGTGTCCATTAATACCAAGTTGGAACAGTGTTTAGTAATCCACAACTTTCTAACTCCTAGAACTCGCCCAGCAGCATGGTCCTTTACAGGTTTCCTCGGGTCTTCGTTTTCCAGCAGCATGGTCATTACGCTCTGTTTAGGTCGTCGCGCATTTTCTACTTTTAGCAATATTTTGAACGCGTATCATCGCTGGTGTGTAAGGTTTCATTACTAATATTCGACGTCACTGCTAAAGAATTAAAGCTTATTTTACTATAACATCCGAAAGATCATAAACAGGTGTGCGTAACTACCGCGCGGCATCCGCTTGAAATTACGCGGCAGTCGCGCCGCGTAGGCAACGTTTTTTTTCGTTTAAGATTATCGTTGCAGGTCTAATGGGTCTTTATAGTTTCACCGGATTTTCGGGCCAGCGCTTAAAGCGTTTTAGGCGTACCGCAACGAGTTCAGCGGCGGACGGGCGTGTATGCACTATTATGTATCGATTTAAACTATTCTGGTAGCGAGCCCATCCACACTAGACAGTTTTTTTAAGAAGTTCTGCAACATGTAACCTTCAAGCAGTCGTCATGATAATTATTATATTTTGATATCTGAACAAGGAGAATATTTATACAGTGTAATATTATACATTATTCATTTCACTGTATAACTCATGTATTTATGAACAAATAATGCCAAATATGTACGAAGCTGCGATTATAACTACTGCGGTATATTATCTATACAAGTAAATAACATTGAAATGTCTGTTTGTAATGTTAAAATAACAGCCCTTTACTAAATGGATTTGAAAATATATACGGTATTTATAACAAAAAAAAAATCTCTATATCTGTTGGTCCGCCTGGTCTCCGAAATGTTAGCTCAAATTTAGTCGAGTCTTTTAATGACAGATCTTTTAAAGACAGATTTTAGATTAAAATATTATTAGTTGGGCACAAGTATAACCCTTTGTGAAGATTCTGAACGCAGACAACGTCGCGAGCGGTTGATAGTTTCAACTAATAGATCCATAAGTGGTATTCAAGTAGGAGGATTAAGTATTTCTAGAACATAATTCGTTCGTAAATGAGCATAATAATATTTTTATTAAATAACTTTCATACACTTAGAATAAAAAGTCTTTTAGTTACCGCTAATCCGAGTCATCAAAGAGCCCTGCATTCGTGAATCGTTCATCACAGCCCTACTATCTATGTTGGTTTCCAAATGAATTATTCATAATTCTGCGTGCATGCGTAAAGCGGTTGTTAAACGTGTGGCGCAAGCGATAAACTACAGCGGGTTTTATTATATATTTTATTACCTACAGGCGACCTCGATTTCGCATGGATGCAAGTGCTAATTAATATAGCTCCAAAAATGTCGCAACGATATACATCCATTCATTAGCACTTGAATTCTTGACGTAATCACTTTTTTAATTCGAAATCTGTGATACGTAAGATATTTATTGGTATTTGGTATTTTAATCGGATAAGAAATAATACTGTATTTGTCAAAAAAGTGTCTTAAATAACCAATTACTTTTTCAACTTTTCTCTACTTTATATAAAAACTAGCAGGACCGGCGGACGTTGTCCTGTCCTGATAATAAAAAAATATACACTTATGTGCATGAAACGCTTAAGGCGACTTGACTTTTTCCAATTCTTTCAACAAATATCATTATATTTCAACCAATTTACAAAAAACAACTTCACAAATTATATACCTAAACCTTCCTAGTGAATTACTCTATCTATTGGTGAAGTCTGAATTACAATCCGTTCAGTAGTTTTCAAGTTTATCACGAACATACAGACAGACAGACGCGGCGGACGACTTTGTTTTATAATATTTATTTATTTATTTAATAGGTTTACCATCATTGTTACATCGGCTTAATCTAAACAAATATTCAATGACTACGATGTACAATTTCTTAAGTAAACACAACTTGAATAATGTATATGAATTAATATTAAAGTGCAGGCATTTTTATGCTAAAACGCAAACTAAATAAAAATATAAGAAATGTAATGATAATAACATGCACGTAAATATTTCGGAAGAAATTCTCTAAACGATAGTGAAAATCGTATCAAAATCCGCTACGCTCTTTAGAAGAACTAAAAATAACACTGACAGGTGCGTCAAACGACTTTGTTTTGTAATATTTATAGATCATATTATATTCTCAACAAACGCGTGCAGAGCTGCAAGTGATGCTAGTTGTATTTAAATCATGGAAGTTAATGTTATTTGCTTTAAAAATAAGAGTGCATACCGTGATAGCACTCATGATGACATAGTTTTTAGGTAAATATCTATTTTTTATCTATACATTGGAATGACGTTGAGGTGATAGTAATAAAAGTATGACGTCAATACCATAGATGATGTTCTATTCAAGGTCAATCGAGTATCAATAATAAAAGCGTTTACCTTTAACAGTAATAAAGTAAATACAGTTACATATTCTGTTTAGAGACAGATGTGAACGGTCCGACGATTTGTGCAAGAATAATCCCTGCTCCATTTTTATGCGCCTTTTATATATAGGCTTGCCGCGTATTAGACGGTAGGAGTGTAATATTTATGTCAGCACAAATACTTTTTGTGCGGTAAACGTGACCTTTGTGCCGTTATATATATTATATTACTGTAAAATGTCATTCCAATCCGTTAAGCAGTAGTTTTTGAGTAAAAGAACATTAATTCATAATTGAAAAATTTCTCCTTAATAATAGGATAATGAATTTTAATAGATTGCTTATGAATTGGACCGAATGTAATCATCCGGCAAATTAGGAGCAGACCTCTACCGTGGCGTATTAATGACTATAAATATGATAAGCACTATATAAATAATTATAATGTACAATTCACATAGATGTTGATGTAATTTTCGATAGTTTGATGGTTACACATATAGTGATGTGGCAAAACCGAAATTTATTGTGGTCAAGGTTACTTTTATGAGGCCTTCTTGTTATATGCGGGCAACATTTTTGGGTTTTTTGTTATTGTTTTCACATTCTTAGGTGGTGTGAGACCTAGTAGTACTTACTTGCTACTTTTACTATATAAAATCACTTACTGGTAACCGCTGGCTTTGTTGGGCTTAAAAAAAAGACAAAGCTTCGATCGAACTCAAAAAATTAGTAGTCTAGAACCAATTATGGAAAATTGCTCATCGTACGGTCATGGACCTATAACAATACGTTAAGTAGTCCTGATGTAATCGAGCCTCAAAATAATTGTTTTATGACATACATATATAATAACAAGGTATTCTAGCCACAATCGTTTATAGTGGAAGTAAATAGAGGAGTGTTATGTGTACAAACATCACTGATTCAGCCTATAATAGCTTTTCGACATTAAAACCTGCTTGACATAATGCTTCAAGTTACTAACCGGGAAATCTGTACTGTAATTTGAAATTTTGCGGTAGCACCTAACACTGTTACCAAAAATATTTATACTGGTCTTACTATGTCTGGAGGAACGTGGGATAACAAATTGGTTATCGTTTCTGAATATAAAAGACTGACATCTTTTACTAAATCTAGCTCTTCGATGATATTGTGAACATATATTTATTTATTAAGAACTAGTTTTAGGTCTTTCCTCTGGTGCCTAAAGTCTTTTCTGTGCCCGTGACAGCGTGTGTGTAAAATGTCGTAGAGCTTGTAAAACGTAGGAAATAAATTCACGTTGCCATGTATGTCTGTATTGAGAGAGCATAGCTAAGATATAGAATTCATGTAACTTATCCTTTAATGATTCGCGAGGACCCATATTGTAAAGTCTGAACTACCCGTTTCCCTAGTTATACGAATTTCGTGTCAGCTCATGACGTGCCAATGCTACATTATTACTCCCGAACTCTATGTCAGTGGTGTTATTTTCGGACTTGCTCTACGATAATCCAATTTATTTGCATCACGCGTTTACCTTAATATCCATACATCTTTGCTGCCACGTGTAATCTTGGTTGATCTAACTCATTCGTAATTCAAAACTAAGATCCTTCTTGTAATCTTTGTAATGCCTGTTGCGAATAGAAGATGTTTCAACCTCTTTTTTGTTTCTTCTTTCAATTCTGTTTCCGTTGCTATCTTATTTCTCTATCTATCTTTTCGATCAGTAGGATTCTTGGTGTCTTACACTGATTGCTTGGAATATTATTTGTTTGCATAAATTTTGCTCTGTTAAAATTCATTACCGTGTATTGTTGGTTTCTAATCACTATATTTAGTTTGTATTTAGCAGTCTTCGAAAAAAGAAGAGGTTCTAAATTTGTTTTTTTTTTCTATGTTTATCACTTATATAACGTTTTATAAAAATACCACATAGTCCCAATCTAATTTTATTAGCACTGAATCTTGGATTTCGATGATACGCCAGGGAACTCCTCAAAATCGAATAGGAAATGTACTGTGACTGAGATATAGCGAGGTTTATATCAATCCAATACTAGTTAGATACTTAACTATGGTCAATAACGTTCTGGTGCATTTTTTTGAAGTCGGTTGGAATTTCTTACTCGTTTCGTCCCTTCTGATTATTCTTCGAAATTATATTCTCTAAAGCAAAATTCACCACAATCATTTCGTCTACACTGCAATCATTCAGCTCCTGACGTTTCAGTTAATATAGTTTTTGGATATCAGTGGACCGAAATAATAAACCTCGGAATATAAATCCATAATTGTTGAATGTCATCTTTTACGGAGACTGGTTGAAATGCGTTTTGTAGTGGATATGTCAATTAAACAATTGCAAAATGTCTTTCTCCACCTGTAAAGTATCCATTTATTGAAATAAGTCTTCATAACGTTTTAAAATTACGCTCCCTGAACCAATCTGGTCTCTTACATCAGCTCCAAGAGAGTTATATATATTAAAGGTATAAGCAAAGAAACGTATTTCGTAAAGTGGCCTACATATAACGTAGGTAATAAAGTAAACAGCAATGTTTACTATACATATAAAAGTTTATGTTGCTTACACTAAACGTTTCATTTATTTTTCTTCATAAATGTGTTTGGTTTTTTATATTTTTACACATAAAAATTCTTTATTGGAACAAATATTTGAGTATGTCTGTCTCGGTTTTTATTAAAATGTAAATAATAATTACCAAGCTGTTTCTGATGATGGCCCAGTTGTTGGCGTTTTTGTTTGAAGGAAAACATTGTGATGAAAGTATAGGATGTGGGTAGTGTTTTTTTTTTCCAACGATCGCCTGGCTAGCAACCATCCTAACGTTGAAAGTTTTTGCGCCAAACACCTTTTGGTGTGTTCCGGTAGCTGCACTTGAGAGCTAGTCCGTCTCTAGGTTTCCCTGGTTCCCATCTTATACCACGTCGTCTTTTCACACCTGGTAAATTGTGCTCAAACGCTAAAGCCTATTAAATATTAAAACAAATTGTTAATACGTATCAATGTTATAAAACTAGAGACATTGTTTTTTTCCAACTTCTAAAATGAGGTCGTCCTCAATTCGATTGAATTTGGTACTATGTTCGTTACCTCAGAACATTATTGTATTTTATAAAGCGATTTAGAAAATCGTTTTTTTTTTTATTGAAAGTGGGTAATATCAAGGGGTGAGGTCTGGGTATTGGGGTCGGTCCCATTTTACTTTTATAAGCATTGGAGTTAATTTTTTTGTTATTCACGTGCTATACATTACGGATACCCAACCCACCTGGTTACTAACGGTGAGTTATGTCGGATTCCTACGGACTAAATCCCTACGGTGTTTTTCGTATCTTTGAGAACCCTGTTGGCTGGGTAAGGGGTGCTGCCTATGTATGATATCCTCTCGAATGTCAACCCTAAATTAGGTAGGTAGGTATCTAATTATGGTCAAGGACGTTCTCGTGCAGTTGTATAGAGTAGGTATTTTTGAAGCCGGTCTTATTTTTGGTTACAATTCCAATGTTTTTTTTATTTAACTACGTGAATCTCTAGCATCATCAGTCAGAATTTAAACCTAATTTTTAAATATGAGGAAGCTACCTTACATTATGATGCGACTCTTAAGAGAGGAGCAATTACTAGACAGATTGTAGGCGAGTAAAAGATACCGAAATAATAGTAAGGGCATGAAGCGGATATCGATCGCGAATAAAATAAACACGAGTAAAACCGCGGACATCAACTAGTACTGTATAATAACGTAAAACGTTAGAAATGTTTTTTATCTGAAATCCTGCTATCCACTTATTCATCAAGTTACTTTTTAAAGAAAGGCCGACTTATTCCAATTTTCGTTATTGAAATTCAACATTAAAACTGTTTAAGGAAACCAGATACCATGATCATACTACGTCCGTTAGGAGTGGGGCAATTACCATTCTAAGTTTAAATCTGAAAGAATGCTACACAATAAGGAAATAATAGTGCGGGCGGGACGTGTGGCGTGGTGCGGGATGTTGGTGGTCATGGTTGTGATATATATTTTTTTTACAATTGACTAACACTATTCGCCTCACGGGCGTTCACAGCTTTGTCGGAATATTGGGATGAGCGCTTATGGCGGTCAGTCGCTTGACAACATGCCCCAGAGTCCCAAAGTGGGCGAACCCTTTGTAGGTGGTAGAGCTAGGCTGAAGCTCGTTCGCATCGATATTCCAGCAGTCAAACCAGCTATTACTGGTTTTAGCATGAATGGTTCGGCTCACCCGGGGTAGTACCACCCTCTCACAGAAAGCCGACGTGAAGTAACAGTGCTTGCACTGTTGCGTTTCGTTCGGTCAGTGAGAGCGCCGGAGGCCCACATATTTAAAAGGCCGGCAACGCACTTGCGACTCCCCTGGTGTTGCTAGTGTATATGGACGGCGGTGATCACTTACCATCAGGTGACCCACCTGTCCGTTTGCCTCCTATGATATAAAAAAAAAAAAAAAAAACCCCGGCTTGGGCCGTTGCCTTGGATGCAACAACACGAATCTTACCAAGCTAAACTGACTAAGTTAATCAAACATATACGAATTAGTGAGCCATACATGTGTACCAGTATATGTGAGAAGTGTTGGGCAGTGGATGAAAATCGAGCTGTTTCTTTTAGGCTTAGGGTTCTACTATCTTTTGTCGCATTGTTACTCATATCACTTAAGATGCGGCGCTTAAATGCCTAATTCGTAAAATATTGTTGGTAAGTGTATTATAAGCCATTTGCAACAGAACAAATATACAAACTAAGATCAAATTGGTTCACTATCACACAATTACACACTACATCGATACATCTTATAGTGCTGTAGTCGCAGTATAAGTACTTGAATATATCTTCCTTTTCATTTATTATCACAATAGAACTTAACTAGGACGCACCGTGGGGTGCGTATATACCTTACAAGGGAGGATGGAAAACTCTGAAAGGCTGACGTCATAGTTCAAACAATGTGACAAAGTTGGAGACATTCTCTTTTTAGAACGTCATTTATTTTTTATTCCCACGGTCGATGACTCATGTTCGTTTATTTATAACGTGTCTGCATACAGTGTGTATCATTGCAAAAACTAATATAGTAATTTTAAGAGAATAAAATCATTTTGAGAAATTATATGATAATTTCATTATTTACTACGAAAATACAGAGATGTTGTAATTGCCAATATATAGTGAGCAGGCGTAGCAAGCTCATAGTTTACATGGGGAAGAACCCTCTTTTGCCCAGCATTAGAACACTAACAGGCTGATATTATTATGTTTTTTATTCTATTTCTTATTTATTTCATAAAACATGTAATTTTTTTTGCTCAATTAAAATTAATAGGTATTTCGTAGGAAACTAGTAGTGAATTTGACCTTTAAAAACTTTTTATGAAATTTTGTACACAGAAATGAATAATGAATTGACATTTTTATTTCGTTTATTTACTGATATACGTTTTCTAAAAGCAGTATTGATTACTTGTTGCATAATATAAAATTCAGGTATTCCCACGGACAAATTTCATAAAAATCAGTAAAGCCGTTATCGAATTTCGAATTCAAACAGACAAACTATCTGTAATACATGTTCGTAACAAAATAAAAAAATATAGTATACGCAGACCTGCAGTTTTATTAATCAATATTACTTCTATGTCGAAAATCAAAAATATTTGGTAAGAATATATCCAATAAAACTCGTACAATCTCAGTTCAAATTAGCACATCACGGAACACAAACACTATATGACGTTAATATTTTATCAAATACAAGCAAACAAATAATTTTATAACACGATTCTGACAGATACCTAACGACGTCCCAGTGAAGTGGTTACATAGAAACAACTTTAAAAAGAGATTATTAAATTTAACGTCGAGAACAAAATGTGCCGTTGAAAACTGTCCTTTTTACAATTAGTGTTATCTGTGGACTTCTCAATTTTATTTGTTACGTTCTGTTTTCTTCATTAATGATGGATTCTCTTTCCATGCTTTCTCCTACAAAAATGGTAGGTAGAGGAGGTTGTATAAGAAAAAATAGAGAGAATATTACTAATAAGAATAGATAAAACAAAACGCTTATATATTATAAATTATATGCTTCTAATTATAACATTGCTTGGGTATTTACAGAGCTAGCTGATAATTATTGCCCTTTTAAAGCACATATTCTCACATGATTGTTGAATAGTCTGATAAAACTATAGACTAGAATTTAATATCAATCCCTTTTCAAGACTGGTGCGTGATATTAAAATCAATACATCAATAAAACGTAGAAAGATAAAATAGATTTATATATACGATTAGAATGTTAGTCTAGAAATAAATGCGTTCAGTTCATAGCGAATGTAGATGATTAAGGAAAGAACTAGGTCTTTATAGAATTCTAGATTTAACTAACTATATTTTTTTTTTAAGTTAAACCTTATATCGTGCTAAGAATATTGTAATTTATTTGCTTCTGATAGAAAATAATGCTTTTATTGAAATATATAAGCGAATCCTTCCCTTGTGTAATGTTCCTTGTAAGATGTAGTATATCATTTTTTCTAGACTTAATTTTCATTTGCTTTATTTGTTTTAAATATATTTAATGTATAAATTGTGTGTACAAGAAAAAAAGGTAACTATTACGTATTTTAAAATACGGAATTAAAGATGGTGACAATATTAAGATTTATTTTCATAATTCAAACTACTATGAGCTTGATGATTTATGAATTTTTCATTTGTGGTTACTTTGAAACTAAAACTGAGGAATTATATTTCAATTTAGAGACACTTTACCATCTGTCACAATTTTAATCTATGTAGTCCTTGAGATAATAATTGGCTGTGCTTGGTATTATATAAAATTGAGAAACAATATATTAGTGTGCTGGTAAAATGTATTTCTATTAATAAAGAGTATAAAATTCGGAAGAAGATTATTTTTTAATACGCCTTATAGTTAATGTAATCTTCTTAACCCTTTCGTAGAGAATGTACTAGAATTCTAGATTAGAATTTTAGGTCTAGGTGTATTTTTTAGATTACATTTTTTGAAGGCGATTTTGTTTTTTATTAAAGTTTCCTTGTCTATAGATATTTTTATGAAAAATATTAAATACCCTTATCATTTTTTTTAACAACACCATCTATAATGATTTTAGCAAAGTATTTTTACAATCAATATTACAGAATCGTACAGAAATAATTGTATTATATTTTTTGTGAGCGTACCTAATAATTCTGTTTTTTTTTTTTTAAATTAATGAATGATAATGATTCTCCTATTTTATTTTATATTGGAAGAAGTACTCTTAAAGATGCTAGATCTTATTGTATTAGCAATAGTGATTATTTTAAATAAATTATATTAAATTATGCTATAGTTTGTGATTTAGCAAATACAGCATCATCGTTTGTACGTACAAAGTAATGGCTTTTATCTGCTAATGCTAATGTAACGTATGTATGTCCAACCATTATCGTACTTCAAAATATCCTATTTGATTTCTTTTTTTTTTCTCACAGTAATAAACTATTTAAAATCAGAATGATTTTCTTTTATTCTCATGTAATAAAATGAAAAAAGGTAAATCTTTAACGATTTTTGTATATTATGAATTAGCAACCAGTCATGGAGTCCACGTAGTTTTATGTGGTTTCCGCAGCCTCCTAACGAAATCAATTCAAACTCAATATCCGATAACCGGAATAACAGCAAGATAACCGCCATCTTGTAGAGTAACCACAACTGAAATGTCGTTTATTGTAAAAATATGACGATCGCATGAATTAGTTTAAAAAGTATTGCACGTTTTCCATTTTTATTGGCGTAATTATTGGACACCAATTACTTAATAAATTTCTTTTCTGTGTATGTGTCGATAACTCATAAACGCTTAGATAATTAGATTAGTTTATAGTTACACTCATAAAAATCCAAATACAATAGATATTTTTAAGACGTGCTTTTAAAATAAATGCTAAAAAGTATCAATACAAGGTATGTAATCGGTTATTTCCTGGAATATCTACCCGGGTTTTTATTCCTACTCAGGTATACATATATGTTTACGTTACAACAGGGATATATTGCGTAGTCTCGAGTATTTGGAGGCTACGTACGTAGTATTTCAATAGTGGAGATTCACCTTTAAGAGTGTTATTTGCCTTTACACGTTTGAATGGTGGATTTTTATTCGAGCACTCCTTCCCTTCACTCCTTTTTTATATCCACTGGAGTGTTGTTTCTTTACGAGTGGTTTTTTTTAAAATAAAACTTTAGTATTATTTTATACGAGAAGTGTTGAATATTATTATTAACTTCTATGTTGTATCAAGGGATATTATTGTTAGTTAAATCTCCTTCTAATATAGACTTGCAGCATCAAGTATTTCATATATTAATTCAGTTAAAACAGGAATTAATTCAAAGTTTATCGATATATTGTAACATACGCATTAATTTTTAACTAACTATCTCAATTCGGTTGTTTTTTTGTAATATTTTTTACTACAGAACTTCAACATTTGTAAACCGATTCGGAAAATTCTTTTTTATTATAAAGGGGATACATTTAAATGGACCGATTAATTAGTATTGCATATTAAATTTAGAAAATATACCAGGTAATTTCTCAAACACAAATAGGAATGGTATGGCGATTGGGATGATGAGAGATTTAAAAAAGTAAGCCTATGATGGTCAAAGACTATCTCTGGTGCATCTTTTTAGAGTAATTTATTTTGAAATTGGTTTTATTTTTTGTTGATTAATTAATCATATGTATATTTAATATATAAAACGCTTTATTTTCTTTTATACCCTCTTTAAAATCCCTTCCCATTCAGGAGTGTGTACGCTGACGCTGTAAATTTAAAATCCCTTCCCATGCAGGCGTGTGTACGCCGACGCTGTATATTTAAAATCCCTTCCCATGCAGGCGTGTGTACGCCGCCGCTGTATATTTAAAATTCCTTCCCATGCAGGCGTGTGTACGCTGACGCTGTAAATTGCACAGGCGTAAATTGGCTATCATTTGCGATTAATACAAAGTCCATGGCGAGACTACTTTAAAGTGTTTCCGCTCTGGGCTAACAGATGGCGTTCCTGCAGAACCGTTCGATCTCGCTGGTGGACATGTACATTGATAATTCGGAGCCGTCGGAGAACGTCGGACAGATACACTTCTCCTTGGAGTACGACTTCCAGAACACCACTCTCATACTGAGAATCATCCAGGTGAGGACCGAAACCTATATTTGATTAGAGCAGAAATGTGTTTTTTTTTTATTTTTTGTTTAACCATAATCTCACCTAATTGTAGGATGTGAGCTGAGATGGTAATATGTTAAAGCTAGAGAGATACCCTCTTTCCTTCGGGAAGAGAGTTATGGTTCTGCAGTGAGTATCTTATAGACTCATAGAGAGAGACTGAGTTTCAGTGAAGCTGCTGGAAAACACCAATAGTTATATAGTTCCAGATTTAGAACTTGGCTAGAAATAAGTGGCTAATATAAATAGTGCTAGAACCTTGCTATAGTTTCATTATGATGTTTTATTTCACAGCTAATTTTCTCATTGCAAAGTCCCAACTACTTATATACATAAGTATCCGAACATTTTAGGGCATCACTCTAAATTTTTTCTTAGTATCCTGATATCTTTGTTCCATTTAGAATATTGTCTGTCGTATTTCTAAGAGTATCAATAAATAAATCAATGCAATATCGATAGGTAACATTTTTTGGTAATTTAACTTTCGAATTCAGTAACACTAAATGCTAGTTTTAATAGAAAGAAATAGTCGGGCAATTTGGAAGACCAAGAAAGGAAATGCCAGCACTATATTGTAGGCCAAGAATCAATACGTATATGTCTAGAATGGTAATTTCTCAGAAAAATAATTGGGCTATAATATTTCTGTAACGAACAACTTCCGATATATTAAGTGATTTGGCATAGAAGATTTTAGAGGCACATTCGCTGCATTATGACAAAAAAAAAATAGTATGAGGTAAAGCTGCATTCTAAATTGCTAATACGTATAGTTTTTCTCTATGACATTCCCCGCAAATCATGAGTTCGTTTAGTGAATATATCAATTTGGATAGAACTCTTTGCCCGATACTTGACAATTGTTAAATCAATTAGCTCTTCAGTTACACCTCTTTCACCATTCAAATTCACCCGATCTTCTCATATTCTTGTAAAATCACCTATAATGTAATTGTTTTTTTTTAACCGTTGCATTATTTTACCTTCGCGGAGCATGCGATGAGCAGTACTTAAGGTTGCATTTGTTTAGAGTAATTCTTTCTAACTGTATTGAGCTGTCTTAATGTAAATTTTGTTAATGTTTCATATAAATAAATAAACGCAGACGATATAAGTCTAGATTCCGCCAGCAATATTGATCTGTGTAACTAATTTTTATTTGTTGTCCATTCCTTCTTCCGTTTTCGCCGGGCGTAAGATCCTTTGAAATATGTTTAAAGGCTACGAAAAGTTTCCGTTCTTGGCTAATGTCCAACTTCCGAAGTCTTTGCTAAACTACGTTTAAACTGAAGGACATGACATTGCAGCTTCTCTGTAAGGCCCCTTTCCTAAAGGAAGCGTGGAGTCGAGTTTCTTCGTTTTCCATAAATACTGATATTTTTTCTTACTGTAAGCTACATTTTTCTAACAAAGTCTTTAGAGGGGGTTAGACAAAAAACAATGACAATGGAGTTTAAATTAGAGGTACATAATTGACTAACTATCATCTTTGGAATTCAGCATGCTATGTAACAGTACTTGCACTGCTGCGTTTCGTTCGGTCAGTGAGAGCGCCGGAGGCCCACATATATTAAAAGGCCGGCAACGCACTTGCGACTCCCCTGGTGTTGCTAGTGTCTATGGACGGTGGTGATTACTTACCATCAGGTGACCCACCTATTCGTTTGCCCCCTATAATATAAAAAAAACTACAGGTTTAGACGATGTTCTTTTTTTCAAAGGTTTAGATCTAAAATTTGAGTCTACATTTTTTGCATATATCACATCGAGCACATCACAGTAATGTTAGTACCAAAAATACTCACTTATTTTTGTACTCCTTATGCTTTAGAATACTATTATAATCTTGTCGCATTCAATTAAGCGTTGGCTTTGGATGTGAACGGTACTTAAAAATCCATTTGTGGTTGTATCTAGAGCTAATATATCCTTTTGTTCATTGTAAATAGAGTTTAAAATTAAAGCAATAATAGAATATTTTCAATTCACCATTGCTATTGTATAAAATTTGCTCAAACATAAAGACCCAATAGATAGAGAAACACCGTAGTTGAATACATTTAAAATATGTTCTAATCAACGCAAAATAAAAATGCAAATAAAGGCCGCACGACTCAAGCGAGATATTATTATAGAAACAAATAAACATGGATAACGAAGTAATACAATATTGAGTTTGGTCAACCGGATACTAGATGTCAATTACGTGTGGAATATTATTGCGCGTATTGGTAAATTGGGAAGATATTCTCAGACCCTTAGGGTGTACAAACGAGTTTTGATGGACATAAAAAGAAGCTCCTTAAAAAGTTTGGTCTGATAAATTAGGTTAAATTACTGACGGGTATTGTTAAGATTGTGGCAATAAATGGTGTAGAAAATCATGATGTAATTATAGTTCAAAGACTTAAAAGTAACAAAGAAACAGCTAATCTAATAGTCCTATCTGATTGGCGGCAAATATTTGCACAGGCGCACTAATGAAGAAAAGGAGACAATATCTTTTCTCTACAGTACACGACCATGTAATGAAACAATGTGGCAACTAAACAACTGAATGTCAATATTTTTGAAAATCTCTTTACACTCTTTTATTTTACTCAATTTTTGATATGTAGAATTTTTAACCGAAAATTTAATACTTGTCCGTACGAATTTTCAAATGTGCTCTTACGTATAAACGTTGTTCTGTCAAATATAAACATAACAAAAAAGAATTAGCGGAATAGATTCAACCGTTCTGAAGTGACGCGTTTACATATTTTGGGCAGTTGTTTTTTTAATTATCTATAATATAAAAATCAATCGCTGAATGTGTTGTTAAGCGCAAATCTTGAGAGCAGCTGAACCGATTTCGCTAATTATTTTTTTAGAATATCCCTTGAAGTACGAGGATAGTTTTTACGGAGAGAAAAATTAAAAAAATTACCTGAAAAAGTCTAAAAACAATACTTTTCTATACTCCCATACAAACGATTCGTAATAATACTTAAAAGTCAATTTGAACTTTAATACTATAGTATAAAGTTTAAGTGTTAGTGGAGAGGTTCCGCGGAGGCGAAACAATTGAGTTACGTTAGTATCGTATTAATATTAATGTCAATATTTACACATTTAACATTATTTAGCGTCCCGAATAGCAGAATAAGTATTAAAAAAAAATTAAAGAATCGACTTTTAGGCGGTACGAAGTTCGCCGGTGAGCTAGTATAGTTATAAAAATATACGATATAAGAGTCAACTACCAATCTCTAGCAGTTGCAAAAGCATTATACGAGAAAGCTGAAAATTTAATTTGCTAAACTCTCCAAATTTTTATGACAGATGGCCAAACTAACTTACTCTTCCTATGGATGGTACACGAGTGCACGGGGTATGATTCTTTATATCATAATAGGAGGATGAGTGGTACTTCTGCAGTCGAAACATTCCTGAAATTTAACTATTTTACCTAAGTATTTTTGTGTATAAAATAATCATTATTACTTCCAGGGCAAAGATCTCCCAGCAAAGGATTTGAGTGGTACATCGGACCCCTACGTACGCGTGACTCTTCTCCCAGATAAAAAGCACCGCTTGGAGACTAAGATCAAGAGACGCACTCTCAATCCTCGATGGAATGAGACATTTTATTTTGAAGGGTTCCCTATACAAAAGCTGCAAAGTCGGGTAAGGAAAGACATCTATCTATTAGGGAGAATACATTTTGAAAACCACTTTTAAAAAAATATTAGACATGCTTCTCTTCTGTTGTAATATATGCTGTAATGTAAACAAAAATTACAAAGATTTTGAAATACATTATTTGAAGATATGAACAACATGCCTAGTTTATCTTATGATGACTGCATTAAAATATTTTCCTGAAATGGAAGCTGAGGCGAGCCTCGATTCACGAGTCGTAGAATGATAATAGCATAACTTTCAACACAGCATGAAAAGGCTTTAACATTAGTCTTATAAGATCTCCATGGCTTTTTCTAAGTCCGCCTGGCTAGCTACCACCCTGAAGTTGAAGAACTGTCGCAAAGCACCTGTTGGTGTGTTCCGGCAGCTGCATTTGAGAGCCAGTTCTCCCTCTCTAGGTTTAGCGTGACTACCATCTTAGACCGCATCATCATTTAACATCAGATGAGATTGTGGTCAAACGCTAACCTATAAAGTATATTAAAAAAGTAAGATTATTTCTGATTCCGTACGTCGAAGCGAATCATCGATTCCATCAACTATACCTACATTTGTGTGTAATAATGTATGAACAGTGAGTTTGAATTTATAAGTTCTGAAATAGTCTAATACTGTAAGTTCTGTATTCAGGTACTTCACCTACACGTCTTCGACTACGATCGATTCTCCAGGGATGACTCCATCGGGGAGGTGTTTCTACCTCTTTGCCAGGTAACCTGTACTTCACATTTATTATCCTTCACCTATTGTCTGTTTAGACCTTACATTTGAAAGTATAGATAAGTCAATTACCACTACTAGTTGTAGCGTCCACAGAAAACTTGAAGAGGCAATTTCTGGTAGTCAACTCATTTCAAATTTACAAATGGGGGTGGTATATTGGAAGTCTCGTCTAACTTTCTAAAGGTGGTTCGATTTGTGAGATACTATAAAGTGGAGTTTTTAAAGACCTATCTACGTAACACAACCACAGTACCCTCGCAAGGTAAACTGGTCTAGTATATATTATGTAAGTGATTCGCCTTCAAGTTCCAAATATATAACCAATAATTTATGTGCATAAATAGATATGAACTATATTTGGATATGGAATTAGAAGATATGAAATCTATTTAAATTGTATAAATTAATTTTAAAATATAAATATATCAGTCAGATTTTCTCAAAGAAAAATGAAATATGTATTCAAAAAAACTCCGGTGACGGACGTTATGATTTATTCAACTGGCATCAAACGGGGAATATCAATTGCGTCGACAAGTCTCCAATGAATTGTCTGGCATTGTAAATGGTTACTTACGAGTATATTACGGGCCTTGTGTTTATATTGATTTTTGGTCATTTCCCGCCATCTTTTACTATCATAAAGGAAAATTCTGGAATGTTCCTAAATTAAACTATAATTTAAACTGAACTCTCAACTTAAGCTTCCTTTGAGTTCCTTTGCGGTTTAATTATGTCCGATGTACGGAACATATCGACATAGGAATTTTTCGCAAATAGTTTGACGCTATATATTTTAATTCCATTGCCTATTTGTCTTTAAAAAAAATGTATTTAATGATGCACACCTTATAGTCGTAATGCATGTCTTCTTAACATTAACCGAGTAAATCAATTGCAAAATTTTAACAGGACCCAAAATAAAGATGAATATTCTTAGTAGAATTCCTTTTTTTGTTTTATATATAAGTTTTGAATAACTATGCAAAAACATGACTTACTTAGGTTTCTTGTGTAAATAATCTGTGGAGAATTACTACGATACCCTAGTATCTTCGAACTTGAAGCTTTCTAAATTTGTATAGAATGCATTTCCAATATATTCCTATTAAAAATATTTCGGTGACCTCACGACGTTTTTCTTTGGCACTTAGTTTGAAATGGAGAAGGATGTGAAAAACATATCGCGGTATGATTCAAGCGACATCAAGTTTATGGTCCACCATCATTCCTTTTTTTTTTGGTGTCATTACCGTCATTAAGTTATTGTCACCAAAACACTGGATTTTCAGGTGGATTTGAGCGAGAAGCCGTCCTTCTGGAAAGCATTGAAACCACCGGCTAAGGATAAGTGTGGTGAACTGCTTACCTCTCTGTGTTATCATCCCAGCAACAGCGTCTTGACGCTCGCTCTGTTGAAGGCCAGAAACTTGAAAGCCAAAGACATCAACGGGAAATCAGGTATTTATTTTCTCCGTTCTTTATAGCCCTTATCACATTTAAATACAGCAAGTCAACAAGTGCCACCTGTTCCACTTCTTCTTTCTACTATTAGGTGTCAACTATACAATTATCATGAATATATTTTTTCACATGAACCATTTATACTTTTTTCGGTGTTCCTATACTCTAATATTCATTCAATAATTATAACTAGGTGTTTACTTTTAAACAAACGATAAAAGTGACTTATAAGTAAATACATGCACACTAAAGTTTATAAGCATTTATTAATATATATAAATAAAATATTGCCGAGTGTAGGTATATCGGAGTGTCCGTTATTTACCAATTTGCCTTTTTTACTTGGGTATGGTGCAAATGGTTAGTTTATAGGCTAAACATATTTAAGAAAGAAAAAAAGCTCCGATACCGCTTAACGGTGCCTATACGTCGATACTTTTTCCATTCGTTAAACATGGGGTTTTTTCTCTTTTTAGAAATTAATTTGTGTCTTGCCTGTTTTATTGAATAACTTACCAAATATTATAAGTTCTCCATCTACTATGATTCTTTGGAATGAAGAAATTTTTGATATGAGTGTCAAAGAGGAGTACTTGTAAAGAGGAGTTACTATCATGATTTTATTACCATTTTCATAGTATACGCTACCCGTTTGGGCACAGTTCTCTACCACCCCGCTTAAAAACTCCTTATGAGAATGCTTCGAAAATGTAATCCACTACTTTTTTGTTTAACGAAAAGTAATAGGTGTAAACACTGGATGTGGTTTGGATAGAGTGTTGAAAACACAGGTTCTTGTTAGAACACCGAAGTTAAGTAACGTTGGACACGGTCATGTTTTGGTTGGATTTTGTCATACTTTTTATAAAGAAGTTTTCACTTCTTTCGTGTGTTCATAAGTACACACACTTTTTAAACCTTTTTAGGTTTCAGTATGGAACCACAACCTTATCTGGTGTTAAATGACGATGTGCTATAAGATGGTAAATACGCTAAGCCTTGAGGGAGGCTGGCTCTCAACTGCAGCTACTGGAACATACCTATGCTTGACGACAGATTTTCAACGTGATAGCTTAGTCAGGCGGGCTTAGGAAACATTGTATATAAATACGTTACCTGTTGAATTATCCTTGCTTGTACTATCGCTTAAAGTTTAACATCAGGACCGGGCTGTCGGAATTAATTTTGTGAATGTTGTGCAACATAAGGGCGGCACGTAGGCAGGTAGTTTTTAGTAGAAACTCATCCCTTTATATCGCATGTTGTTCTTCGCGATTACAACAAGCAGTATTTCGTTTAACGGTGCAGATTATCGTTTCGCATTAATTCTCAAGTCGAGACTCTTTTGTTTGTGTTACAAATTGAATAAGTTCGGGGAGAAGATTAATGGATTCTAGATTTAGAGAAATGTAACCCATAAATTACGAGCGAATCAACGTTGTCGACTTTCATTGTTCGGATTCGATTATTTATTTTAAGTGATTTATGCTTATGAATAAAAGTGAAGCGTGCTGTCTGTCTAAAAGGTAATCTCCGAAACGGGTAAAATGATGTTAATGAGAGTTATATAGATAGAGGACTTCTTAGACCAAATATCTGGGCTATATAGGCCACAAATTTACACAGAGGCTAAGCAGTAATGGTAAAATTTAAAACAATGGTGACTTTTAATCGATGAAAAGGCTTCGGTAAGTGTTAATGACAAAGATAAAAGGCAGTCCACAAGTAAAGCAATTAAAAGCCATAATTCCCACAGAACAGAAACCATTTAACTGGAAAGAAGCGACGTCACGGGTATCAACTATCTTTGTTATGAAATAACCATATGTATACAGGTCTCACACGGTTGAAATGAAATCTAAGAAAAAAGATAAAATATTCATATAAACGATTACGAAACACCTTTTCCCAAGGTTTAATAATCCGGAGGCGCAAATTTATATGAAAGGAATCGCGACTATCAAAAACACTGTATAATATATTCCATCTTTCTCTCGCACGTCGAATCTTGTATATGTAAATTTGTCTCTTTCTAATGACGCGGCTTTGTTTCGTCTAGTTTTAAATCAAAATGGGACAAAGCAAGTTTACACTTCAAAACTAAATTTATGGCTCTTGGTATTAATAATGCACCGTGTTGTCATTATTTTTACAAATTCATGCTGTCCCTTTCAAACGTTAATAATTCGTCGATTCAGATTACAAAAGCTATGAATAGTCATCATTACAAATACAAAAACACGTGTGCGTTTCGGGACGCCCGACAGAAGTGATAACTTAAACTAATCTAAGTTGCACTATTTAATATTGAAATTGTTTAACTTGAGAAAAGCTTAGGTTATTACATAAATTTGATGTATATTAATATGATAATGTAAGGAAAGGTTATATATTAATAGAATCTTTTATTCATTATAAAATATATTCTATTGTTAATTACACTTCTTGAATATGTACACCTACTGATGCCGTATACGTGAGTGAAAGGGAAGCCAGACAAATTGGAGCCATAACGCGTTACGTAACGAAATGGTTTACCTTCCATAATAAGTTATTACTTAAATTTTTTTCCAAATAGTAAATTTATTGAAAGAATTTTCATCCGTTCTCAGACAGAATTAAAAAAATAATAATTCGCCTATCTCAATTTAATAGCATTTCGCGCGATACGATACCGTCACGCGAGCGCCTTTAACTGGAGATTCTGCTAATTGGACGTCCATCTTTGAAATTTATGAAGACATTATAACAGATTGTATTTATTTTTAATTTAAACAAGCTACCCCCCCACGCAGGTTTCTTTCAGGTGTACTAAGAAAATGAGCCAAAATCTTGTCACTTTACAGTAAGACCATGTAATATAATAGAATGGCAACTAAACAAACTTAAAGATCTCATACTGTCTTATGTTTTAACTCACTAATTTCTTTTTATTTAAGGCTATCTTTTAACCCAAATTTTAACTGTTCTGTGCGAACTTTCAAACATTTTGTACTGTACAAATCGTTGTCTATTACAAACACGTCAAAAAAAAACAATGCTTAATCAAGTAAATTCAGCCGGTTTTTGAAATATATTCAGAATTTGATTAACATAACAACATTCGTTAATAATCTGGTTATGTAACAAAAAGAATACCTAGTTATTTATGGAATAGACAAATTGAAGTCTAGAAATCTCAAACTCATAATTTTGTATATTAGCAAAAATAGATCTATTTTAAATTAGTTTGTAGTAGTTGTCTTCCAAATGTCGAAATTACACCGTATATTTTTTTTTATATTTCAACTTTATTAAGGCTCTTTTGTCAATGACTGTACCAAATTGAATTTATACTGTTTGTTTCTTACGTTTGAGTTTTTGGCGGGATCTTAGTCTGTCATGTAGTGGTTTTTTATATCTTATTCATAATCTTGTGTTATTAGACTCTATATTTTGTAATATTGGTCGTGTTTTACGTAATATAGTTCGGTTATTATGCACAAGTGAAGTCGATGGGAAATAATACCACGGAGCATGCATTCTGAGATGCCGCCAAAACTCCATGGAAAGTTTTAACAAGGAAACCACCATCTTGTTAGAACATTATAATTATCACAAGACACTTACTTGAAACAAAACATTAACACTGGCAAGTGCTTCTGCGGTGCCAAAACAAGAAGAAGAAGAAGTTTCTTACGTTTTCTCACCGTAAATATTAAATCGATTGTCATAATATTTCATACATGTTTTCAGGGGTATAGAAAATTTCATAGGTTTTCTTACATGCAGATAAAAAGTACTGTTCCCGATTTCTTACACTGTTTGATCAAATTTACGTTTACGCGAGCGAAGCAAATACTAGAGTATTGAAGTTTATTAAAGTTTATTCCTTAAGAATCGATTTTCATATAAGGCGCCCGGTATGTAAAACATACGAAGAGTACAATTTAGTGATCGAATGAGACAGCGTTACGTTTTCTGTGCGCAACCTATTGTGCGCGCCTTTCACAAGACGACGGAGTGAGATTAATACAATTGTTAAAATCTGAACCCAATTTAGATATTGTTTCTGATAGAACACTGGGGACGACGAGGTATGGTTCTACTTAGGTCAAATGTTTGATGTTATAATATTGTGCAGAATAGTCATCAAAAATGTAAATAGTATAAAAATATATACATTCTTTAAGTATTTTCATGGATGCGTTTATTTACCCTTTGACATGATATCAGTCTTTTTTTGCCTAGTAAGCCTTTTTTTATACCCGTTCTAAGACAATCGTTCTTAAGGAGTAAACTCCAATCGTGCGTCAGATCTGACACACACAATTTTTTTTTATATTTCTGCATTCTTCATATGTATTTTAACTATACCAAATATGACATATCTCCGCAAGCACAATAATATGCTTAAAAAGGAAGACAAAGATTTTTCTCCGCATAATAAATTCAATAATTTTATTTAATAAATACAATTCTCTCACCACAGATCCCTATGTGAAAGTGTGGCTGCAATTTGGAGATAAACGCATCGAGAAACGTAAGACGGCCATCTTTAAATGCACCCTGAACCCGGTCTTCAACGATTCCTTCTCGTTCAACGTGCCGTGGGAGAAGATAAGGGAGTGCTCACTGGACGTTCAGGTCATGGATTTCGACAACATCGGAAGGAACGAGCTGATTGGAAGAATATTGCTTGCCGGTATGTATAAGCGGTACAATATCTGAAAAGTCTTTTTTACAATAATTGTGGGAAAAAAGTGGGAAATTAAAATGCCATTTAAGATGAAATAAATGTATTTATACTCGCAAAGACAAAAGTTAAACATTTACACTATGGTTATATGTTGACATATGCTCTATAGTTATTTATCGCTGGTAGATTTCTTCATTTTGTTTCTCTTCGTATTCATTCCCATATCCAGAATATGATATCGTACGTGTCTCGTGTCTTGTGGCCCGTTTATATACCTCATGAAACAGAGGGTGGAAATTTCTGGAAAGGACATAATTCGAATCGTTCTATTTTTAAAATACTATTATTTGCATAAGGTGTCAATGAACGTGTTCCTTTTTTCACTCTTCGATGACTCATCTATTGTTTATCTGTAACAACGAATTCGACGCGGTTTCTGGAGAGAATTCTAGAATGGTCCAAATCTGATCTGTACTTTTTCTATAAGTCGTAAACAACATGTCCCAGTTACCAATCTTCTGAGCTAGCTTCATTTGAGTATTTAGCGTATTATTACAGCTAAAAAGTATTAGTTGAACTTTCGTTAGTGGTTTTTTTTTATAGGTAAAAATAGTAAACATAAAATAATAAATTTTTAAAGGAACCGGGCTTCCCATTTACCTCGATGTTTCATAGATTTCACCTTGAAGCTACTGGAAGCGTCATGTATTTTTTTGTATGTGTGTATTTACTGTAGAAAAAAAAATGGAGCTACAATTTCAGACGAAGTATAAGACAATATTTATAAAAATGATAAAAAATTACATTTCAACACAAACCTATGTTCCGACACATTCTATGAATGTTTGCAATGTCCGTTATGCTACTCTCATACCTGCGCGACGAAGCTTCGGTCACTTGTGCCGCTAAAATGTAACCTCAAAATTAATTCCGATAAAAGCGTAGAATAACTTTTAT
This sequence comes from Antheraea assamensis, assembly GCA_035772565.1. Classification (NCBI taxonomy): domain Eukaryota; kingdom Metazoa; phylum Arthropoda; class Insecta; order Lepidoptera; family Saturniidae; genus Antheraea; species Antheraea assamensis. The sequence continues at coordinate 2,960,833 of JAQQSE010000107.1, forward strand.
TAATTCATTGTCATTTCCATAGTAACTCAAAATTGGCGTCTCGAAGTTCCTTTGATGTGTGTAGAAACTGCGTCCCCAGTTAACGTGCTGCGTGTTTATCGTCACGCAATCCGATAGTTCGTAATGCATAACGATAATATCGGCATTGATTACTTCGTGCCGATATAGGGAGTAGCATTATCATACCTGGGACATAATGAGCTTTTAAAAGAAGCAGCTTTGTTACCAAAAATGTCATTTTGTCACTTAAAAAAATTAAAGAAAATTGATACATTTAGTGGTAGTCATTGTTTACTACTGAGATATATTTTATATTGGTTTAAAAACATTCATAATTTATGTTGGTATATATATATATAAATAAAAAGATACGAGGTCTGCCGTAGTACGCATATCCTACAAAAACTACAAAATGGATATTGATGAAATTCTTTTAGTTTTACTACGTAGACACTTGTTCTTATCTAAAAAAAAATATCACGATAGCTTCATTTGACATAAATTTACACGTTTTAATAAGCACTATACGTTCAACGATGTGTGAAGTGGGGTAAGCGGTGCGGATGCGTTAAGCAGGAGGGAAAAAATTAACGAAACATTGTATACCAAGAAAAAATTGTAAGCAATGATATTTTTGTTTTCAATGTTTTCCTCTGTAAATAAAATAATATTGTTAAGATATATATATACAACGCAGATGTAATCGCGGGTATCAACTAGTAGATAAAAATAGTTGTAAAAGTAAATGAAAGAGCCGTTTATATTATTTTCAGGTAAGAATGGATCGGGAGCGACAGAGACGAAGCACTGGCAAGACATGATAACCAAACCGAGACAGACGATCGTGCAGTGGCACCGTCTGAAGCCTGAATAAAATTGTTACATATGGAAATAAAAACGTCTAAGACTGAACGATAAAAATGTTACAGACATATTGTGAATCTCTTCTCGACCTGTCCTTTAAAAGCGCTGTGCACTGTCTTGTTTATTTATTTTTATTCTATGTATTTATTTTTAAGGGGACCGTTCTCGCCTGGACCGTAGTATACAAATGCTAATTTGTTCTAATATATATAATAAACACTTGAATAAGTTTTCACAATTGCACCTAATATACGCGGAAATAATAAAATTATCTATAATTTTTATTTATGAATAATTTTGAACAAAAAAAAAAAAGTTTTTAATCGATTTAACAATATTCAAACTTCCCACTAATTTAAATTTGGGTTATTAATGAAGTATTATTAAACTATGTCTATATGTCAAGACCAGTAAATTATGTTTAATTCTAAATATTAATAAGATTCCGTCTTACTTTCATTTATATAATTAAAAAACTTTTCACGTTTCACGTGGTGGTAACTGGCGAGAGGAATCACCTTAAGGTTGTTTTCGTTTATAAAAAATAAAAAATAAAGCTGTCAAAGATTTTTTTTTTATACAATGCTTAAAAAACATATTTTTCTTTTATTTTTAAATTGTTATAATGTGTTTTTATAAAATAATGCACACGCAAATTTCTAAACTTGACAATATAACCATGCTAATCTTGAAAGATATCTTGAACTCAAATTTAACTCTTCATATAAAATGGTTAAATTTATAGTTGTTGACAACTGACTTAAATTGTGAGAATAACGTTCGTGAATTTTAACAAATATATATTTTTTTTTATATACGAAAATGTTTTTAATCGAGATTTGTTAAAATTCATGAATAATTAAAACTATTTTCAATGTATATTGACGTTTTATTATTAAGCAGAAGTTGATCGATGAATGATAAGTATAACATTTATTAAAAATTGTTAGACATTATTGAAAATTAATAAAAAAAATATATATTGTTAATCCTATGTTATAAGCAGTAGTATGAATATATGAAAAAAGTCGAGTTTTATCGCACAAAAGTGGTAGAGATTTATTTCTTTTTTTTTCTTTATCGATGCTCAAAAATGTTTATAAATTGCGATTTTATAACAAAGGAAAAATTATAATTTATCCAATATTGTAATTGAAAACAATAAATAAAATAACTGCCAAATTTTTTACAAAAAAAAAAAAAAAAACCATAGACAATCGGTACGTATTATGTCATCGCTAAATATATGGAAGTGTCAAATTTTTGCTTCGAGCAATCGTCTTGGAATAATCGATATCAGACATTCTAAATTAATTGTTAAATATATTATCGTAGGGTGTGGTTTGAAAGGCATTGGTCAATTTTAAGGAAGATTTTAGAACGGTGACTGTCGTAATGTGAAGGATATATATATATATATATTATGCCAAGCTGTTTTCTTTCCATCGAATTTTGAATACAGTCAATATTTTTAAGCAATATATATAAATTGCTATAGAAAGTTATGAGATTACAGTTGATCTTAGCAATTTGTTTTTTTGTTTTCCATAATTTTAAAGCCCTGACAGGACGTGGCGAACGTTGTTGTAGTACTAAAATTATCGTTTTAATTAGTTGTAAAACAAATGCGATAGTAAAACAAGCTACAATGTTTTTCTTTCTATGCTAGAAGTGTATTGATTGATGTCTTTGTCTTGATTGTCTTTTAAATTATCAATCGAAACAGGTGAATTAATTATTGCGTTTTAAAAGAATAAGGATCTTTCTAAAAAGGGGATTATAGAAACACTGTAAATTGTTTTACTATATTTTGTCTTTTTACTTCAAATTCTATAAAAAGCGTTTGGCATAGTTTTGAATTTTTAGTTTAGTTTTTTTTTTTTTAATTAAAATAAATATTATAACGGTACATATATAGTATAGTATGAAAAATGCTTGTTGTTACATGTTACGATGCTTAAATTCCGTAGTAGAATCGATGTTATTATACATATAAGTCAACAAAATCAAGAATATATACGTTTATAAAAGATTTTATAGAAAAATTTAGATATATTTTAATAGGTGTGTACCTTACAGTAGCTTGTTGTTAGATCTTAGATGATTCGATATTCATGTACATTAATATAGTTGCAAAATTGTCGACAGCGTAAATAATATAACCTAAATAAAATTACAGTAGCACGATAACCTAAAAATCGCAGACATTTTTTGTTGGTTTTTACTTCCTAAAGATAAATAGGCAAAGGTGTCTATTCCATGAAGCCAAGAAAAAAATCGGTAGTCACGAAATTAAGTTCTTTAAGTAGTATCAATCAGTGTCATTCACAGTTCTTTAAAAGAAATCGAAATGAATATTAAATATTCATGCATGGAAGTATTTATTATAAATTACTGTGAGTTATAAATTAATTTCAAATGTCAATGATAAGCATATCTTATTTTGTTATAATACTAGACCGGTTTATAGAAAAACATCTGTCCTGATTAGGTGAACTAACACGATACAACGATAGTAGTGTTAATTTACTCACAGTAAAGACATAAATATTAATTGATATTCTGGCAACATTACAACTTTTACTATATGACAAACATAATCATCAGAACCCCGATAGAGGAAATTTGATTGTACATAACAGTAGTTGATATATTTCTATCCAGCTAATAAACGATTTATGAGAAGATTTCTTAATCTACTTTTGAGCATAAGAACGTCTGTTTATACATTTCATATATTTTTAACAACGTTATGTTATACCAAAAATCATGATGAAATTAAATGGTCTTCTATTTTAATATTTATGGTACAATTATTTTTATTTTCATCAATGATCTAATTGTTGTTTACAATTTGCTTTTTAGTTTTTGTTTTACACTAAACGTCAAAACTGTCAAAACTAGCGCCATGAAATCATAACGTCAATATAAGATATAATATTGCTGCGTTCATAAAAAAAAGCATATCTTGTATCGGTAGGAACGTTAAAAAAATATTGTAATTATAGAGAAAGGTCAAAATGAGAGGAATTATTCTATAAATGTATATAATATTAGAAATAAAAACGCGATGTTGTCAAGCGTAGTTTGAGCTCTTTATATATATATATATTTCAATAGAATACATTGTTATCCAAGTAATATGTTGATCTTCTGAATATGCTACCTCTTTTTTTTGCTTATTTATATATTATTTTCACATTTATTGTTTTTATATATGAATATATGTATATATACAAGCTTTTAATAATTATATTACTTATAATGTACAATTTAACCACATATCAAGCCAAAATTTTATTTTGAATATATGATATGCCTACAAAATAAATATATATTTTCATGGGAAATATTTAAATGAAAGACATGATATATTTTTCGCTGCACACATTTCTAAATAATTTTTGATCTATATATTAAAATGTAATCGCTTAGGAAAGGATACCTATATTTTTTAATTCGATTTTTTACAACTTTGCTTTTATTGTTTTTATTATTAGGCTTCAGTAAAACAATTTAAACATAGCTTTGTCGTATGCTAATTTATTACTTTAATTCACTAATTTAATACAGTGATCGAGATAATAACTTACATTAGTTATATCTACAGGTAATAAATGAAAAAAAATTTATCCGGTCATCAGTTTTGCGAGTAACGCCAAAAAAAAAATGCTAAAACTTTTTAACGGCTTCAGTCTAATTCGGATGGTTTTGGCTCAAACGATGTGTGTATCTTATAATCGCGATCGGTGTCTAACTCGTGCAATATTATAGTGTCTGACTCGTATCGGGCTGAGAAATCTATTTCGTCTCACGAAACGTTTCTCGGTCTGTTGTGTCATAAGTGTTATGAAATTAGAAGAATTGTGATTTTAATCGTACATAGTTGGTTATGTTTTATCGTATGTATAGTTTTAATGGAAAAAAAAACATGTTTTTAAAAATATAACATTATTATCGTATCGTATTTTAAGGAATCAATGTTTAGAATAGAAGAGTTAATAAACGTTATTGTTTAAGCTGTTGATTGGTTGAGTGTCAAGTTGCTACATTTTTCTTTATATCAATATAAGTTAAATTAATTAATAGTGCATAGTTATAGTTTTAAATAAAACAATTCTCATTGTTTCCAGTCACATCCAATTTTTAACTCCCGGCGACACTCTGTCAATACTTTGTTTTTTTTTTTCTCGAGCTGACTACACTGTTGATATGACAAGGCCTCTAGAGTTTCACCGAATTACTAAGGGACACACTTAGGACACTCATCCAATTTTATATAAGCAACTAGCACAAGGCCACGCGGTGCGCCTTATCTTGAACTGTTACCAAATATCCCGAGTCTAACTAAGCTAAGCTAAACTACTTTTTTTTTCCGAACTGACTACACTGTTGGCTTGTTAAGGCCGCTACAGTTTCACCGGACTACGCTGAACTGAGCTAACTGTTATTTCATACATGTGTACCAAGCATGTATGTTTCAGGAACTTATTTTTTATATTCAGGCGACAAAAACATAACTTCTCTTATGTATATAGATAAGCACACATTTTTTTTTTTGCTAAATTAAAGTCTGTGACAGAACAATATCTGTCTACCGCATAGCTTAATGTTTTTATAAAGTAAAAATTTAACGGATCTAATGGCGCAATGTTAATACATGTAATAATACCTATGCTTAAACAAGGGATCAAAGGATTTTATGCCGTAGGTTTCTTTATATAGCTATATAGCTTTATAGAGCTTCTAGTAGTGTGTCTAAATTCAGTTGTCACACAAACCATGCTCTCTGTAGATGCATTGTTACAATTTAAAACGATATAATGTATATTCAAACGACATTTTTTTTTTAAAACATTATGTATTACCAAAAATTGTTTTATTTAAAACTACTTTCTTATACAGATAGTTATTAAATAAATGTTTTTATTTTTATTTTTAAGTGAACGCATCTTTATCTATGTGTCTATAACCTTGTAAAGTAAACGAATAGAAGTTTTAGACATACATGTACTTTAACTTAATAGTTAATTCATAATTTATGATATACACGTATTATAAAAGTGTTGAAAATTAAAACTGTATTGTGTATTTATGAAATTCATTATTCTCAAATAAAAACTATTGAGTTAAATGTTTTTATTTTGAAACGTTTCAAAAAAATAATGCTAATATAAAATGTCTTTCAAAACAAATACCCAAAGAAATATTATTATAAAAGCGAAAGTAAATTTGTTTGTATGTTACACTTTCATGCCTTGGCTGATCTTTTAAGACCCAGATATCGAAATGGCGGATTCTGTTTTTATTTTATTTTTTAACTAGCTGTTGCCCGCAGCTCCGCATGCGTTTGTTTTATAATTGTGAATGACTTCTTAAAAGATCAGCTATCTATTAGTGAAAGTCCCATGAAAATAGGTCCAATCGTTTTGGAGATAGTACTACAGACGAAGCCACGGATGACAGTTAGTCTAGAATAAAGTAGCCTATATCACCCGCTGTAATTTTAACTATCCATCAGTGAAATTTCTGTCAAAATCGGTCCAACCATTTCAGGAGATTACCCGGAACATACATACAGACAGACAGACAGAAAAAATTAAAAATTGTATCTTTGTTATCAGTATCGTGTATACGTTCACATCCGATTAGTAAAAAGTCGTTATTTTGATATTACAAGCAGACACTCCAATTTTATTTATATGTTGGGATGTATAGATTTCACAACATAATACATTGTAAATTTCATGGTTTAGTATAAAAAAAATCGAACAAATAATTTAAAAATACTTTTTACATAGAAATTATTACAACACATCATTTGTTATTTTTCAAACTTTTGTCATTAATCTGGTATTTTTTAAGCTTATGCAATCAAGAGACTTAGGACTCGTAAGGTTTACATTCGATTGTATGAGACTGAAAACTTTATAGTTTTGGACAATCCAGGGGTTAACTACTCGACCGATCATAACATTTGCGTACATATTGCCAGGGGTACAGAAAAAAACATGGAGTTCCTTTAATATATATTTATTCTCGAAGAATAGATCAAATCTGCATTAACATAAGCGAAGCCGGTAGCAAAATTTTGTAAGTTTGATAAAAATATACTAGTTCTGCCAGCGCTTTTATTTCTACTTATTGTAAATCGTTGAGTTGCAGCAAAATGGACATCGCATTCTAAGATTGTTGTGATTTATAAGATTACATGTGACAGAGATCAAGAATATGAAAGGAGAATAGATAAAAATCAAAAATTATTTATCGAATTTAGGCCTAAAGAAGGCGGTTATGAACGTCAAAACTACCACCGGTACGGACAAACAACCCAGACATCGAGAAGAATCTGGCACGTTCACATGTTGATTCACCCTATAATAATAGCCTTCTAACATCAAAACTCACTTGTTATGGTGCTTGAACTTACTATCCGACAAATCGTGCAAATATGCTTTAAGAGTTTGTTGTCTACAACCTAACACTCATCATCATCTTACCCTTATCCCACCTAAGCAGGGTCGGCACAACATGTTTTCCTTTTCCACTCTCCTCTGTCAGATGTCATCTCAGCATTCACACTTTTTATACACATATCGTTTTTCACACAATCCATCCACACCTTTTTCGATCTTCCTCTACTCCTATATCCGTCCACTTTCAAACTCAAAATTTTTCTTATTACATGACTTTCATCTCTTCTCATAATATGCCCGTACCATGCTAACCTATTACTCCTCAACTTCTCTGTCACTTGTGCTATTTTCAAACTTCCTCTGATATACTCATTCTTAATCTTATCCATCCTTGTTACACCACACATCCATCTTAACATTCGCAATTTCTGCCACATGTAATCTTTTCTCATCCGTCTCTTTCGGAGCCCAGCACTCGGATCCATATAACACGGCTGGTCTTATTATAGTTTTATACACCTTCCTTCTTACAACCTAACACTATTAAGGTTTTGCGGACATACTTTTAATAATATAGGAGGGCAAAGTTAAAATACCAAATTTCTGAAACTCAGTCTTTAATGACTGGCGAGTCCCATATTACAAAATGCTCGAAATGCTCTTTTATGTAATAGAAATACGGTGTCAACCTCAGAGGTTGTTACCTTTTACGAAATATTATAAGACATTATAGAATAGACATTTTTGTACGTGGTAGAGCTACGCTGAAGCTATTACTGGTTTCAGCATGAATAGGTCGGCTCGCCCGGGATAGTACCACTCTCTCACAGAAAACCGACGTGAAGTAACAGTACTTGCACTGTTGCGTTTCGTTCGGTCAGTGAGAGTGCCGGAGGCCCACATATTTAAAAGGCCGGCAACGCACTTGCGACTCCCCTGGTGTCGATAGTGTCTATGGACGGCGGTGATCACTTACCATCAGGTGACCCACCTGTACGTTTGCTCCCTATAATATATATAAAAAAAGCAAAATAGCATAACTTTTTGGAATGTGAGTACCTCATTGTAATTTAGAAACAAATGCATCCAAATGGATAAAGGTAAATGTACAGTATTATCAACTAAGCCTGTTAAATTCCTTTCGATCTTCATTCTATTATCATAATCTTATATATAGTATATAAGATTAAAAATTAGTATATCAGAAGAAAAACTAGATCTCCTGTTTTAGAAACCTTCGATTTATTTTTGTCAAAATCAAACCTTTCCTTCATTGCTTGCAAGATTTTTAACATGCTCTATATACCTATTTTCTTATTCTGGATTACCATTTGGTTATTATCCAAAATATTTAATAATAAACCTTGTGCAATTTCCTTGAAACATCTAAGTATTGATCTTGTCCGCTTTTAACCTTGTCATTTTTAACCATGTCATTAAAGTATGTACATACTTTATCATTATTTTCCTACGATATATATATATGAGAAAGTAACGACCATCTCCTTAATAAAAAGCACAAGACAATCCAAAAGTAATGGTGACCTTATTACATTAATATAGTTTTTTTTCTGAGACTAACCTCAGTGTTGTCAAAATATATTGATAGTTTTGGCTTCTTTCTTCAATTATTTTTAGTAATCGAGAACAAACTTACAATGTCATAGGGTGATGTAATAAAACAATAGCAATTAGAATTTTTTTATCTTTTTTTATTATTGAATATCTTTTCTATTAATAAAATTAATGTATCAATATCACAAATATTATAAAATTAGGCAGGTATTCAAATAAAAAAGCCGATATTCTAAAAAAAAATTAGAAACAATTATTACAAAGTACGTTCAATATATATTTTTTTTTATTTGCGAAACAATGTCAATTGTGCCGAACAATGACATCTAACTGTCAATTTCAAATAAAGAACAGGAAATTGCTTTCCAACGAACTCGGTCACTGTGACCGTTGTAAAAAAAAAAGTTTTGGTATTATATTCCTTTTTGAGACCAATTTTTCTCCCACGTTTTATTTTTTTAATGCCAAAAAATACGCGATTAATTTTATTGTAACATTTTGGAACTGTCATGGCGCTGTGTGGGAATTTAATATGTGTTTATAATTTAAGCCTTGGCTTTCTTCTCTTCTTCCTTTGCCTCGCCTTCCGCTGGAGCGACTGGTAGCTCAGGGAACTCCAGCTTGGCGCCATCCTCGCATGTGAATACGGGGCAGCAGTCGGGGAATGGAGCTGTCTTGTTGGTCTTATCTGTAAACAGGTTTTAGATTCGTTTCAATTCTTTTTTTTAATAATAACTATGGACCAAAATGTTATCCTAATTAAATAACAATATAGTCGATTATCTACGCTCCTCCTAGAAACGTGATTCGGTCTTTAGTGGACCACGTAAATCAGTAGCCGCTTTGTGTTCAAATTTTCAAGCTTTAAGGACTTATTTGAATGCTAGGAAATGCTTAAAATAGATGTCCTCAAGCAACCATTTCATATAAGGATAGAAGTCTTGTGTATATAATCACTCAGCTTTTTTTGAGTTGGATACCTCTTTCATTGTGAAAGACATTAACATTAACATTGGCTTCACGCTACCTCTGCAAGGAATAAAATAGAAAATCACTAAAATTAATAGTTTATAATATATCCTCCCTTCTTTACCGATCGTATTCAAGGCTCACTCCTCAGAAAGAGCAGATATCATAAACAAATACGTCATGTAGTCTCTTTTGATTTGTCGTGCTTGGATTCGGTTGGTTTCAGACCTCGAGAGGCATACTCGATAACGACAATTGGGTATTGTTCTTAGATTGCTTGAGCTTTAGCCAATAATTCAGGTCATCAATTCATGAAGGTAAGGTAGCAAATTCGTTACCAGTATCGAGCTTGCACTTGGGGTTAGCAATCGGAAGAGGGCCACAGTCTTCTACGAGCTCGAGGAGTCGAGGCGGCTGGTCTTCGCTGACGACGCACATGCTACGGCCGCAGAACGGTGACAGTTCCCAGGTTTTGCCGGGCTCAACGGTGGCGCAGCGGGTCGAAGCGAAACACATGCCGGGGAAATCTGAAGACAAATGAAAATGACTTGAGTATTCGAATTATATTAACATGTTTTACACTTAAAGGTAATCGACATAACAAGCTAAACTTAATTCTAAGTCCAGAATGAAAGAATGAGGTCACAGCCTCAATAATATACAGCTTTAGTTAATAACTAAAAATATTAAATTCTTACGTATGGCACACGTATTCTGGACATAAAACTCGATGTATTTATCTCTGATTTCTAATTGTTTGACATTTTTGGCAAAACACAAAGAGTCAACACATTTTGCTTACACTTTAAGGTTAAATTACTTTTGATAATTTCATTTCGTTGTCTTCAAATAGTTCAAATAATTGCTACAAATAAAGAGAAATGTACTAAAATATTAGTGTACTTATTATTGTTTGATATTAGTCACTAAATGTGGTACCTTATATCTCTATAGAATAAATTAAATTTTGGTAACAATGAAGATAATGATTAGATTTATATTATACTAGCAGGCCCGGCGGACGTTGTCCTGCACTGATAATAAAAAATATATACTTATGTACATGAAATGCTTAAGGCGGTTTGACTTTTTTCCGATTCTTTCAACATTTATCATTATATTTCAACCAATTTACCAAAAAAACATTAACAAATTGTATATTGAAACCTTCCCCAGTGAATTATTTATCTGTTAGTGAAGACTGCATTACAACCCGTTCAATAGTTTTTGAGCTTATCGCGAACATGCAGTCAGATAGACAGACGCGGCGGACGACTTTGTTTTATAATATGTATTGATATGTATGAGAACCGTATCGCTATAGGCCTATGACCATTCGATGTGGAATTTTTCGGAGATCATTCTAGGCCACTTATTATTTTAGACTCGATTGACACACCACCGTTCTTTAAATGCCCAACGAAACGAGCGGGTATCAAGTAGTTATAATATTTTACATTATCTAGATGACATTTCTGTCGCCAAGCACCTGTTGATGTGTTCCGGCAGCTGTACTTGAGAGCCAGTCTCCCTCTAGGTTTAGCGTGACTATCATCTTAGACCGCATCATCATTTAACATCAGATGAGATTGTGGTCAAAGGCTAACCTATAAAGTATATAAAAAACAAACATTGACCATGATATCACTTGAAAAAATATATTACGATATGGCCCAAAAATCAACATAATAAACCTAGAAGAAGAATCGTTTTCAAGTATAGCTACTTGGACACACAATAAATTGGTGATAGATTTTCATCTTGAAGTCGGTAGATAATGGGACGAGTATTAAAAATAGTTCTACCAACAAATTATTGCTTTATAGCGATGTTTTCCATCAACTAAAACTTCGGTTCAATGCAATACTCGAATCCATATCGTTCATCAGCTCGATCGTTACTGTAAATGTTTTGCGAATTGATGCCAGATACTCCTTGCGACCATGATTACTGTGAGATCACACATGACTCATTTACTTGTTATTATCGAGTTTCTTACAGGATTATTAGGTAAACGTGAATTAGGATGTGTGTAGGAGTATATAGTTTTGCTAAATTTGGATGAAACTTGAGACTTAGCTTGAAAACGCTATATATACCCGTCTATGGAACAACATTCGTCTGGCTTTAAACACATCCATCCATATGCCACTCTTACTATAGACGAGTTAAAGGATTCGTTTTATTTTTAAACTAGCGGCCCGTTCCGGCTTCGCACGGGTATAAAATATATAGCCTATGTCATTCACTGAAAAAATTATTAAAATCGATCCAGTAGTTTGGATTTATTCATTACTGCCCGTGGCCAGCACGCGTTAAATTTGGAGTAACCTCAAAAATAACAGTATTTCTCCACTATTTAATTTATGTTATTATACATATAAACCTTCCTCTACAATCACTCTATCTATTAAAAAAAAACCGCATCAAAATCAGTTGCGCAGTTTTAAAGATTTAAGCATACATAGGGATATAGGGACAGAGAAAGCGACTTTGTTTTATACTATGTAGTGATAATAAGAAATAACACTAAATCAGTCGGGATATTGGAAACTTTAAATGAGAGAGTAGCTTTTTTATCTTTCTTAGGACTACATCTTTAAAATGATCTCTATTCAATTTAACACGGAGGGAATAATCGATCTAGAACAGTATATAGACTACTTTTCGTCTTGAGTATAATCACCGAAAAGCATGTAAGAAGTTCTGAAGAAAAGTATTTAATGTATAAAACTGCTTTGTCTTGTTTTATATTTATTGCATTGAAAACTTTTTTGGTTTTAAACCAGTTCTTTTTCATTACTGGCAACCCAGTCCTCTTCAAATGCTGTTACTGCCATTTTCACGTATTAAATTAGTCCTTCAGCTGTATTAGATTTTCTACTTATGAAAATATATATCAGGCTTTTAATAATGACTAATCGTGTTTGCTATTTCTGGAGTAAGTGTTTTGTGATAATTTCAAAGTTCTAACAAGATGGCAGGCTCCCTTGTCAGAATGTTTCAGGGAATTTTTGTGGCATATAAGACTTTATACTTTTACGGTGCTATTTCCTATCCACTTGTGCACAATAACCGAACTATATTACGTTAAAACGTCACCAAATTTACAAAATATAGAGTTATATAATAACATAAGATTATGAATATAATGTAAAATCCACTACATGACCTACTAAGATCTCGGCAAAAATTCCTTGTTCAAACCTGTGACGTCCTTAGACATTATTTAAAGTTCAAGCTGGTAATTCAAAACTATTCTTCCAATCCTTTCTCCATGTTTGTGATAGTCATAACCTATTAACCCCTGGACTGTCCAAAATCATAAAGGTTTAAGTCCCATACAAAACTAATGTAGATCTCATGAGGCACAGGTCAACAGACTATTGGCTACATAAACTTAAAAAAAACACCTGATTTACTACAAAACTTTGAAAAATAACAAATTATATGTTGTAAAATTACATTTTTACGTAAATGTATTTTAAAGTTATTTTTCCATTTGTACGAACTTTTTTTACTTTACTATGAATTTACAATGTACGATGTCGAGAAATTAAAAATATAATCCGCCATTTTGAAATTTGATTCTTAAAAAATCAGCCGAGGTGTTCATGTTGTTTTCATAAGCAACTCATTAAAAAGTAATGTTTATTAAATCTTTTTGTTAATACCAAGATCGAGCCGCGACGATTTTATACGTTGTGCAACTTATACAGATGTTTCTGGTACAATGGAGCAGCGAATTATGCAGCCGGCCTGCATAAAGCCCCGCCTTAGTGAAAGTAGTCTAGACTTAATGTAGGCCATAGGTAGGCGCAAAGGCAGATCGAATGTATTACGCAAGTGTATATATACTGTATGTAATACCTACTTAATCCGCTTTAATAAAAACTGTATTCAGAAAAATAAGTGAGTGTGTGTTTATGACCGTACGATAGAAGTGAAGACATAAATAGTAGATTAATATTGAAATATAAATAATATATACATTTGAAATACTACACTGATTATCATTTTAATATTCTATATAAAAAAAAAAATTGTCTTATGTATGTAAACGCATCAGTTCAGAACGGCAAATAGATGTGTTTGGCTAATTTTTGTTTTATTCTATGTGTAAGTCAGAACAAAGTTTGTAGGAAAAAAAATCGCTTAAAAAATCTCCATAAAAATATGAAAGAGTGCCTTAGATAGAAGATAATACCGAAATAAATATTTTGACAGGATTAACAGGCTGACGTTCAGCTGCCATTTTATTTCTTTACATGGTCGTAGTGTAAAGGGAAAATTTGAACACATTTTTATTATTGCATCAGCGTAAAGTCAGGGCGGGTAGCTAGTACATAATTATTGCAATGATGCAGTCTTTTTTTGACTGTAAACGTGGTTAATGACAACGTGACCCGAGTATGTAGCATTCATTACGTCATCGAACAGAGCGAGCTTGGTATTGAATACAACCGAGTAGACCCGATTCAGCGTTACTGAGCCGAACGTGACGGTTTCCCATTTTCACCAACAAAATTATTGTGAGTAATTGGAACTATGACATATATTGTAACTGTTATACCCGGTTAGAACGCAGACATCATACATATGGTGGAATGCCGGTCACCATGGTACTCTTCTTGCTGGAATATTATAATAAGTTTATTATATAATAAATATCACACTCGTTTTTTTTAATCAGCACCTTTTTAACCATATTTATCTCTTAGATTAAATATATATAGAGCTATGATAGCTCAAAGGTTATAGAATGTTCGGACAGCGCATCAATAATCAATAACATTTCACTGAAAGAATAGCATAGCGGTCGCGCTTTTATTAAGCCCACATAGCTAGCTACCAAATTCAGGTTGAAAATCTGTCGCCAAACACCCTAGGGGTATTCCAACAGTTGCATTTGAGAGCCGATCCTCATCTAGTTTAGCGCGTTTATCTCCTTAAACTACATTATCATTGGCTGAACATAGGTGAACGTGTTGGCATAGGAATATAATCATTCGATGTTGAACATTTCATAGATGTTCCTAGACTACTTATCTTCTGTATTCGATTCACCCCTTGCCATTTTTCAATGTCCAACGAAGCGAGCAGGAATTAGCTAGTGCCCTAAATAAATATGTACGTAATTAAGTACACGGATGGCCACTTTCCAACGCAATACTTTTACGGGTCGTGGACTCTCGACGGATCATTACAAAGCCATGATTGGAGGCCGATGGCGCAACGCTTGCACGGATATGTCACCATCGGCTATATGGTGATTAGTTTGCGACATCTAATAGCCGGACACGTGCGAAGTGGGACATGATCGAAAGAGAATTTCTTTGTCGCAGCGGGAACATATAACTGGACATAACGAACTGAAATGTGTGCGTGTAGATTTTTGGAAGGGAACATAGAAAGCTCGGATATGACCACAATCTCACTTGATGTTAAAATAAACACAATAGACCTAGAGTCTTTCTCACTTTAATTATGTATTCAAGCTGCACTTGATTTTGGAACGATTGCAGAAAAGAGGTGCGGACCAAAAGACTGCAGGAAAAATAAATCACTACATAGTATAAAACAAAGTGGCTTTCTGTGTCCCTATATCCCTATGTATGCTTAAATCTTTAAAGCTACGCAACGGATTTTGATGCGGTTTTTTTTTAATACATAGAGTGATGTAAGAGGAAGGAACAATACATCTTTCCTGGATTAAAGCACGGAAGAAGGAAACCTATAAATTTTTATATACCCCTGACAAAATGTATGCAAAATTTCATTAAGGTATTATGTTCGTTGTTCTCAAATAGGTTCTGTAGCTGAAGTTGTGATAATACTCAGATGGCACGATTTATTTTATTTGATACTTATTTTGAGCAATTTAACCAATATTATTATAAATTATAACGCTAATGAACGGGAAAATAGAAAGCTGAAAGTAAATTAGAAGGCTGTTTGTTACTTCTTCACAAAAAAAGTACTTTTACAGCAATATAAGTTTATATATCACAGAAAATCTAGAAAATATAGATTTTATTTTAAATATTGAGTAAGTTAAAAAAACATGGCATGTCGTAAAGACACGCGAAGTAAGTGAAACTTTTGTATTACAGGGAAGTATTTTAAATGAACGAAATAATATAATAATAATAAATGAAGGGCAATAGCGATATATCAAATTGATGTTCAGTTGTTTTGTTGCCTTTCTATTTCATGTCATGGTCGTAAAGGCCGTAAAGGGTATATTTTGTCACATTTTCTTTGTCAGTACACACGTACAGACACTTAATTAAATGGGAAAAGTCAAGGCCGAAACATATACTATATGAATTATATAATAAATGTCACGGATAAAAAAAAAACCCCAGTTCCAAGTATGGACCGAGACAATAATTCAATTCAGATCATTTCCCGGTGTCCTTATCGAAATGGCTTTCGATTATTAAAAAAAAAAACAAAATACGACTTACTGACTCATATGTACAGTACAATAGAATTTTAAGTGCCCGCTAAGTGAACGTAACTAGAGTTCGAGTATCCTTGGTGCATTCTAGAAACTGGCACGTGGCCAGTGAACCAACACATAGAAGGATAAATACACCGCACCGTGCATTTGTCAATTGCGGGGACATTAAAATTTTTATGTATAAAAACTAGCTTTTAGCTATTTTTTAGCTTTTAGCAGTGAAGTATATGTCGTGAAATGCCACCAATATTACAAAATACAGAGTCAAATAACACAAGAATATAAATAAGATTTAAAAAAAACCCCATTACACGGTAGATTAAGATCCCGCCAAAACTCATTATTTAAATTTATATCGATTTGATAGTTTGTACCATGTTTGATGAAATAGATTAATATATTATATCAATCGAACAATACACATATTTTTCAATTGTTTACTAACTGAATATCTAAATAAACTAAAATGTATTTAGAATTTCAATTAAGAGTTTTAATCGAAATGGTAAATAAAAATTAACATTTATAATTTTCTTTAATTGCAATTAATAGAAGTAAGAAAGATGACAATTAAAAGCAATTATATAAAAAAATAACTCCTATGACATGATAATTATATTTTTATTTCATATTCTAAATTCACATTGTAACGTTTTTAGCTAACATTGGTTGCTGATTTGGACCTCATTATTTTTAAAGTGATTTTTTGGTTACTCAAGGACTATAAAATCAAGGAAATACTTTTGTGTCTTGGTTTTTTAATAATATTTTTTTAGTTATACCATTGTAATTTTTTTACTTATTCCAAGTTGACATTGTTAGATTTTTTTAGTACTATTTAGCCCCTAGAGTAGTATTCCTATTTACTCTGGAAATCTTTTATCTTTTAGTAAAAATCACAACAAAATGAGTCCAATCATTTCACAACTTAACCCGAACAAATAATCGACATTTCAATTTTATATATATGTACATATCAACTACTAATTATGTTAATATTTAGTTATAAAATAGCATAGAACCAATAATATAGTAACGATGACGTAACTATTCAGGTTTTATATGATATAGATTATACCTACATGATCTGATCGACAGACTAAAATTTTATTCAAAACTGGAACACGCGAATGTCAGATTTGGCATTTTAAATCATTCTATTAGTGTAAGTTATATTATGTTGCACGATAAAAATATGTTAAAATATAGTTTCAACTTCCATTTGTTCTATAGTTTAAAACATTTTAGCACATTAAAGTTTCCTGATATATAGATTTTTAATGTATGCAAATTACATAAAAATGAAATAACATGTAAATTGTAATGCAAATTAGATTAGCCTCATCTTATTTGTAAAACAAATAACGAAAGAATATTTTATTTAAAAAAGCACACACAAGTCCAACTATTATGGTCCTGCAAGAGTTCAAAAAATAAAGTTTAATGACAACAAAATAATTAACGTGTATATAAAACGAAAAGTTACAAGAAGAACAAACCTTTTTGATACAAACCAGACGTCAAAATGCTTATTCGCAATTACACAATCGAAAGTGAAACGAAAAATGGACCGCGGTGATGTCATAATTCTCACGTTCTAGATTTGAATTTCAAATAACGTATTACAAGGTTTCGAGTTTTGGCTCAAATCCATAATTCGATGCGGAACGTGATCCGTATGTAATGACCCGAGATCTGTATCAAAGTGTCATTATAGGTTGGGGGCATAGTACGTTTCGAAATACCGGTTTTTTTTTACTAACCGTAATTAAAACCGAAATATATATTAACTGCAACCCTTATAGATAATATTATAAATTCAATCTGATACTGTTTGTTTTATACATTATCATGCCCTAACTACACAGCTGATCGTCATGAGATATTGTATACTTCTTTGTTCAGGGGTAGAGAGGACATACGATACTGTTAATTCTAAAAAAAAGTACTGTTCTCGAATGATCGATCAAATTTACATTAAAACGAGCGAAATTGCGAGCAAAAGCTACTCATAAATAATGCCATAATAGACCACTGTTTTATTTGTCAATTTATAATATTGACATTTATGTGAGACAATTTAAATCAGCTTATGTCTTCCGAGTTTCATTTTTTTTTAATAATTAATTTAGAAATTAAAAAAAGAACAGAGTTAACAATGTTTCGAGTTTTCACTTCTGTCGGCGGTTCTTATGACTGCCTCAACATTTTTGTTATCCTTATAATCACGTGATTATTCTCAAAGTAAAACTACAACTATGTAGGTCACTATAGTCTTTTGTACAAATGAAGATATAGAGGCTTATCTCTAAAAATAACCTTGTATGCAGTGGGCATAAGTGTAGGGTGGCAATGTTGGCAAATTAACACGGGGCTCCCTGGAACTTTCAGAACCTCCGATTTAAGGAACTCTCTGTGGGGCAAGACAGACTTCATAACTTGGTTATTCTGTTTATTGTCTTTTCTGTTTATTATGAGGATTAAATTGTAATTTTTTTATAAGTGTGTAATACATATGCCAATGAAATTTAAATGTATTAGATATTTAAATAATATGTGCATAATATTAGTACCTAATACTGTTTGGGTAAGTGCTTCAGTGATTTAGTAAAATAAAATTACAAAATGACGATTTATACTGGAGTCCCTTCCAATGAATCTATCACGGCCTCAAAAAGTATACGCCTGTGCTTGTATGTGTTAGCCTCAAAATGTATTCGTGAATGGTTATACAATTCATGTCATTACCGACCAGTTGGTCTAAAAATAAATTTATGAAAAGGTGTCACAAAAAAAAACAACAGGAAGTTAACGAGGTGTGCAATGACTCACTAGTCCGTCGTTATAAAATGTCAAGCAAATGAGAGAAATAACTAGACCACCTTCACTTGCTCTGAAATGTCAACTAGCGATATAGAAATGTGTAATACAAGTATTGAATAAGGTAATCGTAATTTAAAACTTAGTTTTTCGGTATTATTTACCGGTTTACCGATTCTAGAAATATACCTACCATCGAAAACAGAAGGTAATAAATTATATTAGTTTTCTTTTTCCAGTTAAAAG
Organism: Antheraea assamensis; assembly: GCA_035772565.1. Lineage (NCBI taxonomy): Eukaryota > Metazoa > Arthropoda > Insecta > Lepidoptera > Saturniidae > Antheraea > Antheraea assamensis. Next base: position 2,980,189 of record JAQQSE010000107.1, read on the forward strand.
CTACACATACAAATAAAATTAATATGTCTTTTGTATATCCACATTAATCGGCGAAATGGCTGAACCAACTTTGAAGAGATTTGTACTAACATGTATATGCTTTTTATAACCATAAGGAATAATAGCAATGACATAATTGCCTTAAATAAATGCAATATGCAACAAAAATAAAATACTTCATATTATCATGTGAACGAAGTCGCGAGTAACTGTTAGTATAGAATACAATTTTGATTATAGATAATAAGGATATACAAAGAGGAGAGGCAGTTCCAGGTAACAATTCCCATAATTATCCATCTTGTATCAAACTTTTGAGATTAAAAACCGGCGTAAATGCTCCTTGGATTTATAATTACCGGTAATTCGGTAATGTGTTTTTAAAAAGGAACAAAACCAGAACATATAATCTATGATAAACCGGTATAGCCCCACATAAATTCAGATATCTCTTTTTTTTTAAGAAATATCCGTTGTTGGCCTGACGAGGCTTCACAACTTCATCAGGCTTTTCATGCGGGCGCTTAAAAGAATTCAGTTATCCAAAATAATATTTAGACATCATAGAGTTCTAAAATTCTATTGTACTACATACGAGTGAGTAAGTTGTATTTTGTTTTTTTTTTTTAATAATCGAAAGCCCTTTCGATAAGGACACCGGGAAATGATCTGAATTGAATTGTCTCTGTCCATACTTGGAACTGGGTTTTTTTTTATCCGTGACATTTATTATATAATTACAATACAAGTAAATAAAAATAGGAGTACATAAATATTCGCTTTATGATACGATGATGGCATAGTTGATAACGTGTTCGAACACCGTGTCGATAGGACGTAGGATGGAATCTTTGCAATTGTATCTGAGTTTTCGGTGATGAAAAACGTCGTGATGAAATCATAGCATGGTTTTTTCTAAGTCCGACTGGCTCTAGCTATCACTCTCGGGTTGAAAATCTATTCGCAAGCCTGTTAGTGTGTTCCGGCAGCTGCGCTTGAGAACCAGTTCCATTTAGGTTTAGCGTGTTTATTATCTTAGACCACGTTGTCATTTAACATGAGATGAGATTGTTGACAATCGCTAAAATCTATGAAGTATTAAAAATAATAATATGCAAAAATCTGTTTGTACAATTTGTTTGTAGATTTTGCTAAATGTGTTAAATATGCTATGAGGCATTTTTTTTTATTTTGTGTAATTTATTTATTCTACATAGATATATATTTTTAAACTCAGAAAAATTATTCGATTGTAACACGACGACTTTACAGAATTACGTAAACGGTTATGAACGAGTGACCTTCAAGTCTGAACCGTCCTCCCCGAACTTATAGGTGAGCTGTCGTCCTTTCACCGCGGAACAAACGGTCCACCGGCCTTTCACTTCGCTTAACCAATCCGTTCAGTCGTTGAACTTTCACGACAGTATCGATCGAGTCGTTCGTAATAGATATAAATCGTGATTGGGGATGATATTATAAATATTCTAAAACTTGACGCTTCTTTCGAACGTTCGAGATTTAGAGACGCGACGGGATTTCCCCTCGTAGAGACGTCACATGCACTACGCGTATGTTCATAGATAACTTGAAGACGAGTTCCAAATTCAAACGAACAGTACAAAGAATGATAAGCAGGTACTTTATTGTGGAAAATATATTTTTTTATTATGTATTTTGTGCACGGCTGAATGACGGCCATAGATCCAAAACTGTACTAAGGCATACCGAGTTATTGCGAATGCTCTTGTGATACGAATTATTTTGTGATGGTCATTGGGAGTCGTAGAGTCTGTGGAAGATTCAATACCGAAAATTCCCATCAGTTTTCCTATTAATTGTCTCAAAGAAACAGTATTCGTGTTGTCATGTTTTGCTTCGGAAGTCCTCAGAAGTAATAGCATATCGTAAATGCTCTCAGTACTGCCAGACCATTGAAATTAGTTATCAATAGCTAAAGACTGCAATGACATTTTAACATCAGATGAAATGCCTATTTCCTTCTATAATACAGCTCATAAAACAAAATCAAATAGACATGATTCAATTTAGTCCCTTTGTAAATGAGAAAGATCGTGACCAGCTTCGAATCAGTTCTTTTGTATTACAAATAAAAAAAAATCTAAAAGGTATTTTTTCCTTATCACTGACGAATCGACGGTTTTATTGAAGTCTCTACTCATCATACTTCACACTCCTTACGTCTATAAACTAAAATATTAGTACACCATTTGACAAAAAAAACAAATGAAGTACGGTCTAATTCTGACCATTAAACGACCACTAGTTTCCAAGACTTGGCAGTAAAGACCAGACGGATGCTATATCCTTGTACAGAATATACCCTACCAGTTATACGAAAACCAATCGTTATTGAAGACCTTATAAAGGGTTAAAAAATACTACCTGTTGTAAAAATTTCCTCAAAACAAATAATTATAATCTTGTATTTTATCTTAAGGTCAGAACTTTATGAGGGTTGTTTGCCTTCTTTATTGACCTTATAAATTGGAGTTATTGGTTTATGTTTAAATGACGGATAAACATAAGTTATTTATTTACTTTAATTATTGCTGGTCTCGTATAATCGTTATGTTCGGTTTTAATATTACAACTAAAGTATTTGACCATATTCTCATCTCGACTCGCTTGACTAGCTCTCAAGTGTAGCTCCAAAAATACACTTATACCATAAGTGTTTACAGAAATATAGAGACTTTTTCAGGCTAATGCATACGCTACAAAGCATAAAGCTTTATAATACAAACTAAGAAGTAGGTAAAGAGTATTGACATACGTAAAATCTTTATATGGGACAATTAGTATTGAAAAATATTCTCTCACATTTGAACCATGAAATTTATAAAATGAGGAAAATAGTAAGCCAGACGAGTTTAAAAAAAAAAACACAATGCTATGATGCACGCTGCTTCCCTTTAAGAAAAGCTGATGCTCAATTATAGGGCTGGAACATACACTGAATGTACTGAATTTTTTAATACGCTACAACTACGAACACAGAGAAGTTTTCCTTTTGGAAGTAAATCAGTGAAAACTTTATAAATAACTGCATCACTTCAGAACGGCTGCATTTATTTCCATATTTTGTTTTTTGTATTTGTAATTGTCAGGACAAGGGGTTTTGTACGAAAAAAATAATATTTGGGATAATTGTGGTTGTGAATAGTGAAAAATTTGGGCTAAAATTTTTTCATACAAAATTGAAGAGAAGTGAGTGAAAACAGTAAGAAAGCCTTCAAAATTATTGACAGACTGACGTTTAGATTTTCAGTTGCCATTTTGATATGAGATGTCTATTAGCCGAACGTAAAATTGATTGCTGGCGTGGCGACGCGTCGCCACATATACAGTGACTCGTGCTGTGGCGACGCATCGCCACATACACAGTCTATTTGTAGTGGAGTGCATGGTGTGGCGACAAGAATTGAGTTGTCACAATTGGAAAAAAAAATTGAATTCAATGAAAAGAAATTATGTATTATGTACAGTGTTTTTATTTTATTACATGTAGTACTGTAAAGAGAAGATGTGGCTCATTTCCTTCGTTAGTAAGCCCGAGCAAAGCCAGCACTGGCAGCTAGTTAAGTATAATTTAAAAAAAAAATATTTCAGAACCTTTGACATATCACGTATTCGTAGTCTGTGAAACGATCTAAATTAAACTGGTTCTAGTCTTGACAACATTTTATCAAGTCCACAGCTCGAATTATATTACATTGGGGTCAGTTACAAAGATATATCAAAAAGTATTTTTATACCTTATACAGAGAACAGGTAAAAAATCGGTGGTATTTATTGCGAAGTCATAAAAACGTATTTTTCAAATAAATATGTCATCATTCTTTAAATATTATGGTGGAACAAGAACATTAAAGTAATTTGGAATTTTATTTACATTTTAAATCGTGGTCGTCGAGTGGGTTTGACCGGTGGAATGTCAATTTAATGTTCACAGTTTCGAACCCCGATAGGTGAGTACCGACGAATATTTTAGAATTCACGATTGCTAATTTAAATTGGTAAACAACATCGGCTGACGGTGAAGAAAAACATAGCGATGAAACCGAGGAGAAATGTTCTTGTAGTGTCACCGAATGTGAGGAAAATTAGTACTATGGATTCCTCTGAGTTAGAAATCGCTTATATAGTGTGACAGAACTTGTTGACATACACAGCAAATATACGGTGAAAACGTATCTAGCATTAATTTCAGATTGTCTGCAATTGGGATACGATTTTAGGGAACTTCCTCTCTTATTCATAGAGGGCATAGGATGTTGCAAGAGTATGCTCCAGAGTAAGACGAGTTATTGATTACTACTTATATACTTAATTAAGAAGAAAACCGGTATCCGAATAACCGGTAAGTCGATAACCGGTAAATGTAATAACCGCTTTAAACTGATGCGCCTTTGTGCTTTCATAATCGCCTTGTAAAAGCAAGTTTTTTTCTTTCCGATGACCTCATTGTATGTCCCAGATGATGATATGAAGTGACGAAGGGATTTATTTTAAAAATGTTACTAACTACCTACCCCGACTTTGCTTTGGGGGTACTAATAAAATGAGACCAACTCTACCCGTTACAGTACAACAATGTTGTGAACTAAAATGGTAACAGAACATGTTTAGTCCTGGGCTAGGTTAACTATGTTATTATCTTAGACTACATCCTCGTTTAACATCAGGTACCCATTATTATGGCCGAATCATGACCGCTGGATAACTGCTAGTATAAATGTAAAGAAAATATATTTCTTTAATACTTTCGTCATACTGGTTATAAACTATTTAATAAATAATTTATGAGTGAAGAAAAGTAATATATGTCACGTCAAAGCACGTAAAAGAAATACCATGGAAAGTAAAAAATATTGAATTATAAACTTGTAAAATATGTCGTTTCTTTGTTTACAGGTAGGTTTTTTGTTAAATTGTATAATATAGCATATAGATTTATATAATGTAAGATATTATAAATAAATACTCTTTGTTTACAGAGCAACACATCCAAGTTTATTTAATTTATTATTATCTTTTATTAATCTTATATAAATAAAAAAAAACAATCAGCTACAAATCATACATTCGTTAAAATTGAAAGTTGAACAGTTTAATGTCATATTTATGAGCGAAAAATCGAATATAACGAACGACTCAACGGACAATTACGTACTTGCGGTGAAAGTCAATTATTACGCGGAAGTGTAACGAAACGTCAACACAACTGAACCTTTACGTTTCGTCGAACACTACTATACTATAATAACAATATATCATAAAACTAAAGGTTAAAGCCCTCCCGAGGTAGGCAGATATATTTACCGAAAACATAGAATTTATCTTTACATATAAAATAAAATTGACATGCTTTTTTGTAATGTCAAAATAACAAAGTTTTATTAAATTTTTTTTTTTCGAACTGACTACACTGTTTACCTGGCAAGGCCTCTACAGTTTCACCAGACTAGATTAAATAAATACGAGAGTATATACGATAGTCATAGGTTTTTGTCGGTCTGTTTGTTCCCGGTTATTTCCGAAACGGTTGGACCGATTTCGACGGGAACTTCACTGGTTGATAACTGATGTTACAAAAAGTAACTTAGGCTACTTTTTTTAAAATAAAATGATTCTGCGGAAATATAATAAAGCAAAGAAACAGTGTCCGGGTAACTAGTGCTCGCGACCCTCATTGACAAGACATTTTTTGCTAAAGTCTCCGAGTAAATAATAAAACTCTTGGTCATTCCTAAATCGATTATCCCTTGAACATTTCACATAACGTTTATTCTAGTTATTTCCATGACTTCATCCGCATATTTATCGGTACATCCAGGACGAAGTTCTATATGAAAATTCATTATGATAGATTCACTTAGTCACGTTCTCTTTTATATTATGTAATAGTATAGATTATCGTTCAGTGCTTATATTAAACTAACACCTGGCCTCGACTTTGTCCTCGTTAAATCATCATATAAAACTTAATAACAATAAAATACACACTAGTGTCATCTAGTGGCTAGTTATGGCGAAAGCTATCAAACTCCGCAATCTACAAAAATAATTATGAAAACCCTTGATCTGAGAAACGAAACCTTTATCTTAGATAACAGCGCTACCTACCGGATTTAACTATAGCTAAGAACTATCCAGATAACTTTACAGGTACAAAGAAGATCATCAAAAATTATAAAATAGCTTATAAGGGTAAACAAATACGAACACATACGAATATGGCAATTTTATAAAACAAAAATATTTAAAAAAGTTCAACAACAAGCAATTTTAAATTAGGTACTTGAATATTTTTAGAGTCTCCTCAGAATATGACTAATTATTTGTTACTCGGTGATCGCTTTATATGATCAATCCCAATAGAATACAAAATTAAAATAAAGTTGAAAAAATAAATACAATAAACACTTTATGGGTCTTCGACCGTATCTCTTTCGGACTCTTTGTTGGCCGCTGTTGATAACTTTAAAATAAGAATTAATTGCAATGATCCTTTTTATTACACCTATATAATTTAAAATATTAAAGATAGCAGATTAAAACATCAACAAACAAAAACATATTTAGCCTTTTTGGTCTCATTCGGAGCCGCTACGCATCAACGAACGCAAAATTCGTTAAATAACCACCAGTTGGTGCCAGTTCGAGTGTTGTTTCTTTTTTTTTTTTAATTCTTGTTGCATTTTAAAAGCCAGTTACGAAATACACGCGATCCATATGACGGCTATTGCACCCGTTTTTTTTTTATTGTTACTCATTACTAAACTGATCAAAACTTGGAAACGGTTTTCGCACGCAAACTGATTTACTTTTTTTAATTGCATAATCTGCACAAACTCTTTATTGACTACCAAAAAGGTTTTATATTAATTTTTTTATATAAGTTTACTCGGCTAATAAACAAGATAATAATTATTAATAACACAAAACAAATATGTTCAAAAATTTAATTTTGTTTCATATTTCTGTCATAAAACAAAAAAGTTGTGTAGGTAAGCATAATTAAAAAAAAATGTAATGTGCTAATATAATTTGGAAATAATTGGCCATAACAATATTACGGAAATGATATGTCTACAGCTTACGAGATATTTAAACTTTTTTTTTATTAATATGGTCATATGATTAACGCACTCTTAATATAAATACTGACCTCTCAAGACATCGGCGGGAATGAGCCGTCTGAAAGTTTTCGGCTTTACGTCTTCCTTCTCTTCGGCGGCAAAGGCCAGGGCAAAAACGGCGAAAGCGATCAGATACTTCATTTTGTTATTTAAAAAAATAATAATAATAATGGGAATATCAAAAAATCCGCGCACTTTTTTTTTGGCAGCTCCGCGTTGTTCGCGCCACGCGACTGAGTTGCACGTTCGTTATTCCCGCCGTTTTATTACAACCGAAAGGCGGGGAGTGAACGTTCAAGATGGCCGATCCGAGGGGAATATTTTTTTTTCATATGTACACACATATTATAAAAATGTTGTACCGATGTCTCAGGGTTGGCTTTGTTACGAAATAATGTATTATTATAAGTTAAAGCTTAAGTAATATATATTTTTTTATCTTACACTTTTATTATGTGAACGTGGCTACATCTGTTTCATAGCGCTTTATGAGAGTACTCTTTAATAGTATCCTGCGTTCTTATAATCTATGATACAGATTTCTTTGTTTCAAATTTAATTGTTTTCATACAGATTTGAATACGAGACGTCGTTTTACTTGACATTGTAAAGGACAAACAGACAATGGTTAATTTACGGTGTAATTGCAACGATGCACTGATTTGCTTTGAAAATAGTGGCTTAGTTATATCTTCCAACATCTAAGTTTCTTAGTAATGATATACTAGGTTATGCCTGCGGATCCGTTCGCAGTGCAGTTGAGATGTTTTTATTAACGTTCGCATTTTGTCTCAAAATATTTATTGCAGGGCTTTTTGTAAGAAATATTTTTTGTTGAAGGACTTAAATGACTAAGATAATTAATGATGTTCCTCATCTCTTACCTTTATCCCACGTAAATAAACATGTCTTCCTTCTTCCTTTACCACTCTCCCCATTCAGGTATCATCTCAGTATTCACACCTTTTATATACATATCAGTTTTCCAACAATCCAACCATAACTTTATGGGTCTTCCTCTATTCCTATAGCCGTGTCCACGTTCATACTCAAAAATTTTCTAGTTACTTCCATCTCTCCTTATGACATGCCTGTACCATACTAACCTATTACTCCTCAACTTCCCTGTCACTGGTGTTATAATCAAACTTCGATATATTTATTTATATCTTCGATTCGAATAAAAACAAAAATCAATTGGCGAACGTATATCTATAAGCGCATCACTTCAGAACGGTTGAACCTATTTCGATAATCCTTTTCATAGTGAAACTTTTTTATACATCCCCTCAATTTTTTTCCTCCATTTATCGTATGTCGCGTTACAGCCGGCCGCCGAGTAGGGGTAAAGTGGAAGGTGCATGGCATAGCAGCCAAGGACAATATGGCGATGGCACCCATGTCTAGATTGAAAATGATTTAAATATATATTGTGCTCAGTTTTTAAACTTCTACAATCCGAAAAAAAGTTGCACTTGCATCGTGGTTTCATAAAACGACACATTTTTTTTTTAAATTGTGTTCGTATCTAATTATCAAGACAAGGTTTGTATGAAAGAAAATCTTTGAGAAGCTGTACGGGAAAGAGAAAAAATTGGGTTAATAACTCTCCATATAAAAAAGTGAATGAGACAGAAAGTAATAAAAAAATGGTCTACAATATTTTAGTTTAGCGGCCTGTATTACCTCACCAGTGTGTTACATTTAAGTCGCGATAGGCACTATTGTAGAGCGCTCAATCTTGGGTAATTCTTGAGTTCGAACAATATGATAGCACAAAGTGCCGCCGAGTTAAAAAAATTACAATAAAACTTTCCATGTATTTTATATGAGAAATCTTCTCACGCACTGAGTGAGTACTTAGAGTTAATATTATGGGCTCAAATTTTCAGACATTTTTTTTTAAATATTTCCAAGAAAATTTACCTTAGTGACACCCTACTATACACGTATTATACATAATGTATCTATGAAGAAATTTTCTTAACCGTAGTGACAATCATATCAAAATCTGTTGTGTGGTTCAAAAGAAACAAGGTACGTAACACACAGACAGACATGAAAAGGGACTCTTATAATATACGAGTTCCAGTACTCACCAATCTATCTGCGGTCTTTCAATATAGCTGTAAGATCGAGCTTGCGCATAATACTGTGAAGATTATAATACAAAACAAAGTTAAAATATTACTATAGGAATCCAAAAATTGGAATTCATTCACCCTTAAGTTGTACGTACGTATAATGCATATAATATAATGGTGTATTTATACCCAAATTTGTGTTCAACGCAACTATCTGCACTAGCAAGAGTCAAGTACCAAATTTGCCAAATAAGGTCTTGCCGATACTTATAATGTTTAACAAGATGGTGGTTTTAATTGTGAGAACTTTCCATGGAGTTTTGGTGCATATAAGAATGAAGCTCTGGTATTATTTGCCATCCACCCTCCCCTTGTGCATAATAACTTAACTAATTACGTAAAACACCACCAATATTACAAAATATAGCGTCTATAATAAAAAAAGATAGAATAAAATATAAAACCACTACCTGACAGGGACTAAGATCCCGCCAAAAACTCATAATGTGTATTTATACACAAATTTGTGTTCAACGCAACTATCTTCAGAGCGGTCAAAAAGTTTGGCGCGCGCCCTGTACAGTCATGTGAACAACTACAATCATTCTCACAACGTTATTCCGACTGCTATTATTATTATTATAGCGTGGAATTGATTCTTTTGTATGAAATATCCGTGACTATACGTAAATATTATACAAGTTGACATTCACTCCTGAGACGTTCTACTAAGGTTTAGATATAGTTTTTATATTTATAAAGTTGGATTAATTGTATGAAAATTAATCTACCATAGTATAACGACAAGGTTAGTAGTGTTCAATATGCTATAGTGATTTCCTCGGTTTTGCACGGACAAATAGGTTTTCTGATTAAAGGGCTATGAAATTCGAATTAACAACCTTTTTGTACGACGTGAAGTGGTGGGGATAAACACTGTCTAGTAGAGTGTTGAAAACACAGGTTCTCGTCACCAAAGTTAAGCAAACGTTGGGTGCGAATCGGAATTCGCCTGGGAACAACGCGTGATGCTGGCTTTTTGTTATATTTCTTTAATGAAAACGTTTTCCTGTAATACAAATCGTGTGCCTGTACGATATACCATGTTTTTTTTTTGTAGTACATAAATATACATCTGTGATATCTTCTAAGAACTATAAAATGAAATAAAATTGAAGTATCTGTTTGTAATGTCAATCAGCCTTTCGTTAAATGGATATAAAAGTATATAGGGTGTTTATAACCTAAAAAATAATTTTAAAATTTGTGGCTTCTATTCCAATTAATCTTTGAAACTGTTGTACCGATTTTGATGGGTTTTTAATGGCGGAACAAAACTCTTCAAAATTATTTATGCTTATTTGCGTTATGCTTTTCGTAGGAGCTAAGCAGTAATAATTAATTCAGATAAGACATACTATATTCATGTGTAACTAATGAAATAAAAAAAGCCCTTATCAATAGTAGCCTCATTTTTTTTAAAGTGAAAACTTCTTTAGTCGCTTTAAGTATTATTTTGGGTGAACAAAAATCATGGAACTCGCGTCATCATCACCGAGGGCTTACCATGAGCCATATATATACTGTGTATATATGTACATAGATTTAACGCCTAAATACCATAACAGTGTTTTTGCTGCCATCTAGTGAATATTCATAGTGTCACTTTTAGACCACATTGGTTCTATCAACATTTTCATTATTAAGTACAAACAATCATAAATTCAATATTGTAAAAAAATAGTTAGGCCACTAAGGTTCTCATGGCCTGAATTATTTTTACGATTAAAAAAAGAACAATTATTCCATTGTTTTGAGTTTTCACTTCTGTCGGTAGTCCTTATGACTGTCTCGACGTTTTTTTTTTTTGTAGCTAATTAGTTTCTGTTTATATCTGGCCTAAATACTATAGCAAAAGTGAAGAGCGATCACCGAGATTGATTTCAACTTAACAATAAGTATACTCGACCTACTGCTACACATTTACTGGGGGTGTCATACGTACAACAATACAAGGTTAAACAACTCGAGAGACTAGTTATATAGTTTAACAAGTGTTAAGAATTTCCTGTGATATATTTAATATTATGTTTCCATTCGCAGAATGAACAATGAAATGATTGAATCGCCTTTGAATTTTGCAACATTTAATTTAGATTGTGAAGCATAATGTTATACTTGAGTAAATTGGATAAAGAAAATATATCCTAACAAAGCGTTGCCTAGCAACCGATGACAGGCAATCAACAACTTGTTCCGTCTTCTTCTTCTTCTTTATTTTTTGGTCTTTGGTTTGTGCACTAGCCAGTGTCAAGTAACAAGATTTTGGCAAGTAAGTGTCTTGCTATAGTTATAATGTTCTAACAAGATGGTGGTTTCCTTGTTAGAACTTTCCATGGAGCTTTGGTGGCATCTCAGAATGCATGCTCCGTGGTATTATTTCCCATCCACTTCACTTGTGCATAATAACCGAACTATATTACGTAAAACACCACCAATATTACAAAATATAGAGTCTAATAACACAAGATTATGAATAAAATATAAAAACCACTACATGACAGACTAAGATCCCGCCAAAAACTCCAACTTGTTCCGTCAGACGCCATTACAAGTATTTTAAGTTTGTTTTATAATTCCATTATTGTTTTCTATTACATCAACAAGAAATGTTACAAATAAAAGTGTGTATACGTAATAACAATTTTCTTTTTTTACATATAGTAAGCGACCAAGTATCGTTCGGTTGGTTAACGAAATTATTGCATTGCTGAATGTGTTATAACGCCATCTTATATTTTTTTTAGGTAGCAGTAAGTTATCGTCCATTAGCTGCCTTTACGCGGCGTATTCTTTCCCGCGCGCAAGCGTGCAAGCACGTGTGCACGTGTAATAACAATCAATAACAACCACTTGTGAATTTACATACACGCTTTCCCGTGTTCAACCTTGCACACTCCAATCGCATGGGAAAGAGCGTGTCGTGTAAAGGTAGCTATTGGGAACAATAAAAGTTCAACAAATAATTTATGAGATGTTTCTATATGCCATAGGTTTTAAGACTTGGATATAAAAAAAACGTTTGTGCTGTACAAAATAATGTTTTTTTTTTTTTGTATAAAATCGTATTTCTTCTGGAAATATACCTATGTAGATATACTTAAAAGGCGAAACCTTATCTAAGTACTATGTTTCATCCAAATCGTTAGGGCCGTTTCCAAGAGAGACAAAATAAATTTACATACAAATATGTACAAAAACTGTTAGTTTAATATTACAATATATTCTAAATGAACTATAGCATTATCATATAAACATAGCAGGGTTAAAATGCAGATATTGCGTGGTTGATTTGAAAATCAGTTAAGATAACCAACAATGTATGTAAATATATAAGAATAGATCAGATTTATCGAAGCGAGTACGAATATATATATATTGAAGTTACTTCGTGATAGTGCGCCATTCGAATCAATAAAACTGGTGTATGTATCTTTTTCATAGTCGATTCTTTAGTACTGTGTTGGCATTTGGAGCTGAATAGCTTTAACACACATGCTTGAGAACTTGAGCGAGCGCAACGCGCCGTTTTAAGAATAATCTTGAAGAAACCTTACAAGTACCCAAATAAGTTACTGTATGAAGCATCTGACCTAAGCGTTCGTGAGTTATTCATTTTAAAACCCACTATTATGACACACGCGCGTATAACAAAAATTAATAATCTCAACTCTTTGCTACAGAAGCGCATTTTTAACGTCCCCAGTCCAGCTACTAAATTGTCCTTTGCACAAAGAATGTCTAGATTTCCAAGTCCACAAGTTACATAAGTTTACAATAAAGTTGCTAAAATCGTGGACGATTACAACCTCATACGTTGCTCACGTTACCATGTCAAAACTGTCACCAAACAATGGCTTCTTAGAATTTCCTCTGAACAGACGGAAGATCTACTTAAGATTCTCTGTTAGCAACCGTCCTAGGATCTATACATCTCGGTCATACGAGCATATACACGTACACTCACTTACCTTCACACATGCACACTCCTCATAACTATACATACACACACCTTCTTACATACTAACATTTATTTAGTTTATAATTAATTGTTATAACGATTAGTTTTTTCTTCAACTTTAATATTCTCACTATTGTAAATGTCAAGTTAAAATACGCCAACGTCAACTAAATCAACCAGATATTAGGCTTCCATTACCCAAGCACTGCATAGTTTGGGCCATTGTTAAGGCTAGCATTTTGTAAAGAATTCTAGAAAATAAAGATATTTGTATTTATGTGTTAATCATATTTAGAACTAGCTGTTGCCCGCAGCTCCGCATACGTTTTTTTTTATAATTGTATATTACTTCTTATAAGATCAGCTATCTGTTAGTGAAAGTTCCATGAAAAATGGTTCAAACGTTTAGGAGATAGTACTGTAAACAAAGTGATAGGTAAAAGCTAGTCCAATATAAAAAAGCTTTAATTACTTTTTATAATCTTAGCTATCTGTCAGTGAAAGTCCTATGAAAATAGGTCCAGCTGTTTTGGGTATTTTTTTTGTTTTTTTATGTTATAGGGGGCAACCGAACACGTGGGTCACCTGATGGTAAGTGATCATCGCCGTCCATAGACACTAACAACATCAGGGGAGTCGCAAGTGCGTTGCCGGCCTTTTAAATAAGTGAGCCTCCGGCGCTCTCACTGACCGAACGAAACGCAACAGTGCGAGCACTGTTACTTCACGTCGGTTTTCTGTGAGAGGGTGGTACTACCCCGGGCGAGCCGACCCATTCATGCTGAAACCAGTAATAGCTTCAGCGTAGCTCTACCACTACAAGTGCTATAGACGAAGCCACGGATGACAGCTCGTCTAAAATAAAGTAGCCTATGTCACCCGCTGTAATTAACTATCCGTCAGTGAAGTTTCTGTCGAAATTGGTCCAGCCGTTTTGGAGATTACTCGGAACATACAGACAGACAGACAGACAGACAAAAAATTTAAAAATTGTATTTTTGTTATCAGTATCGTGTACGAGTATATGTTCATATCCAATCAGTAAAAGTCGTTACTTTGATATTACAAACAGACACTCCAATTTAATTTATATGTATAGATGGTTGTTAAAGGCAATGAAAAGGTAAAATGAGTAAAATCGCAATAACATTTTATAGACAACTTAAATTAACTTTCGCCGCGCAATTTATTTTGTTCGACTATCGAGTAAAAATAAATAGGATTCTTTAGAAATTATTGAGATTTGCACTTTAATATCCAATTTCTGTGATTGATTGGAGTAAAATACACTGTAATATAATGCCAAATTATTGTTAGGTGATGTCCAAAACTTATGTCAGAAATACAAGATTTGTATTTGAAGAGTTTGGAGTGGTTTGTTTTTTTTTATTACAAATTTAAATTTTCTAACTATTATTATAATTACAAAAGTGAATTTGTTTGAAACACTCTCGCGCTATAACTACTCAACCACTTATCACATCATTTTTGCATGCCCATTGTTGGGAGTACAGAAGAAGAAAGGTACCTTTCTCCTGTAAAATGTTATGTTACCCAAGGGGAAAGTCAAATCTATATTACGCGAGCGAAGCGGCTGGAAAAAACTAGTAATATATATTGCGGCTGATTACGCCATGGTGCCATACTTCAGTAAGTAGCGCGCAAGATGCGACCAGTAACATAATATGTTATTATTTTGAAGTAAGCGCTCATTAAATTCATTTACAAAGCTCAATCAAATGTTGATAAGAAAGATATTGATTGTATAACTAACTTTTGCCCACGGCATTGCTCATGTTAATGTGAATTTGACCTATACCTTGGGAAGAGTATATTTTCTTCAAATAAAATGTACCCTACGTCCCTTTCTGTACCCCTGTTAACGTGTGTACAATTTCATTATGACCGGTTGCGTAATTAACGTGTGGAAGCGTAACAAACAAACAAATAAATCAATTGAAAATACTTCTGGGAGGACTTTGAAATTCTGATCCGCAACCTTTTTGTGTGACGAGAAGAATTGGGAGGGTACACACTGTGTCGAGTAGAGTGGGAACTCTGTCTCGCTTGCCTTCGGGTATTGAATGATAAGAGTGAGATATACACCCTTCTCGCTGTCCGTAGTTACGTGTACTGTGTTCAGGTGGAATAGTGATTGCTGAAAGCAATCTATGTTATTCAAAAGTGATTGATTAATAATTAAAATGTGTAAAATCGTTTTTTTACGGCAACCGGTTTTTTTTAAATATTAATTAAGGTAATGTTTTTAAAAATTATAATTTATTTGCATTTCGTTTTAACGTTAGTATTGGAACCACAGAATAAAGATAAGTTAACAATGTAATAAAGAGCTATATATCTATATTTATACATACGGTATTTAATTTTTATTAAGCTGACTTGACATTTTAATGTAATTACTTTAATAAGAAACTATAGGTCAGATACAGGTATAATGGAGAATGTCACGATAAATTAAAGAATTGAACGTTTTCGATAAGATCTCAGATTTCTTCGTGGCTGATTAGACCGGATTATAATAATAAATTTAAAAATCCATTTACTACAGAACGCTTCGGCTATCGGTGAAAATAGACCACTGTAAGTTATAGTATAACAAACTTCGATGGAGCAAAACGTATCATTTCTATGTTTTTGAGTCGGACCACAGCTCAAAATTGAAATCAGCAAGGGGTTATTTATATTAAAGCATTCAAGTTAATTCCTGGGAAGTTTTGTTAAAATTGAAGTAAGTCTATTATAATGTGTCAGCATATGCATATACCTTAGTTTACTGAAAGCCATTTAAATCGACCTTGACAGAGCGCCCGCAGGGAACCAACTGTCATGAGAGTGGTGCTGAACCGGACATCGCGCACCACATTCTATCAGAGTGCTGCGTGGGAGGATCGATACTACGCGCGTCTCCTTCCTCCGCTTTAGCCGGGCTAGGAGAGATGATTCCTGGAAACCCATCTTTGCATTGCACTGGCTTAGTGGACGAGGAATCCGCTACGGTGTAGCTTGTGTGGCGTAGATGAATAAGCAAGCGATTGGGTTCTAAATATAGCCAATCTCGAACGTTGTTGAATTGTTCGAATAATGACGTCCGACTTCTAGAATTTTCCATTATCTTTTATTAAAAATATATGAAACGCATCGTGGTGCGTCAAAACAGAGCCAAGGTGTCATTCTAGCGTCCACGAAATCGATGACTAGGTGAGTGGGCGGCAAACTTCGCGCCAGCACACTTATCGCAGCCTCCCTAGGCAGCATCTTAAGCCTAGTATCAATCTCAAAAAGTAAGGTTCCCGAACAGTGAGTTTGAATTCTCTAGATAAAATTGCACCCTACACACGTACACACATAGTACTGGTTAGCTATATACCAAAATACTGACGTGTTCATAATCTCGAGGGCTATGTGAGGGACAGACAAATGAATATCTAGGGTGTTGGCGTCCCTTTAAAATAAATTGTGAAAATTAAAGAATATAAATATTACAGTAAGTATACCGGTTCTATGAGGGATAATTAAAGAATTATTGTCTCTACGAGTACAAAATAATTTAATTTGATGCAAACGGCGTTTTATTAATGCACGTGCATAACAATGTTATGCCTATTATTTATTAACTATTAAATTAATTAATTCAAATGTTTTATGTTTATTTAATACGGTGTGGTAGCTATTGCAAGATGGCTTTGTGGTCGGACACTCCTGTTATCTATGTTGGAGAATTTTTGTTTGTTTTACAATATACATTATATTCTCTAGCTGATACTTGTGACATTTTCGGCGTCGTAATATGTTAGAAATATATTTTATGTATAGAGGTAACATAAGTACCGCACCGCTTACCCCACTTATCCACGGCGACAAAATACACATCGTTGAACGCGTAGTGCGGTGCTGATTTTTGATTGATTGAATTAATTCAAAAATATCTTGTAGGTACTTTTGTGTGATAGCACACCTCTGTCATTTCATTTATAAATTATACCAATTATGAGGTATTTAATTCAATATTACCTATTTTATCATAATATTATAATTCATGTGTCTGTATGTCTATTTTACATAATAAATGAGTTAAATTATTGTAATAATATTTATATTAGCATAATGGTAGTGCACGTTACGAAGAGTTATAATTTCAAAACAATATCATTTACATAATTGTACACATAAAATGTTAGAAAGCATATGTTCTTATTTTGAGATGCTATTATATATTCTTAGACTCACTGCCGTGAAATTACTATATATTTGTTCATAATAGCATAAGAGCCCTCTGATTGGGAACGTTTGGTAGCACAGTGGTCAGAAAAGCGCAGAATGGTGAATAGCCAAGTACGCGAGTTCCAGGCTTAGCGTAAAGCTGACCTTGATACCAAGTCCAACTTAATACCAGTTAAAGGCTCGCCCACCTGGTGCCATAACATATCATTATGAGAAAGGCGCACTCACGTGCCAACAGTATCCACGGCGTTTTGCCGCGAAGATAGACTCCATAAGCCATCTTCACGCGTACCCGTGCCATTCCTCAGACTAAGGGTCAGCAATCATCAAACTAGCTTGTAACTTTAAAGTCGTTGTAAAAAATATATTTTACACTTGATAGGTTTTTTTATTATAAACTCATCTGATGTTAAAAGACGATGTGGTCTAAGATGATAAACACAATAAACCTAGAGGGACTAGCTTATAAATGCAGTTGCTGGAACACGCTAAAATATGCTTGTCGATAGAGTTTCAAGGTGCTGGTGGCAGCTAACCAGATGAAGTTAGAAAAAGCCCGACCACTATGCCGTGGCTTCATCACGATGCTGTCTTTCAACGAAAGCTGCGGCTTATTCGCAATGACTGGAATTTGCGTCAATCGATGCGATATCAGCAGAGCCATCATCCATTGAAATGGTTTTGTTCGATTGAAACTACGTGGATTTTTTGTATTGATTATAGGTTGGTTTTCATTTTTGGAACGAATTTCCTTATTGTGGCTTACGGTAAGAGTTAACTGATAGACATCGTTGTCTCAGAAAAACGTTTACGCCCTCTATGTTGCTTTTCCTCTCTCTCTCTTTGTCTCTTTTTATTACTTACAAATGCGTGTGTGCGTCCGATTATGGCCTTGACAGCTTCACCGAACCTCTACTAAGGGGAGCGAATAAGGCACTCACCCGGTTGATCAACTATCACAAGGGCCAGTGGGACCTCGGCTAGAGTTTTTGCCATATATTACAACAAACGCGTATCGAGCTAACCTAAACAAGCTAGCTAAATATTCATACATGTATTTGTTCATGAGACAAACATTTATCATGTATGTCCCACCAACACATACATCTACTTCGTATCTGGTAATTTGGCTAATACTAACACAAACCAAACGACGCAGAAACCCGCCAGTTGTGTACGTGTGGGTGTGCACGTCTGTAGAGAGCTGTGTGAAATGCGAGAACGGTGAGTCACTGTATCGCGTAAGCAGAAAGCTCGAGGACTTCAAAGTAGACGTACATCGTGCGCTGCCGTTTTTATAACCAGAGTACTGAACGCTTGGGAACTTCGTTCAAACCTACCCTTTAACTGATTCAAAAAGACGGCGGTTCACAATTTGCTTGTATTTTTTATCCATGTCTGTTGCCTTAAAGCTTTGTCGTTTATATACCGATTCGGGAAATTATTTTTTTGTTGGAAAAGGGATACTTTGTTTGTTGGAAAGGCGGAGTAAATGCCTAAGTAAACGCATTGTTATGGTCAAAGATGTTATGGTGCCTCTTTTTAAAGTCGCTTATATTTATTGTTAAAAACTTTATTTTTACTTCGTATTCTGTTATATAATTTACAATCTATAGTTTTGATACTTAATTTTCAATAAATTAATATTTTATTTGAATCCCTACTTTACCTTAAGGAACTTCTTTCTTTGGGGGGTCGCCTGATCAAACACGTTCTTCTAATCATAATTAAATACCACTATTTCTTCATCCCTTTAACCACGTTATCAATTTTAAATTACCGCTTTTTTATTTTATCATTATTGGTTAGATCTTAAGTATAACACAAAAAATAAAATACATGTTCTAGATTCATATAGAACACCTAATTTGAATATAGTTATTTGTTCTCACGAAAACTTGACAGGCAACATGAAAACCAGCCAACTTCATAGTGTCGGTTTTAGTAGTCGGTGTGCGCGCGCATCGTAAAAGTTCACTCTCATTATTGGTTCCAAACGCATCAACAGAAGTATAACTTCAAAATTTGTTCGACATATATTCCGTAGCTTTTATGTGATGCATCAACCTCTATCATAGCTAGATATATGTATCTGTTATCTTAAAGTCGACTTTCAGCCATTTCTGTTACCGCTGTCTAAGTTTTTTTTTTGATAAAAACATTAAAATCGTTAGTAATGTGTATTCTTACGTAGTTATATATTCTAAATCTCGGTCAAGCGAAACGACTGAAAGCGGATTTTGGGTATTTTCCTACGTATTGTATTTTTAATTAAATTCTGTAATAAAGAGATTCGACTGGAACGTTCTAGATTTGATTTGATTATGAGGACATAATTACACATATTATACAAGTATAGCTCGTATTATAGTAGCTAAATAGTTGTAATACCATTTAGAGTTGTAATACCTAGACAGTAATGGACAATAATAGAAATAGCACAGTCACGTGCGGGAATTGAACCCGCTCTTTGTAGTACTTACTACTGTATCGTATTGCAACCCTTTTTTATTTTGTACATGATGAAATTCATCATGGACACGCCACCCTTCAGATGGTGCCACTAAAACGCCACGGTGTACTTCCGCCGCCTTTGTTTAGGTGACACGAGATTTCTTGAGTATGCATCGTGCCGCCCCAATGGTTAACTCTGCGTTAAGACACGCCACCGAGTCCCGACCTTGTCAGGAGACGACCGTGTACACACCGGTCGTTTTCTCTGTCCGCCGGACCTGTGCAATGGGAAGATGGGACTAAGGTCCGGCTAAGACGGTGTAAGGAACAAAGCGCGAGACGACTTCCTCGCAGAAGGAGGCTACTACATTCCAATTAGACTCGCTGCCGAATGTGGTGAAACCTACCGCTGCAGCAAATGTTGCGCTTTCACGCCTTAACTACCCAACCCGTAGTCATGAAGATTTGCATACACGTTGTTAGAAAAGGACAAAGATTATCTTTTATCTAGAAAAGAAGTACTGTTCCCGATGGCCTATCC
The DNA here is from genome assembly GCA_035772565.1 of Antheraea assamensis. Classification (NCBI taxonomy): domain Eukaryota; kingdom Metazoa; phylum Arthropoda; class Insecta; order Lepidoptera; family Saturniidae; genus Antheraea; species Antheraea assamensis. The sequence continues at coordinate 3,000,697 of JAQQSE010000107.1, forward strand.
ATTAAATATACCATTAACGTTAGCGAAACTGGATGCAAAGACTAGTTGTAGGTAACATAAAGATAATTTCAAACCAGTAGGGCGAGAAGCAAATATGAACATTAAGTTGTCAAAACGTAGGTAAACATTGTAGGTGGTAGAGCTACGCTGAAGCTATTACTGGTTTCAGCATGAATGGGTCAGCTCGCCCGGGGTAGTACCACCCTTTCACAGAAAACTGACGTGAAGTAACAGTGGTTGCACTGTTGCGTTTCGTTCGGTCAGTGAGAGCACAGGAGGCCCACATATATTAAAAGGCCGGCAACGCACTTGCGACTCCCCTGGTGTTGCTAGTGTCTATGGACGGTGGTGATCACTTACCATCAGGTGACCCACCTGTTCATTTTCCCCCTGTAATATAAAAAAAAAGATTAAAGTAATTAAGAAAAATATTTTTACTAAATTAAAACGTTTACAAAAATAACAAATCGGTACTTCCCTTCGACCTTTATACTACAAATCTCATTAGAATTCATGATTATGATTCTATTTACTGCAAATTAGAATGCATGGAATGGAATTTGTCACGGAAAATTATACTTTAATTTGATGGCAATGAGCTTCGTTATGCAATACAGAGGTTAAATAATGACATCTGTATATTATATACATTATTTTAAAGCTTTATAGATTTTACAGTTTCGCTATAATCTCACCTGATGTTAAATGACAATGTGGTACAAGATGACAAACACGCTAAATATAGAAGTGGTTTGGCTGGCTCTTAAGTGCAGCTCGTGAGACGTATCTGTAGACAGTAGGCGACAGATTTTCAACTTGAGGGTGGCCGTAACTAGCCAAGCGAACTTAGAAAATGCCCTACCATCATGCCATGGTTTCATCACGATGTTTTCCTTCACCGAAAGCTACGGCATATACTGACGCGGCATCAAGATCGCAAGGTGCGGTATTCGTCTAAAGACAAACCTAACCTCAATTTGTTGTCCATAACGATTTATGATACTAATATATTTCCACTAACGATCGGTCTCTTAGCAAGATTAAGCATAACGATGTCGTGCGCATGCGCCGGAGAGGAGAAGTAAACTGATACCATTATTCACAAAGAAATGTAAGTAAAGTATTAATTGCTTTCAATTATTTTATATTTGATCTATATTGTTAAGATAATACACAATGCAGACGAAGTCGCGTGTGTCAGATAGTCTACATTAGAAGAATTAAACATAGTGCAAAATGAAGCCTCAAAAATATGTATTTATTATGAAAAATGTACAGTAAACATTATACAGAGAAAGAAAAAAAATATATAATCCTAATTAAAGTTTTTATTTATAAGACTTGCATATTAATTTAACATAATGTGCATAAAAAATTGCAATCATATTGCACCGTCGGAACGTACGGAAACCGTCAAATTTATTCAGTCACAGCCATTGTGCAAAACGCTGACCAACGACAACGCAAGATACGAAAACCTCGGACACCACCTTCCGATCATCGTGAGAATCATTTCGCATACCGAAACTCATTTGGGCTCTCTAAAATTGTGAAGTCCTATTCCTGTTCGTTCCTTCTTCGAGCGATGATCACTTCTCTTAGGTCAGGTCTTAGATTAAGCAAAAACTGTTGTATTTATTCAGACACAAAGAACTCGTGTACGTCATCACCCCAGCATCATAAGAATTTCTTCTCATACCAAAACTCACTTGGGCTCTCTTCGAATATCACTCGGGCTACTATTCATTCACACTTCAAGCGGTAGTTACGTCCCTTAGGTTAGACTTTAGGTTAGGTACTAATTAAAGTATTTGTTTCTTAGGTTAAGCACAAATAGCATTATTTATTCATTTTCCCAAGATTCTGATACTGGATAGTCGAGTACGTCACTACCCCAGCATCGTAAGAATTACTTCGCATATCAAAACTCACTTGGGCTCTTTTCGAATACCACTTGGCTCGTTCATTGTTCGAATGATAGTCACATCTCGCAGGTTAGGTTTTAGGTTAAGTATTAACTGTACTATTTTTGATTTTGATTTAATTTCGTAGAAGACCGGTATGATCTAAATACTAAAAACTGTGACAAACTGGTCGTCTCATGTTTCCGATTCGGTAAAACCAGTAACAGCCTCTTAGGTAACAGTGTTAGGTTTTATAACAAAGTCCCAAAGCATATTACCGATTTGCCGGACTATAAGTTTAAGCGCCATGCCAAGCGTTTTTTTGGTGTCAAAAGGCTTTTATAGAGTGGATCAATATATGAACGATGGTGATGTCTGGAATTGACTCCGCTCTGTGCATCCACTAAAATCGATTGTAACGTGTAATGTATTTTAAATGTATAATTGTATGTTAAAAAGATAAACCCGATCAAGTTTCTTGCCGATTCTTTCGATGACTGGGCTGTTTTCCGAACCGGTGGTAATTTTGACATTCATAAATATCTTCCTAGGGCCTAAGTTGAATTTTTTTATTATGATGATTGTTGTAAGGTTTATAAGCGTCTTCTTAGGGAGTACATTGAATAACGTATTTTTTTATATTGATTTCAAGCGGTAGTTGTGTCTCTTAGGTTTAAACTTAAGTGAAGTATTAAGTGAGTAAGTGTATTACTATTCGTCTTCAACAGGTAGTCATGTATCTTATGTTAGGATTTAGATTAAATTATTAATTGTACTATTCGAGCGTGTCATGTATTTGAGGTTAGACGTTAAGTTAGTTCTTAGCTGTGACTATTTCTTCACACCTAACTTGTTAGTCAAATCTAATAGGTTATATTTTAACTGTAGTACGGAATAATGCCTCGTTCGATAGCGATACGTCTTAGCATTAGTGTGTCTTAGGTCAATTATATATTTTTTTAATATGATAACAATAATTAATTTTTAATCGATTTTCATTTTTTCGTACACGTTCACATTATTGATTTGGTAAAAAATAATACAGAGGTTTTTACAATAAAATTGGACGATGAAAATAAACGATATCCGAATTGAAAAGTTCTAGGAATCTGCTCTCCGTGAAATATAGTTTTAATGTGAAACTTCTTCAAGATTCTAGTTCATTCCAGGGCGTTGCGTATTGCGGGCGCTGCGTGGACCTTAGTGCCCACTTAGCTTCAAATAAATCGGTACTCGTTGATGAAAAAAAAAAATTACACAAAATCGCTTTTATTATAAACGCAACTATTTATTATAACAAATAGTAAGAGACACATGAGGAACCGCAGGCATACCTAATACTCTACCCCAAGAGCAGTTTCATATGGAATATAAAATGTTTATGAAGTTAATTTTTTTATGATACCACCAAAAGAAGTAGTAAGGGTCAATCAAGTCGTGAATATATTAAAAAAAAGACAAGATTTTTTATTTGAACTGACTACGGTACTACTCGCCTGACCGGCATTCACAGCTTCAGCGGACTACTAAGGCTAGCGCTTAAGGCACTCAACCGACTGGCGACATATTGAAGGGTGCCAAAATGGCCGCACCTCGGCTTGTGCTGTTGCCTTGGATGCAACGTCTCGAATCTAAAAATATATTTAAATATGTTGAGATAACGTACAAGGACAGTTGTAAAAGCATAAGCTATGATAGAACACGTTGTTTAGTCGACCAATCAATCAAGACAATTCAAATGTTAATAATAAAAGCGTTCACCTTAAACAGAAGATACAAAATTTGTCTACTAAATGTAAGTACACACTATTTCCAGAAATGTGAGCGGCTCAACGAACCGCGCGAGAATGATCCCCGCTTCTATTGCTTCCAAGCTCACTATCCGCTGTTGGCTTGACGGGCCTTCATAGATAGATTCATGGGACTTTTTGGGCGAACGCGTTAAAATGGCAGCTAGCGCAAGAATATCAAAGTGATCGGCAAAACTTAATCAAACATACAATTTTATATTGAAAAACTTTCTTTGAATCATATTTGGTGACCGCATAAATCGTTATTTCCGGACATGATTATTATACGTGACTCATTAGAGATATTAAATAAAATGGCTTCGAACAAATATCTATGTAAAATTTAGAAGGATGTTCTAGTTCATTGAACAGTGTACAAAAACTGATCCATGACCGACTCGTTCAGTATATCGTTCTTTCAGCTGGCGGCCCTCAATCAACTGCGAAGCGTAACGACCATTTGCTCATTGAAGTGAAAACCTCTTTACGCGTATTGAACAGCGAACGAAAGTAATCTGTCACGCTCCAGCCGGTGACGCACTCGGGTATACTCGGCTCTAGCCGTCATCTACCGCGTGTACTGTCTTACAAGGAGCGCATTGTCCCAATAATTACGTTTTTATTATTACATAGGTTTTTTTTATAAAACACTATTATTATTTAATGTATGTTCTGAATATAATCGGTATAGTATTTCAAATATGTACAGGATAGCTTCTGATCAATTAAAAAAAAAATCATTTGTTAAGCACTAGTGCCTTATTTAGAACCAACGGTCAAACCACTCGATCACAACGATACGATAATTACGTGTAAAATACATTATTTTTTACATAATTAATTCTTTGTTATAATTATACAATGTACATTTTACATAACAATAAGTTCACTTGACAATGAGTTTTCGGTTCAACTCCGATTTGAAACAATACCTTTTGGATATAATTACGGCTTAGTCATTATTTTAATACCCTTACTAATTATAAAACGCAATGTTAAAATAATAAAACAATTGTAATTTAATAGTAATTTGATTGTAGTAAACGAAGAGAAATCAACAATTACATATTTTTCCCACATAAAGTGGTACTACGAAATAATCCCAAGAAGGATTGATGTGCAGCGCGCTCGACCGATTGTAAAAATTAAGCCCAAAAAATACATCACAGCTTGAGAAACATGTTGTACCGACCCTACTTAAGTGGGATAAGGCTAAAAAGAAGAAGAATTTTAAAGTAATATCAAGTATTATAAGTTAGCAAGAAAAAAGTGGTAAGAGTTTTCCTTTACGATTGTTTCTGCGCTCTTATTGGGTCAAGGCAGCCAATAAGAACGCACCGGCTGCGCAGGTATACTTTGTACACGGCATACGCGTCACCAGTTTCGTAGCGTCTTGTGTGTAATTGTGTTTATCTGATGAAGTTTATAATGAATTAGACGAGTTGAATGTTGTACAATAAAATGTTTATTGTCACAACTCAAAATAATATATTAATTATGAAATTTTCTACCATTCTTTCAAATTCATTAGTTATTTCTGTGTTTTATTTAATTACTCACAGACATTACTCATTCATTTATTTCTTAATCAATATTATATATAATAATACAATATATTTATCAATAATAATATACAACGAAAAGAACTTCATTGCAATCGAGTATTCCACGACACTCTTTCTTTTTAATTCAGATTTGACCCTGTGACATATCAGTAGCATCTTGATTGTACCGAAGTCGGAAGAATTGGTTAGTCAAATAAAATACGACTTCATTTTATTGCCTTTAAAAATCAACCAAGATCGAAATACAAATATGAAACTATCTCATTTCATTAGTGACCGACTTGTTTTTTTAATTAAATGACGTAATATAATTTTACCTGTTCCCCTTTATATGTAACATGATAATTAACATACAAACCGATAATTTCCTTGATATATCTTTACTAGCAGTCATTCGTGATTTCGTCTGCATTTGAATCTTTATAAAATACCATACGTTATCTTCGCATAACTCCATCCAAATCATCCTGTAACTCCACAACGTATTACCGATTGTAAGCCTCAATAAATCCACGGTTCTATATTTTTCTCACGTATGGTGGTAGTACAAGAACATTTCTCAGGTTCACTTTTCCTCGCGATGTTTTATTGTTGATGTTGCCAATTTAAATGAGTAAATGTACGAAAAATTCGTAGATAGATTCCAACAAACAATTTAAACAATACTCTAACTTATGTGCTATATTCTTGTAAAGTTTCATAAAAATTTGTTGTGTAGCTTTTATGTGAAAGAGCAACAAATATTCAATCCATCCTTCTCTTTTTAATTCAACCTTTCAGCACCTGTCAATACCTTTTCATAGCTTGTTATAATCCGTGTTGAAAAAATTGTCCGCCTACCAAATTATCTAACATACTCGTAAATATAAGGTGCACGATAATTTCCGGAACTGGCCACTGAGAATATTTAAAAACGAACTATGATATTTTAAAATGGAACTCTTTGGTTGAAGTTTTTGGCGGGATATTAGTTTGTCATGTAGTGGATTTTATGGTTTATCTGACTCTATATTTTGTAATATTGGTGGCGCTTTACGTAATATCGTCGAGTTATTGTGCACAAGTGAAATGGATGTGAAATAATACCCTGGAGTATGTATTCTGAGATGGCACAACAATTCTATGAAAAGTTCTAGCAAGGGAACCACCATTACAACATTGAAATTATCATAAGACACTTACTCCAGAATAGCAATTAATACAAATTATGGAATAACGTCTTACTTGGCTGCATGGTCTCGATATCTTTGCCTCTTCCTTAGGATGGAAAGAATAGAAACAAAAAATACTCTTTGGTTTTAAAATGTAGTTTGCTTCATTTATTTGTAACTTTTATTTATACTTCGGAGCTGTTTTAAACACTACGCTACATGCGTAGTAGCTCTGAACTTAAAGCGTAAAAATTATCATACTATAATTTTTTTTACAGACACATATGCGTAGATATCTATATATTAGCGGGCCAGGTGGACGTTGTCCTGTTCTGATAATAAAAAAAACCTAGAATCAGACCACAGCGCCCCCTACCGGGTGTAATTGTGAATATAAAGCATTCTTGAATTCACCTGACTACACACAAAAAAAATCATCAAAATATGTAAAGCTGCTTAGAAGGAAATCAGTCACATGCATATGTTCAGAAGAATTATGTATGCATAAAGATACTTGTATATCGGTTATTTGATTTCCTCGGCTGATTTTTTAAGACTCAGATCTCAAGATTGCGGCTTATGTTTTCTTTTTTTTTAATTTCAAAACATAATATAACGAAAATTTCATGGTTTAGTAAAACAAAGCTCGTACAAATGAAAAAAATCATTTTAAATTGCATTCCGCATAAAAAATAGAATTTTACAATACATAACTTGTTGTTATATTTCAAAGTTTTGTAATAAATCAGGTATTTTTATAAGCTTATGCTGTTGACAATCCGTTGACCAGTGTTTCATGATTTAAACCTTTATGGTTTAGAACAGCCCATTTGACATTTATTGTAGACCAAAATTGTTTTTGACAGCATAATATCATTTCAAAACGACATCGAAAACCGCGTCAAAATCCAGCGTATTCTTTAAAATAACTAGCGGAATACACAGAGGCTATTAATATTCACTAAAAATAAATAATTTCACTTATAAAAATGTATGTCGTAAATAGGCGTGTATTTCATAGGATATTCAACAGTCATTCCTACCAATATCCTTCTAGAAACAACCGCCAACATACTGCAGTTTTACCCAAGGTCAAGTACAGATTGATTGCTAACGCAGGCGAAATTATTTCATAGTCCAATCACTAATTAGATAACAATAGTATGAGCCGATCAAATTAAGAAATTGGCATTTATACACGAGGCTACACATTCACGTGACCTTTAAATTAGTTTGGATTATTGTAAGCAATTAATAAACAGTATGGAGTGTTCAAGCACCAAAATTGGTGCTAAACGAGTTCTAGTTATTAGAATAACACGCAAAGTCAAAGTATATATTTTATCTGACTTCTGTTTCTTTTAACCCCTCGGTTGATTTTTTAAGACCCAGATCTTAAAAATGGCGGATTATGTTTTTAATAAAAAAAATATTTCACGTCACTGCATTCATGATTTAAGAGAAAAGAAATTGTGCAAATAAAAACATAATTAAAAAAAACATTTTATATGAAAATTACACTTTTACGATACACAATTTGTTATTTTTCAAAGTTTTGTACTAAATCAGGTATTTTTTAAGCTTATAGTCTGTTGACCTGTGCCTCATGAAGTCAACATTAGTTTGTATGGAACTTAAACCTTTATGATTTTGGAGAGCACAGGTGTTAACCGATTCTCGTTATTAAAGATTGAATATATAAACCTCACAAAAAAAAAATATTGTCATAGTGTATAAGTGTGTAAAATCATAAGAAAAACTTGTTAAATATTAAAATTGTATATATATATATACACATATATAATAACTAAGAATGGCTTTTTACATATTATTTTATATCTTAATTTAGAAGTGTTGGCGCGGGCGCTTTTCAGACTGATTGCTTAGCAACCCGTTGTTAGACCGGTGTGACCAGCCGTCACTCGTCAACGACAAAATTATATAATAAACGGAAATATGCACCGACTATCTAAATGTCTCGTATGATAAACACAATTTCTAAATTGTATTAATTGAATATAATTATAATAAACACTTGAATAATCTTTGAGTAATTTCCTATTAATTTGTAAAAGTTGCATTTGGTAAATATAAATAAATGTATTAGTTGGACTGCATATTGGCTATTTTTATAATATAAGTAAAAACTGGCAGGCTCTGATAATAATAAATATATACTTATTTGCATGAAATGCTTAAGGTAACTAATAAATTTTATTCGATAAGGATTAATACTGTATCCGTCTAAATAGCTTTCCAATTACCTTATTATATGTGACCATTTTTAGAAGATAGATGGGTATAGTAAGCTATCCTAAAAAGATAGGTAGACATTCTTGTAGATCTATAAAAGAGGAATATCACAGTAGGCGTTGTTTTGTTATACATATCTCAAAGGGATTAGGCAGCGTTTTCGACGAAAGCTCCCAGGCGGCTTGACTTTTTTCGATTCTTTCAACAATTATCATTATATTTCAACCAATTTTCAAAAAGAAAACCTTGAAAAATTATATACCTAAACCTTCCTCGTGATCTGTTGATGAAGACCGTATTACAGCGAACATCCAGACAGGCAGACAGACGCGGTGGACGACTTTGTTTTATAATATTATGTAGTGATGGTAATAATAGTTGCACTATTGTCATTTTTCTTTCACAGCGATTATAAATGCACTCGTCTGCCATTATTGCCTTTGTTTTTATGCGACTGCACAAAGGTGGACAATGTTTTTCGACGTCCTCGTCAAATTTTGTTACTGTTTTTGAATATAAATGCGCAGCACATAAAAGTAGGTGTAAATATGTATTGTATTATATGTATAACAGTGAAGCAACTTAAGGATAAATAAACGCCAATTTTAGATTCCTATAATAATATATTAACTTTGTTTTGTGTTAAATTCTTGACTATGTTATGCGCAGGCGCGAACTTAGGGGCATATTCAAAGCGTTCCAAAAGATTAACGATGTCTGTTTGTATGTTTTGAGACTCTTTGCAGTCTTAAACTACTTGACGGATTGCAATATATGAGGTGTTGTTGAGGGTTTTTGGCGGGATCTTGGTCTGTCATATAGTGGCTTTTATATTTTATTCATAATCTTGTGTTATTAGACTCTATATTTTGTAATATTGGTGGTGTTTTACGTAATATAGTTCGGTTATTATGCACAAGTGAAGTGGATGGGAAATAATACCACGGAGCATGCATTCTGAGATGCCACCAAAACTCCAAGGAAAGTTCTAACAAGGAAACCACCATCTTGTTAGAACATTATAATTATCACAAGACACTTACTTGGAACTTCCTACGTTTTAATAAACTTATATCATTTGTAAACATTTTGCTATAATCCCTCTTGAAACAAACATTGACACTGGCAAATGCTTCTGCGGTGCCAAAACAAGAAGAAGAAGAACTACTTGATGGATTGCAACATATGAGGTGTTGTTACATTCCTCTTTACTGTAAAGAGAGGAGTGCAGTCGGGATTCTTTTCTTTATTAATAATTCTAAATGTTTTTTAATCTGCTTTTAAAAAGAATATACACTTAGCACTGATTTATTTTTGAAGTGAATCTTGTTATGAGAGGGCTTTTAAATTTGTGTGCGGCGAAAAGTGATGGGGATAAACACTGTGTCGGGTAGAGTGTTGAAAACACCGGTTCTAGTGGTTGCAGTCCGATCATTGAAGATAAGCAACATCTGGTACGGTCAGACCTCGGTTGAATGGCCGCCTAAAAACATCGTGTGACGTTAGCTGTTTAATATACTTTTTCTAAAGAGGTTTTCGCTTCATTCGTGTGGTCATAAGGACACACACACCCTTTTTTATTGATTTAACTACGATAATATTTTTCGAGTGCATCTGTTTGTTGTAATGACATGTTATTATTAATCGTTTCTTCAAGTACCTTTATTTAAAATTTGTTTATCTGTTATAATTGTTTAAGCGGTCAGATAAATTATAAAAGTTAAGAATAGATAAATTAGTAAGTGCAGTAGTAGTGTGTTGCAGTTATTATAGCCCATCGATGGACACATATTTTAAACAAGGAGATATAAAATAAAATTAATGTATTTGATTAGAATATACATTAACACTAATACAATTTTTAGTAAAAAAAAAATTAGGTTTTCTATGTTATGCATTTATTTGCTGACTTTCACTTGACTAATTCTTTTTCTGCTGTTGACTGTTGACTGTTGACTGCTGTGACGGGACATGATTTGTATAAGAAAATGAGGAGTTTATGGACCACCGGTGGGAATGAAGTTTCTTTCGCTTTTTAGTAGGCGTTTACTATAATTAAGTTAAAAAACAAATAAAAATTTAAGAACTTTATATAACTTATTTAATTAAGAATACTTTTTACAAATAAACATTAACTATTTACTATAAAAATATAAATAAAAGTCAAAATAGATTTGATTGTTAACTGTTTGAGGACGATGTAGGTATATAGTTCATACATGGCTGTAACTATAGCAAGAAGTGTCGGGACTTTTTTCGGTCTCCGCTTCTCCATTCGCTCCGAGCGTGTTACGCGCGATAGGGAACTTCGCTCCAAAAACATTTGAAAAAGCGTACGAAAAAATGAGTTAAAGAATCTCCATATAAAAAAGTAAGAGAGTGAGTAACATAGAAGAGAGTCGGGAGGTCTTCAAAAATATTCATGTAATTGACAGAGTGACGTTTAGTTGCCATTTCATTTTAACACATGGTCGTATTGTAAACGATAGAGTTCCACCGATTCTCTTCACTAGTACACCCGTGCAAGTAAGTGTAAATCAAATATTTTAATTATACGTTTCCACACACGTACAGAAAACTTAATGATAATTCGATATAACGTATCAAACACACGACCTAGATTAATTTCCAATTAGAGTGTGCGCCTAAGCGACTGACATCCGCAGGCGACTGGTTGTCAATGACGCAATCAACGGAAAATTACACTCGGTCGTCCTGCTTATACGAGACGGTGACACGCGGTCTATACCAATTCAGTTGCAAGCTCTTTCTTCCTTACATAGGTACGTCTTATCTATTTAGTAGCGAAGAAATAAAGACCGAATCTTCTCATTCATGTACGAACATGTAATTAAATAAAATGGTTACTGAACTTTAGTCTCTCATTTCTGTCAATATGGTTCTTATGTTCGTATGGTAAAAAAAATCAATGAACAGGCAAGACTGTTCTACAACTTTTTACTGACTGATTTTTAAAGGTCATAACGCTTTTTTCTTACTTGATGCTTTCTACCAGTCAACACCAACAGCAAACAACGTTAAAGAACTTCGTCCCGAAAAAACATGAAATATAAACATTCATTTTTCATTCCTGTAATTTCCCTCCACAGAAATGGCAACCCTACTCGTGACCCTCTCAGCTCGGTCAGCCACCGTTGTGAAAGGATTAGTCAGTTGAGATTTAATCGAATGTACAGGGTGTGTCGTTCTGTTACTCATTTAATACCTATTTCATATGAAGTAAGTAAATAAAAACTTCGAATCGTAGTAATAAATTTGGCACGGATAAATTTGAATGTCTGAGAGATTTTGTAGTAATTTATGTCAACTAGTGATCGTTCTGTGGTCGAAATTCTATTATAATCAGCTAGCAGGCCCGACAGATATTGCCCTTGCCCTGGTAATAAAAAATATATACATATCTGCATTAAATGCTTAAGGTACCTAACTTGATAAGGATTTATTACTGTATCCGTCTAAATAGCCTTCCTTACCTCATTTTATTGTGGCTATTTTGTAGAAGATAAATGGGTATAATAAGGTATCCTTAAAAGATTAGTATATGCCATTGTACACTTTTTTATAGACCTATGAAAGAGGAGTATCTCACTATGCATTGTTTTGTTATATCTCAAAAGAATTAGGCAGCGTTTTCGATGAAAACTCTCAAGCGGCTTAACTTTTTTCAACACTTTCAACTATTATCTTTACATTTTAACCTATTTACACAAAGCCTTGACAAATTATATACCTAAACCGTCTTCATTTATAACTCTATCTAGACCGCATTACAATTTGTTCAGTACTTTTTGAGTATTATCGTGAACATACATACAGACAGACGCGGCGGACGACTTTGTTTTATCATATGTAGTGATTTAAATTAAATTTGAATATTGTTGAGATTTTTTTCATGGTGTGTAGGTGGTAGAGCTACGCTGAAGCTATTACTGGTTTCAGCATGAATGGATTGGCTCGCCCGACGCGCGGGGTAGTACCACCCGACACACAGAAATACGACGTGAAGTAACAGTGCGCCCGCACTGTTGCGTTTCGTTCGGCCAGTGACAGCGCCGGAGGCCCACATATTTAAAAGGTCGGCAACGCACTTGCGACTCCCATGATGTTGCTAGTGTCTATGAACGGCGGTAATCACTTACAATCAGGTGACCCACCTGTTCGTTTGCCCCCTATAATATATATAAAAAAAATAGTTTGAACTAGCTTTTGTCTGCGGCTGGTTTTTTCTTCAACATTGGCAACTATTAAATTAATTTTCTATCACGTACATCGGTGTATATTGACTTGTATTAATAAAGTTGCTATCATTCGGAGTATTCATTGTCGAATAAATCAAAATTAGATACAATAAACCATTAAAATAATATAAAATATTCGAAATGTGGTAGAAAAATAAACAAATTAAAAAAGATCTCCGTTATATGTTATGGCATGCATATTATATCTATGAGCTGATATTTTCATTTGAAATTCTAGTGTAAATTTGTCCGTGTGTTTCAAATTTCGTCCATGTATACGTGTATACAGCAGATGTTGTCAGAAAATCAGCACTGCAACGCTTACACTTGCAACGCTGGAGCCTTATGCTGCGACATACGTAAGCCATTTTGACTCCATTCAACAACTTACTTATCTCACTAGAAATATTTTATATAAATACCTATAAATATGTTTTGTATATACCAAATAAATGTATATTTCTTTTCTTTCTTTCTATTATAGTACTAACAATATGTACAATATTTTTTTTTTTAAATTTGAACTTACCGCTCAATTCATTGTCTCTTAATAACATCATAGTGAATAACAATACAAATTTCGACCTCGGATTAGGGTCATGTGTGTAATAATGTGGTCAGTTAGCGTGAAAAGATACCCTTGTTCTGTTTCGGTCAGCCTTTGTTCCGTGAAAACATACGATTTTTTATTTAGCGCGTATGAAAACGTCTTTATCACTAATCGGCCTCTATAATGTTGGGGTTTAAAGGGATCTGGAAAATATTATTTTTAATTGTGGCTTCACATGTATTTGTTCGACTATTATTTTTGAAGTAACACTTCTTTTGGCGCGTTAGGCGAAAATGATGAGAGTAATTTTTTACGATGCGCACGCACACCGTCACGAAAAACCGGCACCCTTAAGTGAGCTATAGTTATCATTTTATTCAAAAAAGTATGTATGTATTAAATACCTTTTTTCTATTGTTAGTGTCGTTTTTTCTACAAACGTAGAATAAGGAGAAAGATAAAATTTTTGAAAACACTTTTGTCTTGTAACGCCAAAGAAGTATAACTTCTAACGCGTGCACATAAGTACACACTAATTTTTTTTTCTCTTTATTCATGCAAATTTCCAAGGAGAGGGTTAATAGCCAAAAATACTTCAACCAATCTGACAAGCTGTAGGTGTATACGTAAAACAAGAACTGCATTCACCTGCGTCTTAGTCATGTCTACTCTCCGCTTTTTCTTGCAAAAATAAATATCTGCAACCATTTCCTATCTGAGTGTCAGCTTGATGAGAGAACCTTGGATCATATATTCTTCAACTGCCATAAAATATCTTATTCCCTATGTGATATCCTCCCTGCTGATATCCCTCGTCTTACTAATATCAATTCATTCGTTACATATGTCTATTTTGCTTTTTTATTATTTACTCTATATATTTACTCTACTATATATTTACTCTATATATATTCATATCTGTATAACTATACTTTGAAAATGTATCTATATTTTCAATAAATCATAATATATTATCTCTGTGGTATCTCCTTTTTTTGCCTAGAGCTTTCAAAGCTTGCTGTGGGGGTATGCTTTCCTACTTAATTTCGTCCATTTTGCTCAGTCTAAACGTGAGTTTCTTCTCCTTTATATCTGCTTTCACAACGTCTAACCAGCGTTTTTTGGACCTGCCGCTAGATCTTGGCCTTTATATGACGAAGTCGAGCCAATTGTTTTCAACTTAATCGGGTGGCTCGCGTCTTATGTCGTACTAATAATACGTTATTACTTATTTTGTGATTGTTCTGTATTCGCCATTTTGGGTTATTCTGCGTTATACTAAACATTTGGCAATTAAGTTTAAAACGTGTATTTATCATATTCGACACCAACGAGTAGATCTACATATACAGATGTCTTAACGATAAAAAACAAAAATTGCAATGAACAGTGTATACAATCATAAAATTGTGATATCCTCGACGGGCGCGCACACAATACGCCGCCGTATGTACCCAACGCCACCAGTTTTTACGGGACAAGATATTTTTTCCTATTTTATCCTTCAGACAACACATTAATTATTGTAATCACCGCATATTTTGTAACTACATCGTACATGTCGTTAAGATAATCTTGAAAAGCTCGTAAATGTCTAGTTTCCTATATGTTAATTAACATTGTATCTGTTTATAAGTCGACTTAAAAGTTAATTATATCGTAAATGGCTGCGACTTCGTCCGTATAATATATATACAAATGTACAAAAATAAATAACATTGTATTGTCTGTTTGTAATGTCAAAATAATAGCTTTTCACTAAATGGATATGACAATATACACGGTTTATTTAAAAAAAAAAAAAAACAAAATTTAAAACTATTGTGCCTATCTTTGTGTTCGTTCTGGATAATCTCCGAAACGGTTTGACCGATTTTGACGAAATATTCACTGGCAGATAGCTAATACGTTGTTTCGAATAGCTTTTATTTAAAGTAAAAAAAAAAAACGGTTCCTCTCAAATACAATAAACTGAAGAAGCAGTGTCCCACGTGCACAACATACATTACAATCTACTTCTTTTTCTTAATGTTATCCCTGCCAGTCCCAGGGTCCGCTTCCTAATTTAACTTCTTACACTTTGCCTGTTCTACGGCGTTCTTTCATGTGAGGTCGTTCTCCTTCATATCCGATTTCACAACGTTCAGCCAACATTTCACCTACCGCAAGATCTTGGCCCTTGTCCTAATATATAACAGGTTTATAATATACTCCACCAATTTTTTTTTTGTTAAATTCCACGTAGAGCAATTTGAGAATTAGCTAGTAGATGTTATAAAAAATCGTTTTACGCGTCTGTCTGTATGTTTGCTTAGCCCATCGAAACTCCTTAACAGATTTCGATAAAGCTTTAACTATCATTTTTAGAATTACTTCCGCAAAATTTATATGTATATTACATTCGTGTATAACATAGAAAAATCGATGTATTTTAATAAAGTATTTAAAATTCTAATAAGATGTATTAAAAAAATGTACTACTGAATTGTCCTTCTTAAAAATATCCACAAATACTTCCATAATTGTATATGTCCATTTAATAAGGATGTTAAAAATGTTGTTCTTTGTGTCTTTGTATTTAAAAACGGGCGTATTCTGTGTCACTATTTTGGAAAGTAGAAGATGAAAGTAATATAATACAGCTGCAAATCGAGTATTTTACTTTATTATAAGTTTAAATCTTCTAGTCGACTGATTGCCAATACGAACCTGAAATGAATAAAGGATAATTCTCAATCATTATTATTACCTTTCATACTATTGAAAAATAATTGATTATTAGCGAAACTATTTTTATCAATACAGTATTAACCCTTATCCCGGGTACATATTTTAGCAAACATTTAGCATTTAATGAAGTTCAAAATTGCCCTTCACATCATTTCATTTCGATCGATACTTTAGAAGATACCACAGATCTAATTTAGGAACAACATAAATTTTAAAACAAAAAATAAAACCGACTTCAAAAATGTCACCTCTAGAAATGTACATCGGAATGTCTTTGACCATAGTCAAGTAGGTATCTGCATAGTTGTCGATTGTTCATAAACCTACCAATTTCTTATACATTGGACATTCTCTATTCGATTTTGAATTCCCTAGTGCATCTTCTAAGTCCAGTGCTAATGATATTAAAATAAAACCTCCTTGAAAATATTCAATTTCCAATTTAAAAGAATCTTCCAAATCACGTTTATAAATCACGAAATCGAGGTAATAAATATTTAAAAAAGTACATCCGATTTGAAAACCTCTGTCTTTTTTATGTCTGGTAAGAGTCAAGTTATTTATGTGAAATTTCTTACATAGCTTTTATGACTTT
This sequence comes from Antheraea assamensis, assembly GCA_035772565.1. Lineage (NCBI taxonomy): Eukaryota > Metazoa > Arthropoda > Insecta > Lepidoptera > Saturniidae > Antheraea > Antheraea assamensis. The sequence continues at coordinate 3,017,494 of JAQQSE010000107.1, forward strand.
TTTTATGTCAAAGGGTAGCAAACAGGCAGACGACCCATCTGATGTTAAATCGTTACCTTCGCCTATGGACAACTGCAACACCAGGGGCATAATTGCAGTGTTGCCGACCTTGAAGAGCGTGTTGCAATCCTTTTTTGAAGAGCCCCATGTCAAAACTCTGGGGAAACACCGTGCTTGGTAACCCATTCCACAACGTTAGCGTGCGCATAATGAAGTTTCTAGAGAACCTTACGGTTGTCGCCATTCTATAACTAAACTGTAAGTTTAAAAAAAATAAAGTTAAATCTTATAAAACTGTACACGCATTACGATTTGTAAATACGCATTGAAAAATTCTATCCAATTAGTGTTGTTATATTTTGCAAGATTATTCATTCCCACGGGCAATCAATTCAATTGCTAATTTCCCACAAGCATATAATAACAATGGTGTGCCAGTACGCACGCAACCGTCGATTGATGTTATAGCGTTGTGAAATTTAAAATTCTTAACAGCGTTTTATCTAAGAAAATGTACACTAAACACACCTCTTTTTAAATTTTACTGAGTAAAAAGTATTTACACTTCTGAGTATATCCAAATCACGATATCTGGACTTTATAATGGCGGCGGTGTTGCCAGCTTTAATAGGATAAAAGTTAGGACGAAAGATTTTAATCTTTCTTCCTTTCGGGCCCTTAATACCATTCCTTATTTTTTATACTTTAAGATGTGGTTTAAGATGGCAGACACACTAAACCTAAATCAACAGGTGCTTTGCTTTAGATTCCCAAATCGCAAAGGGTAACTAGCCAAGCAGGCTTAGAAAAGCTCTACCACCACCGTACTTTGGCTACATCACGATGTTTCCCTAACCCTAATTCTATCGACAATGTTCACATACGCTATTCACTGGACCATATTATCTATTCAAGTATTTTTATTTAAGAATACATGGCCAAGAGTTACGTAAGCCACGTGTCTTTGACATTCTAACCATGACACTGAACACAACATATAACCTCGTTCTAATACGTATAGTTTGTACATAACGAGATACCATTTACAGTGAATATAATAGATGAACACCGATATGAACATCGACGTACTGCGCTCGATATTAGACGTAATGAATTGAAAGCCCGACCACCAGTGGCAATCAATTATACCTGCGAGAATGGTGCTCTCATGTGACTATAATATGCGCTTACCTTTCGGAAATTGGCTATATTAGCTATATGAAAGCACACGAGCGTTGGAGTTGAAGCAATAGCTGCTGCCGAAAACGGCCAGGAACATACATACAATATTATATTAAGATTTATTTATCAAAATATGTAAACACGTATACTTTGATCTGAATTAGTACCCTTTGCAAATAATCTGGAACTTCCGGTGAAGTAAATTGCTACGAAAGCATAACATGTCAGTAGAGATTTTTCATATTGCCACCTGGCTAGCCATCACCCACAATCTGGCCTACAGGCTTAGCGTGTTTACTATCTTAGAACAAATTGTTATTTAACATCAGGTGAGATTGTATTGAAACGAAGAAGTCGAATGCTAAAACTTATAACGTGTTAAAAATATACAAAACACTGTAGCGAATTTACCATAATCATTAAAAAAAATCGAAAGAATATTCGTATGTTAAACTGTCCTGGCAACACTACTAAATAATTTTATCCGCCATATTTACATATTGCACGTCGGTGAGTGTCGTTCGTCTACACATAACCTCACTTGCATTAAATGTCAATAAAGCCAAATCATTGCAAAAAAAAAAGAAATACAGACAATCTAAAAATCCAGCTTATACATCGACATCCGTTCTAAAAAGTGTAATTTGTTATTTGTAACGTTAGTCAAGTGTCATTTAATATTCATTATGTCTATGTCATTATGCATAATGTGTATCTAAACAACGCGGCAATTCTTTTAGGAACGTTCACCTAACCTCGCTACTTTCACTAGTCCGTTATTCGTGGTTTATCCCAGATTAATGGCAACATAATAACAGGGTTCCCAACTTAGGGGTTCCCCCATTTTGATGGTAAATGAATGAGATGTGATTTTTAAGGGGCTTTTGTATTTTTGGGTACTTTTTTACTAACGAGTATACACCCTAAGAAAACCCAATCTAGTCAATTTTTTTGAGATCATTTTAATAAACAAACAATTATGCAGAAAAAAAGTAAAAATTGCACATACAGAAATTGAAAAAATAAAAATCTAAATTTTCTCTTATAAAAATCGCTCAACTCGGCTAAAGAAGTTTTCATTTTAAATTTAAAATATATAGACACAGTCAAGTGATTTTAAATTATTCCGTGAAGCAATTTTAAAATGTGCCAAATCTTCGAGAAGGTATCAGAAGGATTCGGAAGTATGATGTTGCTTACTTTATATAAACTGTCCGTCGCGGCCTTTGAACGGGGTTTATCGACGAAGAAAATCAGACCGAATCTTTCTTTTACAGTATAGAAATATAATGAAGCAAAATGACAACGGAAAAAGTGAACATTAATCTACCATACTGTCAATATTTTGTAAGATTTCCCTATTGTCTTTTGTCTTACTCACTCATTTACTTAAACTATTACAGTGGACGTTACTTTTCACTTCCGCTTCGAATTGATTGGCCGCTGCCATGACTCAGTGCAATAAAAAAACGATTGATTTTATTTGCGCGATATGTATTTGAAAATAATAAATCTAAAACCAGTAGGTAATAGAAAGAGCGAAATATTAGTAACTAAAACAACAAAAAGTAATTACAACGCGTCCTTGTTCGACGGCTGAACCCGTTAACGGAAGATTGAACCTGTCGTCAGTTAAAGCTGTTGGTATGTAAAATGTAAAATACAAAAATTATGATTAATTAAAAGAACAGTCCTTTCACGATATACCAGGAAACAATAAACATGAGCAATTACTTTTTATTTCCGTATGTATGAAACATAATAAACTCATTTTGAACTATTCTCCGACAATGTGTACCACAGATTAACTATGTAATGTACATTCACAGTTTTCGACTTTCGAAAATCGCATTCATCAATATTTTTGAAGTTATACTTCTTTTGGCGCGTTCGGGAAAAATGATGAGAGTAAATTTTTACGATGCGCGCCCATACCGCCGTCACGAAAAACCGGACACCCTGAAGTTAGCTATAGTCAACAGTTTATTCAAAGAAAGTATGTATATATTAAATACCTTTTTTCTATTGTTAGTGTCGTTTTTTCTACAAACGTAGAATAAGGCGAAAGATAAAAATTTTGTAAACATTTTTATCTTGTTACGCCGAAGAAGTATAACTTCTAACGCGTGTACATAAGTACACACTATTTTTTTTTAATAAATATACTGCTTACCATTTGACTTCTATCGTTAATCGGGTATAAAGATCTGGAGAAAGACTTATATGGGAGACGTGTTATAAAAGTGACCTGTTCTAAGTACTAAATAACAATTCCAAAACCCACGAAAATGATGCTAGCATAGGCGAAATTCATTTGTTTACTTTTCTGAATGTTATAACTGCATCGTCTGTTATAATTAAACGACTTCTTCCTTTTTTCAATTCGCAATTATATCACACTTAATCGTGACCAGTAAACATTAGGTGTCATGCCCGCCATATTGGTATCCTTAGGCATGTCGCGATCCGGCATTAGTCAGTGTAACCAATCTAGAACTAAGGGAGATGATAAAATAACTTTTTAAAGTTAACCTTTTCTTTATAACGCCTCAAATTGTTTCGTCCTTCTATCGCATGTCACATTGAAGCCGGCCACGGAGTAGGGGTAACGTGAATGGTGCTCGGCAGAGCAACGAAGGTCAATATCGTATGATATTTATTCAATGAATTGAATGAATATTGTGCTCAGTTTTTAGTAAAAACACGATTTTAACACACTAAATCGAATAATTTTCAGTTAAATGCCTACGATCCGAAAAAACGTTTCACTTCCATCGTGGTTTCATCTAACCACACAATTTTTTAATTTCATACATTATCCCTTATTGAACAATATTGTATATGTCATACTTCGTGATATATTTTTAGTTTTAGTAAACTATACCCAAAGTTACTGACCCAATGGTTATGATTCATCCGGTGACCTTTAAGCTCGCCAGTAGGCTCAAGGTTTCGTTTGAGATAGTAAAATCACAACGATTGCCAGTTGAACAAGTTTCGTGGCGCAGTGGTAATAGCGCTACCCTTGATTCAAGAGGTCACGAGTTCTATCTTTAGTCACAAATGTTTTTTTTGTTTGTGGAAAAAGCAAGCGGGTGGGTCCGAGTGCATGCGCCAGTACGTGTAGTTCAAATATGCGTAGGCACTGCTAGGTATCCTCAGTGTTTTTTTGTCTTTTTCGAACTGACTACACTTTTGTCTTGTTAAGGCCGCTACAGTTTCACCAGACTAGTAATGGTAGCGGCGTCTACAAACATTTCAAAAACACACGCCCGCAAAACCATCCGCTCCCGTCTGCACTCTCACATAGGTTTTAGTTGTGCACTACCGCTCTTGTTCCCATTACAGTGACTTTACTGGTCGGTTATTAATCTCTCAGTATTATTTGGTAAACGTTGGAAGACATTCGAAGCACATATAAGTACCCATCAATCTTTTTAGGCGGTCACTAGTATAAGTATTAAGTCAATTTCATATCATAATTTCGCAAAATGTACGTAGACATGATAGGAAATGTTTACAGCAATCAATTATACATTGATATAGGAAATAATTTGATATATCTGTGCGTAACAAATCTTTATTGTGCATTGTCACGCTTTTAGAATCTTGCTATATTGAATAAAGAGTTATGATTTACCAGGCTTTGTTATGTACTGGTAGTAAGGTGTACTGCGATTTGAGAGTTATCTTAGCATGTGCTACATAAATCGTCAAAGGTACGCGAGAGGAATAGATGTTAACCCTCTAATGCGAAAATTGACACGCACGTTCTTAGGTATACAGAAATGGACAAAGCCACGTGAAATATCTTGTCATTAATCAAGATACAAACGCGAATGACGTCGCGGGTCGCTGCTAGTATTTTATATACTAAACTATCCCGATAAGTATAACAAACATATGAAGGGAGCGCAGATCCTTCCTTTTATATTGTAAGATACGTTTTAACAAAAAATGAAACCGACTTCAAAAAACGTGTATAACCGTACCTGGCCACCTAGTCTAGAATTTTCGTAAACCTTCCATTATCTCACTAACTACACGTTTCCTATTGGATTCCACCAAAGATCTAGTGTCAATAAAATTATTATAGGACCTTCTTGTAAATATTTTACTTTTCCCATTAAAAAAAAACAATTAAATCAAATCGGTTTATAATTGTCGAAATTCAGAGGGAACAAACTTTACAAAATAATACAACTGAATTAAAAACCGCTTTCCTTTCTGAAGTCGTTTACAAATCAAACAACCCTGTAACATTTATTACATAAAAGGCCTAAATAAAATAAACAATTTTCATCGATTTTAAATCTGCGGTATTCAAATAAAACATGTACAAATGTAGAAATTCAATTAAAAAAAACATACATAATACCGAAATTTGAAAGACAGTTTCACGATAACACAAAAGCTAAGAACCGTTTTATAGGCGTTGCGAGAGTTCGTGACAGAGTGTCTGCGATATATTGATATGGGGCCAGGAAAAACGTTGTTTCTGTACAAGCATTTTTGTACAGCGATATCGAATGACTCAGTATTATGGAGTTTTTGGCGGGATCTTAGTCTGTCATGTAGTGGTTTTTATATTTTATTCATAATTTTGTGTTATTAGACTCTATATTTTGTAATATTGGTGATGTTTTACGTAATATAGTTCGGTTATTATGCACAAGTGAAGTGGATGGGAAATAGTACCACGGAGCATGCATTCTGAGATGCCGTCAAAACTCCATGGAAAGTTCTAACAAGGAAACCACCACCTTGTTAGAACATTATAATTATCACAAGACACTTACTTGGCAAAATCTTGTTACTTGACGCTGGCTAGTGCACAAACCGTGACGGAGCCAAAAAATAAAGAAGAAGACTCAGTATTATTATTATTATTCAATCGATTTAAAAAAAGAGGAGGTTCTCAAATCGGCTATATACCCCACAATTTCGTAAGGTACAAACCGATTTGCAATTTAAAAAAAAATATGGGGTCTCGTTTTAATTTCATTAGCATTAGATCTTGGATTTCGAAGGTACACCAGGGAATTTCTCAAAATCGAATAGAAAATGTACAGTAATTGGGAAATTGGCAGGTTTATGACAATCTAAGATTAGGTAAGTACATACCTGACTATGGTCAAAGACGTTCTAGTGCATTTTTCTGGAGTAGAATTTTTTGAGGACTCGAAGTATGCGAACTCATTATTACAAATAAACAACGGATGAATTATTACCCATGGGAACCAGAAACAATAGGTGTATAAAGATAGCACGACTCGAATCTTGTTAAATCTGTCGAATAATGACGTCAGTCTTCTTGTTATTTGTACCCATTGTTTTTGTAAGACATAAAAATATGTTCAAAGAAAAACAAACCGCTTTAAAATAACATGAATTTAAAAGTGTAAAACAATATTTTATTCATTACATTTTACTTGACTTACTTTAAAAAAAATATATGCTTTTAGTTTTAAAGTTTACCCTTTCACACAAAAAGGTTGTGGATCAGAATTTCAAAGCCCTCGCATAAGAACTTCCTCTTCATAAGTTACACTTTAAAAAAAAGTACAACAAAAAGCCAATGTCACGCGATGTTCCCAAGCGGACACCCACTAAAGTACTGACTGCGTCCAACGTTCCTTAATTTTGGTGATCGGACGAGTACCTGTAATTTCAACACTCTACCCGACACCGTTTTTACACCCACCACTTTTAATTCAACATAAAACTAAAAGTTACTGGTCAGAATTTCAAAGATCACCCAGAAGAAGTTTTACTTTAAAATTTTATATTTCGCTCTTCTCATAGCCCCATCGGACGCGCGTGACTCACGGATCTCGATTTAAGAGAAAGCGCCTCGGATTCATCGGCATGTTTCTTACTACTGTGCACGTGGGAGGCAGTTAACCAACGCTGTTTGCCTAACCGAAACTGCAAAGATTTCTTTTTGAAAGCTTACCTTGTTATTGTATGACGTCATGTAGGTTCCAACTCCAACTCTAAGGAAGCATCAGCAACTCTAGCATTACGATACTATAATGCATGGAAAATGTAATTATCAGAACTGTATCTATATGGAAGCATGCCTACGAAGCTCGTTACTTTAATTGCGACACTTGCACGCATACACATTCCCATATATAATAGACAAAGAGTGAAAGTTATTTAAAGGAAACACAGTAGAGGATAACGCGTTTTACTTACGTGACGATTTGCACATCCTACCGCAAATCGCATTAAGGCACTTTATTCTAAAAACACGTCCATATGATGACCATTAAATAAGAAATTTTCATGACTGCATTACAATACTGACGGCGACTGAAGAACACCCCCAAAAGATTTAGCAGTTGACTGGTTTGAACAGCCAGCATGGGCCATCTATAAATCTGTACCTGTCGTAAAATGTGCACAAATCACTGAGAGGTCAGAAGAATATCTAAAACAATAACGGAAAATGTGTAATGTCTTAGCATCATACTTTTTGGAATATGGCTTTGATTCCATTTAATATACAAGTAATTCTTTTCGCTACTAAAAAACGATGTTACATGTTGTATTTCGTTATCAGAAAACTTTGCTTATTATACCTGTCTACTAATAAGTGGTTTCACTTGTGTACTTATTTATTAATATTTTAATCATTTGTGGCGTTCGGCCTTTTTTATGTACTCTCTGGTCGAACGCGCATTGACACAAAAAATGAATAACGTTATTTTAAAAATGAGACGTCTCATATAATACAGGACGACTGAATAATAACGACGAAACCTTCGTGGACGAAACCCTCGAGGCTACCAAATCGCCAAACATTCTTACCCTCATTCGTTATCAAAGCTTACATACGCTGTTCCTTTTATTTTATATTTATTTTTTTGTTTGCGTATTAGAGCTCATTTCTTTTAATCGGGGCTGAAATAATTCTCATATCGTGTGAATTGCTTCAAAATTCCTTTCAAATCAGATTTTGACACATGACAAGTCCTCTATCGACATATAGTAAGCAAAAAGTAAGCATGTAGTATTATACATAATATGCAATAGATGGCGCTTTTATAAACAACAATTTTATTAATTTCTATTAAAGATATTTTTGTACAAAGTTTTTTTTCAATAATACTTAAAAGTTTTGTCAGCTAACATAATTACCATAAATTTACGCAAATGTTAATATATATGTTCGGAATCATTCATTTTCGAACGTATATTTTTTACTTACATTTCTGTGCGTTTGGTAACATTGATTAGAACAGTTGCCAGCTTAACAATGAATATTCTAAGCATCGAGTTTTAGAAGTTAATTGTTTTATGTTTGTATCTGAATCAACAAAAATGTATTGCTTTTCCTGAGCAAACATAATTGTATATAAAGGTTGGTTATGATAAATACACTTTACTATATTTGTCAAAGTTTTTTGGTTAAACCATTGTTTTTTTTACTTTAGAATAATTAAGATTAGTTAACAGAAAATCAGTAAAAAATAAAAAAAAGTTTCATATTATACAAAAGAATATATATATTATACATTTTTAAGTTCTTTAGGATGGCTCATTTATTGAAAAATGTTTAATAAATTACATATATTTTTCGTACATCTACTCGGAAGTTTAAATTTCCATACACAATTTGATATTCATTTATTGATCTTAGAAATAGAATTTATAAAAAGATTTAAAAAAAGATATAGATTTATAGAAAAGTAGATAAATAGATCTCTTGACGAGTGAAAAATCAATAATTTCCATTAAATGCTTTTGATATAGAATAAATTATAATCGTAAGACGTGATAAAAATATAAATGGAATAGGATGTTATAAAAAAGTATGCTCTTTAAGGTAACTATTTCTCTATTCAATTTGAAATTTTTGATTATCTTCACTTGGCAACACAGTCGTCTGCTCAACGTTGCGTGCGCCGCGGCATTCAGTTGGACAAAATTTGATTGGTTTTCTCATTTGTGCGAAATCTGATAAAAGTTTTACTACAGTATCCATTCATACTAATTTTGAAGTGTACACATATTTCGTAACGTCTAACCTAGTTGTGATACATAAACGTGACTTTTCTGTGTTAAAAACCAGTGTCGGGGTGTAACGTTGTGTGAAATACGAATGATATCTCGTAAAAGTCGGTGATTGAAAATGAGTAATTTCGCTAAAATTATTAAAACTACGCCGATTACAGATGATTACGACATCTTAAGTACAGTCCTCGGCCTTGGTATCAATGGAAAGGTGAGTGTAATATAAATTAAATAATTATAATCATAGAAATAATGAGTTTGTAATCATTGTTTACAATCATGACGTAAACGTATATATTTAGCTTTGCCCGTAACATTTATCATAATGTCATAATTAGAACAAAACCTATGTAACGAGAACTAGGAATATTAGATATTCACTTAAAAACTCCTTATTACTTTAATAAATGTTATATAAACAAATTAAACTAAAGTATAAACCATTTTGGTGATGATAATAATTGCCAGTATCACATTTTGAAAATATTGTGCAAGATGTGGTTTAAACATTGAGATATTACAAAATCAATTATTCATATATGTACTACTTATCTGAGTTTTATATATATATATTGAAAATAGGTGCATTACATTTTATTTTTTGTATACATCTGAGCACTTATTCTCAAACAAGACGTAATCAGAAAATATCAGTTAGACGCTTCAAAGCCACAGATTTACAGTAAATTCTATGTGGGCACAAACTAAAAAGGTTGCAATGTCTTACCTTTGCTGTACTGTGATGCTCTAGAATTATCTCCTGGCCAGTGTTCCTCCTTTCCTATAACATGGGGTCCTTAAGTGTAAAGTCAAGAGACATTATGCAGACTGGCACAACAGCTGTGACTGGAGATGTATGGTTTGTCTCTCGGTGGTCACATTTAATTTTGAACTGTACTTTGCTTACAGGCATAGTGCGGTCACTTTACCATGCTATAATAAAGTAATAAAAACAAACTTTACTATAAGTGCAGGCTACAAACTTTCCCAGATATGTGTTTTTCTTAGATGTACTCCTTTTTCTTAAAGTGGCAGTATATACCATTGGGATTTTAGATATGTTCTCTATTGCTTGCTATTATAATTTTCCATTAGCTGGAATTATGGATGCAGAACTGTGATTAACTAATATTAAAGATAAGGTTTCCATAGTGACTCTAAACATACAATTTATTATGCCATATATTTAATATACTGAAGTTGGTTTATAGCTACACTAGTAGCCAGCTGTGACTTTATTTGCATTTGAATCTTCATAAGTGATAAATCTTTGTGTTACTCTAATAGTTTATGATAACATAACCTGTAGAAGTGCACGAAAGCAACATTCAGATTGGCCGAATATTTTCCAACTTACTTGACACTTATTATACTTTAGCCAATTTAATTTAAAGCTATGTGATATTCTGATTTATAAGCTATATTACTGTAAAATTTATTTAAAATTCGTTGAGTTCATTTTCTATGAAAAAGTAGTAAACATCCATCCATTGTTATTGATTTTAAGACCTTTTAATATATAATCGAAATTTTAGTATAGTGTGTATTCCAAATTTTGAAGATAATAAATTAGTTTTATAGTTGAAGATATACATACCTTTAATCTGCAATGAAAATATATATTTTTTTTACATATTAATAATTAAATGTATCACAAAAATATATTAATAACAAATAAATGAATTTCTCAACAATCAAACAAAAAATAAATAAAGATAAATTGAATTTAAATTGTAATGTATACATATAATTAGAATGTAATTTTAATGTGTCTGTAGCTTTTCGATTTTTGTGAAATAAATTGTTACATGTGTCTAGGAATAAGTAATAAAATACATTTCAATCGGTTATAGAAATGTTTGTCTGTCTGCTTGTTTGAACAGGCGTCAGTGGTAAAGTACTAGGTTTATAATAAAACAACAGCAAGAAAATCATAAAGCAAATCATCGAGTAACATCTAGTAAATAGTATAATAAATGAGATACACAAAAGACATACTAGGTACATAACTGTTAAAGTCATTACATACCGAATGTCATTGAACCAAGTACAGTGTCACCTCGTGACTTCTTAGTGATCGTACAAATATGAATAATGTGTAGCCAGGTCTTTAGTTGCATAAAGTTTTTTTACTGAAAAAAGTTATACTTCTTTTGGCTCGTTAGGGAAAAATGATGAGAGTTAATTTTTATGATGCGCGCGCACACCGTCACGAAAAACAGACACCCTGAAGTTAGCTATAGTCAACATTTTATTCTAAAAAATGTATGTATGTATTAAAAATACCTTTTTTCTGTTGTTAGTATAGTTTTTTCTACAGACGTAAAATTTTTATCTTGTTATGCCAAAGAAGTATACATTCTAAAGCGTGTACATGATTTGGTATTGATTAAGAATTCCGTATTTTAATATGGCAACATAAAATCCAGGAAACAGAACATAATTACTTCCTATTGAATCTGTGAAGTCTGCATTATAATGGTCTATGAAATAATATTAAATCTTCAGCTTATTCATTGGTTCACATATATTTATGACTGGAGTTTGCTTGCAGCTTCGCTCTCATTAATATCACTCAGGAAGAGTACATTTATTTTTAGATGTAGCGTACCCTATGTCTTTTTGTGTACATACGAGTATATCGGGCAACATATATGCAAAATTTATTGATGATTAGTTGAGTAATTATATTTTGAAAGCTTAAAAAAACAAACAGAAAGACACACTATCACAGTATGTCCATGTAAAGAAATAAAATATCAACTGAATGTTAATCTGTCAATATATTATTTTTTAATATATAAATTTGTTAACCCAAATTATTCACATTGTCCGGACGATTATACAAACACAAAAAAGAATTGACCAAATTGGTGCAACTGTTCTGAAGTTATGCACATACATAGTTCACAATTGGGTTTTTTATTTAAACATATTAGTAATTGCCTTTGACTTTGTACATATTAATAATGGTATAAAATTCAATAATTGTTACACATAATCTATGTGACTGATTACTAATTAACACATCTTTAGAATTCCAGTTATAGTTCAGGAGCTTACATTATATATTGACACAGAGAAATTTAATCTATTTATGATTAATAGCGAAATATATAATGATATAATATAATATAGATAAATTAATAGTAATTTTATCAGCAATACGGAAAAAATCTTTATTGCTGCAAAGATAAAGGCACTCTTTATCATTTACATACAAATATATGTGCCTGGCGACAGATTTTCAACATGAGGGTGGTAGCTAGCCAAACAGACTTAGGAAAAGCCCTACCACCATGCACACAATGAGCTATAAAGCCTTCATTAAAGTTCCTTTTAATTTTTAGTACGAGTATTATTTATCGATGTTTACAATTGAGACAAACAATTAATATATAGTTGAAGAAGAATGTTACTTGCTCAGCCTATACTGTGGAATACTGTTGAATAAAAAATAGTGGGTTGAATTTTAACACAATATTTATTGTGTAACAAATGATAATAATAAATTTAAAGTAGAATGTTAACAGTATCACTATACAAGAAAAGTAGTTTATTATATGTATTATTGTTGTATCCTTGAAACGTTCTACATACAAACATTAAACTGTGTGATTAACGATAATTGTGCCAAGTATGAATCGGACTCGTGAACGATCCCAGATCGAATGAAATACAATACGTTATTTTAGTAAATACATTTTACATATTGTAGTGAAACGAAACTCGTATCGTGCGCGAGTCCGATTCGCACATGAACGATGTTAGTTTCTGAGTAATGGTAAAATAAATTAATACCAGGTGCAATTTTATTTAAAAAAAAAAAGGCAAGATTGATAAACAAACGCACCTTGTATAGAAAATACTGCTATTTATGTTTATGAGTCATCTATTTAGTCAATATAGATAATGCTACTTTTCTAAGTTTGGTAAACTGCGATGCCTTCGCATCGGTATAATCTATTAATATGGCGTCATAAATGTCGTGAACGATTTAGATCCATATTTTTGCGATTCTCCGCACAAAATAACGATAGAGAACGGCAGCAGCCGTTACCTTTCCGACTCTTCAAACAGAGCGTATGCACATCCATGTACGCGTAACCACACATCACATCTCTGTAGTGTAATTGTGAATTTCGCTCCAGCACACTCGACGCTACCTCCCCTTCGGCAGGGCTAAAGCCCTGGTTGTTCGATCGCGTTGCTAGCGCGATACTGTGACACTCAAAATTTTCACTCACTAGTTCAACAACACAACACCGATCACCCTCACATACGTGCATACTCACAAAGATAGGTACACATATGGTGGAAAGATTTTATTTTGATCCCTTATTTCTCGAACATGGTAAGTGCCGTTTATCCGGGTTGTCAGATTCGAAATACATGTTTGAGTTCGTGAAGCACACATGCAGGTCCGAATGTGCTGCAATTCCACGATACATTATTTTATGTATCTCGTAAGGGTTTAGCAGCGTTACCAATATAAGCGACCGAGGAACACTTTTTACGGTTTCGTTATAATACATCAATATTTCTATACTTTATATAAATATATACATGTCTTACACATACAAACTTTGAGGAAGAAATTCTCTAAATTACACTAAAAAGCAGTATCAAAATCCGTTGTATAGTTTAGAAGAATTAAAGGAACACAGAGCGACAAAAAAGGAACTTTATATTGTAACATTTATATTCTACATATTTTGTTGATATTATAAGGTTACACTAGCAGGTTATTTTCATACTTAACGAATAGTTTCTTACAGTTATTTCGATTGTACTTCTCATATAAATAATTATACAAGCATATTTGTTGGTCACTCCAAAGAACCACCGACCATAATGGAATGCGGTGCGAGAAGCGAGTTATCTCGCCACCTCGGAAGGTACACACACGGGCTCATTAACCTTTCGTCATTTAATACCTACTGCGTCTGCGTCATTAGTCTCGCGTTGTATCTTATAGTATGTTATGACGTCATCGGAATACGACTTCCTTCGAAGCCGATAAGGTGATTGTATTTCGACACGCTTCTCGTTTATTTGTACGATTTTATGGTGTTGTTTGAACGGTTCTGTCGAGGATTTAATAAAGTAAAGCATCGTCATAAAATCCTAACGATAAGTGTGCGATGATAAATGCGAAAGTTTGGTTTTTTTTTATTTACGCCTTAATTACTCAACCGATTGTCAATAAATTTTGAATACATATTATCTGAAGTACACAATGAGTATGCTTCATCTAAAAAAATGTACTGTTCCTGAGGGATAAGTGAATTGTATATTAATGCCAGTGAAATCGCAAGCAAAAACTAATCACAGATATATGTGGGCCAATTAATAGAATATAACTGTGTGGTTTTATGAAACGACGATGTAAGTGAAACGTTTTTTCGGATCGCAGGCATTTGATTGAAATTTTTCGGGAAATTATTCCATTTGGGGTATTAAAATCGCGTTTTTAATATTTATAGAAACTGCGTACAATGTTTATTATTTTTTATTATTTCATTGTATTATTGTAAATTGACGCATGGGCGCAGCCATATTGGTTTTGGCTGCACTGCTGAGCGCCTGTCACTAAACCCCTACTCCGGGGCCGGCTGTAATGCAACATGCGATAGATAGACGAAAGAGTTAGAGGCGATGTAAAAAAAGTTTCACCTAAAAAATGTTTTCCATCAAAGCGGGTATTATTAAAATCATTGTTTGGTCTTCTTATTCTTATATAAAAAAATTATAGAGGTCTGCCTTTATTGCGCGTATCACTCAAAAACTACTGGATATATTTTGATCATTGTTTTTTTTTTGTTTTACTTCTAAGGCACATGGTCCTAATAAAAAAAATCACGATAGCTTCATTTAATATAAGGTTATTAAAGTTATAAGAAACTACGATTTTCATATAAGCACTACGCGTTCTGGAGAAATGGGGCAAGCGGTGTGGTGCTTATGTTTTTTTTCTCTGTACATAAGACAATAAACGACACAGACTACGTCGCGAGTATCGGTTAGTAAGTTATAAAACTACAGTCCTCGAGACAAGGTCAATGTAAAAACTCGGCTGGTGTTATCACGAAATTTAATTTAACACTGCGAATTCTTTAATTGGAAGGCAGACCGATCTAATTGAGGAAAAATTAAAAATCTGCAACGGTAGTATTAATGCGTGGCCTTGCTGAGAGACACGTTGGGGATGCCAACTCCGTTTAAGCTAATATCCTTATTAATAAATCATGTTCTTTTTTGACGTGATAACGTCTTATAAATCGATGAGCGCCGGTTGCACGCACGAAAAAGCATGTCTTGTTGACACGTTCCGCCTGAGCCGAGCGTGCAAGCGAGAGCGCGGAACAAGCGACGTGATCGGCCTAAGCGTTCGGCTTGTGACGCATCATAACCTAACACGTGAACTGTTTTGTCAACTGTTTAGAAAGTGAAGTGACAAGTTAATGTGGTTTCCATTAGATACTTATTACAACAAAAATTGCGGCAAAAAAAGGTATGAAATTTTTCATCAATGTTTTCTAATGACGTATGACGTTATCATGTAAAATTATCGTCCGTAAACCGACTTTACAGACAACCATTTTTATATGCTATTGGAGGCAAACGAACAAATGGGTTACATGATGATAAGTAATCACCGCCGCCCATGGACACCGGTAACACGAGGGGCACCATAGATGCGTTGCCGGCCTTCGTTGGCGATTCACTGTTAAGGAATTTCGTTTGAGAACTATCTCTGCGTGCGCTGCATAAACCATTTGAGTTCGACTAAGATAATGTACGATGACATCATTTATGAATATATAAATGTAGACAAAGACGCGGACCACCGCTAGTTGTGGTATGAATCACTAGTTGTTTGTTTGGACGCGTTATTGTCCACTGCGCATCGCACGGGTGCTATTATGTATCAATGTGGCTTCATAACGTCGTAAGACACATGTAGTATGCGATTAATTTTTCGGGTAATTTGACACCTCTAGTTGTTTGTTTGGACGCGCTATTGTCCGCCCCGATTTCTCACGGGTGCAATGTTTAGTACGTTCGCTTCGTAACGTTCAAGACATATGTAGTAGTATCCGATTCAATTTTTGGCGAAGCGACACCTCCAGTTGTTTGTTTGGATGCGCTATTGTCTGACCTGATTTCGCACGGGTGCAATGTACCAATGTGGTTTCGTAACGTTCAAGACATATGTAGTATCTGATTAATTTTTGGGCGCATTGATACTGACTGTTCGGTAAAGTCAACTGTGAAACTCAAGGGGAAGGTGTATAAAACTATAATAAGACCAGTCGTGTTATATGGATCCGAGTGCTGGCCTACGGAAGAGACAGATGAAAAAAGATTACATGTGGCAGAGATGCGAATGTTAAGATGGACGTGTTGTGTAACCAGAATAGAAAAGATTAAGAATGAGTATATCAGAGGAAGTTTGAAACTAGCACCAGTGTCAGAAGAGTTTAGGAGTAATAGGTTAGCATGGTACGGGCATATTATGAGAAGAGATGAAAGTCGTGTAACAAGAAAAGTTTTGAGTTCGAAAGTGGACGGATGTAGGGGTAGAGGACGACCGAAAAAGGTGTGGATAGATTGTGTGAACAATGATATGTGTATAAAAGGAATGAATACTGAGATGACATCTGACGGGGGAGAGTGGAGAAGGAAAACATGTTGTGCCTACACTACATAGGTAGGATTAGGATAAGATGATGGTGTATATTAAACCTCATAGTTCATGAACCTTGAAGTATACCTATGTATCAAAAAATCGTTCTTAATATATGCGTATAAATGTCAATATTTAATAAGGTATTGTAAATTATAAATTATATGTTTTTTTTAATACAATTTAGTCTACATTATTCACCTTTTTAAAGGTATTATAAATCAATAAAACAAATATAGACGACAGTTTCGTGTGTAAATTGATAATAAATTATGGCTTAGTGCCATATATACTAATGTTTATACTACATGTAGCTGGATTGAATGAAACACTAATAAAAGTGGTCATTGATGACATTCGTTTTAAAACTCAAATGCCTAAACGGTCTGCTGTTATTTGTCTGAATTGTTTCTTGTGGCGTGTCGAATGAAACAATACTGAGCGGGGAATGAGTAATTTCAGTTGTGTATATTCAAATAAAAGACGAATTGATGACATTTTGAAAACCGTGTAACTCCGAATTCGCGTAAGTCGCGACGGGCAGCGAGTGTCGTCGCGGTATCATTCTGCACGGATTATGATACATTCGCGTTATTGACTGCCCAACGTTGGTATGCTGTGAGTCATTACCCCGAATCATTACCGTTACCCGTTATCGGACACATCGGCTGATATCGATTCACCGTTATCAGAGTGATTATAAATAACGCCACGAAAGATGGAGCGATTTATGACTATATTATATGGTGTTGTGTAGTCATCGTTAATGGAACCGCGGAATGGTCGGTCTCGTAGGGAATGCCCGCTAAAATCCGTATTAAAACCAATTGCCTAATGTCTGTACATACAGTCCTTGGCAAAATTTTTGACCACTTTGAATGTATATGCGTTCGTACGTATTATATTATATGTAAATATATAGAGACATTTTAAGATTAAAGCAATTTTATATTTCTATAATAATATTTACAAAAATCAATATCAAAATACTTTATTCAGTTTAGGCTCTGAGAAGACTCTTATGAACGTTAAAGTTTTGTAGGTGGTAGAGCTACGCTGAAGCTATCACTGGTTTCAGCATGAATGGGTCGGCTCGCCCGACGCGCGGGGTAGTACCACCCTCTCACAGAAAACCGACGTGAAGTAACAGTGCTTCCACTGTTGCGTTTCGTTTGGTCAGTGAGAGCGCCGGAGGCCCACATATATTAAAAGGCCGGCAACGCACTTGCGACTCCCCTGGTGTTGCTAGTGTCTATGGACGGTGGTGATCACTTACCATCAGATTACCCACCTGTTCGTTTGCCCCCTATAATATAAAAAAAAAAAAACACCGGTTCGGAAAACAGGCCAGTCGTCGAGAGGAACCGGCAAGAAACTCGATCTGGTTAATCTTTTCATACATAACACATATTTTTAAGAACGTATATAGTTATAAACATTGATAATTACATTCGTTTTTGGTGGATGCACAGAGAAGGGTGTCATTTCCAGACGTCACCATCTTTTAACTTTGTTTTGTATTAAACTCTTGACTATAAATACGCGCAAGCTCGAACTTACTTAGTTAACTGATATTCAGAGTGGTCTAAAAGACTGCCGAAGACTGTAGTCGCATCATCTCAGAACGGCTGGACTAAATTTGGCTCTTTCTGTTTTTGTCGTGTGTGTGTGTAATTGTTAGCACAAGGTTTGTATGAAAGAAAATGTTTGAAAAGTAGTCGAGGAAATGTGTAAATTTTGTGTTGAAAAATCTCTGTATAAAAAGTGAGCGAGCGAGTAAGATAGAAGACAGAAAGAGATCTTCGAAGATATTCAAATCATTGGCAGATTGATGTTCTGTCTTCGGAACGGAAAATGTAGTCTTATTTTCTTCGTCGGTACACCCATGAAGCCGGAGCGTTCAGCTGGTAATGCACAATTATTTATCTTCTGTATATTATGGGATGTTGGGAAATACATTCGAGGTGGATAAACTTAAAAAAAAAAACAACCGCGTGCTTGATTTTCCGAAGGCACAGATGGTAAAATTTAATAAAAATCCGTTTGAATAAAAATATGCTATACTGTACACTAACATTTTCACATTTTTCAAAATGGATTAGTAATGATAACTTATTCATTTTGTATTGGAGACATCAATCACCTTATTTATCAGAATATCGATGCTGTTGATGCTTTTACACAGACTTCTTTATCTGGCTAGATATTTCTAAAACCGTGCAAACCGATCGACATGCAACTCTTTGAATACAGAATATTTACATAATAAATTGTGCTATTTTTCGAATAATTATTACAGCGAATAGTAATTATAATAAAGAGCAATAGTAATAAATAATTTTTTTAAAAAAGTGTGCGAATGCGCGTGCAAAACTAGTCATAATAAAAATAATTTGGATGGTAATTTGAAATCGGAGACCATAATTCTGTCTCTGTTTGTTGAGTACATAATACCGTGAGGCATTCTATTTTGATCTTTAAAAAAATTGTTGAGTTTTCAAGTGAATACTTCTTTAGGTGTTGAGCAATTTTTGATAGGGGAAAACTTATGGGTTCGCGTCACCGATGATCTCGACATGCTCGTGACGTATTGCGCTTTGCACCAGACTAGCGACCCGTAGAGTAGAGGCCTGTGTAAATGTAATAGTGATTATTTTTTTCATTTAGCTCGAGCAGCTCATCATTTCTTTGATTAATTGATTAACTGTATATAATTAATGTTCGGAGTACCGATAAATGTGAAAATCAGAGTAATGTTATTCTATTTCAAATTGCAAACTTCTGTTGCGAGTCCTTGACTCGACATTTTTTTAAATGTCTAGTGAATTCATAGTTTAGTTCAACTTTTTTTTTTTGGATTATTAGCGATTGACCACAATCTCTTCTGATGTAGAATGACGATATGGTCTTAGGTGGTAATCATAAACAAAGAGGAACACCACAATAGATGCTTGGCGACAGATTATTAGCTTTAAGGATGTTTTCATTCAGACAAATAGCTGTACTTCATTAGGGAATACAAACAGTATTCATTATAGAGCGGTGATTATTAATCATTTTTTGGGTAAATGGGTAGAATATAAGTGGTTGTTCCCGAGACGAGTCACAGTGGCTTTGGTTTCCGAATTGTTAGTGGTACTCGAGATGCGTTCGGCCGCGAATGAGTCACGCTAGCGTTAATAAAAAGGCCCGGCCTTTCACGCGTGACGCACTGGGAATGGATGTTACGTCGTCGCCGGCCGTGACCCAAAGTCTGTTTATAGACAAATGTGACGTCATTGACTGAGTAAAATCACGCGGACTGTTTTAAAAATATGGACGAGCAATCATTTATTATGTAGAAATATTTTTGTTTTTTTTTTTTTTTAAGACCTATGATACATAACCAGAATGTTTTATTTTTAAAGTGATATTTTTTTTACATAACCTCAAATTTTTTCGCCCATCTATCTCATGTCGCATTACCGTCGGCCGTGGCGTAGGGGCAAAGTGACAGGAGCTCGGTAGTGCAGCCAATATGGTCAATATGGTGGCGCTCATGGCACGGCACAATTCAAAATAATTCAATAAATGAAATAAATATTGTGCTGACTTTTTTAAATACTATGTGACGTGAAAAAAAGTTTCACTTGCATCGTGGTTTCATAAAACCACACAATAATTATACTTTATAGGTTTTAGCGTTTAACCATAACCTCATCCGATGTTAAATTATGATGTGGTATAAGATGGTGAGTAGGCGAAGTCTAGAGGGAACTGGCTCTTTAGTGCATCTGCCGGAACATATGAAGGTCGTAGCAAATCAGATGGACTTGGAAAAAGCACTACCACCATACTGTGGTTTTAGTGTTTTTCTTCACTGAAAGCCTCGGACTTTGTAAGCATTCGAACTTACATAGTTGGACACGATATCCGAACACGACGCTATCAACGAAGCCGTTATCGCTTCTTAAACTTTGCTCGGAAATTTTGATGTTGTTACATTATTTTTGAATAAACATAATACTGTCTAACACGTTTTATCAAACGGTCCAAAGAGATGCATTAAAATATAGGGGATGAGTTGTGTTTTTTTCTTTTTTTTTTTTAATATATTTTATAGGTAGACGTTTTGACCACAATCTTATCTGATATTAAATGATGATGTTGTTCAACCTAGAGGGAGACTGGCTCTCAAGTGCAGCTGCCGGAGCACACCAACGGGTGCTTGGCGACAGATTTTCAACTTGAAGGAGGTAGCTAGCCAGACGGACTTAGAAAATGCCCTACCACCATGAGAATTGCTTTACCAATGTCGACATTTATTTCGATCTGAACAGAACTATAAATGAAAACAAAAATACTTTATTCAATTTAGGCTCGAAGAAGGCGCTTATGAACGTCGAAACTGCCATCGGTTCGGAAAACAACTCAGCCATCGAGAAGAGCCGGCAAGAAACTCGATCGAGCTTATCTGTTTACAGTACACCTATATATTTAAAATACATTATACATTACAATCGATTTTAGTGGATGCACAGAGAGGAGTAAATTCCAGACATCACCATCGTTCACATATTGATCCGCTCTATAATAGCCCTTTTTATAGTTATATTTAGCTCAGTTACTATTGCGTGTGTAATTGTAGAAGATTCTAGAAGTCCATAGCGACGCGATCATTGTTATTGCGGCAGAAAACGTTCCCATAGCACTCGTGCTGCTAAGGTCGGGAAATAAGGTGATGTCGACTTTGTTTAATAAACAACATTGAAAATTTACAGGTGTTTAAATTGTTCGAGGCAAACCCATTTCGTTAATAATTCTTTTAAAGAAGTACAGAAAACAAATGAATCATTCTTTGTTTTAAGGAGCTTGAAAAATGTACACATCGTTGCTAGTCTCGTGTTAATTTTCCATGAATTGGATTCTACGGTTTTTCCTTGTGCTATATGCGCCAGATAACTCATTGTGACGTGTCTGTTTGATTGTGTTTTGTACAAGACGAGCTGTTTAGAATTGATAATTTACAATTAGGGAGGCCGCCGTCGAGGTGCGGGTAGCGGTGTCTTGGACTTTATAATGTTTCGGATTTTGGCTTTTAATCTTTAAAGCAGGCGTTGTTACAAGAAACTAATAATGTCTTGTATTATTTCTATGCTATAGAGAACAAATTATCTAAAGAAATAATTGTTTTATTGTTGCTATTTATTCTATCTTATCATTACTGATATCAAGACAGTCAACGTCAAGTGTTATCGCATCGTGCGAGCGAGCAGGAATTATCCGACAAGCAATACTTGTTAAAGAGAGAGCACGCCATGTTGCTTATAGTCAATAATCACTACATATTATAAAACAAAGTCGTCCACTGCGTCTGTGTCTCTGTCTGTCTGTATATTCGCGATAAACTCGATAACTACTGAGCGTATTGTAATGCATATCTTCACCAATAGATAGAGTAACGCATGAGGAATGTTTAGGTATATAAATTGTCATGGTTTTGTGTAAACTCGTGGAAATATAACGAAAATTGTTGGAAGTGTTAGAAAAAGTCACGCCGCTTGTGGGAGCTTTCCTCGAAAACGCTGACCAATTCTTTTGAGATATAACAAAACAATGCATAGTGAGATATTCCTCTTATATAGATCTACAAAAAAGTCTACGATGGCATATACCTATCTTTTAAGGATAGCTTACTATACCCATCATCTTCTAAAAACATGGTCACATACAATCAAGTAATTGTAAGGCTATTATTTAAACGGATACAGTATTAATCCTTATCAAATTGAATACATTAGTTGTTACCCTAAACGTTTCATACATATAAATGTATTTTTTTATTTTAGGGCAGGACAACGTCCGCCGGGCCTGCCTGTATATCGCAATAATAACAACGTACATTCATTTTCGCACTTCGCACGCGTTTTCTATGACATTTTGACGTCCATTTTCAAATCAAATCAAAAATACTTTATTCAATTTAGGCCCTAAGAAGGCGCTTATGAACGTCAAAACTACCACCGGTTCGGAATACATCCCAGTCGTCGAGAAGAACTGGCAAGAAACACGATCGGGTTTATCTTTTTAACATATACTTATATATTTAAAATTCATTATACATTACAATCGAGTTTAGTGGATTGTGACCATAGATTGACATGAATTTGTTATTAACATCTTGGTGTCAATTTGTTACTTCTAAATTATTATTAATGGATTACATTATTCGTTCAAATCCTTTTTTTTTGTTTAGATTAAAAACAGAACGAACAGGGAAAATATGTGAACTAAATCCGTTATCAGGTGTTTATAATTCATAAATTTTACCATATCTTAATACTCCTTAATATGGTGTTTTCACGGTGATTTGAAATATTATTATCAGTGAAATTAAACAAATTTCTGTCGTAACTGAAACAGTAGTTTATACGAGCAGTTGACAATTGGCAAGTGGAGGTACGCAACGATTTTACTAAACGTGCATATAGGGGCTAAAATAAGCGTATCAAATTGTTAAATATTTGCATTACTAATGGTGAAATTAGATAAGCTTAAATAAATTCCGTGCGACAGAGCCGTGCTGTATGTTCACTATCCGATCATAGGCATTTACAGTTCGTGCCCTTCTTGGTAATTAATGTTCGGTCCTCGGTTCTCGGACTCTACTTTCTCATATCACGCGACACGGCTCGCCTGCACTCTACGTTTTGATCACGTACTTTTGTATGCAAAACATTTTGTAATCAAATCGAAAATACTCTATTCAATTTAGGCTCCAGAAAGAAGCTTATGGATGTCAAAACTATAACCGGTTCGGAAAATTACTCTGTCATCGAGAAAAACCGATACGAAACTCGTGGTTACGGCCAATATAATAACTGTGTGCGGAAAGCAAGTGGCCCTCAACTCCACACTCCTGCACGTGCATCAACACGTGAGCTCATCCCGCGAGCCCTGGAGGAGGCGAGTCACCCCGGCCACCCGCATCCTAAGCGTCGCCCTCGTGCGCCTACACGCGCAGTCGCGATTCATTTTCACTCGGGCTTGTAAACTGATAACGCCCATAATACAAATATTTTATTGTCTTAAGTGTTATTATTATTATCTATACCAGCGAATAACAACCAAGTTATCGAAGCGCAAACAATCTGGTGTATCACTAGATACAAATTATAAAATAAAGTCGTCCACCACGTCTGTCTGGATGTTCGCGACAAACTCAAAAACTACTGAACGAATTGTAATGCGGTCTTCACCAATAAATAGAGTAGTTCACGGGCAAGGTTTAGGTATATAATTTGTCAAGGCTGTTTTTGTAAATTGGTTGAAATATAATAATAATTGTTGAAAGAATCGGAAAAAATCCCTTTGAGATATAACAAAACAATGCAGACTAAGATATTTCTCTTTTATAGATCTACAAAAAAATCTAAGATGGAATATACCTATCTTTTTAGAATAGCTTACTATACGCATCTATCTTCTAAAAATGGTCGTATATAAAGAGGTAATTGGGAGGCTGTTTAGACGGATACATTATTAATCTTTATTAAATAAAATACATTACTTACCTGAAGCATTTCATGCCCATAAGAATATATTTTTTATTATCAGGGCAGGAGGACGTCCGCCGGGCCTGCTAGTATTTTTATATATCATATGTTATATATTTTTAAAGCAGGCATTGGTAGTGTGCAGATGTACAGAGAGAGAGAGAGAGAGGTGTTATTTCCAAACACCACTCTTATTCATGTAATGATTCAACCTATAAATAGGCTTTTGATATTAAAAATCGATCAACTTGGGCTCAAACTTACTATTCGGCAAATAGGTAATTCTCTTTGGGACCTTATTATACAACCCAACAATATTAGGGAAATAAACAGCTACACGAGGACTTGCTAAGCTGGAATCAGGGGAGGGGGACCAATTTATGATTGTCTCTAGTATTCAAATCGAGTACCATAGTAGTAGATTTCTTCGCTGTTAAAGATTGTAGCGTGTTTTTAGATAGCAACCATACTGTTGTCTAATGTATGTGAGCGTATTGCTCCGGAACAGATGCAGCGGGTTGACTAATTCTTTTTAGGTCTGTTTGTAATTGTCGTGGCAAAGTTTGTATGAAAGGAAATATTTGAGAATGGGACGGAAAAGTTAGAAATGTTGATTGAACGATCTTCAAGTGAGTTAGTGTGCGCGAGACTAGAAAGAGGATCATCTAAAATAGCTTCTGTACAACTTTAACAATTTGTTATTCCAAAAATTGGTCCGATTTTTGACGCAGGTATTTATTTCGATCACAAATGAAAACATCAGCTCGGCCGAGATATTTATTAATTAAAAACTATGATATGCTAGTGTACATTGTTACACCGTTCGATATCTAGTTACAAAATGTGAGGGCGTCATCTATTGGAAAATATATGAATTAGATATTGAGGAACATTTAAAATATGTGTCATTCACAGCGTCACAATTCAGTGATGGATGTTCAGTTCTTCAGTTGTCATTTTATTGAATTACATGATTGTAATGTAAAGATTTTGTCTTATTTTCTTCCTTGTACAACGGTGCGAAACCGCAACAAGCAGCTATAAAAGCAAGCAAGCAAGGTCATAAAATGCAGAAATAATTTTTGATTTGGTATCGGACTGGTAGTTTTAGAGGTTAACACGCGCGTACAAATAAAGAAACAATCTCTTGATCTTTTTATTATTTGTATAGGTGTGTCTATCGTCTATAACTGTGCTTCTTAGAACAGTTATTTTTTTAAATACACACACGCACACAGTTATTTTAGTTATTCTTGTAACTGTTCGTAATATAATATAAACAGCTTTGATCAACGGCTCGTCCGTCATGTCTGTGGTGGGCCTTTCCACGACCCATAAAATGTATTTTCGTCTGAAATTTCCCACGACGTGAACTTTAGATTACTTTGATCGGAGGTTATAAGCACAGTTTCATGTTAATATTTATTACATTCGATTAATTTTACAATCGAGTTGTTAATTATTTGAACGTAAGCGGGGGAAGGCGTGATTTGCCAAACCGTTCCAAGGCCAGTGAAAGTTCTGGAAATTTCTAATGCTTGTTACCAGGATTGGGCAATTTTTTCTTTGGTGTCGCCTGCATTTTAGCTGTAGATAAATTACTTATTAATATCTATTACCGGTTTGCGTAAGTCTTTGTTAACAGCAATCTTTGGCTCGCGAGTCCAATTTGCAAAATACAGTAAAATTGCAAGACATGCATTACATGTAGATGGATTGTGTCCGGAGCGAATCGGTGGGGAATAATCTGGGAATGTGGGACGTCATTATTTTTCAGTGTTTCGGATCAGGATGCCTTTCATGATGTATTGTCTAAATATGGCAGTTCTACGACTCTTTCGTTATACAACTCTATTTATAGTTAATACATCTTCTAAGTGGCAACAGGGACTAAATTAAAAAAAAAAATGTTGAAACTTAACAAACTAATGCGTTATGGTAGAATGTTGACCACTGGACGGAATAGTAATCTTCTATACATACTCGTATAATAAAAATGAAGTGTCTGTATATAATATCAAAATAACGACTTTTTACTGATTGGATATGAACATATACACGATACTGATAACAAAAATACAATTTAAATTTTTTTTTGTGTGTCTATCTGTCTGTCTGTTTGTTCCGGGTAATCTCCTAAATGACTGGACCGATTTTGACCGAAATTTCACTGACGGTTAGTTAGAATTGCAGCGGGTGACATAGGTTACTTTATTTTAGTCTAGCTGTCATCCGTGGCTTCGTCTGTAGTATTATCTCCAAAACGATTGGACCTATTTTCATGGGACTTTCACTGACAGATAGCTAACGTTATAAAAAATAATTAAAGCTTTTTATTTTGGACTATCTTTTGCCCATGGCTTCGTTTGCAGTATTATCTCCAAAACGTTTGAACCATTTTTCACGGAACTTTCACTAACAGATAGCTGATCTTATAAGAAGTATTTTACAATTATAAAAAAAAACGCATGCGGAGCTGCGGGCAACAGCTAGTAGGTATATAATAAAATTGTAGTATGTATTGTTTTTATGAGATGATCTATTAAGCGGCTGATCCAATTTACATGGGTCTTTTACTCGTATATAGGAAACTATTTGGAGTATTATACAGGTTTTATACAATTAACCTGTTCTAGGGGCAAAAAATTCAATAATAATCTTAAAACACGTGTTTCCTATGAGATGATAATAATGTTTTCGGAAGATCAATTACGCAGCCACGCCTAGTTTTAAATAAAATCAATGAAAACAACTAGACCGATTTAATTCTAAGGCTTAGAGGCCAACAATGCATAAGAGAGAGCAATAATTAATTTGAAGTCGAAGACTTGTTGTATATAAATTGTACTTTAATGCCCCAGGTAGTGGAATGCATAGAGAAGAGAAGAGGCACGAAGAGGGCTCTGAAGGTGCTTCATGACAGCGTGAAGGCGAGGCGAGAGGTGGAACTCCATTGGAGAGCACGTGGATGTATACATATTGTCGAGGTTAGTATGTGATAGTAGTTCTGAGAGATAAAAAAAGGTTGCTTGAAAGTTAGTTTCCTTCAGAATTAAAGCCGCCCTTTATTTAATTACCAATTCGTGTCAACACTCACCTCCACTACCCACACTCCTTTCACTACCACGCCACATTAAATAAGAATCTACTACAATATTACTAGATGTTCTTTCGAATACAGAGGTTATAATTGCTATTCAGAAGTCAATATACTTTAGAAGTTGGGGTTTTTGACGGGATCTTGTAATGTCATGTAGTGGATTTTATATTTTATTCATAATTTTGTGTTATTTGGCTCTTTATTTTATAATATTGATGGTGTTTTACGTAGAGTAGTTTGGTGATTGTATACAAATGAAATGAACGGGAAATAATACCACGGAGCATGGATCCCGACTTGCCACAAAAATTTCCATCTTTCAGATAGCATTAACAATAATTATTAAAAGATATTAATCAGAACTACCGGTTGAAAATTTTAGACACAAATCGTAACACGGTGGTAGGTATTTTACCAACTAGCTAGTTCTCATGCAGCTAAATGAACAATCCTTATATAAGCGTTCAACGTGTTCCAGTAACGCATCACATGCCAAATGACAAAGAGACAGAACCAGCGAATTTATTAGTTTTACTAATTTTACATTACCTCTAATTAAATTTTATCGTTTGCGCTTAGCTCCTACGGAAAAAAAGTAATGTTATATTGTCAGCTATTGTTCATATTGGGAGTTTGTTTAAAAAAATTAAATACTGTAGCTGGCCAACTTCTATATAATGCCTGGCGGTCAAACTTCTTCAATCTCAAATTACTAATAAAATAAAGTTTGTTTTTTAAGTGATAACTTCGTTAGCCGCGTTGAACGATTTTTGGTATGTGAAAAATTTATAGGTTCGCGTCACCCATTACCTAGACATGCTCGTGACGTATTGAGCTCGCGCCAGACTAGCGACGCGTAGTATAACGGCCCGTATACATACGGCTCTGTGTTTGATTAATCAATAAACTGTATATATTATTACTCTGAATGCCAATAGATGTAAAAATCAGACTAATGTTAATAATTTCAATTTACAAATTATGAAATAGAAACAATTCGGACTATAATTAATTTAACAAATCCCAAAAAGAACACGGATATTCCATTGTTTAGAGTTTTCATTTCTGTCGGCAGGCCTTATGTGTTTTACTGTACTAAAGTGATATGAAAATGTATGCCAAAATATAAGAAATATTATGTGGACCAGTGGTCGTCATACTTTTCTGGCCAAGGGTTACATAGAACCATGTGTATAACTGCCAGCCGCAAATTCATGGATTAGGTAGCTGATACCACGACATCCGAACAAGTTAAGTCGATGGTTCGAATTCTGACCGCGGTCCGCTATTCTTCGGTGGTCCATGGCTTATTGCCTAAATGGTAATCTGAAGAGAACAGCGTCTGCACGTAAAAGTCTCGTCAAAATAGGTTGAGCCATTTCGCAGATTAGTACAGAACAAACTACAGATATTTCATTCTATTTTCTACTCCATGTCATAAAAAAGGTCAGTGTCTAAGTAATTCTTAGAAGACCATAATTAATTTGTTTAGGTGATCGATGTATATGAGAATTCATACGGCGGCCGAACCTGTCTTCTAGTTGTGATGGAATGCATGGACGGCGGGGAGCTGTTTCAGAGGATACAGGATAACAGAGAGGGTGCCTTCACCGAGAGACAGGCTGCTGAGGTAAGTCGTGATTCTTCTAGAAGGTTAATTGATAAGTCTTACAGAAAGTGCAGGGTGAAAAATAGCATTCTATACTTGTGTCAATGGTATATGTCGGGTTTTTAATCCCACCTCGCTAGCTACGAACCTCAAGATGTAGTTCTGTCGCCAAGCACCTGTTGGTGTGTTCAGAGAGATGCATTGGAGAGGCAGTCTATACCTACTAGGCTTAGCATGTTTACTATCTTAGACAAAATCGTCATTTAATATCAAGTGAGATTGTGCTTAAATGTTAAAACCTATAAAGTATGTAAAATAAATAACAGCTTATATCTCAATAATGCATTATGCTATCGTTATTTTCAAATAATTGTAGTTATAAAATAGTTGTCAGTTATTCTGCTGTTAGGTAATATGCTATTTTCAATCGTATTGAAATTTGTTATAATGAAATAAAGAATCGTGATTTTGAATGTGAGCGTGATATGCTGTTCTTTTAACACTTGCTAATGGTTTTATATCATGCTTACTCGTTTGCAATAACACCAAGTAATGGGCAGCAGATAATTTACAACAGAATGACTATGTTTTCAATAATTTGATATAGATTATGTAGCAATAATGCATTACATGATTAGTTGTTGTGATAATAAACACCTTTAGTCGATGGTAGTGCCTTGAGAACCAACGTAGGTTCAAATACGTCAGTAAGTTTGAACTTTTGATAAAGAAAGAAATTGTGAGGAAATCATAGCATTATAGTATGCCATTTTGTAATGTTCGCATTATCAGGTGTCATCCTCAAGTTCAAAATCTGTTACTGAGTGCCTATAGGTGTGTTCTATCTAGGTTAAGTGTGTGTTCAATCATAGGCCACATTGTCACTTAATATCTGTTGACTTTAATTTAGCGCTTGTGAATCAAATTGCAAAGGCTTTCATGCAATATTCCAGATAATGCATTCGATTTGCGTCGCCGTAAGACATCTGCACGATTCGAATATAGCTCATCGTGATATCAAACCCGAGAATCTGTTGTATTCGAGCGTCGAACCAAACGCCGTGCTCAAACTGACCGATTTTGGTTTCGCGAAAGAGACCCTATCCGCAGCGGACACTCTTCAGACACCGTGTTATACGCCTTACTATGTTGCTCCAGAGGTACATTAAGTTTTTATATATTTCACCGCACAGTGATATTAAAATAACATATCATATAACAGTGCTACTTTTCATATGTTATTAAAAATAATTTGTTATATCCTATCAAACAGCAAAGTTTGTGGGGATGAATGGAGATTTGTTATTCTTTCATGCAACAACTACTCAACGGATTTTAATGAAACTTTACCATAATATAGCTTATACATCAGAAATAACGGATAGGCTTCAATTTATAAAGATATTCTTTAAATTGGCCAAAATATAACGATAAGCGTCAAGTAAGTTAAAAAAGTCCTCCCATCTGATAGAAATCTTGGCATGCATTGCGTAAATTGTTAGTTACACGAATTTCGAATATCATATCGTAATTTATAAAGAGATAAACGCAGACTAAGTTGCAGAATGCTTGCTAGTAATAATATGAATCTAAGTCGCCTGTGATATTAGAATTTTCTCTGTTATATATCACATGAACATAGGTATTCACTTAAATTAATCCCATCGAGCAATGAGTTTCTATGAAGGAATAATAAAATATACGTTTTACTTAAGACAGGTCGTCCATGTCATAGATCGAGATGTATTTAATTTTTGTATTCGCAACCCGAGGCTTTAGGGGTAACATCTGAATAATGTAGCAAGTGAAAATAACTGCAGCCACGTTGACAATGCTTTTTATTTATTACTGTTGATTAAAAAAGCCGCTATAAAAAAATAATTTCATTGTGATATAACCATGTTAAATATTTATATTTTGTTCACAAAGACCTGGAACCGCGAAGTTGAATTATGTTATAACAGTTGCCAATGTTGAACAAAAACCAGTGAGTAATAATAGCCTGAAAAGTTTGTACGTGAGCAGTATCAAAACAGAATGGTAAGTTGGAAGTAGGTACTGTGTATACGACGAGTCCGCGAATACTGAAAAAAAAAACCCGAAGATGCAGTCTAAAGCTGATAAAAAAGAAAAATTTCGCATCGTTACCCATTTATAACACATGTAACATAGAACAAATGTTACATAATGTCAGCCTGCATGTGCCCCACTGGAGGAATTAACTAACATAATCATTTCTTCGGACCACGCCATTGTAGTAAATGAAGAGAAATCAAACGTTTTTTTATATATTTTTATAGTATTTTTCCCATATATAGTGGTACTACAAAATAATCCCAAGGAGGGTTTATGTGAGGCACGCGTGGCCGATCGTAAAAATTAAGCCAAATTATACATCACAACATGAGCAACATGTTGTACCGACCCTACTAAGGTGGGATAAGGGTAAGAAGATGATAAGTATTCATAACGCGTAGCTTTGGAGCTAGCATTTGAATGACATGTAGCAGACAAATAAAAATAATTGTAACCACGATGACAATAGTTTACATGTGTCGCTGGTGATAAAAAAGTCATTCTACTATAAGATTAGTATGTTAATGATTTATAATTTCCATAACTGATTATGATAAAAAATATCTTTAATTAGTGTTAACTAGATATGGCTCAAGTCGGTCCATTTAATATTCATATTTTTTCTCATACTTTCAGGTCCTCGGCCCGGAGAAGTACGACAAATCATGCGACATTTGGTCCCTCGGCGTCGTAATGTATATACTACTTTGCGGTTTCCCACCCTTTTATTCAAATCATGGCCTCGCTATATCTCCAGGCATGAAGAAAGTTAGTTATTTTTTTATATCCAGCAACATTATGTAATAATTAATCATTTGCAAAATATTCAGAAATCGACATTATCCTATAACATTAATCTGATTGGTGCGAATTATTTGTAATAATATAAGCAACACCAATCGCCGTGCTGCTGTGTTCCGGTACCAATATTGGTGGCCAACAAAATTGACTTTTGTTTGTTGTGTACGCGGAAAGAGACAAAACATTTTCATAGTGTGTGTTACCCTCTCTTTTTAAGTTATTTGTATTTTGTGTATTTCTTTTTGTAATTATTATTATTCTCCTCTTGTAACACCTTATCAAAATTCTATAATATTATTTTGGTGTTTCAGACCTAGCCATGGAAAATGATGTGTAATATCTATATTTAAAAAATCTGTACTTCGTACTGTATATGTATTTTTTTCGACTGTTGCGATTCAAATGCATTATAAACGATATAATATCGTCCTAAAATTGGTGGGTTTAATTATTGTGATATGTTCGCAGCGTATCAGATTGGGCCAATACGACTTCCCGGAGCCGGAATGGTCGAACGTATCGTCGGAAGCGAAGAATCTCATCAGGGGGATGCTGTCCGTAGATCCGGCTAAACGATTAACGATACAACAGGTCAGTATTACTTGATGAAATGCACTACTGGTCTTTGAGTGGGTCTAGAACTTTATATAATAGGTTAATCATATACAGACACATGATCATGGCTGGGATTAGTATATATCTAGTAAGTGAGCAGGTTGGTAGGGTTTTGTATCAAACTTAGTATGCGACCAGCCACATACATGTATAAATCACAGTTATTTAATTTTTGGATATAAGCTGATGCGGATGTTAAGAGGCTTGCAGGTCGGCATGGCAGCGGTAACTGCCTACGAGTTGTAGATCTCATACTGTCATTATGCCATGCTTAAATAAAGAAGAAATATATCTCGGCCAATATTTTGTTCCAAGTTGTTTTATACTTGGAAGCGATGGTGATTCAGTGGTAGCATTTTCGAATACCATATGAAATTATGTTCTATTGGTAGGTAATTTTCTTAAGTTCACCTGGTTGTCTACTACTGTCAGTATGAAAATCTGTTCCCCAAGGACTTAAATGCAGTAGTGACAACTGTATTTGAGAGTTTGTGGGGATAAATGGGGAATTAGGAATGGGGATTTAGCCCATTAATATCTACAATTGTATTGTCATCAGATGAAATTGTGGTAAAAAGCAGAAATCTGTAAAGTTTAAAAAATGCCATAATACTTTTAGGATCATAAGGATAATACGAAAAAATCTAAAGTAATTAGGCACTGTAATTGATGTATGTTTTAAATAAAAAAGGAATGAGTTTTGATTAAATTTCCACGAGTTCATTATTTTATACGACAATAGACAGAGACGGAAAAAGTATCACAGCGTATGGTATAACGCCTTTTTCTTACGTGAAGATTTTTACTAGTCAACTTCTACCGAAAGC
The DNA here is from genome assembly GCA_035772565.1 of Antheraea assamensis. Lineage (NCBI taxonomy): Eukaryota > Metazoa > Arthropoda > Insecta > Lepidoptera > Saturniidae > Antheraea > Antheraea assamensis. The sequence goes on from JAQQSE010000107.1 coordinate 3,050,951, forward strand.
CGCTTTAGGAAACGTCCTTCCAAAAAGTTTCATGTGAATCTACCATACAAATCATACGATAAAACATTTTAAATGTATGATTTGGTATGTTGAAATGGATGAAATAGCTAACAGTTGTGTAATGCAACTGATGTTATGTGGTCACTACAGTCACAATCGCGTCGATCGATTCTGGTTCAAATCGTTGCAAACGAGCTGGAGCGTTCGGTGAAGGGAACCGACGTGATGAAACCATACCGTGGTGGTAGGGCGGGCTATTTCTAAGTCCGACTGGAGATGCACTTGAGAGTCAATCTCTAGGTTTAGCGTGTTTGTAATCTTCGACCACATCGTGGATTAATATCAGGTGAGATTGTGGTCCTATATGGGATGAAAAGAGAATTGTCATTGTCGTAGGTGATGGCGAGCCCCTGGATCCGTCAGTACACGCAGGTGCCACAGACGCCGCTGTATACGAACACGTTACTGCGCGAAGGCGGCGAAACGTGGCCCGACGTGCAGGAGGAGATGACTCGCTCGTTGGCGACGATGCGCGTCGACTACGACCAGGTACAGGCGAGTGTCCCTAATGTTGTCCCTAGCTTCTCCCATATCCTCCTATAGACAATTCTAAACCCTGCTATATACAATTACAAATCTGCTATAGACAATTGTACACTTTATATATATGTAACTCAATTTATAGACAATTACAAATCGACTATAGACAGTGTATACCTAATACAAAATAATTGTATATACTTTTATATGCAATTAAATACTTACTTACTAGCTTAAGCTTTAATATATATTTAATCTATCCCTCATGTAACAGCTGTAGCTTTTTATGGTTTACAAGCACCCTGTCTTTTTCTGTACTCCTGAGAACGTGTATACCAAATTTATTGATTGTTAGTTGAGTAGTTTTGTATTTTAATATTATTTTACTGTATATTGTTTTATATTATTTATTATAATTTAATATTATATTATACATAATTCTATACTTTGTTTAGGTGACTCGATACCTATTATAGACACTTAAAACTCTGTTATGGACAATTACAAACGGACTATAGACAATTATACACCGAATACAAGTAATCGGAGTACTTTTGTACGAGTAAATAATTAAAAACAATTAATTACAAACTGACAATATGTAATTATATAGTTCTTGTAGGCAATTGAATGCTTATTATTGACTACTTGTTGTCCGCAGCTCCGCATGTTTTTTTTTTTATAATTGTGAATTAATTCTTATAAGTTCAGCTATCTGTTAATGAAAGTTCCGTGAAACATGATTCAAACGTTTTGGAGATAGTCCTGCAAACAAAGCCATGGATAAAAGCTAGTCCAAAATAAAAAACTTTAATTACTTTTTATAACGTTAGCTATCTGTCAGTGAAAGTCCCATTAAAATGGGTACAATCGTTTTGGAGATGGTATTACAGACGAAGCCACGGATGATAGCTAGTCTAAAATAAAGTAGCCTATGTCACCCGCTGTAATTTTAACTATCCGACAGTGGAATTTCTGGCAAAATCGGTCCAGCCGTTTCGGAGATTACCCGGAACATACAGACAGACAGAGAAACAAAAATTTAAAAAAATGTAATTTTGTTATCTGTATCGTGTATACGTTCATATCCAATCAGTAAAAAGTCGTTATTTCGATATTACAAATAGACACTACAATTTTATTTATATGTATAGATGTATAGATGATATACGTGATAAAAACAATTTTGTCTTTAATGGGAATTGTATATATTTTATTGACAATGAAATTACTTTTATAGACAATTTAAAACCTGCTATAGTCAGTTTTGTCCTTTTTATAGGCAATTTAATATATAATCTATATAATTAATATCAGTGATAAAACAATTAAGTACATCTTCCTACTTCTCAACTGATCTTCTTTACTATTTTTTTGTTTTGTGGATATTGGAGAGCTATTAAAAAATAGAAAAAATAAAATGTTCTTTCCTTATCCATAATTTTGATGCTATTTATAGGGGTGTAAAATTATCAATAACAGTTTTTAGACATAAAGAAAATATACTGGTATTTTAATTAAATTATATATAACGAGGCGAAAATAATTATAATATAACCGAAAGTACTTATTTACCATAAATGTATAATGCTGCAGTTATATGCTTGTAAATAACATTTGTATGCTTGTAACATTTGTCTGTTTTTTCTCCGTTGTCTCATAAAGCATATCTATTATGTTTTCTTCATGAAATGTAACATATGATAATATAAAGGGTTGATCCTTAGTGTTTCGTTCTTATTTCAGGTACAAATAAAGGCGCTCGAGCAGAGTAACAATTCTCTGTTAAACAAGAGACGTAATAAAGTGGGCGCTTGAAACACTTCTGCCAATTAGGTGTGTATTTTTTTTTAATTATTTATACTTCTTTTGGTGTTTTCAATTGGAAGTACAATTGGGAGTACGAAATCTGCCGTTACAATTAGACCACACGTAGTCTGTTACAAAAACATCTGACCATATGAAGTCGATAACGAAAATCCAGCCATATGAAGTCGGTCGCAAAAATCCGCCTATATGAGGTCGGCCGCAAAAATCCGATCATAGAAGATCAGACACCAAAATTTAACCATATGTAGTAGACCACAAATATATCTGACCCTATGAAGTCGCCCGCAAAAATCTGACCATACAGGATCGGCCACAAAAATTTAACCATATGTTGTCGACCAAAAGTATATCTGACCATATACGGTCGGCCACAAAAATCCGACCATATGAGATCGGCCACAAAAATTTAACCTTTGTAGTCGACCACAAATTTATCTGACCATATGCGGTCGGCGATAAAAATCCGGTCATATGAGATGGGATACAAAAAACCGACCATGTGTGGTCGAACGTATGTACCGAATCATATGAGGTCGGCTACAAAAATTTCACTATATATAGTCGACCACAAACATATATATCGGCCGCAAAAATTTGACCATATGAGATCGGACGCAAAACATATGTTAACTGGTACCTAGATTTTTTTTTCAAAGATCGTGTCCATTAAGGTAATATTACTATTACAGGTACGGTAGCAAACATCAAAGCGACAGCCCGAAGCGCCATGTAACCGTAATCCCGAAACGTACCCTACTTCCCTTATGTCTTATTCAAATTACCTATTTAGATAAAATAATATATATGAGTTATATAGAATCAGAAACGATAAAATAGTTCTCAGATCTATAGTTTGGTAATTGAGAACAAAAAAAAGGAAAAGTATTGCCATACTTTTCTATTATAATATTTTGTTCATTTTAAACTAAAAAAAAAAATGTCGATAAAGTTGATAAAAATGACTCATACTTTCGTATATTTATCGTATTTTTACCACTGCCCTAATTTGTCGCTTTTAATTTTATATATCTCATGTAATAGTTAACAGGACACGTTCATAACGTCCTGTCCGTATGCTTAAGACAATATCGACCATTCATTATAATATAAGCTTCTAAAATAAACGATGACATGATTTCTGTAAACGCCTTTAACTGTATAGCATATAAATATTGACTTGTAAATATTCGATTAAATTAAAAATATCGACAAAATAACGATATTTGAAAACGGTTCATCGCTATTATTGATTTTGTTTTTTTTTTTTAATTTATTATAGTTTCTGGCTATGTAGACACTTTTGCCAATGTCAAATGTGACATATATGCGTCTATATATAAAATCTTAACTGTCAATTGTTTAGTCTAGTGTAGAATAATTCATAAAATAAATTTTTATAACATACATAACGAAATGAGGTCTGTGGTAGTCAATTTTAATAAAAATCGTTAACACATCTATTTCTGTGTTATATACTTTTTCGTTTTAATTGTTTATTACTGCTTAATCTCATTGGAAAAGCGTGATGTCTACCTTAGATTATTCCTTTAGTTCTCTTAAATCTGAAAATGACATGCCTATTTGTTTAGTTAGTTGTCAAGTGATGCGCATTCAAAAACACAGACAATAATAACAAAAGATGTCAGTTTTAACATATGAAGGGTCATTTATAAATTACGTCACACGTTACATGACTAGGATAAGTGTAAAAAAGCTAACCTTCCTTCGATAAAGGACTAGAGGAGTCTAGTCGTAAGCAATATGACGTCACATGTTCAAATAACTATCATATAAGTTTTCCATATTACGAACTCTATTGATATTACAATAAAGTTTACATTACCTTCTATTATTAATATTATTGGATGGCTGTGAGATTTTACATTTTGCCGTACCTGTGATTCACAAAAATAATCACTAGAAGCTATTGAAGCTAGTTGAATTTATGACGGAATGATTTTACATAGAATTATATAAACTAACTCTTTGTAGCGATGATGGCTTAGTTGATAGCTTGTTCTGACACACCGTTGAAGGACGTAGGTTCGAATCCTAACAACTCAGCCGGAGCTTTGAGTGAAGGAAAATATCGTGATGAAACCATAGCATCGTGCTAGGGCTTTTTCTAAGTCCGCCTGGCTAGTTACCACTCTTAAGTGGAAAATCTGACGCCAAGCACCTGTTGCTGTGTTCCGGCAGCTGCACTTGAGAGCTAGTCTCCCTCTAGGTTTGTCGTGACTACCATCTTAGATCACATCATCATTTAACAACAGATTGGATTGTGATCAAACGCTGACCTATGGAAAAAGAACTCATTGTCCGGCCTGGCTTTGTACTGATATAATAACGAAGAAACTGAGGTCATATGTTCCCTTGACAGTATGACCGTAAAATGAAATAAAATAGCTATTGAACGTCAAACTGTTATATCTGTCTCTTTCACTCACTTTTTGTATAGATTTTTTTCCGAAATTTTTCACATTATCTGTACGCTTTTTCGAACCTCTTTTCGTGCAAACCTTGTTCCTGACAATTACAAACAACGAAAAAGGAATTGGCCAAGAAAGTGCAGCCGTTCTGAAGTTATTCAGTTAAATACATTCGGGAATTGATATTTATTTGCTTATATTTTGGAAGTTTGTTATGTATATATGTAAATATATATATATATAATTAGTCTTTATTGTACACTGTTATAAATAAACACTATAAAACATTACAAATTATGTGACGTCACATCGAAGAAGTGTTTAAAAAATTACGAAGTTCGTGTAACGTAATTTATGGGTCGACCTTATACCTATTTCTTTATGTACCCTCAATAAGTTACATTTTTAACCACAACTACTTTACATTCCACAAATATACGGTTCAGTCTGTAAAGTCATAAGGTCATAAGAAAAGTATAAACATATGGGAAAGTGTTACGGTAGATTGATTTTTTAAAATGTTATTTAAAAGCAGTGATTCTCAAAGTTGTCTATACGAAGCCCCCATAAGAGTGGATTACTTTTAAATACGATTTAAGTAATTTTGATGTCGATATCTTGTCGGTGTTTTGAAGGTATTGGTTTCTGTGTGTGTAATAATAATGTATATTTTTCTGTATTTTTGTTACTAAGCCTTGATACTTATTCATTCATCACATATACTTTCTGAAGTATTTGATATGTTTACGCAGAAATGTGTTAAAAATTATTTCTAATATTTATGTTACATACATATACGAGTATGTCTGCGCGAAAGATGAGGAAACATAAAAGTATGACATTATCCATGATGACGTCGTCTTTATTATGAAATTAATCAATCAACTTAGACCAATCGAATATGCAATACTCAATTAGAAACTATCAGTATATTTGAACGGCGTGACGACCCATGCGATATTGCTCAACGCCTTTTTTTTCGAAGTGTTAGCCTGGCATTAGCCTCTACAATTTCACCGGTCTACGCTGAGCGCCTAGTCACCGGCCGCCTTCAAGGCTTCCGTACAAAACAGACAGCCAATAATAATGAAGATGCTTGTAATTGGCTGATATCTCGTGACAACAGTATTTCAAAATGGGTTAATAGTAATCCCCGACATGTATTTGATTGGTTTATAGTTGTGTAATAAAGTAATGTGAAAAGAGATGAAGGGAAGAATAATTAAAAGACAGACGATTTTGTCAATTTTCTTGTCAATATTATGTACTATGGTGCTGTCACAAATTGTAATATTTACATAAATATACTAAGTTTTGCCTGCGGCTGGAGCTTAAATTTAAAATCATAATAAAGAAAATATGTACACTGACTTTACATTACATTTTAGAGTATGCGTGCACTTTGATGAAAATATTTGTTCTGAAAAATGTAGCCTTCACAATAATCGTTTTATAGTTTCAACCATTTTAAAATAGTTGTTTAGGGCAAATTAAAACGATGCCATAATGAAGTTACTGAATATAACCTGTCTGTTGTTGAATAGATTGTCTGCACGGTAGTAAAACTACTATTTAAATCAGCTCATGTAAAAAATTCTATGACCACGTGTGTATTTTTTATATATTTTTTATTTTGCCGTCCATAATATAAAAAGGGGAAAAATTAACGTTTAGTAATAATAATAAATAGAAGTTATGAGTGTGATTTATGTATTTATAGCGGCTTTAATTTTATCTTCGCTACGTCATAGATTCCCAAAGTAGATCTTCTATCAAAACGGTGTCCTAGACTTTCATTTTTTTTAATGTTCGTTATTATAAGCTTATTATTGGGGCGTTGGTGAAAAGTTTGGGAACTTGGGTATTGAATAAAATTAATATCGCTATAAAATTGAGAAATGTATACAGCTATATGATTGCAGGACAATAATTCAAAAACTAAAATTGTTATCACAATAAAAGTATTATTTGGGATTAATCTATTTAAAAAGATTCTTGTTCTTAGTAAGTGAAACTACGCGTCATTTAATTTTATATAATTAAACTACGCTGTATAACAAATATTTTCATTAAAAAATGTTAATTACAAACTTATGAAATAAAGTTAATGTATTATTGTAGTTTAGTTTATTTGAACGTTATAATTCCATGTAAGTAACGACCTTTATTATGCTAGGGCCACACTACGGGCGAACATTCGAGTCATGGTATCGCATCACGGTAAAAGTTCGCTGTCGGATCTCGACGCAATATGTGACGAATATTAGACCATATGTTCGTACAAAATAAAGTGTTTCATTTGTCATAATTATTCATGTGAAATTGGTGAAAGACTAGCATAAGAGTAGACGCAGTCACATATAATTCTCCTATAATTTGTCCGCAGCTTCATTCTCTTTAATTTACATTTGACATACCACTCTGAAATGGTATTTTTTATAAATATTAATAATTATTGTGATTTGGCTCTTGGAGGTTCCTTAAACCAGTTCAGCTTCATAATTTTGAGTAAATTCGAATAATCTTTCATTTTACACTAGGTATCTTATTATTCATAAAATTACACGTATGAAAGGCACCGCGTTTTGTCTTTGAATAACGTTTATGAAATATGTTTTTTTTTCGTGATATTGGAAGTCATGTTCGCGTTTTGGCTACACCTATCGAAATAATATAGGACATAAATAAATACTTTTATTATTAGAACGAGCGGACATGCAAATGAAAAAAAAAATATTGCAGTGTTTTTGTCCAGGGGAAGCTCGTACGATTCACGGACGTCCAAGCGGTAGATATTAACAAAAATTACAAAAGAAAACGCTTTTAAACTGGAAACTATAACAGAACACATTATGAAACTTCGCCGAAGCCCGGTAATGTGGTCCTAGCATTACAAATTGTCCGATTCTGTACGTGAATATTTACACTGTATTCGCTTGAGTGTATATTTTGATGACCATAAATGCAATGGGTTGTGGTAGTATATGTAGAATTAAATTGAATGTATGCATTTACAAAGTTGCTATTAAATATGTTCGGTACAAGTATCTTTAGTAGGGTTGTCAAACTTCAGGACTTTAGCTCCTCCAGGTAAAGGTAAGCATGTCTTGGTTTAGCTGCTGCTTTTGTGGTAAATTGACCCGTTATATTAATTGACTTACGAAGTTAGTAACGAGAATGGTTAGAGATTTAAGTACAAGAATTAACGTTTCTATGTATACACTTATAGGTAGTAGTGCAGTAAATTGAACAACAATTTTTACAGTTTTCAACTTGGCAACCCTAATGGTATAAAAAAAAGTCATGTATCTTTGCAGTTTATCTGTCTATTCATAGTCTGACATCGACTGTGCAATTCGGAGATTCGAAGCGTGTTTTAAGCGGCAGTGAATTTCACACTTGTTTCTTTTACACGATATTTGAGCAATCTTAATGTTGTGATTAAAATCAATGTAATTCAGCGTTTTCCAAACTTTTGTTGTCACTTTTTTAGTCTAAATATTTATTTGGTAATAATAATAATTTTTGTTATGTATTTACTGATTTGTTTATAAATACATAGAGAAATCCTTGTTTGTCGGTGCTTAATGCTTTCAAAATAGTTTGTGGTTATCTAGTCACTTACAATAAATTAAGTTTTGAAATCTACGGAAAACTCGACAAACTTCCTTTTATTTTAGAAAGGCCTTTGTAAGATTATAGAAAATAAAAGACAGAACAATTTTAAATATGTTTAAAATGTTTAAGGAACAATATAATTCGATGCTGTAATGACGAATGTAATTGATTTGATGAACTCTGATGACTTTTTACGACACCACTAGAAGAATCGCATTGAATCGCTTCACCTTGGAGTTTTTAATGTTTCTACTGTCATGATAACAACTGTTTGTAGGTCATTGTATTGGAAAGGTCTCTTCATCTTGAACCATAACTCACTATCTGTGACAAGTTTTCGACAATGATAATTTCAATAATGAAACAAAAACGCAAGTGTGTGTGTACTTATGTATGCATGTAAGAAGTTATACTTCTTTAGCTCAAAAAAAGACATAAATATAGTTGATAACGTTTTAATCAAAAGATTACAATTAACTATAAAAGGCTTTAACATAAATTTTCTATATTTCTGTATAAAGAATCAAGTAAGATAACAAAAAAGAAGTAGAATATAAACTATTTATCAAATAATAATAATTTATGAAAAATACATACTGGCAGTTAACCTCAAATCTATAAATCCATATAAAAAAATATGAATATAAAGAAATAATTAAAAACGAATACTCACAATAAATTATCATTCATCACCACATGTATTTTAAAATCACACACAAATACACATGTATATATTATTTTTTATCTCCTCCACCGGTATAATCAAGTGTTGTAAATTCATATATATTTGAATAACTAACTTCATGGTATCGCGTTTCGGTGTCGTTTGCGTGCGCATCGTAACAATTCACCCTCATCATTTTTCCCAAACGCGACAAAAGAATTATAACTTCAAATATTTGTTCAACTTTTTTATTTCTTTATTTCAATTGCAAGTTACTCATTAAGTTTTAGAAAATCTCAACAAAGATCTCCTGGTTATAACTTTACTTACTACGTGTCAGAAGAACATGTTGACGCGTTGCAGTTGATACTTTATAATATGGAGCTTATGATTTGAAGTTTGGGAAACGCTGACTTACTCCGGTTTCGGAGCTGCATAACTGAAGTTATGGTCACATAGTGTATTTTTGCTATTCTCTTTTGTATAACGTACACATTTTTTTTGTTGTTGCTTACTACCGTTATTGCGCGTACAAAATCCCCCATGTATTAAAACTCAACTAAAAGTGTACAATAGTTTATCAAAAAATACAAGATTATGTTTTTGTATAAATCCTTTTTTAATTTTTCGTTATTGAACTACTCTGAAGTAAGAATTGTTACAAAGCGGATTTTGCGGGCGCTGTGACGTCACAATTGTTTCTATTTTCTCTGTAAATTTGACATCACATTGCCATTTAGGTAGGTTTAATTATTGTAAGTATGTACTTATTATATGGAATAAACACAAATTTAGACTAAGAGAGTACAGTTGGTTGCAAAATAAAAAAATTACACGGACTAGTAACGTGCAAATATTATTTTTGCTTTGAATAAATGAAAATTAAATGAATAGACACATTTTAATTTTTAAAATTCTAATTAAAAAAAAAAAACACAATTTAAAAAACTACTCTAAAAATGCACCATGGCGTCCCAGACCACAGTTAGTCCTGTGTACGTAGTCTAGGATTGTCATAAACTTAGAACACTTAATAAAAATAGTATTGGCACTATCTCGGTCACTATACATTTTTTATTCGATTTTGAGGAGTTCCCTGGCTTATCTTCGTAATCCAAGGTTGGATGCTTAAAAACCCCTTTAAAATATCACCTTATGAATTTTTCAATGTAAATGGCGAAGTTAAGTGGTAACAAACACATAAAAAAATACAACCAAATTGCGAGTCTCGTCCTTTTTGAAGTCGGTTATAAAGAAAATTGGCAATAATAAGTTGTCACCAAAAAACTCGAGGCAGTCATAAGGACTGCTGACAGAAGTGAAAACTCAAAACAGTAGAATAACTGTTGACTGCATTCTTTTTTGAAGTTTGAGATCAATTATAGTCTAAATTATTTATATTTCATAACTAGCTGTTGCCCGCAGCTCCGCCATGCGTTTTTATTTATAATTGTGAATTACTTGTTATAAGATCAACTATCTGTTAGTGAGAGTTCCATGAAAAATGGTTCAAACGTTTTGGAGATAGTACTGCAAACAAAGGGATGGGTAAAAGCTAGTCCAAAATAAAAAAGCTTTAATCACTTTTTATAACGTTAGCTATCTGTCAGAGAAAGTCCCATGAAAATAGGTCCAAATGTTTTGGAGATTTACTACAGCTACAGATGAAGCCACGGATGACATCTAGTCTTGTAGCCTATGTCACCCGCTGTAATTTTAACTATCCGTCAGTGAAATTTCTGTCAAAATCGGTCCAACCGTTTCGTAGATTACCCGGAACATACAGACAGACAAACATTTTAAAAGTTGTATTTTTGTTATCAGTATCGTGTATACGTTCATATTCAATTAGTACAAAGTCGTTATTTTGATATTACATACAGACACTCCAATTTTATTTATATGTATAGATTTGTAAATTGAAATTAATTAACAATAGTCTCGTTTTCACATTTATTGGCACTTCTAGTAATTCTTATATACAGTTCAATAATCAATCAAACATGTGATGAGCTGCACAAGCTCTATACGCAATATCAATATTACATGTACACAGGCCGCTATTCTGACGCAAGCGTAATACGTCACGAGCATGTCGAGGTCTTCGGTGACGCGTATGTAAAAAGTTTCGCCATTACTAGTTCAATAGTTACGAGTCTGTCGTTTACTCTTTGCTCTGTATATTTATTAATTTTTTATTTGCAATCAACTATTTTTAAGCTGTTCAAAGTGCATTTCTTGACCACAATGCCAAATGTAACTTAATGTATCCGATATTTTTGGACGTATTTGTAATTTAGGTGTTAATACTGAGTGAATATATGATGTTTATGGTTCATTTTTTTTTTTTGTTTTATTTACGACGATTAAACCCGGATTTATTTACATGTAAATGGAGGAGGTAAAAGAGTTCCGTGTCTTTTCTCCTTTTCTTTGTTTGGTTGGTATTGTCGAACTTTTTTGTTATTATTTAAAAATATTGGAAATCATTGATGATTGGAAGCTTTCATTTATAAGGTTCTATTCATCATACTTCACGCTCCTTACCAAAATCATCTGTTTTTTTTTTGACGCGGGGAAAGCCGTGGACACGTCGCCCTGGAGACATGGGTAGTGTGAGACTCCTACTCACTAAAACCCCACAGTGTACATCCACCGTTTTTGTTGGGACGACACGAGATCACTTGAGCGTTCATCGTGCCGCCCCAGCGGTTGGCCCGGCATCAAACAGTGCCATCGGGCCCCGTCCTTGTCAGGAGACGACCGTGTACACACCGGCCATCTCCGTCCGCGATACCTTACCGATATCATTCTACCCTTATCTCACCTAAGTAGGGTTGACACAACATATTTGTATACGATTTGGCTTAATTTTTACAATCGGCCGCCTGTCTGACATCATCAACCCTCCTTGGGATTACTTTGTAGTACCCACTATATGAGGGAAAAATATGGAACTGTTGATTACTCTTCCTTTACTACAATGATGTGGCCTGAAGAAATTATTATGTTCTTTGATTCCCCCAGCAAGACAGATTTATGAAGCAGTTGTAGACATACAGGCTCAATTTAAAGAGAAACTTAAACATTATAATTCTCCTGATAGTTGGAATATCTCTCTTAGTTTATTCTTGGGTGGTAACCTCTCAATGTCAATATCTCAATGTAGGTGGTAGAGCTACGCTGAAGCTATTACTGGTTTCAGCATAAATGGGTCGGATCGCCCGACGCGCGGGGTACTACCACCCGACACACAGAAAACCGACGTGAAGTAACAGTGCTTGCACTGTTGCGTTTCGTTCGGTCAGTGAGAGCGCCGGAGGCCCACATATTTAAAGGCCGGCAACGCACTTGCGACTCCCCTGGTGTTGCTAGTATCTATGGACGGCGGTGATCACTTACCATCAGGTGACCCACCTGTTCGTTTTCCCCATATAATGTAAAAAAAATATATGATTACGAGTTCTGATAGGTACATCTTTTAGCTTTATATTTTTTTTTTTATGTCTAGTTATTTTGGTAGGTTATTTACAGTGTTTGTTTGAGCGGCACTACCGTCCCGTTTAAAAACGCAGTTGTTAAAGAAGTACGATTTGTTTGCAATATTGTTATTTTTAGGTAACAGAAAACTAGCCAGCTCTAGACAGTTCCTGACGACTGCATTTTCGGGTTTTTTGAGTGCTTCCAACGGATAGTGACCCATTCAATATTGTCACACTTTTCGTACAAACTTGTCAGGTTATTACTCACTGGTTTTTGTTCAACGGATTGGCTACTGTTATAACATAATTCGACTGCGCGGCTCCATTACTTTCTATCACGTAAATCGATGTATATTGAATTGAATTAACACAGTTGGTATCTTTCGGTGTATTCATTGTCGAATAAATCAAAATTAGATACAATAAACTATTACAATAATATGAAATATTAAAACTATAATAGAAAAAAAAATGCAAATAATATGGCATATATCAACTACAGATAATAATATAAATATATGAATAGGTGAGGAAAAAGGTTATATCGATCATTATGAACGACTTTCAACTACTAATACGAAAGACCAGTAATAATTAAGAATGTTACTTTCAAAACGCTACGGCACCCGATGCAATGTGACGCGTGTTGAATCGAATCAAATTGTATCTTTAGGTTTTCGTGTATCTAAGAGTGGGCGTAAACATACGAATTGTGAGTAATCGAAAACATTTTGTAATACATATTTTGATTTCTCACAAAAAATCACAGAATAAAGAAAGAAAATCTTTGAAAAATGAGACGGTTGCGTTAAAAATCTCCATATAAAAAATAAACATTTTTATCCAGTTAATGACACTTCACTATATAATTCCATTTCCTGGTTCTGGGTTTTATAATTACCAGTTGAATAGTCGGCTATATTCCCATATCCCTTGTAATTTTGACCCTTAAATATATCCCTTTGTTTGTTAACATTTTTATTTAAGTCTTTACTATCGTTTTCCAACGGTTCGTACAAGGAATTCTCTCTGACAACCGCTTGATCTTTGGCCAGCCGATACTTCTTCGGTATTGGTGTAGCGTACATATGTTTATGGTCGACGGAAGATGTCGAGGGTTGAGTATTTATCATAGCGTTTGCGTAATTGTCCCACGATTCAGGAAATTGTTCGGTACTCTTTATGCACTGTGTTATATCGTTCGTATCATTCGACTCGTCTGTTTGTTTCTATAAGAGGAAAATATTTATTTACTCTTTATTGTGCTTTTGAAGCGATGATGGCTTAGTTGCTATCGTGTACGTCCACCGCGTTGATGGACGTAGGTCCGAATCCTTTTTCCGTGGCTTGTATTGAAAGACAACATCGTGATAAAACCGTAGCATGGTGGTAGAGCTTATACTAAGTCCGCCTGATTAGCTACCACTCTTAAGTTGAAAATCTATCGCCAAGCATTTGTTGGTACGTTCCGGCAGATACACTTGAGAGCCAGTTCCCTCTATGTTAAACGTATCATATTAGACCATTTTAACCTATTTTAACGTCTGCATATTTTTGCCATATGCGTATGTCTATATTGGAACACGACAAAGTGCTGCATTATACCTATACTAAATATAGAGCAACTAAAAAATAGATGGAGGCACAGATCCAGACTGTTGCTGATATCCATCAGGCCTACAAGGCTTTGCAAGCATCCAAATGGATCCAAATCTCTCAAGGCAAGACTGGATTATCGTTGTGTGTATGTTGCTAGAATTCCAGTCGCATACAGACTTTTATTGCTCCGCTTGGTAACTGGGCTTACACGTGCCGAAGTCTTTTAAGCAAGCTACTTTGAAGGGTTTTACATTAGGACTCAGTTGGTATGTCCTACAACCCAGTATCGTTTTCTCATAAATTACCTACCACTGACACATAAAGTTTAATGATCTAGCCCAGGGCTGTCCAAACTACATGGGACCCAGGGCCAACAAAAATGACTCAACACATTGGGGGGCCGCAAAATATTTATAAAAATAAAATACAAGTAACTTGAGAGTAACCGTGCGTAATCAAAACTTTCGTCGCGTTGAATGACAAGTGACAAAGCCCAATAAATGAACAACGCGCGGTGTCGGGTGTACCTATTATACGTTCGGGGAATTCCCCGAGTTCTTGTGTGCGGCATAATCGAATACATATCCAAAACATTTGAATTTCGTCGCAAGAAAAATAATTTACTCATTTAATGTATTTAAACAAAGAAGATAAAAAAGATTCTGCGGGCCGCAATAATTCATGCCGCGGGCCGTGGTTTGGACAGCCCTGATCTAGCCTATTTCTCTTCTTTTTCTATATTTATTGATCTTATTGTACGACTTTAGAATAATTACTAGCGAAAGACTAGTGGCTGGATGTACAATTACTTTTTAATGCCAAAGGGCAGTACACACAAACACACTGTTGATTAAGATAGCGTGCTTCAATCCCGTATTGAAGAGCTCTAGGTCCCTACAGCCTAAAACAATATTGAGTACTCCGTTGCATAATGCTAGCGAACGTATAATGAAGGTTCTAAGATAACCATACGGTTCTGTCGGCATACCACGTCATGCCGAGGCAAGCTATTATACTTATGTGTTCCTAATTATATAAGATAAGAAATATTTCGACCCCGTTGCCTCCATACTTTTTGTTACCTACACCAGAGCGCACATGGAGTTAAGGCTGATTTCTGCGTACAATAACATAAATGAAGCAAATTGGAATACTAACCGGGGATGTCCTACGTCTTTTGCAATATGCGTATAGCACACCTAGGGATACTATTACGATGAGAAAACAGATGCCACAACTTACTGGTACCAATAATTTACCTGTTCGAACAAAAAATACATAATTATGTCATTACAGTGACTAGATATCTTGTTTTTAGAGTCTTACCATCCATTTAACGATTGATTTTCAATTTGAAGGTGCATTATAAAATATCCGACTAATATACCATTATTCGATGACCGATATGTGTCGAGTCGATGAAGACATTCCTGTGGCTAGTGAAGTAATTTCTTTATTGTCAATAGTGACATAATCATGTATATTTACCAAATATATCTGATAGAATGAAATCATGGAGCGTGTAGGATTTTTTACAAACCTTCATCCAAATAATAGGTAAATAAAGATATATGTCGGCACCTGCGCCGTCATATGCACCTAGCAATGAATCTGTAATCTCCCACGTCACAGAGCGCGTTATTCGATTACCCCCATTCTCCCTACTGCTTGTCATTTCGGTATAAAAGAAGCGGAGCGACCGCCGCTACGGCAGTCTTGGCTCTGGCGTTGTACCGTACACTTGTTGTATTGTGCTTATCCTAGACTCTTGATAATTACTTTGTGAATATAATAGAAAGCAAGTATACCATTTTTATGGATACTTGTTAAGTACAAAAACATGTAACTCACTCATCTGTAGTGCATTGTTAGTAGTGTCTTTGTTTCCAGTGCTTATTTCACTTGTAGTGTCAACTATTCTTCGCAGATATATCCAAATTTCATGGATTTGTTCTGTATGGACATTATTTTCTTGGTATATTGTAGGTTTGTATATTATCACAATACATTTGATGATCGATCCGTTATCATGTGGACTTAACCGTATCGTTTGCGAAGTTATGTTAATCATTGGAGTCGCTAATACATTTTCAGGATTTGCTAAGACTTTATCTGAAACAAGACAATTTTATTAAAAACACATAGCTGCCTTCACAAAGAACCTGCTTTAAAAAATACACTGGGACGTCTTTGGCCATAGTCAATAAGCTACCTCGCAAGTTCTCAATTACTTCTATTAAATTTCGAGGAGTTCGCTGGTCTTTGTATATCTTTTAACTCGAAGGTCCAGTCCAGTATTGGGACCCTTTCAAAATATCTTAAAAAAAGTTTAGCACTTCCTTCTTTTTACAGTCGGTTCAAATATAGGATTATTTAAGAAT
Source organism: Antheraea assamensis (assembly GCA_035772565.1). NCBI lineage: Eukaryota > Metazoa > Arthropoda > Insecta > Lepidoptera > Saturniidae > Antheraea > Antheraea assamensis. Next base: position 3,067,494 of record JAQQSE010000107.1, read on the forward strand.
TAATCGAATTGCGCTATTAATAACCCCTGTAAAATCAAAATCTTCCAAGGAGCGAAAAATTCATTTCTAACAGTTATGAAAATGGAATCGATAAAGTTATTAGGGCCCTTAATATATATAGACATTTACCATCACACGGTTTTGTACTCGAGGAATGGAAGATATAATTTATTATGTTAACGAATTTACTAGTAATTGCTCTAACAAATTATTGTAATCAAAACGACGAATACAGTATTCGCCATCTTTTTGGCCGCTCTAAATATAGCTGAAGTTCAGGCTTGCGCATAATATAGCGAAGAGTTGAATATAAAGCAAAGTTGTCATTAAGATGCCTCGATGTAATTTGTGTTCTACGAATCTATATTCACAGCGGCCAAATAGTTTGTGCGAGGACCGTTTTAAAATAGTTTATTACCTTTCCAAGTCAATAAAAAGTTCATTCTATAGTGACTATTAACGTCCCTTCCGCCATACATCCACGTCAGATTGAGTACTTCATAATCTTTGTATTTATAAATAATTATGTTTGACGAAATCTCATTGACATATTTAAAAATTACGTTCCTTTGCGACAAGCCCAAAATTACAACATCTGTAAAACAAATTATTTCTCAGATATTCTGTCAGTTTTGCTTTAAGATTATTTTTTTTTAATTCTTTATCTTATCCACAATCTCCTCTGATGTTAAATGACGATGTGGTCTAAGATGGTAGACACACTAAAGGGGTCCTTGCTCTCAAGTGTAGCTACCAGAACACATCAACTTGCGCTTGAGCTAGCCAGATGGACTTGGAAAAATCCTTCCATATAACCATGCTATGATTTAATCATCATTTTACCTTCACCGAACAAGCTAACAAGTGATCCATCGTCGCTGTGGTCGGTGAAGATGACAGCCCAAAAGAGAGTTAATATGATGGGCTTATACTATGTAATATCGATGTATTCTTATACAGATACCCTAAAACTCGGTAAAAAATACCCCAGCGGTGTCCATTAAAAGCCAGTCACTACATCAAAATGTATGTAGAAATAATTTTGTCCGCATAAGCATACTCCCACTGATCCCCGTCAAGTCTAACCTCTGTAAGTTCAAAAATTCTCAACTCGAAAGAAACCTTTTCTCCTTTCCCTTAACCCTTAATACTTCCATTATTTGAAATGTTAATACCCTCGCTAATTTAAGATAAACTTTCCTATGAAATATTACAGTACATATTTTAGAATGAAATCTCTACAATAGCTTTTCTAAGTCAAACTCCATTATCACTTGATGATGAAAGCAATGTGGACGAAGCAAAGGTGTTGTATGGCTCGGTAATGATATCTCATCGGCGACTCTCCTGATGAACCTTGAAAGAATAGGAAACAATTGGGCTGGTATGTTTAATAGAATAAAAGCTCCTAAATGTAACATAGAATAAAAAAAAAACTCCGTTATAAGTTAAAACCTCTAGAACATGTATTATTTTTCGCATATTCTTTGAAGGTTTATTTACAGTTGTTCCACTAAGCGTACAAGTTACAGCTATTTAAATATAACTTGATCACAGTGAAATAATCATTTTTAGTTCCTGCTATTTCACATCTAATATAATTTCCATCTAACGGTTATTGTCACCGTGAGCGCGCTTATTTATTTTCTTTTAACCAATCTTTTACCACTAAATTCTCGCGCTATTAAGAATTCTAAGAGTTACAATTGTGAAACCACCACGTGAAACGCTATATATAGTAGTGTATGAAGTTTGCTAATTGTGATATAGTGAAATAATATTACATCCTCTTGTGATATATCACAAGTAGTAATTTAATTGTTATATATAGCAGTCGTGTGAAATCACGATATATTTGTATCAATGGTTGAAAGTCTGATTGAATACCGTGAATTTAACAATCTTTACATGTTAATAAATTACCATCTTACCTTACATTATTTTTAATGTTATATAAAAAGTAGCAGTGGTTAGTGTAATGTTTCATGCCTAGTGATAATCAGTGGCGATTGAATATACAATAATTGTATCACTTACCATTTGTAGGAACTTCTTCTTTAAGTAATATGTCTTTATTAATGTTTCCCACTTGATTGCAAGTTATTAATAATTTATTGTTTTTACCAATTTTAGATGTATCTATTATAACGGTCACAGCTTTGTGTCCTACCTCTTTCACTGTAAGCAATGTAATTCCAATATAATGGGTGACAATTACGTAATTTAAAATCAATAACAGGTTACAAATAAAGATTTTAGACACCAAGATTTTTTTTAATGAAATAATCTTGAAAACTGATGTGTACAAGGATTTCAAAAGTTTTTTAAGAAATATTGTCAAGGAAACCGAAAAAATTAAAATGTTAAAAGGGCAAGTCCTAAAATGAATATTAAGAGGTAAACCGCGCCATTTTGATTTTCCATTTACCATTGGAATAACATATAGGATTATTTTCCAGAATCTTATTTAGAAGCTATTCAAGGTTAACGTTGAACTTGCCAGAATTGTTTTTTTATGTTCTTTTGGGGAATTGCCTCTTAGCAATATTTTGAAATGTCTTTCTTAGATTCTGGAAGTTTCTTAATGTCAATAGTTTTAGATGCTTACATTGATATTAATATTTCTAATATTGAATTGTTACTATCCAACCTTATAGTTCTAGAAAAGTTCGGATAGTATTGTCGTTGATGATAATATTTTCAAATAAATAAAAAATTAGCACAAATTTTCAAGGTCAAATATTTTTAATTTAATTAAAAAAAAAACGATATTTCAAATAGAATAAGTGTTTTTTTTTTAATAGAAATACCATTAAAATGGTCTTTTTTTTTTAATAGAAATACCATTAAAATGGTCTTAACTAGTATCTAAGAAAGATTATAAACGAGACAATTTTTCCAAAATAAAATCCGTCAAAAAATGACATCAAATTATGAAGTTCAACTTTAACCGTGAATAAATTCCTTATTTTGTAGAACGTTCTATCTTCTATAATATAAAAATGATTCGCTAAATGTGTTGCTAAGCGCATATCTCGAGAGCAGCTGAACCGATTTCGCTAATTCTTTTTTTAGAATATTACTTGAAGTACGAGGATGGATCTTACGGAGAGAAAAATTAAAAAAATTACCTGGGAAAGTCTTAAAACGACACTTTTCTATACTCCCATACAAATGATTCGTAATAATACTTAAAAGTCAATTTGAACTTTAATACCATACTATAAAGTTTAAGTGTTAGTGAGAGAAGGCAAAACAATTGAGTGACGTTAGTATCGTATAAATATGAATGTCAATATTTATACGATGGTCCCGAATAGCAGAATAAGTATTAAAAAATCGACTGTTAGGCGTTACGAAGTTCGCCGGGTCAGCTAGTTTCCTATAAAAATACAATCTAGCCTTAAGATTCGGATATGCCGTTCAGATGTTACAAAATTATAAAAAAATATTAGTGTGTACTTACGTACACGCGTTAGGAAGTTATACTTTCGTGACGGCGGTGTGCGGTGCGCGCATCGTAAAAATTTACTCTCATCAGTTTCTCCCTAACGCGCCAAAAGAAGTATAACTTCAAAAATGTGGAGAATACATGTTCCACTAATCAAATTAAAGTACGGTCAAAATGTAAAACACCATTTAATAATAAATGATTTCTGAAGGAAAACGAACTTTCTTACCTGGTCCGTACTCGTAGTCATCGATTGCAAGATTCAGTACACGTGACAAACTATTCAAGTTTTCGCATGTAACATTCACTAGTTCACCTTTTTCATAACGGTAATAATACCCATTGCTTGTACTCGCCATTGCTGGTATTAACCCGTTGACTCTTATTACCGAGTCATCTGTAAACATTTTTATATTTTGAAACGTGATCAATTTGAATCGACGATGGCTTAGTTGATAGCGTGTTCGGACACAGGCGTCGAAGGATTGTATTCTTGCTACTGAATTGGAGCTATCGGTGAAGGAAAATATCGTGATGAAACCATAGCATGATGGTAGGTCTTATTCCATGCCCGCCTCAGTAGCTACACCCTCAAGTTAAAAAACCTCTCACCGAGCACTTGTTGGTGTGTTCTGTCAGTTGCACTTGACAGTTAGTACTCTAGGCTTAACGTATTACAATCTTAGGTCACGTCGTCATTTAATGACAGATGACATTGCCATGAAACGCTACAACTTATAAAATAAAAAAGTACTATATTATAATTCCAGAAATTCGTGTGGTCACACACACACGCACACACACACACGCACGCACACATACACACAAACGCACGAACGCACACACACACACACGCGCGCGTTGTAGCGTTTGACCGCAATGTCATCTGTCATTAAATGACGGAGTGACTGCACTGTATTAATGGTACAACAGCCACTTGATTTTTTTGTTTTTTTTTTCGAACTGACCTATATTGTTGGCTTCGTCAAACATCTACAGTTCCACCGGACTACTAAAAGTCAATAGCCACTTGAATAATCATGGACTTAATAGAAATTTAAATCGTATTATGAAAAAAATAACAACATCATTTAAGTTATCTTCTTTTTTGTTTTTATTTACCAAAAAAAAACAGTTTTAAACATGACTTCTGTATTTTGTTCTAGAATTTATGGATGACTCGACAGAAAAATAACATGAATTATAAGTTTAACGTATAATATTTAAAATCAACTTACTGTGCGTTGAAGCAATGCGTTTAGGCACCATAAAGATTCTGTGAATCGCAATCCCGTATAGCGTCTTCAGAACAATGCAGTCAACGTACGATAAATTATGATTTTCATTTAAAACGGCTCGTAGTTGTAATGTGTTTGTATATACGTAACCGGTAGGTAATATTAACGATTCTGAAACACGTATAATAATATAAAAGGATATGAAATTATACGCAGATTGATTAATTTAATGTTTGCCCAAGGATACAGGACAAATGTTGCTAGAAGCAAGTCTGACCTTACGAAAGGCACTACTACCATATATATTTCTATAGTAAAAAAAAACAACAACAAAATAATAATGATATCTATACCGTGATACGTTTCATAGGATAGCCACGGTTTTTGGAGGGAAAGCTTCTATAGCCTCGTTGCGATTTGAAATTAAAAAGAGACAAATATATACATTTATAGGAATTAACGTGCATGCGAGAGAAAGAGATGGAACACATTATACAGTGTTTTTTTTTTAATTTCCGGTATTCTCATTGTATGTTGCACCATCTAATATTTGCTCTGATCCGAGCGCCGTACGTATGTATATTTGTACGTGTGTTATTACATATATGTGTGGGTCTTTGTGTTACGAAGCCTAGGAAAAGATGATATAACCAGCGTGGTACACTATTCAGTATTGACATATGTCGGTTATGTTAATATTGTATTATTCTTATTAAAGCACCTTTTATTGGAAGCCATTACATTGTACACGTAGCTATTATTAAGCTGTATAGCATCCAAGCTTCATCCGACAAAGATGAAGTCACAATAACGTTACAGACTCCAGCGGAATGCAAATCTTTATTTGTAATCCGGCAGTACTCTCGTTTTTCCACTTCATTTCGGATACGCTGTGCAATAATATGACAGACATACTGTAATTTGTCGCATTCAGTGTCTCAGTAGACTCAGTCACTGTATTCTTGTCATTAGACGTGAAAATGTATTAATTTTTTTTTAATGTTTTACAGGCTCGCGCTTGGCCTCGATCTCACCTGATGGTAAGTGTAGATGAGGCCGACGATGAATCGCGCTTACCCACTAGGTGCCTGTTCACTCTCCTCTTGAACACTCCCAAGTTATAGGAGGATGGGAAGATAGACGCCGGAAGCAAATTCCACTCCTTAGCCGTACGTGCAATAAATGTGGAAGCAAATCGCTTCGTACGAACCACGGGAATATCAACCACATAAGGGTGGAAGCCGTCACGACGTCTAGTCGTCGTCTGATGGAATGGGGCCGGTGGAATTATGTCATGTAATTACAATATGTTCTAAACGAAGATACATTTTCTTGGGACCGTATATTCTTTTATTATTCATAAATGACAGGGAATATGAATGTATAAGTTCTGTAGAGTAAATTCCTTATAAATCTTTTTGACCGCTCTGAATATAGACGTAATTCGTGCTAGTGCATAATGTAGCCAAGAAGTTAATACAAAACATTGGCATTTATTCATCCTGATGTTGTTTCGATGTTATCCATTATACATATTATAAAACAAAGTCGTCCGCCGCGTCTGTATGTCTGTCTTGATGTTCATAATAAACTCAAAAACTACTGAACAGGTTGTAATGCGGTCTTCACCAATAGATAGAGTAATTTACCTGTAAGGTTTAAGTGTATAATTTGTCAAGATTTTTTTTGTATATTGCTAAAATATATTGATAATTGTTGAAAGAATCGGAAAAAGTCAAGCCACCTGGGAGCTTTCGTCGAAAACGCTGCCTAATCCCTTTGATATATAACAAAACAATGCATACTGAGATATTCCTCTTTTATAGGTCTACAAAAATGTCTACGATGGTATATACCTATCTTTTTAGAATAGCTTACTATACCCATCTATCTTCTAAAAACCGTCACATATAACGAGGTAGTTGGATGCCTATTTGGACAGATACAGTATTAATCCTTATCAAATTAAATACATTAGTTACCTTAAGCATTTCATGCACATAAGTATATATTTTTTATTATCAGGTCAGGACAACGTGCGCCAGGCCTGCTAGTATAATATAATACGCATTTATACCTAAATTTGTGTTCTGCGTAACTACATACAGAGCGAGCAAAAATTTTAGCGAGAACTGTAATTACTGCAATGCACCAAAATACCATTTTGTACCCGAAGATTTTGTAAGCTAGATAATAGAACATTTTGATAACAGCAGGACTTGAGGTAACATATTTCTTACTATTAAGAATGCTACTTACCATTGTTAAAACCGATGACTTCGAATTTCATGGCAGTCCCCGAGAGTAACTTACATGTGATGTACACCAATTCGTCATCGTGGTATTCATATCGACTCTCCGTGTCGTATTCAGTAACTGAATTTTTCGGCACACTCATGTCTAAGGCATTGTCGTTGACTAAAATATCGGCAGAACCTGGGAGATTAAAGCTTTTAAAAGCAAGTCAAACAATTTTTTTTTTAAATCACCCTTGATTTACTAATGTCCGGTTTCTGAAGCATTTCTAACTGTAGTCTATCTGTTTAATAGCGCTATCGGTTCGATAACTTGTCAAATTGGGTTTCTGAACACACAATGACACGAGAAATGTCAGTCTACATCTCATTCTGTATTCAGAAACGCATTGACAAGTTAAACGCCGCTTGTCTTATGGATAACGTTATTGAATCAATAGCTATTGATAGTTTAACTGACGGCTTCAGAAACCGGGCATTAGTCTTGTTAATGTCCTTCGGATAATCCATAGTAACCATTTGTGTCGGGCTAATTGAGAAATTATTTTGACCAATCATGTCATTACATTAGACATTTAATAAATACTTTTTACATATACATATCCGGCACTACGAGACTAAACATAATAAAAGCTAGTATATATTAATAATAAGAAAATATTGGTACATCTATAATCTATAATACAAAAATGAATCGCTAAATTTGTTGCTAAGCGCAAATCTCGAGAACAGCTGAACCGATTTCAATAATTCTTTTTTTAGAATATTCCTTGAAGTACGAGGATGGATCTAACGGAGAGAAAAATTAAAAAAAGTTGCCTGAAAAAGTCTACAAACAACACTTTTCTGTACTCCCATACAAACGATTCGTAATAATACTTAAAACTCAATTTGAACTTTAATACCATAGTATAAAGTTTAAGTGTTAGTGGAGAGGTTCCGGGAAGGCAAAACAATTGAGTGACGTTAGTATCGTATAAATATTAATGTCAATATATTTATACGATGGTCCCGATTAGCAGAATAAGTATTTAAAAAAATATTTAAAGAATCGACTGTTAGGCGGTACCAAGTTCGCCGGGGTCAGCTAGTTTTTTAATAAAAATATCAAAGTTTTTTCAAGTGAATTGCAATTTCTCTGCTTATCAGGCGTCACTGTGCGCGTGAGCCGTCTACGTGTAGTAGTATGACTCGATGCCTAAAACTGAAGTGCGTAAAATTGAATACGCGTCCTTAATGTCTTAGAACATATTATAAATAGCTGTGCCCGCGACTACGTCCGCGTGGAACTTAATGCAAAAAAAAAAACTGTGATTGATACAACCATCTGAATGTATATCTGTTTATCTTGTATATTTGTAATCCGACTCTCGAGATACCTGTGGTACTCAAAACAACAGTTAGCCGTCCTTCATACACCTAGTACTTTACCATTGATGCCTGTTCAAACAAACAGACAGATAGACCGACAGACAGACATTTCTAAAAATGATCGAAATGGATTCTATTACTTATTCCTAGACACCTGCAACAATTTTTTTCTCAAAAATCAAAAAAGTACAGACATGTTGGATTTACATTCTTATTGTATGTATAGATTTAAAATTACGAGCAATAAGGAAAAGCTCACTTGACGATGGAATTTTGAATAAATTGCCACCTTTCAGTTCTGAGTGTCGCTTTGTAAATGCCTCTATATTGGGCACTTATGACGTCATATTAACATAATACCTATATTAGTATAATATGTAACGATACTTACGGGCACAACGAACGTGAACTGGTATTCGGCATAAAACTGTTTCTTTAGTATAATAATAATCATTTCGAAACTGGGCAAATCCATATTGTATCCATATCACACTGAAATAAATGGTAAAGTTTTAATAAACAACAAGAAACTGGGAAGAGTTCATTTGTTCACTCGGCCTAACGTCAAGCTAAACCTGTACTAATTTCGTTTCCAAGATAACAGGTACGCTAGACATTCAGAAGGCCTGGCTCGCAAGTACAGTTGCCGGGACATATGCTGAAACTGCTTGGCGACAAATTTTCAACCAGGAGAGTGGTAGCTAGCCTGGCGAGTTTGAAGTAACAGTTCTACATTACACACATTCTACATTACCAATTCGGTAAAATGAAAAGTAGGGTACGGTCCAAAAACAGTGGCGACTATCGGTGTTTTTATACCAACGGCAGTCGTTGTAAGCATGCCAACCTGCAAATATGCCTCATGCACGTCTCATTTAAAGGATATCGTAAGAGGGAGGAAACGCAGTGCCACCTGGGAGGAGATTCCACATCTTCACAGTACGACAGAGATAAAAGTTTTCCAAGTTATTGGTTCTTGCTGGGATGGTTGCTACCGTGAATATATGGAGACGCGTACACACCCGCGTAGTTCTATAGTGGAAAGGAGAAGACGGGCTTGAGGTTAAACAACTCTTCAGAACACTCGCCATGATACAGACGATAAAACACGCTCAGTGAGGCAATGTCTCTTCGTAACTGCTAGCGGTTTAAGGTTATTAGTGATGCTTGCATCGTTCACAATGCGGACAGCCGTCGCTGCAACCTGTCTAGAGCATCAAAGAGGTATTAGGTAGAACCATCCCAGAGATGTGAACAGTATTCCATGCACAGTCTAACTTGTGTCTTATAAAGACTTACCTAGTGATATGGCGCAATTTTTTTTTAAGTTGCTCGACCGAAGAGGAAGTGGTATATTAAGCTTATTCATGGAAATATGTATAAAATAATATGGCTACCTTCCACTATAACAAATAACAGTGGACCAAAAACTTTAATAGTACCAATATATTTTGGTCAACACACAAATAAATTAGAAATACACAATTTTCTTTTTCTTTTTTTTATATTATAGGGGACAAACGAACAGGTGGGTCACCTGATGGTAAGTGATCACCGCCGTCCACAGACACTAGCTACACCACGGGAGTCGCAAGTGCGTTGCCGGCCTTTTAAATATGTGGGCCTTCGGCGCTCTCACTGACCGAAGGAAACGCAACAGTGCGGGCGAACTGTTACTTCACGTCGACTTTCTGTGAGAGGGTGGTACTACCCCGCGCGTCGGGCGAGCCGACCCATTCATGCTGAAACCAGTAATAGCTTCAGCGTAGCTCTACCATTTAACTTGAAACGGTTTCACTGTATTCCAAATAGTCTCATGCAATAAAAAAAAATTAACACAAATACAATGTTTCACTTCGCGCATGATAGTTGAAACCTTTACCTGTTGTATTAATAAGTATTGATTTTGAACGATTTGCTACAGAATATTCTGGATAACTTGAATCCTTAAGTTGAAAATTTCCAAATACTTATTGATATGCTCCAGCAGTTGCACTTGAGAGACATAATTCCTTCCTCTAGTATTAACCTGTTTACCATCTCAGATCACATTGCCCTTTAACACCAGGTGACATTGTAGTCAGACAAGACAGATTAATTCTTCGCTATTCATCACACAAATAGCTATAACCAAGAATTATGAAAGTAATCTGTCATAAAGATAAATACGTCCAGATAGGAGAGCTATTCGAGCTACTTGGGAAAGAGCAACTATAGTGCAAAGTGACGAAGAACATCGACGTGCTGCTGCACTCGATATTAGACGTAATAAATTGAAAGCCCGACCACCACCAGCAATCAATACGAGAATAGTGTTCTCACTTGTTCACAATGTGGGCGCCCTTTTCGGAAGAAAAAATGACTATAATAGCTATATGGAAAAGCACAAGATTTTGAAGCGATGACGGCTTAGTTGAAATATTAAAGCACGAAGACGTTTTACACTTTTTAATCTTTCGCTGTAACTCATATGCTTAATAAATAAAGAAGCATAGGCGGTCAGAGGACCTCACTGGAATGAAGTTCCTTAACGTAAATTAACAATGCAAATAAAAAAAAAATCGAACACAATTAATTATTTATCGACATTTAGGTATAAAATAGTTAATTACTAATTATATAAATAACATGCCTAATGAAAATAATTCTACAAGCGCCAGCGCACAATGCTCGTCTGTTCGAATTTCGATACTTAAACGCACACGCACTCCTATACAATCGATAGAGAGAGGAAAGAAAGTAGCATGGAGTGGGTATAACGCTTCCTCCTTACGTGACAATTTCTATCAAGTTAACTCCGACCCCAAGCCACGGTCAAGAAACTTCTGTCCAATAATAAAAGCAAATGCTCTCAGAGTTGCAGGCGCAGCTAGTGTACAATACATTTTGATGTAAACATAAATAAATGTGAACAAAGCGAAACTCAACCAATAATTTAAGTGAATACTGACCTTCACAATAACATTCTTATAACTCTGAGAGGTATATAGCGATGTCACAGGAGTAACAAACTTGTATGTGTCATTATTTTCTTTGTAGCAGCTGGAATAATTATAGAATCGATGTAATATCATTCGCAATACATAAAATCGTTAGAAATACTTAAGTTTGTGGTGATAAGGATCCTATCTACCAACAAAAGTATTGGTGTACCGGCAGAAATATTAGCCCAACTTTCTAATACGATGTAAACCTATAAAAGACGCAACGAAAAAGAAGTGGGGATCATTTTCGCACCGACCGTCGAACCGTTCACAACTGTGTTAATGTATCTGTTATTTAATTTAAGGTAAACGTTTTTATCGTTCATACTTAATTGGTTTTGGTAGCAAATCTGAATGACAAACAGGATGTCATTTGTGATTGACACCATAGTTTTATTATTAGCCTCTCAACATTGCTTCAATATATATAATGAAAATATACTCAATGACATTATAACTATTGAACGTATAGCAATAGAACTATGAAAATCTAATAGTTATTTTTCGAATACGATTTACAAAAAATATTACAGCTAACGTGATGCCGATCTATGACAAAATCGTGAGGCTCTGAAGTTCGTTCATATTTAGCCTAGTTGTACATTTGGTTCGTGAAGAAATTTTAAAGCGAAACTTTTTGCATCGCCTCAAATTCTTTCGTCCATCTATCGCATTACAGTTGGCGGCGGAATAGGGGTAAAGTGAAAAGCGCTTGACAGAGTAGTCAAGGCCAATATGGTGGCTGCCATGGCTCAATTCAAAATTATTCAATAATTTAAATAAATATCGTGCGCAATTTTTAAAATGCTTATAATGCAATGCAATGCAATATTTTTTTCTATGTACTCTAATCTAATAGTATTATTTGAGATTCGCGTTTTCCAAAAGTACTTTTTTCGAATTTAATCATTACCAATAAAAAAAAGCGCAGTTATTGAAACAGTAAAAGTTCTGTTTCGCCTTGGAAATTAAAATTATAACAAAAATAGTGTTTACGTTATGTACATGCGTTAGAAGTTATACTTCTTTGGCGTAACAAGATAAAAATCTTTTCAAAAATTTTATTTTTCGCCTTATATTAGAAAAAACGACACACTAATAATAGAAAAAAGGTATTTAATACATACATACTTTTTTTGAATAAAATATTGACTATAGCTTTAACTTCTGGGTGTCGGTTTTTCGTGACGGTGTGCGCGCGCATCGTAAAAATTTACTCTCTTCATTTTTCCCTAACGTGCCAAAAGAAGTATAACTTCAAAAAATAAAAGACCTAAAGTAAAAATAATAAAACAATCTTTTTGTATTTCAAAATATACCTTAAAACACTCTTATAATATAGTCTAATTTTGAAAATAGTAACTGTATTATTCAAGAAGACAGATTGATTGAGGTGCGTGCATACATATCGCAAGAGTGTTTTTTTTTTAACTGACCTACAGGGCCTTAGATTGATCGAACTACGCAAGAGTATGTTCTGCCTAGCTCAGTCGGGTTGCCAGATATCAAATTGAAACGCTAAGATATTATTTAAACATATTTAATCATGTCTAATAATTTAAAGTAGGTAATCGTGTTCGTCGAGAGAAATGAAGACATCGTGAGGAAATCTGAACCTGAGAAATGTTCTTTTAGTACCATCGTATGTAAAAGAATTATAGCTGTAGATTCCTTATACTTTGTAATCGATAATACGTCGTGGGTTGGGGCGGCGTGGTGTGCTAATTATGATCGTACTTTCCTTTAAGAAGAGGCCTAAGACCTTGCAGTGGGTCTCTTTTTAAACCGACTTCAAGAAAGAAGGTTCTGTATTCGATCCGTATGTATGTCCGCGATTTTCTCAAAAACTACTGATCCGATTTGGATGGAATTTTCGTTGTTGGATGCTTATTTTAAAAATAATATATAACGGATACTATTTGACTTTTGTAATTGTATCTTAATTTATTTTTTTAACTAAGTATTATGTAAAATGAAGCGAATCAAATTTTATTTTACAGTTTTAAGTCGCGTTTTTTTTTTTTGAAGACGGTTTGTTTTTGTTTGAATGTTTTTTATTCATAACTACACATTACCTTTCCGGTCTAAAATACAAATATTTGGATTTATTGTAGGAAATAAATATGTTTTGATTTTCTTCGAAATTATTTCTAGTATGTGTGATGCATTTCGTTCCGTCTATTCCATTGTAAATTTCAATGCTGATTCCTTCTGAAAGCTCTGAAACGACAAACATAAAATCCGTTACTTTTTCATTTATATGACTGACGTAGCCCGTGATCGATTTTACATATGTCACTATTTGCTACTTCTTCTTGTGTGTTATAAACACCGTTAAACTTAATGCGGAAAATTGTACGCATCAATGTAACACACCATGAAGTTAGCCGATGAACAGTTCCTTTTTAGATATTATACAAACAATTTCTTTTAAACATGTATATATGTCGACATCAATTCAGGCGGGCTGTTTTCCTACAGTGAAAGCTCAGACTCTGTGGCTAGGATTCGAACCTATGTTCTTCGCCGCTGTGTTCGAACCCGCTATCAACGAAATCATCTTCGTCTTAAGCCATCAGTACAGTATTGACGTGGTTTACGCACTCTCTTAAACACTAATAATTTAAGATAGATCAAAATTGCTTTGATGAACGGCATATCATCACAACAAATAACCTTGACCACAGACTTCAAATGATGCGCAACAAAAAAAGTACGATTGTATGAAGATTTGTATATAGCTTTTATGATTTTGTAGAACTGCAAATATTAATCATACAGACTAATGTAGACCTCACGAGGCACAGGTCAACAGACTGTTGGCAGCGTAAGCTTAAAAACCTACACCCTGAAGTTAGCTATAGTCAACATTTTATTCAAAAAACGTATATATATATATATATTAAATACCTTTTTTTCTATTGTTAGTGTCGTTTTTTCTACAAACGTAGAATAAGGCGGAAGGTAAAATTTTTGAAGAGCTTTTTATTTTGTTACGCCAAAGAAGTATAGTTCTAATAAATTAGGTTATTAGAAAACTTTGAAAATTAACAAATTATATATTGGAAAATCAATTTTTTTTATGTAAAATATATTTTTAAATTATTTTTTCATTTATACGAATTTCTTTTTACTGGACCATAAAAGTTTGATTTACGATGCCTTGAAAATAAAATAAAAAATTAATATGTGTACTTATGTACACGCGTTAGAAGTTATACTTCTTTGGCGTAACAAAATAAAAATCTCTTCGAAAATTTTACCTTCCGCCTTATTCTACGTTTGTAGAAAAAACGACACTAACAATAGAAGAAAAGGTATTTAATACATACATACATACTTTTTTTGAATAAAATGTTGACTATAGCTAACTTCAGGGTGTAGGTTTTTCGTGACGGTGTGCGCGCGCGTCCCTAACACGCCAAAAGAATTGTAACTTCAATAAAATTAAAACATAATCCGCCATTTTGAAATCTGGTACTTAAAAAATTAGCCGAGGGGTTGAAACGCGAAAAAATGGTTCTAAATCGCCCACACATTTGACGTCACACAGACTGCGCGCCATGTTTATTTGGGCGTGTCACTGGTTTCATATAATAAGGCTTATAGAAGTAATAGAAAAAAAATCACCATAGTCACAGCGAACAAGCCACACATTAATAAAGAGAAGAAACACAATTTTAAACATATTCGTTAATAGCTTTAATCGTTGTGAATTATTAAATACTAACTACACGCGTTACCGTACTGTCATTGTACATACTAGTACATATCAAGTAGGGACGCCATGGTTTTCATATTCCACGGATATTTTGATCCGGTTTTAATAAGACAATTATGTAAATACTAGTTGAATCCCGCCGGTTTTGTTGAGTTTAAAAAATTACAAAGACCCAAATGCAAAACAAAAAATAAGTAGCCTGGCATTATCGATGAAAAACTCCGTTGCAAATGGGCATAGCCTTATGTCTGTACGTTCAGTACCTGTAATTGTATTGTAATAAGAATATCTATAGATATTTTAATGAACTGATGATACAAACGAGAATCCTTACTAATATTATTAAAACAAATGTGAGGTTTTTCGTTATACTTTGAAGCATTACCTACTTGACCGACTATTATGAAATTTTGATAGCACGTTATCAGGGTTACAGAAAAATAATGTACTATCCCGAGCGGACGGTACAATTTATTTTAACGTGAGTAATGCCACGAGTAAAAGCTAGTATAGTAAATATATAAATAGTGTATCGACACACTGCACTCGATATTAGACGCAAGGAATTCAAAACTCGACCATCAGCGATATCAATTACACCTACAAGAATGTTGTTCTCACTTGTGCACTATATACAAGCACCTTTCAAAGGAAAATTTGCTGTATTAACCATATATAAGCACACGAGCGTCAAGCCGAAGCAGTCGCTATGACCGATAATGATTGGGAGCATAATACATACAAATTGTATACTTATGGATTGTCTGTTAAACAGTAAGGAACGCGTGGTGACCCTAATTGATTTGAGGTAAAAATGAATATTATTGTGTCCATTCTGATATATTATAATGTTGTTGAATAGAATTCAAATAATTATTTTGATAAGCAATTACTCACATTTCGAGTCTTATTTATATAGCAAAAATATATTGTTAGCTCAACGGCTGACAAATATACAAGGAAAATTATGGCATTTCGAATATTAATTATTAGATGATTCCTGCCCTCTTCGTTATACGCGACACCTGGAAATATATTGGCCGAATAAAATTATACAAAGGTAACAAGAAAAAAAAATTATGCATGTCCGGTCCGACACATTACAGGTGTTTATTATAGAGATTATAGTCTTTGAACAGGCTCAAAAAAGTCTTCTTAGACAAAAATAAGACCGATTACATATTAAAGGGCAAATAAATGCATCCATGAAAATACATAAAGAATGTATATATTTTTATACTATTTTACACACTGCACTCGATATTAGACGCAAGGAATTGAAAACTCGACCATCAGCGGTATCAATTACACCTACAAGAATGTTGTTCCCACTTGTGCACTAAATACAAGCACCTTTCAAAGGAAAATTTGCTGTATTAACCATATATAAGAACACGAGCGTCAAAACGAAGCAGTCGCTATGACCGATAACTATTGGGAGCATAATACATACAAATTGTATACTTATGGATTGTCTGTTAAACAGTAAGGAACGCGTGGTGACCCTAATTGATTTGAGGTAAAAATGAATATTATTGTGTCCATTCTGATATATTATAATGTTGTTGAATAGAATTCAAATAATTATTTTGATAAGCAATTACTCACATTTCGAGTCTTATTTATATAGCAAAAATATATTGTTAGCTCAACGGCTGACAAATATACAAGGAAAATTATCGCATTTCGAATATTAATTATTAGATGATTCCTGTCCGCTTCGTTATACGCGACACCTGGAAATATATTGCCCGAATAAAATTATACAAAGGTAACAAGAAAAAAAAATTATGCATGTCCGGTCCGACACATTACTGGTGTTTATTATAGAGATTATAGTCTTTGAAAAGGCTCAAAAAAGTCCTCCTAGACAAAAAAAAGACCGATTATATATCAAAGGGTAAATAAATGCATCCATGAAAATAGTTAAGGAATGTATACATTTTTATTCTATTTAGAGTTTTGATGACTATTCGGTACAATATTGTACATGAAACATTTGACCTAAGTAGAACCATACCTCGTCGTCCCTAGTGTTCTATCAGAAACAATATCTAAATTAAGTTCAGATTTTAACAATTGTATTAATCTCAACCTATCATCTTGTCAAATGTTATTCATGCCCTGTCATGACATTCAAGGAATTCATGGATCGATTAATAGACGCGCTTCGCCTCCATACAGATGCCGAAAACTGCAGTCAGTACATAAGCATTGCCATACAACGTGACAATGTATCCGATTTTCTGAAAAAGTTCTTTTGTGGCAGCAGCTTGTATAGCATATATTTGGCATTTTATTTATATAGATTGTTTTGTTTTTTTTTTTATAAACTGTGCTAATTTATAATAATTGTTTAGCTCCTATAGAAAATCGTACTGGTATATAATAGTCTAGGTGTTACTATGAACAGTCCTTACCCTACTACTTGTTACTCTTTTACGCGTTGTCAGAATTATAGAAAAGCATATAAAATACTCTGAATCCACGTAAAGAGTTCACATGGCATAGGGATAGGTGTTAGCTATCACATTCAAGTAGAAAATTTGTCGCCAAACACCTATGGATGTGTTCCAGCAACTGTACTTGAGACGCTGTACTCCACTAGGCTTAACGTGCTTATCATCATTTAACATCAGATGTGATTATGGTCAAATGCCAAAACATATAAAGTGTACAAAAAAAAATGTATTATTAACGCGAACGAAATCGCACGTGAAAGCTGGTCAGTATATAAATGTTTCGTCAAACTCTATTCAGCGGACCGTGAATTTTCTTCACATGTATTTTTTTAATATGAATTTTGCTTACAGTCACAGTGCCTGGAAACCCCTAATTTTCAATATAATTTATAAATATCGCGATACGCCGACCACGGACAGCACAAGATGCTAATACAAAGAACTGGAGACTTGTTTACAGTGTGGGATTGCGGAACTTAGTACTCACACTTCCCTTGCCGAATAATGGCAATTCAGACTTCAAGTAGTGGTTTCGTCTTTTATTTTATGTTTTGGCTGAGGATTTAGTAGGTTTTATTAGACTATTGTTTTATACCTGGAGTAGTAGATACGTTAAATGTAATCCTAAATATGAATATAGGATATTTTGAAAATGAATTTTTATGTTTTATATATATATATATATATACTTTATAGGCTAGCGTTTGACCAAAATCTCATCTGATATTAAATGATGATGTGCTCTAAGATGGTAAGTCACGCTTAACCTAGAGGGAGACTGGCTCTCAGGCACTAACATATGCTTGGCGACAGATTTCCAAATTGAGGGTGGTAGCTAACCAGGCGGACTTAGAAAAAGCCGTACCGCCATGCTATGGTTTCATCACGATGTTTTCGTTGTATTGGCACCGGAAATGCTGCTCCTGGGCATTCATTCCAGAGGATCGACGTACGTGGGAATAACGCACGCGAGAACCGTAGAGTAGACGACTTCCAGCAATCGAGATGACACTGATGGAGTTTCATTTTGTGGCGAATCGTTGGGTAATGGAACTCACCAGTAGATTGTCAATCCGAACAACTCTTCAGAACACTCTCCGTGGTAGATCTTGTAAAAGATGCAAAGTGACGAAACGTCCCTACGAAGCTCCAAAGTGTTGAGCCCCTCTTCACCGAAACCTCCGCCTCGGTTGCTAGGATTCGAACCTACGTCCTTCCTGTCCGAACACACTACCAACTAAGCCATTATCGCTTCGCATGTATCTCGTAAGCGCCCCATGTAGTAATTTATATAGATTTTTTCCTTCTATATTGTTATTATATTTCCTTGACAACAATAGAGTTTATTTTTAATATGCCGTCCTACATTTACACAAACAAACTGTACCTATTGGTTAGTTTATGTAAATTGTAATATTACTAACCAAATTCTAAATAGGTAATAACCTACATTTTTCATATATATTACCTACTATTAGGTAATTAATATTCTTATACAATTGCGCGTAAGGAGGGAAACAGAAAGAATAATGATGTTATATGTGGTTGTTTTGGTAGCCTAAATAAGTCTTAAGAATGCAGTCTTAACTCTTGGGCTGTCCAAAATCATAAAGGCTTAAGTTCCATACAAACGAATGTAGACTTCACAAGGCAACAGTTCAACAGACTGTTGGCAGTATAAGCATAAAAAATAAATCTGATTTATTTCACAAAACTATGAATAATTTTATGTAATATGTATTTTTAAATTATTTTCTTATTTTTTTTACTAACTGTCAGTTTTTCGTGACGGCGGTGTGCGCGCGCATCGTAAAAATTTACTCTCATCATTTTTCCCTAACGCGCCAAAAGAAGTATAACTTCAAAACTTGCATATTTTTTTTTTTTTTTTATAATCCCCCCTTTCCTCAGACGTGATCCGAGACTCTATTTACTTTTACATTTTTCTCTACTTAATTAAAGTTACAGCTAAATACATTTTTATTTGTTCCCCTTTTTATATTTTTCTCTTACTTAATTAATTACTTATACAATTCATTTTTCAACTTATGTCTATATTTCAATTTGCTATTGAACTCCGGTTTCTAGTTACAATTTACATTTACAATTTTACAAATATTTTACAATATCATTGGTTCTTTAATTTTACATATTTCTAAAAACAAAAAACATCTTTCCTTCATTTTCGGCCTGTTCACTGTCTGTCTGTTGTATCCGGTTTCCCGGGATACCGATTGCCAGGTGTGTGGTGAGTGTATCTTTTATCTTCCCGCATTCTCTTGTATATTTTGATTTATCTAAAAGTGTTGAGACTGCTTTGTTTCGAGTCAGGAGACTGGAAACTACGGATTCCAATTCCGAATTTGGTATAAATCTTCAGCAATCCCGCTAATAATTTTCTAAATATTAAAAAGTAAGTGAACTGTGTATATATGTACATAGATATACCTCCGTGCATTATATTTTATCTTTAGATCACAGAGTATAAAGCATAAAGTGTTTTTGCTGCCGTCTCGTGAAAATTCATTGTGTCACTTTTAGATCACTATAGTTCTATCAACATTTTCAATTTTATGTACAAACAATCATAAATTCAATATTGTAAAAGTAACAGTTAGATCATTATGGTTCTTATGACCTCAATTGATTTTTCATTTCTGTTGGTAGTCCTTATGACTGGTTCGTTTTCTTTTTTTCAGAAAGTAATGCTTTAAGTTAGTCATTACTCTTCATCTGTAGTCTTTCTAATGGGGTGTGATAATTCTATTTTTTATAAATATTTCTTATTGCACTATATAGTACTATTGCTTATATGTATATAGTGGTAGAGGTGTGCCGTCGTGAACGGATCACGCAAGAACTATTGAATCTATTTTTTTTTTTTTTTTAGTTTCACTTCTCATTTCTTAGACAAACTACAATGTTTATACGCAATATGCGTTTTTTCCCTCTGTACATAAAATGTAGTGTATCGTTGAAAAAATAAACGGCATAGACGAAGCCGCGGGTATGAGGTTGTTTTAATGTACAATAAAACATAATTAAATCTAAATTCATATTTATTAGGATAACATTACATTTTTTTTAAAATAATAATAAGTAATAATGGCCATTCCGTTATTGAAACTTCCTATACTATCTGTATTCCTTTTTATTATTTCTAAATGATAAAAATTGTATATATATTCTAAATTGTAAACGTAAAAAGCTTGGAGTATTATGAACAAAGACTTATAGTTAAAGTCTTCGACTCGTTGATGGTATTAAAAAAAACTATTTCCTAATGTTTTTTGTTTTTAAATTAGTTATTAAATGACATAATAATAATAATAAAAAGTCATTTGAAAAATAGGGAAGACAAATGTATTAAATTTAGGCTAATTGAATATAGTTGTAATAAAATAAATCTATAAATAGAAAAAAATATATATGAATATTAGAAAATGTATAATTAGTTTATAAATGTTTATATGGAAATAAAGTAACAAATGTTCATCTCAGCCATATCATCATCATCATCTTACCCTTATCCCACTTAAGTAGGGTCGGCACAACATGTTTTCCTTTTCCACTCTCCCCTGTCAGATGTCATCTCAGTGTTCATACCTTTTAACACATATCATTTTTCAGACAATCCATCCACACCTATTTCGGTCCTTCATCTACCCTCATATCCGTCTACTTTAATATTTAAAACTTTTGCTGTTCCATGATTGTCATCTCTTGTCATGATGTGCCCATACCACGCTAACCTATTATTCCTCAATTTGGCTGTCACTGGTGGCATTTCAAATTCATCTCACGGATTCTAAAGGAAAATCTGCATCAAAGCAGTTAGTTAGCCAATTGTAATATAATTTGGACGCGGTTTTGGTGAAATCAGCGTAATATTTATTACTCGACTGAGATCTAAGCGGTTTTTTTTATTTTTAACGAAACAGTTGTTATCGACTTCTTCCTTCCAACTCAACTTCACGGCTGTTTTCTTTTCATAATGATATAACTGAATTACACAACACAAGAGTGACTTTAAACTTGAATGATATTTGTTTGAATGACTTAAAATAAATGTTAGTTTAGTTCAAGCTATTAATGTAGCCTCAGAACGAATAATATTCTTAAGCAATATATAATAAACTGGCTGACGCCCGTCCGCTTCTTTGGGCATTAAAAAAATGGCAAAAGACCAACCGAATCGCGTGTATCAGCTAGAACTAACTAATACTATAATGCGAATGTCTGCTTGTCACGTTTTGCTACAGCGAAAGGTAAAAAAACAGTGCTATGGTAATCTACTTTAACGCGAGTAAAACCGCAGACGAAAGCTAGTTATATGATAAATGTTTATAATTATTTGAACTTTTAAAGTACTTTGGCAATGTCATTTCATCCTGTGCTTAACACGTTTCGTGCCACGTGTACCAGCAGTGGTACATGTTAAGCTTAATCGTTAGGCGACGTGTACCACCGGTGGTAATCGTTAGGCTACGTGTACCACCGGCGGTGCACGTTAAGCTTGATCGTTAGGCTATGTGTTCCACCGGCGGTGCACGTTAAGCTTGATCGTTAGGCTATGTATTCCACCGGCGGTGCACGTTAAGCTTGATCGTTAGGCTATGTGTTCCACCGGTGGTACACGTTAAGCTTGATCGTTAGGCTATGTGTTCCACCGGTGGTACACGTTAAGCTTGATCGTTAGGCTATGTATTCCACCGGTGGTACACGTTAAGCTTGATCGTTAGGCTACGTATACTACCGGTGGAGCACGTTGAGCTTGATCGTTAGGCTACGTATACTACCGGTGGCAGCAACGTTGAGCTTTGATCGTATAGGCTACGTATACTACCGGTGGAGCACGTTGACGCTTGATCGTTAGGCTACGTATACTACCGGTGGAGCACGTTGAGCTTGATCGTTAGGCTACGTATACTACCGGTGGAGCACGTTGAGCTTGATCGTTAGGCTACGTATACTACCGGTGGAGCACGTTAAGCTTGATCGTTAGGCTACGTATACTACCGGTGGAGCACGTTAAGCTTGATCGTTAGGCTACGTGTACTATCGGTGGAGCACGTTGAGCTTGATCGTTAGACTACGTGTACCACCGGTAGTGCACATTAAGCTTGATCATTAGGCTACGTGTACCACATACTTAATAATAAAAATAATTTACATATAAATATTTTTATCTAACATTGCATAATAATATGTCAATTTTTCTTTAAAATATCAAATTGCCTGAACGACACGTCGGCCAAAATTGGCTTGGCACCGAACGTGTTAATTAAGGATTAGCAGAACTCAAAGAAAATCATTTCATCCTGCGTTTAACCAAGAGCTCACAGTAAGCTGGTTCTGCGTAGTCATCTCTCTCATCGTTGTTCACGTAGCGTTGGTTATCAGACACATTTCCATAATGACACTCGGTTACCGGGATCGCTTCTGCGTAGAATTCCGCATAGTTACTCTCCGGTTGATTGTGTCGCGTATTACGTTGACTCTTCGGTATTACTTCAGCGTAGATATCTTTTGGTTTAGCCAATGATAATTCTGCATAAGTAACATCGTTTGAATCATTGTAAGCTTATTCAGGGTTATTTATATCAGCGTATTCGTTGACCTCTTGACGGGATCTCTTTGATTTAGGTATAGGTTTCGCGTATAGATCATTCACGTTAGGTTTATACGGTACACTGTATTGTGAGTCGTCGACACCGTCTAATGGTTCTGAGTATGTATTACAAACATCAAAATGACTTGGGGCTTCGTTGTTCGATTGTAGAGTTTCATAGTCAATGCCTTGCGGTTCAGTCTGAAAATAAAATAGGTTTATTTTAACTATATCCTTAATTGTTTTTATATTTTATAGCTTCCAACGTTTTTCTAGTGTCTTTGGGTATTCATAGAGTATGCGCCCATACAGGACTGATAAAAGAAAAATATGAAAAATGTATTATATTAGAATTTATATCGTTGCCGGTTTATGATGTAACGGGAAAATAGTGCCAAAGAAAAATTGCTTAGCAGAAAAAAATATATAGAGGCGTTGATATTCGAAGTGGAATTCAAACTTACCTGTAACTTTTTAGTTTTATTATTTCTCAAACAAAATATTAAGAATCCCAGAAGAACGACCATTAGACATACACACATCCCGCTAATAATATACCATTGGTTATTGTTTTTAGTACCTGAAAAATGTTGTGATTCGTTAATATACAATGACCAATTCTATTTCGTGTATTTCATAAATGGCTCCTTTGCATCAAATTTTGTCTTTAGATAAGCTTTTGGAGTTTAAGTATTTATATATATGTATATAGAGCTACATTGAAAAAACGAGATTTAATACAACAACAAAAATACAAATAATTATTAACATCATACAGCGCCATCTCGTATAATTCTGCGGTATTATCATTATTGTCGATGGGTGACATACTAATAACTCAAAATTTTGTAAGATGGCGCTATGTGACACTATCTGAATGCGACTCGACTTGAAATGTAAATAGCAACAATGTAATAATTATCGCGTTCACGCCCAAGTGCTATTTTGCTTATTTGCGCACGATTATCCACGAGTCCACGTCTATATAGTTTAGTGAGAAACGTGCCCGAGGGCTCCACACCGGGGGACCGGACCTAAGCGACAGTTGTTATTATTGTTGTTTTCGTTGTTTTTTATAATTTACTATTACGTATCGTGTGTGTATCGTAACTTTAATTTGTAGTGCGCTCTCCTTCGTACGTATTGACTGTTGTTGCATAATGTCCGCTTGTTCGCATGCCTTGGTGGTACCGGCTGATTATTGTCAGCAATAATATAACCAAATGATGAACTCTTTAATAATTTGGTATCAATTGTATACAAATATATGCTAAATTATTCCTTTCTCACGATATTTGACTGTAACCGTGTTACCCTTTTAAAGGTAAAGAAGAAAAAAAAATGACTTACCTATGTTCTGGCTTGTATTTGGAATAGTAGTAGTAGAGACGGTTGCGGCATTTTCCTTATATAAATCAGACGTAACGTATCGTTTGTGCTTTCTTTAACACATTTAATAACAGTATTGTTGTGACTGTGATCTAAAGTTAATGAAACTGTGTTTGCATTTTTTAAATGATCGATATCGTCTGTAAACAAATCCTGTTATGTATATATATATTGATATTTGGAATTATATTTATTTATCTAAACTTGCTGACGGTCTAAGTTCACATAGCTGTAACTAACTAAGAAAATGAGACCATTCATGTGTCATTACAACCAATTAATTAAAAAAATGCTAATGATAACGAAAGAATATTTATTACAATATATGAATATTTCTAAAGATATCTCTCTACTTCTATCCTTCTCAGTCACTCACTCGCTTTAATACTTCAACACTTTTACGTTATTATTTGCCATTCCGCTGAGTGTCTTAAGCGCTCGCATTAAAAACCCGGTGAAGCTGTGAAAGGATGTCAGACCAACAGCAGTTATAGTTCGAAAAAAAAAACCTAGCCTGATTTCTCCTACTTCTAGAAACTTATGACAGTATGAATGTGGTGGTGCGTGCAGCCACGTTCGACTAAGATATATTACCATTTATAGTCCATGAGGCTTTTGTGCATTTTGATTTTGTACAGGAACAGCTTAAATTCAAGGTGTCGCCGTCCTTGTACTGATATTGAATCTCATGAATAAGTCCAGTCGATTTCTCGATATCAAATAGAATATTACGATTCGACAGCCCAGTTACAATCAAATCTGGAAATAAAATAATAAATCTTTATAAATGTTTAGGTGTCTAGCTCGTTGGGCTGTTTAATAAAAGTTCCTCTCATTGTTCACATTGTTTATATTGTCACTCTTTCAATAATACACTATCTTATTATATCTTATTATTTTAGGAACGATTAGTTCTTATACATATTGTGTACGTACATTCGTCTACGTGGTTACACACATGGACTGTCGAACCTTATTGTCGTAAGGAAAAAGATGAGTGACACTTGATACCTACATATCTATAACGTGCACTTTATAAATATGCATGTGTGGGTCTCTACAAATGTATATCAGTTGCAGAATGTATATAAGCGCATCACTTCCAGAACGACTGCATGTATTTGATTAATTATTTTCCTGTTGTTTTTGTAATTGACAGGTCAAGGTATGCATAAAAGAAAATGTTTGACAAATTTTAGGGAAAAGTTAAAAATCTTTGGTCAAAATATACCTATATGTTATAGTCAGAAGTCGGAATGACTGGTTTTTCCTAGATTTAAGCAAAGTCTTTTGGCAAACCAAATTCAAGTAATTAATAATAATGGCAATTATATTATTTCATTAAGTTTACAGACGAAAAGAAAAACTTGTATTTTGTTTTGTACCAAAACCTAATAGAACTTTTCGATAGATCTATTAAAATAATGATTCCTTATAGATAGTAATCCGAAAATGCTCTATCAGCGGCGAGCCCTAATTTTTTATTTACAACGAAGCTACCGTAAGTTACTACTTATAACCGCTTTTTTATTTTTTTTTTTAATTTTCTTTTTATTAACGTGGCGAAATCCTCATGGACACCTACCTTCCCGGGGGAGAGAATGGGAGCGTGAGACTCATACTTAGTAAAACCCTACAGTGTACCGGCCACCGCTTTTACCATGCCGCCCCAGCGGTCAACCCAGTGGAAGATGGCCGCACGGCTACATTCTTATAGGGAGATACACTGGGTACACAACCAACTACCTCACCTCGTTAGCCGAACCTGTATAATGACGAGATAAGCCCCTCGGTCCATTACCTCAGGTTTGGCTACGGAGGTGGTAGGAGGCGGGCAAAGCGCCGACAAAAGGAGGCCACCGCGTTCCTTGCCTGTTCGCTGCCGAGCATGGCCGTAACCACCCTCGGCAAAAATCTCCCCCTCCTCCTACCACCTCAGCCAGAACGCGACCCTGTCCGTTCCACACAGCACACTCAGACAGAGTGTGCTACGCGGTGCTCTCCTCAGCGCTGTATTCACGACATGCGGTGGTGGACTCCCTGCAAGTGATCCGATACAGGTACCACCCAAAACAACCATGCCTGGTTAGTACCTGCACCAGACGGGCCTCCTCGTCAGGGTCCGACGGCTGCGCCAAACAGCCTTGCTAAATATTACAGTTTGTGCACTTCGTACTGCTCCTTATAGTCTCCAGTCAACAGTATGTCGGTATATTATTAAAACTATTACGAAATATTCGAATATTTTAGATATTTACCGCCAAAACACATATTTTTTAATGAAATTATAAATTATTTTACATGTTTGAAGTCAAACGTACAATTAACCCTTAGTAGCCTGATTTACGAAAGTGATTTATTTTTAATATTACTGTGTTTGCTTGAGGGGTGCTAGATGAAGGGAAAAATAGCTAAAAAAATCACAATATTTATTTTACATATTTATCTAGAAAAAATAAAATAATTTCGTTGGAAAGAATATTATACAACAGTAAAATACGTACAGCCAACCTATAAAAAAAAAACTAATAGTAATGTGAACATTCGGTTTAAAAGATTGGTATCAAAATTGAAACTCTAGGTTATTAAGGGTTAATTAATTAACAATTTTTTTAATTATCAATGAATTACTAGACTTACCATTTCTTCGGCGATCTTGTCATAAATTTTATAAGGTAGTTGTTGAACGTTCCTTCATTCATTTTTAAAGAACATGTTATCTCCGATCCTTCAGTTATTTTATTCGATGGTATAGATATATAAATGGTGTCACCATTTGCTGTAGGAGTGTAAGCTGCGTAATGATAGAAAATTTAAAATAATATCTTATAATTATTTTTGGTTATTACTTTATTCAATAACCAGCTGTTGCCCGCAGCTCCGCATACGTTTTTTTTGTATAATTGTAAATTACTTCTTATAAGATCAGCTATCTGTTAGTGAAAGTTCCGTGAGAAATGATTCAAACGTTTTAGAGATAGTACTGCAAACAAAGGCATGGGTAAAAGCTAGTCCAAAATAAAAAAGCTTTAATTACATTTTATAACGTTAGCTATCTGTCAGTGAAAGTCCTATTTGAAAATAGGTCCAATCGTTTTGGAGATAGTACTACAGATGAAGCCACGGATGACAGCTAGTCTAAAATAAAGTAGCCTATGTCACTCGCTGTAATTTCAGTGAAATTTCTGTCAAAATCGGTCCAGCCGCTTTCAGGGATTACCCGGAACAAACAGACAGATAGACAACAATTTTTAAAATTGTTTTTTCGTTATCAGTATCGTGTATATACGTTCATATCCAATCAGTAAAAAGTCGTTATTTTGATATTACATACCGACACTTCATTTTTATTATATGTATGTATCGGTGTATTACAATGACGTATACATTTCGTTCATAAATTTAGATCAAAACGTATTTTTCTTTCGTTTCTCAACGACTTCCAAAATGTATCATTGCCAATTCTAACACTATCAATTGGGAGACGGCTTGTAGACAATTTCATAAAATAGTTTATATTTTTTTTTTTTTTTTATGTAGTGTATGAAAATACTAACCATTGAGCTATTATTGCTATAACACATCTGTAGGTGGTAGAGCTACGCTGAAGCTATTACTGGTTTCAGCATGAATGTGTCGGCTCGCGGGACGCGCGGGTAGTACCACCCGACACACAGAAACCAGACGTGAAGTAACAGTGCGCCCGCACTGTTGCGTTTCGTTCGGTCAGTGAGAGCGCCGGAGATCCACATATATTAAAAGGCCGGCAACGCACTTGCGACTCCCCCGGTGTTGCTAGTGTCTATGGACGGCGGTGATCACTTACCATCAGGTGACCCACCTGTTAGTTTGCCCCCTATGATATAAAAAAAAAAAAAATCTACTCATTGCCTCTCAAACTTTACGAGCAAATCAATAAAAATGATGACTTACTTTTGTAATCTCCATTAACTTTGTACGGCTTTAGTTTTAATTCTCCCTGTGACTCGGCGTGCCTTACGCATGTTATCATTAATCATTATCATTAATGTATCTCATGTCGTATAATATGTAATTAACAGTCTCGTTTTTCTTCTTATTCAGAATCGGATTTGATTCTAAACGTTCTCCGTTGATTGTTATAATCAATGAATCTATATAAAAAAAATATATATATATATATATACAATATAATTAATTTTCCACGCTTTTAGAATTGATTAAAAAACTAGCGGCCCGCTCCGGCTTCGCACGGGTATAAAATATTCACTGAAAAAAATGATTCCAATCGATCCAGTTGTTTCGATTTATTCATTACTGCCCCGTGGCCCGCACGCGTTAAATTTGAAGGAACCTCAAAAATAACAGTATTTCTCCACTATTTCATTTATGTTATTATACATATAAACCTTCCTCTTCAATCACTCTATCTATTAAAAAAAACCGCATCAAAATCCGTTGCGTAGTTTGAAAGATTTAAGCATACATAGGGATATAGGGACAGAGAAAGTGACTTTGTTTTATACTATGTAGTGATATATCAATTTAAAGTCTTCCGGGGAGTGTAATTGTCTGTAGCATCGTCCGCGTGAACGTGTACTTTCTTTTAAGCTACCACAGGTTCCTTCTTATCTACTCCAAGAGTCATGTTGCAACTTATATATGTATGTAAGCCGATCGGTTATGCCGTGCGTCTAAAAGATCTATAATCTCGGGTACAGAAATTAATTTCTAGATGTAAGCTTATGATATTAGCATTTTAAAATATTATTTGGATGGGATTTAGGATATTTAGTACTAGCTAGGATAATAAATACCTTTTTCATTTATCATTCGCTTGTTTATATACATATGTATCCTGGCTAGTAAATCGAGTTCATTTGTTGAATAATTAAAATCCAAGTACGTGTTGTTATGTTCCTCTGTTAATTTTACACCTATATATCTATCCATATACTCATGACTAGTGTTTATAAATGTATCTGAAATGATATAAGAAATATGATAAATTTTATAATAACCTCTGAACCTTGGCGATATAATCCCGTAGTAGTGGTCGATTGAACGTTATTGTTTACGCAGATTGTGGGAGACATAGCAATAGCCAATTAAATCCGGGTGGAAGTAAGCAGTATATTATTCAATTAAATAAAATATTTATGTTGTGTTTAAAACGTACCACCATTAATCAAAAAAGTGACATAATAAAGAGGCAAACGTATACATCTATAGGACTTAACGTTTTAGCGAGAATGAGATAGAATACATTACACAATGTTTTTTTTATATATATACGTAGTCACCTTATTATGTATTGCAGTACTTAATACTCGATCTAGTCTTAATATCATGACCACCAGATCTCTATTATAAATTATTCAATTTTTTAATTTAATTTTTAATTAAATTCTTATGTAATATTTCTTATTCAACTATAACTGTGAACATGTTACAAATAATTCTAAAATGATTCAATAACTATATACTAAATTTCGATTTCACTTCACTTATGGTTGATAATATAGACATGAGAAAATAAAAAACAGAATATATAACGTGGGTTTTAGAATAAACAAAACAGTTGCTCTTAACTGCCATTTTTTTTCAAATGCTTAACGTTTTCTTTTCGGGACATACTATTAATTAGTAAGATAACTTTGTGATCAAACGTTATCCTTATTAAAAACTAGCTGTGGACCGCGGTTTCATTCAAGTTTATCTTGTTTTTATTCTTTAACGAATGTCAACTAAATCCTAAAATAAAACGAATCCTGAACAAGTTCCGTGTAAAACGCGACTGTTGCATAGGCATTCTCAGATCAGACCTCAGTAATGCTCGGTTAACGTCGGGCGATCAATCCGCCCTAGATTTCTGATGACACATACCGCAAGATTTAGCACGTTCAAATGTACCAAAAAATTCTGTGTGTAATTCATACGCGGTCGAAGTGAAACCATCAAAGGATGATTAAATATTCATATAAATGATATACGTGAACAATATACCATGCTAGTTATCACGACAAGTCTTTGTAATACTTAGACCCACACATACCAACACACCCATCAACGCTCGGACCAAAGCACGTATTAACTAATGCAATATACAATGAAAAGACCACGAATACAAGAAACGCTGTATAATGTATTCTATCTCATTTTCTCACACCTTAAATCCTATAGATATAGATATTTGTCTCGTTTTAATGACGATTTTTTGTTTCATCGAGTTTCAAATCACAACGGGGCTAAGGAATTTTCGTTTAAGGACCTTTTGAGCTTTATTATAACATGAATTTTTTATTCATACTTACGCCGATTGGATGCTGACTTCAGTGTAAATTCTATAGAACCAGTGTTTTTTATTGGTCTAACGCACTCTATGTGTACGGGGAGTCCTGGTTGAAAGAAATAGTAGCCCACGTAATCGTATTCACTCGTGGACAGGCCCTGGGTCGTGATTTCCAGGGGTATTTTATTATATGATATAGATGGACCCTCTGAAATTTATTATACATATATTCGGCCAGTGACACAGGCATTGTTGTATAGTTTAAGTTAGTAAGTGAAAAATTTATAGGAGGTTAGGTGATGACGTGGTCTAAGATGGTAAGTACGTTAAATCTAAAGAGAGACTGGTTTTTAAATGCAGTTGTCGGAATAAGCCAATAATAATAACTTGACGACACACTTTCTTAAAAAAAGCCCTAACCATACTGTGGTCTCATCACGATGTTTTCCTTCACCGAATACTCCGGCTTAATCGCAATAATTCAAACCAGTGTCGATCGTCGTGATGTACGAATACGCTTAGCATTAAGTTATCGTTGCTTCAAAATAAATTCCGCGGTAAATCGTAACAGACATAGAGTTATTTTCGAATTTATATTATTACCATATTATTGTTTGATTCATCTGTCTAATTGACCACATCAATAAAATTTTACCAAAAAATAAGAGCGATATTATAACAAGACACTAAAATACCCTTTTTTTTTTTCTTCTTGTTTTGGCACCGCAGAAGCATTTGCCAGTGTCAATGTTTTGTTTCAAGAGGGATTATAGCAGACTGTTTACAAATAATATAAGTTTATTAAAACGTAGGAAGTTCCAAGTAAGTGTCTTGTGATGTTCTATCAAGATGGTGGTTTCCTTGTTAGAACTTTTCATGGAGTATTGGTGGCATCTCAGAATGCATGCTCCGTGGTATTATTTCCCATCCACTTCACTTGTGCATAATAAACGAACTACATTACGTAAAACACCACCAATATTACAAAATATAGAGTCTAATAATACAAGATTATGAATAAAATATAAAAGCCACTACATGACAGACCAAGATCCCGCCAAAAACTCAAAATACCCCTTAACTATAGTTAATTTTTTTACATAGCGAAATCCCTACGGATAACTCCCCTAGCCGAGCAGCTGAAAGTGGACTATATCCGTTGCACGGACTTAAACCCCATGGTACCTCCTTACACCGTTTGAGCTGGAGGAGCAGGGACCGCCTACATATCACTGCTTCTGCTCCATAGTTAATCAGTACCTAGTTTAGGATTGTCATAAACCTACGAAAACCGGTGAGGTTTACTGTACATTATTTATTCAATTTTGAGGAGTACCCTGGTGTATTCGTGAAATTGACGGCCCTTGAAACTATCTCCTTTTCAATAAAACAAATACATACAATGAAATTGAGTGTCTCCTTCGTTTTGAAGTCTGTTAAAAGTGTATATACTTACTTAATTTACGGATGTGTACCTTTAACTCACAGTATATTTCGTCATACTTTATATGATTATAAATTATAATATGTTCTGTAGCGCGCCGTATCGAAATGTTGCATTTCCAATCATCGCTTTTCATGCTGTTAATCTGTAAGGATTATTATAATTGGTATAGTTTTTATTGCTAATACTAAATAGATACATTTTTTGCATTCAGTACACAGATACGGCTTAACACATCAAGTTTCCTATTTTAAAGATCAGCGTATCACTTGACACGTAGGTCTCTTCCAGCTGTTTCCAGTTTTCCTGTCGTTTGCATTTTTTGCTAAACTGTAGTACTAACTTCACCACCTTTCCATCTTTTAACTTATCTACCTCTTTTCCTAGGCACGACTCATGACGAGAGATAGCATAATACAATGGACAAATTACGGAATGGTTTTTTTTTTCATGCCAAAGGGCAGCAAACCTGCAGACGGCCCATCTGATGTTAAATGGCTACCATCGCCTATGGACAACTGCAACACGAGGGGCAATCACTGTTGTGTTGCCGACCTTGAAAATGCTTGGACCTTGGTATCCATAAGTTGGTAAAAGGAAAAGAGGTAAAGAGTATTACGAAAATAATATTGCAAGGTCGTATAGCAACTATGCCCTCGTGTGATATTCCAGATTCAGTCTATGTATGAAACCTACCATCAAAAACATGATGTTCAATTTGCCACTAGTGAATTTCCTGTTAGTCGCTGTTTTTTACATAGCTCTGCGCTTTATTATGTTACAGTAATACAAATTTTAACCAAAATTTAAACAGACTTTAAAATAACCTCCTCTAAAAAATGCACCAGAACATCCTTCACCTAGTTTTCGATTTCCATAACAATAACTCAATCACTGTACATTTTCTATTCGATTTAGAAGAACTTTCTGGAGTATTCGAAATCCAAGATGGAATGCTAACGAAATTGGACATCCTTGAAAATGTTCCTTTTCCAATAATGAAAGAAGTTTTCCAAATCGGTTCATAGCTGACAAAGTTTTTATGTAACAGACATAAAAAAATATAAGCGAAATGAGTACCTTCTAATTTTTGAGGTCGGTTAAAAATACTCTATTGCCTTTTTTTTTGTTTGAAAAGAAAATTCAAAGTGCACTCAAAAAAAATTAGAGTAGATACTTAAGTCAATAGCAGTTGCCTCGAACGCTATGAACACATTACGCATACTCGTACATATCCTTATACACAGCTTATAATACTTTTAATCATTCATAAAATGTAGCTTTTAGTGGCCTCGCTATTGCCTGACGGGTCTTTAGAGCATGATGCCCCCTCCTTCCAACGGTCCTCCGTTGGCAGAAAGGGTCGCTCTGAGGGTCCATCTCGTGGGCCCTCTCCGCCGTCTCCTTCTACGAGACGACTTCCTCGCAGAAGGAGGCCACTACATTCCAAGCAGACTTGTTGCACAATAATGGTGTTTACTACTCAGATAGAGTGTACTGCGCGGTGTCCGGCTCAACGCCGCACTCGAGGCATACGGCGATTGGCTCTCTACGTGTGATCCAGTGCAGGTACCAAACAAAGCATCCTGTGCCTGGTCAGCACCTGCACCAGCCGAAACGACAAGGAGCCCCATCGTCTTGAACATTATTCCAACTGGACCGGGCCGACGGCGTCAATAGTGTACCTCCACCGATGCATCATCACCTCGCGGAGCCTCTCGCGCACAACCTCTGCTTCTTTGGGAGCTGAAGCACAATGGCCACCGCCGAGGACACCGTTCGGTACCCCCGTATCGCCCTCAGCGCCACAGTGCGCTGCGTATTCCGCAGCACAGAAACGTTAGTGGCGCTGAGGGCGTCCACCCACAACGGTGCCCCGTAAACGGCCATGGACCGCACGACCCCCATATACAGTCGGCCGCAGCTAGCACCCGGCCCTCCCGTGTTGGGGAGGAGTCAATAAATGCGAACTAAGCCAATCATATGTGTATGAACTTAATGGACTTATATGTGCCTCACGAAATATTATATGTTCATAGAATATTATCAGTTTCATATTTATACCAGGATATACATACCTGTAACCTTGTTTGTGTTCTGCTACTATACGTGATGTTTCCTGTGAATATGTCGTTAGAATTCCCAGTTATAATAACACCTACAATCATAATGCAAAATGAAATAAATCTTTGGAATTGGTATTCAGTAAACTTACATTTTAATGATACAGTATAATTATATGGTTTTAAAAATTATCAACTAGTTATTATACCGAATATCTACTTCTAAGCATGACAAAAAAAAAAAAGATACAGAATGAGAGTACTGACAAAACTGATGGTCCTGACGTTTTTAAACCTAAAGGTTTATTTTCGCACTGTAGGGACTCAAACATGCATGTTTATAAAGTGCACGCTATAGATATGTATGTGTCAAGTGTCACTCATCATTTTGCCTTTCCACAGTACACAGTCCGCGTGTAATCATGTACACGAATGTACGTGTACAGATGAGTAAGCTAATCGTTCCTAAATAATATGATATAAAAATGGTGTATTATTATATTGTAAAGAAACATGAATAGACAATATGAATTATAAAAAGAACTTTTATTAACCATCCAAATAGTCGCCAACACAAACCTAAACGCACGTAATACGAACAATACGAGAATACTGACCCAGGTGAGATTCTTGCGTATCTAAAGCTGAACGGTCAATGTCTAATATAATACGAGTATAGTATACGAGTATATAGTACAAGCGGTTACACGAACATAACATGAGAATGTTGCCACAGTTGAGATTCCGGTGTATTTTAATCTAAAGCACTATTGCCTAACGTAATACGAGTGGTTATACGAATATAGTATGAAAATGTTACCATGGTTGAGATTCCAGCGTATTGAAATCTAAAAGCTTCATCCCAGATATAATACGAGTGGTTACTATACAACAGAATACCAATAGTAACATAGCTGAGATTACGGTGTATCCAAATACAAAGAATTATTGCCTAACGTAATACGAGCGATTATACACACATGATATGAGAATTTCATCGTAGTTAAGATTCCAGCGTATCTAAATCTAAAGGATTACATGCACATAATATACATATATAACAAGTGGTTACTTCAATACAGAACGCGAAGAGTGATACAGCTGGGATTACGTGAACTTAAATCTAAAAGATTAGTATTCGACGTAATACGACCAGCTACACGAACACGATACGACTATACTGACGCAGTTGAGATAACGCCGTATCTAAATGTAAATACGACAAGTCGAGTGTGACGTTGAAATCCACAGTGTATCATTTGAGTTTACTTATGATAGTAACATTAGAATGGTTTGGGAAAATAGAAATAGTACTAATAATTAGTGACAATGTACTGTCTGTCTGTGCTGGCAGTAGAATTCACTAGCTACATTATCTTAATTCTAAATTGGCCACAATTATCTGGTGCCGCTATGAGGACTGTTTGTAAAATATTCATACTTCGCATTCTTGATCATATTGTTGTGATTTACAATCACCTCAGCGTCATTCACTATCCAGTATTATGTACCTCGATGCATCATCACACATTAATTTTCCATTTTTCGCATTATTAACTATATTCAATGTTATATTATTGGGATTATCTGGAAAAATAAGGGAATATCAATTATTGTGTCCAGTATTGGAGATCGTGCCGATTCAGAATAAAAATAATGGTCATATGGGAGTGCGTTCAGACATCGCGGCAATTGGCATGATGACAATACTCACGAATTAGAAAAATAATCTGTTTATCCCATAGAACCGTATGAACATGGTTAGGAAAACGTATTTATTTTTATATTCAGGTTGAGATTGATAATTTATTTAATAAAATAAAACTATAAATACAGCAATCGTCCATCTTATGTTGAACACCAATCAGAGTGAATTACGTCACGCTTCAGCTAACGTCACTTTGTATTAACACAGCCCGTTGAAATTTTTATTATATATGTTATAGTATTATATTTTATTGAAGTACTAATGCACTGAGGAACAGCACACCACTTATACACTTTATCATTCATATTATTATAACGCAAAATAACTAATTTGTTGCTTTGTTCACGTTAAGTTCTCTAATCTATGACATAAAGTACTCGTTATGGGCTCGCTGTTTATATTGTCAATATCATGACGTCATAAGCAGACGCCATGACACGGGCAAGCGTTTTGGCTCGCATTTTAAATTTACAAATTACATTTGCGTTTATTTTGTAAAAAATCTTTGTTTTCTCCAAACATATTATATTTTTTGGAAAGAGTATATATTCTAGATTATTATAGGACAGTAATTGAAAATCAGTCATCATGCCAATTGACGTAGATTTGAATCTTTACGAATGAGCCACAGCTTTTGGTGAAGTAAAACATCGTGATGAAACCATAACATAAAACCCTCAAGTTGAAAATCTATCGCCAAGCACCTGTTGGTGTATTTCGGTACGTTAAAATAAGAGCCAAACTCCCCCTTTAATTTTACCGTGTTGTACATTTTAGACCACACTCACATTTAACATCAGGCAAGATTGTGGTCAAACGCTAAAACTTGTAAGGAATAAAAAGTACACGTAAATAATTATAGACTACCAAAGCTAGACATTTATTATTTAGACTCCACCAGCTATTCCACGTGGTTTGAACAATTTTCTGAAGTTATACTTCTTTTGGCGCGTTAGGGAAAAATGATGAGAATACATTTTTACGATGCGCGCGCACACCGTCACGAAAAACCGATACCCCGAAGTTAGCTATAGTCAACATTTTAGTTTTTTCACAACAGATGTCGCTAAATTTATTCAAAAAAAGTAACCAACAAAGTAAATGTAAGGAATATAAAGTACACGTAGATAATAAATAATTATAGGCTACCAAAGCTAGACATCGATAGAATACCACAACATAATATTAGAATGTTAGAGCGGCCTTACATTTATATCACATGAAGTACCTTCATAACTCTATATGGGAATGTTACATAATGTCAGCCTGTATATGTACCACTGGTGGGCAAACTTTCTGCCTGGAGGAATCGACTAATATAATCATCTCTTCAGCAGTTTCATTGTAGTAAATGAAGAGTAATGAACAGTTATATATTTTTCCCACATACGATATAATGATACTTCAAAATAATCCTAAGGAGGGAGGACGAGAGGCGCGCGCCGCCGGTCATAAAAAATATGCAAATCTTACATCAAAACATGACAAATATATTGTGCTGAGGCGGTATAAAGGTAAGAAGACGTAGATAATAAATAAGTACCTTTTGCAATTGTTTCAAGATTGTTCACATGCATATACAATCTGAGGGTTAAATCGTTTCCATGCATTGAATAAGTACAGTCCAAGTAAGTATTGTCGTGTTCCTCAGTTAATATCATATTCATGTTTCTATTCCCACGAGTTGTATTTATGAATGTACCTGAAATAAAGCAAGAGACGCCTTCATATAGTCTATGTATATAAATGAAAAGTGTCCGTTGTTTGCCCCGGTTTATCTCGGGAACGGCTGAACCGATTCTAATGACACTATAACTAGTGCATAGGGAAATTTTCGAGTTATATAATAGCTAGGCAGTGATGAAAACATTAATAAAGGAAGCTCAAACAGTTAATAGTGTTGTATTGGGTAAGTATTAAACATAATAAACATAATTAAATAAAGTTGGTGTATACAAATTACCATACGATAGTGGTGAAAACATATATAAATGTAGATTAAATTTCACGCAGGTTTATCAATTTTTTAAACGTAAATAAATAATACTAATATTTTAGTACGCACAATCTATATATACTAGCGGCCCGCTCCGGCTTCGCACGGGTATAAAATATATAGCCTATGTCATTCACTCAAAAAATGATTCAAATCGATCCAGTAGTTTTGATTTATTCATTACTGCCCGTGGCCCGCACGCGTTAAATTTGGAGTAACCTCAAAAATAACAATATTTCTCCACTATTTAATTTATGTTATTATACATATAAACTTTTCTCTTCAATCACTCTATCTATTAAAAAAAACACATCAAAATCCGTTGTTTAGTTTTAAAGATTTAAGCATACATAGGGATCTAGGGACAGTGAAAGCGACTTTGTTTTATATTATGTAGTGATATATATATACACTCGAAATACTATAGTGATTGTGTACATAATGTTATATAAAAATAGTTTTTATTTATAATAATAAAAACTTATTGGTATAATGCACTCCTTATTAGACAGTAAAGGTGATTACTGACAACCGTAGTCTCGAGTATACGCGATTCAGTGCGTGACCGACCCAGCATGACGGTTCAATTTTGTTCCTTCGTTCACAAGAACGTAAAATCCGCAATAAAAAGTTCCAACTTCAATAAAAAACAACCAATACTTCAATACAGGTCAAACGTTTAGACTACCATCTATACTACATTTTGTTTTGTAACTACTCCGTTCCCGAACATTGTAGCGTGATGTTAGGTAATCTCCAAAGTGTATAACGTACTACTTAAATCTGACTCGTACTTTCAGGGATTAATTAGCGTAATGAAACAAACGGGAAAGCAATCTCTTAAACTTTATAATATCAATTTTTTTTTTTTTTTTTGTGCAAACGAACAGGTTGGTCATCTGATGTATTTGAGCACCGCCGTCTATAGACACTAGTAACACCAGGGGAGTCGCAAGTGCGTTGCCGGCCTTTTAAATATGCGGGCCTCCGGCGCTCTCACTGACCGAACGAAACGCAACAGTGCAGAGCACTGTTACTTCACGTCGGCTTTCTGTGAGCGGGTGGTACTACCCCGGGCGAGCCGACCCATTCATGCTGAAACCAGTAATAGCTTCAGCGTAGCTCTACCACCTACAATAATTCAGGCAAAGATAATTTTATAATTCATTTACCATATTAGAATACTTACGGCTATTGGACACAGATGTGAGTGAAAATCGTATCCGGGCATCCTCTTTTAGTGTCAAGAATTTTATATTAAATGGGAATCCCGGCTTAAAGAAGTAGTAGCCTGCATAATCGTATTCGCTCGTGGATAGGTTCGTTCTCTTGATTTCCACTGGTGTATTATTAATCGATACATTGGGGCTGTCTGTAATACACTTATTATTTAGACTCCACCACCTATTGACGAAGCTCGATTAGATTAATATTTTTGAAGTTATACTTCTTTTTGCGCGTTAGGGAAAATTGAGGAGGGAAATTTTTTTAGATGCGCGCGCACACCGTCGTCACGAAAAACCGACACCCTGAAGTTACCTCTATTCAGATATAACATTTTATTCAAAAAAGGTATGTATGTATTAAATACCTTTTTTCTATTGTTAGTGTCGTTTTTTCTGCAAACGTAGAATAAGACGAAAGATACAATTTTTGAAAAGATTTCGATCTTGTTACGCCAAAGAAGTATAACTTCTAACACGTGTACATAAGTACACACTCCTTTTTTTTATATACTAAATGCTCACGTCTTCACACGGGTGTAGCAGCGAAGTAAATTAGACCTGTGCCTTGTTTATCAAACATTGTAAATCTTGTATAACAAGTATTTTCTTTTGTAAATTAGTACATTTTTACAAGAATGCGTTTATCAAAACTTTACATGTGTATTTTACAAGTTACTTGTAATACGAGTCTTGTGAAATTATTTGACAAAGGAAATTTTGCAAGAACTTGTAAAGAACGTCATAATAACTCGTAACTTGTGAGTTAGTAGGCTTATAACAAGTCCTAAACAGGGCACAATTCTTTTTACAATGCAACAACCATGTATAATTAAATAAAATGGCAACTGGACAACTGATCATCAGTCTGTCCATTCTGTCATTACTTTTAAAGATCTTCCTAGTGTCTTCTGTCTCACTCACTCGTTAATTTTTTTTATTGTAAAAAAGTTCTAGTAACTTGTGAGTTTGTAGACATATAACATTTGATAAACAGGGCACAAATCTCTTTACGATGCGACCATATATAATGAAATAAAATGGCAACTGGACAACCAAACGTCAATTCTGTCAATATATTTTAAGATCTCCACAGTGTCTACTGTCTGATTAACTCGCTCACATTTTATATGAGGCATGTATGTATTTTACATTGATATACATCAGGGACCTCACCAAAGTCGAATAGAAAATGTATAGTAATCCCGCTATTGGTAAGTTTATGACAGTCTAATTAAGACAAGGTAGATGACCTTTTTTTGAAGTCGGTTTCATTTTGTTAAAACTTGTTAAAAAATAATATACTTACTGTATAAACGGACGCGCACTTTGAAGTCACAATTTACCCCGGTATATAGCTCACCATTTACAAATACGCTCGGTTCCACATTTATAACATTGTGTAATGTCAAAAATGTACAGCTCCATGGTCCAGGTTGTATGTTAATTATCTGTAAGGATACGGTTAATGTGAAGTTCATATTTTTTACTGTACAAATTCAGCTCCTTTTTCAATCCATCAAGGCTTGATTTTCTAAGTACCTATTACCAAAGACCGAATTAAAATTTATTTAGTTACTAGCTGACCCCGGCGAACTTTGTAACGCCTAACAGTCGATTTTTTAATACTTATTCTGCTATTCGGGACCATCGTATAAATATTGACATTCATATTTATACGATATTAACGTCACTCAATTGTTTTGCCTTCCCGGAACCTCTCCACTAACACTTAAACTTTATGGTATGGTATTAAAGTTCAAATTGAGTTGTAAGTATTATTACGAATTGTTTGTATGAGAGTATTGAAAAGTGTCGTTTTAAGACTTTTCCAGATAATTTTTTTAATTTTTCTCTCCGTAAGATCCATTCTCGTACTTCAAGGAATATTTTGAAAAAAGAATTAGTGAAATCGATTCAGCTGTTCTCGAGATTTGCGCTTAGCAACACATTCAGCGATTCATTTTTATATTATAGATTTCGGACCCTGTACGTTATATTATTAATACTATATATTAAAATGAACTATAAAATATAGGTTTTATTCACTTTTCTGTAAATATTTTTCAAATATTCTTTTTCAAAAAAGTCGTGGCGATCTTTTTTTTTTTATATTATAGTGGCCAGACGAACAGGTGGGTCACCTGAAGGTAAGTGATCACCACCGTCTATAGACACTAGCAACACCAGGGGAGTCGCAAGTGCGTTGTCGGCCTTTTAATATGTGGGCCTCCGGCGCTCTCACTGACCGAATGAAACGCAACAGTGCAAGCACTGTTGCTTCACGTCGGTTTTCTGTGAGAGGGTGGTACTACCCCGGGCGAGCCGACCCATTCATGCTGAAACCAGTAATAGCTGGTTTAACTGCTAGAATATCGATGCGATGTCCGCAGGTGCTCGAACCTCGGCAATTAGCAACGAATTTTTCGGAACATTTCGCGTACATTTACTAATT
Organism: Antheraea assamensis; assembly: GCA_035772565.1. Lineage (NCBI taxonomy): Eukaryota > Metazoa > Arthropoda > Insecta > Lepidoptera > Saturniidae > Antheraea > Antheraea assamensis. The sequence goes on from JAQQSE010000107.1 coordinate 3,109,136, forward strand.
TAAATTGCTAACACTGTCGCTTGACGGTGAAGGAAAGCATCGTGAGGAAACTTGAACCCGAGAAATATTCTTGTAGCACTACTATCGTATGGGGGGAAAAATATAGAACTGTGAATTTCTCAGGGTTCGAAATCACCAATACATCGTGTGCTGGCGTCGTGATTATGGTCCATACTTTTCTTCGGGAAGAGTTCTATGGTCCTGCAGTGGGTATCTTATCGGCTGATGGTGATGATGATACAAACCTTGTCCTAGCAGTTACCAACACAACAAAAAAATAATTGGCCAAACAGTGGCAGCCGTTTTGAACTCATGCGCTTACGTACATTGTTCAGTTGAATTTTTATTCATGTAGGTCATGTACCATCAGTGGTATACATTAAACTTAAACTTCAGGCCGCGTGGCACAGGACGTGTTATGTTATAGACCTTTTATAGCCTACTATGGCCATTTGACTCCAACGTAATGGACACATACTTTTTAATTTTTTAACACATATAGGGTTTACGTTCTTCTAACACTTTATTATTGAAGTGAAACTTCTTATGAGAGGGCTTTGAAATTCTGATCGGCAACCTTTTATTATGACGTAAAGTGGTGCGGGCAAATACTGTGTCGGGTAGAGTGTTGAAAACACCGCTTCCCATCCGATCACCGAAGTTGAACGTTGGGCGCGGTTAGAACTTGGACGTGTGACCGCTTGGGAATACCGTGTGATGTTGCCTTTTCGTTGTACTTTTCAATGCAGGATTTTTTTAATTATTTCGTGTTGTGATATACACAGTACACACTTTTGTAATATAATTCATATTGTGTAAGAACCAGGCTTCGTAATACTTTTTGCAATACACAACATTGTTATGAATATCAATATATAAACATATATAAGCCATTAACAAGATGTCTATTTATTCGTATTAAAGATCCAATATCATGTGTCGATGTTAGTATTCTGGCGAAAGAACTTTCCAGAGAAGTATTATAATATCTATGTTCAGTCATTTCTAATACATTTCACTTGTACAGTAAATAATCTATACATATAATAAGAATGTAAATCCAACGTGTCTGTACTTTTTGATTTTTGAGAAAAAAATGATTGCAGGTATCTAGGAATAAGTAATAGAACACATTTCGATCATTTTTAGAAATGTCTGTCTAGCTGTCAAATAATTGCAAATAGATGGCGCTCAAACGCCATTTTCTAAATCTATTCCTACTATAATATACATTCTAAAATTTGGCTAATTACATATATTATATATTTGTATAAATTGAATAACTTACTTTGTACTTTGTATAAGTAAAATATGATTTTTATTTTTCGATCGCATAAGGTTTATGATTAAATTTGTAAATTTCTAATTAGATTTGTGTTGTAAATATTACAAGTTATTGAATCTTATCACATTTTAGAACATTTTTTTATTATAATAAAAAAAGAGACTAAAATTGTTCATGGAACATAAATGTAAGAAAAAAATCATCTTTAGAAGCAATAACAGACTATATTTTTGACGAAAACAGATGGCGCTAAACTTATAATTTTATTGGTTTACTGTCGTAAGAATATTATTGCAAAGAAGAGTATTGATAACAATGAGATAATTTCTGTGTTTTTTAGGTTTACTTCGAATTATAATTTTCACAAATTTACCTTGATTCTAATCGCTTAATTACGCCTTGAATTAATGAATACTTTTTGGTTTATGCATTAGGAAGCTTGCATTTTCTCCCAGCGGTACCGTGCAGAAAAAAAGACTACAGGCAGTGCAAATAAAAGAAAGGATAACATAAAAATAATAATAAGAACGACCTATGTAAAAGTATATATGAATGAATATTATAAGCCCTCATTTTTTAAGACTCAGATCTCAAAATGGCAGATAATGATTTCAATTATTTTTTTTAATTTCACTACATCGTAAATTGTACATTTCATGGTTTAGTAAAAAAAGGTCGTACAAATGAAAAAATAATTTAATGATACACTTTACATGAAAATAATTATTTTACAATTCATCATTTGTTATTTTTCAAAGCTTTGTAATAAATCAGGTATTTTTTAAGCGTATGCTGCCAACAGTCTATTGACCTATGCCTCAGGTCTACATTCATTTGTATAGAACTTACATATTTATAGTTTTGGACAGTCCAGGGGTTAATATTGTTTTTACAGTTGTTAAATTAAAATATTAGTGTTATGTTACTCCTATACCTGCATGTTTCGTCACAAAGTTTTGTCCATGTTCACAATAACTTTAGGTGTTGGCACACATTACCGTTGTGTGATACGAACTATCTGACTATATTACCTATATGCAGTACGATAGCATGGCTCACGGTTTTTACACACATCAAAGTAACTTGGAAGCCCTAATTTTGAGTTATTATTGAAGTAGTGACAAAAGGGTACGACCATTATTAGTTTTTAGCCTGACACTTTACATTACAAATAAACAAGATATACAGATATACATTCAGATTGTTTCATTAATCACTGTGTTTTGTATTCCGTTCCAAGCGGACGAAGTCGCGGGCACAGCTAGTTTATTTATTAAATTTGGAAATAAATCCGACTAACAGACCTTTTGTACCGTTCTGGATATATATATATATATATACATATATATATATATATATATATATATATATATATAGAACACAAATATAGATATAAATAAGTATTATATTATAGGTATATAATATCGAGATAATTTCTTTTAACTCTTTAACTATTATTCATAGAATATTTTAATGTGCAAGTTTGTGTCTGAATATACATACTTTTAGTCTTGTTTGTGTTTGGTTCCTCCCTAGGAATTCTCCTGTATACGGATTGTCCTTATCCGCTTTACTATTTTTACACCTGAAATTATGAAATCAGAATGCAATATATCTCATTAATGATTATTATTACATTAGTCTGTAAATGACCAACTGCAAGGTCATGTACCTATTCCTGAAGGAAGTTATGGGCATAATCATGGCGACAGCCCATTACATATTGGCGATTTCGATCGGTATTACAAAAACATTTCCCTTATTCAGGTCTCCTCACGATGTTTCACTTCACCGTCAGCCGATAGTGTTACAAATTTAAATTTGTAAATGTGCGCGGATTCTGATAAATTCTTTGATACATGTCGGAGTTCGCACCTGCGGACATTGACTAGACACTCCGCCGGTCGAACGACTCCTCTACCACGACCCATAGCGTATTAAATTGGTATTTACGCATTCCCTGATTCTTCAAATAATAGATGCTGCCAGGTGGAGCAATTCGCAGTGTAGCGGGCAATGAAAAAAAAATGAGGCTCCGAAATTCGTTCATATTCAGGTATAGGTATGGATGTGAACACTCATTTTTTACAATTCGTTTGGTCCATTGGTCGAATTTCAACCATAACTCTTAAATTTTTTAAGTTTCAAAACTATTGGGTTATTTTTGTCAAAGAGCACACAGATATTGTAGAATTGTAGACGTATGGGTTGTAAAGTATGACAAATAGAAAATAATAAATAAATGCTTCGATTGTATTAAAAATAAAAAAGGAAACAATTTATATATTGGTTTAACTAATAATGCTGAGCTTCGTCAATCGTTATTGAATAAGAACAATAAAAAAGAAGAAGAAAAGGTACTTTTATTTTAACCCTGTTTTTATAAGTATGTACTAGGTTTTGTATTAAAAAAAATACGACGTTAATATCGAAAAATTCTAAAGACATTAATTAAACCCTGAAAAATATATACATGATTACAGAAAACTCAAAAGACTTCCATATACGAAGGCTACTTATTTCATTTACTTACTAACTTAACTTACTTCACATATATAATATTATGATTCATTTATATACAATTGGCATGATGACTGATTTTCAATTACTGTCCTATAATAATCTAGAATATATACTATTTCCAAATAATATAATATGTTTGGAGAAAACAAAGATTTTTTACAAAATAAACACAAATGTAATTTTAAATTTAAAATGCGAGCCAAAACGCTTGCCCGTGTCATGGCGTCTGCTTATGACGTCATGATATTGACAATATAAACAGCGAGCACATAACGAGTACTTTATGTCATAGATTAGAACTTATGTAAAAAAAAAAGTTTTACTTCAAACATTATAAAAACCGATTCACAAAGGACGAATAAACATCAATAAAAAAAAAAAAATCGTGTGCGTGCTTATAACCATACGAAAGAAGTGAAAACGTCTTCGTAAAATTTACAACTAAAACCCAACTTCACGTGATGTTCTCAGGCGGTCGTCACCCATCAAACTAGCGACCGCGCGCGACGATGTTACATCATTCTATCCGACACAATGTTTATTCCCACCACTTTACGTGACACAAAAAGGCTGCGGATCACAACTTCAAAGCCCTCCCGTAAGCAGTGTCACTTAAAACACACAGCCGAACATATAAACTCCCTATTTTTTTTTTTAACACAGTTGAAAATAAGATCGGCTGTCTACACCGTACGTTGAAAATTTATAATTAAATATTCATACCTCGCCTTATTGATCACATACTTGTGATTTATAACCACTTCGGCTTCATCCCTTTCAAGTAATGTGTATATGTCCGAACTTTTACATTGAAAATATTTGTTTCCATTGTTAATAATTTCCAAGGGAATACTATTCGTCGTAACTGGAACAATAAGCAAACATTTATTGCCAAATATACAATTGATATCTTCTTATGTAAAGTTGTAGGCAATTTTTCAGCCGCTCTGAACATAGTCGTACTTCGTTCGTTCGGGCTTGCAACGTAAAATAGTCAAAATGTTGTTATAGGAATCTAAAATTAAGATTCGTTTATCCTTAAACCCTGGACTTTCCAAAACCATAAAGGTTAAGTTCCACAAAAACGAACGCAGACCTAATGAAGCACATGTCAACAGACAAAGTCACGGGCATTAACTACTCGTTAATACACCTACGAACTGAGAGTATATGTAGTTGTTGTAGGTGGTAGAGCTACGCTGAAGCTATTACTGGTTTCAGCATGAATGGGTCGGCTCCCCGGGGTAGTACCATCCTCTCACAGAAAACCAACGTGAAGTAACAGTGCGCCCGCACTGTTGCGTTTCGTTCGGCCAGTGAGACCGCCGGAGGCCCACATATATTAAAAGGCCGGCAACGCATTTGCGACTCCCCTGGTGTTGCTACTGTCTATGGACGGCGGTGATCACTTACCATCAGGTGACCCACCTGTTCGTTTGTCCCCTATAATATAAAAAAAAAATCACTATTATTATATAGCTAGCTGACGCCTGCGGCTCCGTTCAAATCGATATGATTTTGTTGTTTTACATGATAATGTAATATGTATTAGCGTATTCGGACTCTGTTTTAATCGACGTATGTTCGAATCCCTGTGGATATCTTTTTTTATACTTTATAGGATAGCGTTTGACCACAATCTCATCTGATATTAAATGATGTCTAAGTTGATAGTCACGCTAAGCCTAGAGGGAGACTGGCTATCAAGTGCCACTGCAGGAACACACCAACTGGTGCTTGGCGACAGATATCCAAGTTGAGGGTTGTAGCTACACAGACGGACTTAGAAAAAGCACTACCACCATGCTATCGTATCATCACGATGTTTTCCTTCACCGAAATGCCCGACTCAGTTGCTAGGATTCGAACCTACGTTCTTCGACGCTGTGTCCGAACACACTAACAACTGAGCCATCATCGTTTCATGTGCCGGTGCTTTTGGTGTAGGGAAACATCGTGATGAAGCTATAGCATAGGTGGTAGAGCATTTTCTAAGTCCGTCTGGGTAGGTAGCACACATCATTTGAGAATATATCATGAAGCTCCTATAGGTGTATTTCGGTAGCTGTACATGAGAGCCAGTTCTCCTCTAGCATTAGCGTTTTTCCCATTTTAGATCTCTAAACCTTATTTAAGGTTAGGAGAGATTATGATGACATGCTTTTCGTTTTTACCACTTGAAACCTTATAAACTTTTTACCTATTTTAAGCTATCTGTATTACATTTTATAATAACTGCTTATAACCTTTTGAAGCGCGTTATATGACCTAGATAATACCATGAAAAGTCCTCTCTATCTGATAATGAAAGTTTCAGGAAAATCCGTTTAGTAATATTGTATTTTCATTTAGTTACTTACACAATTCAACAAATAGACCTATAGCTATGTAAATCAAATATTTTGATTTAAGTATAAATACACTTACCCGTGCATATTGTTATATACAAATTAAATAATAACAGCACCAATAAAATAAAAATATTACACATATTCGTTTCGCGTAATTAATTTTCGGTGTATTTCAACGTACTGAATGCCCTTTGTGTGGTTTACACTTACTCAATACAATATAGAAAAATTTCAGTAGCGCAAGTTCTATTCAGCAGGTCAAGTCTGAATACAATGTTCCGTAAACACGAATCGTGCTAGTAAAATATAAGTATACTAGCGGCCCGCTCCGGCTTCGCACTGGGAATAAATATATAGCCTATGTCATTCACTGAAAAAATGATTAAAATCGATCCAGTTCTTTTGATTTATTCATTACTGCCCGTGGCCTGCATGCGTTAAATTCGGAGTAACCTCAAAAATAACAGTATTTCTCTACTATTTAATTTATGTTATTATACATATAAACCTTCCTCTTCAATCACTCTATCTATTAAAAAAAAAACCGCATCAAAATCCTGTTGCGTAGTTTTAAAGATTTAAGCATACATACATGATATAGGGACAAAGAAAGCGACTTTGTTTTATACTATGTAGTGATTAGAATCGATTCCATAACGGGATCGTATAAATTTCGACAATTCGGAAAACGAATTATAAATTTTACACAGAAATGTGACAAATCGTATCATTCAAAAGGGAATTTTAATAATTGTACTGCTAACTTATGAATAATTTAATTCACAGGCATTATATCGGTAATATGACTCGCACAACTCGTTAAATATTATTCTTTTTCTGCGAAGTCGGTTAAAAAGAAAAGAAATATGATTCTATTAATAATGGAAAATGCTTCGGAAAATTCTAGAAACATTGTCGACATGTGAAGTCGTGGAAATCGAACGGTGTAATGTCAATTCGACAGTCCGTAGGCTTGAACACCGGTATGTATAAATGAATTTTTCGGAATTCACAAACACTTTACTAATTTAAATTGGTAACAATATTGACTAACAGTGAATGAAAACATCGTGAGGAAGCCTGAACTTGAGAAATATTCTTGTAGCACTACCGTATGTGGGTAAATTAGAACTGTGGATTTTTTGTAGTTTAGATTCTCCAATCTCAATATGTCTTGAACCGGCTTCGTGATTATACCCATATCTTTCGTCGCGAAAAGAGATCCATTATACGCTGATGTGATGATAATAACTCATACCTATATACTTTTTATATAATGTGTGACGTAAAAACACAAAGCGTATTTAAAATCCGTTTAGCTACTCGCAGACACACGGTTTGATAGTATTCGATTCACTAGACAATCGAATTCCGCAAAGCCGTTGAACATTATCGAGATACCTCAAAAATCGATACATCGATTCTATTACAACCGTACATCGTTGCGATCGATTCAAGCACTATATACATTTGCTGTACTGTGCATGTTTTTACTGTGGACACGTACTAACAATATTATTGACGTCATCATTTGATAGGTACAAATAGGGAAAAGCTGATTTTATCCTTGTCAACTATTTACGAGTTATAACACATTTTGAAACGATGTTTACTTGGCAATGATATAATAGAACTACGCCCCGATCGTGACTATCTGGAATTTTAGAATGATATTGAGCTTTCGTTAGAGGAAATATCCTAAGATTCTAGCTAATTCAGTCTGTAATTTAACATTTTTTTTTTTTTTTTACATTTAGCCATATGTTATCGTGAATGCATTTTTTTGCCATTAAACTTAATTAAGTAATATAATTCCCATTACTATTAATGACTTTTTACCAACGGTAGGTGTATTTGAAGGGTCCTAGGGATTCTTATGTAACACTTAATATATGGGGGAAAATATGTTACTGTAGACTTCTCTTCATTTACTTCAATGATGTGGACTGAAGAGATGATTATGTTAGTTGTCTTCCAGGTTCTTTCTTCATTATTGATTCTTCTATTTATATTCTTATTATTGATTAATTAATCTTCTTGATTAACCAATGGTACCTATTATTATTTATGAACAGGACAAAACTGACATTAACTTGCCAAATATGTTGACTCACACGTCCATGGAAAAGAAGCTTCGAGATAGACAGATGAATTAGATCTATCCCTGGGGGAGAGTACCATCGTTTTTGTACCTCTGACAACATGTATGCCGTATTTCATAATGATAGGTCGAGTAGTTAACCGCGGGGCTGAATTTCTAAGACCTATATATCTCTCGCCAGATGTCTGGCGAATTATGTTTTTATTTTATTTTTATTCCACGACATCGATAATGATTTTTAATAACAAAAAAAAAATGGTTTATACAAACGAAAAAATAATTTAAAAATATATTTTACATAAAAATTATAATTTTACAATATAGAATTTGTTATTTTTCAAAGTTTTGTAATAAATCATGTATCTTTTAAGTTTGTGCTGTCAATAGTAAGTTGACCTGTGCCTCATGACATGACAAACAAACACAGATAGATTTATAATATTAATAAGTGCGTAATAGTAATTGGGCATATCTGACTGTATTGTTTCCGAAAAAGACAGGTAACAGAATAAAAATAAGACTAAAATTAGTGATAACACTAAATTACTTAATAGGTGCTACGGAAATTTTAAAAAATCCGTTAAAAAACCACAGAGTATAATACGTTACCCAGTAGATGCAATCTCATTTTTGAAATCAGCGTCTCTAGCGATGCACTTCAGAACTATATATATATACCCTGCGCTCTATAGATAGCGGTACTGCGTAGGTTGTTTACAAGTTTTTAATCATCTGTGTTTATAAAGTCGTGGTGGTCTAGTGATTCGACCGATGGAATATCAAAACCGATGTCCACAGGCTCGAACCCCCGGTATGTACCAACGAGTTTTTCGGAATTCGCGTACATTTAAATTGGTAACACCATCGGATGGCGGTGAGGGAAAACATCGTAAAGAAACCTGAACCTGAGAAATGTTCTTATAGCATCATCATATGTGGGAAAAAACATAGAACTGTGGATTTCTCAAAGTTTGGAAACACCAATACGTCGTCGGCTGGCGTCGCTATTATGCCCATACCTTCCTTCGGGAAGAGGCCTATGTCAATGGGGTCTCTTACAGGCTGATGATGTTAATAAGGATACATGACCACCTAGATCTAAAATTAACCGTGTTCATTAGATAATTAATTGAGCATTTACTTAAACATAAATAGGAGTATAAAACAATAAAAATAAATTATCTTCTTTAATCATATACAAGCGAATTACCACTTACTGACTCATCAAGATATCTCCGAAACTACACGTCCGATTGACTTGAAATTCAACATATTTACTCCTTTTCCGATGTTGGCGTTCACTAAGAACGGATTTTAGGTAAAACTTATCCAAAATACGTTTTTCAGCTACCAAAATATATTCTTCCACAGGCACCAACAGCCGCTTAGACTGAGCAACCGTTGCTATAGTAATCATTAATATTGTAACCGTTGCCATGGTAACGTGGTAAGCTTCAGTGGGGAACATTTTTCAAAAGTTAATTTGGGTTCATGGGGGATTGGTGAGTTTTTATTCATAAATACATATAATAAAATTGAAGTGTCAGTTGGTTTTTGGCGGGATCTTAGTCTGTTATGTAGTGGTTTTTATATTTTATTCATAATCTTGTGTTATTAGACTCTATATTTTGTAATATTGGTGGTGTTTTACGTAATATAGTTCGGTTATTATGCACAAATGAAGTGGATGGGAAATAATACCACGGAGCATGCATTCTGAGATGCCGCCAAAACTACATGGAAAGTTCTAACAAGGAAACCACCATCTTGTTAGAACATTATAATTATCACAAGACACTTACTTGGCAAAATCTTGTTACTTGAAGCTGGCTAGTGCACACACCGTGACGGAGCCAAAAAATAAAGAAGAAGAAGAAGTGTCAGTTTGTAATGTGAAAATAACAGCTTTTAACTAAATGGATATGAAAGTATATATGGTAATTATAACAAAGAAAAAAACAACATTATTTAGAATTTTTATCTGTTTCTCTGTCTACATCAGGTAATCTCCGAAATAGTTGGGCTGATTTTGACAGGACTTTCACTGGCAGATAACTGAAGTTATAAGGAGTAACAAAGGCTATTTTAGATATCGTTCGCGTAAAATTTCGTAACAGTTTTTTTGTTCAGTATAAACGGGCACGTAAAGCGCGTGTTTTACTGCATACTGCTTTATACTGCTGGATACTGCGTTTATTATATTTGTATTACTAAATACTCGCGACTTCGCTCGTGTTAATGTAGTTCTGATACAAAGAGAGTTTCTTCTAAAGTTGTAAATGAGCACTGGGAGTATTATATACTGGATTAAAGTATAAAGTATGTCGCTGATCGTAAATTCCGTCCGTCACACTTAGTATTTTTATATTAAACTAGCTGACTCGGCGAACCTCGTACCGCCTAACAGTCGATTCTTTATTTATTTTTTTAATACTTATTCTGCTATTCGGGACCATCGTATAAATATATTGACATTCATATTTATACGATACTAACGTCACTCAATTGTTTTTCTTTCCCAGAGTCTCTCCACTAACACTTAAACTTTATGCTATAGTATTAAACTTCAAATTGACTTTTAAGTATTATTACGTATCATTTGTATGGGAGTATAGAAAAGTGACATTTTAAGACTTTTCCAGGTAACTTTTTTAATTTTTCTCTCCGTAAGATCCATCCTTGTACTTGAAGGAATATTCTAAAAAAAGAATTAGCGAAACCGGTTGAGCCGTTCTCGAGATTTGCGCTTAGCAACACATTTAGCGATTCATTTTTATATTATCTATATATATATAAGCGAAATACCACTGACTGACTCATCACGATTTCTCCGAAACTGTATGTCCGATTGACTTGAAATTCACCACAGTTATTCCTTTTGCGACGTAGACGCTCACTAAGAACGGATTTGAGTTAAAACGTATCCTAAATACATTTTTTAGTTAAAATTAAATATTCTCCTACAAACACCGACAGTCCCTGACATTAGACAACCGTTGTTATAGTAACCAATAATATTATAACCGTGGTAACATGTTTATTTTTAGGGGTGTGCAAATAACGCTCGAATCGAACCGTATCTAATATTGATATTAAAATCGAATTTTGAATTGAAAATTCGATCTATTCCCCCGTATTCTGAAAATAAGGTAGTATTATTACTCTAATAGTTATATGCAAAGTTACAACATTTTTCACTATTTTATTAATTCAAATTAAGCTATCATTTAAGTATCAAAACTGAAATGTTTTGAAAAAGAACTTTAATTTACTATGCAATTCAATTCTACAATAATAAATTTCTATTCGTGAAAATATTTATTAAAAATATACTTTCTCCCTTAAATCTAAATAATTTTATAGACTTTCAATTTTAACAAAATGTTGATAGAAATAGCCGAATTACTTTATTAAAAAAAATCAATATTTTTCTAATTTCATATTTTAACAGGTTTCTAGAACTTTTTTGCTCTTATTTTTTATCACATACATAAAACAATAGTTTTAAACTTTGGCGCCCTAAATTCGTGAACAACTAATAAGGTACAAACGTATAGCTTTTACTATATTGGAATATTTTATATGGTCATTTATAAATTAAGAAATCGATCATAGTTCATAAAGGAAATTGTCAGTGCCGTATAAAAAAAGACATTTTGAAATAAAAATAAATGACATTTAATTTCTTGAATTTGAAATTTTTACTTTTTCCCGCCACTTTTTGTACAGAAATAGAGATACAGCATTTTTTAATGCACTCAATGGCTGGTGTCGACTGTGATGACGTCACTGGTTAATTCGTAACAATTTATAGTTAATGCTTATTTGACGCATAAATGAAACTATTTGAATAATCCGAAAAGTTCGAATTATTCGTATGTTCATATCGTAATTCGAATACTATTATTCGGTTCGATTTGTTATCGATTAATGCGCATATTTGCACACCTCTATTTAATTTGTGTTCATTGAATTAGTAAGTTTTCATTAAAAAATGACATTTTAGGTCAGTATTATTTAGAATTTTATATTTGCAATCTATAGATATAATAAAAATGAAGTGTCTATATGTAATATTAAAATTTCTACTTTTTACTGACTGGATATGAAATTGTATAAGCAAGTTACTTATAGTAAAAATCATTTATTTTTTATTTTATTTTAGACGGAAATGTTACTGGTAGAGTGCTGAAATTGGAGGCTATGTTATTTTAGACTAGCTGTGACCCGTGATTTTTTCCTGTTCAATGTGAAATTTCTAAAACAATTCGACCAGTTTTAACGAGACTTTCACTGACATATAACTAAAGTAATGAGACCTAACGTGAGCTATTTTATTATCAACTAGCTATTACTCGCGATTTTATCAGTGTGGAATATCTGAAACTATTGGACCGATTTTCACAAGACTTTCACTAGCAGGTAACTGAAGTTATAAAAATTAACTTAGGTTATTTTATTTTAGACCGGCTGTCACCCACGACTTCTTTCGCCTGAAATTTAGCAAAAGTATGGTGTTGACTGTAAGCATGTGCGTGAGGCGTGCACTGTACAGGACTCCAAGAGTTAATATAATTATATTTCATATAGACGGTATACCCATCGATTTCCCATTTTTGTCCACATTGTAAATTTTTTTTTGTCCACGTCTTTGAAAAAGTTATGAAGATTTAAATTGCGTGGCCCAGCGTCCGAAAAATCTTTATAAAATGGAAAATATTACGGTGGATTTTTGAAGTATGTAATTTGCCCACGTTTGCCCATATTTTACTTTTTTGACCAGGACGGAAAGGGGGCAAGAAAAATTGAGGAATTGAGAATATTGGAATGATGTATTTGAATCTATATATTTCGCCGACGTTTTAATATTTTTTACTTATAGAAAAGGCAATTTTAAGGGGTAAAAATTGGAGGGAAAAGAAAAATTGAGGGATCGAAAATTTTAAAATGATGCATTTCAATCTACTTAGTTTGCCCACGTTTGCTCATCTTTTACTTTTTTGAAAAGTCAATTTCTAAGGGGTAAAAATTAATATTCTAAATAATATAATTCTATATAATATAATACATATTGAACGTACACGTTACATATCACACTAGGTGGCGCGCGTGTCATACCTATAAATGTTTTTAAAAGAGCATTTCTGTAATTCTGCATCTTTCACTATTTCATATTATTTTTATACAATGTAAAAAAGGCGTGCGAAGCTGCGGGTATCAGCTAGTAGATATATAAAAATCAATGTCTAATTGATCGTGTCTTCTGAGCTACGATGCTGTTCGTTTGGCTATTCACTCTTATTAACTTATTGATTACACTTCCGCGAAGATTACAGACATACCACAATTACCTTACAGTAGGTGGCGTGCGTCATCAGCTATATATAATATATTTATAATAATTAGAACCATATCGGAGAGTTTTTGTAATTACCTTCCAGTAAACAAGCAAAGGTCACCGCTTTGTAATTATAATATTTAAAAGCTGTGCAAGCCAAACACGACAGTTGAAAATCATAGTCATGCTATTTCTAACCGGCATCAAAAAGGAGAAGGTTCTCATTTCGTTTGTATTTTTAAGATGAAGCTTGTTTTATATCGCCTCAAATTTTTTCGTTCATCTATCGGATGTCGCATTACATCCGGCCGCGGAGTAGGGGTAAAGTGAAATATGGCGGCGCGCATGGCTCAAATCAAAATGATTCAACGATTTAAATAAATATTGTGCTCTGTTTTTGATTTGCGTCTATTATTTGAATGATTGTATTTCTTATGTTTTCCGTACTCTAATATGTAGATTGAAATTAAAATTTATAATTGGATATCTTGTCTACCGTTAATTTCCCACTAATTTTCCAATTTGTACGTTTAGATTAAAAACGGGATTTTAATACCTTAAATCGAATAGTTCTCCGAAAACTTGCGGTTAAATGATTACGATCCGAAAAAAAGTTTCACTTGCATCGTGGTTTCATAAAAACACACAAAAAACACTTTTTTTTTTTTAATTAAAACTTTGTTATCTATGAGATATACGTTGTTAGATACGACTGTTCGAAAAGCGACGATCGGATCGATATACACAGGACTTAACAATCGATCCGCTACAGTTATAAAAAAGACCAAAAAAAAATGTGTTAATATAAATTATCCCCCACAAACTGTGTAAATGATACGTTACAATTGTACTAATTATATACAAGGCTATTCCTCTGGTTAATATTAAACAGTTGTAATTTACTGTGTAGTATACAGGTACGTACTAAGTACTTTGGGTTAGGGGGTTAAATAATAAAACGGGTCCCCCCAACTAACTTTTAACTAAAAGTATTTTTTTTATATAATGTTCTATTTCTATGTTCTGTTCTATTCGTATTAATTACTATAATGTTGTATATAAATAAAAACCAGTCAAATTTGTCATACTCTTCTTTTGCTGTGTAGGTAATTGTCAGATAAGTTTTATATGAATGAAAATATTTCAAAATCGTAGCGAAAAGAAAAACAAAATTAGATTTGAAAAATCTCCTTATAAAAAAGTGAGCGAGTGAGTGAGACAGACTACAGTAGGCAGGTTTAAAATATTGATAGATTGACGTGCAGGTATTCAGTACCTAATTTATCTAATTGCATGGCCGTTAGGAAAATTTGGAATCATTTTCTTCAGGACTACAAACCCGGGGTAGGCTGCCAGTCTATATAAATAGGCAGAGAAAAAATAGTTGAATACACCTGTCCCCTCGGTTTCTCAACTGATTTTATTTTGTTTAGTAAATATTGTTTTATGGGGAAAATTTTTTTTTATTTACACTTGTAAAGTTAATTGCTTATGGTCGAATTTCAAATATTAATTTGTGATAACATCTAAAATTAATGTACAGTATTATATTTTACTATAATTTGTCACTAAGCTGCTTTAGGTTATATTTTATTATTATTAAATTTTAAGCTGTTGTTTCACTCGGGCAAAGCCGCAAGATGATACTAGTCTTCAATATAAAAAATTCGTATAAAGTATGCCAGCAGCAGTGATGTCCTTAAGTTCCGAAATACACGATAATCATTTTATATTGATTAAGGTTAAAGAAATACAATTTTATGAGTAAAGTTTGCTACAAATCTTCATTAATTTTACTTGATTACCTAAACATTCAACGCGAGTTGAGCGCGCGTTATAAGAACTTTACAAAAATGGCCGCCGATCTAAAAACTTCGATGACGCAACCGCTTCAAACTAGTCTCAGCCGGATCGCGCCGGTAACCACCAGTCGCGTACAGGTTATCGAACTTGCGCATTCGATACGTTTGATTTAAAATAAACTTATATTTCATCAGCCGCGTGTATATATTTTTTATATATGAAAAGAAAATAAATACTTTCTCATTCGTGTCAACGGTTGACATTGTTAAAGAAAATTCTGAAAGTGTAACAACGAGTTGTTTGTGAAATTTTATATTCTGTGGCGGCATAGTGCGTTTTGTTTTATCTTTGTATGAAGCAGAGAATTTATTATTTGGTACGTTATATCTTTGCATTTCTTTTATAGAATTTTATTATTCTATCTTACTAAGGTTCATGAATTATATTTTAGTGGAAAGTTATCGAATACGTTCCGATATATAGAAATGAAAAATAAGTATTTATTGATTTTTAATTTATTTTGTCATAATCTTGGGGTCCAACCAAAGTTATGAAACAGAACTGCCCCATAACGATGTTTTCCTTCACTGAAGTGAAGCGATGACAGCTCAGCGGTTAATGTATTCGCACTTCCTGTCTTTCAACGTAGGTTCGAATCACAGCAAATGTATGTCGAATATTTCGGTGACGGAAAACATCGTGATCAATCCACCATGGTCGGTAGGGCTTTTTTAAAGCCGTTTAGTTAGACATCTTCAATAAGAAAATCTGTCGCCAAATGCCTATTAGTACGTTCCGGTATCTGCATTTGATAATCAGTGTAGAAGTGGAGCATTAACATTTTCGACTACATCGTCATTTAACACAAGGTGATACTGTGGTCAGAGGTTAAAACGCCTATAAATTATAAAAAAAATAACAAATGTAATACGGGTGAGTGCCTTAAGCGCTCCCCTTAGTAGTCCGGTGAAACTGTGAAAGCAATATTGCTGGCAGTGTAGGTCAGTTCGAAAAAAAAAAAAAAAAACAAATGTAATATATACAGTAATACTCATGGTACTGTTCGTTCAATTAGCAACCGAACCGTTAAATACTTGGGATGCAAATTATAAAAATATCGACCTTTTTGTAATATGATGCCTTTGAAGTGAAGTGTTTGGTAATGACATCGACTTGGTGATATCTCATAGCTGTACTATATTAGAGAAGGCGCTTATGAACGTAACAATTACCACCGGTTCGAACAAACAACCCAGTCATCGAGGACAACCGGCAAGAAACTCGATCGGGTTTATCTTTTCAGCGCACATAACATATTTTTACGAACATACATAGGTATAGACGTAGGTACACTTATACATAAATGCATTCGTTTCCAGCGTATGCACAGAGAAGGCCGTCATTTCCAGACATTACCATTGTTCACATACATAGATAGTGTTAAACCCTCGCGTAAGTTATTATAATTTAAAGGATATTTAGGTTAATGACGTTATTTTAAAATATGCCTAATATTTTCATTTTAAAATCTCTTTAGGTTTATCCGATCGATATAATCGGTTTTTCGATATATAATTGAAAGCATAATCATTGCTTTGACATAGTAAATCTAAATATTATCGGTTATTGTATGTTGTTGTATTTCTCTATTATAAGGGGAACTACTAGCACTTACTACGTCAGCGATTTTGATGCGAACGCGAACGGGAGTGTCGCGAATACGACGGAACAGGTGATAAGTATTGAATGAAGTAGACAACTTGGTACACGCGTGGTACGGTATCTTGGGACGACGCGATTTATAATAATTACCTTTAATTTGCACGATTTGTTGCGGTATCTTTTTGTTATAACACCGAAAGGAGAAACTTTAATGAATCTTAATCAAGGACGTCCTTAAGCAAAGTTGCCCGCTGTCAGTACTCGGATGGGGTGATCGCCTGTTACAAACAACGCGTGACTTTTTACTGTATTTTTTTTTAATATTTCCTTGGAATGTAAACTTTCACTTCTATCGTGCGTCGTTTCGATACACCCTGTTTTTGTTTTTAATGACAATTTATAAGATTTATTGAATGAAACATAGTTTACTATAGATATAATTTTAGATTTATAATAAGAAATATTGGTACTAACTTTTTTGTTTAGAAATATGGCTTGGTTTCTACGACAGCTACGCCGGAAGAGGAGTAGAGATAGGGAAAGCGTCTACTCGGCGGTATCGTACAACGCAGTGACTCCACGTTGTTTGGAAGTGTGGTTAGAATTGCCCGAGGAGATAAAAAATGATCCAATATTCACACCATTGAGGGAGTCATATGAAAACAAACACGGTAAGAGATAACCACTTTAGTTGATTCATATGTGATGATGATAATAATTCAATAATATTGGGGTGTGGAGATTTGCAATTGGTGAGATTGGTCACTTGGCCGGCAGGTTGGAAATCGCGTTTTGTTTACGAGAAAGGCTCAATAGGTCCTATTGCTCACCACGTGACAATTTCTTTATTCACCTTTTACGAAAGCCACGTTGTTTGTGCTGTTTCGATTAGAAGCCCAAAAATAGTGGAATTACTACACATTTCACCTACCTACGTTGATTACAACCAATGCATAAGGATTAGAGTTTCTGGGAAGATGCATCAAAATGTTGCTTTTCGGTATTATGGGAGGCCTTTTCTTCATTCATAGCTAAGCTAGCTTGCACCATTCCGCTTGTATTTGCTAAAATATTATAAATATATATTGATCCGTTTATTTTGGATTTTGTAGTCGGATTGAGTTCTGAGTGACAGGGTTTGGGGGAATGAAAAATTAAAGAAATTACATTTCAACCCAAATACATGGGACGAGATAAAGTAGCGCTATTCTAAACCGGTCTTGTAATGTATAATTTCCAAAGAGCAACACTTTAAAAATAATCCTATCATAGGTTTCCAAATTATAAATTAAGATTATGTATCAGCTATAATGTACACGATGGTATGCATTTTGATATAAGTACTTTGATATACTCTTAGAACGATTTTAGTATTACCTATATAGAAAAACAGGGACAGGTCATATAATCTGAAACACCCATGATAAAATGGAGCATAAAGGTTACGGACTCGTGTTCACAAACCACCTCTTGGCTGAAAGAAGTCCACTGAAGCCTAACCGCATTGTAAGAAAGGACGTATTGTCAAACATTCCTGAAGTATATAACTGTTATAATACTAGGCAAGTCGTTTTAGAAGTGTGGAGCGATCACAATACATCACATTGCTTGCAGAGATACAGGACTTAAGCCTGCATAATCCCGCTTTAGAATAATAATAAATCCCAGACATAGAAATAGATAGAGAATGCCAACAAACGAGATGGGAAGATGACCTAAAATTCACGCTTGGATATCGTTCGAGAAAACAAACGCGTGACAAAGCCCAATAGAAAATATAAGAGAATGCTATATATACCCAGAGCCATACTGAGTTATATGACATACTATAGAAAACTACAATACAGTCTCTGTACCAGCATGTGTGTCTCACGGACTGAAACATGTATTCGGAATCTGACAACTAGGTATGCAATTAGGCGTAACTTTATCTGTTTTAGGGAAGTTCAACTCTTCCGAAAAGATTAGTAGAAATGAACGCTTGAGTGTAAAAAGGAATACGGATGCTATTGAAAATGAAGAGTTGAATATAAGACATGGCGATGACGGGGAATCTGGTGGCAAGTAAGTAAACTTAATATAACTTCGAAGTTTTTTGAGAATACCTTTATCTGTCTTTTATTTTCTTGTTTTCAATTAATAAATTCAAATTATCTGATCCAATATTGTGTAATTTGGGTGCCATTTTGCTTAACAGAGTTCAGTTATTATGTACAATTACAATATCATTATTAGAAAACTTATATACTCGTACACGCGTTAGAATTTATACTTCTTTCGTGTAACAAGATAAAAATATATTCAAAAATGTTATCTTTCGCCTTATTCTACGTTTGTAGAAAATACAACACTAACAATAGAAAAAAGGTATTGGATACATATATACTTTTTTAAATAAAATGTTGGCTACAGCTAACTTCAGGGTGTCGGTTTTTCGTGACGGTGTGCGCGCGCATCGTAAAAATTTACTCTTATCATTTTCCCCTAACGCGCCAAAAGAAGTATGACTTCAAAAACCTTTTTTGGTTGTTACACAAATGCCCTCACTAAAGAACCGCCATCTTGAAAGTATTGTGTAAACTTAGGTTAGAGAAATATTCTAAGCACGTGATGTAAGACAGAATATTGTATGAACACACGTTGCCATTAATAAGAAGTAGACATGTATATATAGTTTCGTGCGCTTATCAAAGCTTTCCTTGTTCCGTGTAAGCTATGAAATTGAAGTATTATCAGAACCAATGGACATGGAGTTATCTATGTCAAACATGATAGATAATCACTATTACTCACGAGATTGATTTGGGCACGTTCAAGAGATTTAGAAAGTACTTTAGGTTCATACTTTATAACTGTATTTCAATTATCATAGGTGAAGGCAGGAGTTAAGGTGTGAAGGTGCGCGTTTCCTAAGGGCGATAGGGTACCAAAATATGTGGTTATGCAAATAAAATAGCCCATTTATGAAATTCATGTGCTTCCATTTATATACTTTAAGAAAAAGTATATTTAATAAGACCATCTTTAAATTGTGGAAGGGCTGTAGAACTTCTGTGTGGTAATATATACGGGCATTCGGAAGCGTAGTGAGAAATGAACGATTACCAACGATACGTGAAAATGTATATTGGTATCTCTATTAAAGGAATAGGTCATTATCATGAACGACTTCTTTGGTTCCATTGCAGGTCATAAGTATTCTACTCTCTTTTACGTCCTTTGAGATTATTTTTTTTAAATACTTTATAGGTTAGCGTTTGACCACAATCTCATCTGATGTTAAATGATGATGTGGTCTAAGATGATAGTCATGCTAAGCCTAGAGGGAGACCGGCTCTCAAGTACAGCTGCCGGAACACACCAGCAGGTGCTTGGTGACAGATTTTCAACTTGAGAGTAGTAGCTAGCCAGGCGGACTTAGAAAATGTCCTACCATCATGCAAATTACTTTATGTAAATTTGTCCTTAGATTTTTCCAATAAAATTTATGATTTCTTCGCACAATGTTACTTAACTTCAATCTTCTGAGTCTCTAGTTAGCGAAATACTCGTTAGTTTTTTTCTTCACTTGTTGAATTATTTATGTCCGTTTTATTTTATATAAGTATTCAATATTGACAATATCTTTTTGTCAGTCTTTATGGTTATGAATTGGGGAAAGAAATATTGTTTAGGTCTATTTCAATTTCATAATTTTTCGATTTAATTTTTTTTTTTAATTATAGAGATAATTACATTCTTGTCATCATTGTTTTTAAATGCTTAGGACACCTAAGTAACATAATTGACTTTCGTGAGTTTTATTGGAGCTATATTAAATTATTTTTATTTCAGTTATAATGTTTCTATCTGTCATCTATACATATAATAAGAATGTGAATCCAACGTGTCTGTACTTTTTGATTTTTGAGAAAAAAATTGTTGCAGGTGTCTAGGAATATGTAATAGAACCCATTTCGATCATTTTTAGAAATGTCTGTCTGTCTGTCTGTCTGTTTGAACAGGCATCAATGGTAAAGTACTAGGTTTCTGATAAAACACCAGCAAGAAAATATAGTTAATAAATTCGCATAATAGTTTTTATATATTTTATTTTTAATTGTAAATTAAATTTGTAACAGGCAAATAGAAGCAATGGAAGTTAACGGTGGTGAAACGAAATTAGAATCTTTAAACAAAAGAAAAATGGTACGTATATATTTAAAAGTATATAATAGTGAATAAGTGGTAGATATTTTCATTGTTTATAGGTGAAATATCAATATTAAACCTAAAGAGAAATGGTTTTCAAGTGGGCACTACACTGACACTAATACATATTATGCATAACGATATATATTATGTTCAACATCGGAGCGATGGTTATGGAGGCAGATGATAAATAAGCTTAAATAAACCTTGCCGCTATATTATCTTTACGTGATTTATATTCGTTCACTGAAAGATAGGGATTATTGTAAGTTTCGATTCAAGAAAAAAAAAGAATTTCAAACTATTTCTGTTACTTACACAGAACTGTTTTTCAACCGTTTTGTTCTCACCTAACACAAAGACATATTAATTAAGGCTGCCATGACAACGACAAATGACTTTACATTACTTGGTCTTACGGCACAGTACAAATGCATTAAAATACACCATTGGGGTAAAGAAAAAATCATATCCATGATCAGACTTGGTTTCTTAATTAAAAATTACCATTTCTAAAGACCACTAAATTGCATGACGTCGTAAGAATATATGCGTAGAGCGAATGACTCGTTCCACTGATATTATTTGGTAAATATGTTAAAATTAATTAACTCAACAGTTTCACGTAGCTGTTCGGGTGTTGAAGTTAGCAGTTCTTGTTGCTTGTTGGACTCTTTTAACCGTTTCACTTCTTCTCAACTCGGAGAAGGAAGAAGTTTTCCTTCACACTGCAGTAATAAAAGGAGAAGTTAAAGGTACTTTTTGTATATAACACTGATAGTAGTATACTAATTATAAGTACAATTATACAGTACTACACATTATAGATATAAAGATGTATATTTGAGATTTATCTGATCATCATGGCCATTGACACAAAGAAGTGTATTTTTCCTGTAGATATTTTTATAATAATATCACAAATGTGAGTTTGTATATTTGTTTGTTTCGGGCCTTAACTGCTTAACCTATTATCATGAAATTTTAAATACATGTTATCACGGGTACAAACAAGGAGTCACGGTAAAAAAAAGTATTGTTTCCGGTGGAATTCTCAAATCTACGAGTATATTAACCCCAGCGATATGCCACAGACTAACTATAATGCTACACCCACATCTGCGCGATGAAGCTTTAACTACTTGTCGGGTTAAAATTAAAATCAAAATCATTCCGATAAAAGTGCAGGTTTTCAGGTTCCCGCACATGTGTCTTTCCAATAACTTGAAATTAGCGTTTGAAATTAAAATATATTGCCGTATGTATGTAAGCGCATCACTACAGAGCCTCTACACTTTTTGACTAATTCCTTTTTCTATTGCGTGTGTAATTGCCAGGACATTGTTTACTTGAACGCAAAATTGCTGAAAATCATACGAAAAAGTGACGTTTTTCTGTTAACTTTAGCAATATTGTAACTCGGTCACTATCCAGTATCTTAGAACGCCCTAAAATATCCATCAAAATAAGGTTTCCTCATGTATCCACGGGTTAAAAAACATATTTGTGATTGAATTTATCGTTGATATCACAATGGTGTCTCACATTTATTAGGTAATAACTAATGTAAAATATAGGAATTAAAACTAATCATATTTTTAAACATGTACGAGTATTTTTTTATGCACTCTTAAAATTATCTCAAAACTTTCTATTGATTAATGGTATTATGTAGAAACCCTGTTATTGATGTTTAAAAAAAAAATAATTTTATCCTCTTTCTATTCTTTTTTAAGATCTCATCTCTACAGGTGATTCATCATCATTCTTCTGCTTCTATGAAACACAAATTACCTTTACTAAATTTTCCAGATTATATATTACCAATAAGTGGAGATATTCAAAAATTATATGTGACTCTGAACGGACCGTTTCTCCGCGATGGTAATAACAGTTCAAAGAAATTGGATCTTTGGCTTCAAAGGGATTTTGAAAACGACTCTCCGAGAGAATCAATTCAGGTATCCATTTGCTTTATTGTCTCCTAAACTGTAATTCCTTTCGTTAAATATCAATTACAATGTACCTCATCATACCTTCGCCATATAACATTAGTAAAGACTGCTTAGTCTATATTTGTCAATATCAATTGCAAAATGTATGTAAGCGCATTATTTTAGAAATTGACGTTAAGATGCCATTTTATTGAACGTACGGCTCTTACAACAAAATAAAGAATTAGGCTCATTTTCTTCGTAAATGCACCTACGCTAAGCCGAGGCATGTAGCTAATAAAAAATAAATATTACGACCTGACAAACAAAATAATCAAATATGGTTATACGCTGTAGACCTGGGAGCAATACTATCGTAATTCCCATAAATTGACACATTCATTTAAAGACCTTAGTCTCCCAAGAACAATCAAAAGCTCCTTACTGAAAATCCTATGCCAGCATATATCAATATTTGTGTTAGTTCGCCGACTTTTGCAGTTCGCAGATGTTTACTAATTTGTGTCTAATTATGAACCGACTATAGAAAAAAACCGCGATGTGGGAACTTTACCGCTTAAATAAGGCTAATTGCCTTAGTTGCTCCTCAAATGATATACTGTTGCATGTTCATTAAAATAAATATATCGCCAATCACCAAGATAAAAGTCGAACAATTATATGATTACACAACTACTCTATAGTCGCTTTTACGCTTTACACTAATTCGGGATAGTATTCCGTTCATAGATTTCTTCCTTTTGTTTCCCTCGTAATCGTTTCGATATCCAGAAATGTCCTCAGATGGCATGTGACTTGCTTATATAAATCATAACACGAAGGGTAGAAGCCTCTGGAAGCCTTTATACTTTCAAGGTTCGCTTTTGTTCGAATTATATCATTATATTATTTGATGTAATACTGCTATATTTTTACGTATTACTTTCCAACTTATTATTTAGGTATAAAATATGGTGTTATTGATTGGCCAAAATATAATAATATACACGTAAACAAAATTCTAGCTACTGATTTTTCTTAATCGATATATTATTACCCGTGTGGCTGCAAAACTAAGATGCCCTTATCGTAGAAATCAGCACTGTAATGATCCATAGAATTTATCGGACAAAATACACAGCCCCGTGCGGTGTGGCACAGGCATTATACACGACGTCGTGGTCACCAGTGACATTATTAAAAAATAAACACTGCCTTGGGTTAAATCGAAATAAATGTATTTTGATATTGAACTGGCCGGGTATTAGAGCTTACCAACAATCTAGCTAGAATGCGACAACCATACATTTAGTGTATTACGCTCCATAGGTGTATGCTTTATAAACAGTAATCAAGGCAGGGGATATGGTCTGTAAAACATACCAGCATGCAAGCCTTCATTTTGAAGTCGGATATATCATTAATTGAATTAACATAATGTTATCAGGTGTTCCTTGAAGTGGCGGACTTCAGTTTTATATATAAATAAAATATAGAGATCTTTTCGGAGTATCATTTAAGCTACATTTCAAGAAAGAGAGAGAGAGAGAGAGAGCGTTAGAGCGAAGACGTGTACACTGGCAATTGGATTAATACGTTTAATATATCATACAGTGCATGTACTTAACATAATTGGTAAACAATTGACAGGTGGTTGCAATATTGAATCGTGATTTGAATATAAGCGAGTATTGTTCAGTTATATGGGTTTATTTGAACCAACATAAATATTTATCAACATTGAGACACCCGTATAGTGTTTTTCTCATAAATAATGACACCATTGTTGTTTCTGCACATGTTGTAATGTACGCGTTGAATGCTAATTATTTGGGTAACCCATTTTAAAAAGGAAGAGGTTCTCAATTCGGTTGTATGTACTCGTATTTTTAAGTGTTTGTTACTTCAGAATTATAAATGGATTAGGATTTTTTTCATTAATTGGAAATATCTTCAAAGAGGTTCTATTTTAATTATATTTTAATGGACCTAGTATTTCGATGATATATAAGGAGCACTCTCCAAAGTCGAATAGGAAATGCATAGTGATTTAGATATTGTTAGACTTTTGACAATCTAAGGCTAAATACTCGTAGGTACCTAATCACGATGAAAAACGATCTGATGCATATTTAGAGTACATTTTGTTGAGATCGATTTTATTTCTTATTAAAATGTATTATTTTATATATCCTTGTTAAAATTAGCTTTGTCCATACGAATTGGACATAACGCACCATTGGCTGCCTGGCGAAGTGGGTATCTGTTGAGGGATTTTCCAATGTAAAAAAATGGGAACTCCTCACAATCGAATAGCAAATGTATAGAATTGATATATTAATAGGTATACGATAATTCAAGATTAGACAGGTACCTAACTATGGTCAGTTTTTATAGTATATGTCTTTGATGTCGGATTTATTCTTTGTTAATATTTTCTCGTGGTATATGGTTATCGGTTATTGATCGAGATTCCATTGTTGCTAGAAACTGAGAAAAGTGGACTTTATACGATTAGTGTTTACAAACGCAATTCCAACCATTATTTTTGTTTACATGACAAAATCCTTGCGGATACGGACCACAGTACCGGGCAGCTGAGGGTAGGTTATGGCCTACTTGCACGGACTAAAACTCCATGGTTCCTCTTTACAACTTTTGGGTCGGAGAGTAGGTTAGTTAGCTTTAGGGAAAAAAAATGAATTATTTACAAAATTATGACGTACCTATAGATGTATATTATTAAAGTTATGCTCATTGTTTACAAGATTTAGCTTACCTATGATTTTGTGAACTTCCATTAAATTATCAAGGATGCATTGGAAGGGCAGAATTTAGATACTAAATTCCTGAAACTTGGCTTATAGTGATTCAACAGGTCGCATATTTTAAATTGCTCGAACCGCCTCTTTTTGTTATACAATTTAGGTCTATCTCAGCTGTTGTGTCCCCACAGTAATAAGCTTTTAATAATTTGATTTTTATATTGTTGTCTATGCTAAGCTTGGTTCTTTATAGACACACTTTGTAGGACATAATCAAATACTGGAGTGAGTGAAATTATTTTTAGTAGTCCACAAGTACCTTCTTGTAACTTAAGTATTATGAAATACTAGCGGCCCGCTCCGGCTTCGCACGGGTATAAAATATATAAGCCTATGTCATTCACTGAAAAAATGGTTAAAGTCGATCCAGTAGTTTTGATTTATTCATTACTGCCCGAGGCCCGCACGCGTTAAATTTGGAGTAACCTCAAAAATAACAGTATTTCTCCTCTATTTAATTTATGTTATTATACATACTTCCTCTTCAATCACTCTATCTTTAAAAAAAAAACCGCATCAAAATCCGTTGCGTAGTTTTAAAGATTTAAGCATACATAGGGATATAGGGACAGAGAAAGCGATTTTGTTTTATACTATGTAGTGAGTGGTTTCGAAAGGACGCTGATAGAAGATATAATTAGTTCTAAGAATACCCTTTGCTTGCGAAAATTAGTCTGCAAACAAATATGTTATCTTGAGTTGTCTCTAAACGTTTAATTTTTACACCTTTTTTTTGCAGAGTTCAAACGTGTGGACGATAAATCTACAATTAAAAGAATCTATGGATTTCTCCCCGAGTGTGTCGACTTCAAAGACACTTGTGCTGGACTCAAAGATTCTGTCCACGTTTTCAAATACAACGAGTACGAAAATGAGAAACATGTCTTTATATTTCAATGGTATTTCCTTTTAAATTTTGTATTATGTGAACGCAATTAGATGAGCATAAACAAGTCTCGTGTAAAGCTCGACCGTTGTGTAGGAAGGTAACCGCGCAACTGAACCGCGCTTCACGGTAATGCTCGATTCTCGTCGTGTGGCCAACTCGCCTTCGGCCCCCGATACCCCGCGCCGCACCACACCTCTTGCCTGCATTATTACTAAGTAACAAATTTAACATAAAATAACAGATATATCTTTTCATAACAACAATTGCAATTCGATTTAGATAAAAACAATTGTGTGTGTCAGCTCCGACGTGCGACTGGAGCTTACTCCTTAAGAACGATTGTCTTTGAACAGATACAAAAACAGATTTACTAAACTAAAGAAAGAAAGAAAGAAAACACATTTATTTACAACACACAATTAAAATCCAATTATTACTATAAATGATTATGAAGGAATGTTAATTGTTCCTATGATATTTATATAGATACGCGTGGGGTATGTCCAATTCGCACAGACTAAAGCCTCATTCTCCATATTTTGACTGGAGGACCAAGGACGGCCATACGGGCACTACGCCTGTCCCCCCGACAGATGTTGACCCCTCGTAAAAAGTCCCCGTCTATGGTCTGAGTGGGCAAGATGGTAAATCCCTCAGTGAGAGGGAGGGGGAGGGGTGTTTTACATCTCCCCTTACAATCTGTGGTAGTCGCATCGGTTTAGTGTTGCTGTGCAGTTTAATAACTCAATACTACTGACCTAGTGTTTGTGTTAATGACACATGTTCGTACTAATGACCTGTCACTACTGACTCGCACTACATTACCATTAGTACGTAAAAGATAACCAATACTTGGATACGGGCGTTGGACACGGGCACGTTCGCCGCCCTGGCAACTCTTACACAGGCCTATGTGGTTAAGACGCATCAATGTTCATTGCGCCTCCCACTATTCATCAGGGAAACCCTAATACCAAATCTTTCCTCTTACACCACAAGTAGGGACCCTGTAGAGGGGTCAACACCTGCCAAGTCGGGTAGAAATATTGCGGAGGTAGTTCTTGCCCACTCGGCTAAATAGTGCAGGAAGAATATCGAGGGGGCTTAATCAGTACAAATCTGATACCCCCACCT
Organism: Antheraea assamensis; assembly: GCA_035772565.1. Lineage (NCBI taxonomy): Eukaryota > Metazoa > Arthropoda > Insecta > Lepidoptera > Saturniidae > Antheraea > Antheraea assamensis. Next base: position 3,137,172 of record JAQQSE010000107.1, read on the forward strand.
ATGCTGCCCGGTGAGGTGGGAAATCTAAGTAGATTCCCCTGCGAGAAAAAAAAGATAACCAATACTTAGCCAACTACTATTGACTGGATTATTTAAGAACCACCGAATCTGCAGAGATTATTGTATTATCTGTTCAAGGTTTTATTACATTTTCTTATTAATTCTCTATACTTCTAAATGTCTGCATGATAAAATAATGACGTCATACTAGAAATTCTGCAGTTTGTTTCCGCAATATGTATTTTTTTCAGACACGAAAGTCACTTTGCGCTTAAATACGACAAGCGATGATATAGTGCCGTTAACAGTAAGCTACCGTATCGATTATCTGAGCGAAAACGACGGTATTATCTACTCAATGATGCTACTGTTCACTTTATACACTTTGATTATTTTCGAGGTAAGTGTAATATAATATGTTTGGGAGTTTTTGGCGGTATCTTAGTCTGTCTGTCATGTAGTAGTATATATAATATGTTTGATACTTGTAATTTTTCGATGAAATTAGTTATGGATTTTAAACTTTATATTGACGTCGTTAGAACTGAATCTGATTGAGACGAACGAAAATTGTATAAATTTAATTCAGCCATGAATCGTCAAGAAAAAATTAAATACATTAAAATTTTATGCTATACAATAATGGTGAATATTTTTATACTGTACAATATTATTGTAGGAGTCTAAAATTGGTTTTTGCTTATTTATTCTTCAACCCTTCGGCTGGTTTTTAAGACCCTTAACATCTCAAACTGGTGGAATACGTTTTTTTTTTAAACGTTTGGACTTTGCTATGTTAAACCTATGTTTACTTTAGTAATACGAAAATTTTATACTAATTATAAAATTTATCATAAGTACTTATGACTTTCGACGTAGTAGTTTCTATGTGTTAGTACTGGAATAATTCTTGTTTCTAACTCAGTACATATTATATATATATATATATACATCAATTAATTTTAATGTAGTTGTGTGCATATAAATAATTTAGTTATGTGCATATAAATAATTTAGTTGTGTGCATATAAATAATTTAGTTATGTGCATATAAATAATTTAGTTGTGTGCATATAAATAATTAGATGTATAAAAACAATTATAGGTAGTCAACCGTACTATAGCGGCGCTTCTTACTTCCTCATTATCGGTGGCTGTTCTAGCGTTGACTGGCTCACGACCTTCGCTCCCGGAGCTTGTCTCCTGGTTGGACGTGGAGACTCTCGTCCTACTCTTCAGTATGATGATGCTAGTCGCTATTTTGACGGAGACCGGGCTATTTGACATGTCTAGCGGTTATTGCTTTCGAAGTAAATAGAATTTTTTAGATCTTTTTTTTACGTTTTATATATAGTCGTTATAGAAAGAATAAATAATTTTCAAATATTTTGAAGTGATACTCCTTATGGAAGGGCTTTGAAATTCCGATCCGCAACCTTGTGCGACTGAAAAGCGGTGAAAGTAAACACTGTGTCGGGTAGAGTGTTGTAAACACCGATTCGCGTCCGATCACCGAAGTTAAGTAACGGCGGTCACGGTCAGTAACATGGATGGGTGAAAGCCTGGGAGCACCGTGTGGCGTTGGCTTTTTGTTGTATTTTTGTTATTCAAATATTTTCCTGTATAATCTTGACATCTTAAGACATCTTGTTTTTTTTTATATTAACGTTTTATAGATTGACGACCACCATCCTATTTGATCTTAATGTGGTCTAAGACAGTAATTACGCTAAACCTAGAAAGACGCGCTCAATTGAATCTACCGGAATACATAAACAAATGGTTGATGACAGATATTCAACTTAAAGATGGTAGCTAGCCCGGCAGACTTAGGAACAGTTTCATCACCAAGAAATAACCATTATTTCTATAATAATCCACGTTTGAAAGTAAGACACGTTACATCACCCTCTAATTTATTTTTCCAAAATATTATCAATATACTTTAGAATATTAAATGCAATTAACAATCATCTTAGCTCTGACTGGTAAATTAGGGTCGTATTAAAAAGCAGATGATCCTTTTCATGACAGGTTACACGAGGTAGAATATGGCCCTTAATAAGTTGCTTATGTTTCTTCACGGCCTTTTTCTCCACTTTTTTGGACAACGTGACTACGGTTCTTCTTATGACTCCAGTAACCATCAGGTGAGTTAAAGATATAAAGATGTATATATTAAGTAAATACTTGGCAGAATATGAAATATGCAAGTTTCAAAACAGTGACTAAATATATTTTAGTATTATTATTCAAACCTGTAAGCTCCGTGAAATTTAATTGAAGCGATACATGTTAGATAAGAAGTTATATATTACATAGGTTTGTGTATATACAGAATTGAGATGGAGGCGAAGGCAGTGTGTTCACACGTCCTCCGAGGGTCGTTCGTATCCTTTCCACCAATTTCCTTCTATCGTACATTTCGGGCTCAGGACTATACCTACTGGGGCTATTAATGGATGCTTAAATGATTTCCGTGACTCAGCCATAGGTATGAGACCGAAGAGTATTTATTCAATAAAGGCATCACATAACCCTTCTATAGCCGCTTGGTTCAGGAAGGTACATTATGGGCTTCGTCACAAATGAAGAAGGTCACGCTATCTAAGTGAAATTGTCGAATTTATTTTCTACTTGTACAGACAAAAATCAAGTTGTCTCATTACAACATAAATGCACAGTAACACTTTTATCTTATGATACCGTAGTTGTAGTTCTCTTCACGATCGCTTAGTTGCTTCTCTTCTTATTCCCTCCGATGTTTAGAATAGACCTCCCTTAGGACGAATAGCGGCGTGCGTTGTATACATTTTAATAAGGGAGGGTGGAAAATTCTGGAAGTTTGAAGTCATTACTCGAACGATTCAATAAAGCTTAAAACGGGCTATATTTATAGAACTCAATTGTATTGCGTCCTTACTGACGATAAGAATTATTCTTCGTTTACTTGTATTATACCAATATATACGATTCGCTTATCTAAATGTATACCGACTTAAAGTAACAATTGATGGTATAGTACTTAATTTATAAAACTGTGTACCTTTCCAGACTTTGCGAGGTGATGTGCTTAAATCCAATACCGGTTCTGATCTCGATGGTAATATTCAGCAATGTGGGTGGTGCTGCGACCCCTGTCGGTGATCCACCCAACGTTATTATAGCTAGTCAGCCGTTTGTTCTGCGAGAGGTAACACTTTTCTTTCTTCTAATCATTTTAAGCTTTATTTTCCTTCTCAATATTCTACAGATGTCTTCATATCTTTCTCGATATTGGCATCAACAATGCTTACTTAAGTACTATTTAGACCAAATAACTTTTCCTTCGCCTACCAGGAACAACAATATTTATTGTAGTTCCTCAGCTTAAATGATCTTGAACTAATAATGAGCTCTTATAAGGGAGCAATTGTATTCATGGTTGATAAAAAATAAGTTTGTACTTTCAAAATATTGATTAAACAATTGTGTAAATAAATAATTGAATTCTTTTATGTAATTAAAAATTTATCCATACTGACATTATTTGTCTACTTTTGTGCCCTTCTTACATTCTAAGTAGTCGGTTTCATCTTACACGAATGGGCTAAATTCTTAAAAAGGATTCTTGCTTTTAATTTAATTTATTATTTTAAAAGAATAACTTCATGTTCTGTGTTTCTGTAGGGTGTGTGCGCGCGCGCATTTTTAAGAAACCAACCATGTGACTGATTTTTATAATTATTACCATAACTTATGGGACGGTTTCAGCATAGAAATATTAAGATAGCATTATTAGGAATATACTTATTGTTACTTCTTTGTTTCTAGAATATAAACTTCACTACCTTCACCCTTCACATGGGCTTGGGGATATTATTGGTGTCTGTACAGACTTATGGCCAACTTAGGTATATGTTCCGGGATATCAAAAAATTAAGACATAGCCTGCCGATAGACCTACAAGGTATGGTATTATAAAGTTTGTTGCAAACTTAATGCAAATGTTACAATTCATGGTTAGCATGCACCGAGATCCCGAAACGCAACATGCCGGAGCTTGTCAATATGCCGGCTGTTACCCCTGGTATGTATGGGTCGAGAAAAAGTGGGAAAAATATTGCAACATCCGATCACTCAACAGATTTCGTTGTATGAATTAATATTAAATAGTTTGAACGACTTTTGCACAAAATTAAATCCTGCACATTACATACATACCTATCGCTATCATCTTCCCCCTTATAAACTTGGGTACGCAATCATTTCCTATTTGGCGCATGAGTAAAACATATGGCGAAACTTACGACGTAAAGTTACGATATAATTTTTAGTATTTCAACTACTTTTTTTAAGACTTCCATTTACAATATTAGATGTGCTTTAATAATAAGTTTTTTGGAATTATATTTGCTGTGTTCAGCTAATACTGTTCGTAATGCGAGGTCAATGCTTAAAGAAAATATAGCACGATGTGATCCCCATTTATTGCAGTACTACGTTAAAATGTATTCTAGACTTATTTTTAAGATTTAATCAGGTGCATACGTCAGGTGTAGGTCGAAGGGTGACAATTTTCGCAAGTGAAATCTTTTCAAAAAAGTTACAATACTTCGAAACTTCGAACATTAGTGCAATGAAAGTTAATTGTAAATTTATAGACAGTAAAATATATAGTAATAGGTAGTCACATTTTAAGAAATACGTTCTGTTTAAATTTGACAATACATTTGCTCTGAGAAAAGTCTTTTAAATTATAACATTACGATTTTTTTCGCAGAAATGCGACAAGAGATAGCAACGTGGAAACGAATCGCATCATCTCTCTCGTCATATTCACGGGATGAAAGCTTAGTGAAACGTGCACTTGAAAAAAAGGTAACCGTTCTTATAAAATTATTAACGGACAAGGACTGATTAATTTCGGACCCCTTCAGATATGTTTCTAGTAAATTCTCAAACACAGATTTACTAAGGATAGTATTTCATTAATGAAGGTTTGAATAAAAACGAAGCCGTAAAACTACAAGCGAAAGAATGAGACAATTGAAGATGATAAAAGCTTGTCTTATAGTAAACTATTTGCTGATATTAGAAATATTTTATTTAATGTAGTCCCGACGAAAATACTTAACAACCACAAAATATTACTTTGGGGTCGTAAAATGCCCTAGTCATTGAGAAGATTCGGTATGAAATTTGATTACAAGTACAAATTCGTTACAGTTGTTCATTTGTTTTTAAGGTAAATAAGTTAAATGCAGCGCTTATAAAAAGAGAAAAAGGTGGAGGTGCCTCCAAATCTGATCCATCGTTTCGTTCCACCTTAGCAGATATGAAACAAAAGGTAAATAATTAAAAACCCTCTGTGTGGATAATTATATTTGCTCCTCAACTAATTCACTAAGGTGTGCGTGAAGAACCTATTCTGGCGTCATCCACATACAATCTGTTCATTAGTAATCTCCCGAGCTCCCCGTATGGTGGAGGGTTGGGACAAATGCTGATAAAAGTATCTAGCTATCAAAATAGTATTAAACCTGGTCAAAGTTACCCCATTATTCTCCAATTTTTTCAATAGAGATACAGACTTAGAGTCTTTCTGTTTATATAGTGTAATATGCTCTTGATTACCCATATTAAATATCTGAGTGTCATGCTTAACAATAATCTTACTTTTAGGCAACATATTTTAAGAGCTGGGAATAAGGCCGCCATATTTTTGGGTCGCTTGCACTCGTGTCTATGCTTGTAGATCAAAATATCTCTTAGACCTCAACTTACGTTCTACAACACATCCTCACAGATAGTTGTCCCGTATTAATCAATACATCTAAATGTAATTTTCCAAAAATGCAATAATTGCAAAATTGTTTTAAGACATTGCTTGCACAATATTTTATGCAAGCTAGAGTTTTCAAATGGAATTTCCTTCAATCAGATGAAAAACCCTTCGAAAATACTCAAATTTGCGATATTTGCATGCCAGGCTAATTGCTACTTTGACACGGCATTACCCTGTAATATTTTTGATGTTAAGTTATGGTACAATTACAAATTAGGAAGTTATAAATAGCCTTAAAAATAAATCAAAGTTATAAACTTAATTATCTATTTCCAGTACTGCATCCGGGACAAACAGTTGCTAGTGAAATCATCAATATGTATATTATTTGTGGTTCTCGTTTTCTTTCTGCATTGTATTCCAGAATTACGTGAGTAATTGTTTCTTCAAGTATACTTAATTCATCTCTCGATAATAAATAATCCTTTAAGAAAGATATGAATATATGATTTACAGAAATAATGGTTCCAAAATTAAAAAGTAGACTCGAGATTTAAAATTTAATAACGCGGTGACAGTTCAATGCTAACGTATTTTGTAGTCCGGAGAAACTGTAGCGGTCCTAACAAGCCAACAGTGTAGTCAGTTCGGAAAAAAACATGCTAATGCATTCGGATGCTGCATCGATCGACGTAGATTAAAATCTTTCAGTAAGACGGAATTTTTGGAAGATAAAAGACATTGCAATTAAGCCATAGAAAGGTAGGGCTTTCTCTGCTAGTTTCCTTCTTTAGGTGGTCAAACCTATAATGTATAAAAGAGAGATGTTATTTTACAAATCCATTTCATGTGGTAACTAACAGACCCTATGCAAGGTTCCGCTACGAAAGGATCACCGCTACAACTAATGCTGCTATTAAGAAGTAGTACTTACACTCCTGGTTTCTAGTCCAAAGAAAGAAGGTATGGTAGGGAACCCATACTGACTTATGAGGCGTTCCAACTCAGTGTTCAGGATTAGCAAACATTTACAATTGTCTTCAGAATATCAAGCAAAATCCTATCAATGTGATACAATATAGACCCAAATATAGCGAGACTTAAAAAAAAAACCACTGTAAAAATGTTCAAGATCCACTAATAAGGTTATTAAATTTTTGGCAGAACATGTATAAAATTTTACAGAGCGTTTATCGTTGGGCTGGACTGCACTACTAGGAGTTTTATTACTGTTAATCCTCTCTGAAAGGGAAGACCTGGAGCCGATCCTAGCTTGTGTGGAGTGGTCTACGCTATTATTCTTTGCTGGTCTCTTCGTTTTAATGGAGGTGATTTTAAAGATTACATAAGATTTTCCTTTTATTGAAGTGCAAGTGTAACAGATAAGTTTGTCAGTAGCTGGATAAAACTTGGCATATTATATAGAAAGGTTTACACTATGTCAGAATATTGCAACCTATCCATCCATCCACGTGTTACTTGAAAAGTGGTCATTAAACGATGAAGTAGTTATTGTTATTGTTTAATTAAGTTAGTTATATTTATTTATTTCATTTTACAGGCATTATCTAAACTTGGCTTAATATCATGGATTGGGCAGATAACTGAGTCATTAATATTGAAAGTCGATGAGGAATCTCGCCTTGCAGTCGCCATTATGTTGATTTTGTGGGTATGTTTGATAAGAAAAAAAACTTGGTTGTCTCTAAAGTCGGTGTAGGAACGATAATTTTACGTGATAACGTCATAAGAAAACTGATAAAAAATTACATACTTTTTGCTGCAATTGTTGTTGTAATAAACAATGGAAACCACATTGACTTTTCACTTCACTCACTTTATAAACAGTTGACAAAACAGTTCACGTGTAGGTTGTGTGCTGCCGTTGTCTCTCTTTTAATCGGGCGCCTCGGCCCATGAAGTAGAAGAAAGATAGATGCGTCACAAGTAAAACACTTAGACCGATCACGCCTCTCTATCGCTTGTTCCTCGCTCTCGCTTACACGCTCGGCTCAAGCGGAACGTGACAATGAGTCATGCTTTTTCGTGCGTGCTGCCGGTGCTCATCGATTTCGAAGATGTTATTACGTCAAAAACGTCATTTAGATTAGGTACTGAAAAGCCACTATAATATTTAGGATGCTACCAGTCGGTTTCAAAAACATCTCAGTAATCGTGATGAAACTTGATCAATTGTATATTTTTGTACTATTTCTCTTTATGCTGTATATACGCTTTGGAATCATATTGTAGAAGCGAATAGTGATACTACTTAAAAATATTTTATTGTTCTTTGTACGAGCTATCGAACTTACATTAGTCAAACTGTATGCATACAAAAAAAAGTCATGATGGTCTAGTGATTTGACCGGTGGAATATCAATCCGATGTCCGCAGGATACGAACGTCGGCCACACAATCTATCACTCCACAATATTTTAAGCTGTACCTTTTTTTTAATTTGGGAAATCCGTTATGGATACCCACCCCGCCGAGTAGCAAGGGTGGATTATGTCCGATTCACATGGACTAAAACCCCATTGTGCCTCCTAACACCTTTTAGGCCGAATAGCAATATTGCCAACGGCACTGCGTCTGCATCAAGCTGTACCTAAAACAATCTTGTGCAGAGTAAAATATAGGATAGCTGTTTTGTTATTATTTTTAATCTTAGAATTATGGCATTTCTTTACAAAATCTATCTTATCTGGGGATTTTGGACACACTTTAAATTAATTATCATAACGCAGTGCTGTTGGCAGTTTCTGGTTCCCGGACAAAAGGTGTGTGAGACGGCACCATTAGTCCGTGCAAATTGGATATAACCCATCCTCAGTTACCCAGCGGAGTGAATATCCGACGACGTCTTTCCACATTTTAAAAAAGTGGAAACGTAGTGAAAAAATCGAAATTCCAAAATTTTTCTTTGGTGCGCGAACTACCTACTCATTTTTCTAATATAAATATATTATGTAGCTCAGGTACTATCCCTTATAGTACTCTAAAAATGTAAGGTATGGAAATAACTAAATTAATTAGATGAGTTACATAATTGTCTTAAGACTTATTATTGCCAAGAGCATTACAGCCACATTGTTTTCTATCCTTTCTAAGTTCACATCAGAACGTTGCTAATCAAACACAGAAGAAGAGATCTTGGCTAAGCCATATCCTAAAAGAACGTATGTTTCATGTAATTCGCAGGTATCTGGATTGGTGTCAGCATTTGTCGATAATATACCCTTAACGACTATGATGGTACGAGTTATAGCGAAATTAATAGATCCTACCGGATTGGGTCTGCCATTGGCGCCATTAGCGTGGGCTCTCAGTTTCGGAGCATGTCTTGGAGGTCTGTTCATACAAAGCTTGAGTTAATAATTATCATAAAAAAATTAGTAGGTGGTAGAGTTACGCTAAAGCTATTACTGGTTTCAGCATGAATGGGTCGGCTCGCCCGACGCGCGGGGTAGTACCACCCGACACACAGCAAGCCGACGTGAAGTAACAGTGCTTGCACTGTTGCGTTTCGTTCGGTCAGTGAGAGCGCCGGAGGCCCACATATATTAAAAGGCCGGCAACGCACTTGCGACTCCTCTGGTGTTGCTAGTGTCTATGGACGGCGGTGATCACTTACCATCAGGTGACCCACCTGTTCGTTTGCCCCCTATAATATAAAAAAAAAAACGAATAATATTTGTTGAGACGAATTTCCTTTAAACAAGTTACGGAGGAGTTAAATGGTAGAATTTGTCACCTAAAGAAAAAGCGTTATGCATTTCCGTGTATCTCTATGAGACTTTCTCTCTCTTCTACTCAATTACTATATCTTAGTGCTTTCCTTCAAACAACTGGTTTCTTTCCAAAGTGGTTAGAAGCAAAACACCTAAGTGTGCCAGTCCGATTTATCATTGGACCAATTTTGTTTTCGCATTTGCGATTATTGTTTGTCTTATGTTCAGGTAATGGAACATTGATTGGCGCGAGTGCGAACGTTGTCTGCGCGGGAGTGGCTGAACAGCACGGCTACAAATTTACATTCTTGCAATATTTAAAAATAGGTTTTCCTGTTATGGTTGGAAATTTGATTGTCGCCTCTGTATATTTATTAATAAGCCATTGCGTATTCCAATGGCACTGATTTATATCAATACTGTTTAGACAATGAATGTGTTTATATATATAAAAAGAAAAAAGAAAAAATGTTTGTTTTTTTATTTAGACCCGCAGTTGGCTGGCTGGCTAACCAGGCGGACTTACCTTACCATCATGCGATGGTCTCATTCGCAAGATCATTCCGTCGATTGTCGTGCCGTTCGAACTCGCTAACTACTAAAGCATCACAGCTTCAAAGATATTCACTCACGTTCTTCGATGACACCATAGCTATTTTAATATCCTTGTCAAAGCTAAAAATATATGGAACTGGGGATATAGTGAAATATATCTATAAATATAAATAAAATTGGAGTGTCTGTTTGTAATATCAAAATAACGACTTTTTTACTGAACGTATACACGATAATAATAACAAAAATACAGTTTTTAAAATTCTTATTTGTCTGTCTGTCTGTCTGTATGTTCCGGGAATCTCCAAACGGCTGGACCGATTTTGACAGAAGCTTCACTGACGGATAGTTAAAACTACAGCGAGTGACATAGGTTACTTTATTTTAGATTAGCTGTCATCCGTGGCTTCGCCTGTAGTACTTTTTCCAAAACGATTGGACCTATTTTCATGGGACTTTCACTGACAGATAGCTAACATTATAAAAAGTAATTAAAGCTTTTTTATTTTGGACTAGCTTTTACTCATGGCTTGTTTGCAGTACTATCTCCAAAACGTTTGAACCATTTTTCACGGAACTTTCACTAACAGATAGCTGATCTTATAAGGTGTAATTTACAATTATAAAAACAAAAAGGCATGCGGATCTGCGGGCAATAGCTAGTTTTCATATATAATCAATGTATAACAAGGAAAATGTATAAACAAATACTGTTGAATCCGTCACTCGCAGTTTGTTTGTATATTCCCATATTATTTTAATTTTCCGTCAAAAGTTATTGTGTTACAAGGAATAAGTTATCAATCATGAAAATACTATATATGGTTTAGTTTAAAATTAATTAATTTAATTAAATATGGAAATTAGGTATGATGTCATAATTATTATTGTATCTATTTTGGATTGTCGTCTGTGCTGCCGGTCTTCGCAGAATGCCAAACCCAAGGAAATTTCATCAGGTATGTCATTTGGGAATAAACCGTACACGAGAGAGCTTGTTCAATTTTTTTCTCCATTTCGTTATCTATTTTTTTTATAAATCCCAATTGAAAACGACACGAATATTTATAACAACTTTTTGATATGGTGCCCTCATTACCGTTCCATTAAAGTCCCACCATCCGCCGTTGGCTGCTTGCTCATCCACAAACCCTAAAGCCCAGTAGAATGGCGACAACCGTAAGGTTCTCTAGAAGCTTCATTATGCGCACGCTGAGGTTGTGGAATGGGTTACCAGCCACGGTGTTTACCCAGAGTTATGACATAGGGCTCTTCAAAAAAGGATTGGAACACGCTCTTCAAGGTCGGCAACACAACAGTGATGCCCCTGGTGTTGCAGTTGTCCATAGGCGACGGTAACCATTTAACATCAGATGGGCCGTGTGACTGGATTTGTTTTATGTTCTGTTTTTTTTTTTACAGGTGATAAAAAAATTATTTTAAATGTTAAAGTAACATCGAAGTTACATGATGAATATAACTGCAATGTAGGAGAGAGCGGTTCCAGTACTGGGCAGAGTATGTCGACTATTTTATATTAACTCTATACGTATAAGTTACAGCTATATACATCTAAGATGTATCAGCTGTTCATCTGATTTAATCGTTGAAACTGCTAGACTATTTTGTCAGGACTTTTACTAGCAAATAGAGAATATTTGAGTGGTTATGTTTGTCCCCAATGACATTTTTTTAATACTTTTTAGGTAAGCGTTTGACCACAATCTCATCTGATGTTAAATCTGATGTTAAGGTCACGCTTAACCTAGAGGTAGACTGGCTCCCAAGTGCAGCTGCCGGAATACACCAACAGAGGCTTGGCGATAGATTTTCAACTTGAGGGTGGTAGCTAGCCGATCGGACTTAGAAAAAGCCCTACCACCATGCTATGGTTTCATCACGATGTTTTCCTTCACCGAATGCTCCGACTCCGTTGCTTGGATTCGAACCTACGTCCTTTGACGCTGTGTCCGAACACACTACCAACTCGGCCATCATCGCTTCAAAATCTTCTTCTGATGTTAAATGGCGATGTGGTCTAAGAACATTTAATGGTAAACAGGTTAATTTTAGGGGACAATTGGTTCTCAAATGCAGCTGTAGAAAAGTACCAAAGTATTATTTAAGGAACATTTTTTTTATAACATATTTTTACAATTTATAAATCTTTAACATGAAACAATTAAACCGATTTCAAACAACTTATTCTAAAAAAATGAACCAGAATGTCCTTGACCATAGTTTGGTAAATATATGGTCTTCAAAACTTACTAATATCTTGATTATCAAGCCTTTCCAATTCGATTTTGAAGAGTTACCTGACGTAACTTCAAAACCCACGGTCTAGCGTTATTGAAATAAAATGGGACTCGCTTGAAAATATAGATAAAGAAATGGTTTGTCAAATCAGCTTGTAAACGACGAAGAGTTAATGTAACAAACATAAAAAAATACAACCGAATCGGGAACATTCTTTTTGAAGGCTTAAAATAAATTTCGGTTACTAATGTAAACATTGGCATTACTGTCACGAGAACTGCCATTAACCAATTTGTACGGTGTATAAAATGTATACCTTCACTCTAAGTTAACATCGAAAAATAGATTGTGGTACCGTAATAATGTATAAAAACAGTCAAATAATTAGTAAAACTAGTTCAAGTCAAATAATTATATAGGGTTAGTTAATTTTGACATCTTTAATTGTAATTTACTCCTTTCGAATGAACAGATTATATGTGGCATTTCTCTTTGCACCTTTTCTTCAGAGACTTAGTTATAGCAACGTATGCTCTTTTTTATATTGATATGAGATATATAATAAGATAATCGAGGCAGTAAAACACTCCTCCTATAATACTCCAACTAATAAATACCTTTTTGAGAATTATCCTCTGGATAATGAACTCCTGTGTTTACCCAAAATAACCCAGTAGTCATGGTAATATTTTTACCATTTTTACGGAATGTTACAGTATCTAACTCAGTAGTATCGTTTAATAACTTGAAGTTCCAACATAATGCTTGGGTACACGGTCAGCATTATCACATACAGCCCGAGTCTATCAACTCACAGAAGAAACCGACAGACGAATGACAACCAGTTCTTCAATGACGGTGTGATCCAAGATGGATAATATGTTAAGCCTAGAGAGGGATTGATTATATCATCATATATATATATCTATCATGATGGATTATACACTTATAGGTGCTTAGTGATATTTTCCATCTTTAAGTTAGCTAGCCAGGCGAGCTTAGGAAAAGCCCTACTTAGCAAAAGCTTCGGAGCTTGTTTTTTCTCGAGGGGTACTCTTTTTAGATTACCACATCGCCGACCAGCACGAGTGAGTTATCATAATTGTACTGACCAAAAATCCTTGGTGTTCTTCTCGAACCATTTAACCGAGTGGGCAGGAACTGCCTCTAGAATATTTTTACCCAACCCGGCAAGTGTTAGCCTCTCAGCAAGGCGCCGACTTGTAGTCTAAGAGGGAAGACCTTTTTTTAGACCCTCCTTGACGAAATGGGGGGAGGCGCAAAGAATATTAATGCGCTTTAACCACACGGTTCTGTGTAAGTGTTGCCAGGGCTACGAACGTTCCCGTGTCCATTTGTCTAAAGGAATCGGACCTAAATCGATCGACACGATTTCCGAACATATATTTATGTTTACAGAATATGGTGCTGATGATATAAACCTGTGTTATGATGAAAACGAGGAAGTTGAGATAATCTGCAATGGAGATGATAATTTACCTCCCAATAACTATCTGATATGGCATCAACATACTACTGGTGAGTCAATATTGAAACTATACATAATACAAATGGCAAATGACTATTATAGAGATACCAGGCAAAAGATATTTTTAAGTAATATAAAATAACTTGAAAGGAAAAATATACTTTAATTAAAAAAATTCTTTTAAGCAATTCATGCGTTTACTTCCCCTCTCACAACATTGCGCTTCAAGATACCGCTTACCATAATTCAGACATCGTTAAGCGTGTAGTACTTATAAAAATGTTTGCTTTTTTTAAACTTCAATTACTTTATATGACAAAAAAGGTACTTTGATATATATTTTTAGATAAGGACTAAGCGTCTAAATCATATATATTATCGAAATTTATCGAGTAGTTTCTGCGTACTACGCGAGCAACGGTTCACTCCTATTTTTTTTTAATTTGTAGATGTCAATATAAGTTTAGCTTCTGAGTACAATTTTACTTCAGGTAAAAGGTGATACGTTGGGAAAAAGGAATTAATAATTTTTACACTTAACGTGTTGACGTAGTCTTAGGTTTACTTAGAAGAACCTGCTCTCAAGTTTCTGAGGATTTTCTTGATGTATCTTCGAATTCTAAGATCTCCTTTGAGACTGATATCTGAGATGCCCTTGAAATATCCTCTTTCCATTATTGGAAAGGATATTTCAAGAAGAATTTTCTAAATTACTTTTATAAATTACGAAATAATGAGGTACTAAGCAATAAAAGAAAAGCAACCAAATTAAGAATCTCCCTTTTTCGAAGTCGATTTAAGCATCAATTGTTTCATGCTTTTAGTTACATCGACATAGAATTGCCCAATGTAGTATGATTGTTTTTTTTTTCAGATAACATTACCTTCTCGACCCAACCACTAACTCGGGAGTCCACTGCATATTCTTTGAGATTACATATGGACAGAATTGACAATGGTTCTTACGTTTACTGCACATTGCGATATGAAAACAAGGACATTGCTGTAAGCAAAAATATAAATCTTCTGTTGAACAGCGCATCGGCTTTACCAGGTACGATGAACTAACACGGTATTAATTGACGTTCAGAACGGCAATCAAAAACAGCCCATTTACACGCATGAGCTACATTGTCTCATTGCACATTGCACAATGAGCTACCATCATTGCTTTAAATATTGCTACCAAGATCATAATGTATGAATGGATTATAGTAAACCAGCAAAGATTGTTCACATTGCATAGAAAATACTATCATATTTATCTGTGTTGATATCTTTCTGTAAAGCAATGGCATGACAATAAGACGGTACGGTACAAATCAAAATATACAAGAGAATGCGGGAGGATAAAAGATACACTCACCACACACCTGGCAATCGGTATCCCGGGAAACCGGATACAACAAACAGACAGAGTAGGCCGGAAACGAAGGAAAGATGTTTTTGCTCAGAATATGTAAAAAATTAAGAACCTGTAGTACCAAATGTTGTTATAAAATATTAAAAAAAAATTGTAAATGTAAGATGTAAACTAGAAACCGGATTGTTAAATAGAAATAGAATATAGACATAAGCTGAATAATGAAATTGTAAAAAGTAAAAATTAAATAAGAGAATAATAATGTATTTTAGCTGTAACGATAAATTAAGTAGAGAAAATGTAAAAGTAAATAAAGTCTCGGATCACGTCTGAGGAAAGGGGGAAAAAAAAAAAAAAAAAAAAAAATAACACGGTATCCAATGATAGAAATGGAACTTTTATATTACAGGCAAACAATTTAATTAAGAAAATTCAACAAAAAGCCAACGTCACGTAATGATCCCAGGCGGTCCATGGGTCCATGTCGCCCCCAGCGGTCAGCCTGGTGAAAGATGGCCGCCAGGCTCCGTTCTTATAGGGAGGTACACTGGGTACACAACCAGCTATCTACCCTCATCCGCCGAACCTGTTTTCAGAGCTTCAAGCCATCCCACAACACGATTTACTAAAAAAAAATTTGATAAGCATCTATAAGAGTGATAATATTGTACTTGCATTTGAATGACGCTGCTTTCCTAAGTATATTGTAGTTGAAAGCTGACTTTCAGCAGATGATTGTAGTTGTACTATGATGTCATCATCATCTTATCCTTATCCCACCAAATTAGGGTCGGCACAACATGATTACCAAGACAATTTGTTTTTTTTAATTCAGTTCTAGACCCTTAGCGTGAATTAGATTTACAATGAGAGATTTGTTTCATTTACTTTAAAACTTGTAGTATAGTCACAACGTCCATTCAATTCACTCTTCTCATCATTATAAGGTAATCGAGAAAGTGTTAGATTTTTTTGAATTCTGTGTAATTCTTGTTAAAACTTTCTTGAATTGTTGTTCTTAACAGTATTTATAATATCTTTCGCAGATTTTGGCAATTTTATCCCTGAGTACTACAGCGATACGGATGCATTTAAATCATTCCAATGTCAAGAAGGTTAGTGTGAATTTAAACACATTTTTTCTGATACGATACAATTTTATAGGAAATCTTACTTCAGTAAGGCAAGATATCTTGTCCTATTGTATTAAGGCATAAGCAAAATATGCAATTACCAATATGCAATCGTATTAAAGCCATGCTAATTCAGCTTGTGAAGCAGGAATCTATTTGTATAACGTATTGCTACGTTCTGTTTTAGATTGAGTACACTTAAGCAAGAAATCTAATCGTATTTGCTTTCATTCTGTTCACTGATGGTACATACCCAACTCGTATTTAGTTTTTATTCGATTAATGCTCCTGTTGGATTGATTGAACTAACCATAGCTATGACGTCACTATGTCTGACGTCATTCTTTTATATAGACACAATTCTATCCTCACCCCGATATACACATTTCTTCCATAGTCAACTATATATTCTAACACTAACACAATTCTAACACCGAAATTCATTCATCGTTCCGATGCCTTTGGCATCGAAGTACTACCTATACAATTAGAATGACCATCGTTTGCCAAAAGCAGTTTATTACTTCGAGATGGTAAAGGGTAAACGGAAGCGCAGTGGTAAGTATCTGCGTTATAAAGATGTATTCAAAAGCCATTTGAACGCTTGGAATACTGATTGTACATATTGGGAGGATCTCGCTTTAAAACGCTCGACTTGGCGCTCTGCCATCTTTAAAAGTGTTACAAGGTTTGAGGACGACAGATTGCAAATAATTGACGAAAAACCCCAAATGTTAAAAGATAGACAAAGCCTTTTTACACTTATACATACAATCAAAATGGCCAGCTCCATTAATATTATCACAAAGTGGTGTTAGAAATGTTGATGACTGGGTCTTCCTAAGTAAACAAATTAAATCTTCGACAATAATTACAATTCATTTCAGGTTATCCGATATACAGAAAGCCTACTACTGGTATTCCAAAAATTTACAGGGGAAAAGATCTTGATATGACCCTGGAGAAATCAGACGATGGTACTTTAGCGGTTTGTGGATATTTTAAAAGCACACCATGCGATAGTTCATCTTTAAAATGTGAAGTGGAAAGAATTATTGAAAACAAACATATATATTTATATAAGCAAGGTAATATTGCTAATGCTAAGTAGTACTCAAAAATGGTTATTGCTCTCAACGCAATTGGATTAACTTAAACAATTTCCGTTATTGCTTCGGCAGTACATATACGGGGAAGATTAGTATGGCCCCTGCGGAAGGATGACACGTGAAATCGTGAAGTGTTCTAAATTTTTGGAACGAATGATAAGCATAAGTAGTCCCCGCTCCCCGGACATAAACGTAGACACTTCTGCGATCCGATGCGAGTCGGACATAAGTTGTGCGTCAGCTGCCTGGCGGGGTTATCTATAAAGGATTTCTCCACTTAACCAAAAAAAAATTTTAAACAAATTCCGTATATCGCTGAACAGAGCTTTGCGGCGTTCTACGTGACGTCCTACGTTGTCATAAGCATACACAAATCGATTCGCCTTGAAAATGATTGGTTATTGTCGAGTGACTAACGCGCCCTCCCATTCATCGCGGCATACCTCCCGCTATGGTTACTTCATTTTTGGTTAGTGTACCTTCTGACCTATATGTTATACGATAATTCGTATAATTCTAGATAACTTTACAAAATACAGTTTCTTTGAGACTCAATCGCGTCAATACTACTTAAGGACTTGTATACTTGCATAGGACTACGACCGTCCGATGAGGAATCCTTCGTTCCAGGCTATTTATTTTTGTATTCGATTGACTCTTTGCCATTTTATATAACTTACAATAAATATTTGCTTGTTTCAATGAAAATTTTTGTGTCTACCTAGTATTTCTCTTCGATCTTCATTAAATATAATTACTAAATAAGTAACTCATTTGAGTAATGATGGATAGCACTGCTTCGAAATTTAACAAATCATAATTATTTTATAATCACCATCATCTGATCCCCGTAAGAGACCCACTGCAGGATCATAGACCTCTTCCCGAAGGAAGGTATGGGCATAATTACCACGCCAACCCACGACATATTGGCGATTTCAAGCTCTGAGAAATCCACAGTTCTATATTTTTCCTACATGCGGTGATACTACAAGAATATTCCTCAGGTTCAGCTTTCCTCACGATGTTTTCCTTCACCGTCAGCCGATAGTGTCACCAATTGTTACGCGAATTCCGTACAATTCGTTGGTACATGCCGAACCTGGATTTGAACCTGCGGACATTGGACTTATATTCCACCGGTCAAACCACAAGATGACCATGACTCTATTTTAACAAAGTTACAATAAATATTTGCTTATCTAAATTACAATTTTTGTGTCTACCTAATATTTCTTTTTCACCTTCATTAGATATAATAACTAAATAAATAACTCATCTGAATGACTATAGATGGCACTGTTTCCTAAATGTAACAAACGAGAATCGCAAGATTCGTATGGAAATAGTGACAGTAAATTGGTACTTTTAGGTGCTTGATATGGCGTCAACATATTCGCCGTTTATTAGTATACCGTTATTAAAACAGCTCAAACAACCAAACTTTTGGTAAAAACTATCTGTGTTAATAGAATAAAAAGATAACATTTAAAAAAATATTGTAGTCAATAAAATAATTTTCTTAACTATTCAATGACATTTTTTTCAGAAAGTTCTTCATCTTTCATTATTATTATGATAGCTGGAGCTGGCGTTGCAGTTATCATAATTTCAATGATTATGACCAAAATCCTTTGCTGGTGGAAAAACAAATCCAAAACCAATGCGCGAACAGAAGATTCGAGTTTTGTAAGAATTTCCAATAGTAACCCATTTGCTGGTACATTTGTATTTGTAAAACTTACTCAGGGCTCAAAGCTCTGATGCTTAAACTGGTGGTCATTATCCTTCCACATCTTAAATTGTATTATACTGCGTTAAGGCCACATAACGAGTCTTTGCAAGCAATTCTAACTTATATCTGTCTTAACTATAAAACATTTTTGAATACCTTGTTAGCAAACTTTTTGAATAACCTCCTAGCAAACTGTCACTCTCAGGTGAACCCATCAGTCATAAAGTGTCCTAAGATGGTAACGCGTTAGAGCTAGAAGGATATTGGCTCCTAATGTAGTTGCCGGAGCACATTTAGATGAACTTTAAACTTGATAACTAATTTTAACTTCAGGCTCTTATCACAACAAATGGGTATTGCAAAAAAACTGCCAACAAGTTATGATAGCTTCTCGTCGATGTTTTCCCTGGTCTATGCGATATCGAAACACCGTACTACTGACCTATCATCATTATGTTGTGTTCTTACTGCTACTTTTGAAAATCAATCTTTAAAACTTGGCTTATTGCCTTCAGCTAAACCGTCCTTTAACTTTGGACGAGATTATGGTCTGCCTCAGACTTCAAGTATTAAGTATTTTTATATTTAAATCCGTCATTTTCATTAAATTTGCAGGTCACCAACGAATCGCTCCTATACTCTGAACTGCAATTAATAGAATCTAATCCAAACCGACTAAGGATACAAGAAAACAGTACACCGTACTCAACGATCACTGGAGTCCTAGCGCCATAATAATTATCAGAACTATTTGGATGACTTTAAGTTTTACAGACTATATAGACAAAACATAACCTAAATAAACAAAATGATTGTAAATAACGTTCTTTGATTTTTTTTATGTTTTTTTAATTTATTCAGGCAATTACCGTATGCTTGTTTAGCGGCCCTCAACCACCGTATCCTAACCAGGGAAAGCAGGGAAATTATACATGTAAGAATGAAAGGGTGTCGAAATTTTGTAAAGAGTACGGTAATGTGTCGCCGAGTAACCGACGTGAAGTAACAGTGTTTGCACTGTTGCGTTTCGTTCGGTCAGTGAGAGCGCCGGAGGCCCACATATATTAAAAGGCCGGCAACGCACTTGCGACTCCCCTGGTGTTGCTAGTGTCTATGGACGGCGGTGATCACTTACCATCAGGTGATCCACCTGTTCGTTTGCCCCCTATAACATAAAAAAAAAAGTTGTGAACCGCTGTACTAGTTATAAAACTATTAGTGAGTTAACATTAAGTAAATTCGAAATAACTTAAAATAAATTTTACATTCGCACACACGAAGACTGGTAAGGCGGATGCTCCACCGTGTAGTTTTTTATATCAAAATTTATATTTCGATACGGGGGTGGTGACATTTGTCACTTTTGACGGATGCGCACTTTCTTTCGCGATACCATACACATTTCCGCCATATATATCGTATGAATAAAACCCGCTTTGGTTTTATTGAGAAACCATCATCGCATCTCTCGCCGCAAGATGAACTGTGTGAGTGTACGATCCAGTGGCCACCAACTTCGAGGCAGCAGGGGGCGTTTCGGTAAGCGTATAAGTGCTTCTTACACCCCCTATCGTTCGCATACTTTCCCATTTCACAAACTTTAGACGCTGACACACGCATCCATCCACGTGTTCAGCCATAATACGTTCTCAAGTCCGTGGAGTGGGCACGGCTAATTATACGCCTGCCTCACCAAAGACTATTTAGTTCTTATAGGTATATACTACATAGCCTTTAAGCTATAATGAACTCATGTTTTAATTAATTTAAAATCAGAATGCAAACTTAACCCAGAGGTGACGGTAATCTCTTCTAATTCTGCATCGCATATCAGAGCTATGAGCAGTTCTTCAGTAACATTTTTAAGATTAGTATTTGTATAGTATCTCTTTGGAGAGCGTTTCCAATGAACAGATTGAAGACAACAACGGCTTATCGTTGCTACATATATAGGTACTTTAATCTATATATATACATATAAATAAAATTGGAGTGTCTGTTTGTAATACCAAAATAACGACTTTTTACTGATTGGATATGAATGTATACACGATACTGATAATAAAAATACAATTTTTAAAATTTTTGTGTCTGTATGTTCCGGGTAATCTCCGAAACGGCTTTACCGATTTTGACAGAAATTTCACTGACGGATAGTTAAAATTACAGCGGGTGACATAGACTACTTTATTTTAGACTAGCTGTCATCCGTGGCTTCGTCTGTAGTACTATCTCTAAAACGATGGGACCTATTTGCATGGGACTTTCACTGACAGATAGCTAACGTTATAAAAAGTAATTGAAGTTTTTTTTTTTTTTGGACTAGCTCTTACCCATGGTTTTGTTTGCAGTACTATCTCCCAAACGTTTGAACCATTTTTCCCGAAACTTTCAGTAACAGAGAGCTAATCTTATAAGAAGTAATTTACAATTATAAAAAAAACAACGCATGCGGAGCTGCGGGCAACAGCTAGTAATGTCTACGATCCTTGTGAGAGCTTTTTTAGTAGAATAGAATAGAATGCTTAACTTTGATTCATTTTGGAATTTAAACTAATCTTCTGTGTTTATTACACATGTGAACTTACAGTGTAATATTGAGGTTTTGTATTGAGCTTATACATCCCATAATATATTCGATTAATTGATAAAATGTATAAAAAAGCATATATTATTCCTCGGAATGCCAATAGATTGTGAAATTCAGACTAATGTTAATAACTCCAATTTACAAATTATGAAATTAAAATAATTTAGGCTATAAATTATTTAGTAATTCAAAAAAGTACACAGTTATTCCACTGTTTTGAGTTTTCACTTCTATCGGCAGTCTTTATTTATATACCTCACCTTTTTTTTCTTTAAAATAATAATAATAATTTCATAACTATTGGTGTTGGATTATAGCTAATATTCCTTATAATAATTTTGGAGCATATATCCTACTGGACCTATTTATTATATTCACCCGAAATATACATATCAGGAATTGAAAATTGAAAATGCACGCAGTCCGTATACTGCAATGATATACGCAAGCGCCAGGGCCGCACTCGAAACCGTGTGTTAAATATATTGATTATACCATTTTAACTAAGGCTTCTCTTATTACGTTACGTTCTTATTACGTTAATTTTGCTGCTTATTAAATTTAAATAATTATAATTAGAGTTTATATTGTGTAATATACAAAATTGCGTATCCATTAATTCATACTAGACGTATTGAATACACAAAATATCGTCAAACACGCCAATGTATATTGCTTCTTAGTACAAACAGGATAATTGGTACGTTAACTTGCAAAACAACATGACCAAGTCGTTAGTGGAGATAATATTATTTCCAACCTATATTATTATATATATATATATCTAAATAAAATTATAATGTCTGTTTTTTCTCTGGGCTAATCGCATAAACTGCTGAAACTTAACAAATTAATTGTATACAGAGAATGTATGGCTACGATTAACATAGCGCTAGTTCCAAGCAGTGGTAAATGAAGTGGTTACTATAATCTATCTTTTACATTGGGCATATAATGCAGATAAAGATTCACCTTTATAACGGTTTCATTGCAATTAATATATTTGACTGGCAGTCCCGGTGGACGTTGTCCTGCCCTGATAATAAAAAATATATACTTATATGTACATTAAATTCTTAAGGTAACTAATGTATTCTATTTGATAAAAATAAATACTGTATTCGTCTAAATAGCCTTTGTAGCACGATGCGTTTCCGAGCGTATCCTAGATCGCGTGATCTCCCGAAGCAGCCAATTGGCGACTGTCCGTGGCGTGTCGCGGTACTTGCGATGACGCAGTACTTTTAGTGTGAGCCGTGATCCTTTTAAAAGTAGGCACGTTAGTTTTTTAATTATAGTAATTTCTTTGAATTGTGCTCTTCCTTCTAATTCGAGTGAGCGTGTTATTGGCAGGGCAAAAGAAACCCACTATACCTTTCAATTACCTTCGTGACCATGTTTTTAGTAGATACATCGGTATACTAAGCTATCCTTAAACGATAGGTATATGCTATCGTAGATTTTTTTTTAGATCTAAAAAAGAGGAATATCTCACTATGCATTGTTTTGTTATATCTCAAAAGAATTAGTCAGCGTTTTCGATGAAAGCTCCCAAACGGCTTGACATTTTCCAACATTTCCAACAATTATCGTTATATTTCAACTAATTTACACAAAACTTTGACAAATTATATATATAAACCTTTCTGGTGTATTACTCCATCTATTGGTTAAAACCGCATTACCACCTGTTCAGTAGTTTTCGAGTTTATCGCGGATATACAGACAGATAGACAAAGGCGGCGGACGACTATGTTTTATAATATGTAGTGACGATAATATTGCATATTTTAAATAAGGCACAACCATAAAGAATGTGTGTGTGTGTGTGTGTGTGTGTGACTTGAATTACAAAGTTTTTTTGACAATAACGAACCATATATGCACAGAAAAAGCATTCCGAATAACTATATAATAAATGTTAAAAACACATTAATAAAAAATCTTTATAATTCAATTATATTAACAAGAGTGAACTCGCGTAAAAACATATGACATCATTGTGTATGTGACACATAAGGAATAAGCATCCCGCGTACAACATATGTCTCGAATTGTATTTTTTTCTTTTTAATAATGAATTATAAATTGATAGTCTATATTTCAATAGTGCAATCATTGCAATGGACTCTTCTAGTGGGTATGTGTTAACTTTTCTTTTACCGTATCTCGGTGGATATAATTATCTTGGAAGAGAATGCGCGACTTGCGTGCTAAACTGACGGGTGTGGTCTACAATATATTAATAAACGAAACTTTCAAACGCATACGTACGTATAGTTTTAAGCAATGATGGCTGTACTGAAAAGTCTTGCCAAATAAAGGCAAAAAAGTAATAGTATTAAAACTTATTAACCAATAATAAAACCTTTTGTATTGCAACAGGATAAATTTACCACTTTTGTCAACTATGTATACATTCGATAATATTGTTTCTAATTGTAGGTTTCCTCTTTTGTATATATTTATCGACCGATTTGAAAAAATAGACTGGTACTCACTCAATTCTAGTGTATCTATTGTATCTATAATATAAAAATTAATCGCTGAATGTGTTGCTAAGCGCAAATCTCGAGAGCAGCTGAACCGATTTCGCTAATTCTTTGTTTACAATATTCCTTGAAGTACGAGAATGGATCTTACGGAGAGAAAAATTAAAAAAATTACCTGGAAAAGTCTTAAAACGGCACTTTTCTATATCCCCATACAAACTGATTCGTAATAATACTTAAAACTCAATTTGAACTTTAATACCATAGCATAAAGTTGAAGTGTTAGTGGAGAGGTTCCGGAAGGCAAAACAATTGAGTGACATTAGTATCGTATAAATATTAATGTCAATATTTATATGATGGTTACATTTGACATTATACAGCGTCCCAAATAGCAGAATAAGTATTAAAAAGGAGTTTATGGCGGGATCTTAGTCTGTCATGTAGTGGTTTTTATATTTTATTCATAATCTTGTGTTATTGGACTCTATATTTTGTAATATTGGTGGTTTTTACGTAATATAGTTCGGTTATTATGCACAAGTCAAGTGGATGGGAAATAATACCACGGAGCATGCATTCTGAGATGCCACCAAAACTCCATGAAAAGTTCTAACAAGGAAACCACCGTCTTGTTAGAACATTATAATTATCGCAAGACACTTACTTGGCAAAATCTTGTTACTTGACGCTGGCTAGTGCACAAACCGTGACGGAGCCAAAAAAATAAAGAAGAAGAAGTATTAATTTTTTTTTTTAATAATCGACTATTAGGCGGTACGAAGTTCGCCGGGTCAGCTAGTTGTGTATAAATGTTTTATCACCTCAGAATTTCGTTATTTAAATATAAGCCGATTAGGATTTTTTTTCACCTTGGATTTCGAAGACTCATCAAGCGACTAATCAAAATCGAAAAGGAAATGTTAATTTACATATTTGTAGGTTTATGACTATTCGGGGCTAGATAGAAAACCTGACTGTGGTCAAAGATGTATATTTTGAAATTATACATCTTTTGCGCGTTTGGAAAAAAATGTGAAGGTGAATTTCTACGAAGCGCGCGCACACCGACACCTATAAGTGACACCATGAAGTTGGTTGCTAATTGTCGGTCAAGTTTCGTGAGAACTGTTAACTATATTCGAGCCAGTTGGTTTTGAAATAGGTTTTTTTTTTTTTTTTTGAACGATCACCGACTGAGCCCATATTGAGAAATCAGTGCTGTAATGTTGCCTTCTACTGCAGCGCGTAGCTGATTGGGGTTGCCAGTTATTGGACATTTTGATTTCTTTTGTTTTATATATGAATTATTTGCGATCATTTTATGTTCTCGAAAGACTTATAGTGGTTATTCCCAAAATACTTTATGCAATTTGGAAATTTCGTGTCTCTCTTACTTCAAAACAAATCCTCATATCACTCTGATGAAGCGCGTCAACGGAAAGTATAGAAGACTTATTAAATTGCGGCTACTGGCAGATCTCGAAGTTTTAAACATATTTGTGCGAATAAAAAAAAGGAATTTAGAAATATATACATTTGATGTATTTTATCGTAAATAATTTAGTTTGAACAATAGAAACTACCACATTCTTTTGTTTTTTCGATGGGAGGTGAAAATAAACTTGTCTTCTCTTTTAGTTTTTGGCGTTTTTTTATTCTTTATAGATTTTACTGTTTGACCACAATCTCACCTGTAGTTAAATCACGATTTCGTCTAAGACAGTATACACGCTAAACCCAGAGAGATTGGTTTCCAAGTTCAACTGCTGGAACACACCAACAGGTCTTTGGCGACAGATATTCAACTTGACGGCGGTAGTTAATCAGACGGACTTAGACAAAGGCTTGCCACTGTGTTATCGCTTCGCTTGTTTTTCTTCATCAAAAGCTCCGTCTCAGTCGCAAGGGTTCGAACGTACGTCGATCGACACGGTGTTCAAATACGCTGTCAATTGTGCCGTCATGTGAGCCGTAAATATGTGCTAAATTAAAGAGAACGTATATCAAAGAAAAGCTTTTATCAAAAGAAATTTATAAAACTTACAAGAAGTCCAGTAGCGAGCAAATGCGAAGGTTATGGCACCATCGAAAAATAAATTAAAAAAAACGGTGCAAACAAATAACATGGTGAATAATTATCATGATTTTATCTCGTCATTTTCACGGAAAATCTATGGCGCTTATCTTGACTACGCTTCGATCTTATTTAGTTTGTCGCATTTCGGGATCAGCCTGTATATATCCAGCAGTGGAAAGGCTTGCAGACGAGCATGACGGTAACGATTGACAATGGATTATTTGTCTCTCGTTGGTCACCACTCGCTTTGGATTGTTGTATGCTTACCTAATAGGTAAAATGGTGTCACTAGATTTCGCTCCCAAAAAAAAAAATGTCGTTTACGTTAAATATTTTGTATAACTTAATTTTAACATGATTAAAAAATAGATTTTATTTTCAGATGGCGTCAAAAATATTAATCTATCTTATCACTACGAGAAAGAAGGTAAAATTCTTAAACCAGTTTGCATAAAAGAAGACTGAATATGTCGTGCCTGAAGGAGAAGAGGTGGTGATTAATGTAAAAGGAGAAACAATGGCCTTTGCACAGTAAGTAACTCCTCAACATATTAATTCACCTAAGCTGTAGTGATCAGGTATATCAGGCGCATTATCTTCACTTAACTTTCTAAGCAAAGTCGATAGCAATGTTATGAGATGATGGTTACCGGCACGAATTGGTAAGATTTGGAAATTACAAACGAGTTATGAAAATAATAACAGTAACAGGGAAGTGGAGAACTGATAGGCTGGCGTTTTATGGAGGTGTAATATGATAGATATATGACTAGAAAAAAGTGTTAAGTGACAAAGATGATGGACGAAGAGGTGTAGAGAAAGACCGAAAAAGAAATGCATGGAGACCAAAGAAGATTTAGATTGATTGACATGATAGCCGATAGGAATAGCGGGGAAAAGAAACATGTTAATAGATAAGAAACAAAGAGGTAATGAATCGTAAAGTCGTAAACTGTATGAATTATATATTATAAAATAGTCTGGCGTACGTTAGTTCGCTGCATGACTTTTGCTTATCAAGTCTTTCAACTGTCTGTTTACCCAGTAATTCAACTGCAAATCAAACTTCAATTATTAACGTTTACGAAAACGTCATACAAATTTTCACGCCATCGTTTGCGTAATAGAGAAGTCTAAAATTATTAATTTCTCTACACGTTCAGTTACAAATATGTTGTTGACTGACGTGATAAAAACAAGCCAAGCACGAACGAAGGAGAGGAAACACAAGATTTCTACCAAGAAAAGGGCATTCTTTAGCGTTGAGATAATATTAGTCTGATACTACTTAAAGCATACAGTTGTCGTCTGTATAGTTGCCATGGTATAGTCAATTTATAACAGTAATATGAGCCCCTTGGTAATAATTGCCTATTTGACAAAGGCCTTCTATGGTAAACAAGGATTTCGATGACACCACAAAATTGCTTCACGCTACATTGCCCTACTGAACGGATCCTTTTATTTCTAGAATTTGGCATAAATATTCAACGAGCCTTAATTTTTAAAACGTTGGAAGTCGCACGTGAAAACACAGTCCAATAACGAAAAGTAAAATGAATAGTGTACTTTTACTATATACTGCTTGTGAATGGTACAAGACAAACTTGCGAATTGTTGTGTCCGTTTTAATATTTATTTTTCTATTACAGGTGTACATTTCAATATAATACGAGTTTTCCTACCGTCGATAATTTCCAAACCTGCTGTGATTCCTAATGTTTATCACGGAAAGGTATTTATTTATTGTTCTTTTTTCTAACTCTATCGCCAATAGAAAATATCCGCCAATGACGTTATGTTCTAATTCATTCGATTTATATAATCAGAATATGTTTAATGATCGTAAAGAAAGTAACAGAACTTAGAACAGTGATGAACTAAATTTTTCCTGTCCGATGATGTTAATGCTCCTGACCGATTTCAGCCAAAGCGACGATTTCGTTCCGATGCAGATATGCAGTCATATGACTTATATAGCCAATCACCTACGAGAAGGTGCGTGCTCCTTGCGAGCACGTAAGGTGACTGACTGGTTCCATAAAAACAATTAATGGCCACTGATGTACGAGCTCTCAATTCATCATGCCTGATACCAAGCAAGCAAGTCGACGTACTTCAAATTGCTTACTCAAGATTTTATCAGAGCTCGCCAGTCTATATATCTGTCTACCACTTTCTCCTAATGGAGCAGGTTTTTATACTACTATGGCGCTTTGGCACATTTTTATATCTAGAATGTTGTCCGCCTTGTTTTCGCTTGCTGTCCACAAGCTCTGAATAAAGGATGCACTGCGTGGTTGGAAAGTGTTGCTGTACATTAAGTAGGCCTCAATGCCAGTTTAGCAGGGATGGTGGCGGCACTCGGCCGGTTGCTCCCCAATGTGGGGGGGCCAAGTGCCGGGTGCCGCCGACTCTACATGGGAGTCGTGCGGGCGATGGCCGTTTTCGGGGCCCCGGTGTAGGCCGACGCCCTCGGTGCCACCAACGTGCGTGCGCTGCGGGCTGCGTAGCGCATTGTGGCACTGAGGACGATTCGGGGTACCGCACCGTGTCTTCTTTGGCGGCCTTCACGCTCGCCGGCTCCCTGCCCTAGGAGCTGGAGGCGGGGGTTCTTGCCGCCGTGTACGAATTCACGGCGGCAAGAAAACGTTTGGGGGAGCCTCCGGCTCCCAGGGAGATAGAGAGTTGGAGGAGACAGGGGAGGGGGGCCGGGGCCGCTATAGAGCGGTGGCGGCGGGACCTGGCGGACGCGCGGTATGGACGATATACGGTGGACGCCGTCCGCTTGGTCCTGCCGCAGTGGTTTGAGAGGGAATGGGGCTTCCTGACGTTCCCACTGGTGCAGGTGCTAACCGGCTATGGCTGTTTTGGCTGGTACCTGCAATAGATCGCTCGCAGGGAGCCGACCAGCCGCATGTCACGAGTGCGGCACTGAGGAAGACACCACGCAGCACACTCTGTCACTCGGTGCTGCGTGGGAGGTGCAGCGCCGCACTCTGGCTGCGGCGGTGGGAAGAGATCTAGCATAAGGAGGTGGCGAAGAAGGCCCGAGAGGCGGACCCTCTCAGCGGCTATCTTTCGCCGGGCTGACCGCTGGGGGCGGCATGGGACCGTGCTGAGCTATCACCATGTCACTTAAAGCGGTGGCTGGTACACCGTGGGGTTTTAGTCCGTGCGAGTCGGACATAACCCATTCTCTCCCTCAGGAGGATGGGTATCCATAAAGGATTTCCCCACGTTAATAATAAAAAAAGGCCTCAATGCCAGTACATTGGCTCGTTGAAGCATTTCGGTGTTTCGTACACCGTCACTCCTACAAAACTTTAGAATTTTCTGAACGCATTTCCCGTAAAACCAGTCTAAAGTGCTAATGTGATGACGGTATGAGGTCCATGTTTCCGTTTCCAAATATTTCCATTTTCCATCTACTTCAATAGTAATATAGGGTAATGGTGGATCTAGGTATAAAAAGAGTACTAACACAAGTTTAAATTTCTTTGGTATAAAATAATACTTCCAAATTAATTTATAAACCAATAACACTCTATAAATATATAAATGCTAAACAAAGTCTTCTTACTAAGAAAAGATCTGTGCTAAATTACTACGCTACATTAAACAATGGTAAATGGTAAAAAGGTTTAGGCAATTTAAAAAAAATAAGGATTAGAATCTTAATTAATCTTTAAACTATCAACTATTTATCAGCCAATAGTATTTTATAAATCTCTTCGCAAACATCTATGAGTCTTTTCCAACATCTATATTCTAAAACTTACTATCTTCCTAAAATGTTTACTTAATTGTCAACCATTCTAATATTTAAAGATTAATTATAGTGAAATTTACTAACAAATTTCATTTCAGTTAAAATACGTCATGAGCGAACCTTATAACTGCACATTTTATGTACTTAAAGAAGAAGGGAAACGCTTCGAGCCTACCGAGACATTCAACAATATAAATTATGTTCGAGTATCATGCATCTTTAAAATTAAGCTGTATCATGAAAAACGTGAGTTTTTTTTTTATTATTTTTCTTTATAAACTGATATGATGTTGACTCAGTGGTAGAATTTACAGAATGCATTAAACAACGTAGGTTCGAAACATGTAAGGATCCGCAGTTATCGGTGAAGGGTAACATCGTAACGACACTATAGCATGGGGTTTTTTTTATATTATAGAGGGCAAACGAACAGGTGGGTCACCTGATGGTAAGTGATCACCGCCATCCATAGACACTAGCAACACCAGGGGAGTCGCAAGTGCGTTGCCGGCCTTTTAAATATGTGGGCCTTTGGCGCTCTCACTGACCGAACGAAACTGTTACTTCACGTTGGTTTTCTGTGAGAGGGTGGTACTACGAGCCGACCCATTCATGCTGAAACCAGTAATAGCTTCACCACCTACAAACGTAAACCTAAACGTAGCGCTCACTTGATCAGCTACTAGCCTCAAGTCGATATCTATTCCCAGGTACCTATAGATCTAGTATGTTAATCGCTTAGACTACATCATCTTTTAACTTAAGACGAGATTTTCATCAAACGCTATGTGCTTTCGAACTGTATAAATTTGAGCCTTTAGTAGACCCATTATTAGTCAATTAAGCTGACAAAGTGTTAGTATTGAGAATTAATAATTATTGCGATTAATGGATTTTCCAATGTTACATGCGTCTCGTAAAATTCAGTGTAGAACGCTGCCAATTCAACATAATGAGGTAACCTGGAGAAGACAGTTGAAAATCGAATAATATAAAGAAAGAAAGAAAAGAAAGAAACACGTTTATTTACCTCACACAATTCAATTATTACTGCAATTAATACATAGATATAATCTAAACAAATAAATATAAAAAGAACAAAAAAAATAAAACTTACAAATAAAAATTTTCAATTAAGTACATTGTGTGTGGCAAATGGGCCCTGAGTCAGCATATGTGCTGAAGGGGATTAATCCTCCAGCGCTGATTTTCACTCAGGACCCAGAGAGTTATGTGCGCGCTAAACGATGACGTACATGTGTTGTGTGGTGTGATTTGTGATGTTTATCTCACCCAGCCGGAGAGTCAGAATTATTTGCGGACTCTATGCTCGTAAAATACAGTACGAAACGCTTCCAATTCAACATAATAAGATAACCTGAAGAAGACAGTTGATTATTGATAGATGTCTAACGCAGGCGGAAAGTTAAATTTATTTGCGGACTCTGTGTGAGGGTTTTGTCTACCAATAGACTAGTTGTAGTCAACAATCATGTGAATCTGTTGTACATATTGATAACTTTCGACTATCCTTTGCAGCAATATTATTAACTGCTGAGGTAAATGGCGACATTCTTATACCGTCTAGGAAATCTATTGATAACATTGTCAAATCTGAATACAAATACGATAAAGGGCAAAAATTTATGGTGATTTGTAAAAAACGCGACTCTACGAAGGGTGTCGTGGATCTAACCGTACCTGAGATTACTCAACCGACTACTGGTAAGTTAAAAGGAAATGATAATGCAGGAAGATCATTTATTATTGTCTCTATTATACGCAACGTAAATATTAAGTTGTGGTAGTCGAGTGGTTTGACCGATGGACTATAAATCCGATGTCGGTATGTACTAAGGAGTTTTTCAAAATTCGCCTACATTTACTAATTTGCTTTGGTATGATTATCAGCTGACGGTGAAGGAAAACCTCGGGAGGAAACCTGAACTTGAGAAATATTCTTGCAGTAGGTACCACTATATGTTGGAAAACATAGAACTGTGGATTTCTCAGAGTATGAAATCGCCAATACGTTGTGGGATAGTAGGGTGATTTAGCTTATACCGTCCTTCGGGAAAAGGCCCGTGGCTGTGTAATGGGTCTTTTACAGACTGATGACAATGATGATGATCATATCGCGACCACCATACACCAAGTTTAACAGTAATAATAGCTGTTTTTCTCAGGCTAACTACGGCACTAGTGAATGATTTGTTAGGACCAAATATTGTCTTTGAAATTGAAAATTCTGATTATATATCAGCTTACTTGACATACCAACAAACAACCCTAACATTGTATACGTAATGTTAAAATCTTCCTACAAATCCTAACTAATGTGCGAACATTCATAATACATGCAATATGGGATTATTTTTTTAACAAATTTTATCAATGAATACTCGGAAAGATACCAACTTTAATAATTCAAGTCAATATACACCGAATTACGTGACACTAAATCTTGGAGCGACGCAGGTGAATTATGTTGTAACAGTCGCCAACGTTGAACAGAAACCATGGTACTACAAAATAATCCAAAGAAGGGTTTCGATGTGAAGCGCGCGTGGTCGATCGTATAAATTAAGCCAAATCATACATCACAACGTGACAAACATGCTGTACGAACCCTTCTTTAGTAGTTTGTTTGTTATGCTTACACGCCTCAGTTACTCAACCGGCCGTCATAACATTTTTCCTATACGTTACCAGGGAAGCAGAAAGAGATGTAGGACAATTATCATCTAGAAAAATGTACTGTTTCCAAGGGATATGTCAAAACTACTTTAACACGAGGGAAGCCATTAGGGAAGATACTTTTTCTAGTGATATTATCAAATTCATCAAAACCGGAGTGTTTTGGAATAATTGCATACAGTATAAGTATATTAAAGGCCTAATTTGTATATCTATAATATAAAATGAATCGCTAAATGTGTTGCTAAGCGCAAATCTCGAGAACAGTTGAACCGATTTCGATAATTCTTTTTTTAGTATATTCCTTGAAGTACGAGGATGGATCTTACGGAGAGAAAAATTAAAAAAATTGCCTGAAAAAGTCTAAAAACAACACTTTTCTATACTCCCATACAAACGATTCGTAATAATGCTTAAAAGTCAATTTGAACTTTAATACCATATCATAAAGTCGTAAGTGTTAGTAGAGAGGTTCCGGGAAGGCAAAACAATTGAGTGACGTTAGTATCGTATAAATATTAATGTCAATATTTATACGATGGCCCCGAATAGCAGAATAAGTATTAAAAAAAATATTTAAAGAATCGACTGTTAGGCGGTACGCAGTTCGCCGGGGACAGCTAGTAGCTGTATAAATATGAACGTGAGTATGTTTGTTACGCATTGCCTCGTTAACCACTCAACCGACCATTATCTACTAATTAACGCGAGCAACGCAGCAGGCAAAAGTTAGTAACTCTATAAAGGAAAGTGCACATTTCAGTTTACTACTGGTATATATATATTGAATTGGTGTGTCGCGTTCCCTTCCATATTAAACCCAATCGTTCTATACCAACCAAAAAGTCTGAAAGATGTCTTGAAAGCGACAATTGTCGTTAATCAATTGCAGTGTCTTCTCATTACCGTGTTACTACAAAACAGTTGTACAGATGAAGATATAGTTATATTTATAATTTCAGATTCTAAACTTCCTATAACTCGGGCACAATTCGAAATAAACAACCCTCGTCTACTGGGACCATATTTCACAATGAGATGCCGGTTTCATGACAACAATAATACACTCGAGGTCTACAACATAGACTTTGCTCCGAAAAGAGCTTCAAATGGTATTTGATTATTTTAAACATATATCTGAACTTGTTTTTTCCATTGTTTTGTAATTATTATTTTTTTACGCATATAGTGTAAAAGTATGTATCATAGATAATATTCTGAACTGTTGTTAGTAGCTACATGCCTATTAAAAGCGGTACAGCACCAATAAATTAGTTGGTAGTCTGTGCGTAGAGTAGCTTGCTAGCTCATCTTGCAGCTACTATAGCTAAAAAAAGTAAAACGGTGATTGCACTATAATAAAAAACAAGTTAATAATAATGAAAGGTCAAAATCGATCCAGTCGCTTCTTAGATCAAATGATGTAAAGAACAAACATTTCAATTATAACCATATGTATAGATTTAAGCAGCTTTAAAATATTAGAGTACACGTTACTTTGCACTTCCGCCTGGAATTGATTGGCCGTTACCAAGTCTCACTACAACAAAAAGTAGCAGCGACCAAAGAATTCCAGGCGGAAGTGCAAAGTAACATTATTTTCTAATATTTAGCAATGGATGTTAGCAAAGTAACACCTTTATCAATCAAATTAAGCAACTGTTAAAACTAGCACTGTAACCGTACCAGAACGGGACAGAGCGTTTCTTTCGATAGCTTTATCTAATACGTAAATTAACTTTTTCTTCCAATTTTATTTCAGAAATAGACGTGGACGGGCTGTCGATAGGTAATATTATGGAAAACAAGGATGATAACAGATTCTTGTACTACAAGTATACAGATATCGAAGAGATTAATTTGAAATGTTCAATGGATTGCCGAAATGAATACTGTCTTATGGAAATGTGGAATAATGGTAAATTGAAAAGAATTCACTTGCATGAATTAAAGGTGTATGGAATAGTGTTAAAAGTATGGTCACTCTAGCGCTTCTCTGCTACAAATAGAGATGCAAATGGAAAAAGTTATCGATATTGTATTTATTGGAATAAATAAAATATAAAATAAATATAACCAAATTAAAAGAAATACAACTACAATTAATACATTAAATCATTACATATTATAAAACAAAGTCGTCCGCCGCGTCTGTCTGTCGGGATGTTCGCGATAAACTCAAAAACTACTGAACGGATTGTAATCCGGTCTTCACCAATAGATAGAGTAATTCACGGGGTAGGTTTAGGTATATAGTTTATTAAGGTTAATTGTTGAAAGAATCGAAAAAAGTCAAGTCGCCTTAAGCGTTTCATGGATATAAGTATATATTTTTTTTATTATCAGGGCAGGACAACGTCCACCGGGCCTGCTAGTATATAAATAAAATCGATTACAGAACGTATGCTTGCGCACTATTTCACGACGGCTGAATCTATTTGACTAATTATTTTTAGTTAGGTTCGAAGAGCGTAAGACTTGTAATCAAACCTAAAAGAAAAATGATCGAATTATATGGAGTAGTTTTTATGTAGAAAACATCTACCATATTATTGGAGTTTACTCTTTAAGAATCGATTTTCATATAAGGCGCCCGGTATAAAAAAATACATGGAGAGTAAAATTTTGTGATCGAATGAGACAGCGTTACGTTTTCTGCGCGCAACCTATTCTGCGCGCCGTGCACAAGATAACGGATTAAGATTAATACAATTGTTAGAATCCGAACTTAATTTAGATATCGTTTCTGATAGAACACTGGGGACGACGAGGTATGCTTCTACTTATGTCAACTGTTTGATGTATAATATTGTGCCGAATAGTCATAAACAATGTAAATAAAATAAAAGTATATAAATTATTTAAGTATTTTCAAGGATTTATTTACCCTTTGATAGTATATCACACAAAAAAAAATGTTCCAGCAAAGAAAGTAAACGTTACCCAATGGATATACGGTGTGAAAACTGAGTTGTCATTTTTGTTGCTTCTAACGCCTGCTGACAATTCTTCCGTAATCAAATGCGTCGGTTTCCGTAAACCTGCGACGGACATACTGACACAGTATTTATATGTCACGTTCCTGTACAACGATGGAGGAATAAAAGGAGCGACGAGAACATGTGCCGGTAAGTCTAATGATTTATTTCACGAAGCACGAAGCATATGTATGTCATTAAAAAGATTTGGGGAAAAGGAGACTGTATTTTTTTTCTCTTAATTATATTCAGAGTGTTCTGTGTTCAGTATTACTTGTCGGTTAGGCTTAT
The DNA here is from genome assembly GCA_035772565.1 of Antheraea assamensis. Taxonomy (NCBI): domain Eukaryota; kingdom Metazoa; phylum Arthropoda; class Insecta; order Lepidoptera; family Saturniidae; genus Antheraea; species Antheraea assamensis. The sequence continues at coordinate 3,173,216 of JAQQSE010000107.1, forward strand.
AATAATAATATAGATTTACAAACTGAACCGGCGGAAATGACAGCAGTACCGAACGATAGCGCAGATCCCTATCGTGACATAACGGTCGTACCGGTAATTTTGAAATGACATTACGCTCGTGGGTGTTCGACCACCAACAACCAGACAGTGTCTCTCGCGCCGTGCGCTACAATTATCCTTAAGTGACCATCATCACGTTAAAAGAACGGTGATAATAAAATCTCTAATAAAATAATTATTAATAGCATATTAAATTTTTTTTTAAATAACAATACATTCTTATTAGATGGCGGAAACACGTTGAACACTAATATCAACTGCACAAGCGATTGGCCGAAATACCAAGATGACTCGACGACGAGTTCTACACAGAACACTTTACAAACTACTTCGTCGAAGACTTCGCCGACAACTTCGCCGACAACTTTGCCGACAACTACTGCCACAAATCCGTCGCAGTCGTCACCAGTACCGGATTTTCCAAGTACCATTTAAAAATTTCACATAAACTATTACACGTTACGAGAATAAATCGGAAAGCATCTAGTTTAAACGATGTATTACAGTTTCTCCCTTCACCCTTACTTGTTACGTGAAACTTTACGTTTAAAAAAAAAATAGTATATCCTACATTCTTTTTTGTATATATATTTTTTAAGTTATACTTCTTTTGGCGCGTTAGGGAAAAAGTATGAGGGTAAATTTTTACGATGCGCGCGCACACCGTCACGAAAAAGCGACACCCTGAAGTTAGCTATAGTCAACATTTTATTCAAAAAAAGTATGTATGTATTAAATACCTTTTTTCTATTGTTAGTGTCCTTTTTCTACAAACGTAGAATAAGGCGAAAGATAAAAATTTTTGAAAAGATTCTTATCTTATTACGGCCAAAGAAGTATAACTTCTAACGCGTGTATATAAGTACACACTACTTTTTTATCCAACAAAACACACCAAAGAGATCACGGACCTCATACTACATCTGTTAAACAGAGAAATTTCTGAACACACCTATAAATATTTGACAAACGAATGACATTTTTTTTTTTTAATGACAGAAGACATCAAATGTTTCATAACTAGGAACATTTTGTATTTGGAAAATTAAATAGTCTTGTTTTGTATTATCCATTAGTTATTGTATATGTAGGTGGTAGAGCTACGCTGAAGCTATTACTGGTTTCAGCATGAATGGGTCGTCTCGCCCGACACGCGGGGTAGTACCACCCGACACACAGAAAGCCGACGTGAAGTAACAGTGCGCCCGCACTGTTGCGTTTCGTTCGGTCAGTGAGAGCACCGGAGGCCCACATATTTAAAAGGCCGGCAACGCACTTGCGACTCCCCTGGTGTTGCCAGCGTCTATGGACGGTGGTGATCACTTACCATCAGGTGACCCACCTGTTCGTTTGCCCCCTATAATATAACAAAAAAAAAATGTTTCTAATCATTTAAACCTTCCCTGAACTGCCACAAATATTTCAACATTAAAATTAGCCAAATCGGTCAAGCCGTTCTCGAGTTTTAGCGAGACAAACGAACAGCAATTCATTTATATATATATATTTTAGAATAATAGAAATGCAAAATCTTTTGTCAGTATATAATTGATATATTTATTCAAATACAATTCAGTCTTAGCTGTTATTACACTCTCCGAACCAATCTAGCCTCTTACACTTCCTATGGAAAAAGTTCAGATTTATTTAATAAAATGTATTTTCGTAATATATATGAAAATATAATACTTGTTCAAAGACCTGGTCTGTTTATAAAAGCAATTCAAAAATCTACATAGATATGAACAATCAGAATACTCAATACTACATTAATGCGTTACGGTCTTTCAATTCAGTCGTTCGACGTACCTGTTCATTGATGATTTTTTTTTTGCTATTTCACAGAAAATTATGGATGGTTGATAGCGTCTGTGATTCTCATCCTGGCTGTCATAGTTTTAATCGTGTGTCTCGCTTGTGCCCGTCGCCGGAGATCGAAGCATATATCACAACGTCCTCCGCAGCCATTGCCGGAGTCAGTAGAACTGAATACCTTCCCCGGCGCTTCTGTAAGTATAAATCTTTAACGTGTGGTGTTTGCATAAGGGTAGGGCTTTTCCAAGTACACCTAGTCAGTTTCCATCCTCAAATTGATAATCTGTAGCCAAGCATCTGTTGCTGTGTTCCGGCAGCTGCAATTTAGAGCTAGTTCCCCTCTTGCTATAGCCCGTTTACCATCTTAGATTCTTATTAGTATTTTTTTTAATAAATTATAAAGGCTATAATCTTAGCAAAAATTTTAAATTACTAAGATAGAATTGAAAATATATATTTATATATTTGAATTAGCTGTAAATTTTTTTAAATAAATTATGTATTTCTAAACTGAAGAAACAGTGGATTACAACCTAGAAATGGGCATAAAAAATAAAATTGAAGCCGTCATAAAGGCTATAAATCTTAGCAAAAATTGAAAATTACTAACATAGATTTAAATATATATATATATATATTAGTATGTTTAAATTAGCTGTAACTAGCTAAGTTTAAAAATAATATCTTGTTTTGCTCACTTGAATATGTATTCAAGCTGCGCTAGATTTTAAAATGATTTGTGTTCAAAACTCTTTAAAAAAAAGGTCCGGCCCAAGGGTCTGCACGAAAACAATAAATAAAACAACTCCAAACAACTCCGAAGAAACAAGTACTGTACACGGTTGATTTGTTTTTTTTTTTTTAATTTTTTAATTTAACGTCTCTCCTGTTATTTTCGATGCTCGATATATTTTCATAGGACCACGTGGTCTGTATACTTGTGGTGGTTTTCCGTATTAAATCGTAGTTTTCACTATTCGTATTGTGACTACATTTTAGAACCAAGAACAACATGAATACGAAGAGATCCCAGAAAGCATCACACGTCCGGCGGTTCCTAACGTACGTCAACTCCGTCGCATACCGGACATGAGATTGGACCGAAAAAACGACAGGCTAATTGTAAAAGGGAAGGCTATTGATTTGCAGTAAGTATTATTATTTCATCGAACTATAGCTATATAATGTTTTCTTTTTTATCGACATAGAAGAAGTAGACAAGCTTTTCAGCATATCTTGAGTTATGTCCACTATTGCTATCTACAATCACTAGTGAATAGCACTGTAACATTTCCTAACCCAGTCACTACTCCTAAAAATGGAGTTGGCATTGCGAATCCCTCCTTCTCAATATAACGCTGTAACAATTTACAGCGATGATAACTCAATTGTAGCGAGTTCGGACACCGAGTCTATTATTGTCAGTTCCCATGCCTGCGAAGACGGAGGTTACGGTGGAAGAAAAAAACATTGTTATGGAATCATAACATGGTGTCTTTTTTCTAATCCCCGCCTACCACCCTCAAATTGAAAATCTGCCGCCAAGACACACCTATACACGCATTTTAGTAACTGCACTTGAGAGCCAGAAATCCTACAGGCTACCTTATGATTTAACATATTAAAATATAAATAGTCAGATGCTAAAACCTATAAGGAATAGAAAAAGACAGAACAACAGCGTTACAAGCCGTGAGACTTATCGTAGGATATTTTTCCTGTGTCAAAAATAATGTGTAATATAACTTGTCCTATAATTTTGTACATCATGCAAAGCTATGGACGATGTAGATAATCTCCTATTCTAATGTGACAAACTTAATAATAGTAAATCGAATAATGTAGAAAGAAAAGAATGTTATGGTACCATTCCATTGTGCTGGTGTTTCTAACTTTCGGGCGGCTAGCCATCACGCTCTAGTTGAATAGGCAGCTGAGCTTAAGAATCAGTTACCTCGCCATTTCACATCAAGTGATTTTGAATGCTAACCCTGTAAGTAATAAAAGAGGATAGAACAGTGCCAACCCTGAGGCTTTATCGCGGATTTCTCTTGTATTACAAATTTTACCGTCTTCTACAAACTATAGACGGTGTCGATCATCTTCTATTTGAATATATGAAACTTAGGTCAAAAAAAACATCTAGATATAGATATATACCATGGCATTTTAGTAGGAGCTTCTAATAAGGTTGTTAAAGTGATATTAGTAAAACAAATTGAAGATGAGCTTAATGAGATATACGAAAGGTTTTGATTTTTGTATCATCAGTTAACGATGAAGCTGGTGTGATTACTGCTAAGAGCTCGTAAATAAATATCAATCACACTCTTCTTTGCAAGTTCTTCAGTATATCTAATGTCTCTTTATTCATGCTTGAAGAGCTAAAGTGACACGTGTAACTGTAATTCTTTTGTTTTTACGTGGTGGAATTCCATTATGGACACGCCATCCTTCCAGGGGGAGAGGATGGGTAGTGTGAGACTTCTACTCACTAAAACCCCACGGTTTACTTCCACCGCTTTTGTTGGGGCGACACGTGGTCTCTTGAGTAGTCATCGTGACGCCCCAGCGGTTGGCCCGGCGTTAATCAGCGCCGCCGGGCTCCGTTCTTGTTAGGAGACGACCGTATAACGTGTAACTGTAATTAACTTAACTAAATTCAACATTTAATTACAGAAAATTACTTCGAGAGGCTGAGTACGTCGAAACCAAATAGACAGTTACGGTTTCTGAGCCACGTGCTTAAAAACAGAAGGTTGAGACAAGAAGAGAAACATTTTAACCCCGAAACGCTTGAAGATTTGGTAAACATATTTTATCCAGAAGAGTTCTGCAAAGGTTCAGAATAGACATGATTAGAATACACGTTTACAGCAATGATAAGCTGTTGCTGTGTTCATCCTATTTTTGAACACGCTCTCTAATAGGATAATGTATAAACAGCCAAACCTAAAAATGTTACTTAAGGATCGCTAAAAACTTTCTATGCGATGGCAAATTAAAAGATAAAGGAACGAAACGAAAATTTTCCAATGAAATTGGCTTTCTCCATCGTATTGTATAATTTAATTTTACTGATAGTTTCAGTTTTCTTTCTGAATATAAATTGAATATAGTTTTATTTGAAAACTAGCTGTTTCCCGCAGCTCCGGAATCATTTTTTTAATTGTATTAAAGGAATTTAAAATTGTGAGAGGAGGTAAAATTACAATTTACTTCTTATAAGATCAGGTATCTGTTAGTGAAAGTTCCGTGAAAAATGGTTCAAACGTTTTGGAGATAGCACTGCAAACGAAGCCGTAAAACGTAGTGCAAAATAAAAAAAAAAACTTTAATTACTTCTTATAATGTTAACTATCTGGCAGTATAAGTGCTGTGAAAATAGGGTCCAATCGTTTTGGAGATCGTGCTACAGACGAAGTCACGGATGACAGCTAGTCTAAAATAAAGTAGCCTATGTCACCCGCTGTAATTTTAACTATCCGTCAGTGAAATTTCTGTCAAAATCGGTCCAGCCGTTTTGGAGATTACCCGGAACAAACAGACAGATAGGCAGACAAAAATTGTAAAAATTGTGTTTTTGTTATCAGTATCGTGTATACGTTCATATGCAATCAGTAAAATGTCATTATTTTGATATTACATACAGACACTTTTATTAAAATTTTTTTTTTTAATTTGCTTTTGAAAGTATATTGTACGTCTCGATTAGGGTAGTCCATCTTTTTTTTGCACATAACGTACATTGGTTATTTATAGGTAGGAAAAAAAGTACATAGTAATAAAATAAAGTACAAATTATTTTTTAATTTTTATTATTATTGAGCATAAATCCATAAAACTTTAAATCTTATTGTTATTGCATTTATATCGTTTCGCATGAAACAAACAAGAAATTGTGACAATTAATGACAGTGACATTGTTGACATTTGAGGTTAAGTTGCGTTCAAAATTGTTTATTAAAGACGAGTGCTTAGGTATGTAGCGTTTAGCGAGTGGCAACATCGCATTGCTCATCGATGATGTTTAAGAAAAAGTACAAATGAAAACTTTCAAAATCCAAAAGAAATTCAAATTCATGCCAAATAAAAGTATTCGGTACCATTGGTCCAAAAGTCATCATCATCATCTCACCCTTATCCCACCTAAGAGGTCGGCAACAGTCTTTCTTTTATCTCCTCTGTAAGATTCACTCAGTATTCACTACTTTAATACCCATATCGTTTTCAACAATCCATCAACCCTTTTGCGGTCTCTCTACTCCTATATCGTCACTTTCAAAACTCAAAACTTAAAATAAAAGGACGTATAGAGTACAATAACAAAAATAATGTAAACTACTTTAGTATAGTACACTACTTTATTATAAAGTATGGGTGGCAACCCTTGTCTTGATTAACTCGTTGTCTTTGATTCGACATGTTTATTAATCGATTTCGAAATGGTGGTGATTCTCAAGTTTTCTTTTAAAGTTTGCTACCCTTAGAACATCGTCCTTTGTAAGCCGATTTAGAAAATTGTTTTTTTTTTTTTATTGAAAAGGGGATATTATCAATTTTAATATCATTAGTATTGGATATAGAATTCTGAAGATATACGAGATAACTCCACAAAATCGAATAGAAATGTACAATCATTGAAATATTGGTACGTTTATGACGATACAAGACTAGATAAAGTTACTTGTGATCGAGGACGTTCTAGTGCATTCTTTAGAGTAGATTTTTCGAAGTCGTTTTTATGAATGTAAAGAAAAATATCTTAAGTTGTATATTAAGTTATATTTATACTCATTTTGTATAAATGTCACTTTGTATCAAATTTTATATGACAAAAAATATTTTTTTACGTTTGTTATCGCTTTAATGTCATACCTGTATATATACACATATAACTCCATATTTACATTAAAGTTACTCTTAAGTGTTAAACTTTTAATCATGTTTCAATTGTGTTTTATTGGTTGCTGAATATTATTTGGGTCTTTTTTATCATGATATTTACAACTTTTTACAGTATGTATATGTTAGTAAAAGTAATTTTTTTCATAAGCCGGGCAAGCATTTTGTAATATGTCGGGCTCAATTGTCCCCAAAATGATAAGTTTGTTGAAAATGAAGTCTATCATTTTCCCATAGGTGTTTTCCAGTGGAATTACCCATAAGAAGCCCTCTATGGCAAAAATAGATTTGTTTTCGGTCATTTGTTTTTAGATAATTTCTTGGCCTTACTTCACCAAAATCCTGCCTCTTGGAAGCAATATAATTTAAATAGTGAAACCAAATAATCAACTACCACCACCAGCATACCAAATGAATACCAACACTGTTTGTCCTATTTTATAATATTACTAGCTACCCGGCAAGACGTTGTGTTGCCTTACAAATTATTTCTAGGGAATTTCTAGTGTAGAAACAAAATAAATCGAAATAGAGTGAAAAACATTCACAAAAAAAAAAAACGACTACTTGGTTTTAATTAGCTCTTCCTCTGGAATAACTTACCAAGTGATAATTGATCAGTTATCGAGCGCTATGGAAAATGATTAATTAGTAAAATGACTATTTAAAAAATAGAGGTTGGTGTTAGAAGGATGAAAATTTAGGGTTGTATGTATTTTTTAATACCTCATTATAACAAAATAAAAATAAAAATTGTCCAAAAAATAAATGTTAGAGGTGGACAGCCCTTATCACTTATAGGTATGAAAAATATATACATAGTAGCTGATTCTCAGACCTACTGAATATGTATATAAAATTTCATAAAACTCGGTCAAACCGTTTCAGAGGATTACGGTAACTAACATTGTGACACGAGAATTTTATATATAAGATTGTATTTATGTTATTATTATTATTTATTATAGGGGGCAAACGAACAGGTGAGTCACCTGATGGTAAGTGATCACCGCCGTCCATAGACACTAGCAACACCAGGGGAGTCGCAAGTGCGTTGCCGGCCTTTTAATACATGTGGGCCTCCGGCGCTCTCACTGGCCGAACGAAATGCAACAGTGCAAGCACTGTTACTTCACGTCGGTTTCTGTGAGAGGGTGGTACTACCCCGGGCGAGCCGATCCATTCATGCTGAAACCAGTAATAGCTTCAGCGTAGCTCTACCACCTACAACCTATTCCTTCTCGAATTAACAAATAGACAAGTGTACCATTGTAATCATATGTGGCCATAGTTTCTAGCTCTCGAATACAAGTACCGAAACCAACCAACAGGTGTTTGGTGACAGATTTTCAACTTGAAGATGGTAGCTTTGTAAACAGGCTTAGAAAATATTCTACCACCATGCTACGGTCTTCCGTATTCGAACCGAAATCCGATCGAACATACTACCAAGTGAGCCGTTATCGCTTCGCTCTTTTAGGATTATTATATAATACAAGCGCTGACTAGTTTGTGGGCATAGTTAACAATGAACAGTTTAAACTAACATTAGCCTGCAAAACAACCGGACTCAGACGAAACATAGTTTTTTTTTAATGCGATTGGAGGCAAACGAAGAGACGGCCTACCTGATGGTAAGTAATCACCACCGTCCATGGACACCTGCGACACGAGAGGCATCACAGTGCGTTGCCGGCGTTTGAGGAAGGAGTAGGCTCGTTTCTTGAAGGTTTGTGGGTTGTATGGGTCCAGAAACGCTGCAACTGCGAGTTCATTCTAGAGGACCGACGTACGTGGGAAAAAACATTTTATGGCTTATGGCGTTTACACTATTATTTGTATCCTATATATATACACATACATGTAATGGAATAAAAATAATAATGGAAGTGTCTGTTGTTGTTTCGGACTAATCTTGGCCGCTAAACAGATTTTGACAAACTTTTATTGACATATACAAAACTTTCCAGAGTATTTTATCTGCAATAAACAATAATGAGCATAAAATAAAATAACAAATGTAGCGGAGCGTATATTAATTATAAAACTGTAAAAATATTGTGTGTAATAAGCTTCTATAATTATACTAAACAGGATAAAAAGCAGCTTTTACCTGTTTATGCGCATTAAATAGTCACACTAATATATATTATTAGTACAGGCCACAGTAAAAATATACACAGTAGAGAAAATTTGAATCGGTCACAACAATCGATTGATAGAATCGAATGATGATTCGATGATCGAAGAATCGATGATTAGACTGTTCGGGTATCTTGATAATGGGTCAATAACTTTGCAGAAATCGATGACCTGTGTAATTCGAATATAATCGAATCGCGTGTCTACTAGTAGCTTGTCGGATTTGAATACACTTTGTAATTATTTACGCCACATATTATAACCAAAATACAGCTAAGTACAGTTTTTTGAAATTCTTTTAAATCGCTTATCATTATTAGTGGAATCACGATTCGATTATTGATGCTAAACTTCTTATGGAAGGGCTTTGAAATTCTGACCCATTGGGAGTAAACACTGATTCGGGTGGAGTGTTTAAAACACCGGTTCTTATCCGATAACCAAAGTTATGCAATGTCGGGCGCGATCAGTATTTGGATGGGTGACCATCAAGGACAACCGTGTGATGTTGGCTTTTCGTTGTTCTTTTTAAAGAGAAATTTTCACTTCTTTCGTGTGGTCATACATACTCTTTTTTCACTCGATTTTGCACAAAGAAGGCAATATTTAATGAGTTGTACGAGTTATATTAACTACATAAGATCTGTGAATAAGAAACAGAAATTTTGGATTGATTACCTTTTTTCTATTGTTAATGTCGTTTTTTCTAGAAACGTGGAATAAGACACAAAGATAAAATTTTTGAAAAGAGTTTTATCTTGTTACGCCAAAGAACTATAACTTCTGAACCGTGTACATAAGTACACACACTGCTTTTTTCAAATACATTCCATTCTGATATACACAATCGGAGTATTACGCTCGCCGAACCAGTCTAGACTCCACATCGTCACTTAACATCAAGTCTAACGGACGTTCGAATCCTATATTGGGCCTAAGTTTTCGATGCAGGAAAACATCGTAGTGGAACCATAACGTACTGGCGTACCATCATAGATTTATGGGACTTAAAACCTGTCAGTTATGTACATAAGTACACACTACCTTTTTTAAAGTAGAATTTTAAATTTTAATTGTTGCAATTGACGCGGATCTGTATCGATTTTATTATCGATATGTCATTACACGAGTCGTGTTTACAGAGCATTGTATTTAGACTTGTCCGACTGAATAGAACCTGCACTACTGTACATATAACTTAATTATAAATAAATGTAAATTTGTAGGCTAATTAATTATAACCCAGACAAAGGATATTCAGTACATCGAAATATACCGATAATTAATTACGCGAAACGAACATGTGTAATTTTTTTTATTTTATTCATGCTATTATTATTTAATTTGCATAGTTCCACGTGCACAGGTAAGTGTACTTTTATTTGTATAAAATTAATCGGCATCTTTAAATATATATACTGTCTATCAAGTAACCCACGTTATTGTCGTCCATAAACGTGCAAAAAAAATGTTTTATGTGTAAATACACCAACTTTTGTACCTAGCTGAGTACAGGAAAATAAAGTTATTTTGAAAAGTATGATTTCACTTTATGTTTTACTAGCGGCCCTCTCCGGCTTCGCAAGTGTAAAAAAATATATAGCCTATGTCATTCACTGAAAAAATGATTAAAATCGATCTAGTAGTTTTAATGTATTCATTACTGCCCGTGGCCCGCACGCTTTACATTTGGAGTAACCTCAAATAACCTCATATAAACCTTCCTCTTCAATAACTCTATCTATTAAAAAAAACCGCATCAAAATCCGTTGCGTAGTTTTAAAGATTTAAGCATACATAGGGATATAGGGACAGAGAAAGCGACTTTCTTTTATACTATGTAGTGATTATAACATAGGAAAATGAAAACATTACAGTTCTTATCGGATTCGTGATACATACCTATTTTCTTAAACGACATTGTTTTATTTGAACCAAGAACACACTAACGTAGTATGTAAAAATTGTGTCCTACAATTAGTAATAAAAAAACGTAATAAAATTAAAAATTAGTATTAAAAAGCTAAAAATCATGATAAGTCAAAATGGTTCACTCTTGAATAATGCATTGAAGGGTTAAAATTATCACATATAGCCACCCCTATCACCTCCTAACGGGAGTACGGCGAAGTTTCTAGGTGGTAGAGCTACGCTGAAGCTATTACTGGTTTCAACATGAATGGGTCGGCTCGCCCGGGGTAGTACCACCCTCTCACAGAAAGCCGACGTGAAGTAACAGTGGTTGCACTGTTGCGTTTCATTCGGTCAGTGAGAGCACCGGTGGCGTACATATATTAAAAGGCCGGCAACGCACTTGCGACTCCCCTGGAGTTGCTAGTGTCTATGGACGGCGGTGATCACTTACCATCAGGTGACCCACCTGTTCGTTTGCCCCCTATAATATAAAAAAAAAGTACCAATAACCCTATATACTGTTCAGATAATAAGTCGCGGGTATCGACTAGTTAAATAATAAAATCTCACCCGGTTCACATTTGACTTGGGAATTGACATCCTGCAAATGTTTCCTCTTCTTCCCGCTCGGCTCCTGTACGTTCGTATAAACGGGCGTCAGGATCTCGTGTCCCAACGTGACCAGCTGCGAGTTCATGATACCTGTTGGCGCGTGTTACATACTGGCTTTAATTTCCAAATGAACTACAAACCACCCCTTCCGCCCACCTCTTTCCCCTTCCTACTTCCATCTTTACTTTGCCTCCATCATTAACGCGGACACACACATATCATTCAACGCATCGTTAAACTACCAAATCCGAGTCAGTGTGTTATATTGTGTATATAAAATATCACAATCGCCGCCAGTGAAGTGACACACATATTATTCAACGCATCTTGAGAACTAGATCCGAGTCACTATAAACCATATTGTGTATAAAATACCACAATCGCCGCGAGTGAAATGCACTTAAAAAGAAAAAACGCACCATACAGACCGGTAAGTCCGCATCCCCTTCAAAACCTACCTATACCCCCCAGAACCAGCACTTACACCACGCATCAATACCCTAGTCCAATTCGGGCATGTCCACACGGATTTGCGTATACCGGTTCCCCGATAACGACTTCATGGACAAGGCTTTTATGCTATAAGTCGTCAATAGGTGGCGCTGCAGCATATTAACGTTTAAACCGTTCAACTTACTGTCATTTATTATCCGGATATGTACAAATATTACAATAAGGAGAATATTTTCACGCTGTTCATTTTTGATGACAACTACCTGTTAAGACAAATGATAAAAAAAAATAACTTGTGCGAATCCACGGCATCAGGTAGTCGAGTTTAAATTAATAATATGTTTCAGATGGGCTTACTGTATTAATTGATAATATACCAATGGAATTCAACAGACAGAACCTATCCACGAATGAATACTATTACAAAGGATGCTACTTCTTTTCACCAGGATTTCCATTTAACATACATTTCGTCACAACAGAAGAGTATGCTGTCCCGACACGCCTTTTACTGATATCGGAGTCCAATAAACGTAAGTATTTTCGCATAGTAAATGAATTACAGATATGATTGTCTTGTCTTATATTATAAAATTTAACATAAGGTTTTCCTGTTTGTTTCGCTGCGCTATTCTCTGGAACGACGAATCAGATACATAGAGTATTTTGTACATTTTATAGCCTACCTATCATCACGGTACAATGCTCACGAACGGGGCAATTACCATACAATTTGTAGGTTATAAACCTGTATGAAGTGCGAGCTGCCCTTTATTGAAGTGAAACCTTCTCTAGGCCATTTTGTGTTCTTGTTGTGAAAATGAACCTTCACGCTCGGGTCGGTGACGCACTGACACGTATATACTCGGCTACGGTCGTCATCAACAACGTTTATTGTTCAACAAGGAATGCATCGTTCCAACAATTACGTTATTATTATTAACTGTTATAATAATAAAACAATATTATGTATATTTTGTATATAATTAATGTACTATTTCAAGTTTATATATATATAAATTTTAATTTGCATGAATTCACCCATGTTTTCACTTCTGCCGTGTGGTCATATGGACATACACAGTTTTTTTTTAATGGTAATTATATGCCTATCACTTAACCACTACAACCCTTTTACCTATTCTAAATTTCCCTATTTTATAAGTATTTCATCACTGCTTATCCTTTATAGAAGTAATCTGGATAGACCCTTTTAGTAGTTAAAACCTCATTAGAATCCTCTTCTCTTTCTTCCGTGTTAGAAGCGGTGCAACCGTTTCCGAGATAAACCGGGACAAACAACGGACACTTTTTTATAAATATCCATAGATTACATGAAGGCGTCTCTCGGATTATTACAGGTACATTTGTAAACACAACTCTTGTGAAGGATTACGTGGATATGATATTAACTGAGGAACACAACAATACTTACTTGGAATGTTCCTATTCGAAGTATCAGAACGATTCGTCCCTCAGACTGTATATGTATGTAAATATAATTGAAACTGCAAAAGGTAATTCTTTCTCAATGATTTATTATCTACGTGTACAATTTTTATTTTTATTTTTGAAGTAAAAGTTCTTTACGACCTCTTAGAGCGTTACGGAAAGTGTGATCGGGCGAGGCGAACGGAAGTTGAGAGTAGTGTTGCCCAAATGCGAGACCGAGACGAGACTTGGCATGGTATTGTTATTGGTTTTGCAACAAGAGTCTTGCAAGTCCTGTAATTACCTATTCGCCTATAGCTCTTTATTAAACACGTCAGTTTAGACCTTAAAACAATGGAACAGATAGGTACATTTGAGTTTATTATTACATGTTTTTTTTTATAATACTTTATAGGTTAGCGTATGACCACAATCTCATCTGATGTTAAATGGATGATGTAGTCTAAGATGGTAAGTCACGTTTAATCTAGAGGGAGGCTGGCTCTCAAGTGCAGCTGCCGGAACACATCAACAGGTGCTTGGCGACAGATTTTCAAACTTGAGGGTGGTAGCTAGCCAGGCGCGCTTAGTAAAAGCCCTACCACCACGCAAATAGACAAACATAGACATAGTAAAATCCAATCAAATTAATACAATTCATAATCTACAAGAATTTAAAGAATATTTACAGAAATAAACAGTTGCAATTCTTTGTAGTGAAAAGATACTGATGCTATAAAAAGTACATGCTTTCTTAAGCCTCTCAAGGGCTTGGATTTTTCATTTTTTTTCATTTTTCATTTTTCAGTAGGTGGTAGAGCTACGCTGAAGCTATTACTGGTTTCAGCATGAATGAGTCGGCTCGCCCGCGCGGGTAGTACCACCCTCTCACAGAAAAGCCGACGTGAAGTAACAGTGCTTGCACTGTTGCGTTTCGTTCGGTCAGTGAGAGCGCCGGAGGCCCACATATATTAAAAGGCCAGCAACGCACTTGCGACTCCCCTGGTGTTGCTAGTGTCTATGGACGGCGGTGATCACTTACCATCAGGTGACCCACCTGTTCGTTTGCCCCCTATAATATAAAAAAAAAACTTAAATTTTTTTTATGCTGGCATTATTTATAAGTAACAATTTGAGAATCAGATATTATTTCGAAAAAGACATTAAGCTTACTTCTAGATCTTGAGAGTATCAGGACCAGATGCTAGAACTCTCAGTACTTTTACTAGAACTATTTGAATCTTCGTGACTCATGTCAGATAGTACAACTTATTAATCTGAAAACTATTATATTCTCGAGACGCAAAGCAAAGTATGGGTATAAATGAAATTGAAATATAAAACTCTTACTTACGCATGCACATCCCGAAAGAGGGATGAAGAATATTTGAGCGTTCTTTGATAAATATAATGATTCTTCAGGATATTAAAAAAAAAACAGAAATGTTACCAGCTATTTTGTCCCATCTTATCACTACATATTATAAAATAGTTACCCAACGAGTTCGTCTGTCTGCCTATGACTAGAGGAGGGCAGGCTCTCAAGCGCAGCCGCCAGAACATAACAACAGGTGCTTCGTGACAGTTTTTCAACTTGAGGGGGGTGGTTAGCTAGCTGGGCCAACTTAGAAAATGTCCAACCGCCATGTTATGTGTGTATCACGATGTCTTATTCCAATGATAGGTGCGGCTAATTCGCTAGGATTTTTTTATATTATATAGGGCAAACGAACAGGTGGGTCACCTGATGGTAAGTGATCACCGCCGTTCATAGACACTAGCAACACCAGGGGAGTCGCAAGTGCGTTGCCGGTCTTTTAAATATGTGGGCCTCCGGCGCTCTCACTGACCGAACGAAACGCAACAGTGCAAGCACTGTTACTTCACGTTGGTTTTCTGTGAGAGGGTGGTACTACCCCGGACGAGCCGACCCATTCATGCTGAAAGCAGTAAGCGTAGCTCTACCACCTTTAAAGGATATCCTCGGTTACAAACCTTCACCGATCGCCGCAGTGTCCGAGCATACTCTCACAAAACCATTTTTGCTTTCCGCTAAATCGACACGATCATTAATCCTGGACACAATAATTGATGTTCCATTTTTTTTTTTTTAGATAATCCAAATAATATAACGTTGGATATAATTGAAAATAAAGAAAACGGAAACTTAACGTGCAACGTTTTACCAAAATACACGATATTTGGAGGAGAAGACACCGACGTAATTGTAAATCACAACAGCGTCATCGCGAATGCGTGGTATGACTATAGTATAAACAGTTTTCATGAAACTGAATAATTAGGACCATCAAAACAAATTAGTGAACTCCTCTGCTAGCACAGACATTAGCACATTATCACTAGTTACTAGGTGTAACTGCTATTAACATCTCCCAAACCAGTGAAGTGTCACTGTTACAAGTACACTCACATGACCCGAAAGGATTTCAACGGTCCCGTTTTTTTTTTTTCGAACTGACCTACTCTGTTGACCCGGAGGCCTCTACAGGTCCACCGGGCTACTAAGGGGAGCGCTTAAGGCACTCACCCGATTTTGTTCAGGCGACCAGCGCAAGGGCACTCGGTGCGCCTCGGCTTGAACTGTCGCCGAATATCCCGATCTGACTAAGCTAAGCTAAGCTATCTATCCATTTCATACACATATGAATTCGTGAAAAATGCATGTGTGACCATGCATGTTTCACGAATGTATATGTGTATTTGGTATCTGACTACTATGTTGTGTGACCTATTTCAGTCCGAAAAGGGCAAATAAACAGCCCACCACTGTGTGCCTAGATGTGCATGATTTCAACGGTCCAGTTGGCTTGTCGTATATGACAGTTGACAATACCGTAGATTTGGATAGCCCAGAATCTCAACTGCGTCAGAATTCTCGTATCATGTTTGTGTAATATTTAGAATTACATTAGGTAATAACTCTTTAGATTAAGATACATCGTAATCTAAGCTGTGTCACCATTAATGTTCTGTATTAAAGTAACCGTTCACATACGACGTACGACGGAATCCCAACTACGTCAGCATTCACATACGTGTTCGTATAAGTGTTTGTTGAAGCGTTTTGCTGTTCCCGCGAGATGGCGTATTCGGTTACCATGGTAACAAGTTGTTAGAAAAATATGATTTGTAAATTGGAACACAGTTTTTGGCGGGATCTTAGTCTGTCATGGCAGGGATTTTTATATTTTATTCATAATCTTGTGTTATTAGACTCTATATTTTGTATTATTGGTGGTGTTTTACGTAATATAGTTCGGTTATTATACACAAGTGAAGTGGATGGGAAATAATACCACGGAGCATGCATTCTGAGATGCCGCCGAAAACTCCATGGAAAGTTCTAACAAGGAAACCACCATCTTGTTAGAACATTATAATTATCACAAGACACTTACTTGGCAAAATCTTGTTACTTGACGCTGGCTAGTGCGCAAACCGTGACGGAGCCAAAAAATAAAGAAGAAGAAGAAATTGTAATAAAAATAATTAGCTTCGGAGACATTTTCGACTATTTTTATTTAAACGACAAAAAGTATCGCCGATAGATTGGTTTGGAGTCGTACACTATTCATATTACGTCAGGCAATTATCGTTTCTATATATTTATATATACGTCAAGAACATCAGCTGTGTCAGCAGTTTCATTCTGTGTCTTTATTCTGTCACGCTTTTGAAGTAGATATTCGGATCAATAAACTGGATGTTTGTCTGTATAACTATATAATTGTGCTGTATCACTACAATATAAGTAAATACCAGTTCCAAAAATTAATTTCATTGTTAATTATAATTTTAGGTGTTATGATAACAAGCGTATGGACATAATATGCAATCGAAATCACAAATATATACACCCAACACGAGCAAGACTCCCGGTATGTATATGCAGGTATAAAACTGATAATATTTCTATGAATTACTAGAAGTAGCGTAAGCTGTGTATAGGGGCATGTATGCGTACGTTACTATGATTATAGCGTTCGAGTTAAGTGGTATTGACAAGATTTTCTATTTGCTCGCCGTTACATTTAAGCAAGTAGTATTTTTTCTAAAACATCGCACATTTTAAATGTCTGCTACATCACTGTCACTAAATAATATTATAAAACAAAGTCATCCGCTGCGTCTGTCTGTCTGTCTGTTCGCGATAAGGCTAAAACAATTGAACGGATTATAATGCAGTATTCACCAATAGATAGAGTAATACGTGGGAAAGGTTTAGGTGTATGATTTGTCAAGGTTTTTTTGTTAATTGGTTGAAATATAATTGTTGGAAGTGTTGGAAAAAGTCAAGATGCTTGGGAGCTTTCATCGAAAACGCTGCCTAATTATTTTGAGATATAACAAAACAATGTATAGGAAAATATTACTCTTTTATACATCTACTAGTCTAAGATGGCATATACCTATCTTGTAAGAATAGCTTTCTATACTCATCTGTCTACTAAAATCCTTATCAAATTAAATATATTAGTTACTTTAATATCAGGGTAGTATAATGTCCGCCGGGCCTGCTAGTATACAATAACTACATAAATTTCGTCTCACTGTGTAAGCGATGATGGCTCAGTTGGTAGTGTGTTCGGACACAGCGTCGAAGGACGTAGGTTCGAATCCGAGCAACTGAGTCGGAGCTTTCGGTGAAGGAAACATCGTGATGAAACCATATTATTGTGGTAGGGCTTTTTCTAAGTTGGCTAGCTACCACCCTCAAGTTGAAAATCTGTCACCAAGCACCTATTGGTGTGTTCCGGCAGCTGCACTTAAGAGCAAGTCTTCTCTAGGTTAAGTGTGACTTACCATCTTAGACCACATCATCATTTAATATCAGATGAGATTGTGGTCAAAACGTTTACCTATAAAGTATTTAAAAAAAATGAGACTAGGATAATCTGTCATCCGGCTGTTGGGTTTCAGGAGTAAGGAATTGGTGTAAAATACTCAAGTCAACCTACTGAAACTTTAATATTGGATATGAGATATGTGTCACAAATAGCAAAAAAAGCTTACTTCGTACTTCTTACTTGCCTTACTTTAATAAGTACTTTTACGCCGCCTTACTAGTCATTACAACCTATAAAGGTTGTACCTATAACCTATAAATGTAGTGGTTTTTTTATTTTCGAACTGACCTACACTGTTAGCCTGGCAAGGCTCTACAGTTCCACCGGACTACTAAGGGGAGCGCTTAAGGCACTCACCCGATTTTATATGGACGACTAGCACAAGGGCGCACGGCACGCCTCGGCTTGGGCTGTCGTCGAAAACCCGAATCTAACTAGCTAAGCTAAACTAAGCTAAGCCTATCCGTATCATACCTGTATGGGTTCGTGAAATATACATGGTTACCAAGCATGTATGTTTTACGATCCCGTACATGTATTTTGTATCTATCTATCTGTGTTCTAAACTATTACAGTTCGAAGGGCAAAAAAACAAACAAAAACAGCCCACCACTATGTGTACCTACGAGTGAGTGTGTGTGCACGTGTGTGGGGTGATCGGTGTTGTGTTGTAGACGAGTGTTTGATCGAATCAGTGGTACTCTGTTCGCGCATGCAAGCTGCTCGAGGGCTCCATTCCGGGGGATCGGACCTCGGCTAGAGCAGTTGCCGAGGGAGGCCTAAGAATGTGTGCTGGGGCAAAATTCACAGCCAAACCGCGGCGGCGTGATCTGTGATTACGCGGGCGTGGGCGCGCACACGCTGTGTTTCGAAGGACGGAAGGGTAGTCTTGATTACCTAGCGAAATTTCTTCGGGAGGGTCGGTGAAAATGTAACGCGGACGTCTTTTGTAACGCGGCGCGCCTGGCACGGTATCGTAAGTCGCGGCGGATACCACTAACGGATTGGGATGATTCATGGCTCTGTCGAAATAACTAGTCGTGAGAGTTTTTACGTACTCCCAGATAGACGGCATCTCCAGGTCCCTATGGAGGTCGACTCTCCGGATGTACCACGGGGCACCGATCGCCTTTCGTAGAAAACGGTTCTGTATTATTTGTAAAATCTTGAAGTTCGCTTTTGACATATGCGCGAAAACGGGACAGCTATACGTCAAAATCGGACGAATACACATTTTGTAAAGTGTGAGCTTATGTCTGACGGACATTTTGCTCTTAGCACATAATAACGGATGCAGACGACCCAAAACCATAGCGGCTTTGTTTCGTACTCTCACTGCATGCTGCTTAAACGTGAGGCGTCTATCTAACGTGACACCGAGATATTTGACCGTAAGGGCCCAAGGAATGTCGGTGTCATACAATTTAAGGGACTCTATATTTCTCGGACGCGGACGCTGAACCGGATCGAAAAAGATCGCAGCGCTTTTCTCGGGATTAACCTCTATACGCCATCGAAGAAACCATTCGCCGAGTTCCTCGATGGCCCTATTCATACGGATAGCTAAATGTGACGGCCGCCAATCGGAAGCGTAGATTACTGTATCGTCAGCGTAACAACCTACCTCGAACCCCGGGGACCGAGGTAGGTCACTGATGAACAGGTTGAAGAGGGAGGGCGCGAGGATGGACCCCTGGGGCACTCCTGAACGTATCGGGTGGGGCTGGGATAACTCACCTTCCACTCTATAGCGGAAGGTCCTATCTGTGAGAAATTCGCGGATGATGTGAACTAAACTATCCGGAATACTAGACTTGAACAGTTTGTAGACTAGCCCGTCGTGCCAGACCTTGTCGAAGGCCTTGGCGACGTCAAAGAAGACCGCTATTGTACGTTTCGGTTTAGGCTTGGCCGGACTGACCTGGGGCTGGGGGTCTTCGTTGAATTTAGAGAATATGTACTCCGTGAGGCGGTGTACTTGGTTCGTGCACGAGTGTTGTGCACGGAAACCGAACTGCTCAGGCGGCAGCAGATTCAACCTTGTTATCGTGGTCTGTAGGCGGTTCAGAAGGAGCCGCTCGTATAACTTGCCTAGTGTATCCAATAAACTGATAGGGCGATAGCTAGCGGGAAGCGTAGCTTTTTTGCCGGGCTTGTGAATGCCTATCACTATGGCCTTTTTCCAGACGGCTGGAAAGTGACCCTGGGACATGGCAGCATTGAAGATGCATACCAAAAGAGCTATGATGAAGTCAGGAAGGAGCTTCAGTACCTCGTTCCTGATTCCATCGGGACCTGGGGACTTCCTAAGCTTCAGACGCTTGATAGCGGCCGTCACTTCGTCAAAAGTAACCGGGGTTAGGGTATCCGCGCGAGGAGACGCGAGAAAGCTATCTACCGTGGATTTTATCGATTCGATATGGACAGGGTCAGTGTTAGCAGTGTTTGGAGAACATTGCTCCTCTAAACTCGCGGCGAGACACTCCGCTTTGTCTATACTTTCGAACGCGAGAGGCAACCCATGACCTCTGTCTAACGGGGGCATCGATGCACTCTGCTCTGATTTGAACTTACGCGTGAACGTCCAAAACGCCACGTGGGACGGCTGGATATCCTCCAGGAGTTTGTCCCACCTGGCGGCTCGGATTTCTGCGATACTAGTTTTAACTAACTTTTGTAATGAACGTAATCGAACGCGATTGTCTTCGGTCGGGTAAGTGTCGTAGGCTCGGGTCGCGGCGTTCTTTTCCGTGATCAACGCCTTCACGTCGTCAGGGAGTATAAAGCGGCGATCGTTCACCGCTTGTACCTCTCTCGAGGTCACCCTGACGGCGGTCTGGAGGTGGTCGACCAGGGAATCGATAGCCAGATCCGCGTCGGCTTTAGACACCAACACGTCCGGAATTCTATTTAGACTCTCCGAGGACGGATTGTCTTTCAAGTGACTGCGGAGTTTCGCGTAGTCAGCTGCGCGCACGGACTGACAGTCGATATCGAAATCTGAACCTAGTTGCAAGATAACGGGGCGGTGATCTGAGTCTAGTTCGTGTACGACTTGTATGAGTCGCACAGAAAGCTGGACGTTTTTTAAAAGAGCTACGTCTAACACTGTCGGGCGACAGCGATCCTGATAGTGAGTGGGTTCCGGCGGGGCTATGACGTCAAAAGCGAGATCGCCACTTAGTTTGTCGAGTGTCACCCCGTTGCGGGAAGTACTCGAACTATTCCAAATGACGCTCCCACTGTTGAGGTCCCCTGCTATGATAACACTGTTACTTAACGCGAACAGCGCCTCCAAGTCAGACTTGAGAAGCTCTTTACTCGGTTTAAGATAAGCAGAAACTATCGTTATGTTCGCATGACCGGTCATTCCTAACCTGCACACTGACACTTCCATATTTGTAAGAACGGGTGGCTCTACTGACATACAATATAACGAACGTTTAAAATAAATCAAAGTGCCGCCCCCGCGGGCGACACGGTCGTTTCTGATAATATCATAATTCGCGATACGCGGATTATTCATTTTCGGCTTAAGGAGCGTTTCCTGTACTAACAATATATCTATCTGCCTATCGTGTAAGTAGTCGGCTACTAAGTCGCGTTACGTACGGAGATTTCTCGCGTTAAAAAACGAAAGACAAAGAGCGCGCGGTTTAATTTTACTCGGCGGTGTGAATACTATTTATTGTTATTTACTGCGGCGCGGGCGAGGCGTTGTATCGTCGCGGCAACGTTTGGGAATGCAGAGACCGCATTCAAAAGACCGATGTCCCTATTACTATTTAAAATTTTATTGAATGCGACTATTTCGCTAATGTCGTGCTCGAGTAAGACTTGAGACAGCCAATCGATGCCCGAGAGAGAGAATGAAAAAGCATGAGAGGGCTGAGCGGGCAACGCTCTTTGAGGCTGAGGCTGGGGCTGCGCCTGAGGCTTGGAAGCCTGAGGTTGAGGCCTAGGAGCCCAGGGGGCGACAGGGGCCCGCCAGGACTGGGGGGCTTGCGGCACAGAAGGTGCCACGCACGGCATCGGGGCCGGAGTTACCGGGGTACGGGAGGAGCCCGGGAGGCCCGGGAAGGTCTCAACGGACATAAGAGGTGGAGGCGGAGGGCGGGCAGAGACAGCAGGAGCCCTACGGGCTTGTCTCGCCTGGCGTGGGCGTTGCGGGCGGGGCGCGCGGGGACACCCGCGATAACTCGCAGGGTGGCCCGCGTTACCGCACAGAACGCAGCTGGGAGGCTCGGGAGTGTCGGGAGTGCGAGCGCACTCCTTCGTGGGATGGTCACCGAGGCACTTGACGCACCTGGGACGGAGATGACAGCCTCTGGCTGTGTGGCCATAACTCTGACAGTTATGACACTGAGACGGGGTATGAGTCTTGCGCGGCGGTTCGGCGGTGATACCGGTGAGGCCGCAGACCGTGGTGAGGCCGAAAATGGCCTTGCCTTCTACGGAACGGTCAAGGATGACCAGAGCCATAGGGTAGGGAGCTTTGGTGCGGGGGTGGTACATCCGGTGTACCTCCCGCACTGGGAAATTTTGCTCCTTAAGGGAGTCTGAGATTTCCTCGGTGGACAACTCCACCGGGACGCGCCTGAGTACGGCTCGGAGAAGGCGCTCTTCTTCGAGCGCGTAGGTGAAATAATTAAGCTTCCTCTCTCGGAGGTGAGAGGTCAGCTTGCGGTGGTCGATGGAGGTGGGGACTTTGACCTGAATACCTTGAGCGGTATTCAGGGCTGAGGTGTAACGGATACCCGACCCATTCATATAGGTCGAAATCGCGAGCCAGGAGGCCTTGTCCTGAATGGTAACGGGGGGCGGGGGGCGGGGCTTCTTAGCCTCGGCTACGGGACCCGTAGCGTCGGCTTGGGAGGGGGCGGGGCTAGCGTTGCCCGAGCGAGGCGTTCGATTGGCTGCGATCGCGGCTGATTTCGCGGGCACCCGGGCGCCATCTACTTTTAATGTTTTCTGAGCCGGGCGACCGGAGCCTGACTCAGAATCAGAGGCGCGCGACGCGGCGGCAATGGGCGGCGTGCGGACGCGTTTTCTATTTACGACGGTGAAGCCGTCGTTAGCTGGCGCGGAACTAATATTATCTAGTTCCATGTCAGAGCCGGCCTCCGAGCATGGAATAGGTGCTACTAAACTAATTCTATCTAGTGGGTTTTCCGGCGAACTAGGCGAGTCTAGCGCGGCGAAAGAGTTCGCGGTCGCTACGCGGGGCGATAATTCGTCTATACTAACCGGCTCAACTAATAGCTGCGGGGCACTACGTTGGACGCGCCTGATTATTGCTTCTAACCAATAAACTCTGTCTTCTATATTGGCCATCCCGGGGCCTGCGAGGGGGGCGGGGGAGGACATAATTAAACCTCCCTGCCTGAAGGGCAGGGGGGCACGCCAAAATTAAATTTACGGGACTATCCCGAGTCCGGACCAAAAGAGCTGTGGGCGAAGTGCAATGCCACACAGAGAAGAACCTACAAAGCCTAGGGGGAGGCCCTATCAAGCCCAGGGCAGAGAACGCAGACCGGTAAACCGGGCTACGCCCAAACAGACACCCGGGGATGGAATGAGGGAATAGGAGGGTGGGAGGGCGATACCTGGACCTGACTAGGCGCACTCGCCAAGGCCAGACAACCCAGGCCCAACTGCCTTTACCGTTTGCCTCGGGGCAACCGGCGAGCGGACAGGGCGCTCTACTCACTCGTTGGCACCGTGACACGTATTCCCGTGAGTAGCCACTAAGCGTGGTCTTCGATTGACAGCGCGGGATGTCGCACCGAAAAGTGCGGTTTTATATTTGCACTAAAAGTGCGGCGTCGCAGCAGATGTCTATTTCTTCAAAAACGCTCGAACAAAGCACCGGCCGATGAATCACTCGATAACAATGCGGGTCGGGCGGCGACGAGACCGTTGGAATGCGGACATCTGGTGCGCAGGTAGGCGAGCGCGGCGCGGCGAGTCGGAAATAACCGAGGATGGCCGAGCGCGGCGAACCGAACGGACTGTCAGAGCTGCAAGCGGGCGCACGTGTGCACTCGACCGCTGCTCGAACGAGACTCCCTAAATGTAGTGGTATAAACCTGGCGCCTATGTACACACCTTAGGTAGGGGTAGTAGTAAGGTAACAAGTAAGAAATGCTTATACCAATCAAGTTAGTGTTGCACTGATACCAGTGCAATTTTTCGACGGTACCATGGAGAAATGAATGGCCTATTTATTTTTTATTAACCATTTAAAACCAACATATATAACAACAAATCACTTTGCGAGTCACAAAGGGTACTTACACATAAAATGCATTAAAATTATCCACGGCAATATTACTTATAAAATAATTTGGGAAAGTCGTATTAGTAAGTATCAAGTAAGTATTAGTAAGTGGGTACACATAACTTAAATACTATTCTTAACATGACACTTGTACATACAGTGCCCCTGGCTTTGATTCCTTTGTTGAGAAATACACGTCTTCGGTTTCTGTATTGAGACTTTTTAAATATAACGGATTTTATGCTCTTCCATTGTGCCTTACAGAAATTAGACAAACTAAGTGCACAAGCCTTTGAAATGTCCGATGGAAACTAAAAGACTTCGTCTACAAAATAAATATGATAAAAAATTAGTTAGTTCATTCCTCCAGGCCGAAAGTTTCACTCAGCAGTGGAACATGTACAGGCTGACATTATGTAACATTTCTATAGAGTAGTTATGAAGGTATTTCATGTGTTGTGAATGGGTAAAGGCGCCATGATTTAGTTTTTGTACTTATGGAGTCATATGAATAGTTCTTAGCTATAGTTAGACATATATAAAAAAAAGTAGTGTGTACGTTATGTACACGCGTTAGAAGTTATACTTCTTTGGCGTAACAAAATAAAAATATTTTCAAAAGTTTTGTCTTTCGCCTTAATGTACGTTTTTAGAAAAAAGGACACTAACAATAGAAAAAAGGTATTTAATACATACATACTTTTTCTTGCCGTTTCGATGTTTAATGTTTACAGATATGTGTCGAATATGACAAAATAATTTTAGAATACAAGCTTACCACGTTACCATGGCAACTATTAACATATTAATGGTTACTATAGCAACGGCAACGCGTAGCGCATAAGTACAAGTATGAAATGTTGTCTATAGCCAACTTCAGGGTGTAGGTTCCAATAAACGGTTTTGCGGATAGCTTCAATCTGTAGATTTCGTGTCACACTGCTGCGCGCGCATCATAAAAATTCACACTCATAATTTTTTCATAACGCGCCTAAAGAAGTATAACTTCAATAAAATAGTGACCATCGGGAAATCTGCAGCGCATCGACCAAAGAATACTTATCATGATAGGCTTAACATCATGTGTATGACCGTAGGTAATTCCATATACACTGGCTGAATCCAGCCAACACGCGGGACTCTGTTGCCACGTTCTATGACTCTGAAATAACATTATAGGTAACAACCCTTACAGATTAATGTAACACGGGACGGGAAGTGGATGTGCAGATTTTTCATAGCACGCAACGAAAAGAATATTATATTTTACAATGGACCTGAGTATGAAAAATTATTATGTGACTTTATAGTACACGTTCGTCCAACGAGTAAGTACATTATACATTCTACCACATCGTCATTTAACATCAGATGAGATTGTGGTCAAGTGCTTACCTATAAAGCATAAAAAAAAAAACAAACAAATAAAACATGTTTCTGCGCTTGACGAATCAAACTAAAATAGGGGACATTTAGAAAAAAAAAAGACACAAAACTAATAATATCAGTATAATCTGTTACAATATTTTATTACCTAAAGCATTAAGCACTAACCAACATAACGCAATACATAATCGTACATAGGTACACACAGTGGTTGGGTTATTTTTCACCCCTTTACGGACTGAAATAGGTCACACAACTAAGTAGTCAGATACAATATACACGTATGCATTCGTGAAACAGACATGGTTACACACATGTATTTTTCACGAATTCATATATGTATGAGGTAATGAGGTAGATAGCTTACGCTTCGATTAGCTTAGTCAGATCGGGAAATTCGGCGACAGTTCAAGCCGAGGCGCACCGAGTGCCCTTACGCTGTTCGCCTGAACAAATCGAGTGAGTGCACGAAGCGCTCCCTTTAGTAGTCCAGTGTAACTGAGAAGGCCTTATCAGGCTAACAGTGTAGGTCAGTTCGAAAAAAAAATATATATAATCGTTTAGAATAACAAATACAAAGGTTATACTTAAATCGCCTTATTAGTTTTAATCTATTTTAATTAAATCCCAAAAATAATTAAACACGACATTAAATTACGTCTAAAGTTCTACAATAAATATTGAAATCTATACATATAATAAAAATGAAGTGTCTGTATGTAATATCAAAATAACCCCTTTTTACTGATTGGATATGAACGTATACACGATACTGATAACAGAAATACAATTTATAAAATTTTTGTCTGTCTGCCTCTCTGTCTCTATATTCCGGGTAATCTCCAAAACGGCTGGACCGATTTTAACAGAAGCTTCACTGACGGATAGTTAAATCAAGTTATTTTAGACTAGCCGTCATCCGTGGCTTCGTCTGTAGTACTATCTCCAAAACGATTGGACCTATTTTCATGGGGCTTTCACTGACAGATACCTAACGTTATAAAAAGTAATTTGATTTTTTTTATTTTGAACCACCTTTTACCCATGGCTTTATTTGCAGTACTATCTCAAAAGCGTTTGAACCATTTTCACGGAACTTACACAAACAGATAGCTGATCTTATAAGAAGTAATTTACAATTATTAAAAAACGCATGCGGAGCTGTGGGAAACAGCTAGTATAAAATAAAACAAAACACCTAAAAATTTTTATTGTATGAAATGAAAAAACAAACTATACAACAATGGCCGTGGCTCTCACCTAACATATACAGTTAATAAATGAATACAATTTCAGACGGTCTAGTTATATCAATTAATAGAATACCCGTGGAAACTAAGAGACAAGACCTGTCCACGATTGAGTACGATTATGTAGGCTACTATTACTTTCAACCGGGAGCACCAATTTACGTACAGTATATTGGACCAATAAACCAATCTGGAATCATGACGTTTAAACTGAGGTCAGCACCCACTAGTGGTAAGTATACATCAAAAATATTATCATTTTATAAAACTCAAAAGATCATGTGATTTTCATTTTGTTTGCTCTTTTTTGATTTTATAATCATCAATAGGAAGATTCTCTTACCTTAAGGAATTTATGTAAAAAGCATGCAAAGCGAAAAGGAAGTAATAGTGTCGGTAGGCGAAGAGCGGGGTGTTGGGGAACGAGGGCGGTTTGACTAGCCGACGTTAACCGAGCATTATCGAGAAGACCCGAAAACTGTGAACGCAGCTCAGTAGTACGGTTAACTCCCTACATCAAAGTCGTGTTTTATACGGAACTTGTTTGAAACATTACTTAACTGCGTTGACAGTTATTTAAAATGCAAGAAAAAAAATACGTGAACAATGCGGTTCAGTATCAGGAAAAGCATTATAGCACTGGGTCCATATATTATAGTGCTCAGCGGTCCGTAATTTGATCACGATATTCAGTAAAGAGTTAGTCAATGACGCTATCACATTAGACAATGAGTTAATACACACCTATACTGCTGGCGTAAAGAAAAGGGACGCAAAAACTCGGGCTACTATTAATTTAAAAAAGAAAAATAGGGTTCCGCGCAAATATAATAATCTAAAAATGCAGAGCGTCCGGTACCGCGTGCGTCCCATAAGCACTTTAACATTGAAATATTTTTGAAGTGTAACTTCTTTAGAATCGTTGTGATTTCAAACCGAATGCAACGGAAAAACGACAGGTAAGAGACACAAATACGGCAAATAATGAGATAGAAATATACATACTTTTTTATATTATCGGTCTCTCCTCTTTGTACCATGCTTCGTAGCATCCCCATTTCCGTCTTTTAAGCATATTCGCCTGTAATTAGTGAGCCAGAGCGAGAGAGCAAATGTCGGTGTGTATGTATATTGCACACTGTTTAATACTTGCTTGTATTTGAGCATTTAACGTGTGTTAGTATATGTGAACGTGTACGTACGTACACACGTACGTACGTACGTGTACTACTGTATACTGTATGCGCAGCGCGTATTACAGCTTTTTGGTAAGAAGTCAGCGTGGTGTGTTATTATTTAACAGTGTTTGTGACTTTTTTTATATCTAGTTTGTTGAAACTGAAAATATGTAACTTGAGCAATTAATTATGTAACATATGTTAAATATAATATAAAATATCTTTTAAAATTAATCAAAGTACTTTCAGTTTTAAACACATAAACTTTGTAATTATCCTACCCTTGTTATATATATCCATCTCATTGTTTTGTCGATTTACTGAAGTTTCACTTCTATGGTGTGTGAACCGCACACACACCTTTTTTTTTCCTAATTTCCACGTGAAAGAAGTCGCGGGTAACAGCTGGGCATATATAAATAAAATTGAGGTGTCTGTTATTTGTTCGGGCCCAACTCTGAAATTGGTTGACGCTATTCTGACGTCACATTAACTAGTACATAGAAGACTCGTGATATGATATAGACTACATAAGACTTTTCTATAAGGGCTGAGCAGTTTTGATAAAGTTTTACACGTGTCTTATATTATTTTAGATAAATTTCTAATAATTGAGGAAAAGTATGCGGGTAGACATGTATATATGAAGTTAACTGAGGAACATAACAACACGTATTTGGACTGCCGTTATGCCTCAAGTGCAAACCATTTAACTACAAGGGTATATTTGTATATAAACAAACGAGTTATCACTGAGAAAGGTATTTATTATCTCTTAATTAGTTCTAAATATCCCAAAACCTTAAATCTAGATAATATTAAAAATACGAGTGGATGCTTGTTTGTTTTTACTCAACCGATTATCATGACATTTTGTATACACATTGTTAGGTGTAAATCACTACATAGTATAAAACAAAGTCGCTTTCTCTGTCCCTATATCCCTATGTATGCTTAAAACTTTAAAACTAAGCAACGGATTTTGATGCGGTTTTTTTTTTAATAGATAGAGTGATTGAAGAGGAAGGTTTATATGTATAATAACATAAATTAAATAGTGGAGAAATACTGTTACTTTTTGAGGTTACTCCAAATTGAACGCGTGCGACCCACGGGCACAGTAATGAATAAATCAAAACTACTGGATCGATTTTAATCATTTTTTCAGTGAATGACATAGGCTATATATTTTATACCAGTGCGAAGCCGGAGCGAGCCGCTAGTTAAAGGATATATGATACTTGAATCCCGGACGAAATACTTTTTTATGAGGGATCAAAAAATATGTATTAGACGATCTACCGGCACAACCATTTGGCCTACTGACATGTCTACATTGTCACATGATGCTCGGAATACAAACAAACAAACGAAAGTATGCTATCCCGCAAGAACATCTGTCCTGAAAAAAAAGACAACGTAAGCGTGTGTGAAACTACGGGCAAAGACTAATTTATTTATACAAAAATGGAAATACTCATACATATTATCTAAGTGTTTACTAAAATTTGATGTACACTGGCGAACATATTAAATAATGTAAAAACGTATATGAAATTTTTGAGTGATCTTAAGACAGAAAATCGGCTAAAAATTTGATGGAACACAAGATTTAATACAGTTAATTGTTTTGGAAATAGAACGCAAGACGTGCCTTTGTGCAAAGGTTTGATACGATTCAAGCAGATTTAACCTGCCCAGTTCTACAGCGCATCGGTGATGGTCGATACCAGACCGAAACTTGGTGAGGGAAAGACCCTTACCATTAGCAATGGCGATTCTACTAAGCTTAACGTAATGGTGTAAATCTGTACCCGAATGGTTCACGACCACTATGACCATAGTGTTAAACCAGTCACAGTGACTAGTTTAGTTATATCATTCCGGGATTACCCAGTATATACCAACGACACATTTTAAATCTTTCAGCAGAATGGTGCTACGCTTACCGTTGAGCAGGAAACGCTCATTTTACTTTGGTATTATAAAGTAGTAAAAGTAGTCAGTTATTAGATCGAAGTCCTTAATGCGGCTTGAGGTAGAAGTTAATTGGAAGAAATCGTCACGTAAAAAAAAGGCGTTACGCGCTCTTCATACGACTTCCTTCTCTCTCTTTCTATTGTATATGTACGTGACATACATGTTGTTTATATTTGCTTTAATTACATCATCAAAAGACTTCAAATTGATACAATATTATACGATAAAAAGAGTTCTTTCGCCGAAACTCGTTCTGAATGCTATTAAATAAACTGATTCGAAACTAAACAATTATACAACAAGACCGAGGTAGGTGACATGAGAACGCAACAGAGAAATGTATAATTGGCCCGTACAATGTATGAAGCGTGTGAGAATAAAAAAGCCCTCGCTGGTTGTATAACCTCAATATTGAACGCATGGAAATTTCATTGAATTGTATTTTTGTTTTTTTTTTTTATAGAATCATTAATTATAACAGTTAACGGAGAACGTTTACAATCAAATCCGACTCTGGATACGAGGACCAACGTGACTGTCAATTATTTAGTCTATGACATGACTTATATTAATGATACTAATTTAACGATAACATGCGAAAGGCACGCCGAGTCTTACGGGCAATTAGAACTAACGGTGTACAAACTTGATGCAGATTACAAAGGTAAAAGTTTTTTCATTGTATTATTAATAAATAAATCTAAATCTCGATCGCAATTACAGCTGATCATCGTTACATGCGTTTTTTTTTTTTTATATAATTGTAAATTACTTCTTATAAGATCAGCTATCTGTTAGTGAAAGTTCCGTGAAAAATGGTTCAAACGTTTTGACGATAGTACTGCAAACGAAGCCAGGGGTAAAAGCTAGGCAAAAATTAAAAAAGCTTTAATTACTTTTTATAACGACAGCTATCTGTCAGTGAAAGTCCCATGAAAATGGGTACAATCGTTTTGGAGATAGAACTACAGACGAAGCCACGGATGACAGCTAGTTTAAAATAAAATAGCCTATGTTACCCGCTGTAATTTTAACTATCCGTCAGTGAAATTTCTGTCAAAATCGGTCCAGTCGTTTCGGAGATTACCCGGAACAAACAGACAGAGAGACAGACAAAAAATTTTCAAAATTGTGTTTTTGTTATCAGTATCGTGTATACGTTCATATCCAAACAGTAAAAAGTCGTTATTTTGATATTACAAACAGACATTCAAATTTTATTTATATGTATGGATGTATAGATAATATAACTAATGTTATCGCAACGTGTAAACGGGGAAGTATTATGTAACAAGCAAAATGCGCGAAAGAGAGGTAACATCAATTTACTTACACTAAAAAGTTAAAATACACACAACGAACACAACGTGAATAAAGACACTATCGTGATATGTTACCAACTAACGGTCTTCGAGACGATACACGCAAGACGATAAGTGGACCGGCAGTTCTTACTCAGAACAAAAAAGTTTTGTGGACACTATTAATGTACGCCTTTATTAAAATTTTAACGTGACAAGTAGTCGAAACTTCATCACACGAGTATGGGAGTAGCATAACAACAATTAATTGTTATATAATAATCACATCACACGAGTATGGGAGTAGCATAACAACAATTAATTGTTATGTAATAATCACATCACACGAGTATGGGAGTAGCATAACAACAATTAATTGTTATGTAATAATCACATCACATGAGTATGAGAGTAGCATAACAACAATTAATTGTTATGTAATAACCACATCACACGAGTATGGGAGTAGCATAACAACAAATAATTGTTATGTAATAATCACATCACATGAGTATGGGAGTAGCATAACAACAATTAATTGTTATGTAATAATCACATCACACGAGTATGGGAGTAGCATAACAACAATTAATTGTTATGTAATAATCACATCACACGAGTATGGGAGTAGCATAACAACAATTAATTGTTATGTAATAATCACATCACACGAGTATGGGAGTAGCATAACAACAATTAATTGTTATGTAATAATCACATCACACGAGTATGGGAGTAGCATAACAACAATTAATTGTTATGTAATAATCACATCACATGAGTATGAGAGTAGCATAACAACAATTAATTGTTATGTAATAACCACATCACACGAGTATGGGAGTAGCATAACAACAAATAATTGTTATGTAATAATCACATCACATGAGTATGGGAGTAGCATAACAACAATTAATTGTTATGTAATAATCACATCACATGAGTATGAGAGTAGCATAACAACAATTAATTGTTATGTAATAACCACATCACACGAGTATGGGAGTAGCATAACAACAAATAATTGTTATGTAATAATCACATCACATGAGTATGGGAGTAGCATAACAACAATTAATTGTTATGTAATAATCACATCACACGAGTATGGGAGTAGCATAACAACAATTAATTGTTATGTAATAATCACATCACACGAGTATGGGAGTAGCATAACAACAATTAATTGTTATGTAATAATCACATCACACGAGTATGGGAGTAGCATAACAACAATTAATTGTTATGTAATAATCACATCACACGAGTATGGGAGTAGCATAACAACAATTAATTGTTATGTAATAATCACATCACATGAGTATGAGAGTAGCATAACAACAATTAATTGTTATGTAATAACCACATCACACGAGTATGGGAGTAGCATAACAACAAATAATTGTTATGTAATAATCACATCACATGAGTATGGGAGTAGCATAACAACAATTAATTGTTATGTAATAATCACATTACGTGAGTATGGGAGTAGCGTAACAACAATTAATTATTATGTAATAATCACATCACATGAGTATGAGAGTAGCATAACAACAATTAATTGTTATGTAATAACCACATCACACGAGTATGGGAGTAGCATAACAACAATTAATTGTTATGTAATAAACAGCAGTGTAAGCTGAAGCGATGATGGCTCAGTTGGTAATATGTTCGAACATAACGTCAAAGGACATAGGTTCGAATTTTAGCAACTGAGTCGGAGCTTTCAGTGAAGAAAAACATCGTAATGACACCATAGAACGGTGGTAGGCCTTTTTCTAAGTCCGTCTGGCTAGCTACCACCCTCAAGTTGAAAATCTGTCGCCAAGCACCTGTTGGTGTGTTCCGGCAGCTGCACTTGAGAGCCAGTTTCCCTCTAGGTTAAGCGTGACTAACATCTTAGACCACATCATCATTTAACATCAGATGAGATTATGGTCAAAACGCGAACCTATATCTATAAAAAAAGCTGTTGGAAAACACCGGCATGTTCTTACTGACAGGTTTTTAAGTCCCATAAATTTATGATGGTACGCCAGTACGTTGTGATTCCACCACGATGTTTTCCTCCATCGAAAACTTAGACCCATTATAGGGTTCGAACGTCCGTTAGACTTGATGTTAATTGACGATGTAGAGTCTGGACTGGTGCGGTGAGCGTAATTATAAAACTCCGATTGTGTTTAATCAGAATGGAATGTATTTGAAAAAAGTAGTGTGTGTACTCATGTACACGCTTTAGAAGTTATACTACTTTGGCGTAACAAGATAAAAATCTTTTTAAAAATTTTATCTTTCACTAACAATAGAAAAAAGGTAATTAATACATACATACTTTTTTTGAATAAAATGTTGACTATAGCTAACTTCAGGGTGTCGGTTTTTCGTGACGGTGGTGTGCGCGCGCATCGTAAAAATTTACTCTCATCATTTTTCCCTAACGCGCCAAAAGAAGTATAACTTCAATAAATATAAGGCTTTAAGATTGACATAGATCATAAATCTATATATATATATATATACATAAAAATGAATTGTTGTGCGTTTGTCTCCCTAAAACTCGAGAACGGCTGGACGTATTTTGGTAATATTGATCTTGAAGTATTTGTCAAAGTTCAGGAAAGGTTTATGCGGTGAGAAACATAAATAATAATTAAACGCAACACAGTTATGCAGTTAATCAATTTAAAGCTATCTCATGTACCATTTCTATTTTTGAGACATAACTGTTTCGTATTCCAACAAAACAAACCAAAGAGATCGGACCTTATACTACAGCTATGAAATAGATACATTTCTGAGCGCACCTATAAGTATTCATTGTTAAGTAATAACCGAAAATGAAAATAAGATAGTTCAGTTAATTTTATTGCAACTCCGCAGGTTCCGTTCGTACAGCAGATGGCGCCACTATTTATACGTCGATGCCATCGAATAAACTAAACAACGAATCTGAGGTAACATGTTCCTTAAAGAGGGATCGAGAAACGTCCGTGGACTACGTTATAAAATTCATGCGAACATATTCAAAAACTGGTACGTATGCTTCATCGTCAGTGTAGATAGAGTAAGGGACCGAACGGAACGGACTTCAATAGTTTTAGATCGCGCTCTTTAAGCTGTATTATACTATACGGACAAAACACAAATGTCTTTTGTTTGTCCTGTAGATAAAGGGTTTTCGGCGTATTATCTAAGCTTACACTGGACACATCATCATGATTTTCCATATATATTAAGCAGTAGTGACAAAATTTAACACGAGAAATAAAGGAAACAGTAAAATTGTTATAGTGGTTAAGTATTGATGACATAAGCACGATAAAAAAAAAAAAAAAGATGGTCCACAATTAATCTAGACACACAGTTGAATAGTGCAAGTGGAACCAGAATAGTTATTTTCTAAGTCCCGGGTACCAGATAGAAAATTATTAAAATATTTTTTTATTTTATTTTATTTATTTAGGAAAACTAACAGCAAACATTGATTAAACAACAAAACAATAACATATTTAAAGGCTTATTACAAGTTTTCACTTATAAAAATATAAATAAACAAAGAAAAAGACAGCTATAAATACAAATAAACAATAACAGGCATAATGATTACAAGCATAAGGTTAGAAGTTAATGAAAGAATATAAGTAAATATACGTTTACATTTATTGTAACGAAGTTCTTTATAAGCGGCTCGCTATAGGAGTTTACTGGTAGAAATCAACACGTAAGCGAAAAGTGTTATGCTTAATGCTCGTGGTAGCCGAGTGGCTTGACCGGTGGAATATCAATCCGGTGTACCAACGAATTTTTCGTAATTCGTGTACATTTACTAATTTAATTTTATACTGTTTAAACAATTCGAAAACATAAATAAAAGTGAAAAAGTTACTTTTGCTATAATATAATATAAATATATGAGTGTACATCTGAATAGAAATATTATTATATAGTAGTAATAAACAAAAATGTTGTGAGAGAGGAATGGCAAATAGCACCATTAATCTGTGGCATGAAGAATTACTTGTATATCAAAGTCATATACTAGAAAGAGGTAGAAGTATGACGCTAAGCCATTTTATAATTTTCGTTATTGTCTTCATTTTGCCCTGTTAGTGTTATTATAAACATTTTATGAAACTTATAGATGGCCGCCTATATACGGCTTTATTCGGCTTTTTTTTTATTATTCACATCACCTGAAATGCCCCAATTGTAAGAGTTGTCCGAAATTATAACGTATTAAGGATAAGTTTTTATATGAAAGAATTAAGAACTAATTATAAATATTGCGAACAGAGCTGCCTTTAGTTTATTTGCAATAAACTTTTCCATTTGATTCCTTACGTTATGGACGTTTATTCCTTAGATTTTTTTTTTATTTTAATTTTTAAACAGTGCCCCTGGCTTCGTTGCACAATGCCTCAACTAATACGTTTGATACACACGTTCGAGCGCATACACTCCAACTTTTACTTTGTGCCAGTCGCTTGACGTTATCTCACGCGTCTGAGTGTTAAGTTTTATTCTACATTTATAGCTTTATTTGCACGGACATACTGTTTAAACAATTCGAAAACTTAAATAAAAGTGAAAAAGTTACTTTTGCTTTGAATATAAATATATCATCTAAGAAAAGTTTTTTTAAACGATTGGAGGGAAACGAACAGACGGGTTAGCTGATGGTAAGTTGTCACCGCCGCCCATAGACACCTGCGATATGAGAGGCCTCGGAAATACGTTGCCGGCCTTTGAGGAAGGAGTAAGCTCGTTTCCTGAAGATCTGCGGGTTGTATTGGTCCGGAAACGTTGCCGCTGGGAGTTCATACGAGAGGATAAAAAGTACACGGAACTTAATTATGTCGTTTAAATTGTAATTCGTGGCGAAGACATTTTTTCACGCTACAATATAATAAAAAAAGTTATTAATTAATATTGAATTAATAATCTTAAATTAATTATCTATTTTTAGGTTTAATTCTGACCGGTTTGACGAATAGAAATATTCTAGTGAATAAGGAAATACACTATGGGAATATCCATATGATTAAATATCAGTACACGGACGGTGACACATTGAATTTGAATTGTTCCTGTACTAACACATCAAACTGTGTAATCATTTGGAACAAGAACGGTAATATTTTGGACTAAATGTGCCAGTACAACTACTAAATTGCTAATTTCAAAAGTTTGTGGTGACGAAAAGAAAGATCAGACTCCGATTGCGTAGACTTGTAGACACTTTGACAGTAGATTTACAGGTCCTCTTTATTTTCGAACTGAGTAATACCGTTGATTGCCTGACAGGCCTTCATAGTTTCACCAGGCTTTTAGGGCGTTTTTTTTTATATATATATTATAGGGGGCAAACGAACAGATGGGTCACCTGATGGTAAGTGATCACCGCCGTCCATAGACACTAGCAACATCAGGGGAGTCGCAAGTGCGTTGCCGGCCTTTTAATATATGTGGGCCTCCGGCGCTCTCACTGACCGAACGAAACGCAACAGTGCGGGCGCACTGTTACTTCACGTCGGTTTTCTGTGTGTCGGGTGGTACTACCCCGCGCGTCGGGCGAGCCGACACATTCATGCTGAAACCAGTAATAGCTTCAGCGTAGCTCTACCACCTACAAAAAATCCTCGATCAATCGAATCGTAACTAGTGCAAGAGTACCCAAAGTGGCTAAACCTCGGCTTGGGCTGTGACGTTGAATATAATAATGCGAACCGAATTAAACTCGTCCCGCACGAACGCGCATATGCACGGCCGTGGGGTACAGCTTGGCATGTGTGATGAACTAATGAATGTAATGTCGCTGTATCGCACTAACTTACTTGAAACGCTACTAAGAGGGGACGCGCTAAGTGTGCGGGAGTTAAGTTGACCGGCCGACTCTTCTTTATAAAATAGAAGAGAGAAAAAAAGCATAGGGAATACAAACACAAATTATATTCGAGTTATAATATAAAAGTAAAAACTGAAAACGAGCAATAATATATAAGCAATAAAATTATAGACAAAGCTAGGACAATACAATTGTCCGCATTGTGTTGTGTTCGATTTGTCGGTGTACTTATGATTATCTATAATATAAAAATGAATCGGTAAATGTGTTGCTAAACGCAAATCTCGAGAACAGCTGAACCGATTTCGCTAATTCTTTTTTTAGAATATTCCTTGAAGTACGAGGATGGATCTTACGGAGAGAAAAATTAAAAAAATTACCTGGAAAAGTCTTAAAACGACACTTTTCTATACTCCCATACAAATGATTCGTAATAATACTTAAAAGTCAATTTGAACTTTAATACTATACCATAAAGTTTAAGTGTTAGTGGAGAGGTTCCGGGAAGGCAAAACAATTGAGTGACGTTAGTATCGTACAAATATGAATGTCAATATTTATACGATGGTCCCGAATAGCAAAATAAGTATTAAAAAACCGACTGTTAGGCGTTACATAGTTCGCCGGGGTCAGCTAGTATACAGATAGAATTAGAAACGCAAACGTGAGCGAAGAGTCTGTATTGGACACGCTTATGCTACTCCCGTAACTGCGTGTATCGGCACGAAGTTTTGTCTATGGTCAGACTAAATGTAGATGTGGGAAGATGTTATCGTTATGCGTTACGAACTATCGGATTGCGTGACGATACACGCAGCACGATAACTGGGGTCGCGGTTTTTGCGCACATCAAAGGAACTCGGAAACGCTAATTTCGAGTTACTGTTGAAATGACAATGTTGTGCAAACGTTATTCTAGTTAGTTACTTTTTAGCTGCACAAGTGACCGAAGCTTCGTTGCACAGATTTGGGACTAGCATTTGGATCCTTTGCCTACCTGCTTTTTCTATGCATAGAACATTTGGACTTTTTTTTATATTATAGGGGGCAAACGAACAGGTGGGTCACCTGATGGTAAGTGATCACCGCCGTCCATAGACACTAGCAACACAAGGGGAGTCGAAGTGCGTTGCCGGCCTTTTAATATATGTGTGCCTCCGGCGCTCTCACTGACCGAACGAAACGCAACAGTGCGGGCGCACTGTTACTTCACGTCTGGTTTCTGTGTGTCGGGTGGTACTACCCCGCGCGTCGGGCGAGCCGACTCATTCATGCTGAAACCAGTAACAGCTTCAGCGTAGCTCTACCACCTACAAAACTATTCAAAGTGCCGATTTTGGGTTCTGATCTTTAAACTGTGTAGGGTATAATAACTACACGTGTCGCTACAATATGAATTCACTCGTGGAGGTAAAACTAATGGCTGAATCAACAGGGATAATAATGTTCATGAAATATTTGTAGGAACTTTAATTTTCAACAAAATAATCTTTAACCGAAATCTCTAAGATCAATATTTTTCGACAATTTTTGTGACATTTTGAAATTCCGTTATTTATTACGACATTTTTCAATACTTTTTATTTATCTAGCTGTGTATATATACATCGACTTTATGTTTTTTAGGCACTGTCCTTGAAAGAAATTCGAACATAGCTCTATTGACTTTAGATCACAGTTACAATAAGACTACTATTAAATGTACCAACAATAGCACGTCTAAATTCATAAGTATAAAACTGTTTTATCAAAATATCACAACCAATTCTGCGACTACAACAAACACAAGCGTCACGAAAAGTAAGTAACGTTCACCTTATTTTACTTTTAAGGGTAGAGTTCTTTTGGTGCGTTAGGGAAAAATGATGAGAGTAAATTATTACGATGCGCGCGCACACACCGTCACGAAAAAACGACACCCTGAAGTTAGCTATAGTCAAGATTTTATTCAAAAAGAGTATGTATATGTATTAAATACATATTTTCTAATGTTAGTGTGTCGTTCTTTCTACAAACGTAGAATAAGGCGAAAGATAACATTTTTGAAAAGATTTTTGATCTTGTTACGCCAAAGAAGTATAACTTTAATTCACGGTCAAGTGTAAAGAATACAGACAAGATTTACTCATTACTTATTTAATTACTTCTGCTCCGTTCGTTCGTTATTATATAACTTCTGCGTTTGTAGTCGATTTCGTCAATGTCAAATGTGACAAACATACGTTTTGATTCAAATTGCCAATCGTGTATTTTAATGTAGAATTAACTAATATAAAAAACATATGAACTTCGCATCTATTTGAAGAAGTATGCAACTTGTACTTGTCAGCGTTGCCAGTGGAGGATAGTAGGCATGAAGTTTGGAGTGGGGGGGTGGGGGGAGGGGGAGGGGGACGGGAGGGGCAGGGGGCAGGGGGGGAGGTCAAGCAAAGGACCTGGGTTGAAACGCGTCGTTATCGGTACGGCTTATGGGGATCTAGGATCTCTACCACGTCCATCGCGTTCAATTTTATTAAATCTTCTCCTTTACTGCGCACTTCTGATAGTCTTATGAGGTCCTATTTGATTTTATGAGTCTCCAATTCGAGTTCGCGGAGTCTGTCATCCGTTCGTGTAACGTCCTCATGTTATAACACGCTAGGATCAGAGTCGTTGATTTGTGACGTAAACTTTTCCAGGGATTTTTAGCACCCTATACCACACCGTTACCATAGCCTCCACATTGTCCAGGGATAATGGGACTGTTGGGGACTGAGGGCCGTTGCCCTGTACCTTGGAGGTGTTATCTCGGAATTGAATTCATTGACCATGTACTACCTGATAAGGATATATAATAAATTACATATTTTCATCAACGTCACACACGTTCAACGAATTCCTTTACCCCCCGTATTCATGGTATACGGTTTTCCCATTTTAGTCGTTCAACGTATCCAATTAATACAGATGATTTTTTTATTATTCCAGAATATTTTGTCATGGTAATACCATCTGTGATCCTTGCCCTGGCTGCAATAGTTTTAATCGTGCTTCTCACGTGGGTGCGTCGCCGGAGACAGAAGCAGATATCACAACATTCTCAGCTACAATTGCAGTCAGTGGAACTGGATACCTTTCCAAGCTCATCTGTGAATCGAAATCATTAACACGTGCAATATTACTTTTTAAGTCAAGCATGAGAATTAGAATTAGGCGAATTATCGTTTTATCTAAATATTGAAATTGTTAAGGCTTTAAGATTGATTCGGGAATTGTCAAACTCTTCTAGGGTTGTCACAAATCTTCTTTAAATAATAAAGAAATAACCAAATCAAGTCTTTTAATATCGATATGTACCTAACCCCTACAGCAGACAAACTTTCAAATGGAAAATACACAAGTTGTTAAATATAGCATTTAGCCATACTTAATAGGGGTGTACTATTTTGAACTTTGCTATAAAATAAATAGCAATTTGCACTTGAATATATTTATAGCTCTCATAAAATATTTTTTTTTTTTTTTTCGAACTGACCTACACTGTTGACCCGGAGGCCGCTACAGATTTACCGGACTACTCATAAAATATTACATCTTTCACACTACCCATATACAAGACTGTTACACAACGATACCTAGTTTACAATAAGGAAAGCGACATCTATTGGTGACAATTATTAAACACAAGTAGTACATTATGCCATCGCTTTTAACCAAAGAAAAGTTCTCGTGTAAAAATGTCAAATTGGGCATATATTACCTGTGTAATAAAAGTTATAAATGTTTTTTTTTTTTCGAACTGACCTACACTGTTGGCTTCGTAAGGCTTCTACAGTTATACCGGACTACAGTTGTAAATAGGTTTCAATATAGGGCTATCCTTAATATAATTGATGTGTTCCGGCAGAAGCACTTAAGAGCCAGTTTTCCTCTAAGTTTAGCGTGACTATCGTCTTAGACCACATCATCATTTGACATCAGATGAGATTGTGGTCAAACGCTAACCTATAAAGTATAAAAAAAGTACTAGTGAGAGCCAACATTATTATACGTAGCGAATTTTTACGAGACGTATATCTTGCGGATGGAAAGTCAGAAAGTACTTTTTCAGATGAACATGAGTGAGACATTTATAATTTTTTTCTACCCTTTTGTCAAAATGACAACCAAAAAGTTTTATAGAAAAGCTTCTGCAGGTCCGTACTCGATCAATGATTTTTGAGTTATCGTGGGTTTTTAGCTTTTTCAAACTATTGTGGATATCAAGATTCTTTATCACTATCACTACATAGTACAAAACAAAGTCGCTTTCTCTGTCCCTATATCCCTATGTATGCTTATAGCTTTAAAACTACGCAACGGATTTTGATGCGGTTTTTTTTAATAGATATAGTGATTAAAGAGGAAGGTTTATATGTATAATAACATACATTAAATAGTGGAGAAATACTGTTATTTTTGAGGTTACTCCAAATTTTACGCGTGCGGGCCACG
Organism: Antheraea assamensis; assembly: GCA_035772565.1. Taxonomy (NCBI): domain Eukaryota; kingdom Metazoa; phylum Arthropoda; class Insecta; order Lepidoptera; family Saturniidae; genus Antheraea; species Antheraea assamensis. The sequence goes on from JAQQSE010000107.1 coordinate 3,215,118, forward strand.
GGCACAGTAATGAATAAATCAAAACTACTGGATCGATTTTAATCATTTTTTCAGTGAATGACATAGGCTATATATTTTATACCCGTGCGAAGCCGGAGCGGGCCGCTAGTTGTCTAATAAACATTGAGTGTTTTGATGTTTTCAATGAAATATCGTTGAAAAAGTTTATTTTCTCCTTAATATTGATACCTGAAAAAGTAATGAGCTATAGTTGAATTTCTAACACTAGACAACTACTGATATGTATATAAAACAATGTCTCGTATACGGCATGAGACATACACCGAATACTCGACATGTCGCTAAGCACGCCACTGGACACTAATATTCAATTGGAACAGGATAAAGTGAACTTAACGTGCAAAATAATCCGACACATTCCTTAATTCTTGTTATTACTTTTAGTTTATATATCTATGTATATATTATTATATATAAATAAAATTGAAATGTCCGGTATTTTATTATGCTTTTCCATAGAGAACCAACCAGTTATAATCATTTTAATGCATAAAAAGGTTATAGAGATTCAGTAATAAAAATTACATATACAAAATTAGCTCAGAAATTAGCCCATAGTTCATAAAGTTTTGCGTCCGTAGGTTAATGAAATACCATTTGCATTCGAAGAATTGTTGAACTTGTACGGAGAAAAATAAAATAGACCCACTATTACATAATTACAGTACAGTCGTACTTGTAATATTCTACATTATAATGCTATAGTCACAGTCCTCTTCTTCTTCTTCATTTTTTGGCTCCGTCACCATTTGTACACTAGCCAGCGTCAAGTAACAAGATTTTGCCAAGTAAGTGTCTTGTGATAATTATAATGTTCTAACAAGATGGTGGTTTCCTTGTTAGAACTTTCCACGGAGTTTTGGTGGCATCTCAGAATGCATGCTCCGTGGTATTATTTCCCATCCACTTCACTTGTGTATAATAACCGAACTATATTACGTAAAACACCACCAATATTACAAAATATAGAGTCTAATAGCACAAGATTATGAATAAAATATAAAAACCACTACATGACAGACTAAGATCCCGCCAAAAACCCCTACAGCCCTCATAAACGTTTTTTTAAGAAGAGAGATACAAGTGAGAACGCTTTTCTCTTACGCAACGATTTTTATCATTCAACTCCTACCGCAATCAGCGTTAAAAAAGATAAAGACGTCTCGACGTGTCGTAAAGACACGATAAAAGGGAAGCTATTGTATTACAGTGAAACATTTTAATTATTCATCAATCATCTTTGAATAGCTGAGTGATTGCCACGCCGTCTAAATGCAGTACAGGCAACCAAGAACAACGTGGACGAAAGAGAGCGAGACGAGCATATGTCTCACTGTTTTCCAATGCCCGAAACGAAGCGAGATACTCCCACTCTACCCGACACAGTGTTTACCCCCATCACTTTACGTCATACAAAAAGGTTGCGGGTCAGAATTTCCAAGCCCTGCAATAAGAAGTATCATTTAATTAATCATTTATATACGAAGCTGTTTTGATCACTATACTGTTAATTCTCATTTCATTAAATAAATAAATATGTTAGTTATAATAGATGTTTTATTATAATAGAAAGTACTCTGTGTAACATATTAATAATTTTTTTTTAATATATACAATAAATTTAAAATTACGCACTAGAAGAATATTTTGTGAGATGAGATAAAATTTCTTTAACTATGATAATTCTGTAAACATATGATTCCGGGGCGGGCCTCTAGTAAATAGTAAAGCTTAACAACAACAATAACATTGTTATAATTCAATTAAAATTCTCAAGTAAATCTGCGTTACAAGCATATATCTTTTGTAATGGACACTCAGTGACACATGAGGAATACGTGTTCCACAAACAACTTAAGTCTCGATGTTGTTCTAATTTTGTTTAATGTCCAGTTAGCGATATAATAATGTATTTAAAATTCATTATTTGTGTTTCAATTCTGCAATTTTTACTATGGACACCAGTTGGTATGTTATAAATATTTCTTTTTATTTTATTTTTTATTATAATTAAATAATCTTTACGATTATTGATATCGTTATTAAATGGATAATATTAGTACCGACATAATCGTGACCCCCATATTAGAACTTTCCATGCGTATATATATAGAGTTTGGATTTTTAATATGTAGAGGTGCCTTTAGAGGGTTTTTTTTTTGTATTAAAAAAAATTGATTGCGTTCTAACGATTATCGTGTTGTAGAAATCATTATTGGAGCTTACTCTTTAAGAATCGATTTTCATATAAGGCGCCGGGTATGAAAAAATACAAGAAGAGTAAAATTTAGTACTCGAATGACCGCGTTACGTTTTTTATGCGCAACCTATTGTGCGCGCCTTTCACAAGATGACGGATGACAAGATTAATAGAATTGTTAAATTATTTATTTACCCTTTAATAATGTATCGGTCTTTTTTTAGTCTAGTAAGCCTTTTTTGTGCCTGTTCGAAGACAATCGTTCTTAAGGTGTAAACTCTAGTCGTGCATTGGAGTTGACACACACAAACTTTTTTGTAAAAAATTATACGCACTCCAAACGTGGTCTAATATTATTGATTACTAGTCGACTCATGTAAAACTTATCCAATGTCAAAGTTCAACCTCAAATGGTACATGTTGATTTCCACATTTTTTTTTTTATTACTATATATACCACGAAATAGTGTCTTGAAAACATTAAAAAAAAAACACCTCGACCCAATGTCCCAACTAACGATTATTTCACGTTAACTAAAAAAAACGAATGGTTTTTTGGCCATCTTTCTGTACTCCCAATGATCTAGAAATGCAGCTCGTATCAATCAACGTTTCACTAGGATAGCACTAACGGCGATAAGAATCCATTCAGACACGATTCTACCACTCGCCCGAATACCGAGGAACAGAAATGTCAAAGTATCGGATTCAAATGGCAACTTCGGACTATAATACCAATCGTAATGTTTTGCTATTAATACTTCATAGATAATAGCGAGAGACCACAATCACACCTGATATTTGGTGACAATACCAAGCACAGCTGCCGGAACACATCTACGGATGCTTGGCGATAGATTTTCAACATGAGAGTGGTAGCTAGCCAGACGGACTTAGAAAAAACCCTACCACCACACAGACTATCTTAGGATTCAAGGCCTTAATGATGCACTATTTGTCTATAGACTCACTCATAGGTTTTGTTGTTACACATACTGAAGCAGCGCTGTCTTCACTTTATTAAGGCTTTATTACGATTACTAAATAATCAGAATTTGTAAAAATATAATAAAAATGAAGTGTCTGTATTTAAATGCAAAATAACGACTTTTTACTGATTAGGTATGAATGTATACACGATACTGATAACAAAAATACAATTTTTAGAATTTTTCTCTGTCTGTCTGTTTGTTCCGGGTAATCTCCGAAACGGCTGGACCGATTTTAACAGAAATTTAACTGAGGGACAATTAAAATTACAGCGAGTGACATAGGCTACTTTATTTTAGACTAGCTGTCGTCATCCGTGGCTTTGTCTGTAGTACTATCTCCAAAACGTTTGGACCTATTTTCACGGGACTTTCACTGCCAGATAGTTAACGTTATAAGAAGTAATTAAAGATTTTTTTTTTATTTTGAACTACCATTTTTTACCCTTGGCTTCGTTTGCAGTACTATCTCCAAAACGTTTGAACCATTTTTCACGGAACTTTCACTAACAGATAGTTGATCTTATAGGAAGTAATTTAAGCTTTTTTATTTTAGACTATATTATTTAGATCCGTGACTTAATTTGTAGTGCTATCTCCAAAACGATTAGACCAATTTTGATGGGACTTAATTAACGTGATGAGAATTATCTTAAGCCATTTTATATTCTACGAACTGTTACTCGCGACTTCATAGAATTATAAAAAAAACGCATGCGAAGCTGCAGGCAACAGCTAGTCGTAATATATACGAGGAAGCTCGATTCTCGTATATAGGAAGCCGAATAGAACTAATAACACTGTTTGTGAATTATTTTAGTAATTTGAATGTAAAGTATGTAAGGTAAAGGATTTAATTTCAAAGTAAGCTAACATAATGCCATTGGCCTCTAATATTTTTAACTTAACAAAGTAACTATAATTGCAGAGAGCAATAAGAAAATTTATTTAGATTACCACTACGAGACAGAAGCTGAAGTTGCTAAACCAGTTTGTACGAACAACGATGAGTATGTCGTAACTGAAGGAGAAGATGTTACGCTTTATGTTAAAAGAGTAGAAAAAATTATCTTTAAATAGTAAGTAGCCCAAAAAAAAGTTGTTACGAATAAATAATACCAGATAATATTCAATGCTGTAAACATGTCAATCACACGACTGTAGTATTGTACTGAACAAGAACAAAACCAGAAGTGTAAACAGAATGAATTCTATTAAGAATGAGTACAGAAAAAGTATGAAATAAATCGAAAATCAGAAATCGAGGAGTAATAGGTTAAGCTTGATATAGATATGTCATAACAAGAGACAAATATTTACATAACCAAAAGAGAGTTAGGTACGAATGTAGACAGATATAGGAACAGAGAATTATTGACGTATGGATGGATTAGGTAAAGAACTAGCTATATGTGTGAACGCTATGAACATTGAGATGTTAGAAGAGAATGGAAGAGGAAAATATAACGTGCTGGCTTTGCTTAGATGTAAGTACCGAATAGAAAAGATCTAAGTACATCGACTCTTGTGACGATACGTATAATAAACAGAGTTTTTTCTGCAATGTTACGCGATACAAGTACAACTAAAATTGCAAAATGTATCCTTTTCTCAGTTCTAGATGTACATTACAACGGAATACAAGCTTTGTTACTGCTAACAGTTTTTATACTTGCTGTGGTTCCAGTATGTTTCGCATAAAGGTATATATCCATTTTATTTTCTCTAAAACCTATCGCCAATTGATACATCTTTCATTCAGAACTAATTTAAATCAGTCCGATGTGGAACTCGGTAGGTATTTCATGAATTTAAAGGAAGCAAATTAGCTTAGAATTGCTAAAGAACAGTACTGCTATGTTTTCCGGTAAGGACGTAACGTAACAGTATACGTAGATAGAAGACTATTGGTGAAAATTTCTCCTACATGTGTTATATAGCAGTATTCAGCTTACTTAAATGACCCAAGAAAACTTCAAGCGATTGAACGTTCTATTGGTTAGAATTTCACGTTCAGATACGACATCTGAGACTGAGGATTCAAGCTCTTTTTTTTATGCCGGACCCTTACCGGCTAAAAACTCTACTGCCGCTCAGCGCGTATGTGAACCAGAGCAATGAGGGTTCACGGTCTGCATGCTCCTCACTCTGGTCACGCGCTAGGGTCACCCGTAGATGGACTGGACGAGGACCCACATCTCGAGAGAGAGAGAGATTGTTGTTCCTCTCCCCCTGCTTCATTTATTCAGAAGCTGCGACAAACCGTGCTTCTACAACACACCTATCAGCCTCTACTACAACTCTAACATATGTTTATCTAGCAGCAGTATGTTATACATCTCATAGTAATTTAATTCTCGCAGCTGCTGGACTCTTAAGTTTGTGTTGAAATAACACTTTGTTATATTAAAAGGAAATATAGCTATACATTATATTTCAGTTAAAACACGTTATAAGCGCACCTTATAACTGTTCATTTTATGTGCTGAAAGAGGAAGGAAAATCCTTCGAACCGACCGCAATATTCAACAATGTAACTTACGTTCGATTGTCTTGGATTTTTAACCTTAAAGTGTATCGTGAGAAACGTAAGTATTCTTGTTTTGATTTTTACAAAATGATGCGAATGCGAACCCTCCAATAACTCGGGGCTTACGGTGAAGGAAATCGATGTACTAAAATAAGAACATGGTGGTAGGACTTTTTCGAATATCCACCTGGCAAGTTACCACATTATCATCTAAATTCAGATGAGATTGTGGTCAAACACTAATACTGTTATCAATTCCATAAGACTGCCTTTCATAGCCTCAGTCGAAAATCAAAATTACTTTATTCAGTTTCAAACCTTGGCTGGGCACTTGTGAACATCAAAGCTACCACTGGTTCGGAAAACAGCCCAGAAGTTGATAAACAAACATAATATAAGACAAATTTTTAAGAACTTATTAATGGATGCACAAAAAGGGGCGTCATTTCGAGTCGTCACTATCGTGCACATATTGATTCACCCTGTAATAGCTTATAGACATTAAAACTCACATGGTGCTTGAACTTACCTTTAAATCGGTAATGTCCGCTGGAATTTTGTTATAAAACCTAGCAGTTTTCCCTAAAAGCCTGTTACAGGGCTTAGTGACCCACGACCTCTCGCTGCCAGCCGTGATCCGCATCATGGTTGGCGGAGAGAGGGCGTGGAACGCCGTCGTAGCGTTCTGCGAGGCTGTACTCTCTCAGAAAGAGGAGGCTGAGAGGGAAAGAGAGAGGGCCGCCGACGCTCCTGCCATCAGGCGTCGGAGGGCCGGACGAAGGTCCAGAAGGAGGGGGGGCGACTTTCACCTCATGCCCCCCTAGGTAAGCTCTAGGTGACAGACACGGGGGTGTCTGTCGCCGCAAACTAGAGCCCCGTGTAGGAGAAGCACGGTTTGCCGCGGCTTCCACTAGAAGCAGGAGGGAGAGGATGTCATCTCTCTCTCGAGACGAGGGTCCCCGCGCCAACATCTGCGGGCGACCCTGGCGCGTGAAACAGAGCGAGGCGAATGCTCACGTGATCCCTCGCTACTCTGGATCACATACGCGCCGAGCGGTACTGGGTTTTTTAGTGGGTAGGAGTCCCACATAACCCTCACGCTGTCCCCCGGCAGTGTGAGGGTATCCATGAAGGATTTTTCCCAGTTATAAAAAAAAAAAAAAAAAAAAAAAAAAAAAAAAAAAAAAAAAAAAAAAAGGGCTTAGTGACCCCAAAACATGGAATGACCAATTTGTTATTGCCTTATCTAAATTTTTGCAGACGTACATTCCATTTTCAAGAATGTATTGGCTAAGGAGAGTTAAGATACTGAATTCTTGGAACTTAGCCTTTAATGATTTCATATCATAAATTGAAATTAGCATAAATTGTAATAATGGCCGTATATCCATAATGAGTTATTTTGTGTTATTTTACAACAACTGTTATAATAATTAGTTATTGATTATTTAGCTGTTTTTTACAACAATCCCATACATAACAATGGTGCAAAAATAAACTAATTTGATGCTCATATCTTAAATTGGTGTGTGAGCGAAATGAACAGACTCTTTCAATGCTATTCGTTATTGCATAATGCGCTATAAAATTGTTCCTTATTCACCCACTGGGATAAAAAACTGCTGAATAATAATAACGGACAACTGATAATCAACATCAGAATAACTTATTATCCATTGTATAAGAATAATTTATTACGTTATTAGTTCCGGCACTTCGTCCATGGCCATTTTAATTGATGCTCCCTAGTTGACTGAAGTGGTAGTGAAATAAAGTACAAAACATTATCAGAGGAGACAATGCGAAAACCTTCGAAAACAATTGAAAATCGGTAGATGCGTAAAGCAAATGGAGAGTTGGACTTAGTTTTGCGAGGATCTTAGCGTTTTTTTTTTTTAATTCGTTTGATTAATCCTTTTAGCAATATTACTTACCGCTGACATTGACGGCGAGATACTGACACCGTCTAGAAAATCAATTAATAATGTTATCAAATCGGAATACAAATACAATAAAGAACAAAAATTAATGGTCACCTGTAAAAAACACGAAGCTACAGAAGGTATTGTGGAACTGTCTATACCAGATTCTAATCGTCAGAGTAATGGTAAGTGCAAAAAAATCATCTGATAATACAGACTTTTCTCTGTACTTTATAGGTTTTAGCATTTCACCACAATCTCTTCTGATCTTTAAGGACGATGTGGTTTAAGATTGTAACACGCTAATCCAAGAGGGGACTGGCTCTCGAGTACAGCTGCCGGAACACACCAACAGGTGCTTGATTACAGATTTTCAACTTGAGGGTTGTAGCCAGTTAAGTGGACTTAGAAAAAGCCCTACCGCCATGCTATGGTTCAATCACGATGTTTTCCTTTATCGAAAACTCCCACTTACCGAAGTAATTTATTATCGTTTCCAGCTACTATATACCAAATTTACATTAAGTCGAGCAAAGTTACGAGAAAAAATTAGTCTTTAGTAAAGAGAATTTGGTGCTAAGTTAAGAAGAAAAGCAAAAAAAAAAACAAAGAGTGCCGTAAAGACACACGATAGAATTGAAACTTAAAACAAAGTATAACAAAAAGCTAACGTCATGCGGTGTTCCCAGATGGTCACCCATCCGAATACTAACGTGCCGCTTTAACTTCGATGATCGGACGAGAACCGGTGTTTTCAACACTTTACCTGATACAATATTTACCGCCACCACTTCACTTTGCGTCACACAAAAAGGTTGCGGGTGTAAATTTCAAAGCCATCCCACAAGAAGTTTAACTTTAAAAGAACTGTATTTCTTTTTATATTTTAGAATCAAAACTCCTTATATCTACGACAAACTTGCAAGTAAGCAACCCTCAGGTACTGGGACCATATTTCTCGATAAAATGCATGCTTCGTGAACACAATGAGATATTCGAAGTATACGATATATATTTTGCTCCGAAGAGAGAACCAACTGGTATTCATTCTTATTATTTGCCTAAGTTTATGTTTACTTTTTATGTTATTTCTTTGTACGATTTGTTATATCGATCGATCTGCGTAGGAAGCGGACTCTCTTTTCAACGCGTGTCATTGGCCACGTGACGGAAAGAGATAGCGTTAATAAAATTACAGTGTTTGTTTTCTGTCAGAGCCTATCCTGCAAATAATTGAACTGATTTTGAACAGCCTTTATTAGTAGAACGAAGGTTAATCGAATGCTACATGTATTGCTCTTTTGCGCAAGGGTTAAGCAGTAAAATGTAACAGAGGTAACTTATAATTGTTGTGCAATTTCAACAGTGGGACTGTAATAGTACTGGTATAGACCAGAATAGGACGGAACGCTTGCTCATCTATTGCATACTGCCATAAATAAAGATTTCTTTAATCATGCTTTCAGAAATAGATGTGGAAGGACTACCGTTAAGTAATATCATTGAAAATAAAGACGATAATAGATTTATGTACTACAAGTACACAGATTTCGAACTTATTAATATGAAATGTTCAATGGTTTGCCCGCATGAACTTTGTAGTATGGATATATCCTATAACGGTAAAATAACTTTTATATATTAATCCTCTCACTTATATTCGACGACTAGATATATAAATTTATAAAATTGTGTGTGTCTTAAACCTTACGATAGAAGTGAAAACATGTGATTGATGTCGAGTGAAGTCGAGTAAACCCGATTACAACTGTTCACTGTAAAATATATCGATATGTAACATACATTAAAATCGTAAACATTGATAATTTCAATTGTCGTATTTATCGACATTTTTAGTATTTTGTAAAAGTGACAAGACAATAACTTGATAATAATAGATAGCTTTAAAGTTTTACACATTTGCAAATTTAAATTTAGACTACAGCGATTTTAAGCTATAAAATTAAATCTACCCCGCTTATATAATGTTCTACTCTTACAGTTCTGAAGTATTCATTTTCATAGTAAATGAACTGAAAATGTTCGCTTTGTTCTTCTGTTTCGCTTCTTTTAAGACATAATAGTTTGTTTTTGTGAAGTGTCATTATTTTTTACATTTGCATAGCGACATATTGTCTGAGAACAGCGTTACAATTCTTCACCAGGTAAACTACTTCACACTGGCACATGTATTTAGTTTTATTTTTAATTATATTTTATACTAGCTGTCACCCGCAGCTTCGCATGCGTTTTTTTTAACATTGTAAATTACTTCTTATAAGATCAGCTATCTGTTAGTGAAAGTTCCGTGCAAAATCTTTCAAACGTTTTGGAGATAATACTACAGACGAAGCTACGGATGACAGCTAGTCTAAAATAAAGTAGCCTATGTCACCCGCTGTAATTTTAACTATCCGTCAGTGAAATTTCTGTCAAAATCGGTCCCGCCATTTTGGAGATATAATAAATAAATAAAATAAATTTTATCAATAAATAAAGGGCTATTCGAAGAATAATTTCACTTATACAAATTAAAAGAAAAACAGCTGATTCTTAATTCTGAAAAAGATCATAGTTTTTCTGGGATAAAATTTTCATGTGAACATAATTGCAGTCACAACTCAATATAGATTTAGAAAGAAATGATTAATGAAAATATTTATTTCAGCCAAGAAAGTAAATAATACACAGTGGATATATGGCAGGAAAATTGACCTGTCACATTTATTTCTTCTGAGACCTGCTGATAATTCCTCTATAATCGAGTGCACTGTGTACCATGATCGAAAAACGGAGGGAATATCCCGATTTCAAATTTATATACGTAACATTGTTGTACGTGAATGAGAACAGAAAACAATCAACGTCGAATTTACGGCCTAATGGATGTTTCGGTAAGTGTACTGCATTTTTGCTTTAGGCTCTATTTTCAAACTGACTATCCGCTGTTGAGATGTCGAGCCTTTAAAGTTTCACAGGGCTTTTTAGGCGAATGCTTAAGGCACCCCCCAGTCTTATGGTAATTGGCTCAAGATTGCCAAACTGACCCGAATCTCGGCTTGAGCTGTTGCCTTACATGTGATATCGCTTATCGAGTTAAACTCCCATGTGAGCTAAGCTGACCTATACATGTATACGTTACTGAATCACATACGTGACGTACGAACGCGTACGTGTATCTCGAATCTGCTAATTTTGACTAGTGCAAATGTGCAGCCCCAATACAACTAAAAACACTTTGAGGTCAAATTGGGCGATCTGACTAGCCATAAATTTCGCTACCTATTAGATGTCCCTAATCTCCTTGTTTTAGGTAACGTGGCTTGTTCGTAAGAACAATTTTGATAGACTTATAGACGTGAGCGCCATTACCTGGTCAGCGCCCTCCATAGCCTACTTACTGTGTTCAATTCTCTACAAAAATATGTTAAGAATTTTACAGTACGACCTATTGTTAATTAGTTACAAATATTAGAAAACTCTAAAATAATTTTTCATGTGTTATTCTTATGGAAAATCAAAAAGTGCGATGTGGAACATCTTAATATTAAAATTAATAGCTCCATCTATTCAGGCTCATTTTTATACCTAAACGAAACTTTTGAGCGGGGGAGTCCGAGAAAATAGAAAAATTAATAATGTTCTTTTGGAGCAAATGTTTTCCTGAAAGAAACAAACACTCCTTTGTTTTTAAAACAAATAATAAAACCATTCGGAGATTCGTGTAAAAGTTTACTTCAGTCGAGAACTTTAGCAAGTTACAATGCACAAAAAAAAAACATTTCAGTATGCCATTATACCAATCGAATCGATCTGTAATAAGGAAAAAATCTCTGGTAATACACATTGAGGACATATGATTAAAGAAGAACAGTCGAATCCTAATAATTTCTACTTATCGAAGAGACCTGAAGGATACAGGAAAATTGCTATTAAACATGTCAACAATAAGGAAGATGATTAGTAAAATCATTGTTCTAATACACTATTGTAGCTAATTAAATGTTCAATTACTCAAAATAAAATCTATTCTCCTAAATGTAGTCAATTCATTTAATAAACAACGTTTTTGTTACCTTCTACTAAGAATTGTGATACATATTCATAACAATTATTAATTTTCAATCCATAACACTGTTACGATCGTATAGTTTTTTTTTTTTTGGTAAATAAATATCTTTATATGTGGTCCCATAGAAAACCCGTTCAAGGCATACAATTTAGCGATTTTGAATAGAACACTTTTGAATAGAACACTTCTTTAGCCGTGTTGAGCGAGTTTTCGTAAGTGAAAAACGCATGGTTCGCGTCACCGACGACCTCGACATGCTCGTGACGTATTGCGCTTGCACTAGATTAATGACGCGTAGTATAGCGTAGTATGCAGTCCGTCATAGGTTTGACAAATTAATAACCTATATATAATGATTGCTCAGAGTACCAATAGATGTGAAAACGAAACTAATATTACTAATTACAATTTACGAATTAGGAAATTGAATATGTGAGACTATAATTGATTTAAAAATTCAAAATAGAACACAATTATTATTTCATTGTTTTGAGTTTTTTTTTTTTAATCCACCGATATACAGCAAGTATTCAGACAAGTAAAATACTATGTCTGCTATTTGCGAATGGTGCTTCGTAATCCGGTGAAACTGTAGCGGCCTTAACAAGCCAACAGTGTAGACAGTTCGGAAAAAAAAAACGAATGGTGTATCTTCTAAAGAATTATTTACGTAATTTTATTAGAAACAAGTCGTGGCGGTCGAATAGTTTCACCGTTGGAATGTTCGCGTACATTTATTCATTTAAATTAGTAAATGTGTTAGCTGACGATTGAAAAAAACTTCGTAAGGAAACCTGAACCTAGTGACATGTTCTCCTTGTTATGGATTTGTCGGTATTTGATATCACCAATACGTTGGAAACTGGCCTGGTGATTATAGCCATACCTTCCTGCAGTAGATCTTTTACAGACTGATGTAATGATGTCGAATACACAAATAGACTGCTGACATATCTTCTTTTTTTTAATGCTCTAGATCCCTCCACAGGCGCGGATGTCAAGTGCACGAGATCGAATACGCTACCAACGATCTCGCCAGCAAATTCGTCGCAATCGACAACAGCATCACATGTTCCAAGTAACATTTCAGAAATATTACATAAACTATAGTAATAATACAAATGCAGTTCCCCTCGCCACACCTACCGTTGTCTCAATGATTATAGATTTTTTTTTAAATATATTATAGGGGGCAAACGAACAGGTGGGTCACCTGATTATAAGCGATCACCGCCGTCCATAGACACTAGCAACACCAGAGGAGCCGCAAATGCGTTGCCAGCCTTATAATATATGTGGGCCTCCAGCGCTCTCACTGACCGAAAGAAACGCAACAATGCATGCACTGTTACTTCACGTCGGCTTTCTGTGAGAGGGTGGTACTACGCCGGGCGAGCCGACTCATTCATTCCGAAACCAGTAATAGTTTCAGCGTAGCTCTACCACCTACGAAAAGATGGCGTATCTAATATCAATATTAGAGTACGAACATTAAGAGACGCTTTTTAGAAGAATTTCTTAGTTGTGCACATTCACTTTTTATAAATTCTTTCACTCGCAACTACTTATTCGTGAAATTTGATTTAGTTACTCCGTTTGTTGCACATTCACGCATTAACTTCTCAATCGATTATCATGAAATTTGGTACTCACTTTTTCAGGGTACAGAAGAGGACATAGGGTACCTCCTATCCAGAAAAAAAGTGTTGTTTTCTCAAGACAAGTCGAATATATATAAACGGGAGCAAAAGCTAGTCATTTTTGTTTTAAATTTATCATTACTCGAATATCAAAAGGCGATATATTAGTGTAGCAATTGCCGTACAAAGTGTAGGTCAGAGAGTGCACTAAACAAAAATGAAGTAATAATGCAAGAGGGATGTGTGGTACGCCGCAGTGCATCGGGACTCGGAAGTGCGTTCACTGCCCGACGAGAACCGATCACTTGCAAAAAGAGCCGCACAATAGCATACTATATCAGCGAGGCACCATGCCGCGCGGCTCAGTCGCGCGGTCGGCTCCCTACGCAACGGACGTTTTTTATACGAAATTTATATAGACTTATTTGAATGCGTCAACGGTAATTCAAAATAATAATAAAAAATATTTTTAATATAGATAAAACTTTACAATTTCAGAATCCTCTGTATGGTTAATAGCGTCTGAGATAGTCCTTGTTCAGGCTGTAATCGTTTTAATCGTGTGCCTCGCTTGTGCCTATCGCCGGAGATCGAAACAGAAGTTACAACGTCCTCAATTACCATTGTCGGAGTCACTGGAACTTGATGCCTTCCCAAGCGCTTCTGTAAGTTTGAGCCGTTAGCGTGTACAATATCATTTTTTTTTAATCTAGCAAGATAATGAGGATCATATTTGTAACGTGGGCAAGTTAATCTTATTACTGACATTTTTGTCAAAATTTCGTATTAATAAACAAATAATTATTTATTAATCTTATTCACACGATCTGTAGGTGGTAGAGCTACGCTGAAGCTATTACTGGTTTCAGCATGAATGGGTCGGCTCGCCCGGGGTAGTACCACCCTCTCACAGAAAACCGTCGTGAAGTAACAGTGCGCCCGCACTGTTGCGTTTCGTTCGGCCAGTGAGAGCACCGGAGGCCCACATATATTAAAAGGCCGGCAACGCACTTGCGACTCCCTTGGTGTTGCTAGTGTCTATGGACGGTGGTGATCACTTACCATCAGGTGACCCACTTGTTCGTTTGCCCCCTATAATATATAAAAAAAAAAGAATAATGTCAATTTTACAATTTTTGGAACTGAATGTATTTGAACGTTGTTTGAATTATTGTAAAGTTTCTTGAAGATTTAATTATTTATATTCTATCTACATTGCTGCCTTCACGACAGAAATACCTAGATAAAATATATAGAATTTAAATAACCTTGCTTTTTGACGCACGTGAATTCGTCGTTGTGAAAATGCTTTGTTATTTACTTGCGAATTCGGTCTCTGATCTGGACCATCTTAAACTGCTTTTCTTTTACATTGTTATTCGGTATCCTGACTCTATCCTCCCAATACATACTAGAAAATTTAATGTACGTCCGTAAAAACTTAGATAAGCTTGATTTCGTAAAGGACCGACATAATTTAAATACAAGAAATAATAACAAATTGGTCATTCCATGTTTTAGGCTCACTAGGATCGGTAACAGTTTTTTTTAGGTAATAGTGTGTGGTTTTATAACAAAATTCCAAAACACGTAACCGATTTGCCGGATACTAAGTTCAAGCACCATGTCAAGCAGGTTTTAATGTCTAAAGGCTATTACAGGGTGGATCAATATGTGAATGATGGTGATGTCTGGAAATGACGCCCTCTCCATGTATGCACTAAAACCGAGTGTTATTCTTTGTATCTATAATATGTGTAATGAAAAGATAAACCAGATTGAGTTTCTTGCCGGTTCTTCTCGATAATTGGGTTGTCTTCCGAACCGGTGGTAACATTGACGTTCATAAGCGCCTTCTCAGGGCCTAAACAGAATAAAGTATTTTTGATTTGATTTGACTATTATTCCTGTATATTACCTAAAGGAAATGCTTAATGGTTTGTGACCTAAAGGCTAAATAATACTCTGAAAAGTTCTCTATGTGTCAGTAATATTCTCGTCAAAATCGGGGAGATCGTTTCGAACAAACAACAGACAATTCAATTACATTGATGTATAGCTATATTGAATGATATATATTACAACAGAACAACGCACACGAATACGAGGAAATCCCGGAAGCCGCCACACATCCGGATAATTCCTGACAAGCTCCAACTCAGTCTCATACCGGACATGAAATTAGACCCACACAACGGCAGACTAATTGTAAGGGGGAAGCCTATTAATTTACAGTAAGCCTTATTCTTTATTCTAGCTGGCTTTGACTGTCTATCAGATAGTTATTGCTTATTACATTTAATTAATTGTGCGTTCGAGAGATTTTATAGTTCTTTATTTTTAATGTAAAGCCAGCAGTAAGTGAGTTTCCAGTATGTACTCGTATAATGTTAAACGTTCAATACAATCACATAGTTATAATCAACTCTGAACAGTACTGTAACTCTATCTATAGCCAGTCACTACTACTGAGGATTGAGATGGTCGTTTTTTTTTCAATATTTTATAGGTTTTACCGTTAGACCACGTGATGGTAAAAGACGATGTGGTCTACTGGCTGGATGATAAACTGGCTAACTAGAGGGACTGGCTCTCGACTAAAACTGCCGGAAACTCTTAAAGATTCCTGAGGACAGATTTTCAAGTCGTGTGTGGTAGTTAGCCAGTCGGATTTAGAAAAATCACTACCACCATACCACCATGGTTTCATCACGATGTTTTCCTTCAGCGACAGCTCCGGCTCATTTATAAGTATTCGATATAGACGTCAATCGGAAGTGCTAGTCACTGAGATGACAGCCCATGCGTCAACGCAATTGGACACCTTTCTTTGACAATCCTTCAGTTTATTTACTTTTCGTTTACTTAAACAGCGGATGTAATAAGTTATGTGCAATTCTATTATGCGAAAATACATACTGAATATAGCTTTTTATTACAGTAAAATGCTTGAAGAGGCTGAGTATGTGGAAATTAAATAAACAATAACCGATTCTGAGCTGTAGCGATATGCAAAACAGAAGATTGACAAGAAACAACAATATTATAACCTCAAAACACTTGAAGCTTCAGTAAATATATATATATTTACCCGAGGAGTTCTCACAAGGACCGTACAAGTGATTAGAGTACGTATATCTATAGCATTGATAAGCCGTTGTTCTGTTCATTATGTTTATCGAAAAAGCTATCCAATGAGACGCTGTACAAACAGTCAATCCTAAAATTGTTGCTGAAGTACCGCTAAAAACTTTTATAATTACGAATATTAGAAGCGGTACTGTACGTGCGAAAATTCGTCAATTAACTTATCCGTCTTCATTGTAATTTATAAATGGTACCTAACTGATGGGTCGAGTTTACTTTCTGATTTTAAATTGATTGAAGTTATATTTAAATTTGATATTTACTTATCGTTTAAAAAGTATATAGGTACGTACGTACTTGTCTATCTCGATGTCTACGATTGACATGTTACTTTAAAATTTATATTTTTTAAGTTTTTAGTTCAATTTAGAATACAACTTATGCGATAAGTTATATTATTATTAATGTTATAAAATATCAACTAACGGGTGGGTCAATTTACTTACTGATTTTAAATTGATAGAAGTTTTGTTTAAATATGAAATTTACTTATCGCTTTAAAAGTATATACATTAGGGGTTCGCGAATATTCCAATTAACGAATTATTCGATAGCGAATCGAACCGAACAATTCAATTCAATTCGAATCGAATATTCGAACTTATCGAATAGTTTGATATATTAGATAAGTTTGAATTATTCTAATAGTACGATTTATTCTAGTAGTTCGAATTCCAACTATTCGGATTATTCAATTAATTTCAATAGTTTTTACTAATTAGATATTTATCAGATACTAATTTTTTTGTTTTAATTGTATTGTTAAAGCAGTGAAAAAGGTTGTATATTGTCCTATAACCAATAGTTTAACAATTCCTCCTTATTCTAAAAATGTTTGAATATCCAATTAGAAATTCGAATCGAACATCATTATTCGAATCGATTGGACTATTATTCGCACACCCCTAATATATGTACTTATTGGTTATCTCGATGTCTACACGATTGACACTCTTATTTTAACTTACTATAAAATTATTAGTTTTTACTTTAATTTCAATTTAGAAAATAACTTATGTGATTAGTTACATTATTATTATTAATGTTATATGTATAATTTTTATAATTAGGTAACTAACGGGTTGGTGAAGCATGTTTTCTGATTTTAAGTCGATTCAAGTTTTATATAGAAACTAGCAATATCTCGTGGCTCAACACGTTTTCTATGAAGTGATTATTTTCGCCTCTTTATGTAAATCTGTATGTATAAAAGTCGAAAAATTGGCTTGGAGTTTCATTCCGGTTTTCATCACCTTAGTGGTTGAATTTTTAAAAATCATTAGTACAGAGTAAGAGAAACCCGCGTGCAAATTTTCATGGCCTTAGACCTAGTACCTTGGGTTGTGTGTTATGTGAATATATATATGTGAATGAATCAATCCGTTATTGTTTTATATATATACATTTCATTTAAGAGTTAGTTACTTCTTAAGGAGTCCATATGTGTATACCCCTCTAAGCAATAATCGTGTCGATTTTTTCGATTAATGTATTTGTTTTCAAATTAATTGAAGTTTCAATGCCTTAATTTTTAAATTCCAACAGTAATAACTTACATCATTAATTACATATACATTAATTTTGTATAAATATTGCCTAACTGGTGGGTGAAATTTGCTTTCCGATTTCAATTTGATTGAAGTTTTACTTAGATATTTAAGGGCTTATTATTTTAATATTTCGCATTCCTAATTTATTATTTGAATATACTAATTAAGGCTTTTACTCTCCAGTCAACAGAACGTCTAGGTCATATATAATATATTACATATATAACATGAGATATTTTCTCATATAAACTAAATAAATTCAAAACGACGATTGAGAAATACCAAGCTATCCATAAATAAAAATGTTATTGTACCTATTTAACTCGTTTTAGTATTTTCTTTCTCTTTCTGTTATAATTTGTAAGTTTTTAAATCTTTATGCCAATTATTTTTTTATGCGATTGGAGGCAAAGGAACAAACGGGTTACCTGATATTAAGTAATCATCGCCGCCCATAGACACCTGCGACACGAGTGGCATCACCAATTTAATATACTCTTAGAGTACGCCGTGGTTGTCTATAAATATGGCTATATTTAAATTTAATTACAAAATTGTTATTATTAATTAATACATTTATAAATATATTGTCCTTTTGATGATCCGTAATAATACATTATCGCTTTTAGATTATATCTATGCATATATATGTTCCTATATATCCAATTGTACTATTCATAATTTTGATTACTGTAATCGATATATGTACTTTAGTTACTTTATTTAGTTTTAAGACAATTGTGTTCGTGATTCCGTTGTTAGTAAGTTATGCTTCATTTTTACCTTGAAAACTGTGAAAATCATTTACCTATCTTAATGTACTGATTATTTTAATAGTTTATTTCGACTCTTTCAATTAATTGATTGTATTTTTTTTAATGATATACATTTTTAATACTTCGTATAATATAGATATCTATTTTTAATACTTTGTATAATCCCTAATTAAAATTGTAGGACGCGTGTTCGTAAATATTCTCCTCGTCAAATGTTTTGACCGATTTGCCTAATATATCTGGACTCTGTGCTCACATGTATAATTATTTAAGAATTCATAACTACATAGTTAAAGCTTATCCCGTCAGATAATATATAGGACATTTTAATTTTTATCAGTTTTCACTACAAGATAATGATTTGAAGAAAACATTTGTAATATTTCATGAAATAATTATTTACTCAACATGTTCCTAGTAAACTGTATTAACTGTATACTAAATAAAACTGGTTTTAAAACATTACATTGGCTATGTTATATAATTAATTAATAAAACTTTTACAAAAAAAAAAAAACAACTTCAATACCAAGAAACACCAAGGAAACAAGAAGGCACTAAAATAAAAACTAAACTATTACATTAATCAAATTAAATAAAAAATATTAATATATGCGATACCTAATAATATATCTAAAAATCTATTATTATGTACCTACATACCTCCAAGACATGTTCCAAAACTGAGCGCCCAGGCTAATGGCGCTAAGGGTAGACCAAAGCCAGCAGACAATTTTCCAATAACTCGCACCGAATAAAGGTATATTGTGAAAAAAATGCTGATACCAATTCAGATATCTATGAATAACATAAAACCTAAATTTCTATTAACAAATATCTTATGTAAAACTTACTCTTCCACGTATAATGGACTCTACTACACTTCGTAGCACAGCTTACAATATATTACTACTCCATCTCCATAATAATATTCAGTTGTCAATTTATTTCATTAAATGGTCGGTACTGTAACGATTGGGTCTCATTTTCTTGGTCAGTAAACCAGGACGAGCGGCTTTTTTTTTATATTACAGGGGGCAAACGAACAGATGGGTCACCTGATGGTAAGTGATCACCGCCGTCCATATAGACACTAGCAACACCAGGGGAGTCGCAAGTGCGTTGCCGGCCTTTTAAATATGTGGGCCTCCGGCGCTCTCACTGACCGAACGAAACGCAACAGTGCAACCACTGTTACTTCACTTGTCGGGTTTCTGTGTGTCGGGTGGTAGTACCCCGCGCGTCGGGCGAGCCGACACATTCATGCTGAAACCAGTAATAGCTTCAGCGTAGCTCTACCACCTAACAACCTACCTATAATTTGACTTCATTGATTGTAGACATTCCTAAGCGACAGTATGTCTATGGCAGCATTCATTATATTCATTTGAAGCGATGATGGCTCATTTCGAATCAGGTTCGAATCCAAGCAACTGAGTCGGAGCTTTCGGTGAAGGAAAACATCGTGATGAAACCATAGCATGGTGGGTAGGGCTTTTTTTAAGTCCGTTTGGCTAGCTACCACCCTCAAGTTGAAAATCTATCGCCAAGCACCTGTTGGTGTGTTCCGGCAGCTACACTTGAGAGCCAGTCTCCCTCTAGATTAAGCGCGACTTACCATCTTAGACCATATCATCATTTAATATCAGATGAGACTGTGGTCAAAACGTTTACCCATAGAAAAAAAACCCAAAAATAAACGAATATAAAAAGACATCGTGTTTGCTTTTTCAAGATCAATAATATACTATCCAATAAACGAAGTCAACACAAGTAATATCAATAAAACAAATGTATAACGTTAAAAATAAACTTTATTTTTTACAAAATAATCACTTACATTTATATTTACATCATTTACATATCGCAGAACAATTTTATAAAAGCGTATCTGCCCTCATATGATAATTTTCTCTCACGTTTACAATATACATCCCAAATATATATATAACACTAGCTGTTGCCCGCAGCTCCACATGCGTTTTTTTTTTATATTTGTAAATTACTTCTTATAAGATCAGCTACCTGTTAGTTAAAGTTCCGTGAAAAATGGTTCAAACGTTTTGGAGATAGTACTGCAAACGAAGCCATGGGTAAAAGCTAGTCCAAAATAAAAAAGCTTTAATTACTTTTTATAACGTTAACAGTCTGTCAGTGAAAGTCCCATGAAAATAGGTCCAATCGGTTTGGAGATAGTGCTACAGACGAAGCCACGGATGACAGCTAGTCTAAAATAAAATAGCCTATGTCACCCGCTGTAATGTTAACTATCCGTCCGTTCGAAATTTCTATCACAATCGGTCCACCCGTTTCGGAGATTACCCGGAACATACAGACAGACAGACAGACAAAAATGTTGAAAATTGTGTTTTTGTTATCAGTATCGTGTATACGTTCATATACAATCAGTAAAAAGTCGTTATTTTGATATTACATACAGATACTTCATTTTTATTATATGTATAAATAAAGTCCATTTTAAAGTATGTCACTGTTTCGGAAGAATAAAATGGTAATTGTCCGATACCCCCAAATTTCAAAATCAGAATAACCACCACTTAATAGTAAAGGCCATACATATGTTTCACAAACTTCATAACTTTTGTCGCCGTATGACCATCACATTTTTTTAAGGTTTCCCTTATTTTTTGTTATTCACTATTTTTAAGAAGCACAGATAAATTAAATACAGCTTAATTTTTTTTTAGTTAATTTGTCTGCACAAGAAAATTTCATCAAAATCCATCAAAAAATTCATTTACTACAATTTTTGACTTTTGTCCGTTATCCTGGAGAACACCTCGCGTATTTTATGGAGCAAAAAGTATCCTATATGTTACTTTACAATATTCGTTTTCACTGTGTCTAGTTTTGTCAAAAATTAGTTCAGTACTTTCAAGAGTGATACGCGTACACAGGGACAGACAGGCAGACAGACAAAAATTCTAAATAAAATAATTTTGGATTCGACATCGACATCGAAAGTCCACCGCGATAATAATTTTCAAAAAATATTTAATACACAGATTTGGCTTAGTTACAGTTTTATTATACGTATAGAAGAAGATAATCAAAATATAGAGAAAATACCAAGATTCGTTTTTTAGCTTTAATTTTTTCTCAACATTTTAAACTTTACGTTTATCGCTTTATTCGTCGGAAATCTATACAAAATGTTCACAATACAATCAATTATTACCTCTCATTATGTGTTTTTTTTTAATCTCTTTATTAAATCAAAATCCAAATCGAAGAAACAACCGATATATCCCAATTAACAGATGATAATGCGAGCATACAAGAATCCCCACTGCAGGGTCTAAGCCTCTTCCCGAGGCTAACTACGGGCATTAGTCATAAAACCATTTCACGTCTAATTATTAACGATTTCAAACCCTAAAAAATAAGAAGTATATTTTTCCCAGATAATAAAAAAAACATTTACCAAATTCGGGTTTCCACACGATGTTTTCCTTCAATTTCCTTATTCAAAATTAGTAAACATAAGCGAATTCTGAAATTTTCGTCGGCACACATCGGGATTCGAATTTATGTACATAGAATCGATGTTCTACGAACTACTCGACCCCACCAAACCTTTTCCAATACGAATTATCGTGTCGAAAAAAACAGTTTTCTTGTAATACAGTTATTATTTTAAATGTTTCCATATTACTATATATGAGGGTAGAAAAAAATATTTTCATATGAAAGTGCGAATAAAAAAAATTGGTCGCAGAAAAATATTTTTTTAAAGAGTATCAAGTGTGCACAAACGAAATTTCACAATTAGCGTACGAGAACTAATTTGAATTCGATTCTTAAAGCTATGGCTATGGCGAAGATGGCGGTGAACGAATAAGGAATCGTGAATACTCGAACTATTTTTCTCTTTAAACCATCAAGTATTGGAGTATATACAAACAATATAAGTCTCTAAGCGATATTTTGCAAAGAGCAGTTTACTCAACAATGGCTTTTAAAAACTGGTATAATTTATTTGAACATTTTTTTTGTTTTATATCACATCGACATCTGTCAGTTTCGAATCGTGGACCTCCTGGACGAGGTCCGCGAGCTCGCTCGCTCCATAACCTAATAGCTGACGAAGATCACAGACAAATTTGTAAACGAATCTGCAAAAAAAAAAAATCTACACTGTACTACAGAAGAGGCTAAAAGCAATGCAACCAATCGAAACCACACTATCAGTCGTGAGTTCTTAATATCAATTAACCCAATTGAGTATTAAGAGATGTCAGTGTCATAGTATTTTATTCATAGATTGAAGTATTTTTAAAGTTAACGTGTTACTCTCAGAAGATCTTTAACACTTTGATATATGGCTCGAAGGACCAAAATGTAGAATCAATATAGAGACTCCACGAAATATGGAAATCAAATAAACTGTATTCAGTTTAGGCCCTAAAAAGGTGCTTATAATAAATGTAAAAACTACCACCGGTTCGGAAAATAACCCAACCGTCAAGAAGAACCGGCAACAAACTCGATCTGGTTTAGCTTCTCATCATACATAACATATTTTATGAACGTACTCGTACATAGTTATAGACATAGATAGTCATATTCGTTTTTGGTGGATGCATAGAGAGAAAGAGAGAGAGGTGAAAATTCCAGCCATCACCATCGTTCACATATTGATACGCACTTTTGACTTAGCCTTTTGACATTAAAGCCCACTGGACATGGTGCTTGAACTCACAAACCGGTAAATCGGTAATGATCTTTGGGACTTTGTTATAAAACCTAACCTGAAAACAGTTACAGGTCTTAGTGAACCTTGAACGATCGATTTGTCATTGTTTCTAATATTTAAATTATGGCAGTCTTTCATTAAATCCGGCTTATTTAAGTTTATGCGGACATAGAATAAATTATCAAAAATGTTTGGGGGAGAGAAAAGTTACGATATCGAATTTCTGAAACTTAACCTTCAATGATTCGCGAAACCCCATATTATAAATTGCTCGAACATTTTTGAAGTAGACATATAGTGTCTACCTCAGCTGTTGCAGCGAAATACCATAAGACATTAAGCTATGGAAGTAAGCGAAGTGGACCAACGTCGATAAATGATCCTTAGATATATGTTAAAACGACCATAGTCGTTTTTTATGCAGAAAGAGACAGAGAATGTTGATCAAACGTAGTTCTAAGTGTGCAACTACATCACTTCGCGCTAATTACCTTAGAGATGTGGCTTGAATATTTTCACGTATATAAAATAGTTACAATGTTGACACTTATGACTCTACTAAAAGTACAAAACTGTTATTTTGTTGTCCAGTGAAATTAAAAAGAAAAGAAAAACTAATAGTGTGATTCAATGTTGTTTCGATTTAGGTTATATACGCTCTGAAAAAAGGATTTTAGTAATGCATTTCTTTTTCAGTTAAGTCTTTATTCTGGGAACTGTGTGAATTAACATCGGTCCTTTTACCTTATATATGCTCTGAAAAAAGTAATTTAGTATTGCAATTTTTCTTTTCAGTTAAATCTTTATTCTACGAATCTATATCGGTTACTTTTAACTTATATTTAACGTGAACAAAGTATTTGTAGTATGCCAATTTTTTCACATGTCTTTATTCTCAGTACAATGTGAATTAATGTTGAGTTGTTCGTATAGACGCTTACCGTTTCCCGGAGACCTTCGCTATCATATCCCCGTCGTAGTAGTATCGTAGAGCGCGAGACAACTTCTCGTAGTTCATAGCGGGTTTGTGTTTCCTCGCGCCCCACAGTCGCGCCACTCGCTCCGGCTCGAGAAGCTTGAATTCTCCATCGGGGCCTGGATAAAGTGGAATGCAGCCGGTATTTATTCCATGAATCATATAACCACATTAAATATTTTTATACCATCCAGTAGTTATCTATCAATTTATTGCCCCTACATTTTGATTTCTCCTATAAATGCAGTTTTATAAGACCAAGCAGCCTACTACAAGTACTTAAATTGCCAAATTAATTCACCATTTTCAGACATTCAATAAACAAATTAGAAGCATATCCTTACTAATATTATATAAGCGAATGTGAGTGCTAAATCAGGAGTAAAAGCTAGTTTCAATTATAAGTCTTTCAATGACAATCAAATCTATCACATTCTCCACAACAGCTTATTATTTTCTTGGTTATTCTTTTTATTTTTCAAGTGAACTAACTGTCCATATTTGTACACCTTTGGTTTAGTTCGCCTATTTATGACAACACTAGTTCCTTCCTGCTCGCTTCTCACTCTAGTTGATTTAGATTTGTACTTTTTTGGGAATAAATGTACTCCCATGTCCTAGTCTGTACCCCTGACAATGTGTACGCAAAATTTCATCATAGGTTAAGATGTACAAAGATGACAAAGCAACTCACATTTGCATTTATGATATTAGTAAGGATTCAGTGGGCAAGAAACACTTGCACCCAAAGTAATTAACTCGGCATTTGAATATAACAATAATGTTCCTCGAGAAGAAATGAATTGCCTGGAGTTGGAAGAAAAGATGAGAGGAACTGACCGTGCCACCGAATGATGTCGAAGTATTCCGCGCTAGTCAGCAGCTCCAGCAGGAACTGCCAGAGCTGTATCTGTCCATTATTGCCGGTACGCGTCACATACGATCCGTTGTCGTCGTCACTTGACGTCCGATTCACGATCTGATTACGACAAACGTATTTTTTTTCAATATTAACCCTTTTTTAATTTATTATGACCACCTGCATACAAGTCCATTAAGCTTATTAACCCTTAAATCCATAGTGTTGCCCATTGTCTACATTCTACTTCCACTTAATTTATTCAGAAACTTGAGTGTCTGCGTTGAGGAGATGCTTTGCAAGCCACGACTCCTGTCGATTCCTTGGTGGTCACCATTGTTTCCTGCCTTACACTTTGCTTATCATTACGCATAGTGTAGCCAGCTTATCAGGGTACAATGAAAACGTCTAACTATTTTTATTTTATTAAAGTATGTTTGTACCTTGATTTTCTTCTTTATGGCCGACTGTGGAGTCCTTAGAGGGTCCTTCATATGTTGATCTTCATTTTGTATGACAGCTGAAAAGTAGAACCTATAGAGAATATTATTCTAGTTAAAACTTGGTTTAGTACAAATAAAATACATTTTCTTTATTCTCCACATAAATCAACTTCGACAAAGATCCAACTATAGAGGTCTGCGCTCTCAAAAACCGCTCGAATAGATTTCTGACATTTTTTTTAGTACTTCGTTCCTAGACATATTGTCTACACCAAAAAAAAAATGTCATAATGCCTTCATTCAATAATTAATATAGAGTTACTAAAATAAAATAAAAAATCGCAATTAGTATAAGTACTATAAAAAACTAAGGAAATTCTATAAGCAAGTAAAGTTTTGCTTTAATTTGTTTTCTCTAAGATTTTTCCTGTTAAACATAATAAACAAGATAAAATCGAAGGTGTTTGCTAATAATAAATACAATTTATCTATATTAATAAATTCTTGATATAATAGATACCGTCAAATTTTATAACACAGAGACAACTCGATTACGAATAGGACGGTAATTTTCTTTTGTCTGTGATTCGAACTAAAACCATCAAAGACTCTACCCAATTTTACACTGGAAATTCATACCATTCCTGTCAGAATTGTCAAATACACTTTTAAAATAAATAAATAAAAAATTCTTTACTTTTAGAGCAAATCATCTCATTACAGGACAACCATTCAATAAAATAAAATGGCGACTAAACTGAAGTGAACGGCAATCTGTCAATTCTGTCAATGTTCTTAAAGATTTCCGTACTGTCATCTGTCTCACTCACTCGCACTCACTTTTTAAACGGAGATATTTTTAACTGAAATATCCACTTTTCCGTACGTTTTTTTTTTTTTCGAGCTGCCTACACTCTTGGCTTGTTAAGGCCGCTACAGTTTCACCGGTTTCAAAAATTCTCTTTCATAACAAGCCTTGTCCTGACAATTACAAGCAACAAATAAGAATTATTTATACAGATGTAAATTCTGTGGTAGCTCAATTTTGTGCGTACACATACTTGTCTCACTCTATCCCGATGTTGCATCTCTGTCGAATTATATAACCTTACTTTTTTTTCCAAACACTAACAAAAGGCTGTTTTTAACGACCAAGGAAACATTTATATTTCGAAAAGTAATATTCGGAAAGACCAAATAGAGATAGATTACTTACCAATAAATTTACATTTCCTCAGGAGTTCGAAATGAGTCCAAAATAGATCACCCGGATCCGATGGCACTTTTTCTCTGTCGGAAAAAAATACCTCTATAAATAAAATGAGAGATGGATAAATCTGGCGTCGTGCACACAACATGCAAAAGCTACACGGTATATTTCGACCAGTTTTTATTTTTTTATTTTACTTGTTAGACACTTTGTCCTTATCTAAAAAAAATGATCACTATATCCTTGTCTAACATATAATCAATACATATAAAGTTAATACAATTTTAGTGTGAAGTGGAGCAAGCGGTGCGGTTCGCATGCACAGGAGATGGAAAGTTAAGCAGATAACACTTTAAAAAAAACTCGTGATTAGGGTATACTTTTCTTTCCATTTTTTTTCCTCAATACATCGCAACTAATATTACAAAAGCGAATGTGGCTCTGTTTGTTTGTTACGATTTCGCGTCTTAACTGCTCAATTAAAAAATGCACTTTTCCCGTGGAATTGGTCAATTCCACATTAAAGCGAGCAAAGCCACGGGCAAAAGCTAGTTTAAAATAAAACGAGGACGTGAGCACATATAAGTTACCACATGGGGGATACTAACTTAAAATCGACGTTGTTCAGAGCACAGAGCTCGGTCCCGCTCAGGTTCCAATCCGATAGTCGGACCCCGGTCAGATTGAACTGTCTCACAGCCCATTGGATCCAAAGTTTCACGTGCTGTACGGACCTATTGTTATTAAAAAAGACCTTTGTTGTTTAAAAAAAAAAACAATAACATTCACACTGGACACTGGTCGTGGACAACTCAACAACGTTGGCGTATTCGTTCGAATCATTGCGACGGAGCCCCAAAGCTTAAGGTGAAGGAAAAACCTTGTGATGAGACCGATTAGTCCGGCGAGGTTGTGAAGGCTCATCAGGCAAACAGCGTAGTAATAGTCAGTACGAAAAAAATTAAACTACTACGCCATCCGTAAAAGCAGTCATCTATTTATACTATGTTCCAAAGAAAGAAAGACGCATCTGCCATTTCGAATTGAAGAAAAAGGCTACATCTAATAGCATTTTTATTTTGTTAATACACGGTCATAGACAAGTCAACGCGTTTTTATTTTGTGTCGTTTCGGGATCAGTGATTGTTTGTCACAGTGACTGTTTGTCACAGTGACTGTTTGTCACAGTGACTGTTTGTCACAGTGACTGTTTGTCACAGTGACTAGTTTGTCACAGTGACTGTTTGTCACAGTGACTGTTTGTCACAGTGACTAGTTTGTATTTTGTCGCGTTTCAGGATTAGACACTGTAGAACCGATAAACAATGAATTGTAAATCTTTCCGTAAAACTTTTTCGACTCCATTGTGCTCGCAATAAGTGATATTATTGTGCCACAGTAAAAAAAAATTGACACGAGAGATAAGGTTTTCTTTAAATGGTAGCCGTCGATCCTCTCACCAGTCCGATGGTTCGTCTGGTATCTTGATCCGATGATCGCTCTTGAATTGTGAATCGACAACCCACTTAACAGCAGCCGCGTGAGGTAACATCGGTTCCATATCATCGCAGCATTCCGCCGGTTCCTCTGCCGTCGGCAGAACCTCTTCCAACTCCAAACCTATTATTGACAATATGTCCGACAATATACTATTCCGGAATACCGAAAAAACATGTATAACATTCTAGAATCCTCTCGAGACTTCGCAAATAAACTTATAGTAACAAATCGACTAATCGATGCGTGGAAAAGTTTCGTTAGAACTAAAGAATAGGACATTTCATAAGAAAAAAAATAATGCTCCCGAAGAATAGACCCAATATCTAATCACGCGAACGAAGCAGCAGGTAAAAGTTAATATGGTTCTAATATAACATCTAGAAAACCTAGGTAAATTAACTAACTGGCCTGCCTCCGGGGTAACTGCACCAACTCCTCGTCCGGCTTCAACACATCCAGGATATTGATCTTTCGCTCGGCTGCCCGAATCTGTATATTAACTTGGACGATTCCTTCACCCCTTATGCACTGTTCCACCAATGTTTTGTGGTCTTCCAACTGCAATACATTGTCTGAATAGTTATTATTATGTCACTGAGATCTGCTTAGTAGTATTGTTTCCAAATAAAGAACCATTTAGATGAAAAACCTTTGCCGACTGCTCTGTTCTATCTTTAATAGGCTTAGTTCCCAAAAAAATAAGATAAAAAAAAAGGAAATAATTAATATTTCAAGCTTTTAGACACACAACCTAAAATGCTTAACTGTTTTTTTTTTTTTCAATGTGTATGGCGGCTATTTTGAATTTTGCCATTTTGTTTTTACTTCATGTTCGTGTATCGCCATCAGGACTAAACAAATATGCAATATTGCAAAGTCTCAGGTCTAAAGGAACTGGTTCTAATTCAGTTTGCAAGATTTGACCTAAACAAATGACGGAATAAAAGCTCGTAAAAAAAGATTCTTTTAAATATAACCGCATAAGAAATTATAAAATAAATTTTAAATATATACGGCCTTATTACAAAAACAAAAATGAACACGCGTTTATCACTAGTTTTACTAAGCAGTGTCTAAAATTTGAAACCTTGTTGAACAGATGTTTAAAATACTTTATTACAAAAGCATGTCTAAGCTGTCTCTAGCTAAACATCTGGTTTAAGTTTTTTTATGCAAGCAACTCTGAATAGCATTCATTCAATATACTCTTAACATTCAAAAACGTTCCATTACATACAGATATTTTGCAAAAACAATTTGAATTTATGAATAGTATTTTGGTTCAGATCTTCATTAAGAAAATATATTTATTTTAAGTAAAATTGAATATTATTATTATGACATTTTGGTTAAAATAAAATGATGTAATTGTAAAAATAAGTAATATACAACACGTTTATAAATGACGAAGTTCTTAGGTAAATACAATTAAAAAAAACAATCAAGGTGCAATGACGCTTATGTATTTAAGAAAAAATTAAAAGTTTTGTTTAATCCACACCGAAGCCGGCCTGGATCAACTAGTGCATTATATAGTGGTTGGGCTTAAGTTCTGTTAGCTCAATCCGGGTTACAGACAAAATTAAAGTGGTCGATTCCCATAATAGAGCTCAGAGTCTCCTACCATCTAATCTCCTTTGTTTTATTTTCTAAGAATATGATACTGGGAAAAAAGTGTACTTGGTGCACATCTCCATTACTATAAAAAGTAAACTACAGACTAGATTAAAAAATTCTCACCACTTTCGCATCCTGCAGCCAAAATGTGTATCCAGATAAATCTGTTGCCATTTTCCTTTCTAAAATCGAGCGCAGACGGGACAGCCTTGTCCTTATATCCATTAACTGTATTATAACATCTTCTGAAAATATAAATATTTTTTAATTACTTATTTGTAACTCTATACTGGGTAATGAGGGGAACATCGACCATGGGAATAGAATACAATGATTATAAAAGTATGACATCATTTTATGTTAAAGTCAACTTTAGTTTTTGATACAGTAATCCATTATTGTATATAGTTAGGAATATATGTGTAACATTGACCCCCTTCCAGTGTTACCAATTCTCAAAAATATTTAACCGTAAAGTTAAAAAATTGCCACAATCACTTGAAAATCCCTAAAATAAAAATTAATAATTATAACACTAACGTTGACAAACGTCTAAAAATGTTAGTTTTATTTCTAGTGAAATTTCTACTAAAAATATACCCATATTAGATGTCACGTGTGCAATTTAAAAAAAAAAAAATTCAAATGTTTTTCTTGATAACAATTTGTTGATTAAAATGATTCCAAAATATTGACTGCATTGGGTTTTCTCAGGATATATACGTATAAATAAAAAAGTCCCTATAATTATAAATTCTCTAATAAATTCCCATCCCAACAATTTCTGCCTAAATGAGGCCCAAAAACCGATATATCGGGAACCCTGTCCGCTTTTTTTTCGCTCCACCTTTTATATGTTTTCTTTGTGTCAGAGAATAGGAGTTAATATTTCTCTCAGTACTCATACATTTAGACGGTAGAGCAGGCGCTACCACTGACATATATTATAGGTAAGTAAATTAAATATATTTACCACTACTGTCTGTACTCAGCATTGTGTTATCATCATCATGAGTGTCAGAGAAGACTTCTAATGGTGTGTTGAGTATCTCACCCCCAGACTGCATTAGAGCTGAAAATTTTAGTCCAAAATTAAAGTTAAGGAAACACTATAAAAAATAATAACAGCTATATATTAATAACTACGTTTTGCTTGTGGCTTTGATTGCGTTAATGTAGGTTTTGTAATATATTGTAATATAAGTCGTGGTGGGCGATTGGTTTGATTGGTGAAATATCAATCCTATGGCCGTACGTTCCAACCTCCGCATGTACTAATGTTTTTTTTGAAATTTGCATATATTTACTAAGTCAAATTGGTAACATTATCGGATGACAGTGAAGGAAAAAATTGTGAGAAAAAAATACTAACAAAATTAAACTTTAGGTTTTAGGCTTTTATAATTATGACATATAATTTATTACAAGTATTATGATAATCTCTAAAAACGTGTTTTTTATATAGAGGTGAACCTAATATAAGGGTGTTGAACAGAATTTTATTCGTACACATAGGATAATACCTTTTTTTAATTAAAACCTGCTTAGTATGGTGCTTGAACTTATTATTCAAGACTTATAACAGAAACCTTATTGTAGAGCCTGAAACTAGTACCTAAAAATTGTTCATTAGTCTCACTGAATCTTAAACACGGGATTGGAAATTTGCAATTATTTTTGGTATTTAGGAATTAAAATACATTATTTAAGTAGTTTGGTTTTTCTGTCAGATAATAAGAACTTAACATACAATTAATGTACACCAACTACTGATATCTTTATATGAAAATATAGCCAAACCTCGATAAGCGAGAATTCAAGGTTGTGCCGGCTCCTTTCCTCTTATGGTGGTTTCTGTTTCTCACTTACCTCGTATAGAGGTTTTTACAGGTTAAAAGTGATGGGATCTGACAGTTACTTTCGCATATAGAGTTTTCTTGCTTACCCAATTCTCACTCACTCACGTTTCATTCTATATATATACATAAATAAATAAATCAACTCAGATATACAAATGCATTATATCATATTGTTTAATTCATTGATTTTATTAAAACTATAAATCAGATTAAAAAACAGCAAAACAAGTGATAGACTACTCATTAACTACTTTATATTTATGTTTATAATTGTTAAATTACAATGGACCTTAAAGATAATACTTGATTTAATTTAACAACGCCCGATATAAACGATTATAAGTAATTTAACGAAAAAATATGGCATAAATAATAAAATAAAACGGGCAAAAATTAAAAAAAAAAAACTCACCCAAATCAGATTCTGTTACATATTGAGGAATAATTGATAGAGGATCTGTTGAGTCGATCGTGTTTTGGTCGAAACCGTTGTCGCTTGTTTCCATTTTAATGGACCTAACATTCAGTAACTCGCTTATGTCTGTGACCTCCATTGTAATTGTTATAAAGTTTATAAACAACAATAATCACGAAAAGTTTGAAATCAAAGGAAAAGGAAATAGATTTTTCTAAACATTCACTTCCGCGTGCGCCAAAAGGAAACAAACCATAGTGATAATTTTGACAACTCACCAATGTTGCCAAAATATACTTTTGGAATCGTTGGATACGATCAGTAGGTTAGCACGAACAGCCGACTAGGTACTTTACGAATTGTAAATAAATATATTATTACGACTATAACACTTGAATGTTTTATCTTTTGACTAGTTAGTTTTCCCATCTATATACGTTTTCATTCTCGTGTAAATGGTTTTATTATTTAGAGAGAACTACGTGTTCTGACTTAGTTGGTTCATAAGCCTTCTAGCCGATTTAAAATTTATCATTGACTTTCACTCCTTATGAAAAAATGCAGAATATTTTCTTTTTGCAGTAAGAACGATGGTAATGCTTAGAAATTACGCTCTTCTCTGTCCATCCGCCAAAACTAATGTATAATGCCAAAAATAATGTATGTTTGTTTATAAATATATATATATGATGAAGAAATAAACCGAGTTTCTTGCTGATTCTTTTCGACCACTTGGTTTTTTTCCTAGCCGGTAGTAGTTTTGAGGTCCATAATCGCCTTCTCAGCGTCTCAACCTAATAAAGTATTATTGACTTGATTTGAACGTGTAATGAAATAAAGGAGCAACTGAATATCACCCGTCAATTTTG
The DNA here is from genome assembly GCA_035772565.1 of Antheraea assamensis. NCBI lineage: Eukaryota > Metazoa > Arthropoda > Insecta > Lepidoptera > Saturniidae > Antheraea > Antheraea assamensis. The sequence continues at coordinate 3,248,430 of JAQQSE010000107.1, forward strand.
TCAACATTTGTCAACAACAGTCTGTCTCACTGATAAGCTCACTTTTTAAATAGAAACTTTTTAACCCCTGAACTGTCCAAAACGATTAAGGATTAATACAAACGAATGTAGACTTCATGAGGTATAGGTCAATGACTGTTGGCAGCATAAGCTTAAAAAATACCAGATTTATTGCAAAACTTTGAAAAAGAAGAAATGAAGTGTTGTACAATTATAATATGTATTTAAAATGTACTTTTAAATTATTTTTCCTATGGTACGAACGTGTTTTTACTAAGCCATGAAATTTACAACGTGCACAGTCGTGAAATTAAAAAGGAATTGGAAATATAATCCGCCATTTTGAAATCTGGGTCTAAAAAAATTAGTTTGGATATCGAAAGAAAAATAGGCGATACTTAATAGTATTAATACTTTTCCGTGTCTTATCTGTGACCATTTTTAATCACCAGAGACAAATAGTAATCAATTAAAACTGTCAATTGTCAACGTAAATAATTCACTAAATCGAAAACAACCTGAAAAAGATGACAATTTACACATATATACTTGATATTTGAAGAAAATATAAATAAATGAAAATTTATAATTTCACGATAATGTCTCAAAGTAACCATATAAGTTGTTTATCTAGACTTATAGTCACAAATAGATTATTCTTAAAGTCGTTTACTCAACCCGAGAATTCAAGGAATAGTTCGAATGTAGCCGAGAAGAAAACTGCCAGTTCTGTTTACCGTAGTATGAATATATTTGATAGAAAAACAAAGCTTTTACAGAGGGAAAGGTCAGCAGTCAGAGAGGATTATCATTTATCTGAATATGTTAAAGAGGAAGTTGGTTGGAGAACGGCAGACAGAGTTTTCGATATAAAGCGAACTTTTAAAAATGCTGTTGAACTCGGTTAGTATAACTAATTTATTATGTGTTTTAATTTTATATTTATTTATTTATAGTAGATCTAATGGTTCTTTATTGATACAAAGTCATATGATAAAAATACACAGGATTTAAATTGAATTTAAAATAAAGTTTAAAAAATATGTATTAAAAAGTAGAACATATAAGTGTAGCACGAAAAAGTTTGTATAAGAAGAAAAATAAATTACTTTATCTCTGCCACAATTGCATATACAAATTAATGACTGTTATTTGTGATCACTAGCAAGGCTGGTTTTAGATCACCATATACTTCATATCTTCAAAAAAATCAGGATTTGAAATGATGGAATGAAATGAATCATGAATTTTTCTTTGATTAAGAACTTACCAAGGAAATAAAATAATAATTAATATAATATAATGTGAATATTAAAAGAGATTGCAGATGTTATTAATTAATCAACTAATTACGAACTAAATTATTATTAAGAACTAATATATATTCCAAATATACAGCTGAAAAAAATTGCCCACTTCTTAGGTAAATTTTCAAGTTGTTCAAGTTTCAATATGTTTATGAGCTTGCCGACTCCATTTTTTAATAATTCTATCTATTTAGTTACTCTTCATTTTTTGTTTATGAATAGAAAGCACTTTAAAATGCTCCAAAATGTCCTTGAATATAGTTTGGTATCTACTTACTCTAGTATTGTCATAACCATACCAACATGTCCATAAATATACATTTCCTACACAATTTTAAGGAGTTCTCTGGTGTAGTTTTGTTATCCAAGGTATAATTCTAATGAAATTAAAGTGGGACCCTGTTGACAATATTTACTATCCAATAAAAAGAATATTTATATTTTTATTTATAAATGCTGTAGTTCAAAGGTAACAAACATTAAAAAATTATAACCAAATTTAGAACCCCATACTTTTTGAAGTCTGTTAAATAGAGGCCTAACATAGCAGCCTATGGTAGTTAGTAGTCAGAGGAGAAATTAGGCAAGGAGTTGTAAGGTACGCAAGTAGTTAAGGTAGGTAACTAAGTAACAACATTATAAGCCATTACCTGAACCCCAGAGAAGACGGACTACTTTGGGGCCATTCAAGTTTTAATAAGTACAATTTTACAATTTCTGACCACTCCCTCTTCTTACTCTCCCACTATGCTTACTTAACATTTATATTAGTATTTTTTAATGGTTCTGGTTTCCTTATTGATTCATAGGCAGCAGATAAAAGTCTAGAAATAAGGAATTTATTGTCTAGAAATTATCTTATAGTGGTACGCTACTAGGGCTATGGTAACCCAGTGGATAAGACCACTAGTTTCAGATATCAACCTACTGAACGGCATGGCAAGCATGAAATATGATTAAATAAACAAAGATTTTTGTATTTTATATTATTGTATTGTTCCCTGTTCTTAAAAGGTGCAAGTCGTGGTTACGTGTCACGTCATTTCCTTCCGGATAGTGTTGAAAAGGTGACACTCTGTGACACATCGCGAACACACCTCGACAAGGCTCTGGTTGGAGATGGAGTGAAGTTTGAGAAAATTCTTATGGATGAAGAAAATATTGATGTTAGTATAATTACTTTGTCACCTTGATATTATTAACCTTTGGGTTATAATATACTCTGGGTAATAAAATGCCCCGGGTAATAATGTTATTAAAAAGTAGAACATATAAGTGTAGCACGAAAAAGTTTGTATAAGAAGAAAAATAAATTACTTTATCTCTGCCACAGTTGCATATACAAATTAGTGACTGTTATTTGTGATCACTAGCAAGGCTGGTTTCAGATCACCATATACTTCATATCTTCAAAAAATCAGGATTTGAAATGATGGAACGAAATGAATCATGGATTTTTCTTTGATTAAAAACTTATCAAGGAAATAAAATAATAATTAATATAATATAGAGTAAATATTAAAAGAGATTGCAGATTTTATTAATTAATAAACTAATTACGAACTAAATTATTACTAAGAATTAATATATGTTGCAAATATACAGCTGAAAAAAATTGCCCACTTCTTAGGTAAATTTTCAAGTTGTTCGAGTTTCAATGTGTTTATGAGCTTATTAGCCTGTAAATAATGGTTATATGATAAAATTCATTTACAACAAAAGCAGTTCTGAGAAAATAATGTATTCCTACACAAATGTAACATTATAAACAAATTTCATTTTACAAGTGTCCACAGTCACACTCTTCTTATACATTTCTATTGGTTAAAATTTTGATCTAGACTGAATGTTTTAATGTCCAAAACAGAACTGTCATTGGTATTTTTTTGTCGAAATAGCACTGTTAGTCTTACAGGCCTTTACAGTTTCACTGAACTTTAGGTACTCAGCCGTATGACCCAAGCTCAAGGGTATTTGAGTTGTCAAACATCGGCTGTTACATTGATTGAAATATCGCTACTCTTGAATTTAACTAAGCTAAGCTAAAATAGTCATACCCACGTGAGTTAGTGAGACACACTTGTATACCATGTGTGTCTCACAAACTCAAACATGTATTTTGTGTCTCTCAACTCAGTAAACTAAAGTAACCAAGTGTGAAAAATCAGAAAAAACTAATAAAACACTTCTACCATATGTGTACAGATATGTGGGGATGCTTTAAATTGTGATTGTCATTGGTTGCTATGTAAATGCCCTTATACTATATTCGAGAAAAAGGAAGGGTTGGCATTCCCGGTATACAATAAAAATTGATTTATGACAGATGGATAATGTTTAAAGTGAAGGGTATGTTCTTCTTCTTCTTTTAAAATGGCAACATGTGTGTGCACACAATTTCGCCAATGTCAAGTGAATAGAACCATAAACGATAGAGATTGTACCCAACAATTTTTTTTTTTTTTTGTTTTTTACATCTCCAGACCGGACTACCTACAAACAGAAACCACAAAAGAAACCCATGTTAGCTACACATAAAACATATTGTTAGATTACAAATACACACCAGAAAAATAAAAAGAGAAAGACCGTAAAACCTAAAGTTTAATTTTGTTAGTTTTAATAAATTTTGATAAGCATTCTACAATTAGGTGGTTATTCGCAACAAGAGTTAAGAGACACATAATGTTAATAGGACGAGGAATAGAAGGAGGTAGAATATCATATAGAGAGAAACGGTTTCTAGAACAATTAAAAAATATGTGATCAAGTGATCCATCCTCTAAGCCACACTCACAAATAGAGTGATCCCTTATCCTTAATTTAGCCAAATGTACTGGTGTACAGGCGTGACCAAGGCGGAGACGACAAATGATGGAGGTAACATTTTTGGTAAAATTTCTAAATTTAAAAAACCATGGCTTTTGTGGGATATCAATTTGCAAAGAGCCATAATGTTTGCCCTTTAATTTTCGGGACATATTCCAACTCTTTTGCCATGCATTAAACAACCTCGGTTTACACAATAAGCATAAGTCCCTCGCGTAAATCCTGTAGTGGTCCAAGGACCCAGACTGAATAGCACATTTTGCGCAGGAGTCCACAGTCTCATTGCCCGAGATACCACAGTGCCCCGATGTTTTAAAGGGCTACATTTTGAAGTTGTTTGGTTATGTTCTGTGAATTCATGGGTTTCAACCATACTTTATTATAGACTACAGATTGATAAGGGATATCTATATTCTGTTTAGAATTTCACATTTTTGAGACAGTTCTACAGTACTCGTACATGACTAGACCATATTTTTGTAAACATTGTAACAATATTAACCCAAGATAATACATCAGTTTCCAGATAATAGTGTCGATTTGTTGGTCTCATCTCTATCTCTCCACTGGGTGAACGACTTGCCTGGGCTCTTCGATAAGGTTATGAAGTGTCTTCAACCAGATGGTGTAAGTATTTCTTAACATATTAAAACTATTTGCTAATAAACTACCATATTTCTTTTTGTAGGGAACCAGTCCAATGCCACTTACTCCTCAATTGTTTTTCAGTAAAATGTAGAGGAATGCTTTATCCCAATTAAGATCTCTAAAGGTACTTATGCATGTCAAAACTATGCCACTGTCTCTGATAGGAATGCAAATTGCTTAAAACTATCTACATAAATAAATTGATAAGAGTTCTGCGCTGTTGTATGGGCTTCGTTCAAAAACTACTGAATAAATGAAAGAAAATTCAGGATATCTTCATTTGATATGAAGGTATTACAGTTTTAACAAAGTACGATTTTTCAAACACTACGCATTCGGGGGCGTGTAAGGAAGGGTAAGCAGTGTGGTGCGCATACGCAGGAGAGAAGAAGGAAACGGATAATATTGTTTACAAGGAAATGTTGTAAACGTAGTTTACTTAGTGCGTTAATTTTTTTTCTGTGCATCCCGACAAATATTGTAAATTCGAAAATTTGTTTGTTTGTAACACTTTCACGCTTTAACTACTAGACTGATCGTTATTAAATTTTGCATACACATTGTCAGCGATATGGAAAAGGAAACAAGTTACTTATCTTTCGTCTAAAAAAGTACTGTTGCCGAGGGATAAATCAAATCTACATTTATCGGAGCGAAGTCGCAGGTATCAGGTAGTGTAATATGTTTCAGGTGTTCATGGCTTGCGTTTTCGGCGGTGACACGTTAGTGGAATTACGCCAGGCTTTGCAACTCGCTGAAATGGAGCGATGTGGTGGCATGTCGCCTCACGTGTCTCCGTTTACGAGGATCAGGGACATCGGAGGGCTGCTTACGACGTGAGTAATTTACGATTGACACCAATAGATGGAGTTGTTGGAAGTGTTAAATCGCGATATTATTTTGTTCGAAAATTATATTATGTAAATAGAAGTGTCACTCGATTTTTTTAATAGTCTGGTGAAGCTGTGAAGGCCCGTCAGGCCAATAGCGTAGTTAGTTCGAAACAAAATCGATTTTTCAAATCAGCACTCCTAGCGTTATAAGACAGAACTAATACTTGCGAACTACAGCCGTATAGTACATATATGTTTGAAATAAATGAATATTTACTTAAAAAGAAAAAGAAGTGTATAAACAATACAACCCTTAGTATCGGGTATATATTTATTTTAATGAAGTATCAGAGCACACTTTTACGTTTAGTCGTCAAAATGTAGAGTTAATCGAGAAAAATACCAAAGGATCCAAGATTATAGTATAACGGGGCCACATCTAGTGATATATACAATAACAAAAAAAAAAAAACAAAACGTAAAAAATTTCCCCGAAATATATATGAAAGAAGTGGAAAGATTGTGATTTTGTTGTTTTAATTTAATTTTTTTATGTGACACGAATAATGTACGGCACTATAATTCCGTCGAAAGGAATTAGGACACGTCTACTGTTTAATATGTTGAAAACTAAGAAAAAAATACTGGATCTGATAGGCTTTTCTATTCGTTCTGATTAACAGCTGTTAGCCTGAGAGTTCGTCGTCATAGGTCTTACTTGACATATATTGTGACGATACACCGGTTTCTTTATAGAGCCGGGTTCACTCTTCAAACGGTTGATGTCGATTCGATAACCGTTTGGTATCCGAATGCGTGGGACGTAATGCGTGATGTTCGGGCTATGGGTGAGGGCAACGCCGCATACAACCGACCCTTGAGGCTTAACAGGGATGTTCAGTTTGCAGCAGCAGCTATATACGACCTCATGTATGGAAAGGTATAGATAGACGCTCTGGTACTCTGTTAACTGGTTTTTTAAATTAAATTTTTCACAGGTTGTATCGAAAAATCGTGTTTGTAAAAATATTGTTCAGAATACCGAAAAAGTGATCTCGTTGAGACGGCAGCTCTTAATTTTAATATCAAGGGGAGCTTTACAGTGATTTTGCGTTTGATTAATATTGTAGCTTTTTTCCCAATATTTAGTTTATTGAACCCGTAAGGTCACACACTATACATGAAAGGCTAATTGTAACATTTTGATATATCTACTCCTTCCGAAGTTATTCAAGGTTAGAGTCGAACTTACCCCCAGAAATTTTGGGTGTTTTCGTTTTTTTGACGAATTTATGAGACTTGTCTTTTATTTACTTAACTATTGCTTAGAAAATTAAGTACTGAAATACATTTTAATGATCGAGTACTAATTATTTATACCTGTCGAGGAAAGTTGTGTATGTTTTTAATGGTAACAATTGTCGGCGTAAGCACGTCTTTATTTGATGCATGTTCGATTCTCTATTTGCATCGCTTAATTTACACATACTGACGTAGCAAAATAAGTAAAACAAAGTTGATTCAAGTTAGTCTTAAGTGTGAAGCGATAATGTATCCATGACAAATGATAAAGTAAGTTACGTCATTGTATTTTATACGAATTTCAACTAGTAACAAATGCTACAGAAGCGTACAGTCGATAGGACCATATTCCCCGGGACTTAGTACCCGCTGACTATCACTTGTTTTGTGCTTAAATTTTTGAAGTGAAACTTCTTTAGAATCGTGATTTCATATCGGATGCAACGGAAAAACGACAGGTAAGAGATACAAATACGGCAAAGAATGAGACAGAAATATACATACTATTTTTGATGTGCAATAGTGAGCTAGAGAGCGAGAGAGCAAATGTCGGTGTGTATGTATATTGCATACTGTTTAATACTTGCTTGTATTTGAGCATTTAACGTGTGTTAGTATATGTGAAAAGTACGTGTACTACTGTATACTGTATGCGGCTACGTATTACAGCTTCTTAGTAAGAAGTCAACGTGGTGTGTTATTATTTAACAGTGTTTATGAGTATTTTTATATCTTGTTTGTTGAAACTGAAAATATGGAACTTGAGCAATAAAGTATGTAACATATGTTAAATAAAACATAAAATATCTTTTAAAATTAATCAAAATACTTTCATTTTTAAACAAATAAACTTTGTAATTATCCTACCCTTGTTATATATATTCTTCTCATTCTTTTATCGATTTACTGAAGTTTCACTTCTATCGTGTGTGAATCGCACACACACCTTTTTTTTCTTAGAAGCGCAAAAAATTAAAAAGATATATCATACAAGCACTGATTTATTTTTTGGCATCAAGAGATGATTTTTTTTTTTTCAAAGATATGATGATACTCACATTACCCTCACGCTGGCAATAAGTCATTGAATAATAATCGCACTGATATGGATAAAGTCTATTTTGACGGTATGAAAAAACTTAGTTTGTTTTATACAAAAAAAAAACGGATAGAACTTACCAGTAGACCTATTATTATTATTTTATTAATAAGATAACCATATATTTCTTAATTCTTCAAGGATTTTCCTGACAAAGGCTCGAGGGGTGTCCCAGCTACGTACCAAATAATAAACTTTCTGGGATGGAAACCGGACCCCACCCAGCCTAAACCGATGGAAAGAGGGAGCGGGCAGATGTCTTTGAAAGATTTACATAAAATAGACGAGATTATTGAAGACAGTAAGAAGATTAATTTAAGAGATGAAGATGTAAAATAGTGCGTTGTTAATTTATGTAAATTAATAAAATTGTTATGTTGTTGAATGCATTGGTTTTTATTATATCACTAGCGGCCCGCTCCGGCTTCGCACGCGTATAAAAGATATAGCCTATGTCATTCACTGAAAAAATGATTAAAATCGATCCAGTAGTTTTGATTTATTCATTACTGCCCGTGGCCCGCACGCGTTAAGTTTGGAATAACCTCAAAAATAACAGTATTTCTCCACTATTTAATGGATGTTATTATACGTATAAACCTTCCTCTTCAATCACTCTATCTATTAAAAACAAACCGTATCAAAATCCGTCGCGTAGTTTTAAAGATTTAAGCATACATAGGGATATAGGGACAGAGAAAGCGACTTTGTTTTATACTATGTAGTGATGTGAGCTTCTTCATCAACGATCATTACTGTCATTATGACAGTCAATTATAAAATGTCTTGTCATGACGTCATGTTTAATGTATTTTAAACATGTGTTTAAAATTTTAGACACTGTTTAGTTAAACTCGTGTTAAACGCGTCTTCATTTTTGTTCTTTGTAATAAATACCGATACGGTGTCTAAGCGGTCTCTAGCTAAACATCTGTTTTTTGTTTTTTATGCAAGCAACTCCGAATAGCATTCATTCAATTCAATCTCATCGTTCAAGAACGTTCCAATTTACACGAATAATAATGTTGTTTACATCTTCATTAAAGAATATTTATTTATTTTAAGTGAAATTGGTTATAATTATTTTGAGATTTGCTTTAAAGAAAATATTGTCACTATTATAATAAACAATATTTTGTAGGTGGTAGAGCTACGCTGAAGCTATAACTGGTTTCAGCATGAATGTGTCGTCTCGCCCGACGCGCGGGGTACTACCACCCGACACACAGACGTGAGTCGACGTGAAGTAACAGTGCGCCCGCACTGTTGCGTTTCCTGTAGGTGGTAGAGCTACGCTGAAGCTATTACTGGTTTCAGCATGAATGTGTCGTCTCGCCCGACGCGCGGGGTACTACCACCCGACACACAGACGTGAGTCGACGTGAAGTAACAGTGCGCCCGCACTGTTGCGTTTCCTGTAGGTGGTAGAGCTACGCTGAAGCTATTAATGGTTTCAGCATGAATGTGTCGTCTCGCCCGACGCGCGGGGTACTACCACCCGACACACAGACGTGAGTCGACGTGAAGTAACAGTGCGCCCGCACTGTTGCGTTTCCTGTAGGTGGTAGAGCTACGCTGAAGCTATTAATGGTTTCAGCATGAATGTGTCGTCTCGCCCGACGCGCGGGGTACTACCACCCGACACACAGACGTGAGTCGACGTGAAGTAACAGTGCGCCCGCACTGTTGCGTTTCGTTCGGTCAGTGAGAGTGCCGGAGGCCCACATATTTAAAAGGCCGGCAACGCACTTGCGACTCCCCTGGTGTTGCTAGTGTCTATGGACGCGGTGATCACTTACCATCAGGTGACCCACCTGTTCGTTTGCCCCCTATAATATGCGTAAAGTGGAACAACAGTATAATCTCAGAATAAATACATTGTGAAATGTCAATAATGTCATATTGTAGTAGTTGTCATTTACTTGTGAATCTTCAAAATTATCTAATTTATCTACATCTTCCATATTAATTATACACACGAAAACCATAATTTACTACGAAACGTCTTTTGCCGGTAAATAGGTATAAAATAAATCACAACAATAAAATAAAAACTGTGAACTTAGACAAGTGTCATATTATGTTTAAATTTAAATAGTGTCTATTCCTAAACAAAGGTAAGTCACTCTTCTGTGATCATACTTTATTAAAACAAGTGTTCGACGCGTATTTAACTTTTTTGTAATAACACGGATAATATGTATCTATACATTTTGTGTGCTGCGCTATTATATTCAGAGCGGTTAAAAACGCTTGCCAAGTACCCACAGTACTTTTTTTTATTGTTAATGATTCCGGTCTTGTTATTCATGGACCCGTATGTCGCATGTGGTCGGCAAATGAAGAAACACTTGTACAAATAATTTTATTGTATACGAAAAATTATAAATAAAACTTAACGACACATTGATTTCTAGATAAATTATCATAATACACGATTGAATAATTAACCACATCTATAGTGGGTGCACTCTGTGATGGCCGTTTTGACATTTATCCGTGTACACTACATTTGAAGGAGCAAGTTGCTGTTCTTTTTAGTCAATAGTGACGTGCCGTTATTAGTAAAATTTATAGATTGTATAATTATAGGACACAACATAAATTTAGTACACTGATATCTATGTTATATATACTTATAACTAAAGTATATATCTATCTAACTATACTAACTAACTATATGATATAGTACAGCGGTTTTTATTAACAAAAATAGCGTCGTTTGACAGAATCTTTAATGGATTTAAATTATTGATGTTTACAATACAACTAGGCATTTATATTTCTCAAAATTCGATGTTATATATTTATATCCTAACATGATTATATACATAGGATCGCTGGCCAGCACAATTATCACCTTCGACACGCTCACGTCAATGGTTAATGCAAAAGGAAGCAACATCTGACATTATTTTTTTTTTTCGTATGCATGTATGTATCAAAAGGGCCATCATAGCGTGCCGCTATTACATACATGTATATATCGGTATCAGCGCCGTCATATGCGCCTAGCAATGAATCTGTAAAGAACACGCGCACCTCCCACGTCACAGAAGGCGTCATTCGACTACCCCCACTCTCCCTACTACTCGTCGTCGTTTCGGTATATAAGGAGAGGAGCGACTACCGTTAAGCCGAGGTCCGATTCTCCAGAATGGAGTCCTCGAGCATATTGCTTGCGCGGATACAGTGACACTGATTTTTCTATCACTCGTCTTTACAACACAACACCGATCTCCCCACACACGTGCACACATACATTCGTAGTTACACATAATGGTTGGATTGTTTTTTTACCCTTTTTCGAACCGAAATAGTTTAGAATAACACATAGTTAGATGCTTGGTACACATGTATGTTTCACGAATTCATATATGTATGAAATGGATAGTTTACCTTCACATTCTACATGTATATATATAAAACATTTCAGTACCTTTTTCTTCTCTGTTGCTCAACTGAGTTTCTTTTATGACCTTTTTTGTTTAGTTAGTCGCTGTTGACGAGCTTTAGTATTACCATTAAAAACTTTTTGGAAACAGGTAGTTTTTTCCATATTATAACAAATCGAAGCTGTATTTAAAATTTTCTATTCGTCATACTTCACGCTCCTTACGTCTACAATATACAAGATTTCAGACTCTTGTGCAAAAAGCAACTCCGTGTTATTTTAAACTTAAAACAAATGAAAAAAAATGCCGAGGCAGTCACAAGGACTGCCGACAGAAGTGAAAACTCGAAATAATGAAAGAACTGTGTTCTATATTTATTCTTTAAATCAATTAAAATCGGAATTATTTAAATTTCTTTATATGTACATTTAAATTATTAACATTAGTCTAGTTTTCACATCTATTGGCACTCAACACTTTACAAAATATATATCTCATACATATGCTCAATACAAAATCTCGATATTACACTTACACCGGCCGCTATACTACGCGTCGCTAGTCTGGCGCGAGCGCAATACGTCACGAGCATGTCGAGATCATTAGTGACGCGAACTTATAAGTTTTTGTCCTATCAAAAATCGCTCAAAGCGGCTATAGAAGTTTTTAATTCAGCAACAAAAATAAAATCGACCTAAAAAAAAAAATGTATCAGAACGTCTATGAACATAGAACGATACCTATCAAGTCTTGGGTTGTCATAAGCCTACCAATATGTAATCGCTATACATTTACTATATTCGATTGGACTTAAAAATATCCGTCGTTTCAATAAAGTGAGAAATTTATAAATAAGGTAATTGAGGTAACCAACATAAGAAAAATATAACTGAATTCTCTTGTTTAAAGTCGTTTAATAATTATGGTCAAATTTCGACCATAAATTTAATGTATTTTTTAACCAAGAATGCCGTTGAAATTCAAGGGAAAGTTGTATAAAACTACAATAAGACCAGCCATGTTATATAAATGCGAGTGCTGGCCTACGAAAGAGAAGAATGAGAAAGATTATACGAGGCAGAGTTGCGAATGTTAAGATGAATATGTGGTGTAACCAGAATGGATAAGATTGCGATTGAATATGTCAATGGAAGTTTGAAAATAGCACCAGTGACAGAGAAGTTGATGAGTAGGACAGCATGGTAACGGCATATTATGAGAAGAGATTAAAGTCATGTAACAATAAAAGTTTTCAATTTGAAAGGGGCGGGCATCAGGGTAGAGGAAGACCAAAAAAGGTGTGGATGAGTTGTGTGAAAAGTGATATGTATATAAAAGGTGTGAATATGGAAAAGGAAAACATGTTGTGCCGACACTACTTAAGTGGGATAAGGGTAAGAAGATGATGATTAGCAGATAAGTATTATGGCAATAGGAAGGAGCTAACTTATTGTTTTCTTCAACCAAAATAAGTATACTGTTCGTCTTTTTCTCCTACAGTTATTAAGCACCTGCATCGATAGCCTTAGTGTATAGAAGAAGAGAATAGCAACTGACTGAAATATAAACGCACAGCCCGGACTTTTGGGGCTAGGGCCGGGAAATTTGACAGAAGATTCCTTTTATATTGTAAGCATGGACTTTTAATATATCAAGTCCATGAGTGTAAGTGACCACTTGGAAATTCAGTCCTCAAGCTAAAGGAAAAAGGGGATGAAAGTTTATTTAAAAATCCGTCATTTCTCAACTTAGATCTGTGAATAACGAATCAGTTAGAACGTAAAAAAAGACGTTTTTCCTAATTTTACCGAAATAAATAAATATTCTTGTATAATCCTTTACACAAATAGAAACGCAGACTAAGCCACGAGCGGCTGCTAGTTGCTGTATATATTGTAATTCTCCAACGGTTCGTATGTCCATTCATCATCAGAAGATTGTGTATGCTCATCGTAATTGACACCTGAAAATAAAAATTTTAATCTATTTAGTCCATTACATGAGTCACTAATATAACATTCATCGTGAATTAGCTTTTGTTCGCGGTTTCGCCCGTTTTAATGTAGGTTTAATCGGACCCTCGAAAACAGTACATTTTTCCTTATGTTGGGTTTTGAAACGTTTTCACTAAAATTTCTTTTTCCACCTGATTTACATGTACATGCTTACATGCGATTTACTGTAAACAAGTCATAAAAACTATTGTTTTGTGCAGACAATGTGGTGCAAACAATGTGCAGAACAGAACTCTACTCGTACGCAGCGCGGGCTGAAAAACTCGTAAGGTGATGTCATTATTCGAACGATTCAACAACGCTCGAGGCGAGCTATTTTTAGAACCTTATTATATTTTATTCATGGCATGTTTATTCGTGACTACCTCGTATACAGGGTGTAACAACATTATTGAAATATAAAATAGTATTAAATATGTTCTCTATATTATACACTGAATGTAGGTCAAGGTTGTCTTACACAAAGTAGTAAGCTTTCAATGAACAGAACCTTATAACCCTTAGTTCAGGTTTTGACGTAATATATAGTCAAGAGTTGAATACAGAACAGAGTTAAAATATTATTATAGGAATCTAAAATTGACATTTATTTATCCTTGAGTTGTCTCGATATCACTACATATTATAAAACAAAGTCGTTCGCCGCGTCTGTATGTCGGTATGTTCGAGATAAACTCGAAAACTACTGAACTGATTGTAATGCGGTCTTCACCAATATATATAATTTATCAAGGTTTTGTTTAATGATAGGTAATCATTTAAGAGCAGCAGGCCCGGCGGACATTGTCCTGCTCCGATAATAAAAAATATTTACTTATGTGCATCAAATGCTTAGGGTAACTAATATATTTAATTTGATAAGTATTAATACTGTATCCGTCTAAATAGCCTTCCATTACCTCATTTTGTGTGACCAAGTTTTAGAAGATGGATGGGTATAGTAAGCAATCCTTAAAAGATAGGTATATGCCATCGCAGACATTTTCGTAGATCTATAAAAGAGGAATATCTCACTATGCATTATTTTGAAAAGAATGAGGCAGCGTTTTCGATGAAAGCACTCAGGCGGCTTAACTTTTTCCAACAATTATCATTATATTTCAACCAATTTACACAAAACCTTGCTAATTATATACCTAAAGTTTCCTCATATATTTACTCTATCTATTGGTATCTAAGACCGCTTTACAATCCGTTTAGTAGTTTTTGAGTTTATCGTGAACATACAGACAGACGCGGCGGACGGCTTTGTCTTATAATATGTAGTGATACACCTCCATACAAATCTTATAGAGGAAATACCACAAATGATTGTGAACACAGTATTAAAATCAGTTGCATAAGTTAGGGAACATACTCATACTACGTGACCCGTTCAGGGGGGGGGGGGGGGGGGAGGTCTTCAAAGTACCACACTTGGTCACAGGGAGGAGAGGGAAACCGTATTTATGAATTACTACATGAAAACTAGAGGGGGGAGGGCTTCTCATATACTACGGGCGGGAGGGGACTAAAAAAATGTCAAACACGGGTCACGTAGTATGGGTACGTACGTCCCCTTTAGAAGAGAGTTATGGGAATATACAGACGAATGCGAATAACGACTTTATTTGATAGCTAAGTCACTGATGGTATCGAATGTTCTCCAACATTTACGGAGTAACGCTGCGTCTACTATATTGGAGTATAAAATTGACAATAAGGCATAATTAAGAAGTGCCTCTAGTTTTGTCCATTCTTCCGAACTAATTATATATCCGTACCTTCCACGTGTATTGGAATTGGAGGTGCCTCTCGAACAACAGGAGTTTCTGAAAAACAATTTAGAAAATAGTAAAATATATTATCCAAATTCACAATTGCTCGTAGCTTCGTTAGTGTTATGGAAAGGTACCCACACTACGTGACCGGTGCTTGATAATTTTTTAACCCTTTACCTACCCTTGGTGATCATCCGTAGTATATGAGAAGACCCCCAGCCCTAGAGGTTTGATGTAGTAATTCACATATACGAGTTTCCCCATCCTTACTGTGACCAAGCGGAGTACTTTGACGACCTTCCTCCCCCAATAAACGGGGCACGTAGTGTGGGTATGTTCCCTTATTGTAGATTTGACCTATCCCTCTGGGAATGTACATTCTGCTGGATATAAAGCACTCTATGTCCTTTTACTGTAGTCCTAGCAAAGTGTGTGTAAAATTTTAGAATGATCGGTTAAATAGTTAAAGACTAAAATATGAAAAGGTAACAAATTAATGGCATTTACAATATTATTTAAAATTATAAGCAGTGTGCTATTAGAAAACATCTGCAACCAGCGCGGCGGAGCTTTGCAATATTTTGATAAGAAACGTGTTAGGGTTTATAGAACCGTCGATAGAATTTTAGAACTAGTTCCATATTTTTCGGACTCAATTTTTATTACAATCTAACAATATCAACTGAGCGACAGAAACCGTTCTAAACTGGGTACAGGAACCCCCTAGCGGTGGAGTATAGAAATCCGATTGTGGTAACAGGCATCAATAGGTATACACATTGCGATACAGATATTGCAAAGTCATCTACTTTGCATTGTACACTGCCATCTATTGAAGCCCAAGCGACTTAACAACAAACGATAAATCAAAAGAGAGTCACTGTGACGGTTTTGCTTTTGTTTCAGTACCATCTTAAACCACATCATCATTTATTCATCTTCTATTTAAAAGGATAGAGATCTGCGGTTATGCACGCATCACTTAATAAGTACTAAAAAAGGATTTTTGCAAATACAACTCCTAAGGAGAGGTGAAAGTGGGGGTGAAATTTTGTATGCAAATCCATAATTTTTCAAAATAATTAGGAAAATTGCTAGTACATTTTTAATACGCTTCACATCGAAAATGTTTTCATACTGAATTTGGGCTGATAGCGAAATGTGATAGATACCGTGGAAGAAGTTACTGTGACATAAGTATATTATTTCTTTCAATCTTTACCATTTTTTGGAGCCGGTGCTCGTACTGGACCTGATGACCCTGGAGTGGGACCGGGGTTGTGGCTCAACGACGGTGACGTTTCTTGAAACAAGTTTTTTTTTTATTTAGTATCAAATAACTAGCTGCTAGCCCCGGCTTCGCTTGGGTGAACTAACAAGAAAATATTTACAGTCCGACAATGGAATCAAACAAAATGGCTACTGAATAATTGTACATCAATTCTGTGTGTATTTTTGAATGCCTCTCTTCTGTCTCACTTTTTATATGTAGATTTTGTAAGTAAAACTTCTTATCGGGTGCTTTGAAATTCTGATCCGCAATCTTTTTGTGTGACGAAAAATGGTAGGGGTAAACACTATGTTCAAAACACCGGTTCTAGCCAACGTTGGGCACGGTCAGTATTTGAATTGGCGACCACCTGGGAACACCAAGTAACGTTGGTTTTTTGTTTTGTTGTACTTTTTATAAAAAGTTTTCAATCCTTTCATGTGGTTAAAACACACACAGAGAGACTTTTTAATCCATAATTTGCACTTTTCTGTACCATTTTTCGAACATTTTCTATCATACAAACCTTCTCCTGACAATTACAAATACAGCAAAAGAGAATTACACAAACAGATACAGACTTTCTGAAGTAATTCGCTTATTAATGTTCAGCATTTGATTCTCATTCATATAAATTGAAAGTCTTAATCGAAGCGCTAAAAAGTGCGTAACTGTTCGAAACGTTATTCATTACTGACAAACAGATGGCGTTGTTAAACAAGCAGAATCATCGCGCTATCGTTATGTCACAAAAATTGCAACTATTACTAATTTTAGTTGTGGTGGCAATGATTAACATCGTTGTTAATGACAATCGAGCCAGTATCCAGGATCAGCCAGTGTCAGTTAACGAAATTAGGGTTTAAGGGCTATTTTTATTATACTGTATAGGTTTTAACGTTTGACCACAATTTCCCCTGATGCTTAAAGATGTGTTTGGTGACAGATTTTCAACTAAAATCGACTCATCTACTAAGATCGACGTAGGACCTAATCGTTGCGAATGAGCCGGAACTTTCGGCGAAGGAAAACTTCGTGATAAAAATCATAGCATGGTGGTAGAGTTATTTCAAGCTCGCCTGGTGTGCGACCACACGTAAATTAAAATTCTGTTACCGAGCACCTATGGGTGTGTACCGGTAACTATACTTAAGACCCAATCTTCCTCTAAGTTTAGCTTATTTCCCATCCCAGACCACTAAGATCAGGCGAGAAATGCATAACAATATACGCACTTCCATAACTTAAAGTATAAACATTATGTCGTGTTACAGGAAAAAAAACACTCACTATTATTGATATTGACCAATGTTGGGCTTGCTATTTTCCTTGGCTGCTCTGCCGATGGCGTTGTTGGACCGTTGTCGTTTCTAGCTACAGCAGCTGATATTTCTGCAACGTAGAAAATAAACGTACGTGTTACCTTTACATGCAGTTGTAATGAAACTTTATGTAAACTAACAACATTTATATAATGTCTGTGCATGTTCAGTGTAGTTAGTTTTTCTTTACATTAAGAGATGGCGTTGTCACGATTTTAAACTAGACATCGTTTTGTTTTGTACTTTTGATATAGGTGTTTTTAATAATAAAGAGTTAAGAGTCCGAGGTACGATCCTCCGGAAAGGAGCCCTCGAGCATGCTGCTCGCGCGGACACAGTGACACTGCTAATCAAACACTCGACTTTACAACACAACACCGATCACCCCACACACGTGCACACACACACTCGTAGGTACACATAGTGGTGGGCTATTTTTGTTTGTTTTTTTGCCCTTTCGAACTGAAATAGTTTAGAACACAGATAGTCAGATACAAAATACATGTACGGGATCGTGAAACATACATGCTTGGTAACCATGTATATTTCACGAACTCATACAGGTATGATACGGATAGGTTTAGCTTAGTTTAGCTTAGCTAGTCAGATTCGGGTATTCGACGACAGCCCAAGCCGAGGTGTGCCGTGCGCCCTTGTGCTAGTCGTCTATACAAATCGGGTGAGTGCCTTAAGCGCTCCCCTTAGTAGTCCGGTAAATCTGTAGCGGCCTCCGGGTCAACAGTGTAGGTCAGTTCGAAAAAAAAAATAAGAGTTCAGAGTTGCGAGCCACGAGCAAAACAGTGTTTCTTTGTCTACCCCTTACCCGAGTGCTATGTGTTGATAAGTATACGACATTTAGTGAGTTTGTAAACAGTGCAATTGGGACTATGAGTATGAGGTTATAAAAGTTGGTGTCCACAAGAACGACATGTGAGATGTGGGTAGAGACGTCCGAAGAACCAAGTAAAAATACTACACGCTGTTGGTCTAACGGGCCTTCACAGCTTTACCGGACTTGAGGACCGAACCTTAGTTTGGGATGTTGCTTTCAATGGAACATCACGAGTCGAACTAAACTAATCAAGTTAGCTAAACTAATTATAGATGATACGTTAATGAGACACACACGTATATCTCACGAACACTTACATGTATTTTCTGTCTAACAATTTGGTTACAACTACCTAAAAACGAAAAAATGACAGACAAAAAATAAAAACCCTTCCACAATATGAGTACCCACGGTGCCTGCGCGCACATGTGTAGGGTACAGTATGGATTGTGTAGTGAGCTAGTGAATGCAAGATTATTGTATCGCGCTAGCAGCGTGCTCGAGTGTACCACTCTGAAAGATTGAACCTAGGATTGAGACACTAGCGAAGGGGACCGCGGTGGATGTGCTTAAGCTAATTTCAACGCCAGACCATGGTGGTCTGATCCGTGGTCACACAAAGGTTGTCATACACACGCTCTGTTTCAAAAATCGGAGGGGTATGAATCATTTGCTGGCGTAAATTAATCGTGGGGACTGGTAAAAATATTTCGCAGTCATTTTTTAAAGCGCTTGGCACGGGGTTGCGGTGGGGCATGGAATTGCGGCGAATACCACTAACGGGCTAGAGATTTCGCTCCTTGTGAGCTACGCTATTTAGACCCTTCCACTTAGGCCGGTTTGGTTTAAAATCACTCCTAAACGTAGACATTCAAGTGGTATATAAGATTTATTAATGAAAAATATAGATACTCGTATACTTATACCATGTATGCATTTTATGTAATTAAAAGGTTTTGTTCGCACGAAGCGTGAATACGTAGATTCAAAAAACGATTCCCAGAATACATTTTTACAACCCTAATGTCTTTTTAATTTTGTATTTATATTTTCGTATAGATAGATGTCAGTCAATTTGTTCGCTGTACCAAATTGTGTGCATGATTGTTTTTGTTAAATTTATTTAACAAATGTAATGAAATCTTATTACCTTTCCTTTTCTTCAATACATTCAATAATTCGTCAGCGGCATTATCCGGTTTATCTGAAAGTTAAAAACATTAATCAACTGTGCGGCAATGTGGTTCCTACCACTAACAATAGGGCTTGTTAAAATTTTATGACATCGTTTTGTTTTATTTATTTAAGGAGGTTTCTCCGCAACCGGCAATAGATTTAGATATATCCAGTTCAGTGTAAGTTTGATCCATGCTAAAGGATACTATGAAATATTACATTACACTGATATAATCAATTTGATAACAAAAGCATGTAACTAACTACTGAAAAAACACCTCTTTTCTAGAGAAAGCACAAATAGAGCCACCGAGCCCACCCACGACTTATTGATGATTTCAAAAACCGAGAAACCTGTACTATTTTATACGCTCATGCGGTGATACTGGAAAAATATATCTCAGATTATGATTCCATCACGATAATTTCTTTCACCGTTAGACAATAGTGGTGATTAAATTGAGTACGTAAATTACAACAAAATCCTTACTGCAACTCAGGGTAGTAAGTATCGAATCGATATTCTGTGAGTTAAAATCACAATTTTTACATTATACTATTGATATAAAAAAATCCTTCGTAATTCAAAGGTTATTAATATTGTTAAAAAATAGGTTACTGGACCTATAACACTACCTTGTGGTACACCAAAAGAAGGGTCACTAATAAATTTACCAATTTAAGATATTCCTTCCTCAACAGGGCATTTATTTATAAACCATTTCAAAGATTTTGCCTCCTATCTACTTAACAAAAAGACAATCACTACTGGACATAGGATTCCTCCAAGGAGCTCTACAACTCCAAAAGATTGCTGCAAGCTTCAGTAGGTCCCATATCTACCAGATTTTAAAGCGTATTGATATAGAAAAGTGGTATAGGCATTAATCAGATATAATAATAGCTCAAAGTCTTTACCAGGAGAAATAGGTGTCCTCTGTTTTTGTGGAAACCAGATTGTTGAAGGGATTTTGTAAATTCAACCCCTTAGGTGGTGGAAATTTGTATGAAAATATATCATTTTCCGTCGAATAATCAGACAATTATTCTTCTCTATATAGATATTAAATAAAGAGTCGAAAATAGTTACTACATACAAAACTGAAGAGGCACTTTTGCAGGTCGGCATGATGACGACGACTGCCGTTGGTATTTAACACCGACAGTCGCCGTTGTTTTTGGACTGTACCGTACTTACCATCAGGTATCGTACAGTCATTTTGCCGAACTTATATAAAAAAAAAAAAAAAAAAAAAAAAACGCTTAGGAAGCCACGACAAATTGCTCGCAATACTGTAAACGCTAAAGCGAATCTGTCTGGTTACTCGTTCCTGTTTCAAGTATTAATTACTCACTTATCATAATGAAATTTTGCATGAACCCTGTCATGGATACGGAAAAGGAAATGGGTACCCTTCGTCCAAAAAAAAAAGTTATCTAAAGACAAACCAGGTCTACATTAACGTGAGCGTAGTTACAGGTAAAGGCCATTTTACTACATAGCGATAGATGGCGTTATTACGAAAGCTGAATTGCACTATAATTTTGTTTTAACTTGTTTTGATGACAGTGAACTAAACTTGATTGAAAAGTATGTATATAAATTCTTCATTTAAATGGTAAAGCTGGTATCAAGAAATAAGTGATATGTGTAGAAAAAACTCTCGAAGTGTCTCAGCTTATATTTAAGACTTCTATCAGACGATTATTACTCAATCGCTGAATTTTATTACGATTATTTAACTGTTTCTTAGAGATGATCTTATGTTGCAGTAACTACTGAAAATTTTCTGTTTACCAGTTTGCCATCTTCATTATGTCAAATTAATGTTACTATTACCTTTACTCTTCTTCAAAACATCGTTTAGGTCATTAGTGACGTTATCCGGCTTACCTAAAAGCGAAAAGCATTCAAATAAAATTTAATTCAGGACTATATGGATAATAAAACACAGTTTAGTAACGAAGGAAGCTTTTTTTTTTTAAAAAATAATTTATAGTTCTGCTTTACTTTTTTATGCTTTTACCAAAATCTTACTTGATGGTAAATGACGATGTGGACCAAGATGGTAAATACGTTAATCTTAAAGTGACTGATTTTCTAATGTAGTTCCCGAAACATACTAATAGGTGCTTGGTGAAGGATTTGCAACTAGCGTGTGGTAGCCAGCCGCCCGGGCTTAGAAAAAACCCTAACCTTATGCCATGGCTTCAATACGATGTGTTCCTTTACAGAAAGCTCCAGTTCATTCTCAAGAATTCGAACCTACGTCGGTCGAACACGCTTAGCATTGAGTCACTATCGTATCGGTACCAATTGAGAAGCTATCAGGTGTTAATACAATAGTATCAAAGTACTTGAAACTCGAGTCACTGGTAAAAAATATACTTACTAAGTTTTAATGGTTTCAGAGAAACCTGCGGCTTGGGCTTGGTAAAGCGCGCAGTTGTATCCTCTTTTAATTCCACGGATTGCTTTGGTGGACATGATTTTTTTACGAATGTAAGCTTCTCTAAAAATATGTTTACATCATATCAGCATTAAAATTAAATGTTATATGTTCAGATAATAAAACTATGTTAATTTGGATTACCATTCGGCCAACAATTCAATGTAACAATCTAGATTTATTTGTTAACCAACTGTTGAAATACTATGTGACGCTGTTCTTGGAAAGGGGTACATTAAATTAAAAAGTCTCAAGTCAAGTAATAAATAAAAATAAAACCAATTAAAAAACATTTTTTTAATAAATGTACTAGAACGTCCTTGGTCATAGCTAGGTTCCTATCTATTCTTGGATTTTCACGAACTTACTATATACACACATACAACCTACATATCCCAACCGCTATACAATTCCTATCTAGTTTCGACGAGTTCCCTGGCATATCAAAAATCCAAGGTCCAATGCTAATTAAATAAAACGGGGACCTCCTTGAAAACATTTCCTATTCAATAAAAGAAGTATTTCTCAAATCAGGTTAAAAATGAGAAAATACTAAGGGAACAAACATTTTAAAAAATACCACCGAAACGGGAAACACCACCGTTTTGAAATCTGTTAAAAAATAAGTGAATGTGCAGCCATTATGCTATTTGGCTAATCCAAACAATACAAGTAAAAATATATATGTGTATATACGAGATGATGTACAATAAAACATTCATTTTCACAACACGAGAAAATATATCAATTACGAAATTTCCTAGCATTAATTGAATTCCTTAGTTATTTCTATGAATGAATGTTATGAAAGGAACTTCGTGTCAAGCGAGTGTTCCATAACACTCTTTTTTTAATTTAAGACAACCACATAAAGTTCATCTATGTTCTTGAAGTTTAGCACAATAACTGGGAAAATAAATAAGCACCTATTTCAGCATTTGTCAAATTTCATACCTTAAGTGTGAAAAATAGGGGATGAAAATGTTCATTGATGCTTTTAAATAGATACTTAATTTCTTATGGGCTTAAAGTTTACGGCAAATAATTATTTGATTTCTTAATTCCCTTAAGTATATGATTGTACTCTAAAATAATATGAGTTGTTATCATCCAAAAATGAGGACGAAACCGCGAGCAAAAGCTAGTAATTATATATAATCTTACGTGTTACAGCATTTCGAGCAAGAGAAGCCGTAGGCGTTGATGTAATTTCTGAAAAAGAAACGCAACTCTTACTAGCATGTCAATACAGAAGTAGAGAAAAAATGTCATTCCGTTCCGTCTACATACTAATAATAAGCCTGGCAAAAGAAATGTATACATGATGGTGGGTAAGTGTAAACCGATAAAACAAGTGATTGACACCGACTTACAAGTATCACAGCGAAAGCAGCAGATTTAAAAATAACAAGCCATGATAGAATTGGGTACAATGTTACAGATGCAACATTTGACCACAAAAATGATACAAGAATCTTACTTGATTCTGCATTGCGAAGAAGAGAGGTTGTAGATGATGATTTGGTTTCTGAAACAGAATTAGTTTTTTTTATTCCGAAGCATAAAAAAATACAAAAAGCAGCGTTTTATTTTTGGCATGAAATTCCTTAACACGGGGTTACGGTTGCAGTTGACTAGTAGAAATCGTCATGTAAGGAAAATAAGTGTGTGTGTGCATGTGACCACAGGAGAGAAGGAAAACATATTTACAAAAAGTACAACAAAAAGTCAACGTCCCACGGTGTTCTCAGACGATGACCCAAATAAACACTGACCGTGACCGACGTTGCTTAACTTCGGTGATTGGACGAAAACCGGTGTTTTCAACACTCTACCCGAAACAGGGCTTAGCCCTACCACTTTTCGTCACACAAAAAGGTTGCGGATCAGACTTTCAAAGCCTTCGCATAACAAATTTCATTTAAAAACATTATGCTTTTATTATTTTATATTATTAAAAACAGCGTTATGCTTTCCACTATCTAACTAACTAAACTAAACTATCTATAACTCGTTTATACCTTTGAACGCCTCTTTGTTTGCCTGCACCTCTGCAGGTATCGGCATTGGTGGACGCTCTTTTATTCTCTCAAAAGAAGTCCTAGGTTGTTCTGAAACGAATTTTGGTAAACATATATATGATCTAATTCGCCCATGAAACTACCAGCCGTTGACTGCGTTAAGAATATTCCTCATTTTATCTTCATGCCCTCTACTATGTATAACATGTTTTTGATGTGTAACATCTTCCTCTCGGTTGCTGGATATTTTTTGTTGGAGTGATTTTGATAAAGGGACGGAAATGAGTAACACGAAAGCGGGGAAACGCGGGCTAATTGATTTGACCAATGAGCGCGCGCGGTGGCAGAGAGATGGCTGTGAGGTGGTGCCAACGCATTTTGCCTGAGGTTGGTACCACGACGTACTATCGATCAATACAAATAATTCTTACTATTAAGCGTCTGACAAAAAAATGTGAGTAAGTAATATGGAATTATTCAAATTTGAAGTAAAATGATTATTTTCGATAAAAAAAAATTGTACGACTCCTTGTCTTAATTAAATAAAAGATTAATTAAAGATATAATTTGTCGATAAAAAAACAATCATACTTGATAAAAAAAAAATCAGGTTTTAAATTACCATGGCGTATTTACCACGACTAGAATTAAACTTGCGCGAGCAAGCGCGCGCCTTAATATAGAATTACATAA
Source organism: Antheraea assamensis (assembly GCA_035772565.1). Classification (NCBI taxonomy): domain Eukaryota; kingdom Metazoa; phylum Arthropoda; class Insecta; order Lepidoptera; family Saturniidae; genus Antheraea; species Antheraea assamensis. Next base: position 3,273,382 of record JAQQSE010000107.1, read on the forward strand.
TAATATGACCGAATAAATTTATTATATATATAACTAGCAAGCCCGGCGGACGTTGTCCTGCCCTGATGATAAAAACATATATACTTATGTGCATGAAACGCTTAAGGCGGCTTGACTTTTCCGATTCTTTCAACAATTATCATTATATTTCAACCAATTTACAAAAATACCTTGACAAATTATATACCTAAACCTTCCCCGTGAATTACTCTATCTATTGATGAAGATCGCATTACAATCCGTTCAGTAGTTTTTGAGTTTATCGCGAACATCCAGACAGACAGACAGACAGACGCGGCGGACGACTTTGTTTTATAATATGTATTGATGATATATTTAATCTCAATTTCATGGTAGGATAACATGTCAGATGTCACACATCATATGCGACTACTGTAAGGCTCGCTCGTTTGTTTTATATTTTCAATTCATCTACCTACTTGAAGTTGAAAATCTTCCATAACATGATACGATGTTATTTTCAATTGGTTATCGTTGCATCTCGCATTGTTATATATTTGAAGAATTTTTTAGAGGTATTAAACATATTTACTGTCTCAGGTTCAGGTGTAAATATTCAATTGGCAAATATTTTACTGGGAGGGACACGGTATTATTATTATTATTATTCTAAAGGGGGCTATGCAGGCCTTAGACCTGTATCACTGCGACCAGTATGATCTATTGTGATTGCCCCAGAATGTTAAAGCTCCCTACCTAGTCCAATAGCATTTATGTACTGTAGGACTTTTTTAGCCGAGAGCGCTTGTACCTCATCCGGGAGCAATACATGCTTTCCCAGAATCAGGTTGCGTGTAAGCTTCAGTGGGTCATATTCGCACAAGAGGTGTTTTGGAGTTTCATTACCGCTGTCACAATATCTACACTCTCTTGTGCTTTAGACACCCATGTTATACAGGTGTTTCTTTATGCAGCAGTGTCAAGTGAGAGGGATTCGGTAACCGGGTGTTATATGCTCTGCCATTGCTTATTAAAATATCACCAGACCAAAAAAAGTATGTTAAATTACTTCTACCTAAAAGTAGGGAACTTACCTTTCGGTATCTTTTGTTCTTTCTGTTTTTTGGTTAATGTTTGTTTTGTATTCTCCATTTTGAGTATAGTTGACGTTGGTTTTTTTCTCTCCGACTCTGGAGATGCGTTTGGTAGAGAACCTTTATAGATTAATATTATACACAAGTTTATATAAAATTACAAATGTAGGAATATGAAATAGATAACCCCTAGGTTTCTTCGTTTTGCATTATTTGCATTGCAGTCTGAACTCTCACAATTTGATATTCCCACAGTGTTACGCATCTCAACAATATAATAAAGCCTTGAGAATGTTGTTTGGACTATCTTAATACTGTTGCACAAGGACCTTATTTATATGAAACATATGAGTCCAAGCTGTATTTTACATCCCTATAATTCTTGCTTGTCAGACTTTGTGTTAAATTTAATGATATATTATTCAGTAATAGCATTCATCTAACAGTTCCTTCCAATATCACCCTATGAAATTGGGTAAATGCATGTATTTATGTAAGAGAATGCTTTCCTAGTCTATACACAGTTTTTGTAACAAATAGTGTATTGTTCCCGAGCTTTGTAACAAATTTATAATAATGCACGTGTAGTTGCGAACAATTATTTACATTTCACAAGTTACCATTCCCAAAAAAAAAAGGAACTAAACGTAAATCTTACCAACGTAGTTTGGCGGCGGTTCATAAGTGTTCTCGTCTTCTATCACCATTGGGACTGAAAAATAGTATAAGTTAATGTTTTACTCTGGACTTTTTCTTAAAGAAATACATTGGAATAATCATCGGACTATATATAGGGTATAGGATTAATGCAAGGTGGATGAATTGACGAAAGGTGTCTGGGATAGCTTCTGACTTACGAATGCCATTGAAACTCAAGGGGACTGTATAAAACTATAATAAGACCAGCCGTGTTATATGGATCGAAGTGCTGGGCTACGAAAGAGACGGATGAGAAAATATTACATGTGGCAGAGATGTTATGATGGATGTGTGGTGTAACCAGAATGAATAAAATTAAGAATGTGTATATCATAGGAAGTTTAGAAATAGCACTAGTGACGGAGAAGTTGAGGAGTAATAGGTTAGCATGGTACGAGAAGGGATGAAAGCCGTGTAACAAGAAAAGTTCTGAGTTTGAAAGTGGATAGATATAGGAGTAGAAGAAAATCGAAAAATATGTGGATGGATTGTGTAACAAATGATATGTGTATAAAAGGTGTGAATACTGAGATGACATCTGGCAGGGAAGGGTGGAAAAGGAAAACATGTTGTGCCAACACTACTTAGTTAGTGTTGGCACAACATGTTTTCCTTTCCATTCATTCATCTTAATGAATGAATATGATGAATCATCGGACTACATGAGAAAGTATTGATCATTTCAATTATTACAATTGTCTCAGCCATTTACAGTTCCTCGTGATGTTCTTTCGTCACCATTTTTTATGTTCCTAATAATTTCGTTTTTTAAGATATCATCTTGTGTATGAATTGTCTATGAATCAATGTAATAATTATCCCACTGTAAAGATATATCGCTTGCCAGATACAAATAGAGTGTATCACAGTACAGTCTCTGTCAAACTTTTTGACCGCTGTTAATATACGTAGATCTACAGAACATAAATTCAAGTATAAATACGTATTACATTACATGTATAACACCGAGACAACTTAAAGGTAAGCACATGCTAATTTTAGATTCCTATAATAATATTTTAACTTTGCTTTGTATGAAATTCTTGACTATATGTTACACAATCCCGAACTTACGACTGTATTCAGAGTGACCAAAAAGATTCCCGAGGAGTGTAGTTAGATTGTGGGTTTTATGTCAAAGGGGCGCGTACATTTTTTGGTTTTGGATTTTTTGAAACTTCTTTAGCCGCGTTGAGTGTTTTTTTGCAGGGGAAAACCTTATGGGTTTAGGTCGCCGAAGACCTCGAAATGCTTGTGACGTATTGCGCGTATGTCAGACGCGTAAATAGCGGCCTGCGTACAGGTAATATTGAAATTTTCGTATTAAGCTTGTGTAGCCCACCATATGTTTGATTAATTAATAAACTATACAAAAATGTATATAAATATGGCTCGGAATGCCAATAGATAGAGAGAAAAGCCGACTAATGTTAATAATTTTAATTTACAAAATTTAAATCATGCAGACTTTAATTGTTGTTTTTCCATTGTTTTGAGTTTTCAGTCCTTATGACAGCCTCAGTTTTTTTCTCAAATTATGATTTTAGAAGATGTCTGCAACTCGATTGACAATAGAAAAAGCTTTGCAAAACTTAATTCATTTAACTGCAAATTAATATATATCCTTTATGCAATTAGACGCGATATATAATGTGCATAAATGCAATGTAGTACAGTTGTCATATCTTATCTTCACAACCGATAATAATTTTATGCAAGAATATTGTTCTTTATAGTAAGTACCATTAGTAAAGAGGAATCGATTGTCCCATTTTCATATTTATGCCTGAACTATTATTGTTATATATATATATTTTTTTTTTTTCGAACTAACTACACTGTTGGCTTGTTAAGGCCGCTACAATTTCACCGGACTACATTATTGTTAGAAGCTTTTGTCTAATCATATATTTATAGAAGGATATAAATTCCTGTCTTCAATGAATAATTTTACTTACCGGGTGGCTTATTTTTATTTCTCGTTAGCGATGTCGGATTGTTGTTTGTTGAAGGTCGAAGAAGAGAGCTGGTTATAGGCGGCGGTTCAGGCAACGGCTCCCTCAGAATCGTCATCGGGATCGGTTTCGGTGGACCTGCAATCATTATCGTTAAGATTACGGATACATTGTAATCGATCTTTCACACTGAAAAAGTACAGTGCTTAAATCGGCTTATGCGTAGAATGAACGCTATCATTATATTATTAATTACTGGTTTTTTCCGTGACTTGACTCACGTTAACGTACATACATTTGAACTATTTATAAGGGAACTGTATTCTTTTCTAGTTGAAAAGAACGCGGTTTCTTCATATACTCGTACCATTACTACGTGTGTGCAAAATTTCTTGCTGATTGGTTAAGTGGTTAACGCGTGAAAGCGTAACGAACAAACAAATGCACATTTGTATTAATAATATCATATAGGATATTCACCAAGAACTCTAGACATTTATACTAAAAAAAAAAAATTTGCGTCTCGGGACGCACGACAGAAGTGATAACTTGAACTAATCTAAGTTGAACTATTTAATATTGAAATTGTTTAACTTGAGAAAAGCTTCGGATATTATTTAAATTTTGATAATGTAAGGAAAGGTTATTTATTAATAAAATCTTTTATTGATTATAAAATACATTGTATTCTTAGTTACAGTTCCTCAATGTGGTACACCTACCACTGCCGTATGCATGACAAGAAGGTGAGTCAGACATATTGGCGCCGTAACGCGTTACGTAATGAACGGGTTTACCCTCCCATAAGAAGTTATCACTTTAAAAGCGGAATGTTTACAGTCAAAAATTATTTCTTCCTGCCCTCGAACGCGGACCGCGTGAGAGGCTTTAAAATGCCTAGCGCACAATTTGCAGTGAGCATTGCCGCTCCAACCGCCGAACGTTTCACAACTATAGAATATTCTCGCATGGCTTATAAAGCTATAGAAAATTAATATGGTGTATGCCACCCTTACTTCGTCATATGTATAAATTACAAACTTACGTGGCAATGTTTCCAACTGAGGCGGCTCTGGTATCGGAGGCCTTCCTGTAAAAATACACGTATACATTATACTTGCCATCACCCATCATTTCATAGGGCAGCTGTGAGTGAACCGCTTTACAGACTTAATCCGACGATAATGTCTGTAATATAAGTTTACAATAAGCGTTTATACTATCTTTTCTAGTATTTCATCTCGTAATTTAAAGAAGTTTGTGCTGTAGTAGAAGTATTATCCATTCAGTGAAGTTGGGAGCCAAAACTGAAGATTTGCCTTTTATGCCTCTCTTAATAGCAGAGTTCCCAATTCGGCCAGATAGGTTAACAGACAGTAAATTAGACAAATTTCAAAGGAAGGATCAAGTAAATTTCACTCACGTGACATCTGCATTGGTTCCAAAGCTTCATAAATTCCACTTTCCCTCGACGAGTCTCTATCGTTAGCTATGTCTGGCTTTTGACCGGGAGCCCCGCAGTATCGAGCAGAATCTAAAAGAAAAAAGTCACTTATTTCTTATATCTAAGTAGCTGTCTCCCGCAGCTCCGCATACGTTTTTTTTTATAATTCTAAATTACTTCTTATAAGATCAGCCATCTGTTAGTGAAAGTTCCGTGAAAAAGAGTCTGTAAAAGACTCACTGCAGAGCAATGGAACTTTTCCCGATGTAAGGTATGAGCATAATCACCACGCCAGCTTACGACGTTATGGCAATTTCAAACTGTGACATATATCCACATTTCTATATTTTCCTACATACGGTGATATTACAAGAACATTTCTCAGGTTCAGGTTTTCTCACGATGTTCTCCATCACCGACGGTCGATAATATTACTAATTTAAATTAGTAAAAATGTGAGAATTCCGAAAACGAACGAACGAAGCAAACGAACAGGTGGGTCACCTGATGGTAAGTGATCACCGCCGTCCATAGACACTAGCAACACCAGGGGAGTCGCAAGTGCGTTGCCCGCCCTTTAATATATGTGGGCCTCCGGCGCTCTCACTGACCGAACGAAACGCAACAGTGCGGGCGCACTGTTACTTCACGTCGACTCACGTCTGTGTGTCGGGTGGTAGTACCCCGCGCGTCGGGCGAGCCGACACATTCATGCTGAAACCAGTAATAGTTTCAGCGTAGCTCTACCACCTTTTTTTTTTTTTTTTTTTACATGGGGAAAATCCGTATCGGATACCCACCCCGTCGGGCAGCGGGGGGTGGGTTATGTCCGACTTCCACGGACTAAAAACCCCATGGTGCCTCACACACCTATTTGGCCGGGGAGCAGGAACTGCTAAAGGCATTACTTCTGCTCCCCGGCAGGTGTCGGCCCCTCTTCAGGGGTCCCGTCTGCGGTCTGAGGGGTCAAAATGGTAGACCCCTCAGGAGGGGGCGGGTGTTAAACCCCCCCCCCCACCAACTGTGGGAGTCACTCGGCACAAGCGCCTCCACCACGCGGGCCTGTGCAGAAAGCACTGCTCAGGGCGACGGACGTGCCCGCCCGCCCCGTCGCCCACAGGCCCTTTTTACGGCGGCATGAGGTCGTCGCCGACCCGTCGCCGCCGTGTTCGTCGACCGCGGGAGGGGAGCCTGGTGGTCTGCTCCCTCTCCCTCTCCGCCGCCTCCTTCGCGAGCATGACTGCCTCGCAGTATGAGGCGACGGAGATCCACCCGGTCTCGCTGTCGACCATCTTGACGATGACGGTCGAGAGCGAGAGATCCGGGCCTATGGCCGCGACGAGCTCGCGGCGTGGCTCGTCCCAGGCGGGACACTCCTCCAGTGTGTGCTGCGCATTATCGGTTGCGCAGCCACAGTGGTGGCACCCTGGCGTTGGCTCCCGGCCAATGCGACACAGGTAACTCCCGAAGCAACCATGCCCCGAGAGCACCTGTGTCAGCCGGAAGCTCAGGGTGCCATGCCGCCTGGTGAGCCATTCGGCCATGACCGGCCGAACGGCTTCTATGGTAGCCACGCCCCAGCTCGGTCGCTCAAGACGTCGTTCCCATTCTTCAATGACTAGGACCTGGTGGAGCTGGTACCGGAGGACCTCGATTTCCCGAGGTGCGAGTCTCCGGCCCTGCTCCAGCGCCTCCACGCGTCTTTAGTACAGGGACGCGTGGGCTCTCGCTTCCAGGTCCCAGGGTGGGGATCCGGCTAGAAGGGAGGCCGCCTCGAAGGAGATCGTGCGGTATCCGCGAATGGCTCTGACGGCCATCACTCTCTGCGTTTTACGCAGCTGAGCGTTGCTGATGGCCGTCAGGCCATACGCCCATGCGGGGGCCCCATACAGGGCCATCGACCGCACGATCCCCAGGTACAGCTTCCGGCAGACGGAGTTGGGCCCCCCCAGGTTGGGAAGCAGACGGGCTAACGCGCCCGCTGCACCCATTATACGGGGGGCCAGCTGCCGGAAGTGGTCCTTGAACGTCCACCGGCCACCTAGACCACCTACATACCACTTAAATGTTAGACTCATAAAAATATTTATACGCCGTAGAACATACTCACCATTTTCGTTGGATTTATCGACCATCGTTGATAATTGTGCATATTTCTGGTTTCGGTTTGCTGGAAACAACAAATTTATATCGTTTAAATATATTCGGTTCGAAGCGAATAGACAGTTATTTACTGATCTCTCTTTTTTGACTCTTTTTAAAGTTTTGAAGCAGTGAAGGCCCAACAGGCCAAAGTGCGATATCAGTTCGAATGAAAAACAAGCCTTTGTAAACGAACGACATAGAGTGGGTTTATTTCCCATGAAAATAATTGTTCAGTATTGGCGAATCGTTTGAATAATACTAAACATTTATTATTCACCTTTGTATTTCCAGAACAAGATTAAGCCGGTCTCCGCAATCATGGCGACAAACATTAAAACACTGCTAGCAATCCAGATAGTGATGCACTGCCCCTGACATATAAAGCCGGCGGCTTCTGCAAAAAAAACAATAATAACATTAATTGATTCCCTGTTAATAGCCTTAGTAATATAATATACTAGCGGCCCGCTCCGGCTTCGCACGGGTATAAAATATATAGCCGATGTCATTCATTCACTGAACAAATGATTAAAATCGATCCAGTCGTTTTGATTTATTCATTACTGCCCGTGGCCCGCACGCGTTCAATTTGGAGTAACCTCAAAAATAACAGTACCTCTCCACTATTTAATTTATATTATTATACATATAAACCTTTCTCTTCAATCACTCTATCTATTAAAAAAAACCGCATCAAAATCCGTTGCGTAGTTTTAAAGATTTAAGCATACATAGGGATATAGGGACAGAGAAAGCGACTTTGTTTTATACTATGTAGTGATGATGCGAAAGCGTTTTTGCTTGTGACCCTCTCACGCCTTATCAGCTCAACAGAAAACAAATTTTCACGGGTTTAAAAAAGGGCATAGAGTAACTATCGTCCAGAAAAATGTACTATTCTTGTGGGGAAAGGTTAAATGTACATTAAAACGAGTGAAGAGGTGCGTAACAGCTAGTTTAAAATAAATTAACTAGACTGCCAGCATGCTTATATTATATTTTATCTATTTAGAAAAGGCTAATTACAAGTTTTCACTTATAGAAATACTAACAGGGTCGGGGGACATTGTTCTACCCGGATAATAAAAAATACATACTTATGTGCATGAAATGCTTAAGGCAACTAATGTATTTAATTTAATAAGGATTGATACTGTATCATTTTAAATAGCCTTCCAATGACCTCATTATATGTAAACATTTTTAAATAGACAAATGGATATAGTAAGTTATTCTTAAAATATATGTATATGTCATCGGAGATTTTTTTGTAGAACTATAAAAGAGGAATATCTCATATAACTCAAAAGAATTAGGCAACGTTTTCGATGAAAGCTCCCAAGCGGCTTGTCGTTTTTCAACAATTATCCTTATATTTCAACCAATTTACACAAAACCTTGACAAATTATATACCTAAACCTTTCTAATGTATTACTTTATCTATTGGCGAAGACCGCGTTATAATCAGATGGACAGACAGACGCGGCGGATGACTTTGTTTTATAATATGTAGTAATAAATAAACAGAGAAAAAGATAGCTGTAAATACTAATAAACAAAAAATAAACTTAATGATTACAAACACACGGTTGGAGTTAATAAAAGAAGTCTCTTGGCTAATATTGCCTAAGGCACGGTAGACTCATCTATACATATGATAAAAATGAAGTGTCTGTATTTAATATCAAAATAACGACTGCTTACTGATTGGATATGAACGTATACACGATACTGATAACAAAAATACAATTTTTAAAATGTTTGCCTGTCTGTCTGTCTGTGTTCCGGGTAATTTCCGAAACGGCTGGACCAATTTTGACAGAAATTTCACTGATATTCAAAATTACAGCGGGTGACATAGGCTATTTTATTTTAGACTGTCTGTCATCCATGGCTTCGTATGTAGTACTATCTCCTAAACGCTTGGACCTATTTTCATGGGACTTTCACTGACAGATAGTTAACGTTATAACAAGTAATTAAAGCTTTTTTATTTTGGACTAGCTACTACCCATGGCTTTGTTTGTCATGGAACTTTCACTAACAGATAGCTGATCTTATAAGAAATAATTAACAATTATAAAAAACGCATGCGGAGCTGCGGGCAACAGTTAGTTATAAATATAGACAATGAGCTAGAATCATGATGGATTACCCGTGACAGCGATATTCATGGCACAAATAACTTTTGTGTAATTTCTTTGGTTACTATTAACGATTTGTCTTGAGATATTGTCCATGGATGCTGTTATGCGCCATGCACCGTTCATCGATTTATTAACACGATCAGACTAGAAAAAAAATTAATTAGAAATCGATTAAATAATGTGTGTGATTCATTATGTTCTTACCATTAATCCACTTACTTAGAGTCGGTCGACACATCCGGTCTTATTACAAAAACAAAAATGAACACGCGTTTAACATGAGTTTTATTATGTCTAAAATCTAAAATCTTGTTGAACACATATTTAAAATACTTTATTACAAAAGAATATCAAAGCGGTCTCTAGCTAAACATCTGGTTTAAATTTTTTTGTGTAATCAATTCTGAATACCATTCATTGAATTCAATCTTATCATTCAAAAGTGTTCCATTACGTACAGATATTTTGCAAACAATTTGTATTTACGAATAATATATTTTTTTATTCAGTCTATTTATTTTATGTTTATGTGGATTTGGTTATTGTTTTTATTATTGTGACATACGGTTTACAGAAACAGATGGCATTATTAAAATAAGCAATGTATAAGTTTAAAATATTTTACGTCAAAGTTCGTAAAATGGAACAACAGTATAATGTCAGATTAAATACACTGTAATACGTCAATAATGTCATATGTCAGTTGTGATTCATTTGTGAATTTCCAAAATTGTTTAATTAATCTACGTATTACAAATGAATTATACCCACGAAATTCATAATTTTCTACGAAACGGCTATTGCCGGAGAATATCGAATAATAGACAAGTGTTACGCAATGCTTAGATTTAAATAGTGCCTATCTCTAAACGAGAGTGACACACGCTTATGTGATCAGACATTTTTTTTGAGCAAGTGTTCGACGCGTATTTCACTTATTTGTAATAACACGAATTATGTTTTTTAATTGTATAATGTATTGATTTGACTTTAAAAGGCTGTAATTCTTAAGCGACCTAAGTACCTCTATAAGTAAAAATCTATACCAATATATTGAAGTGCCTGTTTGTAATATCAAAATAATGGGTTTTTACTAAACTGATGAGAACTTCTATAAGGAATTTACAACAAAAAGTTAACTTTTAAAATTTCTATGTATCTGTCTTTTTTTTTTTGTTTGTTACGGCTAATTCATTTCCGAAACGTTCGAACCAATTTTAACGCAACATTAATCGACAGATTGCTTATATTGGAATGAGTAAGTTAGGCTACTTATATTTTAAGAAAAAAAAATAGGGTTCCGCACAAATATAATAAACAAAAGAAGCGGTGTCCAAAAACGCGTGCATCTTACGCTTACGTTTCCATTGAACACATGTTATTGTTTAATTCCATACGGACGAACTCGTGGATATCATTTTTCTAAGTGAAAAGTCCTTAAGACGCTTCGAGCGGCTTTTGGTAAGGCAAAAACTTATTGGTTCGCGTCACCGATGACCTCGATATGCTCGTGACGTCTTGTGTCAGACTATATAGCGACACGTAGTATAGCGGCGGTAATATTGATATCTTGTACTGAGTTTGTGCAACCCATCACATTTTTGATTGAATCATAAACTATATAAAAATGTATATAATTATTGATCCGAATGCCAATAGATGTGAAGACCAGACTAATGTTAATAACTTCAATTTACAAATTATAAAATTACAATAACACAGACTAAAATTGATTTCGAAATTCAAAGAAAAGTACATTAGTTATTCCGTTGTTTTGAGTTTGTCACTTCTATCGGCAGTTCTGATGACTGCCTCGACTTTTATTTATAAAGATGACTTACTTTAATTAGCGTAACTGTTGGCATAAGTCTGTCAACTCCTGTAATGTTGCGATTCACCACAGAACCCTCTTGGACTTTTTTAATTATTAATCTGTAATAAAAGAAATCGTTTTTGATGTGCTCATAATGGTAACATGTAGCTTGTGACATGTGGCATGTCGACATAACACTGTTTTTCTTTCGTATATATTATAAATTCTAGTATTTTCCTACAGTCTCAACTGACGTGGTCTAAGACAGTGAACGGCGAAACGAGAAAAGCAACAGAAAATAGATTCTAGTTCGAAGAAAAAAAAGTAATGTGTACGTTATGTACACGCGTTCTAACGCTTCTAACTTCTAAGTTATACTTCTTTGGCCGTAATAAGATAAAAATCTTTTCCACAATTTTTATCTTTCGCCTTATTCTACGTTTGTAGAAAAAGCGATACAAACAATAGAAAAAAAAAGGTATTTGATACATAAAACCTTGTTCTGAATAAAATGTTGACTACAGCTAACTTCATGGTGTCGGTTTTTCGTGACGGTGTGCTCCGCGTATCGTAAAAATTTACTCTCATCATTTTTCCCTAACGCGCCAAAAGGAGTATAACTTCCAAAACAATTGGCCTACGAAGGTTTTAGATTACTCACATATCCTTATCTATACGAAAAAGCCGCTACGATTGGAATTTGCTATCGTTGAAAAAAAAAAAAAAACCAAGAAAATTTGACCTACAAAGGTTTCCCTGAGGACATTTAAATTACTTACTTATCCTTATATATATTATAATCCGTTACGATTACCATATGCAGTCGTTGTCCCTCTCTTATTTTCAAGACTTCTTTCGTCGAAGTGCATTTCAATTGAGCGTTATCAGCAGTTATAAAAAACATAAAGAACGGGGTCTCATCTGCAACAAATACTGTATTTGAATACACTTATAAATTACCATGAACGCAGTTAAATGAGCTTAAACAAACAAAAAAAAAAAAACAAAATAGTACATGTATGTTTACAACACCTCAGAACGGCTGCACCTATTTTGATATATATATTTTTTGTCGTGTCTGTGATTGTCATAACAAGGTTTGTACGAAAGAAGAAAAATGTTTTAAAAATCATAACGGAAAAATATTAAAAAAAAAACGTTAAATAATATCCATAGAAAATAGCGCGAGTGTGATAGAAGACAGGAGGGAGATCTTCCAAAATTATTGACATATTTAACCCTTACTAGCCTGATTTACGAAAGTGATTTTATTTTTAATATTACTGTGTTTGCTTGAGGGTCTAGATGAAGGGAAAAATAGCTTTATAAATATAGCTATATAAATATAATATCGCTATATAATTTATATATATATAGCTTATAGAAAAAAACTAATAGTAATGTAAGCATTCGGTTTAAAAGATTGGTATCAAAATTGAAACTCTAGGTTATTAAGGGTTAACATGAATTGATTGATTGTAAAACAGAATTGAAGACGTTTAGTTACCTAGTCAGTTGCCATTTTATTAAGTACATTATTATTACATGGTCGTACTGTTTTCCTATCAATGATCAGTAATTCGCAACGTTATAAAAGTGACATGTGACTTGTAATATGTCAATATTTATTTATTTATTTCTTTCAGAGAAATCTACAGCTATTACTTTCTTTATAATAAAAGTACAAGTTAAATGTTAGTTTCCCCAACTATGATTTCAGTGTAATATATATTTATAGTTATTTTTTTTATTATATAGCTAACTCAAACTTTTGAATATAAATTAAAATATCAATCTAGATTAAAAAAATTACATAATGTATAATTTGAACAAAATTGTTATATAAAAATGTAAAATAAAAACAATAACCAATAATGGCATAAAATAGGTACACAACGATTCTGTTACTGTCGCACCACAACACATGATAATATAACGCTAGTCCCATACTTGCGCGACGAAGCTTCGGTCACTTGTGCCGCTAAAAAGTAACCTCACCATTGTCATTTCAATAGTAACACGAAATTAGCGTCTCCGAGTTCCTTTGACGTGTATAGAAACCGCGACCCCCAGTTATCGTGCTGCGTGTACCGTCACGCAATCCGATAGTTCGTAACGCATAACGATAACATCTTCCCACGTCTGCATTTAGTCTGACCATAGACAAAACTTCGTGCCGATACACGCAGGTATGGGAGAAGCATAAGTGTATGTGAGAATGAATGTGCGTACGATTTAGGAATCTACTTTTGAAATATGATTAATGGTATGGTGATGGGGCTTTTTCTAAGTCTGCCGGACTATGGTTGAAAGTCTGTCGCCAAGTATCTTTTGATGTGCTCCGGCAGCTGCACTTGGTTCTCTTGCTTCTCTAGGTTTAGCGTGATTACCATCTTAGACCACATCATCATTTAACATCAGATGAGATTGTAGTCAAAGGCTAATCTATACAGTACAAAAAAAAAATATTGTGACCTTCGTCTTAAAGGATCTCCCACACTCATGAAAGTATAAGTGAGTGCATCTTATAATATGTAACTACGTAAATTGTATATTGAATATAAGTAATACTGGGACTATATCTTACTAGCAGGCCCAGCGGACGTTGTCGTGCCCCGATAATAAAAAATATATACTTATATGCTAGAAATGCTTAAGGTAACTATGTAATGTATTCAATATGATAAAGATTAATAGTGTATCCGTCTAAATAGCCGTCCAATTACCTTATTATATGTGACCATTTTTAAAAGATAGATGGGTATAGTAAGCTATTTTAAAAAGGTATTTTTTTTTTATATAGGGGGCAACCGAACAGGTGGGTCACCTGATGGTAAGTGATCACCGCCGCTCACTATCATTCTCATCATCATCATCATCATCACTAGCAACACCAGGGGAGTCGCAAGTGCGTTGCCGGCCTTTTAATATATATGGGCCTCCGGCGCTCTCACTGACCGAACGAAACGCAACAGTGCAACCACTGTTACTTCACGTCGGCTATCTGTGTGTCGGGTGGTACTACCCCGCGCGTCGGGCGAGCCGACCCATTCATTCTGAAACCAGTAATAGCTTCAGCGTAGCTCTACCACCTACTATCTTAGTATGCATTGTTTTGCTCTATCTCAAAGGGATTACGCAGCGTTTTAGACGAAAGCTCCCAGGCGGCTTGACTTTTTCCGATTATTTCAACATTTATCATAATATTTCAACCAACTTACAAAAAAACCGTGACAAATTTTATACCTAAACCTTTCCCGTTAGTTATTCTATCTGTTGGTGAAGACCGCATTACAATCCGTGCAGTAGTTTTTGAGTTTATCGCGGACATTCAGACAGACGTGGCCGAGGACTTTGTTTTATAATATGTAGTGATAACATGCTTATTTATACATGCGACTCGATACTGTAATTTGAAGTTGCGGTGGATTTCGTTCGTGTATTTGAAATTGTACATGCAAACCTGCAACTTTATACTGAGACAAAGAACTTTTTGACTCTATACAACACTTAGTTATCTGTATTGAAATATTTTGTATATATCTTTGTAAACATTCGTTGTATCTGTCAAATAAATGTTTTGTTTTCTTACCGTAAAGATTTCTTTTTCTTTCATTTTGTTCATTACTACACCCGTGCAAAGCCGAAGCACACCGCTAGTTAATTGTATACATATGCCTTCCGGAATAAATTGTCTAAATTATATTGTGAAAACCGTATCAAAACTCGTTGCATGGTTTTGACGAAATAAGGTAAAACGCACAATCAGATACGAAGAGTAATAAAAAGCGGTAACACTGATACCGGGAGAACCTACTTTTATACCTTTACTTTTTCGTTTTAGAGACGCCTTTTTAAATGTTACACAGCCCGTCGCAGTAACACTTCTGAGATGATTCTAAGCCTCATGTGTGTTAAAACTGCATGGAAGACATTAGATAATAGCCAGCCAAAGTAATGTATGTACATATATAAATGCCTTCAAAAAACATTACCATCATACTGGGTAAAAATTGATTTTTAAGTAACAGATAATTGATATGCGGAAAAATATCATATAATAAAGAAATAAGTAAATTAAAACTCACCCTCGCAATACACAATATTTAAAACACAACAAAAGCATAATAAAACACCGTATATTAAATACATATTTACTGTCTTCTATATATAAATTCGTCGTTGCCGTGCATAATTCCCACCGCCCTTTACTCCCGACTGTGACAAATATACCAGTATTGACACCATATTTCTTGTTAACTTGTGAACATTTTTTTTCATATTATATCACGGTAGTATGTAGTCATTGGACATTATTCTAAACTACAGGAATAAAGTCCTCGATCATCTAAAAGAGTTTTTTCTGATTGTTTATAGGTTTTAGCGTCAGACTACTTTTTTTTCGAACTGTCAAACGCTATTAGCCTGATGGGCCTTCACCATTTCACCGGACTAACAGGCCGAGCTTAAAGTGCTCAGCCGCTTCGCAAGAAGCTCAAGGGTACTAAAGCGACCAAACCTTGGGCTGTTACCTTGAATGCAATGTCATGAATCTTACTAAGGTAAACTAGCTAAGCTAGTTATATATATAAGAATTAGTGAGGCACACATGTATACTAACACGTGTGCCTTAGAAACTCAAATATGTATATTGTATCTGTCAACTCAGCTAAACTAAGCAAGTTCCAAAATTAAAGAAAAAAATAAAAGCCTTCTACCATATTTGTACCCGTGTGTATGTGTGTGTGTACGTATGTGAGAGTGATGTGTGTTATGTGTGTTAAGCTAGCGAGTGACAATTTTCAGTGTCACTGAATCCCGCTACCAGCGTGCTAGAGGGCTTACACCGAGAGATTGAACCTACGCTTGCGCCGCTGCCGAGGGAGGTCACCGTGGTTGTGCGGGAGCGAAATTCATCGCCAGAACACAGCGGCGTGATTTGTGGTTACGTGGACGTGGGCGCACACTACGCTAGCAACCCGGCTGAGATGATTCACTCTTATATTCATCGTTGAACACGCCTAAAGAAAGTTTCTGTTCAAAAAGAAATTAAATAATTACTGGTAGAAAATCATGGTCAACCTAATCCTTCACCGCAAACAATGGTGTATTTTAGTCATTGAAAACAGGATAAAACAGTAAATATGCCCGACTGAGAGTTATCGTCGCATGTTTCATACGTTTATATTTTCCAAGCTACGTCAATGGCTTAATGATTATGTGGACATTTAATTTTTTTCCAAATTATTGTCACAGATTATAAAGATCACGAATATCACGTGAAAAAATGGTTTGCAGTCTGCTTGTATGTTCGGATTGAACTAAAAAAAAAACGAGTTAATCGGTTTACTCTGAAATTTTGTACAGGTATAGAAGCTTATATAATTCCTAAATTGATAGAGTACAAGAATTGTCACTGATATGTTTAGAAACTGTAGGAACAAAAAAATTATATTTTAAACTTTTTTTTCGAACTGACTACGCTATTGGCCTGACAGGCCTTTCTTTACAGCTTCACCCGACTAAAATATTCTGAACCTATTTTGACACCATTTTTTAAAAAGGAACTATTGCTTATAAGATTATCAATATTATTTTAAGAAATAGTCAACAATACTTTAAAAAATATTTTTTTTTTTTGATACAAATGTAACAGTTTTTGAGAAGATACCAGAGATGTATATGGTATTCCGAAATTGATGGTGTGTACGAATTATTAATGCCGTAAAAAAATCGAATAAAATATACTTATACTTGAATAAAATAGTGAGTCGAAAATAATTACGGCTTAAAAAAGTGTGCCGATGGGTAAGAGTATTTCTCAAAACAAATTACACAAGGTGAATGTACACAATTAAAATTCTTAAAAAAAATTATAAACTAATAAAATTATCAATAAGAAATCATACTAAACATACACATATATGTATTAAGACTATTCAAAGTCAATATTTTATTATAGCGCCACCTGTAAAAATTTGAGTGCATTAATATAAAAGTGGTAATCTGTTTGAGCAAAGTCCGGAGAGTATGGTGGATGTCGGTTCCAAGTCCAACCGCAGTAGGCTTAATTTATAAACCGTCTGTTGTCAAGTTTGTCTAGCGTTGTCGTGAAGCAACAGTAGGCTAGAAAGATTGACCACTCTCGGTTGTTTAATATAAGGATAAAATAATATTAACTTAATATGTAAATAAATATGTTTTTTTAGTTATTTTGTACTAAATATCAACATTGTAATTGGTTTTACAAATTACTCTAATATTAGTATTCTATTGTATCGATAGATGACGTTGTAATAAATAATAAACTTGCTTACGGTTCACAATCACTAAATAAGAAAAATTAAACATCCTTTTAAGGGAACTTAACCATAAAATAATATAAAATTATTTGAATCCAAATAAATGTTTAAGGAAGATGGAAGATTAGAATTATAACTCAAGTGGCCAATGGTTTTGGGAACCGGGTCGAAGAATTTTTGTTTGAATACTAATACAAATCGAGCTTTCGGTGAAATAATATATAGAGATATATTCGAAGTATTAAAGTGTATTGAAGGATTACATAAGCAAGCTTTCTTATTTTTCGGGACAAAGGAAAGGGAGTAAGGGAGATTGACCTAAATAACATTGCTTAAGGACTATTGTGTTATTTGTTCACGAACTTTCGACACATTTAATAAATAACATAGATCTTGATATAGAAAAAGAAATTGAAAAATCTAAGCTTTTGTAATCTGATTGCACTTAAAAATTTCGGTAATCTTAATTTTCACAAATTTACAGTATACTCGGAGACGATGAAAAATCTCGGACGCCTAAAAATAAATTGTCGAAATTAACAAAGAAATTTTAAATTATATGCTTAAATAGAAGTTTAATAAATTGCCAGAATAATAGTACTACTGTAATTAAAGGTTATTATATGAAATTTTCATTGTATTTAATTAAATGAGGCCATAATTAATAAACTGTCAAAGGATTAAATTCGGAGTACATTTTACGGCCATCGGTAGGTGTATAAATTATAAATACTAGACTTTTTAACTTTAGCAACGCCATCTACAAAAATTATCATTAAATTACATTTATTTGCTAACCTATAAAATCGTAGTTATTTTTTATTGTAAGAGATGGCGTTGTTTTAAAGTTTATCATAAATACGTTGGGCCAATTTTAGATACACAGTATCTTCGTTTTTGAAGTAAATATTGGATGTCTATAAATCTTACACGTATTATGACAGATCCAACTTAATCTTTCTGTTCTTCAGACGAAATATTACAATATATCTGCTTCCGTGTATGTTAAACAGCATTTAAACAATACATTTATGTATCCATTATACACATGTAAGCATTAATATATACTCTATTCAATGGATTTACTCAAAGTGAGATTTTATGACGTATACAAATGTAATACTGTCGTTGTTACACTAAGATTCGATTATGGATGACGCCAAGGAGGTATCAAGGATTTATTTCTGGAAGAGACACAAGCACCAAACAAATGAGTGTTCCTTTCAGTTTTCTCTTATTAATAACATACAAGAACAACTATAAAAATACTTGTAAATCTTGTTACAAAGATTCATAAGTGTTAATTAAATAAAAGTGTTCCTTTTTTAATTTTTACATCAATTATGGTCCGAACTATTTAAATTTCATAATTTGTAAATTGAAATGATTAACATTAGTCCGGTTATCACATCTATTGGCACTCCGAGCAATAATTACATACATTTTATAGACTTTACAAGTTATCAAACATATAATGGGCTCCACAAGCTCAATACAAAACATCAGTATGACATGTACACAGACTACTGTACTACGCATCGCTAGTATGGCGAGTTCATTCGTGACGCGAACCCATAACATTTTTCCCTTACCAAAAATCGTTCAACGCGGTTAAAGAAGTTTTCACTTTAATTCTAAACTACATTTCCTGCTGAAGATATCTAGAATTTTTAAAGGTTCAACATTGAAGTAGTGCCTTCATGGATTTTTATTAAGGCCATTCCGTTTAGACAAACTGATTGCCAGAGACATCTTCACTTACGTTCTTTCTGTCTTTCCTTACTAATATTTTAAATGCGAATGTGAGTTTTTTTATTTGTTAGGACATACGGTATTTTTCGTCTACAAAAAACAGTATTTTTTTTTTTATTTATTTATTTTAGGTCGCTTTTTAACATCTCAGGTCATTAGCGACCACGATTAACAAAATACATATATTGTAGTAAGATTACATTAGATTATAAGCATTTATCATTTTCAAATAAGTTAAGGTACGCGTACATCCATCTTGATTTAAGCAGTCTTTTAAGTTGTCAGAAATGTTACATAATCGTCTTTCTTTGTTAAATGCTGCACATTCTATTAATAGATGTAAGACAGTCAGGTCTTGTCCACACTTACATTTATTTTTATCAGTTTTAGTGATTAAGTGAATGTGCGTCAGATTTGTGTGCCCAATCCTCAATCTGGTGATAATTACTTGATTTTTCCTACAAGTAAAGGCATTAGGAGATTTTTCAAAAATTGATTTTCTGATATTAAATAACATTGTTGTATTTTCTGTTTTCCAGTAATTATCCCAATTGATTTTAATTTTATGTCTAAAGTATTTGTGTAGTTCAGTAGGGGTTGATTTATTTAAATGCCAATTTTCAGTGTCATTTGTTGCATGTCTCGCCTCACTATCTGCCTTTTCATTGCCAACTATCCCTTGATGACTTGGAATCCATACAATTTCAAATTTACTGTTGTTTTTAAGTAAGTTTATCATTTTTTGCTTGATATCTATGATAAGAGTATTCGTATTCTTCACATTTTGTAACGCTGTCAAGCATGATTTAGAATCGGTATAGATTATATATTTAACATTGTTAACTTCATTAGATATAAATTCCAAAGCTTTAAGAATAGCTATTGCTTCACAACTAAATATCGAATTGAAATTGCCAAGTCTGTATCTGTAACAATTATCAAATGTTATCACTGAACATCCTGATCTCCCATTCATAACGGACCCGTCCGTGTAGATGAACCTACAATCAGTATATCTACTATTAAGTTCCGAATATAAGCTTTTGTAAATGCATTGAGGGGTCTCATCTTTTTGGTATTTAGCTAGTTCGAGATTAATAGGGAATTCAAGGTTTTCCCAAGGCCCAGAAGTAAGTATTTTCTTATGGAATATTTTTGGGATTTTGAGATTCAATTCATTTAAGTACTTAGCTGCTCTAATTCTTAAAGGTTGTATTAAATTAGGTTGAATATTGTATTTTATGTCTACTGCTGATCTTTTAGTGTAGTTATAGTAAGTAGGATTTTCAGGTTGAGATAATATGTTTATAGCATACATAATTACAAGTTCTTTTCTTCTAAATTCTAATGGCATTTCTCCAGCTTCAGCTAAGATGCTCTTAATAGGACTTGTCTTAAATGCACCGATGCTCAGTCGAAGAGCAGTGTTTTGAATGCTTTCTAAGGACTTAAGTAAATGTCGCTTTGCGGAATCGTAAATTATAGAACCATAATCTATTTTTTGTCTTATTAAAGCGCGATATGTATTGATCAAGGTTTCTTTCTCGGCTCCCCATGTTGTTGATGATAAAACCTTTAATATATTTAACCTTTTGTAACATTCTGATTTAAGATTGTTTATGTGAGAATTCCAAGACATTTTCTTATCAAATGTTAATCCTAGAATTTTTAATTTGTTAACTTCTTTAATACTATGCCCATTTAATATTAACTGCATGTTTCTAGTTGTGTTTTTCTTTTTACTTAAAATTATAAATTCAGTTTTAGTTTTTGAAAATTTAAATCCAGATTTATTACACCATCCCTGAAGTTTATTTAGTGAACTTTGAATAAGTCTTAATGTAGGTTTTAATGTTCTACCACTACAACATATTGTTAAGTCATCGGCAAAGAGAAAACCCTTTACGGGTTTTTCAATATGTGAAAGAACTTCATTAATAGTCAGTAAAAATAGTATTACACTTAGTACAGAGCCTTGAGGTAAACCATTTTCCATACTAGCAGGGTTAGATATTTTATCGTGGATTCTCACTGTTATCGTTCTGTCTGAAAGGAAATTTTTGACGAAGGCTAAGGCATTTCCCTTAATATCAATTTCTTCTAATAATTTTAAAACTCTGTGTTTCCAAACCATCTCATAAGCTTTTTCAATATCTAGTGCTACAATTATTGTATAATTATGATTTGCAAAGTTATCAAGTACTTCACTTTCAATATTCATTAAATGGTCCGTTGTTGAACGAAATTGACGGAATCCAAACTGGAACGGTGATAAGAGTTTATTTGTTTCTAGGTACCATCGGATCCTTCTACTTATTATTTTCTCAAGTATTTTGCACATATTACAAGTTAGAGATATAGGCCTATAACTGTTTTTTAAACTTGGTATTTTCCCTTGTTTTAATATTGGTACTACTATAGCTTCCTTCCAACTGGTAGGAAATACCTGTTCTTTATATATATAGTTGTATATTTTGAGTAAATACTCCAGTGCCCTAACTGGTAAATGCGTAATAATAATGTTTGATATGTTGTCTGGACCTGGACTAGAATTACCAACTTCAGAGCATACCAACAACAATTCATGCATTGATATTTCTTTGTTAATAGGATTGTTATTGTTATATATATCTAAATTTAATCCAATCTCCTTTTCAGTTTTGTATTCTATAAACTGGTGGTCATAATTACTTGAACTGGAATTAGTTGCAAAGGTTTCAGCCAATAAGTTAGTGGTTACAGCAGGATTAGTTGTAAATGTTCCATCTACATTTTCAAGTACAATACTGTTGAATCTAAGGTTTCGATGATTCAATTTTTGTATTTTTTTCCATATATCCCCAATTGGAGTTTTGTTGTTAATAGATGAAACCCAATTTTCCCAATATATTTTTTTATTTTCTTTAACCAGTCTTCTATAGAATGCTCTCTTTTTCTTATATTCAATTTTATACACTGAATTAGGGTCATATCTGGCATAACGCTTAAAGAGTTTTAAGGCCTTCCTGGTTTCTTTAATTGCGATTTTACAATCATCATTCCACCATGGCAAATTATTTTTCTTTAAAGTACCGGATGTTTTTGGTATTGACTTGTCGGCTGCCTTGCGGATGGCTTCAGTAAACCTTTTAACGATATCATTGATACAGTATTCAGAAATTTGATTTGAAGATACCAATTCGGAAATATACAACTCAACTTCTTCACTAAACATAATCCAATTTGCTTTGTCAAACTTCCATTTCCTCGGAATTTTGATATTATTTGATATGTTATCATTAAAAAATTGTGATCTAATAAAAATTGGATAGTGGTCACTATCATACAAATCTTCTAAAGCATTCCATTCAAAATATGACAATATATTTTGTGAAGCTAGAGTTAGGTCTATATTACTTGTGCGACCGGTATTGCTGTCAAAGTGAGTAGGTTGGCCGTTATTCAATAAAAATAGATTATCGTGCTCATCAAGCCACTCTGCTATTATTTTACCTCTGGTATCGCATTTGTCAGAACCCCAATAAAAATGATGACCGTTGAAATCACCCAAGATTACAAAAGGAGTCGGAAGCTGACAAGCAAGGTCATTTAAATCGTATTTGTTGAGAGGATTACTATTTGGTAAATAAACGTTGCACAGGGTAAGTTCTAAAGGAAATTTAATTTTTATCGCAACTGCTTCGAAATTGGTTTGCAATGTTACTTCTTCTGGAATTGTGTGAGATTTGACAAAAATAGCCACACCTCCACTGGCCCTATTGCTTTGTAATCGATTTTTGTAGAAATGTTCGTACCCTTTTATAGACACACAGTAGTTGGAAATGAAATTTGTTTCTTGTAAACAAATACAAGTAGGACATAAACGATTTATTAATAATTTAATGTTTTCCAACCTCCTAAAATAGCCATTAATATTCCATTGCAGAATATCCATACTATTTAAGTAATGTCCAATTATAAATAATTTGAGATATAAATTTATTAATATGAATTTACTATTCTTTATCGGTAGCAATAATAGGAGTAGAAATCAGCAAATCTTGTAGTCTTCTCGTTAAACGTGAACATCTATTTTTTAAACTTTTGTTCATTTTACTGTGTAACGTGTTACACATTTTGATAAGGTCTTGTACATTATCTGTGTATGAATATACTATTTCTTTGATACTTTGTTTTCCCCGCGAGTTATCCAATAAGCTGATAAACTGGTCTAGGTTAATAGGGAATATATTTTCGCTATTTAATTCAACCATACTAGTTTCTATGTTTTTCCAAATTTCGTCGTCACTTCTAGGACCACTCTTTTTTAATTTTTTCTTTGGTTTTATTTTGATTTCTGCATCTTCTATTGAAATATTACTGCTCGTTTCATCAGTTTCAAACTCCATTGTGTTAGAGTCCTTTTCACGAACACGCTGTGTTACTTCTAATTTCGAGGATTCGGTTGCAGTAGATGAATGGATTCGTTTTTTACCTTGTAGGTTTATTTCGGACGGTTGTGGAAATTGTTCTACTTTTGGTAGGGGACGTATGGGTTCAATATGGGGTCGAGTCACTGTTAAATCATCATTTCTATCAAATATCTCATTTATTTCTTCAGAAATTTGATTGTCTGCTTCTTGAGGGTAGTCTTGATTATTACTTATATTTTGAGGACAATTTTTAGCTAGATGGCCTAATGTGTTACATGTAAAACATTTCAGAGCATCAGAAGATATATAAATCCAGTAGTTGGTCCCTTCAAACATTATTTGAAATGATTCTGGAAGACGTGTGTTGTCCTCTGGATTAATATATAATTGTCTTCTAAAACTTAATATATGGGAAAAACCTGGATCCGTTACACCAATTTTCATAAATGTTATCGGAGACATTATTTTTATATTGAATTCTTCAAATTTTTGTTCAATGACGTGGTTGGGTATAACGGGACAAACGTTTGATAAAACAATTCTTTTGTTTCTTGTAACCAGCGGTTTAATTTCTAAATTATTATTTTTAATAGTTATTTTTTTCTTTTCTTCTATTAGGTTATCAGCTGTTTTCTTTGAGTCCATATAAATACATATACGTGCGTTTGATATGCGAGATATGAATCGTATAGATGCCGCAGGTGTTATTGATGATAATGTAATGAGGTACTCTCTGAGTGTTACCCCATCAATGGAATCCAGTATAATGGCTTGGTCTTTCTTGGGAAAGCAAGTCGATGATGTGACATTAGCATAACTTGATGCTTTGGGCACTTGTTGAAACTTTGAGGGTAGTTGAGACATTTGGGGATTTTGAGACGTTAAGGTTTGATGATACATTATTACACAAAGGGTCTCCTGTTACCAGGAGTTGCCCTGTTTACGTTATTTCACTCTGTTCTCTACACGTAGAATGCACAAATAAAAAACAGTTTCGCGTAAATTGAAAACACCAAATCGGTGTCGAACGGAGTGAGACACGCGCGTCCGCTGTGACTACTCCTTCAAAGGATATGTCAAAATTACATTAACATGAGCGAAGTGTAGTGCAAAAACTAGTGTTATATAATTTTATATTTTTTACATTTCCCAGATTGTGTAATATGACCGGGTATAGTTGGTATTAATATCTGAGTGTCTCAGCTTGAACGACTGGTCGGGGCCCGTACCCCTGTGACCCCACCCTAGATCCGCCCTCGGATGACAATCTGAATATGCACTTTTGTAACCGATACAACGAATTCAACTATCGTTTTGACCTTGTGACATACACGACTTGATGATTCATTCATTTATCAAATTCATAACACAAACCGACGGACGCATGACATTTTATACAGCAGTTTAATAGTGTTATGAACGTTGTACACATAAATAAAACCGAAATTTGTTTGACCGAGCTAATTTCCGAAACGTCTGTACCGATTGTAATCGGACTTTCACCGAGACAGAGAGGACGTTTTAAGGTATTAGTGCGGCTACAAATCATTACGCTTTTCCATAGGTGCTAAACAATTATGATTCAATTTATTAGAGGTAGCTTAAAATCGTTTTTAGTGATAGGTGTTTTCTTATGATTTAATAAGTGGTTACACAATTAATCCAGTGAGAACAGTTTCAATGAAAAAGCTAAATTGATTTTACCACGCGAATGAAGTAGCTGGTGCAAGTTAGTATATTTATAAAATTTGTAACTGTTACCCGTGTATATTCGTCTACGTGAAATTGAGCAAAAAAAAAAATGTTATTTATCGTAAAACCGACACCCTGAAGTTAGCTATAGTCACCATTTTATTCAAAAAAAGTATGTATGTATTAAATACCTTTTTTCTATTGTTAGAGTCGTTTTTTCTACAAACGTAGAATAAGGCGAGAGATAAACATTTTTGAAAAGATTTTTATCTTGGTACGCCAAAGAATTATAACTTCTAACGCGTGTACATGGGTACAAACTACTTTTTTTTTAAATAACAACCAAACTTTTATAAATAAAACAAACAAAAAAATCATCCAATAGTTTTTCAGACAAAAAGAGACCTCGTTATCATTTCATTAGTATACATGTACTATAAAATAACATGGTTTTTGGATGAGACAGAAATACATTTAACACGCGATGTCATTCAAATCACAATGCCTTTTGATAGAGTGAACCAATTTTAATGCAATGAAGATTAAACGTTATTTGAGGATATGCTTTATGATTTTCTTGTGGATGTTTTACCATAAACATTATTCTTTAGCAGTGATACGTGTGCAAACAAACAGACAGACTTTTCTAAAAGTGATTGAAATGTATTTAATTACTTAGTTACATAGTCACTTGCAATGTATTTTTTTTACAAAAATCTGACAAGCACAGACAGGTTAAATTTACATTCTTTTTATACGTATAGAATTTGTATAGAGTTGAAGCATTAAAGTGTAATTAATGCTTCAACTCTATCAATACATTAGGTTAGTTAGAATTTTTATCGTAAATATTCTCTGCGAACGTTTCGTATGCGTTCGTTTGGCATTTGGCATGGCCAGCCGTTTGGGCGGCGGTAGATTAACCCGGTCGACGCATGCGTACACCGGGTCGTCCCGCAAACCCAGTATCAGACACAAAATGGCCACCGACTAAGTGTCTGCGAATTGATTTTTTTTCCTCCATCTACACGCGTTCTGAACTCCCGGCTCCTGTACATAAAACAAACGGTGTCGAAGTGCGTTATTGACGTGGTTAGGTACGTCTAAAAATAAACACGTCGTTCGAGTAACGTCCGGCGACGATGTGCTGAAATAATTCTGTTAATACCAGTATAACGTGAAATTAATTATCGTTTCATTACAAACAAATGTTTTGTGAGGAACTGTGCCGTTGTATTGTGCTACTGTGTTGGGATAAACGAAGTTAAAACCGTCGCCAGTAAGTAACCACCACTTACTATTTGCATGTCCAGTTTGAGACGGTTTGCGTGACCTAAAAATTTACGATTTAATGCTGTTAGTAACAAACATATGGCCGCGTTAATGGAGTAAGATTACCGCAGCAGCGTGTTATATCTCTGTTCGCGAAACAGACGGTTTTTAAGCGGAAAACTCGTGTTTTTTTTTTTTGCTTCACTCCAACACCGATGTTACGAAATTCGATTTTTATCCGCAATTTTGTAACATCGCGATTCGTAAAACATAAATATCAACGGTGAGATGATTTATTCAACTAATATTTCCAGTTTTTATCACCGATTTAAAAATGGTATACACGAATGACATAACCGGTAATGAGTAATACATTATGTCGGGTGATTGGCGAGTGGGTTTCCCAGAATTTGAGGAATCCTGTCGCCGTCCCGCTCACTCTCGTTTCTTTCATCTCGCTCCGGCGTTATTCCTGAATGGACGGTAAGCATGCGCCGTTCGAATCTCTCTCGGGATTTTTCTAACAATTCGTTTTCATAGGACTCCGTTTTCTTCTGTTATCATCAGCTTTTGAAAAAGAGGAATAAGTAGAAGTCGTTGATAAGTAACAGTTATTTATTTTATATAATCTTATTTAGTTCTTCGGATTCTTCTTTAGTTCGTAGTGTTTTAATTTAATATATTTATTGAAAGTTACGAATTTTGATTTTGTTTAGTAAGCTCCTTCAAATCATATATAATTTTGTTTTTTAAAAGATTCAAATAAACACTAGAATTCTAGCGCTATTTCGTCTGCGATTTCAGTTAGGTATAATCAGAATGAAAAATGTTCTATAAATTTCTATAAGTCTAAGCTATATCTACGCCGAATTTAATTGCAATCGCGTCAGGAGTTAAGTCTTGAAAAGGTGACAAATAGACACAGTAACTTACGCATTTATATTATCAGTAATGTGAATGCGATATATGTCCATGAATTCCTTCAGTTTTCACTGTTAATTTCTACGCAATTGAAGCGATTGTCGATCGATATTGATTCTGTCGCAAGCGATTTAACGTGGACTATTTATTACAAGTGATTGAAATTGGAATATAATAAACGGTGTAAAGTTTTTGCTCATTTATTATCTGTACTCCTCTATGTCATTTTTTTTTTTCATATTTTAGACGTAAGAAGCGTGAAGCATTACTAATAGTGTAATATAAATTAGTATAGGCAAAATCTATTAAATATAGTTATAAAAAACTAAAGTTGGTCAATGGATACCAAAGAAAAAAAACAAAAATTATTTGACAAACGGTGGTGAAAAAAATACTTTATTATTTTATCTTCGCGGATTCTTCTTCACTTGTCTAGGAAATGAAAACTTTCCATACCTTTCCAATACGTCCATATTATATTAAATGAAATGACAATCGAACAGCTGAACATGCGATCTATCAATTTTGTCGATATTTTTAAAGATGGTCTTACTCTCTACTGTCTAACTTTTGATATGTAGATTTTTTAAATCGAAACTGACGCTTTTTTTTTATGATCCTAAGATATTTCATACATATCATGCAAACCTTGTCCTGATAGTTTAAAAAAAAATAGTGTATGTATACGTTATGTACACGCGTTAGAGGTTATACTTCTTTGGCGTAACAAGCTAAAAATCTTTTCAAACATTTTTATTTTTCGCCTTATTCTACGTTTGTAGAAAAAACGACACTAACAATAGAGAAAAGGTATTTTAATACATGCATACTTTTTTCAAATAAAATGTTGACTATAGCTAACTTCAGGGTGTCGGTTTTTCGTGACGGTGTGCGCGCGCATCGTAAAAATTTACTCTCATCATATTTCCCTAACGCGCCAAAAGAAGTATAACTTAAAAAAAAAAAAAACCCCCAAAAAAAGAGCTAGACAAATGAGTTTCGCCATTCTGAAGTGATACGCTCACATACACTCGTTAATAGATTTTTTGATGACAGTCTCATGTCATCATCTTCTCACCCATATAACATTCTACGAAGGGTCGGCACAACATGTTTGTCACGTTATGTGATGTAGGGTTAGGGTTAATTTTTACGATCGGTCCCCTGCCTGATATCAACCCTCCTTGGGATTATTTTGTAGTGCCACTATAACTTCAACTTCCTCGCTTCGCATGGCTGCCATGCCCACATATTTAAAAGGCCGGCAACGCACTTGCGACTCCCCTGGTGTTGCTAGTATCTATGGATGGCGGTGAACACTTATCATCAGGTGACCCACCTGTTCGTTTGCCCCCTATAATATAAAAAAAAAAAGTCGATATTTGACAGTTCGATGAACAGGTAGGTAAGGATTCAAATGACGCACTGACCACAGTTTCGTGTGAAGCTAAATTAATAATATGGCTAAAAATTGTAACATGCTAAATCTAAACGGGTGATGTCTCTTAAGTACAAATTGGAACACACGTATAGGTGCTTGGCGATAGATTTGCAACGGAAAAAGGGGATAGCTAATAAGACCGGTTTAGAAAAACCTTGCATATACGATGTAATTCATTCAACCGAGATGTTTTTCTTCAAAAATAGCTCTGGCTCATTGGAAGATTGGAAGCTATGTCGAATGGAACATTGATTGCATTGTTTTACATTTTTTTGAAGCGAAATTTCTTATGAGACGGCTTTAAATCCAGATCGGCAACCTTTTTACATTTCCTTTTTTTTATATCACAGGGGGCAAACGAACAGGTGGGTCACCTGATGGTAAGTGATCCCCGCCGTCCATAGACACTAGCAACACCGAAGGGAGTCGCAAGTGCGTTGCCAGCCTTTTAAATAAGTGGGCCTCCGGCGCTCTGACTGAGCGAACGAAACGCAACAGTGCAAGCACTGTTACTTCACGTCGGCTTTCTGTGAGAGGTTGGTACTACACCGCGCGTCGGGGGAGCCGACCCATTCATGCTGAAACCAGTAATAGTTTCAGCGTAGCTCTACCACCTATACGTGATGAAAAGTCAAGTGGTGTGGGGTAAACACTGTTTCGGGTAGAGTGTTGAAAACAATTCTCGTCCGATCACCGAATTTAAGCAATGTCAGGTGGCGGTCAGTACTAGATGGATGACCGCCTGCCAACACAGCGTGACGTTGGCTGCTTGTAGTATTTTTTTTTAAATAAAAACCTTTTCCAGTAATACAAAAGTTTCACTTGTATCGTGTGTTTTACGACAACACCGTTTTTTTTTTAATATATACGTAGGCTTGTCCTTGATGCCCAGACGTTCAGTTATAATGTAGAATTATAACTCGCCTGTTCATACCTCAGTTAGTCGACAAAATTACGTCACAGGTAGGTATTATTAATAGAGAATTAGCCGTCTAGTTGGATATGTTGTCACTGAATTAATATAAACTGACCTCGTAATATACACGCCCTACACATCAATCAACACTTTGAATGCTATGGGACCTGCTCGTTTAATTTTTACGTGTAATGATATTAAAATACTAGCTGATACACGCGACTTCATCTGCGTCGTTCAAGATATCGTGATAGTTTTTTTGACATGATAGCGTCTTATAAATCGATGAACGCCGGCTGCACGTAAGAAAAAGCATGACTCATTGTCACGTTGGGGTTTCTAAAGGAGAACCATATTAGAAACTAGCTGTGCCCGCGACTTAGTCCGCGTAGAACGGAATACAAAACACAGTGATTAATAAAATGATCTGAATTTATATCTGTATATCTTGTTTATTTGTAATGTAATGTGTCAGGCTAAAAACTAATAATGGTCACACCCCTTTGTCACTTCAATAATAACTCAAAATTAGTGCTTCCAAGTTACTTTGATGTGTGTAAAACCGTGGGCCCGGCTACCGTGCTGCATCTATCGTCATACAGTCAGATAGTTCGTAACACACGACGGTAATGTGTTCCCACACCTAAAGTTATTGTGAACACGCACAAAACTTTTAAAAATTTGTAAAAAAATCATCTTTAGAAGCAATAACAGACTACATTTTTGACGACAACAGATGGCGCTAAAGCTTATAATTTTATTGGTTTACTGTCGTAAGAATATTATTGCAAGGAAGAGTATATATAACAATGAGATAATTTCTGTGTTTTTTAGGTTTATTTCGTATTACAATTTTCATAAATTTACCTTGATTCTAATGTCATAATTACGCTTTGAATTAATGAATACTTTTTGGTTTATGCATTAGGGAGCTTGCATTTTCTTCCAGCGGTACCGTGGAGAAAAATGACTGCAGGCAATACAAATAAAAGAAAGGATAACATAAAAATAATAATAAGAATGAACTATGTGAAGTATATATGAATGAATATTATAAGCCCTCGGCTGATTTTTTAAGACTCAGATCTCAAAATGTCAGATTACGTTTTCAATTATTTTTTAATTTCACTACATCATACATTGTAAATTTCATGGCTTAGTAAAAAAAGTTCGTACAAATGAAAAAATAATTTAAAAATATATTTTACATGAAAATTATTATTTTACAATTCATCATTTGTTATTTTTCAAAGTTTTGAAATAAATCAGGTATTTTTAATCAACAGTCTATTAACATATGCCTCATGAGGTCTACGTTCGTTTGTATAGAACTTAAATTTGTATGGTTTTGCACAGTCCAGGGGTTAGTATTGTTTAATTAGAAAATTAGTTTTATGTTACTCCTATACCTATGTGTATCGTCACGAAGTTTTGTTCATATTCACAATAAATTTAGGTGTCGGCACACATTACTGTCGTGTGTTACGAACTATCTGACGATACATGCAGCACGATAGCTGGGCCCACGGTTTTTACACACATCAAAGGACAAACTTGGAAGCCCTAATTTTGAGTTATTACTGAAGTGACAAAGAGGTACGACCATTATTAGTTTTTAGCCTTGCACATTACATCACAAATAAACAAGATATACAGATATAAATTCAGATTGTTTCATTAATCACTGTGTTTTTGTATTCCGTTCTACGCGGACGAAGTCGCGGGCACAGCTAGTAGACAATAATTTAAACTCCTATTTTTGTTCTCCTACAGATTTATCACTATTGCCGTTAATTAAGTCACTTAGCTGGAAAATTTCAAGGTCCTTTTTAATGTCAATTACATATAGTTACATCAGCGAATTAACCTCAGCAAATTTAGCAGGACGGTCGTATGTATGTCATTAAGTTTATGAGCAACCTGGAGATCACATCAGAAGGTTCTTTGTGCATTTCCGAGGCATTATTACAAACATAATAAACTATTTCTGCCATTGACGACAGGCATCGGCGCGGTTTTTGTTTTCAATCTAACTAAACTACGCTATTGGACTGACAGGCTTTTACAACGGCACCGGACTACCAAGGCGAACGCTTAAGGATCTCAGACGATAAGGCATTCAGTCGTAACTAGTGTTGCCCAAATGCATGCTTTGTCTTGGTATTGGTCTTGTTCTTGCAGCAAGAATCTTGCAAGTCTTGCAATTACCTATTAGCCTATTGCTTAAAAATAGCAGCTTATATAAATTAAATACTACAGTTTAAACGCTAGAACATAGCTAAAGACAGCTAACATACATATACAGATGCGTTTTGAGCTTGTAATTTGAACTAGCCATATAGATATAGTAAAGTACAACCAAACTAAAAAATACTTATTATGAATGGAAGCGGTTGTAAAAGAAACACAAACTTTACAATTAAACGTGTTAATGTGAGCTCTATGCTAAAGCCAAAGCTCAATTGGAAATAAAAATGTTGTGATTTAAATATAACATAATAATAATACCGTCAATATAATTAAGTTTTTTCGACCATACGAATAGTAAACGTTTTTGAATTAATATTTTTTAGAAATAATTCTTCTATGATCAACATTACTAATAATTCTAATGTTAAATTGTAAACAATGAGTTGATAATTATTTTGTTAATTAAAAATAGAGAAAGAGTTGAAGTTTTAAAATATTGCATTAGTATAAAACTCTATGTATCTGTAAGCAAGTTATATTTAACGAAATATAAGTGCTCATTGAACTTAACGTAATCACTACATAGTATAAAACAAAGTCGCTTTCTCTGTCCCTATATCCCTATGTACGAGTATGTTTCAATCTTTAAAACTACGCAACGGATTTTGATGCGGTTTTTTAATAGATAGAGTGATTGCATAGGAAGGTTTATATGTATAATAACATAAATTAAATAGTGGAGAAATACTGTTATTTTTGAGGTTACTCCAAATTTAACGCGTGCGGGCCACGGGCAGTAATGAATAAATCAAAACTACTGGATCGATTTTAGTCATTTTTTCAGTGAATGACATAGGCTATATATTTTATACCCGTGCGAAGCCGAAGCGGGCCGCTAGTATACTTATAAATTGCTATGGTTACTAAGTGATTTACACGCGAGCATGATAAATAAAACAAAATGACTGCCAAATTAACCAAATCTATACATATAATAAGAATGTAAATCTAACGTGTCTGTACTTTTTTGATTTTTGAGAAAAAAAATTGTTGCAGGAGTCTAGGAATAAGTAACAGAATCCATTTCGACCATTTTTAGAAATGTATGTCTGTCTGTCTGTTTATTTGAACAGGCATCACTGGTAAAGTACTAAGTTTCTGACAAAACACCAGCAAGAAAATAAGCAAGCATATTCCGGAGCAACATAATTTTTTTATTTCATTAAAATCGGTTCACTCTATTAAAAGTTATTGTAATTTTAATGACAACAGGAGTTAAGTACGAGAGAAAAATAGATAAGTAAATGCACTTTAGTCTCATCTAAAAACCAGGGTATTTTATAGCATAAATAACATTGCCACAGTATTACATTACTGAGACATAGAACAAAAAGAAAAATGGTTAATATTTTTTTTCTCACATGAATAAAAATTAATAACCTAAGATGATCAGTAATTAATTAATATGCATAATTGCTAATAGATGGCGTTCAACAGCCATTTTTTAAATCTATTACTACTATAATATACAATCAAAAAATTGGCCAATTACAAATATTACATATTTCTTTAATTGAATAACTTACTTTGTACTTTGTATAAGTAAACTATGATTACATGACGCATAAGGTTTATGATTAAATTTGTACATTTCTAATTAATTGTGTATTGTAAATATCACAAGTTATTGAATCTTATCACATTTTAGGACAATTATACCTATATTCTTTTTTATAATATAAAAATGAAGAGACTAAAATTGTTAATTGAACATAAATGTTACGAAAAATTGTCTTTAGAAGCAATAACAGACTACATTTTTTCAGAACAGATGTCACTAAAATTGTCGTTTTATTGGTTTATTGTCGTTAAGAATATTATTGCAATGAAGAGTATAGATAACAACAGACTACACTTTTTCACAACAGATGTCGCAAAAACTATCTTTTTATTGGTTACAGAATATTATTGAAATGAAAAGTATGATAACGATGAGATTATTTCTGTGTTTTGCAGAAAACGGCTCATTTATAAGTTTCATTTGATAGTTTCGAGAGCTTGCATGTCGATCATATAAATATAAGCAGGTGTCTGAAGCACGGCTAACTGTTGTTATGAGTACCACAGGTATCTAGAGAGTCGGATTATAAATATACAAGATATACAGATATACATTCGGATAGTTGTATCATTCACAGTTTTTTTGCATTAAATTCCACGCGGACGTAGTCGCGGGCACAGCTAGTAGACAATATAATTCAATTTACGTACAATATACAATTTTAAATTATATTAATTCTTGCAGCGCAGTACAGCTCACGGCTCACGCATATAATTACAATGAACAATATATATTTTAGCTAAATTTCATGAACGTAACATCTAAAATAAAATAAAATAACTTACTCCTTAGAAGATCAGCTATGTGCCTGTAAAAATACAGTGAAAATCAGTCAATCTGTTTTGGAGACTCCATTATTTCATTCCACTGCGGGCAAAGTCGCGTGTAACCGCTAGTCTAAAATAACATAGTTTCTTATTTCACTCCCTATAATTAGTTTTCAGTAAAACTCCCGTCAAAATCGGTCCACTCGGTTTTGTGGTTACCCGGAATAGACAGACCGACAAATATTTTAAAAATTAAAATATTTGCTATAAGTAACGTATACATTTTCATATCTAGTTAACAAAAAGTTATTATTTTGATATTACATACATAACTTTAGCTTGGCTAAGTAGAGTACGATAGAAATGAATACATAGTAAATATTTGTACAGTAATAATGTGCATTATTATATGCATATGATCTAGAATCATTAGAATATCGCAGAGACATTGGGTCCTTATGTGTGCTTTACCGCATGTATAACGGAGAGTGCTCTGAAGAACTTTTTGGTATGGTGCCCTCATCACTGTTTCAAACTCGCACCACCCGCCGTTGGCTGGCTGATCATTCCACATACCCTAAAGCCCAGTAGAATGGCGACAACCGTAAGGTTCTCTAGAAGTTTCATTATGCGCACGCTGAGGTTGTGGAATGGGTTCCCAGGCACGGTGTTTCCCCAGAGTTATGACATGGGGTTCTTCAAAAAAGGATTGGAACACGCTCTTCAAGGTCGGCAACACAACAGTGATGCTCCTGGTGTTACAGTTGTCCATAGGCGACGGTAACCATTTCACATCAGATGGGCCGTTTCCCTGTTTGCTGCCCTTTGGTATATAAAAAAAAAAAAGCTTTTACGCGCAACTTCATTTGGCTTTATCTAGATTTGACCTATCCCTCGAGAATAGTACTTTTTACTTTAATTAATGATATCCTTTTGTGTATTCCTGATAACGTATTTACAAAATTTTATCATGGTTATTTAAATAGTTAAGGCGTGAAAGCACAACAAACAAAGAGGGTAGTCATGTTTGGATTTGCACAATACATTACTATAATATCTATCCAACCTTACAACTACAATATTCCTTGCGAGGACAACATAATTCGTATACGTATCCATTATGACCAACCAGAAACTTATTTTATTCTTTGGAACGTTGCATTGAAGAAATTTGCCGTGAGAGTGGCCGCGATCAGACAACATAATTAATAGTGTGACATACTTACAGTATAGTATTTCAATAAAACGGCGTCTTTGTCAGTAAATTGTAGATGGTAGAGCTACGCTGAAGCTATTACTGGTTTCAGCATGAATGGGTCGGCTCGCCCGGAGTAGTACCACCCTCTCACAGAAAACCGACGTGAAGTAACAGTGCTAGCACTGTTGCGTTTCGTTCGGTCAGTGAGAGCGCCGGATGCCCACAAAAGGCCGGCAACGCACTTGCAACTCTCCTGGTGTTGCTAGTGTCTATGGACGGCGGCGATCACTTACCATCAGGTGACCCACCTGTTCGTTTGCCCCCTGTTACTACATAACATAACATACATTATTCCTATACTTGACCTATTCTTTTAAACTTTTATAAACAGACTGTTCCCATCGAAACAGAGGTGTACGTTTGTTTGTACACATCTTATTTTATTTTTTTATATTATAGGGGCCAAACGAACAGGTGGGTCACCTGATGGTAAGTGATCACCGCCGTCCATAGACACTAGCAACACCAGGGGAGTCGCAAGTGTGTTGCCGGCCTTTTAAATATGTGGGCCTCCGGCGCTCTCACTGGCCGAACGAAACGCAACAGTGCAAGCACTGTTACTTCACGTCGGTTTTCTGTGAGAGGGTGGTACTACCCCGGGCGAGCCGACCCATTCATTCTGAAACCAGTAATAGCTTCAGCGTAGCTCTACCACCTACAAAACCTACATACGGTGGTACTGCAAGAATAATGCTCTAGTTAAGGTGTCCGCGGTGTTTTCCTTAATTTTCATTGGTCAGTTCGTTAGTTCATCCCGTGTTCGAATCGGCGGATATCGAATTGTCTTCAATTGTGTCACGACGGCTTTTTACTATAGGTTATTAATTTGTATTGTTTTTTGTTTTTCATTATTTCATATACAAAATTTTATCATTCAGTTCGACAAATTCAGATGTTTACTTAAATAAGTGGAATTCGTTGTTTTTCCAATCCATATTAATATTATTAGCGTTAATGTGAGTCAGTCTGTTTGGTACTCCTCTTTCATGCGTTAACTACTCAACCTACCGTCATGGTATTTTGCATACACGTTGTCAGATGTATAGACAAGGATATAGTGTATCATCACTCATGTAGAAAAAATATGCTGTTACCGAAATACATATCAGATCTTGAACAACGCAAGTGAAGCCGGCGTCAAATCAAAACTGTTATTTCTTATACTGTTTCTTAAAAGATATTACAGATTAAAAATTTAAAATAAGTGTGTGGTTTTGTGAAACCAAGATGCAAGTGAGACTTTTTTCCGGATCGTGGGCCGTTTAGGGACTTGGGGTATTAAAATCGCGTTTTTAATCTTAACTTAATAATTGGAATATAGAAATGTTAATGAGAAATCAATAGTAGACAACATATCCAACTATACATTTTAATTTCAATCTGCGTATTAGAGTACTATACATATAATAAGAATGTAAATCCAACGGGTCTGTACTTTTTCGATTTTTGAGAAAAAAATTGTTGCAGGTGTCTAGGAATAAGTAATAGAACCCATTTCGATCATTTTTAGAAATGTCTGTCTGTCTGTATGTTTGTTTGAACAGGCATCACTGGTAAAGTACTAGGTTTCTGATAAAACTCCAGCAAGAAAATAATCAAGCATATTCCGGAGCAACATAAATTTTTTGTTTCATTAAAATCGGTTAACTCTATCAAAAGTTATTGTAATTTTATTGACGACGGGAGTTAAGTACGAGAGAAAGATAGATAAGTAAATAGACTTTAGCCTCGTCTAAAAACCATGGTATTTTATAACATAAATAAACCTTACCACAGTATAACATTACTGAGACATAGGACGAAAGAAAAATGGTTAATATTTTATTTTCACATAAATAAATATTGATGCCTAAGATATTCAGTAATTAATTAATATGCATTATTGCAAATAGATGGCGTTCGACCGCCATTTTCTAAATCTATTACTACTATAATATAGATTCTAAAAATTGGCCAATTACATATATTACATATTTCTATAAATTGAATAACTTACTTTGTACTTTGTATAAGTAAGATATGATTCTTATTTTTCGATCGCATAAGGTTTATGATTAAATTTGTAAATTTTTAATTAGTTTAGTGTTGTGAATATTACAAGTTATTAAACCTTATCGCATTTTAGGAAAGTTTGTTGTTATAATAAAAAAATAAAGACTAAAATTGTTCATTGAACATAAATGTAAGAAAAAATCGTCTTTAGAAGCAATAACAGACTACATTGTAGACGACAACAGATGGCGCTAAACTAAAATTTTATTGGTTTACTGTGGTAAGAATATTATGCAAGGAAGAGTACAGATAACAATGAGATTATTTCTGTTTGTTAGATTTATTTCGAATTATAATTTTCATAAATTTACCTTGATTCTAATGACTTAATTACGCTTTCACTTAATAAATACTTTTTGGTTTATGCATTAGGGAGCTCGCATTTTCTTCCAGCGTTACTCTGGAGAAAAAAGACTGCAGGCAGTGCAAATAAAAGAAAGGATAACATAAAAATAATAATTAGAATGAGCTATGTGAAGTATATATGAATGAATATTATAAGCTCTTGGCTGATTTTATAAGACTCCGATTTAAAATGGCAGATTATGTTTTCAATTATTTTTTTAATTTCACTACATCGTACATTGTAAATTTCATGGCTTAGTAAAAAAAGTTCGTACAAATGAAAAAATAAGTTCAAAATACATTTGACATGAAAATTATTATTTTACAATTCATCATTTGTTATTTTTCAAAGCTTTGTAATAAATCAGGTATTTTTTAAGCGTATGCTGCCAACAGTCTATTGACCTATGCCTCATGAGGTTTACATTCGTTTGTATAGAAGTTAAATCTTTATGGTTTTGTACAGTCCACGAGTTAATATTGTTTTTACAGTTGTTAAATTAGAATATTAGTGTTATGTCACTCCTATACCTGCGTGTATCTTCACGAAGTTTTGTCCATGTTCGCAATAAATTTAGATGCGAACACACATTACCATCGTGTGCTACGAACTATCTGACTGTATGACGATAGATGCAGCAATATAGCAAGGCCCTGGATTTTTCAAAGGAACTAGGAAGTCCTAATTTTGAGTTATTATTGAAGTGACAAAGGGGTACGACCATTA
This sequence comes from Antheraea assamensis, assembly GCA_035772565.1. Classification (NCBI taxonomy): domain Eukaryota; kingdom Metazoa; phylum Arthropoda; class Insecta; order Lepidoptera; family Saturniidae; genus Antheraea; species Antheraea assamensis. Next base: position 3,312,309 of record JAQQSE010000107.1, read on the forward strand.
TTAGTTTTTAGCCTGGCACATTACATTATAAATATACAAGATATACAGATATAAATTCAGAGTATTTCATTAATCAATGTGTTTTGTATTCCGTTCCACGCAGACGAAGTTGCGGGCACAGCTAGTAATACATACAATTATTCATTTGGTAGACGCATTTTAAAAACTGTTCACAATATTTATATAAATAATTATTGTGTCATTTTGAATTGAACAATGGACGTCGCCATTTTGGCCTTGGCTGCTCTGTCGAGCGCCTGTCACTACATGTACTCCGGTGTCCGCCGTAATGCGACATACGATAGATGGACGAAAAAAAATTATACGATAACTTATATGGCTTTCATGACTGTAAATATGAAACTGCACCCATGCGAAGCCGGGGCAGATCATTAGTGTAACACAAACAGGAATTTTCTGGCTGAATGTTAGTCTGTCATAAATTCTGTTACATATTATTATATGTTATTTGGTTATATTTGTGTTACCTTACAATTTCGTCATTTATGCACTGGTTTGTTTTTTTTTTATTAGAAAGGGGATATTTTCAATAAGGTTTAATATTATTAACAACTTTGAACTTGAATTCCTTTGGATTGAATTGTACTTGGATTCCAAATATTCATATAAACCAAGGAATTTCTCCGAACCAAATATGAAATATATAAGATATTAATAGGTTTATGACAATACAAGACTAGGTAAGTACTTATCTATGGTTAAGGACATTCTGGTACCTTTTTTTTAAGGTAAAGAGAGAAGAAAATCGCGGTTATAAAACCAAGATTCCCAAGAAAACCATCCCAACAGGCATTCAAAACCTCGGGCCGATTAGCATACTTCCGTCAGTGTCTTACCAAAATATTAGAGAAAATAGTTTCCCTACAATTATTAACAGCATATGTAGAAAAATGTAATATTCTTCGTATATTTTAATCGGGTTTTCGTAGAAATAGAAGCACAAGAACAACACTCTTAGACGTGGATGACAATATACTAATGGCTCAGGATCAAGGATCAAGGCCACCTCACATATATTCGCAACATCACCAATTAGAGGTATAATTTATGCTCCATACATTTTTATTATGACTGCAATTGCTAGTTTTTATATATTGAAATAATGTATGATGTACTCTGCTATTTTTACATTACCTATTTACTCTATATATAGTGTACTTAACAGAAAACTGTTACGTGTTCTTTTTTTTTTTATATTATAGGGGGCAAACGAACAGATGGGTCACCTGATGGTAAGTGATCACCGCTGTCCATAGACACTAGCAACACCAGGGGAGTCGCAAGTGCGTTGCCGGCCTTTTAATATATGTGGGTCTCCGGCGCTCTCACTGACCGAACGAAACGCAACAGTGCAAGCACTGTTACTTCACGTCGGCTTTCTGTGAGAGGGTGGTACTAGCCCGGGTGAGCCGACCCATTCATGCTGAAACCAGTAATAGCTTCAGCGTAGCTCTACCACCTACTACTGTGTTCGTGACACAGTGCACTGGGTTCCAGCTGAAAATTAGCGGTGAGTGTTTTTTTTCTTAACACTTTAGCATATGCTGAGCTGGCCACCCTTTCATAATGCCGAGGTGTGTAGTTTTTATCCAATTTTGTATACTTGCATTGTGTATGCATTATGAATAAGCGACTTCTTTTCTTTTTAGTAAATTTCGGTTATATTCACAAGTAAAGTGGGTGGGATATAATAGCCGAGAGCATAAGCTCTGGGTTGTCACAAAAACTCCCTAGAAACTTCCAACAAGGGAGCCACCATCTTGTTGAAATACTAAAATCCTTAAAAGACACTTGTATTATAATACACAGAGTGTATTAAACATCTCCGGATCTGGCCACTTATATTAAGAGTATTTAAAAACTAATCACTAGTCACTACATTGAAAACTGGAACTGTTTGGCTTTTAAATGCACGTTTTATTAATTTGACACTTAATTTTATATTTAATTTATAAGCGTAGTTCAACGCCTTAGCAAAGAATCGCTCGCCTTTAAACTGCTTTTGACAATAAAGCACCATACGAGTCGACTGTTTACAGCTGGTTTGAAAATTTCCAATGTGGTCGTGATGATCTCAGCGACGAATTTCGTGATGGTCGTCCATCTACCGCTTTGCACAACGAATCCATTGCTACTGTATCATAGCAACAAACGAGCATGTCACCTAGCATGAGATTCGCGCACACTTAGACATAGGAATGAGTCAGATACAACCAATACTACGAGAACATTTGGGTATGGAGAAACTGTATTGCCGATGGATTCTTCACAATTTAACGCAGGCTCAGAAACCGGACAGCCTCACTTGGTGCAATGCCAGGCTTACCTGATTCAACGAAGGGATGTCGAATTTATTGTGTGACATAGAAATCGGCAGTCGACTGTTTAGGTCTTTAGAGGTGAGCCGAAACCAATCAAAGTGGCGAGTCGGCGGTCCGCCTTTAAGCGGATGATTGCTACGTATTTTAAATAAGGATAGTCTCGTTTTGGAAAATCGTCGTATAGTGGATGACGATTGGTACACGACCATTTGTTTGCCGGTAATTATTGAGGGACTATTCGAAAAAATAACCAAAAATGCCGTATCACCTTGAACCATGAAAATGACAGCTCTCACACAGTCAGATAGATAAACAAACGTAATGTTTTAATTGAAAAAAACGTAGATTATTAAGAGTCATCCTGCATCCTGCAGTCGCAACTTGGCATCATGCGAATTACAATTTCAAAAATGAAGAATTATTTTTACGCGGTCAATGATTTTCAACACTGACAAGGAAGATGTTGAAGAGTATTAAAAGCATGTTTCCGAAATCACACGGAGGCATGGCATGAATGTTTTTGTATTTCGTTTATTTGTATGAAAAAGTGCATTGAGGTTATAATAAGAGAGAATATTTTGAGAAACAATACATTAATTTTTAACCAATCATATAGTATTGAATATAATAATATTTATATGATAATGGCCGTAATGAAAAGAAAAAGTTCACGGAAGAAATTCTACACAAGCCGGCTAAGATATAAACAAAAAAAAAAAAAAAGCAGAACGTGGAACATTTACCGCTGCGTGGAATGTCAGTCGGGAGTCGATCGTGCAACTTAACGGTGCACTGTTACCAGTGCGCGTCGTTTATCTTTACGCATGATTGTGGTTGATAAGTTATTTGTGTCAGTGTCACTGTGTCATAAGGTTTACTTTTAGTTTATCAGCGCGTGTGAATCTCTGAAAATTCGGTATGTTAAGAAAAAAAAAAATTGTTTTTTTTTTATATTTAAGAATCGATCTATTTTTTTTTTTAATTCAATAACGTTTTTGAAACTTTGATATAACTTCCGTAGTATAAGTCATATGGATAGATAGTGTGTGTCATAAGGTTTACTTTCTTTTCATTTGCGCGTGTGAATCTCTGAAAACATGATATATTAAAAAAATATATATATGTCGCTTAATAATTAAGGGATGGTCTGTTTTTTTTTTTAATTTTTATTAAATAACATTATTAAAACTGTGATAAAATTTCCGTATAAAAATGATAACGATGAATAGTCGGTTTTCTTTCTTTACCTAATTGCTCAAGATTTACATTTCAATTTCGTATAAGTATAAATAAAATATATAGGCGAGGTAGTCTCCGAAACGATTGAACCGATTCGGATGAGACTTTCGCTAGTAGATAGAGGATTTTTCGGAGTGTTATTTTCGCTACCTATTACTATGCTCTTCTCGGTATACTAACTAAGCAGTAATGATACGATTTGACAGAGGTAACTTAAAATCGATAAAAAAAGCTATGGGAGTTAGGAACAGCGACAAAATGACAAGTAGGAGATTTAATTAAAATAAACATGAAACCAAAAAAACATCGAACAACAAGACTATATTTATTTACACGAGAACAAAGTTGCGGGCTCTGATTAGTTAATTATTAAATAAAAAGTAATCCGTTTTACGTTTCGTCCTATTAGATGTTCGATAAAAAAAATGTGTGAAGTAACTTTCACACAAAAAGAAACACATAGTCACGAGGCTTAAAATCCTTAGTTAAATATATACAAAAACACACAATAAAAAAAAACGAAACCTATATACACTCGGTTTCATGTACAAAACATTTTAAATCGTTTTGTAAAATTAATAATATACTGTAACTAGGGTTGTGATATTTCCTTTATATTATTCCAAATACAAACCAAAAAATCGACTATAAAATCGAAAAGGGATTTTATCGAAACAAACTTTAAAAAAAACAAGACGACGCGGTCACAAGGATTGCCGACAGAAGTGAAAACTGAAAACAATGGAATAACTGTGTTATTTTTATTTAATTTTGAAATTAATGATTTAAATTTTATAATTTGTAAATTTAACTTATTAACATTAATCTGGTTTTCATATCTATCAGCACTCCGAGCAATAATTACATACATTTTTATACAGATTATTGATTAATCAAACATAAATAATGGGCTGCATAAGCTCAATAAAAAATAACAATATTACATGTACACCACGCTACTATACTACGTGTCGCTAGTCTAGCACAAGCGCAATACATTACGAACATGTCGAGGTCATCGGTGACGGGAACCCACCCATAAGCTTTTCCCGTAGCAAAAATGGCTCAACGCGGCTATAGACGTTATAATTTCAAGAATTGTCAACTTAACAGTCGCTTTCTCTGTCCCTATATCCCTATGTATGCTTAAATCTTTAAAACTACGCAACGGATTTTGATGCGGTTTTTTTAATAGATAGAGTGATTAAAGAGGAAGGTTTATATGTATAGTAATATCAATTAAATATTGGAGAAATACTGTTATTTTTGAGGTTTCTAATGTGATGTCGTAAATAATTACATTTTTTCCGTTTACATTGCAACAAACGCAGGCTGAACCCTATGAGATTTATCAAAATAATGTGTGCGGGCCACGGGCAGTAATGAATAAATCAAAACTCCTGTATCGATTTTAATCATTTTTTCAGTGAATGACATAGGCTATATATTTTATACCCGTGCGAAGCCGGAGCGGGCCGCTAGTATAAAAATAAACAGAGAGTATCACCTAGTACATACATATGTACACAGTAATAATTTAAAAAAGAAACGGGGAAGTCTGGAAAAAATCGTGTTATCATTATATGGGCAACGATATTTTTTTAAATTCGATTACCGATGTGTCATCAAGATAACAAATGACGTTTCATTAGGTAAGGTGTTAGGTAAACAATATGCTTAAGAAAACGTATGTGTGTACTTATGTGCGCAAGTAAGAAGTTATAAAATACATTCAATGTAATTACATTTTGATTAAAACATTATAGTTAACTTTAAAAGGCTTTACAATTAAATTTCTATATATCTGTATACAGAGTCAAGTAAGATACCAAAAACAAGTAGAATGAAATAATTTATGAAATAATAAGGTAATAATAGTAATTTGTAATGTAAACAGTTAAAAAGAATACACTTAAAAAGTTTATAACATAAAAAGCATTCTACGAATACTTACAACTAAATTATCATTCACAACCATATATAATTTAAAATCACACACAAATACACATGTATAAATTTATGTATGTTCGACTGATATAAAACACGTGTTGTAGATTCATACATATTTGAATAACCACCTTGAATGTAGTTATCAGTTCTCACGAAAACTTGACAGACATACGTAACCAACTTCATGGTGTCGCTTTTACGTATCAGTGTGGGCGCGCATCGTAAAAATTCGCTTTCAAAATTTTTCCCAAATGCGTGCACCAAAAGAAGTATGAGTAGAAAAATTAAAAAAAAAAACGTACAGGCAGAAATCCCACATATATTAATATAAATTGATTTACGATAAATAAATAAAATTTGAAACAAGACTACAGCCTATAATTAGCTCAGTTTACCTTGGTCTTCGTCCGGTTCATTACCGTACCTGCAAGGGTAAACCCATCCAATATTTAACCGAAATTACCATACGAGTTAAATATTAAGGCGTTTTCACCTCGCTATCACCTTGCCGGAACAGGTAGACATCGCAATTACCATGTACTTTTTTTTGTAGTAACGTAGTGCCTTAACTGTCGCTTGAGATAGGAGTTGATTGGTATAAATCGTTACATAAGGAAAAACGTTATGGCCTCCTCATGTAACTTCCTCTCTCTCTGTCTCTTTCTATTTTATACGAGTATGTTGCGTGCGAGTATCTTACATTGCGGGACATTTAACTTCAATACCGAACACGTGCAAATTGAATTAAAATCCACTTATACTTAGCATTTTTTATTTCTCACGGTTTCACGTGAGTTTTCTACGCAGTAATTATTTCCGGCTCTTTATTTTGCATTTTTATATATATACGACTATGTATGAAATAATAACTGACCTGCCGAATGAAGGAAAAAACCACGAATTTTCATACAAAACGTGATGATGGCTTTTCGTTAGTTCAAATAGTTTTAACTTTTCAAAATTCGACTTACTGAGAAGATTTTTGGAACGAAGTTCCTTATTGCACGGTACGGATGTTGGCTAGCCCGAAAAATAGTGTAAGATTTTTCCAGCGATACCCTTTCTGCGCGCTTATTGGTTCAAAGGCAGCCAATAAGTTTACACCTGCTTGTGTCCGCGCAGACATTATTTGTACACTGCATACGCGTCAGCTGTTCCGTAGAACAACGTGTTATCTGATGAAGTTTATGATGAAGTAGATGAATTGAATGGTGTACAATAAAATGTTTATTTTCACAGCTCGATAAAATATATATTCATTACGAAATTTCCTACCATACGTTAAATCCATTCGTTATTTCTGCGTATAATTTAATTTCTCTCAGACGCTAGTACTTCATTTATTTGTTTTTGTTAACCAATAATGATATACTACGAACGAAACTTTGTCCTAACCGAGTGTTCCACGATACTGATGCATTTTCTTTTTTTTAATTTACTTTTGGAACAAAGGACATAAAAGTTAAGAGTAGTAAACTTTAGAAGTTCTTCAACAACTCTCAAAACTTTTCGGAATGATGTTATTTATGGAAAAGTAAAAATAGTGAAAAAAAAATTCAAATTGATAAAATACTACTCTGGAAAAATTGAGTGTTTGCAGAAAATGTTATAGTTTAATATTATAAAAAAATGGTTATCATTGAGATTGTTATTTTTTTTTCCAAAAAAAAGTCTTAGAAAATATTAAAAAATTTGTGATTTTTGTCCAAACATTATCTGAAAACATAATATCCCAATGAGTTAAACTTTGAAAAAGTTATATGTATACAAACAAACAAAGCGCTATTTTTTTTCAAATATTCATAACATTCTTCTGAGTAAAAGAAAACTGAAATAATTCGGAGAATCGTTTTTCACATAGTAAGAAAGAGTGAAATTCTCTCAGCCAAATCGAAACAGGCCGAAGTCAATAGCGGTCAATTTGATATGGAATTCCACATATAGACATATGGTCGTCCAGACGTCGAAATTCATATGTTTCTTAACTTCCAACATTATTTACTTTTTATTCCAGATAATAAAAAACCAAATTGTTCCCTTTTTTATATTAAAAAAAAATCAAATAACACTAAAACCCAACAATATTTACTAAACAAAAAAAATAAAGGCATTCATAAGGACTATCGACAAAGACAAAAACTCAAAACAATCGAATAACTGTGTTCTTTTTTGAATTATTAAATCAATTATAATCTGAATTACTCAAAATTCATTATCTATAAATTCATATTATTACATCCATTTGCATTCGGAGCAATAATGATATACATGTTTATACAGTTAATTAATTAATTAAACATATGGTGGTTTGCACAAGCTCAAAACAAAATATCGATATAATGTGTACACAGGTCATTATATTACGCGTCGCTAGTCTGTCGCGAGCGTAATACAGCACGAGCATGTCGAAGTCATCGGTAACGCGAACCCACAAGTTTATCCCCTACCAAAAACCGCTCGACGTGGTTAAACAAGTGTTCACTTATAATCGATTGAAAACCATACAAGGAAGACATACTTAACTGGTTTTGTCTCTACTTATTTATACATACATTTTTAATAAATGTATATTTGTCCTTAAATGTGAAATGAAACTTTTACTTGGATTCCTCAGTTTACATTCTGGAACTTCGTTCATGACGGAGGTGTCCTGGCCCATGATTCTGTTTTTTTTTTTTTATAATTGGTATATTTCGGACAATGGTAATCTCCGATTGATGAGAATTCCAATACCCCTGCTAGTTGATTCCGTCGCGAGACAATGTAAAAGAGGGCTATTTTAACTGGTTTTACACCACATCTATGGCTGTTGCGATCAATTGTTGTATAGACCAAACGTCTTAGTTACTGGATGCACTCAAACTATTTCCCGGAGGCAATGGTTAGATTTCCAACGGTTAGCATGTTTGGACACCGCATCATGCGACGTAGACTCGAATCATTGCAACTGTGTCGGAGCTTTCTGTGAAGGAAAAGCATAGTGCCTTTATCTAAATCCGCCTGAGTAGCTACAACCCTCAAGTTGAGAATTGATCGCCAAGCACCAAGTTCTGTTCCGGCAGCTGCACTTCAGAGCCAGCTCCCTGAAGCTTTAGCCTGTTTGCCATCTTAGACCACATGGTCATGAAGCGTGAGATGAGATTGTGGTCAAAAACTAACCATAACTAATAATAAACTATATAAAGTAAAAAATAGCTACACAGAGATTTGAAACTAAGTTGAAATACAATAAATTCATAACAGATATTATGTTCAATGCGTTTATCTACTTGACTACGTACTCAAATGTCCAATAAGTGTGACAAGGAAAGCGCTAGTACCTACTTTAGAAGGAAAAGGACGGACGATTAGTGAAGGAGAAAGTGGTTGGTGGCTGACCCCTACAAGATTCGATGAGTCACAAACAACAATTGTAGGTACATATTGTATACACTTATTTCCGGTGTTGTAGTTGAATAATCAACTAGTTTATGAGTAGAATGTTCCCAGGTTCGAATCTCAACTTATATTGACATATTAAAAAAAACATTATGGTAGTGATGAGTCCTACGAGAGAGGTTACCGAGTCGATCCCCGCGCGTAACTTATTTTTGTGACTAATGCAATATATTATTAACTAGCGGCCCGCTCCGGCTTCGCACAGGTATAAAATATATAGCCTATGTCATTCATTGAAGAAATGATTAAAATCGATCCAGTAGTTTTGATTTATTCATTACTGCCCGTGGCCCGCACGCATTAAATTTGAAGTAACCTCAAAAATATCAGTATTTCTCCACTATTTAATTTATGTTATTATACATATAAACCTTCCTCTTCAATTACTATATCTATTAAAAAAACCCGCTACAAAATCCGTTGCGTAGTTTTAAAGATTTAAGCATACATAGGGATATAGGGACAGAGAAAGCGACTTTGTTTTATACTATGTAGTGACTAGCGACTAGAGCTATTTTTTGAAGCTTTCATATTTACAGTTCATCAAAGTAATAGAAGCTACACAAGAATCTTAAACAATTTACTTATTAGTTGCGAGTAACTTTTATTATTTTCTCAGATATTTATTGCAATTGTATTCTGGTAAGAGCAATTTTAATTCACATTAAATGTCCAATGCAAATAAAATATTTAATTGGATAATAATTAATACTCTATTGATGTAAAATAACAGTGAACCGTTTGCCGCTCTAATGCTACAGGAACAAGGGAGTTTGCATCGCGACGTCCAGCGCGAACGCCATACCGCTCTCCGATGGAGACAGCCCGTTGAGATCTGTTTCCCGGCTGTCTCCCTGTCCACCGAATCAGTACAATAGAAGGTCAGGTCCCTCGCTACTTCCAATCCAATCCGATAGTGCAGGAAATATGTCCTCAAACCACCACCCGTCCGTAGTCAAAAACCTAAAGTACTTCAAAAAAGTGGAGGTTCTCAATTGGGTTGTGTTTTGTTATTACGTTCGTTACCTCAGGACTTGGTCATTTATAAACAGATTTTCAAATATATTTTTTTTTATTGGAAAAATTATTATTTAAAACGAGTTTTTGAATTAGCTCTGGTATTGCAAATACACCCGAGAACTCTTCAAGATCAAATAGGAAATATATAGTAATTGGGACATTACATAGTTTATGACAAACTAAGAAATTACCTACATAACTATGGTATTCACTCATTAACAAAGATATTCTGATTCCTTTTTTAGGGTAGAATTTTGTGAAGTCGATTTTTTTGTTTACCAAATTTGTCTCTTCACACTTTGTAAACTTTTTACGTCATTTTACCCCATGGTAACGAGCTAATCCTGTCCTTTTTTTTATTTTTATTTACGTGGGGAAATCCCTTATGGATACCCATCCTCCCGGGGGAGAGAATGGGTTATGTCCGACTTGCACGGACTAAAACCCCACGGTGTACCGGCCACCGCTTTAAGTTGAGGCGGCATGGGACCGTGCTGAGCTATCACCATGCCGCCCCCAGCGGTCAGCCCGGCGAAAGATGGCTGCCGGGCTCCGTCCTTATAGGGAGGTACACTGGGTACACGACCAGCTACCTCCCCTCGTCCGCCGAACCTGTGCAATGAGGAGATGGGCCCCCCGGCCCATCCCCTCAGGTCCAGCTACGGGGCTAATCCGGTCCTACCCCAATATTCATCAAGGAACATAATTCCGAAATTTCTGCAGTATTCAGCTGTCTCTCTCTCTCTGTATTCAAATATTTCTTTTCGGTCCTTTTCGCTTTACCTTGCATTATAATCCGACCTTGAAATTGAACTAATGCGCTTACAGAAGTTTTATACCGAAATAGTTTTTACACGAGCATTTCTTTTAATTGTACAGTTGCGTAAGGTGCTCGGTCGATTTTTTTCATATCTTATCATTATGTAATCGATCAACGCTTATCAACGTGTGGATACTGGGTGCGTCTTTCTGATATTTCTGTTATAACTATGTCAGTGGACACATTTTTAAATTTATTAAAGTGAAATTTCTTATGGGAGGGAGGGCTTTGTAATTCTTATCGGCAACCTTTTTGTGTAACAAAAAGTGGTGAAAAATACCGGCTCTCTTCCGATTACTGAAGTTAAGTAACGTCGGGCGCGGTCAGTAGTTGGACGGGTAACACAAAATAATGATAATTATTTATGAATATGAGATTTGGCGTAACTCCACGGGTCTGGAAGTTCTATATGGAGGAACTCCATGTGGCGGCCTATGGAAGAACCGCATTTTGCAGCGCATCGGGGTGTAAAATCTAAATTTTTATAAAAGTGCAGTGCTATCTGATGCTTATTTAGAAAACCTAATGATTTGCAGGGACTCGTGGCGTTGAGTTTTCGTCGACTTTCGAAAGACTTCTTTATTTAATGTCCTGTTAAATTTCATAATAGGTATGTTTTTTTTTAAAAAAATAGGTTAATATAGGTCCAAACGTTTAAGAAATTACCGGTACAGACAGAAAAAAAATTTCAACAAAAAACTTTCATAACCATTCAACAAAAAGCTATTGTTATTTTGACATTACAAACACACACTTCATTACTGATTTCTGTAAATTTTATAACTCAATTAGAACACATAGTTTTTTGAAGTTATACTTCTTTTGGCGCGTTAGGGAAAAATGATGAGAGTAAATTTTTACGATGCGCGCGCACACCGTCACGAAAAACCGACACCCTGAAGTTAGCTATAGTCAACATTTTATTTAAAAAAAAATGTATGTATTAAAAAAAAAATCTATTGTTAGTGTCGTTTCTTCTACAAACGTAGAATAAGGCGAAAGATAGAACTTTTGAAAAGATTTTTATCTTTGTAGCTGACTGATCTTGTTCGGTGTTCTTGTTGTTTCCAGTGGACTGCGTTTAGTAATATATGTAGGAATGAGTATATAATTGGAAACCTTAAAGGCTGGAACTGTCGTCACCCGTTCCACTCACAACACTCAACTCAACAAAGTTATCGATGACCCTTTTTAATAGTGTGCAAATACAATTATAAATTAAAATATCTATAATATAAAAATGAATCGCTGAATGTGTTGCTAAGTGCAAATCTCGAGAACAGCTGAACCGATTTCGCTAATTCCTTTTTTGGAATATTCCTTGAAGTACGAGGATGGATCTTACGGAGAGAAAAATTAAAAAAAAAATGCCTGAAAAAGTCTAAAAACAACACTTTTCTATACTCCCATACAAACGATTCGTAATAATACTTAAAAGTCAATTTGAACTTTAATACCATAGCATAAAGTTGAAGTGTTAGTGGAGAGGTTCCGGGAAGTCAAAACAATTGAGTGACGTTAGTATCGTATAAATATTAATGTCTATATTTATACGACGGTAACATTTAACATTATATAGCGTCCCGAATAGTAGAATAAGTATTAAAAAAAAAAATTAAAGAATCGACTGTTAGGCGGTACGAAGTTCGCCGGGGTCAATTAGTTACAAAATAATTATTACGCGTCCCACGTCGTAACGCGTCAAAATCAAAACTGGAACAGTAATGTCGCATACGATGTCAACTAGCGCATGGAGCCTTTTTTTAACACGCTTATATTAGTTTCACCTGTATTTTTGTAACGGACTCTTTAGCCTCGATTTTGCCCTACTTTAAGCGATCAGATATGAATGAAACTCGGGACTCATGTTAAACAAATAGGAATTGAAAAGCGAAAAATAAATTATAATAAAAAAAAAAAACTTAAAATCACGCTTTTAGAGATTATTGATAGTTCTTCACTAGTGTCTCATCCCGGCTTCACACAGGGCATTATTAGAGAATGTTAGCCGGCGTTGCTTACTAGTGGCGCAAAAAATATTATAAACAAATATTAAAAAAAAAAAAAACACTCTTTTAGAGATAAACAGACTAAAATGTAAAAAATAATTCTTAGCATATGAATAAAATTATTGGTGACAAAATTAATGTAACTATTATAAAAGCGTGCGGTGCTTTGTATGTAATTTTTTTTTTAGTTTATTTTCTCACAAGCAATTTTATTCTTATACTAAGAATTATTTTTTTTGCTTTTTAGTTTGATTATCTCTAAAAGTGTGTTTTTTTTTTAGTTTTTTTTAAACTATATTTTTTTTATAATACTTTATGTGCCACTCGTACGCATCGCCGGCTATCATTCTCTAACAATGCCCCGTGTGAAGCCGGGACGAGACACTAGTGAAGAACTATCAATAAACACCAGACACCACGTTCAATTTATTTTCAATCATCACGATGACTTCATCAAGTGAAATCAGTATGAGCTCTTATGATACTGTACTGAGATGAACGTTACATATTTATGGAGAGTGAAAGTTGTGTGTCACGCACGATCGGCTATACTCTCGTCCTCGGTAACTGTTCGTGTATTGTAACTCATAATTACAACCGTTAATAATAATATTAATAGTGTAAGTAATCAATAAAAAAATCGTAGTTGTCTAGTGGTTTGACCGATGCAAAATTCCACCTGATACCCGCAGGTTCGAACCTCCGCATGCACCTACGAAGTTTTCATAATTCACATACATCTATAATATAAAAATGAATCGCTAAATGTGTTGCTAAGCGCAAAACTCGAGAACAGCTGAACCGATTTCGCTAATTCTTTTTTTAGAATATTCCTTGAAGTACGAGGATGAATCTTACGGAGAGAAAAATTTAAAAAAATACCTGGAAAAGTCTTAAAACGACACTTTTCTATACTCCCATACAAATGATTCGTAATAATACTTAAAAGTCAATTTGAACTTTAATACCATACCATAAAGTTTAAGTGTTAGTGGAGAGGTTCCGGGAAGGCAAAACAATTGAGTGACGTTAGTATCGTATAAATATGAATGTCAATATTTATACGATGGTCCCGAATAGCAGAATAAGTATTAAAAAATCGACTGTTAGGCGTTACGAAGTTCGCCGGGGTCAGCTAGTTTAGTGATATAAATTGATAGCACTATCGGCTGACGGTGAAGGTAAATATCGTGAGGAAACCTGAACCTGAGAATTGTTCTTGCTGTATCACCGTTTATTGTGGGATACTATAGAAGTGAGGATTTCTCCCAATTTGAAATTGCCAATACGTTGTGGGCTGACGTGGTGATTATGCGCATATCTTGACGCTTGCTGTCGGTCTCTCTTACAGGTTAATTACATGCTAACGGCCAAACTCAAGTTACAAAAAAGAGATGTCTCCAAAACAGCAGCTATGAGTTTGTTCCGGCAGCTGCACTTGAGTTAGTCCCTCTAGATTGATCATATATACCATCTTAGACCACATCGTCATTTAACATCAGGTGGGAATATGGTCAAACGGTAAAACCTATAAAATATAAAAAACCGCGCCGACCAACCAATCCCTCGAATACAGTTCATTTTTTTGGACGAAAACTATCCTATGTGCTTTATGTACTCCTCAGAACGTGTATGCCAAAACTGAATAATGATAAATTCAGTAGTTAAGATGTGAAAGCGTAACAAACAAACACATTCACTTTCAGATTTTTATAATATTGTAATTATATTTGACATTGACAATGGTCGGCCAATGTTATCGCAACGCGCGAATGGGCATGCATTATCCAACAATCAATAGGTGTGAAAGGGAAAGCACTAAACGTCGCATACATTTCATATATTTTTACGTTTTTCTATATAGACTAAGCAGGGATGATAAAAGAAATTTAACTAAAAATAAAAACAACTTCAAAAAAATCTACTGTAGAAAAATGCACCAGAACGGCTTTGACCATAGTCTGGTAGGTCACTTACCTAGCCTTGAATGGTCATAAAGCTATCTATATTTCAAACACTATACATTTCCTATTCAATTTTTAGCAGTTCCCTGATTTATATTCAAAAGCCAAGGTTCAATGCTATTAAATCGGAACTTTGAAAATATTCCCTAAAAAAAAAGAATTTACCAAATCAGTCTATAAATCACGAAGTTCTGTGGTAACAACATTGAAAAAAAAACTATGTGTGTGCATATGACCACACGAAAGAAGTGAAAACATCTTTATAAAAAGTACAACAACATTAAAACCAAATATCCCGCTTTGTTCCCAGTACAGTCACCCATCCAAGTATCTACTGACCACGCCCGACGTTATTTAATTTCGGTGATCGGACGAGAACCGGTGTTTTTAACACTCTACCCTATACAGTGTTTACACTCACCATATTTTGTCACACAAATGGGTTGCGGATCAGAAATTGAAAGCCCTCCCATAAGAAGTTTCATTTATGAGCCATCCAAGCCATACAATATGAGCCAAATATTTTTTTTAAATTTCTGTTTGCAGATTTTTTTTAAAAATTGTACTTGTGAATAACTACGTGAACACTAGAAGGGGAGAGGGTTAATAATTGTCAAACACGAGTCACGTAGTATGGGTACGTTCCCTTATAATTTATTAGGAAATTATTTCAATTGGTCAAAATATGCCTATAAGTATCTTTAAGTAAGTCGAAAGAAATTCTCTCACCCAAGAGTTATCTCGGTTCACGTCTAAACTATAATAATTAGTTATTAATAATGTATAGTACCATTGTAATTTCAATCAACTTATTGTAAGTGTGTGGTGTCTATGACCGAAAGAGGAATGGAGCGTTGTGAAAAACTATTTTTTTTTTGTAAATCATTGTAATTTATTAACTAATATATTTAAAATTGTATCTCTTAAAAGTTATATATTTATATTAAATAATGGTATCCATATTTGCTATCACTAATTATGACAATTAAAAAAAACCAATATCATTCTCTAAGCGAAATGGAGTGTCCGATATTTTTGGTTAGTTGGTCTTTAGCCAACACAACAAACTGGATGGTTTGTCCACGCGAGAACATGCGACGTATAATTGTTCGCGTGAAAAACACGGATGTGCCCAAATCTAAGCCACAAACAAGCATCGTTAGGTCTCGTGCCTACTCCGTGCTGTTTGGTGGGTGAGAAATGACACCGATAGACGCCTGGCGGAGAAAACTGGGAGTTTAAGATTATTACGGTACTAATATCGCTGTCAAAAAAATGGGGGTTGGTGGTAGAAGGGTGAACATTAACGGTTATATGTATTTTTCATGCAAAATCATAGAAAAAATGTTGTCCAAAAAATGCAAAATAATAATTTTGGAGTGGACCACCACCTTTATCACTTACGAGTATACAAAATAGTTTACAACCTATTCTCAGACCTACCGAATACACACGAATAATTTCATTAAAAAAAAACGGTCGAACCGTTTCGAAGGAATTTGGTTACAAATACTGTGAACACGAGAATTTTATATATATACTAGCTGACCCGGCTAACTTTGTGCCACCTTAGAAGCAATAAATAAGAAGATTTTGGATTTTATGAAGTCCAATTTTTTCTTAGAAGTTGAGCCATACTAACGCGGCGTTCTTCACTGACAATTTCTTGTTCTTCTTCAATCCTTTCATTCGCAATGTTTCGTATCCTTCTTGCATTACGGCTTTGCCCGGAAAGATTCGATCGTCTTGGTCGCGGCATTGTTAATAACGATTCAAAGAGAATACAAATTACTGATTTCTGACAAAATTTGTAATTATTAAATTTTCAGCCATACTTAACCATAGACAAAATTACGTTTTGCGTTTTGTTATTTCATGTCAGAAGCGTTTTTGTTATACCACGTTTTATAGCTACTTGTATTCTCTTTGACGTTTTATGTCACGTCACACAGGAACGCGGTCGAACGGGATAAAAAGTATCCTATGTCCATCTCCTGGTTCTAAGCTAGCTCACCACCAATTATCAGCCAAATGGGTACAGCGGTTCTTGAGTTATAAATAGTGTAACTAACACGACTTTCTTTTATATTATATATATATAGATAAACGCAGACGAAGTCACGAGGCTTTTACCAGAACAAATAGAAATAAAACTATTAAAACGCAAAGTAAACCGAGTGGCGTAACTATATTATATTAAACATAAATGAGTAATTAATTAAATACACTGTTGCTAATTAAATTAAGAAAATTTAAAATTTTCGGCAATTGTATTTAAACGTAAATGAACAATGGGAATAATTAAAAAATGTATACACATTAATTATTTTGCACGTGTTTATTTTAAGTTAATTTTAACCTTGAAAATATTCAAAACTCACGTGAAAATTGTCAATTTAATAATTGTATTGTCACGTGAGATCTTGGTGTTTTTTTTTTTTTCGAACTGACTATTATACACTGTTGTCCCGATGAGCCTTCACAGCTTCATCGGACTAATGGGCGAGCGGTTATGGCGCTCAGCCGCTTGGCAACAAGCTCAAAGGTGCCAAAGTCGCCAAACCTCGGCTTGGGCTGTTGCCTGGGATCCAACAAGGCGAATCTTACTAAGTTAAACAAGCTATACTAAACATACATAAACGAATTAGTAAAACACATCTGTGTACCAGCATGTGTGCCTCAAGGACTCAAAGATATATCTTGTACTTGTCGACTTGGCCACACTAAACTGACCAATTTCGAAAAACAAGGAAAAAAAAAGTAGTGTGTACTAATGTACATGCGTTAGAAGTTATACTTTATCTTTCGCCTTATTCTAACGTTTGTAGAAAAAACGACACTAAAAATAGAAAAAAAAGTATTTAATACATATATACTTTTTTTGAATAAAATGTTGACTATAGCTAACTTCAAGGTGTCGGTTTTTCGTGACGGTGTACGCGCGTATCGTAAAAATTTACTCTCATCATTTTTCCCTAACGCGCCAAAAGAAGTATAACGTCAAAAAATTAAACCCTACCATCATATGTGTATCTAGCTGTGTGTGTGCACGTATGTGGAGGGGACCTGTGTCGTGTCTGTTAAGCTAGCGATTGAAGATATTCAGTGTCACTGTATCGCGTTAGCAGCGTGCTCGAGGGCTTCCACTTCGGGGGATCGAACTTGGGCTTGAACCGCGGCGAGTGTGCGGGAGCAAAATTCGTGATCAAACGCTCTAAAACTTATATAGTACATTGATTGCATGACGGTAATCTATTTTCTTATTCTATATAAATATAATTACGCTTCACTCGAAATCTATTGGATATATTTCGATCACACGTTTCCATAGACCTCGCGAAACTTCTTTACCGCTCTGAATATAGATACTCAGAACACAAGTCAGCTATTATTATACTTACATGTATGTATGTACTAACATGTATTATAGTATTATATATGTATGTGTATTATAGTATATATTATACTTATAACATGGAGACAAGTTAAAGATAAATAAAAACCTATTTCGAATTCGTATAACAATATTTTAACTTCGTTTTGTATTCAACTCTTGACTATATTACGAGCAAACTCGAACTTACGGCTATGCTTAAGCTACGGAATACTTCAGCGTAGTTAGTACTTTGGCTACGGATACTATTACTAACCTTTGTCCGCGGTTTCTCTCGCGTTAATGGGAACTATATCCGTTTCTATACATCTGACAATGTGTTTGCAGAATATAGTGATCGCTCAAGTGGTTAAGGTGCGAAAGCTCAATAAACAAACGAATTTACTATCACATTTATTGTGTTAGTTTACGAAACTCCCTAAATATCATTGAAAACTATATCAAAATTACACTTACAAATATAAATGAGACTTTATTCGACTAATTAAATATTTGTTATGCCATTTATTAAGTATAGACTTCTTTAGAAGAGTTGAGCGATATATGGCCGAGGAGTAACGGTATGGGTTCGCGTCACCGATGACCTCGACATGCTCGTGACGCATTGCGCTCGTGACAGATTAACAACACGTAGTATATTGTAGCCTGTGTACATGTTATATTGATATATTACATTAAGGTTGTGCATCCAACCACATATCTGATTAGAGTAATACACTGTACAAAAATGTATATATGTATTGTTCGGAGTGCCAATAGATGTGAAAACCAGACTAATGTTAATAATTTCAATTTACAAATTATTAAATTTAAATAATTTCGACTATAATCAATTTTAAAATTCAAAAAATGATACAGTTATTCCGTTTGTTTTGAGTTTTCACTTCTGTCGACAGTCCTTATGACTGTCTCGAATTTTTTTTCTATTTCTAAGTTATCGCACATTTAGTCCTATCATCATATTCCATTGGGATTATGATTGAGAGATTTGTGAGAATTAATATATGTTTGTTTTCCTTTTGCGCAAAAACTGCTGAACGAATTTTGATGAAGCTTAACTGTAATGTAACTTACATATTAGAATAACACAAAAGCTATACATTTATAAAGTTATTTTTGAATATAACGATAAGTCTCTACTTACTTGCTTAGCTTGAAAAAATCTTGCCATAAGTGAACTATGAATATCTCCGCGTGCATAGACTATTAGAGGTACAGAAAGATAACGTAAATACCATCTTTATGAGAGATACACCGCGTCGACCGGTTTTGAACTAATTATGGCTTACTTGATAGCGTGTTCGGATACAGCGTCGAAGGACGTCGGTTCGAATCCTTGCTAATAAGCCTGGGTATTTGGTGAAGGACAACACCGTGATAAAAGCATAGCATGTTAGTAAGGTTTTTACTAAGCCCAATTAGTTCGCTCTCACCGTCAAATTGATAATCTGTCGCCAAGAACCTGTTAAAGTGTTCCATCAGCAGTTTTAGCGTGTTTAGTATTTTAGACCACATCGTTTTTTAACATCAGATGTGGTCAAACGTAACGGCCCACGCCATTGTAGTAAACGAAGAGAAGTCAATAGTAACATATTTTTCCCATATATAGGGGTGCTACAAAATAATACCAAGGAGGGGGGATAATGTGAGGCGCGCGTGGCCGATCGTAAAAATTAAGCCAAATCATCCATCAAACCATGATAAACATGTTGCACTGACCCTAATTAGATGGACTAAGGGTAAGAGGAAGATCTGTTCAAACGTGATAATAACGCATGAAAGAAAGAAGAACAGTCACAGTAGGTGGTAGAGCTACGCTGAAGCTATTACTGGTTTCAGCATGAATGGGTCGGCTTGCCCGGGCTAGTACCACCCTCTCACAGAAAACCGACGTGAAGTAACAGTGCTTGCACTGTTGCGTTTCGTTCGGTCGGCGAGAGCGCCGGAGGCCCATATATATTAAAAGGCCGGCAACGCACTTGCGACTCCCCAGGTGTTGCTAGTGTCTATGGACGGCGGTGATCACTTACCATCAGGTGACCCACCTGTTCGTTTGCCCCCTATAATTAAAAAAAAAATTACAGGGATACAGCACGGTAACATGGCGCGCGGTGTACGACAATTCACGTGTAGTGATGCGTGGTCTGTACGATGGACGAACATACACGGCGCGACGTCTCTTATTATGATGATTCATGAGCTGGTTAACTGTATCTTCCCGCTTTCTAAAGCGGATGACGTCAATTACTCGTAATATTCGACGCTTGCTCGAGCCGTTTCTGCTGTAACGTCGACAAAAATCGACGTGTACGCTTGTCGTATAAAATCAAAACCAGCGAAGTAAGATCGACCTAATTCTATGTCACTGTTCGCTTATCGAATTGATCTAAACACGATTAGGTTTTTTTTTTTGGCGAAAAAGTTGTGCCGTGAGGGTAATGGCCGCGATTCGATACGAATCAGAATCATTATTAGTCTACGCATTTATATCGATACAAATAAATAAAATTCCAGTGTCTGTTTGTAATGTTAAAATATCAGCTTTTTACTAAATGGATGAATCAAAATCAAAAATACCTTATTCAATTTAAACCCTGGGAAGGCGTTTATGAATTTCAAAAACTACTGCCGGTCCGGACAAATAACCCAGTCGAGTTAGCTTATACTAACTTAGTAGTAAGATTCAAGATACATGTATGAGTTCGTGAAACATAGGTACATGCTCACGAATTTATATATGTACGAGTATGTAGGTATGTTGGCTTAGCTTAGTTAGATCGAGAAATTCGGCGACAGTTCAAGCCGAGGCGCACCGACTGCCCTTGCGCTGATCGCCTAAACGAATCAGGTGAGTGCCTTAAGCGCCGGCAAGAAACTCGATCAGGTTTATCTTTTTAACAAGCGTATATTTAAAAATATACATTACAATCATTTTTCGTGGATACACAGACAATCCGGCAAATCGGTAATATGCTTTGGGACTTCGATATAAAATCTAACAATATTACCTAGAAAACTGTTACTAGTTTTATTGAGTCTGAAACATAGGATGATATCGAAGTACTTATAACATATTTAATTATTGTATATCTGTCTGTTCGTTTCGGTTAATTTCGGAAAACGTTGGACCGATTTTGATGGCGCTTTCACTGGCAGACAGCTGATGTTATAAACAGTCATTTAGGAAGGTACTTTTAGTTTCTAAAAAATAGGGTTCCGCGAAAATGTACAGCTAATATAAAGATACAATTGTAGACAAAATCGCGGGCCGTTGCTAGTTGGTTAATAAGTCACATGATTGTATTTAAAGGAAGTTAAACTACAAAGAGGTGGGTGTGTCCTTATGACCACAAGTTAGAAGTGAAAACTTTTAATTTCCTTGATATACTACACTGATTATATATAAAACATACATAATACAATAATATTATTTTGTTATTGTAATATGTAATTATAGAATGGATGCACTCCTGGTCAGACAGTAAACGTGGTTGATGACGACTGGGCTCGAGTATACACGATTGAGTGTCACCGACCCGAGCGTGACGGTTCACTATTCCGGAAGAACATGCCTAAAGAAGTTTTCACTTCAATAATAATACTTCGGAAGTGAAAGGAAACGAAGATGAATCATCGAATGAACTGTAGATCTAATAAAATCGGGGCAAGATTATTTATGAATATTTTAGTAATATTTTTAGGTGAATGAATATAAACAAATCACGGTCTACAAAAACTTAATTAACATTAGAAATAAGAATTTGAGTTTGTTTATTACAACTTTTAATGTGTTAAAAGTACAAATTACACACAACACAGTTACAAATTGTCAGGAATATAGAGAAGGGCATAGGGTGTTTGTTATATTCATTCCGATAAACCCACTTTATTAAGCGCGCAAAGCCGTGGGCAAAAGCTAGTTGACAATTACTGTTTCCATACATTTGCTTCCTCTGATTATAGTTATATGACGCATTTATTGTCGACTCAGTAGCGAACTCTGTGAATATTTACGGGTAAATAAAATCGTGTCTTTTCGACTGAGCGCGTTGTCAACGATCTACCGTAGTTGGTGTAAAAATAAAATACAATCACTTTCGTTTACAAGGTCGAGAGTTATTGCGAACAATGTCGCTTACCGTTAAGTGTGTCAGGCGCCAGTTAACAAGTGTATCGTAGGTACTGTAACTTTCCACAAGTAAATATAAGCTCAGTAATAACGTTTTCGGACACCGCGTCGAACGATGTATGTTCGAATCCTATAAAGGGTCGGAAATTTATTACACCGACACTTTTCGCTTTTTTAGAGGCTGTCCATAAAATACGTTCGCACTTACGGGGGGGAGTAGGTGTTGCTTACTGTAACAAGATGTAAAAATGGGTACCGGTATTGTCTAAGGAAACATGATGTTAATACTTCATTAAGTAATTATGTAAATTTGTTTCTAGAATGTTTTTTCCATTCTGTTTTTAACAAGTCATTTCACAAAGTTGCTCGCTTCATATATCGTTACTAATATCATTAATATGTATTGTTTGTTACGCTTTCGGAACCAACTATAACAAAATTTTGCATACAAATTATCACGGATACCGTTCAACCAAAAAAATCTTTACTGTTCCCAAAGGATAGATCAAATTTACATTAACTCGAGCAAAGACGCGAGCAATAGCTAGTTTGTAAATATACGAATATTTTTACATACATATTTGTATATGTACTTGGGAAGGTGGTCTAATCATGGTGCAATATTAATAAGAGGAGTCGCAGAATTATTGGCATAGCAGAAAAAAATATCTAAAAAGTCTAAAAAGGAACAATGTTGCTTGACGTATATTATGAACGACCCCTTGTTATCCAGCAAACTGACGAATAGGAGGCTCCCGACACACGATAATGCGTGTGGTGGTAGAACAGACAAAATTCCACCCCGCTTAAATACCGAATATATATCGAAAGATCCCGAAATATGACACTCTTAAGAGGTTATTAATTACTTAAGCGTCCCGAGGGGGAAGGGCTTAAAAAATCTCTACATGCTCTTATCTTGTGAAAGAGGGGAGTAAAACCCATTCTCACGTATTGGAACAAAGTTCATGATCGCGCGTTACACGCTGTAAACGAATAGGAGCGAGACCGAAAAAGGTGTAATAAGGCTTTTTTCCGATACATATTGCTATAGTTTCACCTGTGTGTATATATATATATATGTAAATAAAAATGTATTTCCTTTAATATTAATATTGTTATATAATAGCCAAAACCACAGATTTATTTGTTTTAATCTGTAGTAACATTCTAATCTGTGGATGGAGAGCTGTCATTAAATTTGGTTTAGAACATTTGGTTTTTTGGCGGGATCTTGGTCTGTCATGTAGTGGCTTTTATATTATATTCATAATCTTGTGTTATTAGACTCTATATTTTGTAATATTGGTGGTGTTTTCGTAATATAATTCGGTTATTATGCTCAAGTGAAGTAGATGGGAAATAATACCACGGAGCATGCATTCTGAGATGCCACCAAAACTCCATGGAAAGTTCTAACAAGGAAACCACCATCTTGTTAGAACATTATAATTATCACAAGACACTTACTTGAAACAAAACATTGACACTGGCAAATGCTTCTGCGGTGCCAAAACAAGAAGAAGAAAACTAACATTTATATAAAGCATTATTCCTGTTAATTTGGGATCAACGGTAAATAACCTTAAATGTCGTTTCTTTAATTTCAGAAACTCAATTTTATTTTTAATTCCTGCGTCGTCTGAATTAACGAAACACAAAAATACCATTATATGTATTTATATGTACATACATAACATTTTAATTTCGTTAAAAACAGCGGCTATATTAATGAAATAATATTTATACAGTTCTTGAATTTTTATTTGTTATTAACTTAATTATCCGAGGTCGTTCAGTATTTAATTTACCATTATTTATTTAATACATAATCAATATATATTATAGTTAATTTTTCAAATGAACTCTATCAACTAGATATTTTAAAATTACAAATTATAATGACTGTATAGCAAACCTCTACCAAAAAGCCATAGGAACTTCGTCCATAGAACCTTCACGCCTTTAGTTTTTCATTTTATAATGTACACTTCCATTTAAATCTCATTTTATAAATTCTTATTGTTCACTAGATAACCTGTGAACATATCACTTACATATATTTGTGTAAAATGTGGTCAAAACTTAATACAATTTTTTGTTAGTTATACTTCTTTTGGCGCGTTAGGGAAAAATGATGAGAGTAAATTTTTACGATGCGTGCGCACACCGCCGTCACGAAAAACCGACACGAAGTCAGCTATAGTCAACATTTTATTCAAAAAAAGTATGTATGGTTTTTCTACAATAGAATAAGGCGAAAGATATAATTTTTGAAAAGATTTTTATCTTGTTACGCCAAAGAAGTATAACTTCTAACGCGTGTACATAATAAGTACACACTACTATTTTTTTTTAATTTACATTATAGATGCAACACAGTTATGCACTTAATCAATTTAAAGCTTTCTCATGTACTACTCTTAGTTCTGAAAGAGAACTGTTTTGTATTCGAACAAAACAGATCAAAGAGATCACGAAACTCATACTACAGCTATGAAACTGACAAATTTCTGAACACACCTAAAAATATTTGCCAACGATTGACATTTTTTTTAATTTCTAAAATGACAAAAGACATCAAATATTCCATAGCTTATAACTTTTTGTGTTTGAAAATTAACTTGTCTATTTTAGTATTTTCTATTTATTGTCTTATGTTTCTCACCGTTTAAAAATAATAAATGTATGATGTATTGTAAGATTATAATAGTTATGTAAAATATATTTTTTAATTGTTGTTGCATTTGTATGCACTTTTCGAAGTAAAAACTTCTTTAGACGTGTTGAGGACTTTTTTTGAGGTGAACAAAAACATGGAACTCGCGTCATCGCCGCCGCATGCTTCTTTATCAGCAATGAGTTATTTCGAGTTTATTCGTTATAACCCCTATTGCTTACTTATTCATTGTGACCAACGATGTTAACAACGTTTTTGTGTGATAGTGTAACGTTATGTGTGATAACAATTTAGTTACAAGTTAAATAATGAATCTGTACGAGTATAAACAAAAATCAATTGCCGTATGTATGTATGTAAGCGAATCATTTCAGAACGGCTGCACCTAGTTTGGCTAATACTTTTTGAAATGAAAACTTCTTTAACCGCGTTGACGTGATTTTTGGTAGGTGAAAAATTTATGGGCTCGCGTCACCGATGACCTCGGACATGCTCGTGACGAATATCGCTTGCGCCAGATTAGCGACGCGTAGTATAACGACCTAGTGTACATGTAATATTTATATTTTGTATCGAGCTTGAGCAGCCCACCATATATTTGATTATCTAATAATCTATATAAAAATGTATATAACTAATGCTCGGAGTGCCAATAGATGTGGAAACCAGACTAATTTTATCAATTTCTATTTACATATTATGAAATTTAAATAGTTCGGTCTATAATAGATATGAGAATTGAAAAGAGAACACAGTTGTTCCATTGTTTTGAGTTTTCACTTCTGTCGGTAGTCCTTATGGCTGTCTCGACATATTTTTTTTTTAAATAAACCATGAAATCTACGATTTACGATGTCGTGAAATTAAAAAAAAACAGAAACATAATCCACCATTTGAGGCCGCGAAAAAATCAGCCGATGGAGGCAATCGAACGAGAACCGGTGTTTTCCACTACTTTACGTCGCATAAAAAGGTTGCGGCTCAGAATTTCAAAGTCCCTCCCATAAGAAGTTTCACTTCTCAAAAAAAAAACGCATACCTGTAAATAGGTGATGACTATTACTAAGTATTTATTTATTTTAATATTTAACAACTTAACTATGAAACGACGTTATCAACGAGTTGTGATCAAATGTTTATTTAAGCTGATAACAACTGCTGCATTAACAAATTACGGCCTCATTCGTTTGAATTATCATTATCGGTTGCGTTGCGTATATTCGAATTATCTCGTTATTTTTAACGCATTTTTTTTTTTCTTTTTTGCACATATTATTCAAACATATTATTTTCATGTCGCTATATTATATTCTCGAATCTGATCCCAATTTTCCGTTTATTTATAAATCAAGTGCTCGTTAACCCTTGGTTCGTCCAAAACAATATAGGTTGTAGGTTCCATATAAGCGAATGTAGTCCTCATAAGGCACAGGTCAACAGACTGTTGGCAGCATATGCTTAATAAATACCTGATTTATTACAAAACTTTGACAAATAACATCAATATGCGATGTAGTATAAAATCGTTATTTTTTATGTAAAATGCATTTTTAAATTATTTTTTAATTTGTAAAAAAAAACCTTTTTAATAAATCATGATATTTACCATGTACTATGTCGTGAAATGGAAAAACAAATAAAAACATATAATCCGCTATTTTGAGATTGGTGTCTAAAAAAAAACAGCTGAGGGGTTAAAACCTAAATCTTGAACTCTTCTTTTTTGAAACGACTCCAAAATTAAATGTCTGTTTTTGTGAAAAATACAAAACTGTGGATTTATTTATTTGAAATCGCCAATACGTCGTGAGGCTGGCGTAGTTATTACGCACACTTCCTTCGAGAAAAGGCCGTTAGCCCAGATGGGGGACTTTTTATAAACTGGCATTATTATAATTATTATGTAACTAGCTGACCCGGCGAACTTCGTACCGCCTAACACTCGACTCTTTAAATATATTTTTTTATACTTATTCTATTATTCGGAACCATCGTATAAATATTGACATTAATATTAATACGACATTAACGTCACTCAATTGTTTTGCCTTCCCGGAACCTCTCCACTAACATTTAACTTTATGCTATAGTATTAAAATTCAAATTGAGTTTTAAGTATTATTACGAATCGTTTATATGGGAGCATAGAAAAGTGTTGTTTTCAGACTTTTCAGCCAATTATTTTAATTTTTCTCTCCGTAAGATCCATCCTCGTACTTCAAGGAATATTCTAAAAAAAGAATTAGCGAAATTGGTTCAGCTATTCTCGAGATTTGCGCTTAGCAACACATTCAGCGATTCATTTTTATATTATAGATAATTTGGTCCACTAAAACCAACTACCTATATGCAATTTTTATTTCCAATCAACAAATGAATGCAGAGCCGTGGACATAGCTAAGATCACGATCATCATGTCAAGGTATGGGCATAATCACCACGTCAGCTCACAACGTATGGGCGATTTCAAACTCTGAGATAATCGACAGTTCTATATTTTTTCCCACATATAGTGGTACTAAAAGAACGTTTCTGAGGTTCAGGTTTCCTCCCAATATTTTCTTTTACCGTTAGCCGATAGTGTTACCAGTTTAAATTTGTAAATGTACGCGAATTCCGAAAAATTCGTTTATACATCGAACCCGCGAATATCGGATTAATATTCCACCGGTCAAAACACTAGACTACAACGACTTCAATAGCTAATATATTCCTTGAGAACGTAGCTAATAAATCTCCTATTTTTCTAAAAACAATTGTAGAAGCACTGGCCATATTAAATAAAGAAAAAAAAAGCGGAAGACATCTTTGAAGCGAGACGTCAAAGTGTCAAATCCACCGCCGTATAGTTTATGCGTTATAATACGGTACCTATAATTGTCACAATAAAAAAAAATCAGAATTGTACCGAACGTTTATGTTACGCTAAATCAAAATGAATTCGAGGGCTAAATTAAAAAAGTATTAGCAATAAAAACGTTCTTAAGTGATGCCCTGAGGACGAAAAAGGATTAATACATACGATGAACTGTGTTGAATAGTAATCAGGAGAGAATAACACGAGGTCAATCGTCGACCAAGATTATTTTATGGAAAATTATCACTTCGTATGTATATAAAATTACAATTGTTGCATTAATATTGTCAGTTATAAGACTGCGGACTTTGTTAAAATAGAATACATACTTTGAGCCTTTGAATATGTAAAAGTTACCGAACGTACATCGTCTTTTATTGTTCGAGGTTCGAGTCAGTGAAAAATTGTACCGGTTCTCATAATCTCGTTTTTTCTCTAATTTCATAAAGAAGTGTGCAGTTAATTATTTATTGGTTACTACCTGATACCCGCGACTACGTCGGTGTTATTTATTTAAGAATATTCTTTTATAAATGGGTAAGATATATAGGCACCATTCCACTTGCTTCACTTCTCCACGGCAAGAAAACACAAATCACTGAAGAACGCGTAGTGCGTTTAAAATTCATAGCTTCTTTATACTTTAATAGCTTTATATCAATTGTTTTTTTTACTTCATTACCAAATTTCTAAGGAATAGAACGAGATAAATTTGATCAGAATCTATTCAGAAGTTGTTGAGTGATACACGTACAACTGACAGACCGCTGCAATTGTATGTAAAGGGAAGGAACTAAATCGCAGGGCACTCAAGTTCAATATAAAAAAAATATACTAGGGACACAAAATGGCGATAAAGCGAAAGGAAACCAAATTATTACTTTAAATCAGTAAATCAGTATTTTTAGTGTTCGCTACAAATGTGACTTTTTCATTACCTGTAATCATCCACTCATGTTTATTTTTGTCGTTAAGGGATGGCGCCACAGCCGAGATAGCTCGCGCTTTCTTTTAATCGTTTTCATTGAGTGACATGCGGATGTCGGTCCAATACTTCATCAATTCACCAGAAGTCTTAAATTTATAGCTGTCCTCTAGTGTACATCGTTGTCTCGTTGTTACGATATTTGTCTTGGTCAAAAAACAGTGTTTTCCAGGTGGACAAAATTTCCATAACCATAAAGTTAAAGCGGTTAAAATAAGTGTACGGTTTCTATAGGGTAACGTTTAGCTGGCCTTGGAATCTTAATCCATTATTTCTTCCGTCGCGCTGCTACTTGTACTCTGTTCGTGGCTGAGGCCTTTTTGATAACAGCCAAACCCCCAAAGAGTCCTACTCAAAACGAGTCACATGAGTACAACCACAAGACAGGTGCTGTAAACCTCTTAAGAGTTCCTTGTCTCCATTTCCATTATCAAATTGGATTGGAGGCACCATATATTTTATTTTTATTACAACTTCAGATTGTGTCAAGTTTTATTAAAATTAGCTAAAAGGAAGTGAGTGAATTTCCAATAAGCGCTATTAATTCCGTTATTTTTATACTGATTTTTCAACAATTCAAAAAAGATAAAAAGCATTCAAATCGGTTTAAAATCGATGAAGAAATCTGTGGCCAAAAGTGGTGTCTTTACCCCTAATGGGGTAAATAATTTTCTTCATATCTGTAAATGGTACCAACCCTGAATATAACTAGTTCTAATACAAAAAAGTATTGCGGGAACACTCCGTTGGAACGAAATTCCTTTCGTAGTATATTATTATTGATAAACGTATTATATTATTGATTACCAAATACAAACAAATGAATTACTAGCATCTAATAGCAATGAAATGAAAAGCAGAAATAACTAATGAATTGAAGGAATAGTAGGAAATTTCATAAGTCATATATTTTTTTTAACTCTGAAGATTAATATTTTATTGTACATCATTCGATTCATCTAATTCATTATAATATACGTCAGATAAATATAAGCATAAGTACACAACTATACACAATACGCTACAAAACTATACATGCGCAGGCGCGAGTCGGTGTGAACTTATTGGCTGCCTTAAACCAATGAGCGCACAGAAAGGGTCGTAATGGAGAAATCTTACAACACTTTTTTTCGCCTAGCCCCCCATCCGTACCGTCCGATAAGGAACTTCATTCCAAAAAGTATAACTAAAATCAGTTCACATTGACAAAGTTATCAAGTATTATACAATATTACCGAATACATAACTTTTGTAATTGTCGAAGTTTGTGTAAAGGAAAACGGTTAGAAAATCGTACGGAAATTTGATAATTTTGGTTTAATCTCCATACCTCTATAAAGATGTGAGTGAGAAAGAACACAGTAGTGAGAACTACAAGAATATTGCCAGATTAAGGTTCAGTTGTCATTTTATTTCATGTATATGAAGATATACGAGTACATGAAAATGATAAAGGAAAGATTTGATCTCATTTTCCCGGGCCGCTTCTTCGGATATAAATTTTGTATTTATTTATAAACTAACATTATAAATGCAAATGTGTGATTTTTACGCTTTTAAATATTAAGTACTCAACCGATTATCTTAAGGAAATTACATAAACTTAATCTAAAAAAAAACTTTAGAAGTATATATATATATATATATACATATTCCATTGTTTCAGATGTACGTAATACAACGATGGTGAATAAAAAGTATATTAGCTACTGACTGAATTGTTAAACAGCACAGCTAACTCGACTCCGGCCGAAAACGCACGTCGAAACGGTGCCCACCATCGTAATTGATATTTCCAAGAAGTGCCACTGTCCCGTTATTCTATTCGGAGTAAGATGGCGTCCTGCCTCAGCTTCGGTCCAGGGAGCCAGGAGTACGTCCCCGTCGCGGAGTTTTACGCGGACAAATCCATATTCGTCACCGGTGGTACTGGATTTATGGGGAAGGTACGTTATAACACATCTGTTTATTTAAGGTTCGATGGATGGACACAACAGTGGTGTCCTACTAGATCGAAACCGCCGTTTTTGAAGTTATCCTTTTTTTGGCGCGTTAAGGAAAAATGATGAGAGTAAATTTTTACGATGCGTGCGCACACCGTCACGTAAAACCGACACCCTGAATTTAGCTATAGTCAACATTTTATTCAAAAAAAGTATGTATGTATTCAATACCTTTTTTCTATTGTTAGTGTCGTTTTTCCTACAAACGTAGAATAAGGCGAAGGATAAAAATTTTTAAAAGATTTTTATCTTGTTACGCTAAAGAAGTATAACTTCTAACGCGTGTACATAAGTACACACACACAATTGAGCTGAGTCAGTATCTGGTACCTGGTTTCTTGCCTCAGCTTGTAAACTGAGATTCGACTTACGGTTTTAGAACGACCTGGCTGCCTCGCGGCATCCGTCCTAGGGCTCTCCTTGTTAGTGTCGAGATGATGGTTGCATATTGAATATTTCTACTATCATCAACGCCTTGAATAGGTACCTTCAACTACTGCTTTTCAAGTACAGGATTATACAGACCTATTACAATTTGTAAACTATATTTTAAACTGTCAATTCAATATTAAGTAACTCGTTATACTTTTGTATTGGATTAGATCACTGTCATCTGTTTTAGTTAGAACAGCTGGTCGTAAAATACCCCCCTATTAATTTCCACCCGCTTAACGTCCGCACACCATAAAAGATAAGTAATTTGCGTTTTAATAATTTTCTAAATATATTCTGATTTATTTAGATTCATAGAAGTAACGGGACGAAGCTTGAAACCTGATTCTCACGATGATTCAATTTCTTGATACCCCCCGCCATCTTGTTTATTGATTTAATTGTTTATTTATAATGGACATATTATCAGGTGTGTTCTTCACTACATAGTATAGAACAAAGTCGCTTTCTCTGTCCCTATATCCCTATGTATGCTTAAATCTTTAAAACTACGCAACGGATTTTGATGCGGTTTTTTGTAATAGATAGAGTGATTGAAGAGGAAGGTTTATGTGTATAATAACATAAATTAAATAGTGGAGAAATACTGTTATTTTTGAGGTTACTCCAGATTAACGCGTGCGGGCCACGGGCAGTAGTGAATTAATCAGAACTACTGGATCGATTTAATAATTTTTTCAGTGAATGACATAGGCTATATTTTATACCCGTGCGAAGCCGAAGCGGGCCTGCTAGTATTATATAAATTGAAGCGATAGAGGCCTGCGGTTGTGCACGCGTTACACAAAAACTATCGGATAAATTTCGTTCCAGTTGTATTTTTTAATTTTATTTCTTGAACACTTGGTCAGTATCTAAAAATAATAATTACCATGATATGTCCAAGTTTTAAGAAACTACACTTTTTATGAGCACTAGAAGAGACTAAAAAATTTTGTATGCAAAGTATATTTTTTTAAACACTTTTTTTTATGTTTTTTTCTTCTGTACATAACATATATCGGTAGGTAATATAATGAACAGCGCAGGCTTAGTCGCGGGTATCAACTAGTTAATAAATATTTAGTAAGAATAATATATAATTAGGCTGTGTGTATATACACACTAAATATAAATGAATGTTTGTTTATGTTGTACGCGTAACAGTATGATTTATCCAATCGCGATGAAGCTCTAGTGACTTGTTGTGCGCACGTCCGCGAACGTTTCCAATTTAGTACAGTCAGTCAGTAGATAGATGGCGCGCGAGCCGTTTCACACAGAGATCATTTATTAGACGAAATTATGTTGCTTGGACCCTTTATTCTGATGGTTTTTTTTTTTTTTATCGAGCGTATGAACATGTGAAAATTTTATATCATTTCAGGTACTCGTCGAGAAACTGCTAAGGAGTTGTCCGAAAATAAAGAAGATCTATCTACTGATGAGGCCGAAGCGAGGACAGGATGTGGCTTCGAGATTAGATGAACTAACACAATCACCGGTCAGTTGACATCGATATAAAAAAATCCTTTATTCGTTTAAGGCCATGGGAAGGCGCGTATAAACGTTACAAATCTACCACCGGTCCGGATAAACGACACAGTCATCTATCTGTCTTGTTATTTATATATACATGAATTATATATATAATTCTTCTGTAAGTGTGCTTGTAATAGAACTCCTTCTAAACAGCTGAACAGATTTTGATGTTTCTTTTATGTATGTGTGTTGAATGGTTGTATAGCTTAGATTTATAATTAGAACGAATAGGTGGCGCTGCGATTTGAATCGAGGATTTATTTTTTATTCTCAAAGCCCCGGGCAACGTCTGCTGGGCCCGGTAGTCTTTATATATATAAT
The DNA here is from genome assembly GCA_035772565.1 of Antheraea assamensis. Classification (NCBI taxonomy): domain Eukaryota; kingdom Metazoa; phylum Arthropoda; class Insecta; order Lepidoptera; family Saturniidae; genus Antheraea; species Antheraea assamensis. Next base: position 3,345,434 of record JAQQSE010000107.1, read on the forward strand.
TCTTCTGTATGCGTGTATGTATGTGAGAGAACTCTTACTAAACGGTTGGACTGATTTTGATAAAAATTTTGGTGTACGTTCTGGTGGATTCAAGAACGGTTTAGATTCATAGTTGGTCCGATTCTAGTAGTTTTGTTTGTTTTTATTATCAGGGAAAAACGACGTCCGCCGCATCCGCTAGTATATAGAAATTATATGATAAAGTACTGCATATATTTCGACTATCCTTTTTTTTTACTTAGCACTTTTCTGCATTTATATATTGGCAATACATTAATTACTATATTTATTTTGTTACCATCTAAATAGGGTCGGCACAAAATCTTAAGAATTTTCACACCCTTTGTAGACATACTAGTTGCCCGCTCCGGCTTCGTAGTATAACGAAATATTACCTTTACATTAGGACCATGTAATGAGTTGAAATGTCTACTGAACAACTCAATGTTAATCTGTTAATATTTTTAAAGATCTCTCTCGTGTCTCACTCTGTCTGTCTGTCTCACTCACTCTTTTTTTTATGTGGATGCCTTTGAACACGCTCCGTACCGAGCCATATTTGCCTGACATGTCGCTCAGGCCATTTGATATTTTGATTTAAAAAAATGATGTACCATCATGTAATATTAATTATTGTAGATACAACAATTATATAAACTTATGTCGTCACTACATAGTATAAAACAAAGTCGCTTTCTCTGTCCCTATATCCTTATGTATGCTTATAGCTTTAAAACTACGCAACGGATTTTGTAGCGGTTTTTTTAATAGATAGAGTGATTGAAGAGGAAGGTTTATATGTATAATAACATCCATTAAATAGTGGAGAAATACTGTCATTCTTGAGGTTTCTAATGTGATGTCGGAAATAATTACATTTTTTCCGCTTACATTGCAACAAACACAGGCTGAAACCTACGAGATTTATCAAAATAATGTGTGCGGGCCACGGGCAGTAATGAATAAATCAAAACTACTGGATCGATTTTAATCATTTTTTTAGTGAATGACATAGGCTATATATTTTATACCCGTGCGAAGCCGGATCGGGCCGCTAGTTTGTTATATACTGCATTTTGTATAATGCCTCTTTATTCTGATAGAAATGTATATTATAGAATTACATTTGTGATTAAATGTCTGTTTTTAGCGCATTGAATAAATTTATCTACATGTACAACCGTACACGTGGCCTGAGGATCAAGTATAACGTGTACCATCGGTGGTACACGTGGTACCCCCGAACGTGGTAATCAAAACATTTCACTTTACCGTACGATTTTCCAATTATTTACTTTCATTGTACAAAGCTTGTCCTGAGAATTAGAAACCAAAAAAAAAAAAAAGAATTAGGCAAATACGTGCAGCCGTTCCCAAGTGGAAACGCTTCCATACATTCAGCATATATAGGTTCTTATTTGTACAATTGAATAAATGTTTTTTGTAGGTGGTAGAGCTACGCTGAATCTATTACTGGTTTGAGCACGAATGTGTCGGCTCGCCCGACGCGCGGGGTACTACCACCCGACACACAGAAACCAGACGTGAAGTAACAGTGCGCCCGCACTGTTGCGTTTCGTTCGGGCAGTGAGAGCTCCGGAGGCCTACATATATTAAAAAGCCGGCAACGCACTTGCGACTCCCCTGGTGTTGCTAGTGTCTATGGACGGCGGTGATCACTTACCATCAGGTCACCCATCTGTGTTCGTTTGCCGCCTATAATATAAAAACAAAAAAAATATATTTTACAAAGAATCGAGTGAACCGTTGACCGTTTGAGGAACTGTAAGTATAGTGTTGAATAGTACTAATCGAACTAATCTTTTGTTTTTATCCAGCTCTTCGAGACGATAAGGAAAGAACGGCCGCAGGAGTTGACGAAGATAGTGCCAATAGTCGGGGATATCACGGAACCCGAGTTGGGCATCAGTCCGGCCGATCAGACTATGCTGTGTCAGAAGGTGAGATGGCATTTAATCGTACCCGTTCCTCATATTACTCTTGTCCCAGTCAAGTACAGGTTAATCAATGCTTATTTGCGAACATCGTTCAAACGAAAGTAACTGTCACGTAAGCTCAGGTCGCTCGCGTTCGCTGCATCAACCATTTGGTTGTTTTCTTCTTCTTGTTCTTGTTTTGGCACCGCAGAAGCACTTGCCAGTATCAATGTTTTGTTTCAAGTAAGTGTCTTGTGATAATTATAATGTTCTAACAAGATGGTGGTTTCCTTGTTAGAACTTTCCATGGAGTTTTGGCGGCATCTCAGAATGCATGCTCCGTGGTATTATTTCCCATCCACTTCACTTGTGCATAATAACCGAACTATATTACGTAAAACACCACCAATATTAGAAAATATAGAGTCTAATAATACAAGATTATGAATAAAATATATAAGCCACTACATGACAGACCAAGATCCCGCCAAAAACTCGGTTGTTTTCTTAAACATTATCAATGCATGGCTTTATTTGATTACTGCATACGTTGTCGTCATAACGGTCGAAGCTATTATTGGCGAGCTGTAGCGGACAACCAACTGAGTATACTAACGTTCGCTGTAACAATTCTTAGGACGTTGTATCAAAAAGAAACCCAAAAATTGAGTGGTATCAGGTTCGGCAGCCGTGTGTCTTCACGGGCCACACTTGTCCGGCGCGGTGGAATCGAAGAGCAAAACTAAGTCGTTCTTGTCCTGTGGTTAAAGGTTCAACGAACGTGGTATCACTATCCAAACGTGCGTAGTCACGGGAGCTTATGCACTGTTTACTTCCTATTTATTGCGAACTGAGAGATTCAGCTTATTACTTACGACCCGGTTTCTTGCCTGACGTGAACCAACAACAGCCCGCCTTGATTTTGCAAGAGTGCAATGTATTGATATAGTAGCATCATAATTGTCTAAACGATTCATCATTATCGTCATCATCAGCCTGTAAGAGACTCGCTGCAGGGTCACAAGGCCTCTTCGCCGAAGGAAATTATGGGTCATAATCACCACGCCAGCTCGCGGCATATTGGCAATTACAATCCCTGAGAAATCTACAGTTCTACCTGTTTCCCTCATACAGTGGAACTGCGAGAACATTTCTCAGGTTCAGGTTTCCTCACGATGATTCTCCTTCACCGTCTCCGTTTCACCGTCAACCGATATTGTTAGTGTTATAAATTTAAATTAATAAATGTACGCGAATTCCCAAAATATTATTTGCCGCCGATATTTGCAGTTCGACAAAGTCATATAAGCTACAGTTCTCATTAAACTTTTTGACCGCTTAACTTAATTTAGACCAATATATATTTGAATAGATACAAATGGATACTACAGAGTGCTACGCACAAAAACAAGTGAGTGCACGTGAACGCATGTGAGCCGTACTTAGGAAGTTTTTGGACGTTAATCAATTGTTAATGTTATAAGTCGAAAAAAAAACCACTAGATCTAAAATAACAATTATGTTGTAACAGAGCCATCTAGTGATATATGCCATAAAAGTCATAATATATTACTTCCAAATACATATCAAAGAACTAAGTAGGAGTTTTTGGCGGGATCTTAGTCTGTCATGTAGTGGTTTTTATATTTTATTCATAATCTTGTGTTATTAGACTCTATATTTTCTAATATTGGTGGTGTTTTACGTAATATAGTTCGGTTATTACGCACAAGTGATGTGGATGGGAAATAATACCACGGTGCATGCATTCTGAGATGCCACCAAAGCTCCATGGAAAGTTCTAACAAGGAAACCACCATCTTGTTAGAACATTATAATTATCACAAGACACTTACTTGGTAAAATCTTGTTACTTGACGCTGGCTAGTGCACAAACCGTGACGGAGCCAAAAAATGAAAAGGAAGAAGAAGAACTGAGAAGCCGTGGTTGATACAGCCCTCACCAAACTTTTCACCGGTTTGAATATAAATACGCATAATGCAAATTTTGTTATAAACACGGTTGAGAATAAATAAATGGTAATTGTAGATTCCTATAATAATATTTTAACTTTATTATTTATTAAACTTTAGACTATAATAAGCGCAAATCCTGTACTTAAGGCTATTTCATAGCGGCCAAAAAGACTAACAAGAAATGTACATGAGAACCTTCACACAAATAATTACTTTTCCGATGCGCATAATTTTAAGTCTAACTCTTCTAAGATATTCTTTTAAATGATATCCTATAAAGATCAGTTTTTATTTACATTCAATGTCCAAAGTAAGTAAAGTTTTTAATTGAGTTAGAATGACTACATTTTTATCAAAATGGCGTCGCATATAATTAATTATTATAATAAAAATATGTAAATGAGAATGATTACTATGTGTTTTATTTTTAGGAGATAAATATATGCCATCAAAGATTTTTTTTGTGGCCATTTTAAAAATATACAATTCTGTAGTACACATCTCAGAAGGTTTAGTTTACGCCTTTATTACAATACATCGGCTTTTATCTGTCTTATATACATTTAATAGATACATTTGATATATGTATATGAAACTTTCGGAAGGAATTCTCTCAATGCCACTGAAAACCGTATCAAAATCCGTTACGTTAATTTTTAAAGGAAACACACAGACAGACATGAAGAGTGACTTTGTTTTACAACATTTATATAAATATAGATAGAATCAAATTAAATGTCATCACGTTTCTTATTTTATATATAAAATAAGAATATTTGCATTTTAATTTTAATCTTAAAGGATTTATTACAGTATTGTTGGTTTTTTACGATTATGGTTTGGTATTGAACACAATGTGAATTCGTTTTTTTTTGTACTTTATAGAGTTTAGCGTGTGACAGCGATATCATCTTACATTATTATTACTTAAATGACGACGTGATCTAATATGGTAAACGCGTTATACATGGAGACAAACTGGCTCTCAAGTGCCGGCAGCTGCCGAAATACACCAATATAGGTGCTTGGCGACAGATTTTAAGCTTGCGGTTTGGTAGCTAGCTATAGGCGAGCTTAGAAAAATCCCTACAAGAATGCTAAGGTTTCATGATTATTCGAGTTCAACTTCAGTTTAATTTGCTCAGGTATCCGTGGTGTTTCATTCAGCAGCGACGGTAAAGTTTGACGAGAAATTAAAGTTGTCTGTAACGATCAACATGCTGGGAACCCAACAGCTCGTACAGCTCTGTCATCGAATGCTCGGACTCGAGGTAATAAGCTTCACCTATTAAATATTCCAGATGTATGTCTTTCTTTTAAAAAGGATCAAGTGTTTGGATGCCAAGCAGCGTATCGTCACAACGTTCGCACAAACTACAGACATTATTTATTCTTTAACTGTGACCAAAATTTCACCGAATCTTAAATGACGATGGGATCCAAGATTATAAAAATGCCAAACCTAGAAGAACTGGCTTTCGAGTGCAGCTGCATGAAACACTCTCATAGTTATAGGTACTTGGTGATAGATTTTCAACTTCAGGGTGGTAGTTAACGAGCGATGAACTTAGCTATCCCTATGCTATAGTTTCATCACAATGTTTTCCTCGACCACAAGCTCCGGCTCATTCGAGAAGATTCGAAGTGTTCGAAAACTCTAGCCACTATGCCGTCATAATTATCGACCTGTCATCATCTGATAATAATATCATTTCAATAGTTAAATAGTTCAAAATAAATAAAGATATTACAATATATGCGGTTAATTTCCAGGCTCTAGTGCACGTTTCGACGGCGTACTGCAACTGTGAAAGGGAACGGGTGGAAGAGACGGTGTACGCGCCGCCCGCGCACCCCGAACACGTTGTCACCCTCGTGCAGACGCTACCCGACGAGCTGGTCGACAGGATCACGCCGGATCTAGTCGGTAAGTCGAATGTCCTCACCCAGGAGACAACCAAAACCCACCATATATTGTTAATACTGACAAAATTACACGATTGTTTTCTTCTGTAGCGCAAGGACCTAAGATTATTTTATAGATCAGGTTTTATAAAATATGCATGTTTTGATTCAGTGGTAACTTATTCCCACACCGTGTTGCTCGACACAGGTTCAGATCCTATAATCAACCAGATGTTTCCGTGAACGGAAAATAGTCATGTAGCCATTCTTATTTTATTCTAAAGAATGGTTAAGCATGCCTTAATTCTGCATCACTGCGACCAATAATGAGCTATTGTCATCGCCTCGCATTGCTAAAGCTCACTACCAGGTCCTATAGCATATACAAACTGCAGGACATTTTTGTTTCTAAGCATCTGTAGCTCACCCGAGAGTAGTACGTGCTTTCCCAGAACCCGGTTACCTATAGGATTTTGTGGATCACACTCATACAAGTGGTGTTTTGGAGTCTAATCCATGCTGCATCACATAATCTGCACGCTCTTGTGCTCTGGACACCCATGTTGTAAAAATATTTATGGTGTATCCATATCATGGTGGTAGGTATTTGTCTATGCTCACCTGGATAATTACCACCCCCTAAATTCAAGATTTATCATCAACGCCGTATAGATATATTCCAGTAGCTGCATTTGAGAGTCGTTGCCCTTCTAGCATTAGCGTGTTGAGTTTCTTTCTTTGTAGGCTTAATCGTTATTACGTTCAGATGGAATTGTGATTAAACAGAGGCAAACGTACAAAATATAAAATAAAAAGATAAATTAGTATTATCATGGAAATTAAGCATTTTTATCAATTGACATGAGAGATTGCGTTATTTCTTTGAATAGTATCGTACAGTTCAATTTAATTAATCAATACGGTACAGTCCCTTACGTACATTGAAACTAAGGAAATTTCAATTATATAGATACTTAATATTGTTCTAAGTAATGTTGCTTGCTCGACTAAAACCGACCTGAACATAAGCTGATGAAGATAAGGTTTTCTTCGTAACAGTTCATAAAAGCATCGTCTATTCGACGACAATAATTTTGATAGCATATATGTTATCACCAAACGATTTTATCTTTTAATGTCTTGTTACTAGTTTATGGACGATTAATACTTGGTATTTGCAGTTGTAATAGATTTGGAAGACATTTAAAAACGAAACGAAAACACCTTATAGGAATATGGTTTCTCTAAGTATACTTTTAAATGTTTAAACAAATAACAACAACTTTGAAGCCATAAGAAGGACTTTTACAAAACATTGCCTCTAACTTTTAAGTCGTTTGTGCTTCAATAGATGGCGCTGTACAATATCCATGTCCAACTGTATCGCGATGTAAAGGAGAACGCGGCATTAATTGCCCTACCGATGCATGTTTTTAAATTCGGTCTTATATACCATATTCGCTAGGGGGTGTTTGTATTAGCTAGTTAGATTCGGGTTTTCGACGACAGCCCAAGCCGAGGCGTGCCGTGCGCCCTTGTACTAGTCGTCTATATAAAATCGGGTGAGTGCCTTAAACGCTCCCCTTAGTAGTCCGGTGAAACTGTGAAAGCATAACGATGGCAGTGTAGGTCAGTTCGAAAAAAAAAAAAAAAAAGGGGTGTTTGTACCCAGTTTAAAAGGTTTTCCATTACCCAGTCGATATGGTTAGGTTGTCATAATAATCGAGTCCAAAAAACATCAAACTAAATCAAATATTCTATAGACTGTTCTAGAAGCCCTAACGCCTAAGATCAATATTTAAAAAGTAATGTACATATATGAGTTGTTTTTCCTAATTAATGCAATTAAAACCTTCAGTCTGTTTACTATTTAAGAATTACTTATCGAAGACGCTTCACTTTTAAAATGCCACTTTATCTGTGGCCCATATGAATAAATTCAATAAATAGCGTCGTACCATTTAATAGTATAATATATGAAGGCTTTAACTTCATAGAGCCCTATATATCTATATGTGAAATTTGAGATTGCCTATAAGAACGTCGCTACGAAGACGTAGGTTTACCGGCCGAGAATAATGATCAGTGATGGTCTTCTGAAATAAACTACACTGTTACATGTTTCGTTCCAAAAAGACGAGTGCACCTATTCTTTGCCAGACGATTTCCTATCGACGATTTATTTACTATTCTTGTTGTTTCTACGCCGTTCGATCAGTATTATGGACTTAAAAAGCCAATTTCATTTCTAATCTAAACATTAGTTCGTACTGATATGTCCAATGTGGTTGGTCCACTCCCAATAACATTTAGATTTTGATTCTGCTTTAGAACGTGATATATATAATCGAAACAAAAGAAATTATAATAGTATAAGCGTAAATTTCAGATAGTACTAAGCTGATAAAAATGATTTTACTTTTTTTTTTTTTTCAGGTGACAGACCAAATACTTACACATTCACAAAGGCCTTAGCGGAGGACATGCTTATAAAGGAGTGTGGTAACTTACCGGTAGCGATCGTCCGGCCATCTATCGGTAAATATACACAAATATACCGAAATGCTATAAAATGAATCGTCGACTTCATTAAACGTACGAAAAGGAACTTGTAATGCTTACAAATGTTATCCAATCTATGATAAGGTTTCGATCATAATTGCTTAGATTATAGTTTTAAAGCGCTTTGTAATTTTGATAAATATCATATATTCATACGTTTTCGACAGGCATCTTATCGTGCTTCATAACACTACACTTGCAAACCGATCGCCTTTCCACGTGGATATTACCTTTTTGAAATCTCCTTGTAGTCGCTCAGTCTTCTGCAGATACTAATAGTTCCAAATAATATTCTCTATTACTTGGTTATTAATTTCATTACTTGTTATTCCGAGAAGTTTTATTCGCTACTAGCTGTTGCCCGCAGCTCCGCATGCGTTTTTTTTTTTTTTATAATTGTAATTTACTTCTTATAAGATCAGCTGTTCTGTTAGTGAAAGTTCCGTGAAAATAGGTGACCAATCGTTTTGGAGATAGTACTACAGACGAAGCCACGGATGACGACAGCTAGTCTAAAATAAAGTAGCCTATGTTACCCGCTGTAATTTTAACTATCGGTCAGTGAAATTTCTGTCAAAATCGATCCAGCCGTTTGGGAGATTACCCGGAACATACAGAAAGACAGACAGACGAAAATTAAAAAAATTGTATTTTTGTTATCAGTATCGTGTATACGTTCATATCGAATCAGTAAAAAGTCGTTATTTTGATATTACATACAGACGCTTAATTTTTTATATATGTATAGATATTTAATATACTCGTTGACAGTTGTGGCTTTACCTTTTTAAATAATTATTTTAAGGCTCTTCTGTAGTAGATGGAAAACTAAAATAAAGCTGAGGTCATTTGCGAATCTAATGGTATTTTGGTTCGTCTCAAATCCGTTGGGAGTTGTTAATATATTCCGATACTAAAACCAAAGAAATGGACAACTAAAGCCTGGCTATATAGTATAATACTATGAAAACAAATCAATCTTTTGTTTGCTCGATCCAGTTCATAATAATCTTTCCGTATAATAATACTTCCCTGTGAAGGACTCCTAACCTTGAACTGAAAGACTGAATTATTTTTTAGTCATCATTATTAAAATAAATTTGTCATGATATTATGTGTCACAGAATTACGATAGCAGATAATGTGAATCGAAAACGTGGCGATTAAATACTTCATTGTATTTATGATAATTTGGGCAGATAAGATAAAATAAAAAATAAAAAAACATTAATGGTAACGATCTGGGGAAAAACCGAAGCAAAAACGATACACAACGATAGATACACGCTTATCTTATAGTATATATAGAATTAGATTTGAAGGTTTGTTTGAAGCTTTTTATCCGTAGGTCAAATTGCTTCACGAATTGTAATAGAATTTATTACATAACTAGCTGACCCCAGCGAACTTCGTACCGCCTAACAGTGGATCCTTTAATTTTTTTTTTAAATACTTATTCTGCTATTCGGGATCATCGTATAAATATTGACATTAATATTTATACGATACTAACGTCACTCAATTGTTTTTCCTTCCCGGAATCTCTCCACTAAGACTTAAACTTTATAGGTATGGTATTAAGGTTCAAATTGAGTTTTAAGTATTATTACGAATCGTTTGTATGGGAATATAGAAAAGTGTTGTTTTAGACTTTTTCATGTAATTTTTAAAATTTACCTCTCCGCAAGAACCATCCTCATACTTCAAGGAATATTCCAAAAAAGGAATTAGCGAAATCGGTTCAGCTGCTCTCGAGATTTGCGCTTAGCAACACATTCAGCGATTCATTTTTATATTATAGATAGATAGTCGATTATGTACTGGATAAAGAGATAGCATTTCGTTTTTACAGTTTTATCACCTAAAAAAGTGAACGTACAATAGCTAGTATTATATATATATATATATGTGATATATTATCGTAAGATTAAAACAAGCGAATCAATTACCAATACGTTCTTGACTTTGTTCCTTAAGATTTGATCTTTCTATATTGGTCAAGGTTTTCCGTTTTATTCCAAAGGTTATCGTAATAACCACCTTTCCATTGTGCAGTTAAATTCGACCACAATTTTTTAACTCGCTAAACTTTGAGAGAAATGCTTATTGGTGTTTAATTAAATTGGGGTTTGCAGATTAAAGATATGCTGAATTATATAAGGCATTTGTAAATAGACAGTTAGTCTGGTTTTCACAATATCAAAATAAAGATAGCTAGCAATAATACCGAGGAACGAAGTTCCACAAGGATGTATGAATTTTACTTACACTCTTAAAACTATAATAATACAAGTCGTGTTATATAAATTCGTGTGCTGCTGTGCTACGAAAGAGACGGATGAGGAAAGATTACATGTGGCAGAAATGCGAATGTTACGATGGATGTGTGGTGTAACTAGAATGGATAAGATTAAGAATGAGTATATCAGAGGAAGTTTGAAAATAGCATCAGTGACAGAGAAGTTGAGGAGTTATAGATTAGCATGGTACGGGCATGTTATGAGAAGGGATGAAAGTCATGTAACAAGAAAAGGTTTTGAGTTTGAAAGTGGATGGAGTAGAGGAAGACCGAAAAAGGTGTGGATGGATTGTGTGAAAAATGATGTGTGTATAAAAAGTGTGAATACTGAGATGACATCTGACAGCGGAGAGTGGAAAAGGAAAACATGTTGTGCCGACCCTACTTAGGTGGGATAAGGGTAAGATCATGATGACTCTTAAATTAGTCAGCGATACATTACAAAGCGACAATGCGTTATTAACATGCAAATATGAGGACATCAGTCCTCAAGTTCTCGGGAAGTAGATACTAGCGATAGATATAATCGATGCAGCGATGAAGCGATAGATTAGGGGAAAAAGAATAATGAGTCATATCAAAATCCTCTTATAGATAAGATTATTTAGAATGCCGATGTAGTATTTATAATAATAATAATAATAGGAATATTGAATTTAGGTAACATAAATTTTGATGAACTAAATCTTCGGTCATTATTTGTCTGATATACTTTGTAAAATCATTATATGTAACAACAAACAGACGAACTAACTAACAAACGCATTAGTGTAGTAATTAGTTTAGACGGTCCAAAGAACATAAAAATCTGTGGATTTTTTTTAAGCTTAAATTTCCAGTGCAATATTGCCTTTTGGGATGATGTTCTATTTGGCTGCAACAGATTGTTTCCTTCGATGGTAAAGGATTTCTACAGATACCCTTCGTTCGGGTGTCTAACTTAATTTAGATAGATCTTAAAATGTTGTCCAAAGGGTTTACACGCCAATCTCATTCACCTGCCGCTATTATAGAGATACTCTAAAAAGTAATTCGGAGAAAAGAAAACTGATGCATTTATAATTCAAGACTCTTTAAATTTGTAAATACTTAATTATCTGTACTGGGAAATTCTTTCTCATACGCAAAATTCCAAACATTACGATGGTCCGATATGTATTATGCTTGCACTGAAAATAAACTAAAGCTATATTACCAAAAAATATATAAGCAATAGCATATTTTCGCTAGTTTGGTACATAATTGTTAGTTAATACCTAACTAGTCCAACGCAACAACTTTTCATTTTTTAAGGAGTCGACTCGTTTTGCGTTTCAGTGCTCTCCTCAGTCCGAGAGCCGGTGAAAGGATGGGTGGACAACTGGAACGGTCCCAACGGTATCATCGCTGCAGTCGGGAAGGGAATCTTCCGGACGATGCTCGGTACCGGCACCAGGATCGCAGACCTAGTCCCAGTCGACACAGTTATCAATCTAATGATTGTGTGCGCTTGGCGGACACATTTGAGACGGTAACTTGATTTTTTTAATACGATGAAGTTGTGTAATTCCATTTCAGATAGTACGATCTTTCTCTCCTACGACAGTTAATACTTTTATATCAAGTGATAATGTCATAAAAGCTAGTCTTTCTTAACAAACCACAAAGAATGAAACCCAAATCATTAAGAGAAAAACATCGCGACATTTACTGCAATAATAATTTTATTTATTATCATTTGCTCTTTAAGACGATATGATACAGTGTTCTATTTATCCCTGAAAAATACGATAAGAGTTTTCATCGGAAAAGCTATTTGTTTAATTTGTTTGAATCTCAATAGGGCATTTTTTTTCTGGCCAACAACTAGGGCCCAGTTAAAAATCAAACAGCAAATGTGTATTGGTTCTTTTTTGGGCCCTATGCTACCACGCTCGGCTGTATTTCCATAATTTTGGTTAAACGCTAACAACAAGACTCTAACAAATGAATAATAATTAACACTAAATACTCGTCCACTTGCAAAGGTAACTGATAGATATTCAAATGCTTAGGAAAGGGTTAAACTTATATTACACTATTGAATATTGCCATGGATTTCGGGTAGAAACGCTCTGGTAAAGTGTTAAGAATTTGAAGCATGAACAGGCTGTACCATCTAGAAGAGTATGAGCAATTAACTTAGAATCAGCACAGGCATTTAACTTCAACACTTTTAAATAGCCCACTTCTATTATCACTTAGATCTTACCACTAACACACCTATTTGTGTCGTACGGAAACCATGTTTGAGCTATTGCGTTTCGGCATGAAGAGTGTAATTGACAACTCACAGCAGCATACAACTCTGACCTCAGAAATAACCACCAATTTCACTGACGTCAGAGCTGTAGCCCTATTTAAGGTTAGTAACGATACTTATAAGCTAAAGCGCGTTACCAGATTTATTTGGTATCCAATCTAAGTAACATTACTCCATCTCACCTATTAGTTGGATTCAAGATTACTAATAACTGAAAATAAATTAGAATTTACCGTTAGGCGTACGCATAATTACTGGACTTTTCTAACACCTATTGGGATTCAAAAGTTCGAATCGAATGAATAAACGTTTAAATGGATTTTCACAGAGGTGACGGTGTCGTCGTGTACAACTGCTGCACCGGGCAGCAGAACCCGATAACGTGGCAGCAGTTCGTGAAGAGCAGCTTCAAGTACATGCGGAAACATCCATTCAGTGAGTGATTTAATTATGACCTGATCTCTTTAGTATTTGGAAACGATACCATCTGATGTTAAAATAGGGTAACTAGCTAAGCTCTCAAAGGTATCTGCCGGAACAAAATAACGATTTTCAACTAAATTGCGGAACTTAGGTACTTAGCTGGCTTTGGGTTTTTTTACTACGTTTTAGCATCAAATGAGTTCGTTTTTTTTTTAAACTGACCTACACTTTTAGCCTGGCAAGGCCTCTACAGTTCCACCGGACTACTAAGGGGAGCGCTTAAGGCACTCACACGATATGTTCAGGCGATCAGCGCAAGGGCACTCGGTGCGCCTCGGCTTGAACTGTCGCCGAATATCCCGATCTGACTAAACTAAGCTAAGCCTTCCGATTAGTCTGCATATCTGTTTGGTACTTTATAATATAGGAAATTACTTTTTAATTATAGGTGATTATATAATCACCTAATGATTGTATATACACCAGTACACCAGGCATACATTATAAGCGAATGATATATGAGCAACAAAAATAGGAATGCAGTTGTGAAGCTACTCATAGTAGACTGCTATCCCTGAGAACTTAGCTGTAACACCTCGTATGCTAGTAGTTGCTATCGTAGTTTTTATGCTAGCCTATGTATAGAACCACAAAATTTAATGGGGTAATAGCAATCCATTGGGTATAGAATATACATTGTCACTTCTTACTGGATAAAACCTATCACAATCATGTGAAACTAGGTCGGTCAGATTTATTAATACCTATTCATTTCCTCCTCTGGTATAAGATATACTACAACGGATTTATACTGTAATTTCGTAACCCGAGAGAAATTTTACAAGAATTATATTGTTACCAAATCACGTTTCTAAGCTTAGGTTAGTTAAATTTGTATAAAGATCCAACAGTCATTATAAATGGCAATGCTTTGGTAAATAAACACGGTCTGTTATCGTAAAGAGAGCGTTTTGCAATGTAATCATTTCAATCAAAGTGTGATAATAAACAAAAAGCATCATCTTCTTACATTTATCTCGCCTAACTTAGATCACCATAACATGTTTTCCCCTTCTGATCTGCTCTGTCAGCTGGCAACTAAAAATTCACATATTCTATACACACGTACACCTTCACACAGTCCATCCACACATTCTTTGGACTTACCTAGGTCCGTCTACCATCATGCTTAACACTCTTGAAACAATATTCCGACCGCATGACATGGCCATATCGCACCTTCTCTGTCACTAGTTCCAATTTCATACCTTTTCTGACATATTCATTGTTGTTTCACCACACATCTGTCTTAACATGCTACAATTCACATGAACCCTTATAACATGCGATTTAAAAAAATGTTATGACGCGTCTATATTTAATTTAATTATCCAGCCGACGTGGTCTGGTACCCTGGAGGTGATATCACCAGCAACCGACTGAAGCACGGTACATTATGTCTCGTCCAACACCGGGCACCCGCAATCATCATGGACTTCGTCTCAAGAGCGACCGGTAACAGTAAACCCATGTAAGTGGATATATTCTACTAAAATCTATTCAATAACGTGATACGATTTGTTCGAAGTTGGATACCGTAGAAATACCAGCACCGGATTCTTGCTGTAAAATTTGTAGTCGAAAACGAATCCACTCGATCAACATTGAGCCCGAGTTTTCCGACAAAGCATTTCCTAAGGAGCCATTCAAGTATTATGTAAGCAGAATTTTACTCACTTATGACTTTTTGACTCGACTCATCACCTTTATTAGCAAATATAAGTGGAATATCTTTAATTTAAATAGTCGGAGGCGCCGCACAATGAAACACACAGTTTCGAGACTCATTTCTGTATTATTTATTCCTACCCACATTTACATGTATATGCACATATATAGCATTCTTCCTCCCCTGTTTACAAAATAATAATTACAAAGCAGTAATATAAAACGCAATATATACAAAATACACACAGCCAATTAACTTGTATTTATAAATTAAGTACCAAAAAAAAAAATACTGGAAACTGTTAAACTATGACTATATACTGTATTTTTTTTTTTTCGAGACTCATTTCTGTATTATTTATTCCTACCCACATATACATGTATATGCACATATATACCAATAAGCAAAGCTTTTACATCCCCCTCCCTCCTTGTAAGAATTGGCATTATCTTTATAAAGTCACAAGTGCATCTTAAAAAAAAAAAAAACTAAAGTAAATAACCAAATATTGCTAACATAATTACCATGCAGATTTCCATTCTCTATGTCATAAAAAATAAGCAAATTATAGACCCTGCATTAGCGCTTACATAATATTTGAGAGGTTCCTCATTCCAACTGTTTTTAACCTTATTATAACCATTAGTAAGTTGCAACTCGACGGTGACCACTTTTCAGAGTCTTCCATTAACTGCCAGTCGCATTAGGTTTTAGGATATTACCATTTATGTATAGTCATCCCTGTATTTGTAATAAGATTTTGTTTAAACTTTACCATTGATAGCTTAAAAAGCAATCATTTTAAAGCGATAATCGTATTCTTTATCTTGGAGCTTAGGGCGTCCTAATTTGCAGTTTAGAATAACGTTGACAACTATATCGACGGTCGACGTTATTATTGGCTGTACTGTAGTGCAGTCATTTGCCATGTTAGAATTTAATAAAACGTCCCAACTACCTTTCCCTTTAACGTAAGCACAGGCCTATATGAAAGCCATTTGATTTCTAAATTCAATACTGATGATTGGCCAAACTGACCAAAGTTTCAAATTTCTATATGTTTTTGTATGATTTTCATCTTTAACTAACTTCGCATGGGTGTGCTAACAAAGGAAATGATACCAAATCTACCCTTTACAAAACAACCAGTAATTAAATATAGCTCAGCAACTGAACGTGAATTTTGTTAATATTTTGATAATCTCACCGACACATTCATTTGTATGGAGATTTTTTAACCTACATTTCCCCATGATTTTTCAATCATTTTCTTTAATACAAAATTTATCTTGGCAATGTCACATACAAGTAATAAAGAAGACCCAAACAGGAACAGCCCTTTTGAAATGATTTGCTTAGAAACAATCGGCAATTAATATTTATTTATATACATTATATCATACAGTGGGTATACTGATGGTATAATGTTAAAATCACTCTAACTCGAACCTCGGAATTAAAACCGTTCGTCCAAAAACATTGGCTTACTGTCGGTTCCAGGATGGTTCGAGTCCAAAATAAATTAGACAAGGCGGCCGCGTGCCTCGAGTACTTCACGACACGCCAGTGGGCGTTCGCGGACGACAACGTTCAGGCTCTCTGCGCTTCCCTCTCTGCTGAAGATCAGAGGACGTTCGACTTCAACGTCAGGAACATCGACTGGGACGCCTATATAGAATCCTACGTGCTCGGCATCCGGAGGTTCCTGTTCAAGGAGAGTCCCGATACGTTGCCCAAGTCTAGGGCGCTGCTGCGAAGGTATCAATTTTTTTATACGTTGTAGGTTTACTGCGTTTAACCGACAATCTCGTCAAATGTTAAATAATAATGAAGTCTAAAAGATGCTAAACTCGCTAAGCCTTAGAGAGGGACTAACCCTCAAATGCAGTTGTTGCCGGAACACACCAATAAATCCTTAGCGACAGATTTTCAATTTGAGATGATGGTAGCTACCCAGGCGGGCTTATTAGACAAAGCCCTACCACCATGCTATGGTTACGTCACGATATTTTCCTTCACCGAATATCCCGACACAGTTACAAAAATTCGAACTTACGTCATTCGACTCGGTGTTCGAACACGCTATCAACTTACCCATAATCGCTTCAATATTACAGCTGTTATAACATTACCGATTATAAAATGCAGTACCCACATTTTGATTTAGCATGCGGAACTATATCTTATAGCGTTGTCTTTGTGTATCACAGTCATTGCGCTGTAGATATGCGCCTTACAAAACCGATCTTAGCTACACGTCTCATTCTTCTCCCCGACGTGCCAAGTCAAATACCAGGCACTTGTATTTTATTTGTGATGGTTTAAAGCATGTACCGAAATAGTGAAACTTTGTTATACTTCGTTGCAGATTACACATAGTGCATATATTAACTCAAGTGGCGGGAGTAATTTTCTTATGGAGATTCCTGTTTTACCGTTCGAACGCGCTCCGCAACATATGGCGGCGTGTTCTCGACATCTTAACGCGGGCCGCACGCCTTTTAGCCATCGCCTGATGCCTGACGCCTATAAAAATCTATATATAATAAAACGACAGCGCTCGGATATCGTCTAAATATTGCATACAAACGCGCCACAGTTAAAAAAAACACCTTTTTTGACGTTTGTTACAAGATGGCGGCGCTCCCGCGATAATACTTGATTGACACCAATAGTGGTTATTGTTAAGTACACACAACGGCAAATAAATTAGGGATATTTTTCTTCTTCAGATAAAATTTAAGCTTACGGAGCTGTTGTACTCGCTTCAATGGAAAGGCGGTGTACGATACATAGTTTAGTTTTTAGGTTATGTATCGTACATTACGGCTTAATCTTTTCAAACGCTAGGCTACTAATATATAGGTTCAGTTACGGATTATTACATTAAGTAATATCGATTCCGATACAATTTTTGTACCTATTATTACAGCTCAATGATTATTAGAATGAGTCGTAAAGTTCAAAAAATTGTTAATATCGCGCAGTAATTTGTACGTATTATATAGTTATTGCAAACAAAACGCCTGATTCGGATACATTGACGCGTCATAAAAATAATCGATGCGTTCAAACGCTAGCGTAATAATGTTAAAGAAAAATGTATTTAAAATTTAGTAAAAAAAATAAATAATTGAATAAATAATCATATTGTAATACATTTTTGATCAGAGTGACAAATTAATTGTTGAATAATATGGATATTAGATTTTTGAAAGCTCAAAATAGACGATTACGAACTAGTCAAAGATAACTTAAACGTTGCATAGGCACCATTGTAAATTCAATATTCATTTAAATTGTTAACAAGGCAGTGAATACTCTGTGACTGTTACATCACCTTTAAATTTTTTGAAAATATAATCTATCATTTTCCCTAGGTAACGCCAAAAGAGGATATTCGGATAAATGATTATTGATCATTAAAACTTTAATATTGTTTTATTTCAAAATGGATGATATGGAAAATTATATAAAATGTGTAAGTAAAAAAAAATGTCTTTAAAACAAAGAAATTATTAGTACAAAAATAATTTATTATATCCCTTGCAAATTTGATTAAATCCAAAGTGATTTAGCTTTTATAGGACAAATTAAAATTAGAAAATTAGTGATTATTGACAAACTTATTAAGAGAAAACGCATGTATAATGTATGTATTATATCTATGTCTTGCAATTGTAAGAATATTTATAATTTATGTTATTTTAAAGTAAATTTTTATACATTTTAAAATAGACCAGCCAAATACAGCATTAAAGTCAAAAAGTCTATTTTGGTGTAGTTGTCTTAGCCACTGTTTTAAGTCATTGCATTGGATCACATAAAAAAAGTAGTTAAATATACTTTTATATATATAATTTTAGATAAAAAGCGAAAGTTAATTTGGAAGAAAGAGAAAAGGTGATGTAACTGGATATAATTATATGGTGATTTGTGTAAGATAAAAGGCGCGGTTAATATGAGGCTAGGGAAGTAGGTATGACGTATGGATTTGTAGTCGTTGTGTTGTTACCAAATAATAATATTACAAATCTTCCATTATTAAGTTCATAAAACGAGTCGAAGTCAAGTAGTACATATGTATTTATTTTTAAATATAAGAATCGCGAGAATGTTATTGTCTTGAAATGTTCCCATATTGAAAAATTCTACACCCGTATTTAGTTAATAATTTTTAATTATGGTGAAGATTTTTTAAAACCCTTTTTGAGAGAGCTCAACTAAATTTCTTCCTTAATTCAAGCTATTTTAAGTAGCTTTTTTGATAATTTATATGTTTACACAACTGAATGTACGTATGAAGATCTCATGTCAGGGATTTCATCAAACCTTTCATTGTTCATCTAAGGTTATTAAATAAGCTTGACAAATTGTTATTTGTCGATCGTTGAGATACGTTTCATGAATTGTTCTTATATGGATTTTTTATTCAATTCTATGATCATCTTACCTTTGAAATTAATTTCTTAACTATTAAGCTATATCTAGATGATATCGGCGTAGTATGCGTCGATTTGCAAACTCACATAGTTACAGTAATAAAATCAACAGAGTATACTATATAATCTATCGTTTATCTGTACTAAAGACTTTTTTGACACATTCATTAACTAACTTTAATCACAACAAATTAATCAAAAATATTATGCCTTATTGATCTGTAACTATGTGACCATTACTCGATTATAAATTGATTGTAACAACAATAGTGCAAATGTTAGTGATGTATCATAATGTGAGATGGGGATCTTCATTACGATTAGTTATTAAATTGAAAAAAAAAAGCGTTTTCTTATTTATTAAAAAAGTTCCAATATCATGACGCTTCCTTAGTAATAATTAATGTAGGTATTTATTGTCTTTTCACATGTATGAGTCGAAAGTTGTGCTTAATTATAACTTTTTTTAATTTATTTTCTACATATATATAATAAAAAAAAAACTTCAAAATTGTGCTAACTCCGATTGTCTGGAAATTTTTACATCAAAATTTAGTTTATAAATATTCATTTGGGATGATTATACGTGATTTATTCTTATTATAAATATTGGAATAACTGGCTCTATTTAGAATAATTATTCGATTAATATATATGTATATGTATTTATTACTGGTTGTACAATAATATACTATGACATTATCCAGTAATATTTTCAGAGTAAGGTTTGAAATAAATTATTGTGTGATCCTTTATAGAATAAAAACAGTGATGTCCCAAAGCTTCCCTATAGCTTGTTGGGTTAATAAAACATTCTGCCAAAATAATGTTTATCTTAATATTCTGAACTAGTAATAACCGAAGAGGCTCTCATTCGACAGATAAAATTACTACTTAAACATTAATAAATTTGAAATTGATAGTAAGTATTTCTGTTCAATGCATAGGGAATATATAATTTTATTAGAAATACTAAAAATTATTAAAATTAGCGTATTTCATTTTTTAAGCCTCGTAATCGATTACGATTTAGTCGATTATACTATAGGTAATTGTAACATAGTTATATTAATCTTGCGTATTAAAAACTAAATGTTTTTTCCTATATTGGTTTTCAATAGCATTCATAAAAGAGTTTTCTAATGCATTTTAGAATATTAATATGTTGCCTTTCTTCAAGTTGCACGTTGCAAGTTCTAATATGTCTTTCCTAACATTTGCTCATTGAATTTAACCTTGTCAAATGTTAAATACGTAATTTTATCTGTCGATTGATGATTATTCGTACACATCCAACATACGGTGTAAGTTGTACTTGTTAAGTAATGCCTAAGTTTATACGAAGTGTTAATTAAGTGTTAGAATTTTTTTTTATCATTTTAAGTCTAACGCAGGACGCTTTCGCTCTCATAATAATTTTATTATATCAGTTAGTATATTGTGAAATGGTGGAATGGATTATTATCCTCTTTCCTTATTATGGTTGTTAATCTGAGACTATTGCCGTCGCGATGCGAGTGTTCGTTCGAAGATTTGTTATCACTATAAGATTCCTTTGTTTCGAAGTCTTCGATATATATATAAGATGGGATTCAATCATATTGTATAAATCGCACTGATTTTTTTTTGTTTTATCATTTTTTTTTCACGTATTTTAGCTAAAACATTTCCCTTTGAAAATTATTGAAAAATTTGCGAGTATTCTAAATATAAGTATCGTTTGCTTTATACAATATATGAGAATCCATTCCCGTTTTTCCGATTTGTTTTTCAGTATAAATTTTTGTTTTTTTTTTTTAAGCTTATCGATTCCTAAACATAAACGATTGCGTTTAATACACTAATATTTGTCGACTATCGATAGTTTTTTAGAGTTTAGGCGGAATTTATTTTCGTCTGTAAGTAATATTGTATGTACATTTTGAAAAAAAAAAAACCTTTGTTCTTTAAACTTATTATTATTTTAGTGTATTTGTAAAGTTTCTTTGGGTTGCTTTTGTAACGATAGCAAGGTAGAGATATGGAACGGTTTGTGCGAGATAATATATTGACTATTGTATATAGAGTTTATTTGTCCAAAGTTAAATCCAAATACAATGATGAAAACGTAAGTTTGATTATTTCGTTTCACGTGAACATTTATTTAAAAGTGTTTCTGAACGGTGTACGGTCGGTCTATTGTGCGGTTTTTGAACGATTTAAAAAAATTATATTGACTCGTGTTACGCGTTACGAGTACAGTTTTTGAAGGTCGTTAGTGACGTCACTCGTCTCTCGCATTTAATAGTAAAAGACATGAGTGAATCAATGTGATATGTCACAAGTTTGTAATTTTACAGAAATACGCTCCAAGGTCTGGCTATAATTTTTGATTATACTTTATATATACTCTGGGTACTTTGGTTATTTTCTTTTGCAAGCCTAATTTCACTAACCTTGTATGAACAGAATACATACATGGACGGATACGGTATATGGACATAAAATAAAATAAAAATATTGCATGTCATCTTGATCCACTTATGTCTTCGAAAATTTTATTAAGAGAGCACGTAAAAATATTATTGTTATAAAACTGAAGTATTTATGAAATGGGCATACATTCCATCTGGTGGTAAAAAGTATTGTTTATGCTACTAGTTCCATAGCTACGTGATAAAGGTTCGACTACTTCTCGCGCTATAAACTAACCTCAAAAGTAATTTCGATGATTGCACAAAAAAACGTTCCCACGCTTTTGTTTTTTTTTTAAATAATAACACGAAATTCACGTTTACAAGTTCCTTTGATGTGTTTAAAAATCACGGGCCCAGTTATCATGCTGTGTCTATCATCAGGCAGCCCGATAGTTTGTAAAGAATAGCGATAATGTCCTCCTATACCTTCTTTTACAGCGGCCATAGACAAAACTTCGTGGCGATACACGCATTTATGCAAGTAGCGTTAAATAACAAACAGGTAACTATTAAATTGAACAACACCTGTGTCCACGTGTTTCTAGCAAAACCCTTCAGACTGCAACACAACAACGCGGGAACTGCCGTTTTTAGTAGACATACAAACCGGGGTTACTCTCGTAGTCAAACCTAACTAGGTTCGACAAATCTTCGACAAATTAATTAAGCAAAAGCTTCCCTTTTTATTCGCAGACTCCTTAATTAAATATTACGTATATGCAACTTACACAAGACAATATAATGACGCTTTAGATGTTAAAACACACACGCACGTTTACGCAACACAGAGTGGCAAAGAAATGCACAATAATGTGCATCTGTGCATTTGTTTGAACGAAAAAAATTGTAATCACGCCCGAAGTCAGTAGCGAATCAAACAATAAGAAGACGTCATACATAATGAATGGAGAGAAGAGCTGGTAGATAACTAATAGATGCGGATATTGTTGATTTATGACAGGCTAGCTGCCCGTCCTGGCTTTGCACGAAAATAGCGAGACAAAGCCTTCCCTTTACAGCGAAACCCGGTAATGAAATCAAATGGCAACTGAAAACAGATCGTGAATATTTTCAAAGAACTATTAATGTCTTGTATCTCACTCACACACTCACTTTTTATATGGAAATTTTTTAAACAGAATTTATCACTTTTGTATATGTTTTTAAATCATTTTCTTACATACAAGCCTTGTCCTGGCAATTACGAACAAAGTAAAAAAAGAATCACCCAAATAGGTGCAGTCGTTTTGAAGTGATGCGCTTACATACATACGGTAATTTATATATATATGTATATTCTGCGCCAAATTTTTTAACCGCTATCAATATAGCTACTCAGAATACAAAACCACATGAAAATAAGTATTATATTATATGTATAACATCGAAACAACTTAAAGATAAATAAATGCCAATTTTAGATTCCTATAATAATTTATATTTGTTTTGTATTCAATTCTTAAAGACGTTACGTGCAAGCCTAAGCTTCAGAGCTGCCAAACAGATGCAGTATTAATTGATAGTAGATAGCTGGGATTGAATAACTTAATATATATAATTATCGTGCTTCAGTCTGTATTAAGGTTCATGCGGTCTATCTATCATCGAACAACTCACGAACCCTTTTTACTTGAACCTTTGTAGTACTCGACAAGGTAAGAAGGATCTCGCAAAAGGGATCGATAAAAGTCAGCTAATTCAAAGGATAAATAATACACATTTCATAATACGTGCAACTTCTCATAAAAAATACTATCATAAATGCCACGATTTAAATATTTGTTTTAGTGAAGTAAAGTTTAGGCAAAGGTCATACAATCATACAGCCTACGCCTAATGATTTCTTAAATTAAATAAAAAATAACGGTCTTAAATTAAACGCTAACGAAACGCTCAAGAAGGTTAAAACATTATGAAAAGATACGGAAAAATAACTCTCGAGAAGAGCAGGCAAGAAACTCGATTGGATGTATATCGTAATAATTCATTCTGTAACAACCTTCTTAAAGTAAAATCTACTTCACATGGTGATTAAACTTATGTAGTCAAACAATTCGGCAATGTATTTTGACATTTTACTATATATGGGATGGTTAATTTGTGATTATTTACAGTATTAAAATTAAGCTTATCTTTTACAAAACTTAACCAGAATAAGTTTTTATTAACATCAATAATGTATTGGCATGACCATTCTAATTAATATTTTATAATATTTATTGTAATATTAAAACGCTACTGTGATTAGATTTTAGAGACACTTTATTAATTTTCTCAAATGTTTGTTCAGAAACCGCACAATAATGCTTAGGATAAGTGATTCATTTTGCGTTGGAACGCAGTCGGAACTATAAACATGTAAACCGAGGAATAGATAATATTGTAAACTGCCGAACGTATAAAACGCTTATTACTCGATAGTTACCACTTCAAGACGGCTGGTTGATAGGATTTTTAATTTATAAAAAAAAAAAAAAATTTTTTTATGATTTTTTGGATGTTAAAATACTCCACGTAAAATATTTCTTATTATTGAAAACGGCTCGACAATAGAATATGTGATATTGTGAACGGGTTATTACTATTTTTTATTACCAATTACTTTGCAATAATCAAATGTGATCATCAATTTAGAAAAGCCAGTGTCGTTAACACTACAGCCTACAATAGATGGACACTATGATATTTGTATATTACAAGACGTGTATTTCGTTTATTGGGTACAATATATTTTATGTACGGAGGAAAAACGCAGTGCTTATAAAAATTGATAAATTCTTAAAATTGTAATAACTTTTTGCTAAATGAAGCCATCGTGATAGACTTTCTTAGATAAGGACTAAGGGTGTGAGAAGCAAGATTAATTACAATTTGATTGAAATCTATTTTGCAGTTTTAAAGTGATACTCGCACAAAGGTAGACCTGTACCATTTTATTTATATACATTCGATAAATGTCTCCAACAATAATCTAATGAATGGCAATCACAGATATAAAATCGCGTAATTTTTCGTATCAGGCGTGTATCGTTACCGACCGCCGGCAATTATTATTATATTAGCTTATTGGTCAGTTTCTTTTCCTTCTCGCATCGCGCAGACCAATAGGAGAATCGTATTTATGACATTCGTTTATTAAAAACTTTTTAAAAACCGAATTCGTGTCAAAGTTTTTTTTGTTTGACACACGTCGAGTAATATACAAATGTAAGACACGCTGGAAACAAATTATCATTTTAAACATTGTATTTTAAATGAATTTTGTTAAATTTCCTATCAAATTACGCCGTTTAAACAGTATGGAGTGGTTATGAACGGAGCATCGGGTCTCTGATAGGTCAGTGTTTATTTATTATTCCATATATTAAAATAAAATCCAATGTAAAGTTTTTGTGCTGTTTTATTCATAAGTTTACATTTCCTTTTTATGGTTTGAAATATTTCATAAAGAACTGCATAAAGGTTCGCTTTAGTATAATCATCACATTTGCCTGTAAGAGATTCACTACAGTGCCACAGTTCTCTTCCTAAAGGTAGGTATGGGAATAACCACCACGACGGCCTACGACGTAATCGCGATTTCAAGCGCAAAGAAATCCAGACATCTATTTTGTTCCCACGTACGGTGGTACTACAAGAATAATTCTAGGGTTCAGGTTTCCTCACGGTATTTTCCTTCATCGTCAGCCGATACTGTTACCAATTTATATCAGTATATGTAGGCAAATTACGAAAAACTCGCTAGTACATTGATGATAAGACGGTGGGAAAACGTTGAAAATAAAAAACTAATACTGTTAATATTTTAAAGGCCCCAAATTGAAAATTTGAAATAGTACTGTTAACTCTATGTATTGTAGAACCATCAAAGTCACCTTTTCATAAATGAATTTTATTGGAGGACGTCTACCATTCACTATAGTGTAGAAATACGTATATGAAATATGTTAAACTGAACATAATACAATTGTTTCTAGAAGGAACTGATAATCTTAACCATTAAAGTACTTCGGTAAAGATCTAACAGATGGCGGTGTTACATAATTCTTTGTACTATTTAAAAAAATGTTAATATCATTTCTACGTAAATAATTATAAATATATCGTTTAGATTTTTCAATTCAGTACTTTGATATATTGTAATTATTGAGTCTAAGTAGCTCTCAGTTACAATTCTAGAATTAATCTTGAGTTTCCGTGTCCAAATTCTTTTCCCGCCCTTGTGATAATAGAATCTAAATTTTCGATCTACACTGTTATTATGGACCACAAACCATTCTCAGACGTTTATCATAACAATAATAATGAAAACATGTTAAATGAAACTTCGAGAATATTTTTTTCAAATATCCAACTATTTGGATGGATGGTGGTAGGTACGACAGTTGTTTACATTAAATACTTTGACAAAATCTAAACTCTGGGAACTTTTCTTGTTAACAAGTTTTCTTAACAATTTTTTAAAGTGAAGCTTCTTAGGGGTGTTCTAAACAACACCGGTTCTCGTCAAATCATCGAAGTTATGCAACATGTAGCGCGGCCAATACTTGGATGGATGGGTGACCGTGGGAGTACCGCGGGACGTTGGCTTTTTGTTGCATTTTATTAATTTAAATGTTTCCCTGCAATACAAAACTTTCACTCCTATCGTGTGTCTTTACGACATACATTATTTTTTCAATAATTGTCTGTTAATAACAACTGCGAAAAAGGACAAGAAAAGGAAAAAAAATGCCAGTGAACCTCCTGAATCAGATTTGCAGGAAAAAATCCTCATCGCTACAACAGACCTGGAACCAGAGCCTATGGAGGTGCAATACACGGATACATCGTACACAAACGCGTTTTTTGAATCCTTACCACCTGTTATCGAAGAGACAAATATGCACACTCGGCATCCATATGAAATTAAGAAGTTGCAATCATAGTGGTACTACAAAATAATCCCAAGGAGAGTTAATGGCAGGCGCGCGCGGCCGCTCGTAAAAACTAAGCCAAATCCATACATCACAACATGCCTCCTTAGGTGGGATAAGGGTAAGAAGATGATGATACATCAATATCTAAGTGTGTACCTGAAGTTACCTTACCATCATAAGTTGTAGCATAAGGAGCAACAAAATATCAGAAGTAGTAACTTGTACATGTAAATAAAACCATAGTTCAGTTTATATATTTTATTTAATCGAATATAATAAGATATTAAATTAGTGCCTTAAAATAATAGAAACTGTAATAAATATTAGTGATTTCAATGATTAAAAATTATGTAATATTCATTCATTTCTACTCTGTAAAGATGCCGCCTCCACGTGCTATTTCTTCTTTTGTCTGTGCCTCATCATATTTCGTCTCGACATATCTGAAAACCAGCTGATAGTATTAAATGAAGAATCAAACCAAGTACCAGATTCTTTATTCAATGTACGACCTGAGAGGACACTTATGAAGATCAAAACTACCACCGGGTAGGACACAACACCCAGTCATCGAGAAGATCGTACATATTTAGTTGCTTCGTTGAGCATATTAGAAATATATCTGTCTGAAGAGTTTCTTTTTCATTATTTAACACCACTGTAATTGAAAACTCGATGAAACGGAAGTACACGATGTAAAGAAAGAGTAACGTTAAAAAGGGACAAATATTTACATTTATAGGATTTCACGTGCTAAAGAACGAGATAGAATATATTATACAGTGTTCCTTAAATTCGCGGTCTCCTCACTGCACATTTCACTACCCTTGATCTGGTCCAATTGTATGTGTGTAAATTTGTACGTGTGCGTGTTGCCTGCGTATTACGAAGCCTTTGTAAAAAGCGACACAACCAGCGTGTGGTGTATTGTTCACGTGTATCGTTTATGTGAATATTTTAACTTCTATTTCACTGCATACATGAATTGTTTTTTTTATTTACACGACAAAGTGACTACACTGTAACCGATACAAGCATAAAATACAGATGTAAACCACAGAAAAGTTGCTTACTTGTTATGTTACTTGCAAATTTCAACCTTTTAGTAAATTTAACAATTGTCCAATATAAGACGCATTATCAACATACTTCTCTCATACTTACTTCTCAAGTGGTGGACAGAGAAAGTGTCTGATGTTCCTCGGCATAAATAAATCCGCTTGCACCTTGCAAACGTCCATAGCGTAGTCGATAAACTCTGCCATTGTGTCTTCGTCGACTGGCTCCCCTATCCCGAGCACGGCGTAAACCACAGTTATCTAGGCAAATATATGTATAATCAGCTATTTTAAACTCAGTCCAAACAATTAGTTATCGAAGCCATCACATCTGAAAAGCTATTGGTATAACTAGAATCGATAAGATTAAGAATGAGTATATAAGAGGAAGTTTGAAAATAGCACCGGTGACAGAGAAGTTGAGGAGTAATAGATTAGCATGGTACGGGCATGTCACGAGGAGAGACAAAAGCCCTGTACGTATAAAAAGTTATAAGTATGAAAGTGGACGGATGTAGGAGTAGAGAAAGACCGAAGAAACAGGTGTGGATGGATTGTGTGAAAAATGATATGTGTATAAAAGGTGTGAATACTGAGATGGCACC
Source organism: Antheraea assamensis (assembly GCA_035772565.1). Taxonomy (NCBI): domain Eukaryota; kingdom Metazoa; phylum Arthropoda; class Insecta; order Lepidoptera; family Saturniidae; genus Antheraea; species Antheraea assamensis. Next base: position 3,374,027 of record JAQQSE010000107.1, read on the forward strand.
TCATAGGGGAGAGTGGAGATCGAAAATATGTTGTGCCGACCCTACTTAGGTGGAATAAGGGTAAGATGATGATGATGATTTGGTTGTAACTTAATGAAACTAAAGTGTCAATATTAAGGATTGAATGCTTCCTTTGTTTGGAAAAAAAATAATAATACCAGTTAACATATTGTATTAGCAATATGGAGATAGAAACAGAGAGAATAATTAGCAACATTGGTTTGAATGGAATTCTAGAAGGTGCTTACCAAATACCACGAAACTGTTTTCACCTCTTACCATTTCAATAAACATAACCGGTCTTATTACAAAAACAAAAATTAACAAGTGTTTAAGAAGAGTTTTACTAAACAGTGTCTAAAATTATAAAACATTATTGAATACATGTTTAAAATACTTTATTACAAAACCGTGTCTAAGCGCTCTCTAGTTAAACAACTGGTTTACGTTTGTTTTTTAATACTTTACACGTTTTGACCACAATCTCATCTGATATTAAATGATATTGTGGTCTAAGATGGTAAGTCATGTTTAACCTAGAGGGAGACTGGCTCTCAAGTGCAGCTGCCGGAATACACCAACAGGTGCTTGGCGACAGATTGTCAACTTGAGAGTGGTAGCTAGCCAGACGGACTTAGAAAAAGCCCTACCACCATGCTTTGGCTTCAGCACGATGTTTTCCTTCACCGAAAACTCCGGACTCAGTTACTTGGATTCGAAACTACGTCCTTCGACGCTATGTCCGAACACACTACCAACTGAGGCATCATCGCTTCAAAACATAACAAGCAACTATGAATACCATTAATTTAATTCAATCTCATCATTCAAAGACGTAATGTTAAATGCAGATATTTTGCAAACAATTTGAATTTATGAATATTATTTTTGTTCAGATCTTCAATAAGAAAATGTATTTATTTTTAGTAAAAGTGGTTATAAGAAAATAACGTAACTGTTAAAATAGGCAATATCTAATTGTAATGTATTACGTCAACGTGGGTTACGTAAAACTATGCGTATAGAGAAACGCAACAGCGTGAGTATTACAAGTGGACCATGTCAAATGGATGACCCTTACCGGCCATTTTGATACCCCTCACAACTCACATCCCTTTCCTTTTTTTTCATCCCCTTTCTATACCAACAATTCTTGCGCGCGCATCTACACTTTTGCTGCCGCCAACGAAATTGTAATAAAATCTAAAACTGTGAATCTGTGGTGCTCTCCAAGTTTCCTGTACTCTCCACATCAAAGTAGTGTAAAATTAGGAATAGTGATTATTCAACAACGTGCGTGGAGTGAAACAAGAGTATAATCTCAGTTGAAATATATTGCCGAATGTCAATAATGTCTTCTTCTTCTTGTTTTGTCACCGCAGAAGCATTTGCCAGTGTCAATGTTTTGTTTCAAGAGGGATTATAGCAAAATGTTTACAAATAATATAAGTTTATTAAAACATAGGAAGTTCCAAGTAAGTGTCTTGTGATAATTATAATGTTCTAACAAGACGGTGGTTTCCTTGTTAGAACTTTCCATGGAGTTTTGGTGGCATCTCAGAATGCATGCTCCGTGGTATTATTTCCGATCCACTTCACTTGTGCATAATAACCGAACTATATTACGTAAAACACCACCAATATTACAAAATATAGAGTCTAATAACACAAGATTATGAATAAAATATAAAAGCCACTACATGACAGACCGAGATCCCGCCAAAAACTCGTCAATAATGTCATATAGTAGTAGTTATGACTTATTTGAGAATCTCTAAAATTCTTTAATATATCTACATCTTCCAAATTAATTACACCCACGAAATCCATAAATTACTACGAAACGTCTTTTGCCGGCAAAATAGAAATACAATAAATCACAACAATAAAATAAAAACTGGCAACTTAGACAACTGTTAGACAATGTTTAAATTTAAATAATGTCTATCTTCTGTAAACAAGGGTACGACGCGCTTTTGTGATCAAACTTTTTTTAAACAAGTATTCGACGCATATTTAACTTTTTTGTAATAAGACGGAACATGTCCACCAAATTGCATTTCAAATATTGCAATGCATTCTTTTTATTCTTCTCTACTAAACAAATAACTTGTAATAGTCTATTGTTATTTTATAGCAAACAGACCTCGGGTATCGGCTTTTCTTCCTCTTCCACCTCTTCTACTTCTGGAATAATCATCTCCATTTTCTCGTCTATGAAGTTCTCAATCATCTCTCGGATCATGGTGACTTCCTCTGGCTTCACCTGTGGAATAACACAATTACATAATAAGTCCGTCAGATTGGACATTAAAAAGTTTTGTATCAATCTGTTCTGATAAATAGTGTGTTACCTTTATTTCTACAAATAATTAATGATGTAGCTTTTTGCTAATCATTTCTCCGTATTCGCGAGTATAAGGTTGCATTTATGTCGCGTATATGGAAACTGGGAATATGGAACATTGTTTTCCATGGGAATTTTATGGATACGTTCCAAGTTATTAAACCATAAAATAAGTCGCAAATAATTATGAAGATGTCTATTAAGCTCTTATATGACTTACCATCCTGCTTATCATATATGTTAGACAAAGATTCACTAATGTACCACCGCGATTTATATCAAAGGCCCTAGCGACACGCGGTACCTTTGTAATTCGAAAGATGCGCGGCGGCGACTTTTGTTAAGGAACATTAAATTTAGATACACTTTACTGTGTCGTTTATTTCATCGCTACGTGTTATAAAAACGTTGCTAATTTAGGACTTTCGAGTAATTAAATTGTCAGCCGCGAATACCGAAATTGAGTTTTTTTTTTTTTCCTCACTGTCAGCCTGGCAAGGTCTCCACAGTTTCACCGGACTTCCAAGGGGAGCGCTTATGGCACTCACCCGATATTATATGGGCAACCAGCACAAGGGCGCACGGCGCGCCTCGGCTTGGGCTGTCACCGAATATCCCGAGTCTAACTAAGCTTGGGCTAACTACTATTTCATACATATATAAATTCGTGAAACATACACGTGTACCAAGCATGTATATTTCACGAACTCATACATGTATTTTGAATCTGACTACTAAGTTAATCTAAGTTAACTTCGTTCGAAAAAGGGATAAAAAAATAAATAAATAAATAAACTCAAACACTATGTGTACCTACATGTATGTATGTGCACGTGTGTGGGGTGATCGGTGTTGTGTTGTAAAAACTAATGTTTGAAAATTAATTCAGTGTCACTGTAGTCGCGCAAGCAACGTGCTCGAGGGCTCCATTCCGGAGGATCGGACCTCGGCTTGAGCCGTTGCCGAGGGGGGCCTAGACGAGTGTGCTGGAGCAAAATTCACAGTCAAGCCGCGGCGGCGTGATCTGTAATTACGCGGGCGTGGGCGCGCACACGCTCTGTTGCGAGGGACGAAAGGGTACTGAAAGTTAGCTGCCGTTATTTTGTCGGGAGGATCTGTAAAAATATATCGCGGACGTCTTTTGTAACGCGGCGCGTCGGGTACGGTGACCGAAATTGAGTACAATTGTTTCACCCGTACATAGCGAGACTTAATTGTATCATCAAAGGATATATGAAATATCACCAGTGACAATCCAGTTCGCGAATGGCAATACATAATAGTGTGGTATGTGCACGCCATGAGAAACGATAAAATATGAAGAAGCGATGGATAGGTTATATGAAGAATAATCTATATAAATAAAAACTAATTGCCGTATGTATCTAAACGTATCACTTCAAAACCGCTGCATGTGTTTGGCTAAGCATTTTTTTGTTTATAATTATCAAGACCAAGTTTGTATGGAATCCTGAACATTTTAGGTTAAAAAATCACCAAACAAAAAAGTGAATGAGTGAATGATACAAGGGACAGCAGAGAAATCTTCAAAAATATTGACAGATAAACATTCAGATGTCCAGTAGTTACATGGTCGTAATGTAAAGGAAAGGTGTTGCGACTATTTGTGAGGTGGTCGTAACTAAACTCTATCCGTAACATATACTATTTCTTTCTATTTATACAATACAAGTTGTATAGTACAAAATATTTTTGTGGCTCGATGACTCGTCGCTCGAAGAGTCGTTGTCTGTAGATTTTACTATGGTTTGTTGTCGCCGCGTGTCTCTTATCTTATTAAAACAACCTCTCGAACTATTTGTCGCTCAATCGTGTGTCTGTTCTGATCATCATCATCTTTTTCGAACTAACTACAAAGGTTTGTACTCCTTATTTAAACGCCTCGCAGCTGTGATCCACAAGTGAGCGCACTCCGCGTGTGTAGCCCCATGTTGTATCTTTACATCGGCTCGACGAGACCCTCGGCAAGTGCCCGTTAGAATACGAATGGTCCCAATGCTCATATTGTCCATATCGTTTTCTACGTATGATACCAGTACCTGTAGCGTCTACTGTATATTTATTGCATTCTATGCAACAAAACTTATCCCTAATAAATTATGTGCTTTGTCTATTGAACCATGGACTATGTTCTTAGACACAAAAACTTATAGCTAATACATTGTGAGTTTCTAAGTACTCGGCAATAACATAAAACTTAACCTTGATGTACTATAAGTGTTTTACAACTTTTAAAACTTCTCATCCTTAAAAGGCACCAATTTTATAATTTTAATAGACCTAAATGCATATTTACGAACAGACAACTAGAGAAACACATCACCTTAAGACGATAAACTACTATAAAATACCTTCTTCTTCTTCAGATCGGGGTCTGGCAATATAGCAATCTGTTCGGCAATGTATGCCATGATTTCTTTCTCAATGTGTTCAACCACAAACTCTCCACTAGTTGTTGACATCTGCCGACCAGCGACCATGCCTTTAAACAAAGAAACTCATGTCCTACTTTTAACTTCGTTTAAAATTTCTTCTAGAAGAAATCGAACTCTTTTAAATTCTTAAACTAATAACAATAAAAGCATATTTGTATGTCTACGAAATTTCCTTTATACGTTCTTAATTTTTGTCCCTATTCCTTCATACGATTATATCAATGTCAATTATCGAGCAAAAAACAGATCAGCATCATAGGTAAGAGAAAAGAGTAATGCTAACCAAGATCAAAGTTAGCCGATTTAAATTCATTCACAATAGCCGCTATTTCGTCAATAGTCTGCTCTAAATCTTCAAGGCGCTCTTCACGTGACCGATAACACTATAGGAAAAATGGATGAAGGTTCAGAAAATACGTCAGGAAGTTTCCTTTTTTTTAACCGACTTCAAAAGCATGAGATTCTTAATTCAATAGTATTTGTTTAATAATCGATTTAGAGAAACTTTTTTATAGGATAAAGAATATTATCAAGGGAGCCCCATTTTAATTTAATTGGCACTGTATCTTTCATTTCGGAAGACACCTTAGAAATTCGCAAAATGGTATAGCAAATACATAGTGATTGAAGTATTGGTATGTTTATGACGATTTATAACTTATGGTCAAAGACGTTCTGGCGCATTTTTTTGGAGAAGATTATTTCTATGACTGTGTTTTTTTTTTAATCTTTTGTTTAATTAATATCAATGTAATTATCATCAATTAATACAACTAAATCACCAAAACATATGGATTAGTTCGTAGACGACTAATGAAAACAGAATTTAATAAAATCACATTTCTCTCCTACGCATCTTACAGAGCCTACTGCCAAAACAGAATTTTTCCATGTATAAAATATAGCATTTAAAGAAATTAAAACTTCGTCGATTTTGCCTTTTTTTAACTTTATACGGAAGTTATAATCATTCAAGTTTACTTCAGCAACAAATAACGCGATTCTCTCAGCTTCAGTTTCCGTCTGTTTCTCTTCTTCTTCCGTTCCAATGACGTCTGCGACTTCACGAGTCTCCTCTTCTGCGTTCTCTTCTGTTTCTGGAACGTCTGGCTCTCCTGTATTATACACTATTATGTTTGTATATACAAGTACCAGAGGACTCGTTCACTACTAATAATATTGCAGTTTACTGAACAAGTAAATAACTATTTATTGATCTAACAAATTACTTACTATCGTAACAATTTTCAATATAAAAATGAAAAGAAAAATAGATAAAAACATAACCATAAAACTCATAAGGAATCTCGTTATCGTCTTCATCGAATACTCTTATTTCGACGTCCTTCTTTTCTTCTCCCTTCTCTTCTTTTACTGTCCGTGCATCTATTAAATATTTAAATGTCATAATAGTTTACAGTAAACATATTGTCCCAAGCAAAAGGTTTCTACACTATTTATACGGAAACATAAATCCCACAGTTAACTATCTCTTGGTGATAACTTATTAATTAAAGTGTGGCTTTTTAATACATTTGACTACTGCGTTCTTATCTGCTTCTTTCTCTACTTATACTACTACTGTATTTCGTTGTAATTCACCATTAAAAATGTGTGACGTCCATCCGCATCTAATTTAGAGCTCATACCTTCCATGAGAATATTCCTAAGGAAGAAAAATAAACTGCATGGACCCATAAGGTGTTTATCTATCTCTAGCTGGCTGTTTTTTATTATCCAAATTTACTTACACCCAAATTTTCCGCAAGTGTTCTGCACTGGACATTATTGTAAAAAAAAATGGCACTTCTATAAATTTCTCTACAAAACTAACCTTCACTAGTCACGTCCTGTGATGAAAATTTGGCTGCACTTAGAGCTCGCAATTTTTTCTGGAATATTATTAACGAGTGTCAAGTATTCGCCATTACCTTTTACTTAAACCCATTTTGGTTTCATTGACTAATGAGTAATTGGGTGAACCTTTCCAGAAATTTCTAAACGATTGCAGATCTGTTCCTACATTAATCATGGATATTATAGTTAGCTTAATATATTTGTGTATATAACGGCACTGAAATTATTTTTTCCCGTCACTTCTATATCGCACATGAATATTAAAAACCTGCTATATTATAACGTTTCACATGAGTATCTCCACAGCCTGAGCAACTTTATCTTTTTAACTTATCTGCCTAATCTATATACAATAAAAAAACAATCTATAAAATTCCTGCCTAAATAGCTTCTCGGTCTATCTGAATTCTGCGAAATTCATAATATTTGTGATAAATTAATTTTTCACTTTATATGAAAAATAGCAGTGGCATACGAAATATTTCATACCAAGTTAGACCAGAAAATAACTATAGCAGATAATAAATATATTGTAAATTCAAACCAACAAGGTACGAACGTCAACGTATGACGGTATCATTGTCTCGAGAACCTATATTACCTACACAATAGCAAAATCTTCTAAAATAACTGAGTACACGCTCACCAATCTTTTAGATACTAAAAGGAGTCGGTATTAAATCTTCTCCATTCAGTCAAATACACCGGAAAATATCGACCATTGTTATTCTTTGTTTCTTACATTATTAGGAAGTTCTTCGGTACACTCAAGGTAAAAAAGTAATCCAAGTCCTTCTATAAATTATAAGCTACATCTATAGTAATAAAGCCATAAAAACTCAGGTGAGTGCCTTAAGCGCTCCCCTTAGTAGTCCGATGAAATTGTAGAGGCCTTGCAAGGCTAACAGTGTAACCGATTCGAAAAAAGAAATACTAATAAAAATCAACATACAAATTGACAGTTACTTTAGTATTTATAGCATTATATTCTAGATTGTCATGATTATGTTCATGTTAAGTCATCTTTATGCTTTATTACAAGACTGTGGCACACAGTATACGCTAGAAGTGTATGAGCTTCTAAATAAGGCCTTAAACTGAACTAACATAACAATAAAGAAAAATAAACTAACTTCAACGTCTTCCCTTGGCACGGCTCTACCTGAAAAAACATTCTTGCTTCTATAAACTATACATTTATAACACAATGTTGATCTTTTACTGAACTGGCTGTTACAATGATTGATAAGATATTATAGAATTCTTTAATAATTTCTGTACTAAAAGACCAGTCATGCTCTATGGATCAGAGTCATGGACTACGAAAGAGATGGATGAGAGAGGATTGCATGTGGTAGAGATGCGAATGCTAAAATGGGTATGTCGTATAACTCTAGAATGGATAAGATTAAGATCAATCTACTAGAGGTACTCATGTATATCAGAAGAAGTTTGAAATTAGCACCAGTGATAGAGAAGTCGATGAGGTAGATGAGACGAGTTAACATGGTATGGGAATGTTATGAGAAGAGATGAAAGTCATGTACCTAAATAAGTTATAAATACAAAGTTAGATATATATAGGAGTAAAGGACCACCGAAAAAATTATGGATAGATTCTGTGAAAAATCATGTGTATAAACAGTGTGAATACTGAGATGACATCTGACGGAGGAAAGTAGAAGAGGAAAACGTGTTATGCCAATCCTACTTAGGTGGGAAAATGGAGATGATTATTATCTGTACTAGTTTATGAGAAATCAAAATTAAAATTATTCATAGTACTTCTGACATATCCAAAATAAATTATTTTTATAAAGACTTCCAATAGTGACCAATGATTTTAATTTATTGACTTCAACAGAAAGAAATGATTTTAAGAAAACTACTCCAATACTTGTTAAGTAAGCGACATATGAATTAGATACTGGAGATAAAAAAAAACACTATGCAAAAATAAGACTTCATAGAAACAATTCGCCGGTAATAGGGTGACATGAAAAATTAACAACAATATTAAAATACGTTTATACTGGCAATATAATAACACTAACAAGAGTAATAAATCTATAACCAATTTTTTACTCTCGGCATCTCGGCAGATTTGATCTTTAATACATTCTTTCTAGATAAAATGTATGCAAAATTTTATAATTATCGGTTGTATAAATAAAACGGAACAAATAAACTAAATATCTATGAATATAATAAATTATATAGATTTGAAAATAAATAACGATTGAAATAAGAGAGAGAGAGTAACAAAGAATATGAAACTGTAAAAAAAGCTAAAACAAATTCGACAACTGCTTTCTAAGTAACTTAAGATTTTGTAGATTACATTAAGATAGTACAATCAAAGCAAACGATACTACGATACTTGATTAGACAATATTAAAAATGTTCGTAGCCCTTCGTCCAAGAATGGGACTTTTAGCACATCACATTCCAAATAATAAAAGCAAATCACTACATAGTATAAAACAAAGTCGCTTTCTCTGTCCCTATATTCCTATGTATGCTTAAATCTTTAAAACTACGCTACGGATTTTGATGCCGTATTTTTTTAACAGATAGAGTGATTGAAGAGGAAGGTTTATATGTATAATAACATAAATTAAATAGTGGAGAAATACTTTTATTTTTGAGGTTACTCCAAATGTAACGCGTGCGGGCCACGGGCAGTAATGAATAAATCAAAACAACTGGATCGGTTTTAATCATTATTTCAGTGAATGTCATAGGCTATATATTTTATACCCGTGCGAAGCCGAAGCGGGCTGCTAGTTTTCTATAAAGGAAATCTTAATAAGATGGCAAATGGATTACTTAACGGTTCTCGTAAAATTGACTACAGCGTATACAACATTAAAAACAACAAACAGGAAGAGAATGTATGTAACCTTTTCTCTCTCTCAAATAATTCTCCCTGTCGATTTGTCCCGCGCGTTCTACCGAAGGCGATCGTTCAATCTTCCCTACTATCGGCAGATTTAACTTCAAACTAATGTTCGCGGAACGAGCCACGTGATCGTTTATCAATGCCACCTTCAGCAGGTCTTTCGTGTCTTCCCAGAAATCGTCCGATACCATCTACATGGGAATAAGTGAAGGAATTTAAAGAGTGTCAGCGAATTTTGTGAACCCTAAATTAACCATTTTGCGACTTCTTCATTTAAATTCTCAATTCGAGTCTTAATAACGTTGATGTTATTGTCTATTCTTTACCGATTTGCTAGACTCTAAGTTTAAGTGGCATGTTAAGTGGGTTTTGGTATCAAAGGGCTATTATAGAGTGGATCAATATGTGAACGATGGTGATATCTGGAATTGACGCCTCTCTGTGCATCCACTAAAATCGATTGTAATGTATAATGAATTTTAAATATATAAGTGTATGTTAAAAAGATACACCCGATCGAATTTCTTGCCGGTTCTTCTCGATGACTGGGATGTATTCCGAACCGGTGGTAGTTTTGACGTTCATAAGCGCCTTCTTAGGGCCTAAATTGAATAAAGTATTTTTGATTTCATTTCATTTGGACTTTCTTAATGAAGTTTCCACTATTATACAAAATGTGATCGTTGATTATTCTATACTAATAGATGTATACCTACTGCTGATGACCGCTGATGGAAATGGTCTCGCTGTTTCACGGAAAATGTGCGTTGCGTTTTATTTGGATTAATCCATTGGGCTATTTCTTTTTTAATCGAAAATGTTGTCAGTATTATTTAATCCCAGGACTGTCTAAAACCATAAAGGTTTAAGTTTCATACAAACGAATGTAGATCTCATGAAGCACAGGGCAACAGTCTATTGACAGCATAAGCTTGAATTGAAGAAATACCTGATTTATTACAAAACTTTGAAAAATAACAAATCATGTGTTGTAAATTATAATTTTAACGTAAACTGTATTTTTAAATTTTATATTTTCATTTGTACAAACATTTTTTTTTTTTTACTAAACCACAAAATTTACCAAGCACGAAGTCGTGAAATTAAAAAAAAAAAACCATCCGCCATTTTAAGATCCGATGGGTAAAACCCTATGGAAAAGTGAAATTATATTAATAAGTAAATTAAGTAATTTCTTCTTAATCTGTCCATAAAATTTTCTAGAGTTAGGTGCAGCCGTATTGAAGTTTACGTCCGGACAAGCAACAGACATTTCGATTTTATTTATATATATAAACTAAAAAAGAATTGTCTGCGATCTTGATACAAGGAAAATGTTCCGCCGGTGGCTAACGTTTTTAAAAATTTATAACTATTTGAAAAAATGCAATTACTTCCGAGTCTAATCTGCACTAACTGTCATTTTTTTACCACAGCTCGTATTACTTAAAACATGGCAGAAGAAACACGGTAAATATTCACTTCACACTCACGTCTTCCTGCAGGGATAGCTGTGACGAAACGATCTCATGTTCCTCTTCTTCAGGTTCCGGCTCCGGTATTGGCTCTTCCCCTGAAGGAAGTCATGTATCATCTTCAGGGTTCGGTATTTCAGTTGTCTCCGGAAGGAAACGTTAGAAGGAACGTTTTGAAGTTATACTTCTTTTAGCGCGTTAGGGAAATTTTTACGATGCGCGCGCACACCGTCACGAAAAACCGACACCCTGAAGTTAACCATAGACAACATTTTATTCAAAAAAAAAGTATGTATATATTAAATACCTTTTTTCTATTGTTAGTGTCGTTTTTTCTACAAAAATAGAATAAGGCGAAAGATAAAATCTTTGAAAAGATTTTTATCTCGTTACGCCAAAGAAGTATAACTTCTAACGCGTGTACATAACGTACACAGACACACACACTTTTTTTAATTGTTTTCAATTAACAACCTGCCCGTGTAATTAAAACCTTAATAGTAAGGCAATCATCAAATTGAATTTGAATAAAGCTTATTACAATCAGACCTTGAATTCCTTTCGTCACGATCAATAATGAAATAAATATATGGTAACTCCATACACTACGTATACTGGAACAGGATGAAGGCCGATGGAATACTATACTTTACAATCGTTACTTTACGATAGCGTTGTTCAAATTTGGTCATTAAAGATCATTGCAGAGAAATATATAGATCACTCTTGTTTAATATCTCTGAACAATACTTAGGGCTTGCGACCCAAATGTACGGTTATGAAGCTCCTAAAACAAAGCTAATCTCCACTGCTAACACTCTTCTCCCTGCCAAATTCGGAAAGAACCTACAAGTATCGATCTTCAAAATTCTCTCCAAATAACTCTTCGACACATTAAAATTTAGAGCATTCCATAAAATTTCTTTAGCTACCCTCCACTTTTAACTTCATAGTCTTTTGCCAACTACCCTATAAAACTATTTGGCTGCTGCACTTGAGAATCAAACTCCTATAAGTTTAGTGCATTAGTACTAGAAGCCACATAATCACTTAAAAGGAGCTAACATTCAAATCAAACACCAAAACTGTAAAAACTCTTACCCATTAGATTCTAAAGATATTCTATTAAACAAAAAACATACCTTCTCTGTATCCATTGTAGTATTTCACGTCTTTCGAAGCGTCGATTCGAGCTAGAAATTTATACATTACGAGAAAATCATTCACTTGTATCGCCGCTGAACCTCCATCAGGCTCTTTAGTCAACGACTCGCAGAGTAGTATCATTGTGTGTGTCAAACTCTGTAATTTACAATCTACTTGACATCAATTCTTAATACTGACTAGCAGACAAGCCCAAGCTTAAACCGGTCAATCTAGAAGTAAGAAACTTTACACAGGGGATGTCCCATAAATAAGGTGCCGTAACAAAAGTCTTCAGAGAAATTTAGAATACATTTGAATTAATATATATAAAAATCAAAAGCTGACCTTCGTAAGCAGACCTCCAGCTACAGCCATAAAGTGCAGAAATGGTACAGTATCCTGCCTTAAATAGACCTCGCACAAACACAAAATGCGCGTCAACTCCTGCGGGTCCAGGCAGAACCCTTGCCAGGCCGCCTTCACAGCCGATAAAGGGACTTCCTCCATTCCTGCCAACTGTGGGAAAGAGTATTATCTTCATGGTATTATTTACAGATTTCTATTGACAGAGCTGAAAGCCCTCACTAAAAGCATTGACGCAAGCATTCGAAGCAATGACAATTCATAAGCACAATGCGCCGAGTTTTTCTTACTTACAAAAGCTCATCTACTTAGCTACAAAACTCAGGTCGAAGATCTCTCTCCAGACATCTATTACACGTATTCTGGCAGTTGCTCTTAAAAGCCAGTATCCATTAAATGAAATTATGGTCAGACATTAAACATTCAAATATTTTACAAAAATAACTAAGCAGAATAAAGCAGATATAACTTCTAAAGTTGATGGGTTATCCATTCCATCATCGTGGTTTACAGTATTTTAAAAGATTACTTGGGTGAACAACAAACTGTCATTACCTGATTGCTCAAAACTTTCAGGCAGCCCCGTGTGAGACCACCCTCGGTACTATAGACAGGGTATTCCAGTCGCAATTTCACCGGCGGTGGTTGGTGTTGGGCCAAGGCTTTAAAATATTCATAGGACCAGCGCAAAAGGTCATAAGGTTGAGTTTTGATCGCAGCTGGAATGTGAAACTGATTATGTATTTATTGAAAGATGGCGGGATAAAATCTTTGTTGGTAATATTCTTTTAAGAAGAGTCTATACCTAGATCTTAAATTCCAGATCTAGTATTAAATGAATCACTGAGTACCAAAGTCGAATTACAAATCTACATATTCGTGTTTTTCATAAATGCATATAGGATGCAAAGCCAGTGCTTCCGGCTTGATCAGCGTCTCTAAATACCGACATAAAATCCCTTAGTCAAGACAATTTATAACGTAGCATTTAAGTGAAAAACAACACTCAAATTCCGATCACGAAAGATTTATAATATATTTATAAATATTGAATAATACATGTATATTTTATTTTTAACAAAGAAATTTTACCAAAAAACAAAACCGACTTCAAAAAGTCTACGCTAAAAATATTGCCCACAACGTCCTTGACCATAATTAGGTACCAATTTACTCTTATATTGTCATAAACCTACCAATATCTCAATTGTAATGCATTTCCTATACGACTTTGTGGAGTTCTCTGGTGTATTTTCAAAAAGCAAAGTCAAATACCAACAAAATCAAAATGGGCACCGCTTGAATATATCCCCATTCTAATAAAAATACAAATTTCAAAGTCGATTAATAAATTACGAACTTCAGAAGCAACGAATATTAAAAAAAAAAAACAAGATGTGTCGTAAAAAGACACGACAGAAGTGAAACTTTTCTATTACAGTAAAACATTTTAATTAAAAAAAAAAAAAATACAACATAAAGCCAACGTCGTCACGCGGTGTTCCCAATCGGTCATCCATCCAAGTGCTGACCGCGCCTGACGTTGCTTAACTTTGATTATCAGAGAAGAACTGGTATTTTCAAAACTCTCACACAAAATGGTTGCCGATTAGAATTTCAACGCCTTCCTACGAGAAGTTTCACTTCAAAACTGAATTGAGAAACTCCCCTCCTTTTTGAAATCAGTATTTTTTATTTTGTATTTGTTGTAGAACCATTGAAATAATTACAGAACACTTCTAGTGTGGTATTATAGCACTTGATAATGGTATAATAATTTAGGGGATTGCCACAGCGATGATGGCTTAGTTAGTAATGTATTCGGACTCAGCGTCGAAGGACGTAGGCTCGAATCCAAGCAACCGAGTCGGAGCTTCCGGTGAAGGAAAACATCGGTACAAACATCGTGGTAGGGCTTTTTCTAAGTCCGTCTGGCTAACTACCACCCTCAAGTTGAAAATCTGTCGCCAAGCACCTGTTGGTGCGTTCCGGCAGCTACATTTGAGAGCCAGTCTGCCTCTAGGTTAAGCGTGTGCTAAGTCCGTCTGGCCAGCTCTCTGGCCTACCAACCTCATGTTGAAAATCTGTAGCCAAGCCCCTGTTGGTGTGCTCCGGCAGCTGTACTTGAGAGCCAGTCTCCCTCTAGGTTAAGCGTGACTTACCATCTTAGACCACATCATCATTTAATATCAAACGAGATTGTGGTCAAAACGTTTGCTTATAAAGTATTAAAAAAAAAAATTAAAGTTATCAGTTTACTTCACCTTTGCAGTATCTTTTCAGAATGTAAGGGAATTTCGGCGGTACAACGATCTGCTGGGAGCAATACATCTGTTCCAATAACTCCGGCATTTTCGCGTCCCTTTCTTAACCCTATAAGGAGTTTTTTTTTTCATCAGAGCCAGACTAAATGTTTATACTATAAGATCTCCGTATATATAAACGAAAGTTCTAGAACCCTTTGAGTATCGTCGTCTGCTTGGTAGACACTGTATGATACCTAAAAATGACAAGTCCAAAAGCGCTTATGCATCTTCATCACATCGGCATATAAGAGACCCACTGCAGGGCCAAAGGGAAATAAACAACACCCCCAACTCATGACGTATTGGCGATTTCGTACACCGTGAAATCTATAATTCTAATTTTTTTCACACACGATAGCGTTAATAGAACATTTCTAAGGTACAGGATTCCTCAAGACGTTCTCCTTCACCGCCAGTTTGTACATTAGTAAATTCCGAAAAATGTCAATAATTCCAGGGTTTGAACGTATGGACGTCGCATTGACTTTCCATTGCTCAAACCACTCGAACCGTTATAAGCACTACAAAAGACTAAAGAAATTTCGCAAGGAACTATATTTTTACTTTGTTTGTTTTATTTTTCTCTTATGTACATACAATATATTGATAAGATAATAAATAGGCGAAGTCTCTGGTAGTAGCTAGTTGATTAGTATTTTCAATATTTAAGTTTTTTTTTTTTATTATAGGGGGCAAACAAACAGGTCGGTCACCTGATGGTAAGTGATCACCGCCGTCCATAGACACTAGCAACACGAGGGGAGTCGCAAGTGCGTTGCCGGCCTTTTAAATATGTGGGCCTCCGGCGCTCTCACTGGCCGAACGAAACTCAACAGTGCAACCACTGTTACTTCACGTCGGTTTTCCGTGAGAGGGTGGTACTACCCCGGGCGAGCCGACCCATTCATGCTGAAACCAGTAATAGCTTCAGCGTAGCTCTACCACTTACAAACGTAGCTCTACCACCTTAAGTTAACCTACACAACGATCTGCCCCGATCTGAAAACTTAATCGGGCATAGCGCGACGTCTTAATATGGCGCCTTAACACGAAAATTAATCGATTCGAAATGAACAAGTTCACGCAAACATAAGTAAAAAATTAACTTAACTTTACAAATATTGGCTCGATTCTAGCAGCCTATTCAAATATACATATTTCAAGTCATTACAAAGATTTATTATGCCTTAAGATTCCTGTTTCTACAATATATTTCGGCAAAAGTATATAAAAATGTATTATTCACAAGTAAAGAAAATACGAGAAGCAGAGGTTTTAAAAAATTTCTCATCCGAATCACAAATTCACAAACGCAAAATTGCACACCTTAATCTAAAATAGCGAAAAGAAATAATAAGGAATGAAGAAGGGCTTACAAAATATATCGTCCAGAACGCTTAAACGCTAAAATCAGCATTGACTTATAGTATTTTTTTTTCCAAGCAACTCGTGGACGGCGTTGTTCTTTGTTGATATTTTCAATAATTCAATAAAAATAATTGATTTCACATTACTTACCGCAGACGTAAAGGCACGACGTTTTTATCTTTGACTGTTTATCGTACGTTGTTATAGTAACGAAATATAGAATATATAAGTTCTCTGACTGACGCTGTCGGTAAAGTACGAATAATTTCACAATACAAACGTCGTGTATGATAACTTTTTTTCCACAGGTACTTATAATTATAATTAGTTATATAAACTATGGTAAGTTACTGAATAACACCTAAGGCAGCACTAAAATCAAGGCATAATATTTAAAACAATGGTATTCATACTTATAATAACATACTAAGAAGTATTAATAAATAAGGAAAGATCTATTTTTTTTAAATAGATAATAAAACACTCTTATTATTGCAATTAATAACTAAGACATAACCCTTGTACGATACAAACAACTAGGATTTACGAGTTGTAATTTTACATATTCCAAATACCTTATCGCACAGTATAAAACAAGAATTCATTCAGGCGGTGAATTCACGTCAATTTAATCTCCACGGCTATTTTCAAAAGAAAACAAATAATGACTACATGCCGCAGAAACTTTATTCCACTTTTTTACTACAATTTTAATTTTAAGTATAAAATATTGGTTACACTGCCATCTCTTATGGGGAATGCGAACTACGTCGTAAATTCTACAAAATACTTCTTATGTTGTCTTATTGCGTGATTTTAAATATTGTTTTGAGCCTTATTGTACAAATTAACATCATATAAAAATAAAAATTTATGTTCACGTATGAAGTAATTGATATTTGTTTAAATACCAAATTATTTTATTGAAAGAACTTTACTATATTTTCATTTATAGTATATATATAGTATTGTATATAGTAATATAATTATATGACAATATTAGATTTTATTATTAGAATAAACAAAATAAATGTAGGTAGTTGCTTTAATTGGCATATCTTGGTCTTTAATGTGCTGCCATCTCTTATCACAGGCGCGAACTACTTTGTAAACATCGATAATGTCACGTGGTATGTAACAGGTCGCAGAAAAACTTGTTTTAGTTTTGTGACGTCTCTAGTGTTTTAATGTTGTGTGTGTTTCTAATAAGAGTAATGTGTGATATTTCGTGGTTCAAAACACATATACATGACATTTGATCGTCTAATTTCGTGATTGTAACCTATATATTAAGTTTTAAAGTGTGTACTCGAATGATAATAGTGTAATACATATGTGAACAATGAGAAAAAACTTTATGAACGGATAGCAAAACACGGAACAAACAAAAAAATGTGCAATCGTTGACAACTTTTTCTCTTGCTATCTATTCTAATAGGCGTGTAATTATGTATAACAAAATTAACATAATAAAGGTGCGTAAAAGTGTCAATAAATAGTGTAAAGAAATGGGTGACACATCGAGACACCGTCGTAAATTGAAAAAAACATTCTCGTTCATCATAGTGCCCGTGGAAAAATGGATATAATGAACGACTTCTCTGTCCTGAGTGAGTACTTTCTATAGAACGTCCTATTGTGTTTGTGTAAATGTATAAAAATTGCATGTTGTAAGTACATAGAACGGGCTTTGACCGACTTATTGCATAGAATCACGGATAACAACAAAAACTTTATTCTAGTCACATTGCGAATGTGAGATTGCTAGCGATAATCGTAATGTAAGGACGAGTTAGAACGTACGATAATTAAATTAAGTCTCTAAAATTTACATGTAATAAGGTCGGTTTTACCTTTGATTTCGCTTCGTTTATTATTTGAGTGTTTTTGGGACATACTGATAATAGCTAAGTTGAGATTAATTACATTAACTCCCAGCTTTTCAAATTATAAACCTGACGTTTAAAAGTAATATAGATGTATTTTTTTAACGCTTTTATTTAGATTTTTTATTTTTCCACAGATAAAAAAATATATTCTCTGTATCATATCGCATTTTATTTCGACCAAATTTGATTTTGATTTCTCCAGTATACTATTCTAATGATTTCAACAACATAGCTTTAGAGTTTTTGGCGGTATCTTACTCTGTCATGTAATGGCTTTTATATTGCACTAGCAGGCCCGGCGCCTTTTGTCCTGCCCTTATAATAAAAAATATATATTTATGAGCATGAAATGCTTAAAGTAACTAATGTATTCAATTTGATAAGGAATACGTCTAAATAGCCTTCCAATAACCTCATTGTATGTGACCATTTTTTTTAGAAGATATGTGGGTATAGTAAGTTATCCTTAAAAGATAGGTATATGCCATCGCAGAGTTTTTTGTACATCGATAAAAGAGGAATATCTCACTATACATTGTTTTGTTATATCTCAAAATAATTAAGCAGCGTTTTCGATTAAAGCTCCCTATCGGATTGACTTTTTCCAACACTTCCAACAATTATCGTTGTGTTTCAAACAGTTTACATAAACCTTGATAAATTACATACTTAAACCATCCTAGTGTATTATCTATCTATCTATTGGTGAAGACCCCATTACAATCCGTTCAGTAGTTTTTTGTGTTTATCACGAACAGACAGACAGACAGATGCAGCGCACGACTTTGTTTAATAATATGCAGTGATGTAGTGACACATAACCTTGTGTTATTTGACTTTATTTTTTATAACACTGGCGGCATATTACGTTCTGTTTTTTGCGCACAAGTGAAGTGTATGGAAAATAATACCAACGTGCATGAATTTAAAGATATCACAAAAACTCCCTGGGAAGTTCTAACAAGGGCGCCATCATATTGTCAGGACATTGGAATTATGACAAAACAGTTATAATATTATTACCTACTCGATAATAGCAGTAATAATCTAGAAGATTCGTTGCCAAAAAAAAAACGATTGAATAAGATCACAGCCCGAATTCATATCACGAGTTTGGTGAATGAGTCATACAATATATGCATAATGAGGTAAGGATCTATTCGAAGACTACTTGCAATGTTATAGGGACAAAAAGTGAATGTTTTTTTTTAAATTATTATTAGGAAATAAACTCGTAAAATGCTTAATCGACTTATAGAGATACATTGATTTCTCGACTTACCAGTTTACGTGAAATATAGCGGGTCAATTCGCTAGTAGATAAATGCGTTTGCTTATGGTATGTCACGATTATTCGATCGTGTATAGTGTTTGCTACGCGTTTAGAAGTTTCTCGAAGTCTGTCAGTTAAAATTTTAAATGAATCTTTTAGTCAAGAAAAGACACATGATGGACGCATAGTACATATGATGGTATGGTGTTGTGTAATGGTCTATTGATGCTTAGTTTTCTTGCAAGTGATAACTCTGGAGCTGATGGTAACTAAAAACAATTGAGACCGTCAAGAGATAGGCAGTTAATGGACAGTTGTTGAAGTCAAGTCAGGTTGGTCACTGCTTGATCCCGAAACGCGATATAGTTGAGTAATTTTGACGGCTTTGTAACTGGTCACTGGACCCGGAACGCGACACGTCTAAGCTATGATGGTTGCGACAATTCCCATGTCTTACATATCCGGCAAACGTACCACCAATATGAGTTAAAGAGAACTGCCCAAATCCTTTTTTCACTCTGTAATAGCAACAATTGGATTTTCTATGTAAAATTCCGTTACTATAGGCCACCTAATAACAAAGTTCCTTACGCACTTTCTTCAACTGCGTATGTAATTCAATACAGAGGGTTAGATTGTTTGTATTTGTATATTTTCATCACGTAAGGAAAGAACATTACGTACCCTCTATGCAACTATATCTCTCTCACTCTTTCTCTTTCTGTGTAGTCTCAATTTTTTTATTTCTTTATATTCCATCATTTTTAACCGACTTCAAAATGGTGGACGGTTTGAGAAAATATTTATTATTTATTAGAAAGGTGACCAAAGAGATCCCATTATAATTTAATTAGCGTTCTACCTTGGATTTTGTAGCGACACCAGGAAAGTCCTCAAAATCGAATTAAAAATGTATAGTGGTTGAGATATTGGTAGGCTTATGACAATTCAATAAATAGTAAATAAGTCTAACTATGGTCAATTACGTTCTGGTACAGTTTTTAGAGTCCAGGGTAATTTTTGAAATCGATTTCATTTTTTATTACAAATTTTCTTCAATACAGATAACTTAAGATAAGGAATCGAATCAATTAGCTCGTGTTTTAGCAAATATATCTATTAATTAAAATTTCATGTAAAATAGTAAATTAAAAAAATGTATGGCTGTATGAAACCACGATGCGAGTGTAACTTTTTTTCGGATCGTAGGCATTTCACTGAAAATTTTCGGAAAATCATTCGATTTAGGATATTAAATCGATCGATTTATTTTCGAAAAAAAATTAATCAAATGCTACTTTGTTTTGCATTAAGCATTGACGCGAGTTTGCTGCACGTGGTAGTTCTGCTGGCCAGCGATCCTGTATATATAATCGTTTATGGGATATAAATATATAATATCGAATTTTCAAAAATGAAAATGCTGAGTTGTGTTGTACATTAATAATTATAATACATTAAGGATTTTGTTCTACATGTAAGTATATATATAAATTAATTTGTGTCCTAACATTAAACAATCGATAGATTCAGGAGTAACTCTGCATGTCACTTTGACAATAAAGAACGGTAATTTGGTCTCTTAAACGTAGTTATGAATTAATACAAAATTTCATAAGTGGACAATCGTCAAAACGGCCATCACAGCGTACCGTTACTGTAATGTATATCCAACAAACTAGAACTTGTGTATTGGTGTAATAGCGTCCTTTTTCAATTCTATTGTCCTTACTATTATGCACAGTGACGTAATTTTATCATAAGAAATGGCTAGTTCTATTGGTTATTGTTGAAAGAAACAAAATTACAGTTCCTCGAAACGCAATAAAAAACTTACAATCGGTTATAAAGAAGTCGACGAATAGAGTGATTGGATGATGGGCCTGTTCGTCTCTACACAGCCCGTGTCGCAGAGGCCCTAATATGCGCACAATAGTACACACTACAATAGTCCGGTCGTTTCATTGCTGGATAATGTGGCCGGCGTCACATATTATCTACTATACGATCGTACGTCGCGGGATGGGTGTCACTCATTCGCAACGAGTTATAAACGTTTCGCGATATTTGTCCTTTGACATGAAAACTTCTTTTTAGACTCATTGAACAGAGAACGTAAGTAAATAGACACGCTCGCTTCGACGGCGATAAATCGGGTTCAATCGGCTCAACTCGACGTCAAGCGCGTGCGGGTCTTTGACGCACTAAGTCGTGTATACTCGGCTCCAGCCGTCATCAACCACGTTTACTATCTGTGAAAGGAGTACATCGTTCCGATAATTACATTATTACGTATATGTTGTATGTAAATAAAAATAAAACAAATGCTGTATGTACATAGTCGTATTCACTTCAGAAAGTTTGCGCTCATTTGGCAAATTCTTTATTTTGTTGTGGTGTTTGTGATTATCAGAACAAGGTTTGTATGAAGAAAAATATTTTTAAAATATCCATATAAAAAAGGGGATCTCAAATTTCGTCGATGGAAAGCAAGTGCCAGTGCTACGGAATGTAGCAGTATGCGGACCTTCTTGGCTAACTATAGTCCTAGTCAATCTTTTTGGGCGCTTTGGATATATGGCCTTTAGTCCGGGCTTGCGCGTAATATATTCAAGACTTGGGTATTATTTTTATGTGGATTCCGCGTAGCTATATTCATAACGTTAAAAAATTATGGCGCGGACTATACAAGTGTATATCAATTTTTGATGCAATCGCTAGCTGCTCTCAACTTGTACCGCAATACGGCAATGTTTTCTTATCGGGTCGTGCGTTTTGTGTACGGTACACATTTTGAAGGTCAAGGGAGGTGCGCGATTCGTTCTCGTCGTTTATTTATTGTCTCACCTTGATTTTCCCATTTGTTTTTATTTAAATACGATATGCGGCCGCGGCTCCGCTCGAATTTTTTAAGTGGAGATTTCTTTAGCCGTGTTGAGCGATTTTTGGTAAAGGAAATACTTTTGGATTCGCGTCACCGATGACCTCGACATGCTTGTGACGTATTGCGCTTGCGAGAGACCAACGATGCGTAGTATAGCGACCTGTGTACATAAAGTATTGATATTTTGTATTGAGCTTGTCCAGCTCTTCATATGTTTGATTAGAATAATAAACTGTACAAAAATGTATATATTTATTGCTCGGAGTGCCAGTAGATGTGAAAACGAGACTAATGATAATAATTTCGATTTACCAATTATGTAATTTAAATAATTCAGACTATAATTAATTTAAACATACAAAAGAAGAACACTGTTTTTTTATTTTTTCGAACTGACTACACTGTTGGCTTGACACGCCTCTACAGTTCCACCGGACTACAAGAAGGACACTGTTTTAACTATGCCTATTTATATACCTACTCAACTATTACAATCATGCCGGTCGTTAATAAAATCTAGGTTATCTAACGTTCTTCTGAACCTACATTAAAGACGAAACATATATTACTTCAAATGTGTATTTAAGTATGCAGTGTTAGTTTCCCTGTAATTTGTGTGAATTCCCACGGCACAATGGATGACCCGCCCCATGAATACGCTGCTCGAAACTGCGTGTCACGGGTATGGTACGAGTACTAAAACTTTCGACTTTTGACATAAAATTAATTATTTAAATAGCGTAACTCGACATTTCGTTTGTCATGATTTCATTTAAAAATTATGTCTGTTTGGATAAAAACTTTATCGTATAATCTCCCAATCGACCGAAATAAATCTAGTAAAGTAATATAGTATTAAATATAGCCATGAACAGATGTGCATGGTCAGACGATCCAAACAAGAATGTTGCGCGTCGCGTCATGTCGTCAACACGTTTTAAAGTCATCATCAATTGATACTCAATAGCCAATAGTATTTAAGTATTGTTACGATTGGCTTTCTAATAGCAGCCAATAGTAATTTAGTATGGTTGAATAACATCAAATCGGTAGTACTAATGATTATTAGGAACTTTATAATATTTATTGCATTTTGTGCCAAAAAATGTGATTATTTATGAAAAATATTCGTTATCTGTTAGAGGATATGCAGATGCAGATTGGGCATCCAACCAACTAAACCGACGATGTTATACCCGTTACATATTTAAAATGAGTTACTTGGCTTTATCTCGAGAGAGCCTTAAGCAAAGTACTGTGGCTCTATCTATATGAGGCCGAATAATTGTCATTGTACGAAGGAGTAAAAGAAGTTAAATTTATAAGATATTTTCTATATGGAAGATTGGGTAAACACTTATCTGTGAGTATGTATAATGATAGTCAGCCATCGTAAAACATGTGTAATAGTCAAATCAATCATAGCCGCAGTGAGCCTATACATTTTAGATATAACTATATAAGACAAGATGTAGAAGGTAAATTAAATTAATTAGAATATTTGTCTACTGAATATATGCCTGTAGATGTATTAAGTAAGTGTTTCAGTTATTATAAACATTAAAACTGTGTTTCTCATCTCGGTTTATAGATTATTTAATTTTAGAGGTGTTAGAATGGTATAAACCAAATATTTTATATATGTCAGTAAAGTTAATACAGCACGTCAATTGGCTCCACTTTATATAAAGTTTTATAACCGTTTATTTCGGTCGGTTAGTATTTCCTTGTTTATTGTAAATGTCATCGAGTTCACTGTAGTATAAATATATTCGTAAATATGCAATGCTAATTTTATTTTTGCCAATAATCTTATAAAAAATCAAAAACAAAATTATTCGTTTCCTTAGTGCCAGTGATTGAAATCTGTTGTCCGATAATTTAGAAGGTCGGTAGGTACTAAATAAAATGTATTTTGTAATTATTTTATTATAATTTTTTTTTTTTCAGAAAATCGTTGACCTTGTTCTAGTTTCAAATTTATACAATAACGACAATAATAAAAAAATAATAATTTTCTGCATTAACGAACATCTAACCTCACCTTCGCTTGCATCCTCCTTCGGTAGCGGGTTGCGGTCAATCGGTTGAGCAATGAATAAAAACGGAATCACGATCGAATTGGTCAAAGTCCGTAGTCGCCGTGGTCACAGTTTAAATTGAAGGTTCGGTGTTGTCAAGGTTTCGATTAGGTCGATTACATATTTTAAAATACGAACTGGACACTTTTCCTCTCTTTGGCCAGGCGCGGTATTACGTATTTGCCACTGTCATATATTATTCTAATTGTCGTAAAATCGAAACTCTTTTTTTTTTCAATGTATACCTCTTTTTTTAATGCTTTAAATAACTCGATAGATTTGCTAAGTCATTTAATTTTGAAGTCTTGCTTAACAAAAAGTAAATCGGACTTCACAAATAAATCTGCTCCAAAAAAAATGCATCAAATCTACTTTGAACATTGTTACGTAAATTGAACTGCTACCTAGACTTGAATTGTCATAAACCTACCAATATTTAGTTCACTATACATTGCTATATGATTTTGTAGAGACTCGTGGTATATCTTCGAAATTCAAGATCCAATGGTACGTAAATTAAAATGGGGACGCTCTTGAAAATATCACCTTTCCATTAAAAAAATAATTTCCCAAATCTGTTTATAACTGACGAAGTTCTGTGGTAAGAAGCTTTAAAAAAGTAGTGTGTACTTATGTACACGCGTTAAGTCATACTTCTTTGGCGTAACAAGATAAAAATCTTTTAAAATTTTTTATCTTTCGCCTTATTCTACGTTTGTAGAAAAAAACGTCACTACCAATAGAAAGAAGGTATTTAATACATACATACTTTTTTTGAATAAAATGTTGGCTATAGCTAACTTCAGGGTGTCGGATTTTCGTGACGGTGGTGTGCGCGCGCATCGTAAAAATTTACTGTCATCATTTTTTCCTAACGCGTCAAAAGAAGTATAACTTCAAAAAATGCAACCAAACGAATTGAGAACCTTTTTGAAATCGGTTAAAAGGTAAAGCGCTTCATATTCTATAATGAACCTATGCTTCCTTTCTATGAAGAAAAACACTGTGATGATATCATAGCTAAATTTAAAAGTTTCTGGCTTCTAAGTGCATATACAAAAACACACGCAGAGATGATAAGGTTTTTTGCCAAATCTTGTACAAATATTGTCGATTTAGTAGACGTAAAGTTCGTGAAGTATGTATGACGGATAGAGAATTGTAAATAAAGGCTTCGAATTGTCGACGGTAAGAGAGAAAGAAATTGTTTCCCAACTCTTTTAATAATAGAACTAGTTAATAGCATTTAAATAAAAAAAATGGTTAAATACACAAAAGAAACAGCTACTTAACTGCGATATCCACCGTCTATTTACAAATACTTCTAGTGGTTGTCCCGTTGTTGAACTTCGGGGCACCAAAGGTTTTTCGTCACATGGTAATTATGCATTATTTGTATGTATTACGTAGTATTACTATCTGTATTTCTTTCGATGTTTTTCAAAGTGATAAAAAATACATTGAGTATTCTATAAACGCTGTAGATTATATGATGAATACGAAAACTTAACAAAAAAATAGAGCTTAGAATCATCAAAATGGTATAGAAATTAAAAACGATTTCCAAAAATATTTTATTGATTACCCACTAACTCGTCGTTTCAAAAACATCTGAGAGTATTTGGTGCTTACCCTTAAATGCATAGTATCGCCAATTGTCTATATTCCTGAAGCCATGATGGCTTAGTTCATATTGTATGTTGCCAAAAGTCTACATACAACTTGAAAAACTCAATATTATTACCTGATTTTTTTAATTATATACTTTTTATATCATAACCTATGATTACATTCCTATAAAAAATGTAATTTTAAAATCGACAAAAAGTAGTCTGTACGTTATTTACACACGGTAGAAATTATGATTCTTTGGCGTAACAAGATAAAAATCTTTTCAAAAATGTTGTCTTTCGCCTTATTCTATACGTTTGTAGAAAAAACGACACTGCCAATAGAAAAAAGGTATTTAATACATACATACTTTTTTTGAACAACTACAATGTTGACTATAGCTAACTTCGGGGTGTCGGTTTTTCGTGACGGTGTGCGCGCGCATCGTAAAAATTTATTCTCATCATTTTTCCCTAACGCGCCAAAAGAAATGTAATTTCAAAAAAACATGCGTGTAAGGGTTAAATCTCTGTTTATACTCGAAAATCAAAGAGGTTTAATCACTGTATAGAAAAAAGTGGTTTCGCGTGACGCCATCGAAAATATCGTAATATCATGTGTCTGTATTATATACAGAGTGTTACAGATTGAAATCTATATTTTAAAAAAAGTACTAGACACGGTAGGCAGACCTTGCCCTGCCATATAAACCTTAATGAGTCATGAATATTGAAAAAATATCTAAATAAATAAAAATCGAATTGCTTCATGTGAACCAGTGTAAAGACCTGGACAGTCTTTTTGGCTGCTCTGAATAATCATCCGCTTGCTCTCAATATAGACAACAGCTTAATATAACACATAGTTAAAATACCTCGAGTTGTGAATCTGTCGCCACGCATCTGTTGGTGTGTTCCGGCAGCTGCACCTGGGAGCCATCTAAATCTAGCGTCTTTACCATCTTAGACCACATCGTCATTTAACTTTAGGTAAGATTCTGGTCAAACACTAAATCTTATATTTATATAATATTTAAAAATATATGCATATATAAGTCCAAGTATGAGTAAGTTTTTACGATATCTTAGTGAAACCAGTCTGCGAGCCCTACCCAGAGGCTATGAATAACAAACATAACGTTAACATGTATAAATATTATAATGCAGTGGCGCTTTGCGCTTCTGTCAGTGTGTTTCTTTATTTCTTCTAAACTATAGATTGGATGTTGATACCATTATCACTGCTGTTTGGAAAATTTCTTCCAAAAGGTTTGTGTATACAATGTAAAAAAAAAATATGTTGTACCTATATAAAGGAAGAGAACATGCGAAGTGAGGAGTTTGCAGGCCCTTACAGAAGTAACGCTGGTTAAATTTTCTGAGACACATAAAAAAAAGGTGTGTGTGCGATTCACACACGATAGAAGTGAAACTTCAGTAAATCGACAAAAGAATGAGTTAAATATATATAACAAGGGTAGGATAATTACAAAGTTTATTTGTTTAAAAATGAAAGTATTTTGATTAATTTTAAAAGATATTTTTTATTTTATTTAACATATGTTACATAATTTATTGCTCAAGTTCCATATTTTCAGTTTCAACAAACAATATATAAAAATACTCACAAACACTGTTAAATAATAACACACTACGCTGACTGCTTACTAAAAGCTGTAATCTGCAGCCGCATACAGTGTACAGTAAGTAGCACACGTATTTTTCACATATACTAACACACGTTAAATGCTCAAATACAAGCAAGTATTAAACAGTGTGCAATATACATACACACCGACATTTGCTCTCTCGCCCTGGCTCACTATTTCACTTCAACAATAGTATGTATATTTCTGTTTCATTCTTTGCCGGCTTCATCCTACACATTTTTGTATTCGTGTCTCTTACCTGTCGTTTTTTCCGTTGCATCCGGTTTGAAATCACAACGATACTAAAGAAGTTTCACTTCAAAAAACAATGTAATACACAATTCTACATCTTAAAGTTATCTACATAAAGTCCACGATGGTATAAGTCTATTTCCTACGGACAATCTATAGGAATAATTATTATCATCTGTACTATTTAAAATATAATATTTTTGAGACGCTATTTTTAAATAACATATCCTTACTCCATTAAATATGTTAGTTATGTTGAACATTAGATGAAGATGAACAGCCCGTTACAGCATATTAAAATTACGAATAACAAAAAAGAAAGTTATTTATTTGTGTTAACCCTTAGTAGCCTGATTTACGAAAGTGATTTATTTTTAATATTAGGTACTGTGTTTTGCTTGAGGGTCTAGATGAAGGGAAAAATAGCTAAAAAAATCACAATATTTATTTTACATATTGATTTAGAAAAAAAAATTAATTTCGTTGGAAAGAATATTATACAAGAGTAAAATACGTACAGCCAACCTATAAAAAAAAACTAATAGTAATGTGAACATTCCGTTTAAAAGATTGGTATCAAAATTGAAACTCTAGGTTCTTAAGGGTTAAGATTCTTACGAAGGTTCTTTCACCACATCAACATGTAAGAGACCCACTGCAGGGCCATATATGACTCTTCTCGAAGAAAAGTATGGCCTTAATCACCACGCCAGCTCATGATGTTATGGCGATTTCAAACTCCGAGAAATCGATATACGATAGCGCTACAAGAATTTCATTTCTCATCTTTCGGGTTTGTTACGATGTTCTCTCTATCGTCAGCCGATACACTTACCAATTTAAATTAGTAAATGTACTACTGTGATTGAACTGTAAATATTTAAAGAAAAAAATGCATCTGAATCGTTTCCATATTTCTGTAGTGAAATTAGTAAACTGCATACGAAGTCAGGACGAGTCGTAAGTAAATAATTAATAGATTTTAAATAAAAAAGATGATCCTCGGACGCTTCGAAACTTGTTCACCTTGACTCGGGACAGGTCGTACAACCATTTTGCTATGTTATTCCGTACCGTATCGGAATTTCCAATTTAAATAATATATCTGATTATATTTTAACTTCTAACCTATAGAAAATTGGTTATAGGGGAAATACCACAGACTAACTTATACTTTTGACTTGGTTTGCGTTGCTTTTAGCACCAAAGCACCAAAGTGATTCCGTATTTCTCCAAAGCAAGAAACCGCACATAGCTGAACGCATAGTTCCTTTAAAAATTATGGTTTTTTTTTATCTTTAATAACAGTAAGCTAGATGAAGATAACGTGATCATTTTTAGATAATGATCAAAAGTCCATGAAGTAGAATTAAAAAAAGTTGTGTGTCCTTATGTACACGCGTTAGAAGTTATACTTCTTTGGCGTAACAAGATAACAATCTTTTCAAAAATTTTATCTTTCGCCTTATTCTACGTTTGTAGATAAAACGACACTGACACTAGAAAAAGGTATTTAATACATACATACTTTTTTTGAAAAACTAAAATGTTGACTATAGCAAACTTCAAGGTATCGGTTTTTCGTGACGGTGTGTCGCGCGCGCATCGTAAAAATTTACTCTCATTATTTTTCCCTAACGCGCCAAGAGAAGTATAACTTCAAAAATTTGATAGGTTTCGATCTATCCAGTAGTTTTTGCAAGATGGGCGCACGACTTACCTCTATTTTAATAGAAGTGGTCTTAATGAAGTTACGAATTCCTAGTAAGTGATAAAATTGCATAGTATAGTCTATCATAATATCATGGAGATAAGGTTGTTTCTAATGGCCGCCTGGTTGGCTACAAACTTCAAGTCGAAAATCTAGAAAAAACCCATTTTGTCAGATCCACTCGGGAACCAGTTCTGCTCTAAGCTAATGTGTTTACCACCTATGACTCATCATTAATGAATATCAAATGAGTTTGTTGTCAAACATCAATGATTTGATGTATATAGTTTTTTTGTACGTTGTAGGACGTAGAGAAATAATTGAATTGTCTATTATTAAAATCAGTAGTTGAAATATACATTCAATAAATACAAAAAAAAACAAGGTGTGTCCTAAAGAAACGCTATAGAAGTGAAATTTTTGTATACAGGGAAACATTTAATATAAAACAAATCACAATAAGCCAACGTCACGTGGTGTTCTCATATGGTCTCCCATACCCATCCAAGTATTGACCGCTCACGTCGTTGCTTAACTTCGATGAGATCAAAGGAGAAGCGATGTTTTTAAAACTTTTCCGGACACAGTGTTCACTCCACCAGTTTTCGTTGAAAATGTAAATGTTGTTGATCAGAATTTCAAAGTCCTCCCATAAGAAGTTTTAATTCAAAAACGAATATTGTTTACCAAAGTGGCGCTTTTATGAAATCAAAAGTTATCGGGTTTAAAACAAATCAACCTGTACATAAATTATTTTGAAGTTTCCACAACACGTAAATTCTTAACGTGACACCACACATAGACAGCGACAGACGAAAACGTTTTCCAAATTTAAATTCTCCGCTTCTGATTGGCTAACATTGACTACATTACGAGGATAAGCACCGCCCCCTATCTACAGGGTCGCTATGCGTTGTTTAATCAATATCGAACAATGTTAATGAGAGAATTTTCTAGATGGTTTTAGTTGCGTTTGTTGGCGTCAAGGTCTGCTTTGGAACCTTAGATTGTTGTAGGTAAATTTTCCAAGGCTTATATAATCATGATCAAGTACTAAGAAGAGTTTTGCGTTCTGTTTTCTTTACAGATATAGCCAATTATTATTATTATAATAATATATAATCTTCAATATGCCGAATTATGATTGTAACCAAACCTCTATATATGTAATACCGAAATCTTCCTACTACTAAGTCTATAGAGAGGATTTCACATTGTTGCTTGTACAAAATTAAATATGCCCTTTTGAAGTCGATATTTAACGCCTAAGTCTTGCTCGTGGCTTCGCTCGTATCGATAATAGATTTGATCTATTCCTCGGAAACAGTACATTTTTCTGGATAAAATATACCATATGTCTTATTCTGTATTTCTGGTAATATGTACGCAAAATTTCATATCGGTTGCGCAGTTATAACTTTGAAATAAATAAACTGACATTCGCATTTATAGTATTCGTTACAGCGACTACACACGTAACGATATATCGGAACGATTAATCTGTGCAAATCGTTTTGCGCATACTTATCGATCGTTAACTGCCACCGGTGAACGATATATCTGAAATGATTTTTCATATACACCATCGTTAAATCTGCTCAAGTCGGCTTGACCAGATTAATCGCTACGATATATCGTTACGTGTGTAGCAGGCTTTAGGGGTAGGTTTTATGTTAGCGCTTTGTTATAGTTAAGAGACTATTAACCAACAATATTTTATATGGAATCTAATCTCTGTAATAGTAATATGAGCCCTTAAGAAATCCACTGTAGGACCATAGGCTTATTCTCGAAAAAGATACGGGCGGAATCACCACACCAGCGGTACAAGACAACGATATAAGACCCAGAGAACTCCACAGTTCTATAATTTCCCACATACGGTTTTATACTACAAGACCTTTATTAGGTTCAGGCTTCCTCACGATGTTTCACTTTTCAAGCCGATATGTTTACCTGTTAATATTAGTTGATATACGCAAATATTAGGAAATCGTTATTACAATGTTACTTTTTGAACCTGTGGACATGGAACCGCCACTCGGCCACCGCGACTCGTTTTCTTAGTTTTAATGTGCGTTAATACGTCACCTTTTGAACATGTGGACATGGAACCGCCACTCGGCCACCGCGACTCGTTGTTGTCTTAGTTTTAAAATGTAGCACGGCCGCAGTAACGAAGAAAATGAAAACAAATTTCCCATTAACAGTACCATCACGTAATGAAATAAAATGGCGACGGAAAACAGCTGAACGTCAATTCTAATAATATTATTTTTAAGACCCCCCTATCTTTTGTCTTACTCACTTTTTATTTAGAGACAGTTCGACCGAAGATTGTACATTGTTCTGTACGTTTTTTCATACATATTATTTCATACACACCTTGTACTAGCTAACCATTTGCGACACAACAAAAGTCGAATTATCGAAATATGTACAGTCGTTCTTAAGTGATGCTTTTTTTTCGAACTGACTACACTGTTGGCTTGTTAAGGCCGCCACAGTTTCACCGGACTACTAAGGGGAACGCTTTAGGCACTCAACCGAATTGTTTAGGCGATCAGCGCAAGGGCACTCGGTGCGCCTCGGCTTGAACTGGCTCCGAGTTTCCCGATCTGACTTAGCTGTAAGTGATGCACTTACATACATTCGGTACTTAATTGATTTTTATTTCTATGCATGTAGCTATTGTGATTTTTTTTAGATAGTGAACCAAGTATCTATGAAATAATGCTAGGATAATTTGATCGAAATATATAAAGCAAAATTAGCACACAATTAAGCGCCCCAACTGGTGATACGTGGACATTGGATCCTAATACCTAACAAATCATACGGTATACATGAACTTCAAGATGACTTCAAATCTCATTATATACATGCAACATTGACACTGGCAAATTCTTCTACGACGTCAGTTGAAAAATATAAGATATAGTACTACTATTTCTTCAATTTTCATTTACCACTATAACAGAGGGTATATATAATTTGATGGCAGTTTTCAACTTCTTTTCATCATTTGAATGATCCATTCCCGACTATTTATATTACAGAATTAGCAACCCTACTTGTTAATCTCTCCAAGGGGAATTGAAATTGCTTCTAACACGTCATTCCACAGGGTTGCCATAGTCACAACCGTTATGTCAATATGAAATACGAATATTTGAATTATCATCATATCTGATGAAAACCTTTTTTTAAATTATCAATGAGTATGTAGCTCTATGACTAGAATGTCATCCCAATGCAGACTGGCTGAAGCTTTTATATTATACTAGCGGCCCGCTCCGGCTTCGCACGGGTGTAGAATATATAGCCTATGTCATTCACTGAAATAATGATTAAAATCGATCCAGTAGTTTTGATCTATTCATTACTGCTCGTGGCCAGCACGCGTTAAATCTGGAGTAAGCTCAAAAATAACAATATTTCTCCACTATTTAATTTATGTTATTATACATATAAACCTTCCTCTTGAATCACTCTATGTATTAAAAAAAACCGCATCATAATCCGTTTCGTAGTTTTAAAGATTTATGCATACATAGGGATATAGGGACAGAGAAAGCGACTTTGTTTTATACTATGTAGTGATATCGAATATGTCATTTTCAACAAATGAAATACGATTTATCACTATAAATACCAACAGGGAGTCAGAACAAATACAGTATATCTATAATATAAAAATGAATCGCTAAATGTGTTACTAAGCGCAAATCTCGAGAACAGCTGAACCGATTTCGCTAATTCTTTTTTTAGAATATTCCTTGAAGTATGAGGATGGATCTTACGGAGAGAAAAATAAAAAAAATGCCTGAAACAATCTAAAAACAACACTTTTCTATACTCCCATACAAACGATTCGTAATAATACTTAAAAGTCAATTAGAACTTTAATACCATAGCATAAAGTTGAAGTGTTAGTGGAGAGGTTCCGGGAAGGCAAAACAGCTGAGTGACGTTAGTATGGTCTCGAATAGTAGAATAAGTATTAAAAAAAAATTTAAAGAATCCACTGTTAGGCGGTACGAAGTTCGCTGGGGTCAGCTAGTTATTGTATAATAATATACTCAAGAGTGATACACTCTTGACTTTCACTGTTACTCTCCTCTGCGTAACCTAGACTATATATAGAAGAAGGAATATCGTAACGTAGTGGTAGTAATCATACTTTTATAGAGAAAAGTTACAACTTCAAATCTCTTGGAAAATCACCTTTTATGTGTATCCAACACCTACTAGTTTTTACATGCTGTTTAGATCGCGTCTATGTATATTTTATACGAACATGTCTTTTTTATTCTATTCATCACACACACACACACACACATACACATATGCCTGTAAGAGAGCCACTGCAGAGCCATAGACCTCTTCCCGACGGAAGGTATGGGCATAATCACCACACAGGCCCAAGACATAATGACAAATTCAACTTCTGCGAGATCCACAGTTCTGTATTTTCGTACATACGGTCGTACTACAACAACGTATATTTCTCAGGTTTAGGTTTTTTTTTTTAATTATAGGGGGCAAACGAAGAGGTGGGTCACCTGATGGTAAGTGATCACCGCCGTCCATAGACATTAGCAAAACACCAGGAGAGAGTCGCAAGTGCGTTGCCGGCCTTTTAAATATGTGGGCCTCCGGCGCACTCACTGGCCGAACGAAACGCAACAGTACAAGCACTGTTACTTCACGTCGGCTTTCTGTGTGTCGGGTGGTACTAACCCGCGCGTCGGGCGAGCCGACCCATTCATGCTGAAACCAGTAATAGCTTCAGCGTAGCTCTACCACCTCGATATCCTCACAATGTTTTTCTTCACCGGCAGCCGGTGTGTTTATCAATTTAAATTTGTAATTGTAGGCGAATTAATTGAAATGGAATTGACATTCCACCGGTCAAACCAGTCGACCACCACGAGAATTCATTCACGTTCTATCAAAATAGCACCAGCCGCTATACCTATACCTATATCTACGAAAATGTAGCAGTACTGGCACTGTATTGCTTCGCTCTGAAGAGTATGAACAACATATGAACAATTACAGCTTACCTCTTAAGAGTAACAACCTTCGATGTGTAGCTTCAGGACTACCCTTCTTATTGTGGTCGTCTGTATATAATTTCAAGCAACAATGTCCGCTTATAATCAGATGGACTTCTATGCCTCTTTAGTACGTAATACCGTCCATGGAGCAATATGCAATACCAGGTGCATAAACCCCCGATGGTCACAGTTGATTGCTTCTATCAACCACCTGACAAGCAACCCTAATAATTGACCCGTTAAGGTCGATTGCATCGACAACCACCAGTAAGGTATTGTCCACCAAATGATTCAATTTTCATTATTAAAAAAAAAAGAATTGTTCAAAAAAAATTATTGATGACACTAAAGCTCTTTAATGTCTGCTATATAAAATAAAATATGTGGTTTTATGAAACCACGACGCAAATGAAACTTTTTTTCGGATCGTAAGCATTGAAACTGAATTTTAAAAACTGAGTATAATGTTTATTTAAATCATTGAATAATTTTGAATTGAGCCATGGGTGTCGCCATATTGGTCTTGGCTGCTCTGCCGAGCATAAAAGAAGTATGACTTCAAAAAGTTAATTTCATCCGACTGTATATATATTCTTTCACTTGCCCTTCACTTTACCCTTTGTAGTCCGGTGAAACTGTAGCAGCCTTGCCAGGCTAACAGTGTATGCCAGTTCGAAAAAAAAAAAAAAAATCACTTTACCCCTACTCCGCTGTCGGCTGTAATGCGACATGCGATAGATGGACGAAAAAAAAATGAGACTATATGTGAAAAGAGTTTCACTTTAAAAATGAAATAAATAACGCGCTTGAGAAACAGACGGGGAAGATGTACTTAACTTGTGTGTTGATGTAGGATCGAATCTAAGCAACTGAGTCGGAGCTTTCGGTGAAGGAAAACATCGTGACTGAAACCATAGCATGGTGGTAGGGCTTTTTCTAAGCCCGTCTGGCTAGCTACCACTCTCAAGTTGAAAATCTGTCGCCAAGAACCTGTTGGTGCGTTCCGGCAGCTGCACTTGAGAGCCAGTCTCCCTCTAGATTAAGCGTGACTTACCATCTTAGACCACATCATCATTTAATATCAGATGAGATTGTGGTCAAAACGTTTACCTATAAAGTATATTAAAAAAATAATAACAATCACATGCTTCCATCCATTTAATTCCCACGGTAGCGATTACCTTCAAGCCGTAACACGTGGGGTGGGTAGCGATCGTCAGCGACCTTTGACCATTACAAACAAGCGTTTAGCTTAATTACACCTTGATACCTGTAATTTGTTTTGTAAACTTTATTATTGGGGGTCGGTTTTGTTTCAACAAACGCGGGCTGAGGTTATCGTGGTAGGGTTGTGATTTTAAATAATACATTCGAGTCATATAAAATCGGAAAAGTGGAACAGATTTATAATTTCCGTAAAATAGATAAAATTGAATTGTGTTCATACATAATGTATCTATAAAAAAACAATTATTGGTCCGTCTGATTGAAGTTATATTCATATAATTTTGTTCGAGACGATGCTTCAAAAGTTTTATAGGATCCAATAGGTGGCGCTGTAGTAGTAGGATGCATTAGAGTAAGATGAACGACAAAAAAGAACCTCGTGTTGAAGTCTATCAATATTAAACATACTAATATCCATTTTCATCTAAACATGTAATAAAAATGAAGTGTCTGTATGTAATATCAAAATAACGACTTTTTACTGATTGAATATGAACGTATGCATGATACTGATAACAAAAATACGATTTTTAAAGTTTTTGTCTGTCTGTTTGTTCCGGGTAATCTCCGAAACAGCTTGACCGATTTTCACAGAAATTTCACTGACGGATAGTTAAAATTACAGCGGGTGACATAGGCTGCTTTATTTTAGACTAGCTGTCATCCATGACTTTGTCTGTAGTACTATCTCCAAAACGATTGGACCTATTTTCATGGGACTTTCACTAACAGATAGCTGATCTTATAAGAAGTAATTTACAATTATAAAAAAACAACACATCCGGAGCTGCGGGCAACAGCTAGTAATTTCATAATATTATATGTCGTGTTAGTCTAGTAGTTTGACCGGTGGAATATCGATCCAATGTGTACAGATTCGAACCCCGTCACGTACCAACGAATTTTTCGGAATACGCGTAGATTTACTAATTTAAATTGGTAACACTATAGGCTGACGGCGAAGAAAAACATCGTGAGGAAACCTGAACCTGAGAAAAGCTTTTATAACACAACCGTATGCGGGAAAAATATAGGACTGTGGATATCTCAGAGTTTGAAAGCGTCAGTACGTCGTGGGTGGGCTGGTGTGGTGATTATGCCCATACCTTCCTTCGGAAAGAGGCCTATGGTCCAGCAATGGATTTCTTAAAGGCTGATGATGATATATATAAGTGATTATATGTAATTAAATAAAACAAGTAGGTACTATATACTATATTAACGAACCTTCGCAATCACGACTTCTACAAATTTCCCCGAGACTTATTTCCACAGCCTTAGAAGCGTCTCGCTTTTCGCGTATAACGACAAATAATGTAAACTACTTTTTTTTTTTTATATTATAGGGGGCAAACGAACAGGTGGGTCACCTGATGGTAAGTGATCACCGCGTCCATAGACACTAGCAACACCAGGGGAGTCGCAAGTGCGTTGCCAGCCTTTTAATATGTATGGGCGTCCGGCGCTCTCACCGACCGAACGAAACGCAACAGTGCAAGCACTGTTACTTCACGTCGGCTTTCTGTGAGAAGGTGGTACTACCCCGCGCGTCGGGCGAGCCGACACATTCATGCTGAAACCAGTAATAGCTTCAGCGTAGCTCTACCACCAACTAACATTACTACATTTTTCGTGTAGCGGTTTAAGTAACACCATTCAATAATTAGACACAATTTCACAAAAACAAAAATATATTTATTAATCTTGCCAGTATCATTTGTAAAATAGCTAAGTTATACACGTACATATTCTGTATGTCACGAATTTCGTCCACGATTTATACATTTTATCGCATTATAAATCAGTTCTGTATTTTATTTACTGTCTTTAATACTCCTTCGTTTATTTTATTAGATTCTTGTCACAGATTAGTAAATGAACAGATGGTTCACTGCAAACAACATGCGTTTGTACTTTTATTCAATTTTGTGAGTGTTTAGACTTTATTAGTGCTTCTGTCTGTTATAAATAAATAATTTTCTTGAAAATATCTCTTTTTCTTACTGTCATATAGAAACTATAGGTGGATAAAAAAAAGCGACGCGTCTCGGGACGCCCGACAGAAGTGATAACTTAAACTGCCTATCGCTGCCGTAAGCGTGAGAGAAGGGAATCCAGACAGACTGAACGAAGCGGTTTACCCTTCCATAAGAAGTCATCATTTCGAAAAGTATGTGGGTGTGCTTATAACCACACGAAAGAAGAGAAAAGTTCTTTATAAAAGGTACAACAAAAACCCAATGTCACCCGGTATTCCCAGAAGTTAACGTCACGCGATATTCCCAAGCGGCCACCCATCCAAGTACTGATCGCGCCCGACGTTGCTGAACATCGTTGATCAGGATGGTAACCGGTGTTTTCAACACTACCTGACACAGTGTTTACTCCCACCACTTTTCGTCACATAAAAAGGTTGCGGATCACAATTTCAAAGCGGTCACTTCTTCACTGCTGGGTTATCATTTATCCTTATCATTATGGTTCTTATAAGTTTCTTCGACTTAATATTTTTTTTTCGTAGGAAAACAAAATTTACCGGTATTCTTTGCCGGGTAACGCTGTAACAAAACCTGGGAGGTTTTCAGGCCTAATTTTTATTTTCAAACATTCGTTCAATAATGTCCTTTCTTTTTGCTATAAGTTCGTAGTCCCGAGTCTTAATTTAACACTCTTTTAATCGTCGTTCTGCTTAGTCCCATCTGAAGAGCTATGATTTTATGCTTACAGACGGGATTTCGTTGGATTCGCGCCTTCGCTGTTTCGATTACGATCTTCAAAGCTTGAATCTTCAATGTATCATATGATAGTGCGAAGAACCAACCGTAGTGTTTTTATTTTCAATTTTTACAGAATGTTCAAAATCTCTGTCGGCGCGTAACCACAGTCGTGCAACGCGATAACCGCGACTCTATGTTCCTTTAGCACCACTCCATCTTTGAAAATAAATTAAATTGAATTCTGTTTAATATTCCTGGAATGCGCGAACATTCTATTTTCAAAATCAGTCGAATATATCTAACCAGTATTCGACAATTTAAAATAATAAGGTTGTGTGACAGAACTTATGAGCCGATTCGGCATTCTTGTAAGTGAGCGTACATAATATTTTTCTTTGTTCAAATACTGAATATTAGAGCTTTCCATGCTTTATTTCATACCGAAAAGGGTAATCCAAATTTTACTAAATTAAATCATTAAATTATATATGTATATAAATACAATTATAGAGGTCTGCCGTTATGCGCGCATCACGCAAAATGTTCTCAATAGATTTGGATAAAAAATTGTTTTACATGAAGTAAATGAAGGAACACTATAAAATGAACACTAGGTACTTATCTACAAAAAAAAACATTTAATATACAGTTATTAATGTTCTTAGAAACTACTATTTTCATAAACACTATGCGTCCAGCGAAGTGTTTTCTTGTCGTGGAGAAGTGAAGCAAGCGGTGTGCTGGCTATGTATTTCCCTCTTTACATAAAATATACTGACTAAATGACAAACAATTCAGACGAAGTCTCGGGTATCAGCTAGTACCGAATACTTTATATTTGGTCCCCGACAAAACAAGGGTGTGTAGCTTATACATGGACAAAAGTATCATTCCATTGTTGCTGTTTTGTGGGTACAATAAATAATATATTAGACTATCTGTTCTCTCTAATCTATGATTTATAATATACCTTAATATTAACCCCCTAATATTCAAATTAGGAGCGCGTCGCCCCCTTCGAGAAATATGTGAAAAGGGAAAGCGCGCCATTGGTCGGCGATTTTCTTTTGAAACCACCAATGTTTTGTGGAAACCGTAGAACTGTAAACATGGCTGTCTCTGTCTCACACGTGCCGCGTTCCGACGGCTGGCTCGCTCGCACGTTAGGGATGAAATGGAACACGGTCGTTTGTTGTCAGTACCTTCTCGGTTTGAATTGTTGACGGACGTCGGATGAGAGATTTTTTTTTTCTAAATCGAGGGACTGCATTCGAGTTGTTTAGACTTTAAAAAAAGATATATCGCGTGATTTAAAAAAAGAATAGAGACGTCGGGTAATTAAACTTTGTACACATTCTAAGCGAATGGAAACGGTTCGTCGGTCGCATTAATTTCACCGTGCGCTGTGTTAAAAGTGAAAACTTAAATCGTACATAGAGCGATTTTTTTTTTTATAATCTTGGTATTATATTCCATTTTCGAATTAACTTTTACCGCCATGTGTCATTTCGGTTTCGTTTTGGACGCAACGTAAATGGATCGACGTAGAGACATGATTTCGAACTAAGATGGAATATTCTTGGCATATGGAGAATACCGGGGGTCAAGAATCGAACGTGAGACCGTCGAATAGGATTCAAAGCAGGAATCAAGGTAATTATTATTATTGATTAGAAATAACATCAGCCTTTAAGAAAGGCTATAGGTATGGGCACCACGCCGGCCCACGGCGAATTGGCGATTTCAAACTCCGAAAAATCCATAGTTCTATATTTTTCCATATACGGTAGTACAACAAGAACATTTTTCAAGTTCAGATTTCCTTGCGATGCTTGCCTTCAACATCAGCGGGTAGCGTTACCAATTTAAATGAGTAAATGTACGCGAATTGCGAAAAATTCGTTGGTACGTGCATTCGAATCCATTATAAAAATCTTGAATAGGTGAAAATCTATCTATTCAAAAATAATGTATTTTGATTTGTAATAAACTACGGGTATTTTTTTTTAATAATATGTATGGCTATAATAATAATACGAATTTGCTAAAAACCTTTGCGAGAATTTATTAAAAAACAATACCATACTACCTACGAGTGTTACATATTCACGAGTCATTTAACAGCCAGTGCTTGGATAATTAAAAAAAATATATTTTATAACAAGTTTATCCGAGCACGAATAATTAAAAAAAAAGTAAACACACAATTATAATTTGAAATGAGAACGTTCGATAAAATTTTCAGACCGATTGTTTTTAAATTGACAAATGGAGCGTAACTTGCTTTTGTAGGATATATTATAGCATCTATGCAATACATTGTCTATGGTATTAAATTGATTTTTTTACAAAATTACAAACAATAAAAAAATATTTAGCCAAATAGGTACAGATGATTTGATGTGACACGCTTACAATACAGTCACCGTTTTTTTTTATATAGATATACCGCAGATGGGCTTGTTTGAAGTGTTTAATGTGGCCGTATTAAAGCCGGCCACCCGGTTTTACTGGTCGTACAAAAACTGCGATACAGTTCGTTTGATATTGCTTGACGGTAAATACATTGAATATGGGATTAAATTAAGGTGCCGTGTAGTGGTCAACCATTTAAAGTGACGTTAAAGATAATGTATGACGATATTATAGGCATTTACATTTCGGCTCCTCCCAGTAAAAGCAGATTCTCGTGGGACGACCTACAGGCTCTCAGCCGACAATACTCTGAACTTCATTACGAGGTCTTCTTCTGTGGCAACGTGATGGTGCAGAAGGGGACCACTGAGAGGGCCCCTTAGAGTATAAGTGCCCTCTCAGGTGTGTAGGCGTATGGTTGGTAGGAGGTGATGTTTTAATCACCTCCTACCTCCTCTCTAGCTGAGGGAGGATGGGTCAGGGAGCCCGTCTTCCGGATGCACCTACACAGTCATCTGGAAAACAGCTGGAGTAGTTTCCCATTAGCGCCGGGGTCTGGCATTTTTAGCTAGGCTGGCCGTTTAGGCCTCGCGGTGCATACTCACGTGATCCTGTATCGCCCCATTAAGTTGACTCATTAAAGTGGCTCAAAATGAATCACGTAATTCTCATAAAATCATACTATTTTCAAGCGTACAATAAATACAATTACACTAAGTAAAATTGACACAGTCTTTAATAAAAACATTTGTTGAAATAACAGTAAAAAAAACTCACTGGCTTATTAGAAAGAATACCTAATAACGGCGTCGATGACCGAGTGCGCACGCGCATCATAAATTTTACGTCTGTACGTATTTTGTATGAATTATTTGAAACTCGATATAACTGCGGCCTGATAAAACTATTAAGGTGCTGTTCGGGTGTCCGCGAACGGCGACCAGATGACCGTTGTCACGACGCGTTAAACATATTTGACAGTAAAATCAACTCGTATGCTATCAAGGCAAACAGCGTGACGCTATCTTATTCCTCCAAGCTCTCAATACGTCACAGTTCTCGACACCCTTGTATGTGAGCGCGCAGATACTATATTCTTAATTGCTTCTCGGCATGAGCTGCGCATACTATTTGCATGCGACTGTAGTATACTTGATACGTTTATCGTGTATACACACTCTTGGTATCTTTTTTTAATGTTATTATTTTTAAAGTTCTTAAAAAATTGTAGCAGTAGTATAAGTAATTATAATTTTACTCCATATTTTCTTCATTGTTTTTGTTAATTATTATTTTCTAACGGCGTTTTCGTATAATTTTAGTGAATTTGTATTTTTTTTTAATCCTGATATTTATATACCAATGCTGAATAATCTACAACGTCAAAGGGTGCTGTCTTTTTATGATATTAGTGAATATGCATTTTTTAAAGCCCCATTATATATATCTATACCAATGTTACATAATCTGCAATGTCACTAAGGATTTCCGTAGACTTAACAAGTGAAAATATAGCTATAGGAAGCCGTTTATAAAACGCTAATTCTGTTTAAAATTAACATTATTTC
The DNA here is from genome assembly GCA_035772565.1 of Antheraea assamensis. NCBI lineage: Eukaryota > Metazoa > Arthropoda > Insecta > Lepidoptera > Saturniidae > Antheraea > Antheraea assamensis. The sequence continues at coordinate 3,416,586 of JAQQSE010000107.1, forward strand.
ATTATGTAAACGCTGTTTTAGTTGTAACATATAAAGTTACGAGGTTTCTATACGTTTTAGGATGTCTGTCGTATGTACCCGAACTGCACCTTTACAATATCGATTGACTGATATACGAAGTAATACAATCATCCAATGAATGCGTGCTCAATGAAAATCTATTTTCTACAATAATTTGTAGGTTTCACAATTTATCAAAAGGGTAGAAAAAAAAGAGTTACAAGGAAATCTATATATAATTAGAGGAAGAAAAACAGTTCAGTAACTTTTTCTGCTCTATGTGTTTACCGATTTTTTAATCTAATAATAAAAAAAATTAACGGTCTTATTACAAAACCAAAAGTGGACACGCGTTTAACACTTGTGTTACTAAACAGTGTTTAAAATACTTTATTTATAAAAGCGTGCCCAAGCGGTCTCTAGCTAAACATCTGGTTTAAATTTTCTATATAAGTAGTTCTGAATAGCATTAATTTAATTCAATCTCGTCATTTATCAAAGTTCCATAACTGTACAAAATTTTACCTTCGTAGGGACTCACAGCAGAACACTAGCTGAACATTTCACTCTCACTTTTATTTTGGTTATATACACATAAATTGAGAAGTTTTTTTTTCGAACTTACTACACTGTCAACCCGGCAAGGCATCCACAGTTTCACCGGACCACCAAGGGGAGTGCTTAAGGCACTCACCCGATTTTATGTAGGCAACCAGCACAAGGGCGCACGGCGCGCCTCGGCTTGGACTGTTACCGAATATCCCGAGTCTAACTAAGCTTAGGCTAACTATTATTTCATACATATATAAATTCGTGAAACATACACGTGTACCAAGCATGTATGTTTCAGGAACTCATACATGTATCTTGAATCTGACTACTAAGTTAGTATAAGCTAACTCTGTTCGAGAAAAGGGTTCAAAATAAAAAAAAAAACAACCCAACCACTATGTGTACCTACATGTGTGTATGTGCACGTGTGTGGGGTGATCGGTGTTGTGTGTCAAAAACTAGTGTTTGAAAATTAATTCAGTGTCACTGTTGTCGCGCAAGCAACGTGCTCGAGGGCTCCATTCCGGAGGATCGGACCTCGGCTTGAGCCGCTGCCGAGGGGGGCCTAGATGAGTGTACTGGAGCAAAATTCACAGTCAAGCCGCGGCGGCGTGATCTGTGATTACGCGGACGTGGGCGCGCACACGCTCTGTTTCGAGGGACGGAAGGGTACTGGAAGTTAGCTGCCGTTATTTTGTCGGGAGGATCTGTAAAAATATATCGCGGACGTCTTTTGTAACGCGGCGCATCGGGTACGGTGTTGTAAGTCGCGGCGGATACCACTAACGGACTGGGATGATTCGCGGCTTTCTCAAAATAGCTACTAGTGAGTGTCCTAACGTACTCCCAGATAGACGGCATCTCCAGGTCCCTGTGGAGGTCGACTCTCCGGATATACCAAGGGGCACCTACTGCCCTACGAAGAAAACGATTCTGTAGTTTTTGCAACTTTTCGAAGTTATAACTTGACATATGCGCGAAAACGGGACAACTATATGTCAGAATAGGACGGATACACGTCTTATACAAAGTAAGCTTATGTCTGAAGGACATTTTACTTTTAGGACAAACTAATGGGTGCAAGCGACCCAAGACCATAGCGGCCTTGTTTCGAACTCTATCAGTATGCGCTTTAAAAGTGAGGCGCCTATCTAATGTAACTCCTAGGTATTTGACCTCACGTACCCAAGGAATCTCGGTTTCGTACAGCCTGAGGGGCTTTAGATACTTGGGTTGCGGACGATTTACGGGGTCGAAAAATATCGCGGCGCTTTTTTCGGGATTAACCTCTATTCGCCATTGACGATACCATTCACCGAGTGTGACGATGGCTCGATTGATGCGATTTCTAAGAAAGTCCGGCCGCCAACCGGAAGCGTAGATAACTGTATCGTCAGCATAGCAACCCTACCTCGATCCCCGGGGACCGAGGTAGGTCACTGATGAACAGGTTGAAGAGAGAGGGCGCAAGAATAGACCCTTGGGGTACACCTGAGCGTATCGGGTGGGGCGGGGATAGCTCACCTTCCACTCTATAGTGGAAAGTCCTATCAGTGAGATAATCGCGGATTATATGTACTAAGCTATCGGGTATGCGAGACTGAAAAAGTTTATAAACGAGCCCGGCATGCCAGACCTTATCGAAGGCCTTGGCAACATCGAAAAAGACTGCTATCGTGCGTTTCGGTTTAGGTTTATCCGGGTTGACCTTCTTTTGGGGATCTTCGTTAAATTTAGAAAAAATGTACTCCGTGAGGCGGTGTACTTGATTCGTACATGAGTGTTTACCTCGAAATCCAAACTGCTCAGGTGGTAACAAATCTAACTCTGAAATAGAGGTCTGGAGACGGTTCAGAAGGAGCCGCTCGTATAGCTTGCCTAATGTATCGAGGAGACTGATAGGGCGATAACTTGTGGGAAGCGTAGCTTTTTTGCCCGGTTTGTGAATTCCTATCACTACGGCCTTTTTCCAGACGGCTGGAAAGTGACCCTGGGACATGGCCGCATAAATTGAGAAGGATATACATCTAAGCTTTCTTAAACAACAACATCACTAATTATCGGTTGGAGCCATACATTTTTAAGAAAGGTAATCATGAGTGCGAGCTAAATCGATCCGAACGCCATCTATTGCTTGCAATATTAAATCTTACAATAACGGACAGATATTTTGCAAGCAATTCGAATTTATGAATAATATGTTGCTTGTTTAGATCTTCATTAAGAAATTTTATTTATTTTAAGTAAAGTCAGTTATAATTATTCTTGTGACATTTTGCTTAAAGGAAAATGATGTAATTGTTAAAATAAGTAATATATAAGTTTAATATATTACATGAAAGTGTGTAAAGTTAAACAATATTTTAATATCAGATTGTATTCATATCGATCGGTTTTTTTTTTACCTGTGAACCTCTAAAATAGTTTCATTTATCTACCTACCTCTTCCAAATTAGTTACACCCATGAAATCCACAAATTAAAACGAAACGTCTTTTGCTCTCAAATAGAAATTCAACAAATCAGAAAGATAAAATAAAAACTGTCAACTTAGACAAGTCTTAGACAATGTATAAATTTAAATAGTGCCTATTTGGAAACAAAGGGTAATAAGCACTCTTTTGTCTTAAAACTTTTTATAAACAAGTGTTTATATATCTAGTCTTGCCATAAGTACTGATACAAAGAAAAAAAAATGTCTAGTGCAAATAACATTTATTACTTTTACAGTGTGTTTTTTTTAATACATAAATAAAAAACAATTTAAAATATAAAACTCTTATTCGAAGTGGTCTCCATTGGCTGCAATAGAGTCCCTTAAACGTTGACGCCAGTTATCAATGGAAGCATGCACTGTTTCCATGGGAAAACTCTTCACTGCCAATCGTACGCATTGGTATAGGGACTCTAAATTATCATGGCGTTTAGAGCAAGCCGTACTCTCTAAAACTGACCATAAATCATAATCCAGCGGATTAAGATCGTGACTAGACGACAGCCAGTCCTCACCTCTGATGAAGTCCGAAACGTTCGTGTCCAACCAAGACTGCGTCGACGGAACGTTATGACCCGGCGCCGAGTCTTGCTGGAAGGACCATTCTTGGTTATTGAACATGGTGTTGTGAAGGGACTTCACTACCCTCTCAAGTATGGTATCTTGATACACTTGTGCCGATGTTTTGATATCTTTTTCACAAAAATATGACTCAGTCACTCCTTCATAGCTAATACCCCACCAAACCATCACTGAAGTCGGATAGTGACCACGTTGCACTCTGTCGACTAATTGGCAAGCTTTCTTAGAACTTTGAGCATAAACACGGTCATTTTGTTTGTTAAAATGTTGCTCAATTGTAAAAATCTTCTCATCCATAAACAACATTTTTCTGTGATCTCCCTTTGCATACCGCTTCATTAGTTGTTTCGATTTTATCATCCTATTCTTTTTTAAATTATCAGTTAGGAAACGGCCAGTACGTCTCTTATACGCTGCAAGTCCTAAGTCATCTTTTAAAATACGCGACATGGTTCTAGGTGCTATATTCATCTCCGAAGATGAAATCTTTTTCTTTCGGACAGGATTTCTTCGAATTCTTTCCCTTACTGCTTTGAACACCTTTTTCGTACGAACAATACGTGGACGGCCAGATCTTTTTCTGTTATGTCAGGCGGTCTCATTGTAACTATTTAATAGCCCGGTACACAAACATTTTACTAATACCAAGTGTATGGAGAGTTTTAAAAATTGCATTTGGCTACATACCTACTTTGTGTAATGCAATCACAGCGATTCGGTTAACTTTATCACCCCACTTCATTTTAATATCGCAAAATATTGTACAATGTATTGGCGCCAAAATGAGAAAACTCAATGAACAATCATATAAAAATGACAGATTCCAAATTCAAATGTAATATTTTGTTTATTTTTAATTGTAACAATATTTATGGCCAGACTAGGTATTTAACTTTTTTGTAATAAGACAAACGATTAGAGTTATACAAAAATAATGTATAGTGTCGTTATTAATAAAGAGATAAATACAGACGTAGTCACAGGCGGCTGCTAGTAACTACTGAATATTTTCTTTACTAACGCCGTATTAAAACAGGATTAGTATCCGCTTTAATGAAGCCTCATATTCTTAAATGATCGCAACCCCTAAAATACGTCCAAATGTATCCGTACATGAATTAACAAAGCAATTAACCACCGACACATAACTAATTAAATTTCCAAGTACCTGTTTTTCCTTCAATATTTACAGTATAATTCCGACGGGCTGTTTAAATGATTTCCTTGGTCACGTGTCTGTCAAAATCAGGGATGCCAGTTGTAAATGATGCCAGAAGAGTTAGTCTCATCTTCTTCTTAGAATTGTTTTTTTTTTAATTGTCGATTTTGATTGTGAATCTTCAATATTTAGGCATATTTTTCGAAATATCTTGTCTCCGACGCGCTATCGATTACTACCGTAGATTGGACTTAATAAAACAAAATGTGGATGGAACCATGATACGTGTAAAACTTTTTTTCGCATCGTAGACATTTACACTGAATTTTTCGGAAAAATTTATTCGATTTAGGACATTAAAAAATCGCGCTTTTAATCTTTTGAAAAATTGGTCGTCTGTAAAGTCGGTTTACGGGCGATAATTTTACGTGATATCGTCATGGGAAAACATTCATGATAAATTGGATACCTTCATCAATTGAATTGAATTATTATCATTGAATTATAATTATTTTGTATAATATGAAGAAGGAGTTACAGCTAGTAGCTATTACCAAATAAAACCAGTTGACTTTTTATACAATCGTTTATATGAGTCATAATAATTTTTAGTCAAAATTGCAACATAACCTATTATTACTGCACTCGCCGACCGATGCCACTTTTTTTTAATAATCAGAGAACAAACATATGAGATTATATCGCAAATCAATTAATTACCTTTTTTGGCGCAATTGTTGTTGTAAAATACAATGGAAACCACATTAACTGTTCACTTCACTTTACTTTATAAACAGTTGACAAAACAGTTCAAGCGTATGTTGTGTGCTGCCGCTGTCTCTCTTCTACTAGGACGCATCGATCGATGGAGTGGAAGAGAGGTAGATGCGTCACAAGTCGAACGCTTAGGCTGATCGCGCCTCTCTATCGCTTATCTCTCTCTCGCTCTCGCTTGCACAATCGACTCAAGTGGAACGTGACAACGAGTCATGCCTTTTCGTGCGTGCAGCCGGCGTTCATCGATTAATAAGACGTTATCACGTCAAAACTAAGCACAATATTTATTTAAATTATTGAATCAATTTAAATTGAGCCATAGGCGTTGCCATATTGGCCTTTGCTGCTATACCGAGTTCCTTTCACGTTACCCCTACTTCGCTACCAGGTTTAATGCGACATGCGATAGATAAACAAAAAAAATGAGGCGATGTAAAATAATGTTCACTTTAAAAAACCTTTTAAAGAATGTTATTTTTGGTTGTGTACAAATTGTAACAATAAATGAATATAGTAGAAAAATAAGACACCTGGCAACCCTGAAAATCAAAAAATTATGCACGCGACAGATGCATTTCACGGATCAACGGTTCAGGGCTGTATAGGGGTGTACGTTTCACACGATTTCGTTAACGAATTAGTGTTATTAAGGGAAAATAATTAGGGTTGAGCTGATTCGATATATGTTGATATGTGTTTTTGACTCATCGCTTCGAAAACTAACATCATGGTAACTCCTTTTGTGGCAGTGGTGGCTCATCATGTATTGAAATATTGAGACGTTTCTAGCTCTGTTTTCAAGCTACATTTCAGAGCTAGTTCCTGTGCCATCCAAACGCAACGTTATATATACAATTGTCAAATAAGTCTTTACGAAGTCGAAGAGCTGTTCGGATTGATACCTGCTACTGAGTTCCATTACCGAACGACTCGCCACAAAATGAAATTCAATCCGTGTCATCAAGATGGTTGGAAGTCGTTTACTGTGCGATTCTCGCGTGCGTTTTTCCCACGTACGTCGGTCCTCTAGAATAAACTACCAGCGGCAGCATTTCCGGACCAATATAGTCCACAAACCTTCAAGAAACAAGCCTACACCTTCCTCAAACGCCGACAACGCATTTGTGATGCCCCTCATGTCGCGGGTGTCCATGGGCGGCGGTGATTACTTACCATCTGGTAAATCATGTGTTCATTTGCCTCCAATCACATAAAAAATCTAAATGAATAAATCTGTATTACTATTTGTTGCGTTTATCGCTGATATATGTATTGGAAAAGAGATTTATTTTTATTGTTTGTTTGTTTGTCCGGATGTAACTTGATAATCACTTGATCGATTTATACGAAACCAGCTTTTGTCCGGCAACTTGGCTTCCATTAATGCAGAATTAACTTAAAATTAAGTCTTAACTACTTAGAATTAACATTTTTTAAACTATCTATTGGTTACGAAACGCACAGTTAGTTTAAAAATGTCATACAAAGTACCCCACGCTTTTAGAATAGTGATATTAATTTTGTCATCAGTAATTTTGTTCTTATGCTTGTTAGTTCGATATGATTTAAAACAACTGTCTTTAATATGTACATATTAATTTAGAAAACATATTCAAAGGTTTCTATCCCATGCGTAGTTTACGCACTAGCTCTATCTCTCTTACTCTCATGCATAGGATACGAAAATAATAAATTACGAATCCTGGCGAATCTAATCAGAATAATCGGATATTTTCATCGAATTATTACGTTGTCATGGGTCTTCGACGAGTGTGCAAAGTTTGGTTCAAATCTGATCGTTCAAAGATTCCATTACATTCATACATACAGGTGAAACTAATATCAGCGTGTTAAAAATAAAACTTTAAAGAAATAGCCAAGAGTTATCTAGTGGCGAAACACAGTGAAATTGATAATATAGATAATAAAGAAATTTAATTATTGTGGGTCACTTAATATTTAGAACGCATTTTCTAACTCCTAACTAATGTTATCAAAATATCGATATTGCCGTACACACATCCCTAGTTCAATGGGTGCATTTTAACGGTATTGTTCAATGAAGCTTATGATTTGTCATTAATAGGAAATTATATGCAATGTTCGGGGTGCATTACTGGGTTGCAGGTGACTTTAATAATAAGGGTTGCTGCGACTAACTTTTGTTTGCGGATAGGGCTGTCCTATACGTATACATAAATGTATAAATAAAAATAAGGCACCGAATGTATTTTCGCACATTATATAGGTACGTCTGCATCCATTTGGATAACTCGGGTGAATGCCTTAAAGTCCGGTGCCGTAGTCCGGTGAAACTGTAGAGGCCTGTCAAACCAACAGAGTAGCCGGTTCGAAAAAAAAAATTTGGCTACCTCTTTTTTTTATGATTGTAATTGTAAAATATTTAAATAAATTGTATTGTAAAGTGATAATTTTAGGATGATTAATGCCCATATACAAAAGTGAGTGGAGTGAATGAGACAGAAAATAGTAGGACAATTTTCAAAAATATTATTAAAATTTATATACTGACGTTCATTTATCATCATTGTCATATATATATATATATATATATATATATATATATATATATATATATATATATATATATATATATTTATATTATTGGGGGCAAACGAACAGGTGGGTCATCCGATGGTAAGTGATCACCGCCGTCCATAGACGCTAGCAACACCAGGGGGTGCCGTAGTCCGGTGAAACTGTATAGGCCTGTTAAGCCAACAGTGTAGTCAGTTAGAAAAAAAAATTGGCTCTTTTTTTTGTGATGAAAAGTGAGTGGAGTAATTGAGGCAGAAAATAGTAGGACGATTTTCATAAATATTGTTAAAATTGATAGCCTGACGTTCATTTATCATCATTGCCATATTATTTAATGCTATTTTTTGTAAAGGGAAGATATAATCTGAGTATCTTCGTTAATACATTTAGTACAGTTAGTGGACGGACCAGTGCTGGTATCATACACTGCAGCTTCCTAAGATCTAGATAGATAATTACGACAGATCTATATTGATTGTCAACATTGCAAACCATGATGGAATAGCTAGCCGTTAAACAACCGAGACTGGTTAATATCTCTAGCCATTGCTGCTTCAGGATAACACTAGAACTCGTAATTCACGGCAGACTGGGAGTCCGATTCGAGCCGCGGTCGGGGACGCACGTGCGCTCTCTCGCAGCTCTGACGGTCCGTTCGGTTCGCCGCGCTCGGCTTTCTTCGGTCATTTCCGGCTCGCCGCGCTCGCCTACCTGCGCTACCTGCGCACCAGGTGTTGGCATTTCTACGAATTCGTCGCTGCCCGACCCGCATTGTTGCCGAGTGAATCATCGTCCGGTACTATTGTGTTCGAGCCTGAGAATTTCGAAGAGAGAAAACATCTGCTGCGAAGCCGCACTTTTAGTGCAAATATAAAACCGCACTTTTCGGTGCGACATCCCGCGCTGTCAATCGAAGACCACGCTTAGTGGCTACTCACGGGAATACGTGTCACGGTGCCAACGAGTGAGTAGAGCGCCCTGTCCGCTCGCCGGTTGCCCCGAGGCAAACGGTAAAGGCAGTTGGGCCTGGGTTGTCTGGCCTTGGCGAGTGCGCCTAGTCAGGTCCAGGTATCGCCCTCCCACCCTCCTATTCCCTCATTCCATCCCCGGGTGTCTGTTTGGGCGTAGCCCGGTTTACCGGTCTGCGTTCTCTGCCCTGGGCTTGATAGGGCCTCCCCCTAGGCTTTGTAGGTTCTTCTCTGTGTGGCATTGCACTTCGCCCACAGCTCTTTTGGTCCGGACTCGGGATAGTCCCGTAAATTTAATTTCGGCGTGCCCCCCTGCCCTTCAGGCAGGGAGGTTTAATTATGTCCTCCCCCGCCCCCCTCGCAGGCCCCGGGATGGCCAATATAGAAGACAGAGTTTATTGGTTAGAAGCAATAATCAGGCGCGTCCAACGTAGTGCCCCGCAGCTATTAGTTGAGCCGGTTAGTATAGACGAATTATCGCCCCGCGTAGCGACCGCGAACTCTTTCGCCGCGCTAGACTCGCCTAGTTCGCCGGAAAACCCATTAGACCGTATAAGCCTAGTCGCACCCACTCCATGCTCGGAGGCCGGCTCCGACATGGAGTTAGATATTATTAACTCCGCGCCAGCTAACGACGGCTTCACTGTCGTAAATAGAAAACGCGTCCGCACGCCGCCCATTGCCGCCGCGTCGCGCGCCTCTGATTCTGAGTCAGGCTCCGGTCGCCCGGCTCAGAAAACATTAAAAGTAGATGGCGCCCGCGTGCCCGCGAAATCAGCCGCGATCGCAGCCAATCGAACGCCTCACTCGGGCAACGCTAGCCCCGCCCCCTCCCAAGCCGACGCTACGGGTCCCGTAGCCGAGGCTAAGAAGCCCCGCCCCCCGCCCCCCGTTACCATTCAGGACAAGGCCTCCTGGCTCGCGATTTCGACCTATATGAATGGGTCGGGTATCCGTTACACCTCAGCCCTGAATACCGCTCAAGGTATTCAGGTCAAAGTCCCCACCTCCATCGACCACCGCAAGCTGACCTCTCACCTCCGAGAGAGGAAGCTTAATTATTTCACTTACGCGCTCGAAGAAGAGCGCCTTCTCCGAGCCGTACTCAGGCGCGTCCCGGTGGAGTTGTCCACCGAGGAAATCTCAGACTCCCTTAAGGAGCAAAATTTCCCAGTGCGGGAGGTACACCGGATGTACCACCCCCGCACCAAAGCTCCCTACCCTATGGCTCTGGTCATCCTTGACCGTTCCGTAGAAGGCAAGGCCATTTTCGGCCTCACCACGGTCTGCGGCCTCACCGGTATCACCGCCGAACCGCCGCGCAAGACTCATACCCCGTCTCAGTGTCATAACTGTCAGAGTTATGGCCACACAGCCAGAGGCTGTCATCTCCGTCCCAGGTGCGTCAAGTGCCTCGGTGACCATCCCACGAAGGAGTGCGCTCGCACTCCCGACACTCCCGAGCCTCCCAGCTGCGTTCTGTGCGGTAACGCGGGCCACCCTGCGAGTTATCGCGGGTGTCCCCGTGCGCCCCGCCCGCAACGCCCACGCCAGGCGAGACAAGCCCGTAGGGCTCCTGCTGTCTCTGCCCGCCCTCCGCCTCCACCTCTTATGTCCGTTGAGACCTTCCCGGGCCTCCCGGGCTCCTCCCGTACCCCGGTAACTCCGGCCCCGATGCCGTGCGTGGCACCTTCTGTGCCGCAAGCCCCCCAGTCCTGGCGGGCCCCTGTCGCCCCCTGGGCTCCTAGGCCTCAACCTCAGGCTTCCAAGCCTCAGGCGCAGCCCCAGCCTCAGCCTCAAAGAGCGTTGCCCGCTCAGCCCTCTCAGCCCTCTCATGCTTTTTCATTCTCTCTCTCGGGCATCGATTGGCTGTCTCAAGTCTTACTCGAGCACGACATTAGCGAAATAGTCGCATTCAATAAAATTTTAAATAGTAATAGGGACATCGGTCTTTTGAATGCGGTCTCTGCATTCCCAAACGTTGCCGCGACGATACAACGCCTCGCCCGCGCCGCAGTAAATAACAATAAATAGTATTCACACCGCCGAGTAAAATTAAACCGCGCGCTCTTTGTCTTTCGTTTTTTAACGCGAGAAATCTCCGTACGCAACGCGACTTAATAGCCGACTACTTACACGATAGGCAGATAGATATATTGTTAGTACAGGAAACGCTCCTTAAGCCGAAAATGAATAATCCGCGTATCGCGAATTATGATATTATTCAGAAACGACCGTGTCGCCCGCGGGGGCGGCACTTTGATTTATTTTAAACGTTCGTTATATTGTATGTCAGTAGAGCCACCCGTTCTTACAAATATGGAAGTGTCAGTGTGCAGGTTAGGAATGACCGGTCATGCGAACATAACGATAGTTTCTGCTTATCTTAAACCGAGTAAAGAGCTTCTCAAGTCTGACTTGGAGGCGCTGTTCGCGTTAAGTAACAGTGTTATCATAGCAGGGGACCTCAACAGTGGGAGCGTCATTTGGAATAGTTCGAGTACTTCCCGTAACGGGGTGACACTCGACAAACTAAGTGGCGATCTCGCTTTTGACGTCATAGCCCCGCCGGAACCCACTCACTATCAGGATCGCTGTCGCCCGACAGTGTTAGACGTAGCTCTTTTAAAAAACGTCCAGCTTTCTGTGCGACTCATACAAGTCGTACACGAACTAGACTCAGATCACCGCCCCGTTATCTTGCAACTAGGTTCAGATTTCGATATCGACTGTCAGTCCGTGCGCGCAGCTGACTACGCGAAACTCCGCAGTCACTTGAAAGACAATCCGTCCTCGGAGAGTCTAAATAGAATTCCGGACGTGTTGGTGTCTAAAGCCGACGCGGATCTGGCTATCGATTCCCTGGTCGACCACCTCCAGACCGCCGTCAGGGTGACCTCGAGAGAGGTACAAGCGGTGAACGATCGCCGCTTTATACTCCCTGACGACGTGAAGGCGTTGATCACGGAAAAGAACGCCGCGACCCGAGCCTACGACACTTACCCGACCGAAGACAATCGCGTTCGATTACGTTCATTACAAAAGTTAGTTAAAACTAGTATCGCAGAAATCCGAGCCGCCAGGTGGGACAAACTCCTGGAGGATATCCAGCCGTCCCACGTGGCGTTTTGGACGTTCACGCGTAAGTTCAAATCAGAGCAGAGTGCATCGATGCCCCCGTTAGACAGAGGTCATGGGTTGCCTCCCGCGTTCGAAAGTATAGACAAAGCGGAGTGTCTCGCCGCGAGTTTAGAGGAGCAATGTTCTCCAAACACTGCTAACACTGACCCTGTCCATATCGAATCGATAAAATCCGCGGTAGATAGCTTTCTCGCGTCTCCTCGCGCGGATACCCTAACCCCGGTTACTTTTGACGAAGTGACGGCCGCTATCAAGCGTCTGAAGCTTAGGAAGTCCCCAGGTCCCGATGGAATCAGGAACGAGGTACTGAAGCTCCTTCCTGACTTCATCATTGCTCTGCTGGTATGCATCTTCAATGCTGCCATGTCCCAGGGTCACTTTCCAGCCGTCTGGAAAAAGGCCATAGTGATAGGCATACACAAACCCGGCAAAAAAGCTACGCTTCCCGCTAGCTATCGCCCTATTAGTTTATTAGATACACTAGGCAAGCTATACGAGCGGCTCCTTTTGAACCGCCTACAGACCACGATAACAAGGTTGAATCTGCTGCCGCCTGAGCAGTTCGGTTTCCGTGCACAACACTCGTGCACGAACCAAGTACACCGCCTCACGGAGTACATATTCTCGAAATTTAATGATGACCCCCAGCGCCAGGTCAGTCCGGCCAAGCCTAAACCGAAACGTACAATAGCGGTCTTCTTTGACGTCGCCAAGGCCTTCGACAAGGTCTGGCACGACGGGCTAGTCTATAAACTGTTTAAGTCTAGTATTCCGGATAGTTTAGTACACATCATCCGCGAATTTCTCACAGATAGGACCTTCCGCTATAGAGTGGAAGGTGAGTTATCCCAGCCCCACCCGATACGTTCAGGAGTGCCCCAGGGGTCCATCCTCGCGCCCTCCCTCTTCAACCTGTTCATCAGTGACCTACCTCGGTCCCCGGGGTTCGAGGTAGGTTGTTACGCTGACGATACAGTAATCTACGCTTCCGATTGGCGGCCGTCGCATTTAGCTATCCGTATGAATAGGGCCATCGAGGAACTCGGCGAATGGTTTCTTCGATGGCGTATAGAGGTTAATCCCGAGAAAAGCGCTGCGATCTTTTTCGATCCGGTTCAGCGTCCGCGTCCGAGCAATATAGAGTCCCTTAAATTGTATGACACCGAGATTCCTTGGGCCCTTACGGTCAAATATCTCGGTGTCACGTTAGATAGACGCCTCACGTTTAAGCAGCATGCAGTGAGAGTACGAAACAAAGCCGCTATGGTTTTGGGTCGTCTGCATCCGTTATTATGTGCTAAGAGCAAAATGTCCGTCAGACATAAGCTCACACTTTACAAAATGTGTATTCGTCCGATTTTGACGTATAGCTGTCCCGTTTTCGCGCATATGTCAAAAGCGAACTTCAAGATTTTACAAAAAATACAGAACCGTTTTCTACGAAAGGCGATCGGTGCCCCGTGGTACATCCGGAGAGTCGACCTCCATAGGGACCTGGAGATGCCGTCTATCTGGGAGTACGTAAAAACTCTCACGACTAGTTATTTCGACAGAGCCATGAATCATCCCAATCCGTTAGTGGTATCCGCCGCGACTTACGATACCGTGCCAGGCGCGCCGCGTTACAAAAGACGTCCGCGTTACATTTTCACCGACCCTCCCGAAGAAATTTCGCTAGGTAATCAAGACTACCCTTCCGTCCCTCGAAATACAGCGTGTGCGCGCCCACGCCCGCGTAATCACAGATCACGCCGCCGCGGTTTGGCTGTGAATTTTGCCCCAGCACACATTCTTAGGCCTCCCTCGGCAACTGCTCTAGCCGAGGTCCGATCCCCCGGAATGGAGCCCTCGAGCAGCTTGCATGCGCGAACAGAGTACCACTGATTCGATCAAACACTCGTCTACAACACAACACCGATCACCCCACACACGTGCACACACACTCACTCGTAGGTACACATAGTGGTGGGCTGTTTTTGTTTGTTTTTTTGCCCTTCGAACTGTAATAGTTTAGAACACAGATAGATAGATACAAAATACATGTACGGGATCGTAAAACATACATGCTTGGTAACCATGTATATTTCACGAACCCATACAGGTATGATACGGATAGGCTTAGCTTAGTTTAGCTTAGCTAGTTAGATTCGGGTTTTCGACGACAGCCCAAGCCGAGGCGTGCCGTGCGCCCTTGTGCTAGTCGTCCATATAAAATCGGGTGAGTGCCTTAAGCGCTCCCCTTAGTAGTCCGGTGGAACTGTAGAGCCTTGCCAGGCTAACAGTGTAGGTCAGTTCGAAAAAAAAAAAAAAAAAAAAAAAACTCGTCAATCGTTACTTGTATTTGTTATAAAGCAGCCATATCCGAATAATAAAATAAAATTTACACTTTAAATGGGCAAGCTGGAGTTTTAGTTACTAGCCATTAAATAAGTTCAAATACGCCGGACGGTAGGGCACAGTACTTGTGTCCTATTCAAGAGTGACAAGCTTAGGCATATGCGTACCTGGATCACCCGTTGTGTATTCAGACACCAAGCGCGGTGATAAGCTATGTACCACACGACACGGTAATAAGCTGTCATACTATATCTGTTATAGACCACCGAACACACTAAGAGACTAGAAGATATCCACATGCATGAAGACACTGAGTAAAATATTATATTCCTATTCCAGGTCCGGGGTTCATCGAAGACTTGGACTTTGAAGCTTACATGGGCCCCGTCAATGAGGGCTGTTTCCCACCGCAAATAGAAACACGACGAAATGGGTAAGAAATATAAAGTTCTTCTATGACCTTTAATACATTTCGTATGCTTTAATAACATTTTTTTTCCTGTACTAGCAATTTTAGTCCGTTCGCGATTATAATAAGTACAGCTAGAAGTAGGCTCGATCTTTAGGAATGTGACCTCGACCACGCTATTTACGGGATATACTCTATTTAGTACACGGCATTACACTTCACACCTGCACACCAAAACAGTAAATACATAGGTTTTGTAAGAGATTTGTATCTGCGTTTTGGACTAGTTAGACTCAACTGTAATTGCCAGATGATTTTAAATACAGAAAAAAAAATGTGTCCCTCAGCTCCAACGCGCGTCTGGAGCTTACTCCTTAAGGACGATTGTCTTTGAAGAGGCACAAAAAAGCTTACTAGACTAAAATAGACCGATATCAAATCAAAGGGTAAATTAACGCATCCATGAAAATACTTAAAGAATGTATAAATTTTTATTCTATGTACAGTGTTGACAATTATAAACAGAACAATAAAGAATTAACAAAATAGATGCAGCCGTTCTAAAGTCATGCGTATACACACATTCAGTAATTGATTTTTTTTATTTATATAGAAGACTAGCTGTTGCCTGCAACTCCGCATGCGTTTTTTTTTTATAATTGTGAATTACTTCTTATAAGATCAGCTATCTGTTAGTGAAAGCTCCGTGAAAAATGATTCAAACGTTTTAGAGATGGTACTGCAAACGAAGCCATGGGTAAAAGCTAGTACGAAATAAAAAATCTGTCAGTGAAAGTCCCATGAAAATAGGTCCAATCATTTTGGAGATAGTACTACAGACGAAGCCACGGATGACAGCTAGTCTAAAATAAAGTAGCCTATGTCACCCGCTGTAATTTTAACTATCCGGCAGTGAAATTTCTCTCAAAATTGGTCCAGCCGTTTTGGAGATTACCCGGAACATACAGACAGACAAAAATTTTAAAAATCGTAATTTTGTTATCAGTATCGTTTATACGTTCATATCCAATCAGTAAAAAGTCGATATTTTGATATTACAAACAGACACTCCAATTTTATTTATATGTATAGATTAGTTATGATTTTCTCCATAAAACACAAATAAAACATATTTTATATAGTGTCAATCTCACCTATGTTCCAGCGGACACCAGCTACCAGAGAGCCCCCCGGACTCCGGCTCGGAGAACCCTTACAGTCCATCTGAAACCCAAGTGGCCCACGCGATAACGGTACCGCAGAATGTTCTCAACCCCGAGTACATGCTCGTCCACGATCATATCCCAACACACGATATCCTTCAACAGAACGGTAGCTATATCTACGAAGAACTCAAAGGGGATAACCTCGATCAGACGATCCTGAGGAACAACCTCGAAAACGTCATCGTTTTACCCCAAGAACCTGGTATAGTGGAACTCGGGTTAAGGCAGGTCCGCCATGATATCGCTATCGGGGAACCGGCATACCAGAACCGGTATACGCAAATGCGTGTGGACATGCCCGAATTGGACCAGGGTATCATGAACTCGCAGCTGGTCACGCTGGGACACGAGACCTTGACGCCCGTTTACACGAACGTGCAGGAGCCGAGCGGGAAGAAGAGGAAGCATTCGCAGGATGTAAATTCCCAAGTCAAATGTGAACCGGGTGAGATTTTATTATTCAACTAGTTGATACTCAGCGACTTATTATCTGAACAGTATACAGGGTTATTTGAGTTTTCTGCCACTAAAATGCTTTAAAACAAAAAAAAGACGGTATGAAACTTGACTTTGCAAAATATTAAAAAAATAATCGTTTTCTTAGCTCTCCAATAATGCATAACAACTAGGAACCTATTCCGGAGACACTGAAAAAAAAATGATCACAAAGGAAGCAGGCGGAAAGTCGTACTCGAACTAAACTTAAAATCGCTGTTTGAATATCTTGCAAATAGATTTAATGCGTACTTAAGCCAATGTAGGAAGCATACTGGCAGGCTAAGAAAATAATCAATAATCAAAGTTTTCAAAGAGTTCTTTTTTCAAAAACTTTTCACAAGCGTGCTTTGGTTTTGTTTACATATTGGCGCCGTGTTTTTTGATGTGAATACACTAACGATTGTAGTTTAATTGTTAATTTGAATTAAAATATGCAAGAGCTTGATCAAAAGGAACAGCGTATGTTTCAAAATTATACAAATGAAGAATACGCCGATATTGTTTTTTATATTATAGGGGGCAAACGAACAGATGGGTCACCTGATGGTAAGTGATCACCGCCGTCCATAGACACTAGCAACATCAGGGGAGTCGCAAGTGCGTTGCCGGCCTTTTAAATATGTGGGTCTCCGGCACTCTCACTCACCGAACGAAACGCAACAGTGCAAGCACTGTTACTTCACGTCGGTTTTCTGTGAGACGGTGGTACTACCCCGCGCGTCGGGCGAGCCGACCCATTTATGCTGAAACCAGTAATAGCTTCAGCCTAGCTCTACCACCTACAATTGTGTTTTGTTACGGCTTTTGCAACGGTAACAGTGAAGCTGCTCGTTTCTCTACTACGCAAAATATGTTGAATGCTTTTTGATAAAATTTCACAGTAATACAACTATCAGAATAACTCATACTCTATAATTTATTAAGATATGGTACAAATTACCCAAAATAAAACTATACTCGTTAAGTAAATTTGGGATAAATCCTGTCATCTGGGTGCTATCTCGACGTGCGCTATATAAGCCAATTCAGTTCCATCAGAGATACCCAA
This sequence comes from Antheraea assamensis, assembly GCA_035772565.1. Lineage (NCBI taxonomy): Eukaryota > Metazoa > Arthropoda > Insecta > Lepidoptera > Saturniidae > Antheraea > Antheraea assamensis. The sequence continues at coordinate 3,434,335 of JAQQSE010000107.1, forward strand.
ACAATTTTGAATAAGAGATCCCTTTTGCAAAATGAACTGATACCTCAGACCGTCATAGCGAAATAACTTTTAAATGTGCGTCAAATACAGAGCCTGTTCTTAGTCCGGTGAGGTTGTGAAGGCCCTCAGGCTAATAATGTGTAGTCAGTTAAAACCAAAGCAAGTCAAAACGTCCCTGAAAGACTTGTACGCTCGAACACGTTCTCTTGCACGAACTTATCCGCGCCTATCACCATGTTATAATTTCATCATGATGTTTCCCTTCACCGAAAACGCCGACCCATCCGCGATTGTTCGTATCTACGTCGATCGACGCAGTGTCCGAATACGCTATTCATTGAACCATCATCGTTTCAAAAACTTAACAAGTGCACTTACTATTTTTTTTATTTTGAATAGCGGCTCTCTCGCCTGAAAGCGTGCCTCACGCGATCAGAGCACCGCCATCAGTGGACGGGTCTGAGGCGGGAGATGACACCGCGTTACAATGCATCCGGTTCGCACCATTCCAGCAGACAGCACTTCACATGCTCTACGACAGCAATTTAAAATCTTTGTGAGTACAGCTATAATATCGTTACTGTACGTGAACTAATTAGGAATAAACAATGGATGAATCATCAACCGTGGGAAACATACATAGTACAACTCTAAAAATAGTTCGTTTCGAACTTTGTTAAATCGTTCGAATAATGACGTCTTTATCATTCGTCATTCATTTACCAATCAGTATTTTCATAATTACTGAAATAGTTCTGCTTTTGATTTGTCTGTACTACCACAAAATGTGTTACATTTAAAAAAAACAACAGAGTCGTTTTTAGTTTCATTTCCAGCATTAAACGATGCACCGACAAGGTTTGTAGAACAATGTTTTTTCGCAGACAACCACCGACGTACGTAGTAGGCGCAGACAAAGGCTTCAACTATTCCCAAATAGACGAGGCCTTCGTCTGCCAGAAGAAAAATCACTTCCAAGTGACCTGCCAGATTCAAATCCAGGGGGACCCGCACTACGTGAAGACTGCTGACGGATTCAAGAAGATCGACAACTTTTGTATCCACTTCTACGGTGTCAAGGTAAACTACTACAAAACTTGTACTATCGAGTCACAGTGACTAGGTCCTTCTATTCCTTTATTCGATTATGTGATAGCCAAAATCTTAAAAATATGCTGCTTTAAATTTGAAAATTCGAAATTCATGTTATGGGGTTTATGTATGGTATTTATACCATATTAATGCACTACTTTGGCTAGCTTACTATTTTTACTATAGGAACACCAATGAAGGTAGTGGCATTACTGAAGGATATCTGAAAATTCAACCCCTAAGTTGGTGGAAAAAGGTACGAAATGTTGATATGAAAATCGGTCATTTATGAACTTAGTATTAGGTCTTCAGTGATACATTAATAAGGACGTGTTTCCAAATTTTTGAAATAAAATAAATAGAAATGTAAAGGATGAGGTAAAGGCATTTATAATTTCTTTTAAAAAAAGTGTCTGTTATTAATACTTCGAATTAATTTATCGAAATGACTGAACTAATTTTGATACCACTTTCATTGACGGATAGTTTAGACAACATGTATGCTTCTATCGCCTCTTGTTCCAGGCTGAAGACCCGAGCCAAGAAGTAAGAGTCGAACAAAGTCAATCAGACCGCACCAAGAAACCCTTCCATCCAGTCCCGTGAGTTTTTCTGCTCCTTGCTATATAATGAAATTGTTGCTATAACACCAACTAGCTTTTATATAATGTTAAATATCGATTTTAATAAAACACATAAGTATAACTTCATTGTGGTACACACGTTATGGCTTAACCAACTGGTGATAAATAACGATCCGTTATATTTCACGGTCAGTTATATTTCACGTTCAGTTATATTTCACTAACAATAGCAATAATTCGCGATAGGCCCAATAACAAGAAATAGACAGAAGTGAATATTATTTCATACACACGCAAAATTATCTTGTTATATATTGTAGTAGTACCCATTTAAGGATTATTTAATGTTATAACTGTGATTTTAAATTAATATCTAAACGATCGCAACTACTAGTATGTACTAGTCTTTATAAAAATAATAAAACAAATTCGTGTTATTTTTTTTTTACTAAGTCCAATGCATTTATACTAGAAGTACAATTTTGAGTGATCTCACGTAAGATTGGGGGGGAGGGGGTAGAGAAGATCGAAACAAATGACTTATGTAATTAATGGATGCCCCCATACTGTACGAATACATAGTCATTTCATTGATGAAGGCATTACTTTGCGGAAAAAAATTAGGGTGGACGTTATTTCGCACTTCCGCTTGGAATTGTTTGCTCGCTGTCATGTCTTACTGCAAGAGAAAACGGTCGTGAAACAATCTAAATGCAATTAAAAGGCGTTGGTTAAAACCTGTTATTAACACACCAATAAAATGTGTATATAAAATAAACTCTACATGTACATGTTCAGTGTGGAGATTAGACGCGACGGTGCGAAAGTGACCGTCGGTCGGTTGCATTTCGCGGAGACGACGAACAATAACATGAGGAAGAAGGGTCGACCGAACCCCGACCAGAGGCACTTCCAGCTCGTGGTGGCGCTCCGAGCGCACGCCGCCCACGCCGACTACATGGTCATCGCGCACGCCAGCGACAGAATCATCGTCAGGGTCGGTACATCATCACGTATTAACTCACCAGCTTCTTTCAACATCGTCACCTTTAAACTTCGTTCACGTAGTATTTAACAAATAAGGGAACATAGCCATACTACATGACCTGTTAAGGGGGAGAGAGGAAGGTCTTCAAAGTATCACGCTTGGTCACAGAAAAGAGGGGGAAAACCGTATTTATGAATTACTATTATTACCGTATTATGAATAGTTTGGGGGGAAGTCTTCTCATATACTATATGGATGGTCACCAAGGGGAGGAAATGGGGTAAAAAATTGTGAAACATGGGTCACGTAGTATGAGTGTACGTTTCCTAATTTTTGTTCAGTGTAAGGGCAAATGCGTACTACGAATTTTAGAAATCCACGCGGTCAATGTTGCGAGAACCCTATCAAAATCCGTTGATTTTATTTTTAAAGGCCAACATACAGGTAGACACGTTTAGGGACCTTGTTTTATATAAATTCTTTGGTGACAGGCATCGAACCCTGGACAGTTCGAGTCGGATTGCACGGAGAGTTGGTGGCAGCGCGGCGTCTCCGGAGAACAGCGTACATTTCAGCGGTAAAGTCGGTATCAATACAGACAGACCGGACGAATCTTGCGTTGTAAATGGTATGTACCTTTATACCTGTGTAACTCCCCATACTATGATATCGCATTACTGCTCAACTTCTCTCTTAATGACGCTATCTTCATACTTAAGCGAATATGGGCTACCCCGTAGATTGATATAATTACAAATCTTAACGAAAACGGCCTAATGAAAATTAGGCTTTAAACTTAGGCTTAACATTAGGTTTTAACTTAATTCCTGGACTGACTAAAATCAGAAAGGTTCATGTTCCATACAAACAAATGTAAACCTTATTAGGTACTTTTTATGTATAAATTATTTTTTTCATTTGTACATAGTTTTTTTAACTAAACCATGAAATTTACAATGTAAGGTGTCGTGAAATAAAAAAATATATAATTCGACATTTTGAGATTTGGCTTTTAAAAAATCATCCGAAGGGTTAAGCTTTGCCTAATCTCATCTATCTAACAACCAACTCGTTTGGAACCTGTCTCCAAGCACCTATGAGTGTGTTCCGACGGCTGCAGTCAGTTCCTTTAAGTTTAACGTGTCCATAATCTTCGACCATTATAAAGTATAAAAGAAAAATATACTCATCAATTGTAATCTTATAATTTCTTATAACATGGCACATCCACTTTAATATTCACATATATATATAATAATTAGCTTTTGCCCGCGAATTCGTCTGCGTAGAATTAGTCCTGCGAGTAGTCATTTCTTCTTTCTCCGAACTTCCTTCAATCTCCATACCATTTGAATAGTTTTAAAAATTGATCAGTCGTTTTAACGTCAAAAGCTAAGTATTAAAATGAAAGTAAATATACCAATGATTGAGATGCGCCTATGTATAACTGTAGATAATAATTTGTATTGGTCAAAATACAGTAACATTCTTACCAAAAATATAATTATAATTCGTTTTTATATACCTTACTTGAGATAAAATTGTTATTCTCCACACAAACTTCTATAATCCTTTTTACTACTCCCTTAAGCTATGATTTTCGGGATAAAAACTGCCTTATATATTTCCCAGGGTTTCAAACTACCCTCATACCGAATTTCATGTGAATCGGTTCAACGGTATAAAAGTGAATGAGATTGTTTCGATTGGTCATTACGCTTTCACATTTTAACTATTCGACCAATCATCGTGAAATTTGGCATACACGTGTATATACGGTTCATATTACGGGTATAGAAAAGGCAGTGGGTTACTTCCATCCAACAAAATATACTATTGCCGAAGATCAAATCAAATGTGTACTAACTCCAACGAAACCGCGAGCAAAAGCTAGCTTATAGTATTAGTATGGATATTATTTCACAGGTAATTTGAAGGTCATGGGTCACATACTCCATCCGTCAGATGTGAGAGCGAAGCACAACATCGAAGAGCTGGACACGGCGCAACAGTTGCGCAACGTTCAGAGTATCCGAGTAGTCAAGTTAGTGTCTTGGATCATCTTTAAATGAGAGTTACATCCATCTGTATCATTTTTGTCAGGAAACTATTCTTAACGATAAAAAAGGTTCAATTTATGTTTTGAAAGGCCATAGACCTTAAAAACATACCACCATAATCACCGCGACAGCACATGACGTATTGGCAATTTTAAACTTCGAGAAATCCACAGTTTTATATTTTCCTACATACAGTGATACTACAAAACATTTCTCAGGTTCCGGTTTCCTGACGATATTCTCCTTCACCATCAGCCGATAACTGTCACCAATTTTAATTAGCAAATTATGTACACGAATTTCAAAAATTTTTTTGTTGGTACATACCAAAATGCGAACCTGCGGACATTGAAATGACACTCCACCGGTAAAACCACTCGACCGCCACGAATGCTAAAATCCCAAAAAAGCAAGTTAATAGAGCAGTTTCAAAAAACCTTAAACCCTTTTAAAAGCTTTAATGAGCTATTTGATTGATGAAGGCATTACTTTGTGGAAATTCATCATTAAGGATTGGATAGGATGTTACTTTGCACTTCTGCCTGGTAATCATTGAGTGAAATGAAACAACTCTCGAAGAGCATCGGAAAAATGAACACCGATTCTTAGGTATTCATTATCATGCATAATTACTCTTGATGAGTTCAAATTTATCGAATATTCTAGTTTGAATCATTTGATTACATCCCACAATGAATATAAAAGCAGGGTGTGTTGTAGAGACACACGGTAGAAGTGAAACTGTTGTATTACAGGGAAACATTTTAATTTAATAAAAAATACAACAAAGAGTTAACGTCACGCGGTGTTCCCAAGCGGTCGACCATCCAAGTACTGACCGCATTCGACGTTGCTTAACTTCGGAGATCGGATTAAACCGGTGCTTTTAACACTCTACCCGACACAGTGTTTACCTCCACCACTTTTCGTCACACAAAAAGGTTGCCGATCAGAAAGAATATGAAAGCCCTCATATTTTAAATTTAACTTCAACAATTGCATATAATTTGAATGAAATTATAACTAAAAATAAAGCAGACTTCAAAAAATATAGTCCAAAAACAATTCACCAGAACCTCGATCGCACGTCGATTTGGAAAATTCAGTTTTTTTTTTCAACCATTTAAATACCAATTTAAATTTCTTTAGCACTTGTTGGATTTCGATAAGACCCCAGGGAACTGCTCAGAATAGAAAGATCCAAAACTAAGTAGGTACGTAACTGTGATCAGTGGACTTTCTGGCGCATTTTTTTAAAAAGCCCTTTGTCGCTTTTCGATGCCAATATATATAAAACTTAAAAACGAACAGATTTGCATACCGGCATGACAGTGGATAGGATTGTAGATATCCGTTTCCAGTTACTCTCGGTGCCATGTTGGCATGATAATAAACACGATTCAGGTTTAAATACGATCCGTCGTTCGCGGAGCACTCGGGGTTGCTGGGCTACGACCCCGGGAGGCCGAGCCCAGCGCTGGACACGGGGGTGATCGCGCAGGAGGTGCGGCGGGTGCTGCCGGAGGCGGTGCGCGAGGCCGGAGACCTGGCTCTGCCCAACGGAGACACAATACCCAATTTCCTCGTCGTCAATAAGGTAACTTCCCCAATATAACAGTGGTTGGTGGCTTAATCAATCTGGTACAAGTGACGTTTTAACCCGTCATTACTAAAGAACAAGTTTGTACACTTATACTTCTTTAATTTTATACCCTTTTTAATCATATATTAATGTGTATTTCATTAAGTTGATAATTAATAAACAATTATTAGTTTGTTTAAAAAAAAGTATGTGTGTGTACTTATGTACACGCGTTAGAAGTTATACTTCTTTAGCGTAACAAGATAAAAATCTTTTCAAAATTTTTATCTTTCACCTTATTCTACGTTTGTAGAAAAAACGACACTAACAATAGAAAAAAGGTATTTAATACATAAATACTTTTTTTGAATAAAATGTTGACTATAGCTAACTTCAGGGTATCGGTTTTTCGTGACGGTGTGCGCGCGCATCGTAAAAATGTAATCTCATCATTTTTCCCTAACACGCCAAAAGAAGTATAACTTCAAAATGAACTAATGTTTTTGAAGTGAAAACTTCTTTAGTCGCTTTGAGCGATTCTTCGTAAGGGAGAAACGTTATGGGTTCGCGTCACCGATGACCTCGACATGGTCGTGACGTATTGCGCTTGCGCCAGATTAGCGACGCGTAATATAGCGACCTGCGTACATGTAATATTGATATTTTATATCGAGTTTGTGCAGCCCACCATATGTTTGATTAATTAATAAACTGAATGAAATTGTATATAATTACTACTCGGGAGTGCCAATACATGGAAAAACTAAAATAAACTAAAAATTTCAATTTAAAAATTCAAAAAAGTACACAGTTATGTCATTGTTCTAAGTTTTCACTTATGTTGACATTCGTTATGACTGCCTCGACCTTTTTTTTTACCAAACTTGCCTTTTAAGGTGTTGTGCCTAAAATATAAACCATGAACTGTAATGACTCTCAAGAAATGAGTATTTAACGGCAGCCACTGTCTTCACTAGAGCTTAAAAACTTACTACAGTTTACAAATGCCTAAACTATGAAAGGGTCTTCATAAAATAATACCAGTGCATTTTTTTAATACCAGGACCGCATCTTCATGGAGAACCTAGGCGCTGTCAAGGAGCTGTGCAAGGTGACCGGTCACTTGGAGTCGAGGATAGACCAGCTCGAGAAGATCAACAAGAAGCTCTGCAAGATCAGTGTCCTGCAACGCAGGGACAGCTCCAGATCCAGTGTCAGCAACGGTAACCTTTTAAGACCATAATTAAAACGAATTCAGTACCACCACTTAATTTATATATATAAGAAAATGTACAATTTCTTTAATTTTAATTTATTTATCTGTGGTTAAAGAAGTCTATCATGTAGTGTTGTGTAATCTGTGGTTTTTTTTCTTGTTGTGAAATGACGTTTATATAGAACAGTTCGAATTTGTTGTTTTAAATTAAATAATTGTAAAAAAGGGAGTGATATTTATGGTAAGAAAACTTTAAAAGTCTTATATGTATTTAGGTTATTTTCAAATTTGTCTCAGGTAAAAAGTACCTAGAAATAATAAAACTAAAACAGTAATAAAGAATTTTGAATAAACGGGGTTCCCCTGCGATTTTGGGGAATTACCACAATAGTTAGACGATATTAATCACACTGGAACTTTTTAGAGGATTAATAAGCATGCCATCTCTATTTTGTATTCTAATTTAATTGTGACACTAGAGACAAAGCGATTGTGGCTTAGTGCTTAGCATTTCCGTACACCTCGCTCAAAGAGTAGGTTCGAATCCTTGCGAATGGGGAGATGCTTGCGGTGAAAGAAAACATCGTGATGAAAGCATAGCATGGTGGTAAAGGTTTTTCTATGTCCAACTAGCTAGCTACCACTCCAAGATGAAAATATATCTCCAAGCACCGGTTGATGTATTCCGGCAGCTGCACTTGAGATCCAGTCTCCAGTTAGGTTTAGTATGCTTACCATCTTATACCACATCGTTATTTAACTTTATATGAGATGAAAAAAAAAAAACAAAAAAACTAGTTTTTTTCCTCCACCAAAAATTTTAACTCATATCAATTGTTCCAGATTCTCGTTACTCAACAACATCTAGCTCCTCGAAATCTTTATACAACGACAACATATCGATAGATCAGATACGGGACATCGCTCGGAGCATCCGCAAGCACGAGTGTTGCCACAAAATGAATCACAACTCCCCGAAATACACTCGGAAACAGTGCAAGAACTGTCACGGGAATTACACGAAATTCGGGAAATATTACAATTATAACAAGACGTGCGTGCGTTACCATTCGAATAAACCTGAGAAGGCTGGCAACATTGAGAATCCGACTTATGTCGATACAAAGAAGTTACCGGAGGCAAGAATCAACACGGTCTCTAAGAAACAGGACACTTGTGTTTGGTTGCGAAACGACGAGCATTTCTCGTATGGCAACACCAAACTCGGTTTCTGTTGTCGGAGGGATTATGGGGATGCCAGCAATGAATTGATTTCGAATAAATTTTTACAAATTGTGATCACTATATTGATTTTCATTATGGCCGTCTGGTAAGTAGTCATTGCCTTCTGCAATCTTATTTAATACTACCTGATGTACTCGATTCCATCTGCGTTGTATTCTATATTAACGATATATTTTATTTACACACGAAGAAAACATAAAATAAATTTAAAGCAAACATATACTTCGCTTATACAATTGCTTTGTAAACAATGTTATCTATTTATTTTGTACTTTCCTGCGCATGCGGACCACCGCGCTTGTCCCATTTCGTAAATCGCTGAACGCGTATTTTTATTTTATGACAAAGTGTCTAAGAAGTAAATTTATTAAAGAATCGATCGAAGTCGACGTCTATTATTCTTTTCATTTATAAGAGTCTTATTGATCTATTTATCTGTCAAATTTTTTTTATCAATTCGACAACACATACATGAATTTTATTTATATTTATATATATGCCATGGTTTTCAGTTTGGTTGTGATGTCAGCACTATACTTTAGAGAGCACCAGGAACTGATGTCGATGAAGGAGATACGAATGCACGAGAAAATCACCAACTACCCGCATTACGGGAAACTGAACGGCGCTCAGACGCATCGCTCGCCGACCGACCAGAACCAAATACAGGTGGGGAATTACATTTTCATCATTCTCTATCTCTCTCCCTCTCCGACTTTTTATCTCTCTCACTCCAACGGTCTGAGCCCTTGGAAACCTTTTACCATTATAGAGTCATTGTTATTACAGTCTCCTTTTGCATCTTCCCTTAGAAATGTATAATTTAAATTTTCCATTTTAAGGTAATCCTATAACTTCAAACGAGCAATTCTTGTATCTATAAGGATAACTGATTGACTAACTGACGTATCTAGGGACAGTCCAATTTACAGGGCCTGTGAAAATAAATGAAATGAAAAAGTTGTAAAATGAAAAATTTTACAACGAATTATTAAACTCTATTTACTATAGCGTCATCTCGTAAATTATTGTAGTACTTGCCAATCTACTAATCCATGAAAATTTTGTGAGATATCATACGTATATACGTCATTATCCGAGTAGGAATACGTTCGACTTACATCCAATGGCAACAATGCTATTATTCTATTAGCCTCTAAAGCGCAAAACTTGGTTACCCAGATACTTTTCGATTCTATAGTGATTTAAATAAACTTTTTACTAGAAGGTTCTTTCTACTCAGTTAAAAATCTCATTACAAACGTAGTTGAATCAATTTTTTATTTAATCGTACTTTTTAATACTATATATATTATATATAGGTACTATACTGTCTATACTATATATATATATACTATAGGTTTGAGTACAATTTCATGTGACCATAACTGACTAAGATGGTAAACGCGTTAATCCTATGGGGACCAGCTTTAAAACTTGGGATAACTGTTTTGTTATGGCCAAATATTAAAAAAGCAAGTTTCGGAGCATATTTTACAGAAATAACTGCTTGAACAACAACTAAATGGTCCTTCGAGCCGGATTTTAATCATTGATCTGTACCAGTTCACGTTTACTTTCATCATTTTATTGGCTTTTGTATAATTTTTCAGAATTTAAAATCGTCACAACAAATCAAGAAGCCTGTTAAAGGTAAGATTTATTTATAAATGAATATAGACTTTATCTACATCTAGTATATCTTTAGTATGTATGTACATGCTTTAACATATATCGTTTAGTTTTAAATCGTTATAACGATACACTTGTCTTTTTCTTTCGTTACTTCTCATTACTGACAAGCCAGTCCTTTTCGAAGACTATTACTGCAATTTTCACGAACTAAATTAGTCTCATCTGCTTTATGCCATTTTCTCCTTATGAGAATATGTTCGAGGCTTTTATTAATAAGTAATCGTGTTTGCCATTGCTGAAGTAAATATCTTGTGATAGTTTCAAGTTTCTAACAAGATGGTGGCTCCCGTGTTAGAACTTTCCATGGAGTTTCTGTGGCATCTCTGAATTCATACTTCAGGGTATTATTTCCCATTCACTTCATATGTACACAATAACCGAACTATATTACGTAATATACCACCAATATTACAAAATATACAGTCAGATAATACAAGATTTTGAATAAAATATAGAATCCACTACATGTCAGACTAAAATCCCGCCAAAAACTCCAATACACGTGCCGATTGACTAGTTGGTCGATGTAAATATACGCAAAAGTCTGTATATTAAGTATTATTCAAACACTAAAATATATCAATCTCTGTCACGCTTATAAGATCTATCGTTCGCGAAAGAGATAGAGGGATGTTTTATGTTGCGTGTGCAGTGTGACGTCATATCGTTCATTCACTGACACTACATATGCGTAGTCTGTACATTATATTCGTGATTGACGTCAATATTCCTTTTCTGTTATAGTTATAACATTGATGTCACTTGATGTTAAATGACGATATGGTACAAAACAATAAACAATAAACATAAAGAAATTCGCTGTCAATTGCACCTACCGAAATTGCTTATACAAGTTGCTCCAAGAGCTTGGAGATAGATATCCAACTTAAGGGTGGTAGTTAATAGCCCAACTTAGAAAAAGCCCCAAAAGCTGTACCACCAGGCAAAAACCCTAAAATGTAAAAATTATAGCTCAGCGGTTAACGTGTTCGGACACCGCGTCTATTGACGTAAATTCGGGTTCTTGTGAATTAGTCGGAGCTTTCCAGTAAGGGGAAACAACCTGATAAATCTATCGCATGGTGGTAGGCTTTGTTCTAAGCCTGCCTGGCTAATTACCAAGTAAAAAAATCTGCCACCAGACATCTACGAGTGTGTTTTGACAGCTGCATTTTGAGAACCAGTCCTTCTAGGTTCAGTTAACATCAAATATATAAACAAAGTCCCTAAAATTGTGAGTACCACAAAAAACTAAACCATATTGTGGTCTCTCAACTGCTTCTCTTTTATACCAACCTGGCATCCCTAACGGCAAAATTCGATTTATTTCTTCTTGAGATTAACATTTATAAGCCTGCATTTATTCTAATATCTGAAACACATTTGCACTCCTCAATACCGAATAGTATTATCAGCATACCTGGCTACATACTACATCGCTTAGACAGGGATAATAAAAAGTGTGGAGGTGTAGCTATATATATTGCTAATATAATAGATGGATCTACTATTATATCTGATATCAAGCGATAAAACCTACAAAATGTGTACATACTTTCTTGAATTGGTAAAACTACTATACAAATCAGACAAACTCTTTCTCAAATAAGCTCTATTAAGGCATCTTCACGTATCTTGGTAATTAGTTTACGCCGACTGACCTCGAAATGTAGTTGTCTGCCCGTTACTATTGCATATAAACATGCAAAAAAGATAATGGTATTTTTTTTCTTATACTTTGTAGGTTAGCGTTTGACCACAATCTCATCTGATGTTAAATGATGATATGGTCTAAGGTGGCAGTCACGCTAAACCTAGAGGGAAACTGGCTCTCCATTTGAGCCAACTGCCGGAACACACCATCAGGTGCTTGGCGATAGATTCTCCACTAGTACGTGGTAGTTAGCGGGCGGCGGACTTGGAAAAAGCTCTACCACCATGATATGGTTTCATCACGATATTAACTATGATCGGTGAAGAAAATATAAAAGGCCCTATTAGTAGTGATGCTTTCCGAGTCGTAATTCGCATAGATTCTGCCACTCTGTGGTTATCACATCAGATAAGAAAATTCAGTATATTTTGTAGACAAAGGACCGCATAAAACTACTCAAGAGTACACTACGTCAATACCCACTGAAACTCCTCACACGGTACCGACAACGTTGCATCAGACCAAGAATCTCGTTAGCAACATAATAAGTGAGTATCAATTCTTATTTACCGTCGTTCGTAATGCTTTCTCCCTTACTAATATTATAAGCCAACTTTTGCTCTCGGTTTCTTTTTCGTTAATATAGGTTTGAACTGTCCTTCGCGAACACTACTTCTTTCTACATAAAAGGGTACCTACCCTATGCTCTTTTATATACCTCTAACAACGTGTATGCAAAATTTCATAGTAATCGGTTGAGTAGTTAACACGTGACATACAAACAAGCAAGCAAGTAAGCAAGGAAACAAACAAACAGGAGTACAGAAACAGGCATAGAGTACTCTTCGTCCAGAGAAACACTGTACCGTTTCCAAGGGATGGATCAAATCTACATTTTAATCTTTTTAAATATAGACACAATGCGTATAGTTCTTGTCGACCTTTTTGGCCGCTTTAAATACTACAGCTATATGTTTGGGATTGCACATGATATAGTCAAGACTTTAATACAAAACAAATAATAAATATTATTATAGGAATCTAAACTTGGGATTTATTTACCCTTAAGTTGTTTCGTTGAACTCGTGTCCAGCTCAACTACAATGAGAGCGGTCAAAAAGTTTCTCGAGTAGTAATTGCAGGCACCAGTTAGTGTCAAATGAAATCGGTGTTCAGGGATAAGGGTTGGCACATTTCCACTTTTAGCAAAAAAAAAGTGGCAACCGTAACTATAGTTTATGATTTGGAAAAGCTAGCGAATTTATTATTTCGCAGATTCCAGTCATCAGGAGAGTTATAATATTTGAGTTTCTCTTGAAATTGATGCTGACATTTTGATAATATGTGCTCCAGGGAAAAATGATAATTTTAACAGGCTAACCCGTTACCTGAAAGGTAGACGTTAAGTTCATTTACGTAGATCTCATGTTTCTAGATACAGTACAGACGTCGTCGCCGCAAACCGAGAGGCCGGTGTCCGCTAACCGGATAGCGGATATGATCGGCGACAACTGCGTGCCCATAGTCAGTAATAACAACAACGAACTAGATCCCGAATGCCAGGTGAGGAAATAATAATACGGCTAAAAAGCTTACAGAGGTCCTCCTGATATAACCCTAGGACTGGTTATAAAACATTGAAGCTGATGTAATTCATCATCATTTTACCCTTATCCCATCTAAGTAGGGTCGGCATAACATGTTTTCCTTTTCCACTCTCCCCTGTCAGATGTCATCTCAGTATTCACACTTTTTATACACATTTCATTTGTCATACAATCCATCCATACCTTTTTCGGTCTTTCTCTACTCCTATATCCGTCGAATGAAGCTGCTTTATTTATTTGAATAAAACCCCCAAAAGAAGGTACGAGAAAAAACAGCGCGTTCAAGTCACAGCTCGTCGCCATGGTCGAAACGAAACTGGTAAAATTCAACAATCGGATGATAACTTCTTCTATGGCGGCATACATCTATCTTTCTTTAATTATACCTTTCTTTTTCTCTCTTAAGTATGAAGGATGATAAATATAGGAGTAGTGGGAAACCCGAAAAGGTATGGATGGATTGTGTGAAAAATGATACGTGTATAAAAGGTGGAAATACTGAGATGACATCTGACAGAGAAGAGTGCAAAAGGAAAGTATGTTTTCCAGACCCTTCTTAGGTGGGGTAAGGGCAAGAAGAAGATGATGAATTCTTTCTTTTTCTCTCTTGTACCAAGTACCTATTTTCATTCTTTTTATATCGGAAAGTTATCGTTCAATGACGTTGAAAGAAATTTCGATTTTGGAATTTCAATCCCAAGTAAATATTGCTTAAAACATATTCTATATGCGATAAACAATATTCGGTAAAGTAAAAAATTAATTATAGATTACTAGTTGTTGTGTGAGTAAACATCTCCGAGGTCAAATAATGTGGATCAATTTACGAAACCCCTCAATCAACCAATAGCATGAAAAATCGAAATTACATGTCGCTTTACGATTGACTAAAATATTTTAAGAGCTATACAAAATGATACCATAAATCTACTCTTAATAAAATCTTTTCGTGATAAGAACATGCAAAATTAGGAAAACTTCACACACAAGACAAAACAATAGCGGAACTCGTCGATTTCCAAATTGACTACCGTGTCTATTAAAAAGGCAATTTAACTTATGTCAAATTTTAAAACATTAGTATTAGTACCCACTATTAGTACCCAATAATAATACTCAAACCAAAACACCAAAATTATGCAAATTAGTGGCCAAATTGTCCGTAATTATCTTTTTTCCTCTCATGCTGCAATTCAAAAGGATTTCGCTTACATATCTGCATGGATAAGTACTGTGTTGGTAAGAAATTTTAAATAACTTTGTATATTTCTGTTTTATTATACGATGTGTTCCCTGTTAAAATGGTAGAATATATGAAAGGTGCACCTACAAAGAAGATATATATTGGTATATTTAGTACTGTTCCTTAGCCTGATAGTGTAGCAAACAACGCGCATCGGTCCAATATGTATTTCAACTCAACCCTTGGGATCATTTACCTGTTTGCGAATTCTTGGTCAGGAACGTAAATTTTAAGGACGGCCAATCGCTGAAAGCTTATGACGTCCTTAATATTTCTTAACTTCTAGATTAAAAGTATAATAGTTAATCACATTTATGTTACATTGTCATAAAAAGTTCTACAAAACGGTCCTTCGAGCCTCTTTTGACATTCACAAATATTCTCTCAAAATCTACAATTTAAAAAACTACAACTTTGCAACGAAGTTAACTAAACACCCCTAATTCCAGTCGTCCTGCGGCCTTGACACTCCCCAAACATACGAAAACCAAGAACCGCTAGAAGGTTCTAAACCAGATAAAGAACTTAACGATACGTTCATACGTCCTCTCGAACCCCAACAAAGGGACAGATTGCCAAATATCCCAGCGATACCAGATAAAAATAATTCCGAAACGCTCAAATTCAAAAATCACGGAGACATAGTCCCGGAGTCCAATTTTCTGGAAGCCAGCAAGCAGAACGTCAGTGAGAGCGTCGGCGGGAGGTTTCGCAGGGATTGGAGGTGGAAACGGGAGACTAACGATGAGATAAGGGGAAGTTTCAAGGAAATTAATCTCAACGATCAGTCCAGTGAAAATGTTAAATATGGTGAGTCGAAATGTTCTTATGGATTTTATTTAAGAAGAATATAATCTAAATAGTTTTAACAAAAAATAAAGAAGACATAAAAAAATGCAAAAATTGATCATAGTCAGGCACTTATCTAATGTTGAATTATTATAAACCTACGAATATTTACCTCCCCTTGCCCCCCCCCCCCCCCCCCCCTCTCTAAAGAAAATAAATCTAAATGTGTTTAGAAATGAGGAAATTTTAAAATAATTAAAATGAACAAGAATTGATACAATGAATATATATAGTAAAATAGAAAACCTCCTCCTTTTTGGAGACGGTAAAAATAACAGCGATCATTTAGAGATTAGAATCTATTGGCAGTCACAGTTGAACTGCTTGGTGGCTGGCAAGCGTCTTGGAGAAGTAAACATATACTGGCTGATCCGGAAGACGCGACAAACTGAAAGAGAGTCGCTATAGTGGGTTTATCACCATGTGGGTGATGGTCGTATATATTATATCTCTACAATCCTACTTGACTACTACCAATTGGTATTCGTCTGATTCGATGAAGCGTACCACTATGGCAGGAACTACATCTGATACGATGCTCGTTCAGTAGTTAGCAAGTTTGGACACCAAATCGATCGACATAGGTACGAATCCTTGAGAATGACGGAGGAAAACATTGTGATGAAACCAATAGCATAGTGGTAGCGTTTTTTTTCTAATTCCATCGCGCGCTAGGTACCGCTATCAAGTTGAAAATCAAGTATCAGTTAAAGCAGCAAACACATATTGGTGTGTTCCGGTAGCAGCACCTTACGCAACCTAGCGGCAACGCACTTGCGACTCCCCTGGTGTTGCTAGTGTCTATGGACGGCGGTGATCACTTACCATCAGGTGACCCACCTGTTCGTTTGCCCCCTAAAGTGCGAGTGTCCCACTAGGCTTAGCGTATTTACCAACTTAGACCACATCATCATTTAACATCAGAAGGGACTGTGGATAAACGCTATCACCTATATAAATATTTTCTGGGCAATAATTATTTTCGACTCTTTATTGTATAATATATATAAAAGAATAACTGATTGATTGAACAAAAATAACGGATTTTTATACAAACTATACTCCTTTTTCACTGTCGTATTTCCCAAAAATTTCCAAAAATTCTTCCTTAGGGTTCACCTAAAGGAACCCACATGTAAATATTCACGACCCTAGCTGCAGTAGCTTGGGCTGTGCGTTGATATATCAGCCAGACGGTTATTCTTTTATACATATAAAACCACCTAGTGTATGGTGATGAGGATTCTTTTGGACAGCAACGCAAATTTCATGTTCATGTGTTTTCATGTTTCATCGTTTGAAGTATATCGATTATTTTTTCCCATAACAGAGTGTGATACAGTGCGCGTCGGCATCGCCAGCAAGTCCGTGACCAACATGTCGTTGTTCACGGAGTCGGTCTGCGCGAACGGAGTATACAACTTCAATTACACGATTCCGCTGTCGCATTGCTTGACTCATAAAAATATAGAAATCACCTTCAAGTTAGTAGTATCGTTTTTTTCATGTAAATATTTTGACTTTCTAACAATTAATTAATAATGATTATTATTGACATTGACAATGTTTAATATTGACATTGACAATGATCACTATTGACATTGACAATGATCACTATTGACATTGACAATGATCACTATTGACATAGACAATGATCACTATTGACATTGACAATGATCACTATTGACATTGACAATGATCACTATTGACATTGACAATATTTTTTTAACGCCCTCTAGGAATCAAATCCTAATGATTACCGGCGTAGGACCCAATCCCTTTACATTAGCTTCAAAATACTAACCCCTACCTCTCTTATTAATATTACAAATGCTATTTGTTTGAATGTTTGTTTGTTTATTACGCTTTAACTACTCAACCGATCGTCCTGAAATTTCGCATGCACGTTGTAGAATAAAACACCTGTAACTCCACTACACGTGAAACATTGAAGATATATGAATGACTATTTTTTGTGATAATACTAAACATGTGAAAATGTTAACAAAAAGCTTTTTGTTATTTCTTCTAGTCTTGTTTATTTAGTATATTTTTGTATGAGTTATATATTTATGGGAGAGTTTTGGAATTCTGATCTGCAACCTTTTTGTGTAAGGAAAACATTGTGTCGGATAGATTTTTGAAAACACTGGTTCTCGTCCTATCGCCGAAATAAAGCGACATCGAGCGCTGTCAGTACTTGGATTGATGACCACCTGGGAACAACGCGTTGCCTTGACCGTTTCTTGTATTTTTAAATGTTTTTCCCTGTAATACAAAAGTGTCACTTCTATCATGTGTATTCACGACACACCCCGTTTTTATATCTATTTATTAATAAATGAATGTGTTTTTAAAAAATATATTTAATAAAACTTTGTGATTTGATTCCTTACTGCTTTACTTTATTTGCATTGAAAATTATAGAAAATGAACACATGTATATAAAGTAAAAATATACAAACATAGAATTGCAAGATAAAGCATAACACTTTTTCCTTGCGTGATGAAAATATAAAAATATAAGTGATTTAGAAAAATCATTATTTGATATAAACAAGTATCAGCACATTTATACCCAACGGAACTGTATCCAGATCGTCGAAGTTGAAAGAGTTTCACGTGTGCAACGTGCATTGCCGCTACGACGACACGTCGAAGGCTTGCCATCAGAACTGGGAGATGCCGAAACTGTCCCCCGCGGGGGACCTCTGGGGTGTCAAGATGCCTCTCGACTGCAACATCGACAGGCTCATGAGGATCCGGTCGAGATTCGTGCTCGTCAAACCGCATTACCCATCCAGGGTGAGTTACTTGCTTATGTTGAGTGATTTTGATGATTATGATGTTGGACAATACAAATCAATAATATTATGTTTTATTATAATTAAAAGAATGTGGCATGCATATTAAAACACTTATTTTTTAAATCACTCTTGACATGTATCGTTGTGTCACAGTCCCATAGACTATTATGACTATATATATAATACTACATAGTTTTTTATGTTAACACGTTCCGTGCCACATGTACCACCGATGGTGCACGTTAAGCTTGATCTTTAAGTTACGTGTACCACCGGTGGTGCACGTTAAGCTTGATCTTTAAGTTACGTGTACCACCGGTGGTGCACGTTAAGCTTGATCTTTAAGTTACATGTACCACGGGTGGTGCACGTTAAGCTTGATCTTTAAGTTACGTGTACCACCGGTGGTGCACGTTAAGCTTGATCTTTAAGTTACGTGTACCACGGGTGGTGCTCCTTAAGCTTGATCTTTAAGTTACGTGTACCACGGGTGGTGCACGTTAATCTTGATCTTTCGGCCACGTGTACCACACGCGTGTGATGTGATACTTACTTACTTACATTTACACGATGTGATAACTACTGAAAACGAAAGAATTACTTATGTATTAATATTGTAATGTAACATTGTATGATAATATATCAAAAGTTAGTCAAAACATCAAGTGGCCTGAACGACATGTCAAGCAAAATTGGTTTGGCACCGAACGTGTTACTCATACTTTTGTATCAAAAAATACTGCATGAAACAAAACTTGATATAATATTATAAAGGTACAGAATTTTTTTTCATATATCTAAATTTCGGTTCGATTTTAATCGATTTTTTTTTCTCCTTTACAGGATCTGTGTTACCTCACCGAAGAGTACATAACACCGTTCGTCGAATTCAACATACGTATTTATCGAGAATGTCATAATTAATTATATTTTTTAATGATTTATTTAGAAATAATGTATTCGAATTAGTTCGACACAAACATGCAAATCCGAGAGATTATATCGTATTTATATTATATTATATTATATCGTATTAAGTTACGATACATGATGTTTATCGATATATTCAAGTGTGAAAAGTCGATATTTTCGTATCGATATGTTTATGAAATAAGCACAAACATTCGAAATCTACGATTTATCTATACTTAGGTAAAAACAAAACGATTACATAAGGTTACGTATTTTAAATTTAAAGTATTCAATTTGTTCTTCATAATTTTGTCGATTTTTTTTTTATTCGAAGTAGTTTTGACGCTTCGTTAATGGTATTTTAATCTCTTTCTATACAAATAATTCAGTGTTGTCACGTTGTATTTAAAATTACGAAAACAGATGTGTAACTCGATATCGATGGTTGATAAAATTGACCAATGTCGGAATCGGTTGTATTGTTATCCTTATTTTATATCCTTAAACAATCGATTATCTCTGGGATATATGATCTATATAGGTTTTTAAATATCGATATCAGACATTACTAGTACGCAAGTGTCAATTGCAATGGATCACGAATTTGTAGTGTCTGACAGGAACTTTGTCCAGTAGGGGTTTTTATTTGTCACTAGTTGTCTGACCCGTCTTCGCATGCGAGTAGTAGCGAAGAAAATGTAATAAAATCTACTCTTAACAGTACGACCGTGCAATTAAACAAAACGGCAAATAATGACAATTTCTTAATTCTGTTAATATTTTAGAAGATCTTCCTATCGTCTTCTGTCTCACTCGCTTTTTATATGAAGATTTATTAACCCTCATATATCACTTTTCCGTACGATTTTTCGACCATTTTCTGTCACACAAACGTTGTCCTGACGGATACAAAACACAATAAAAAATTATTAGTTATATAGGTGCAGCCGTTCTGTAGTGATGCGCTTACATACATTCGACAATTGTTTTTTTTATTTATATATGTTCATAATTTTGGATTATTTCACCCTGTATTGTATGATATTGGTGTCATCTTAGGTAATACATTTCGGTTTTTGTGTACAAGTGAAGCATATTAATAACATGGAGCCTGAATTCTGAAACGTCACAGAAACTCTCTGGAAAGTTCTGACAAGTGGGCCGCCATCTTGTCAGTCCGTTTGTCAACCGATCTGCATTTTTTTTTTGTTGATTAGCTATTGACTAACGAGTCAAATACCGAGTGTTATTGATAAAAGAAATTGGTAACTGTGTGTCTATACCGTCGATAAGTCGTAGTCATTAAATAGCAAGTTTCTATTAGTGATCATTTATGATCTTTAACGTGTACTAATATACATATTATAGACTTTGACAAGAAGGTATTAATACTAATGGAACTTAAAAATTAATAATTATGGTCGAGTTCTCCACCAGTGATTGTCCAATCACCAGTTATATACATTTAATAACATTTACTATGCCTGTAAAGGATATAAGAATTCATACATTCCCTAAGTGCAATTATTATTAGTAAATATATCCGTCCTAAAAATTATATAATATATATAACATTTTACAAGTTTTTATCTATGTTCATTCTATTGTCTCTGGTGCTTTTTGAAGTCACAATTCGACCATAGACTAAGATTAATTTTAAATCAGTACTAACGTACCAAGGACATTGTGTCCTTTAAAAAAGTCCTCTAAGTTAATAATGTTTTTTATAAAGTTTGCTCTTTTACGAATTTGTTTTTTCTTTTTTTTTTATTTCTGTTGGAAGTTATCGCAGAATATTTTCATTGTTTGTTGTTATTTCATAGTTAAACGTGACTTCAAGTATTTTTTGCAGCTTTATTTAATAATGTCGAGTTGATATAGTTGTGGTGTAGCTTTGATGGATGCATAATGGGCTATTTGAAAAATATATAATAATCTAGATTTGTTGTTTGATAAGCGATCTTGTTTTTAATATATTATATCACAAATTTACATAACCATATTATATTATTAGGTCATGCTGATAGAATTGTCATTTCAATTCTCTTATAGTTTTGTTTTTATTAAGAAAATAGATACAATACCGAGTTTGGAATTAAATGGCGGATTTCTATTGTTATGGTTGAATTTTGCATAATACATTTCAGATGATTGAACATAATAACATGGCATATGAATTCTCATTTGTTACAAAACCTTCTAGAAAGTTCTAAGAAAAGTAGCCGCCATTTTGTCAGAATAATGATGATTACAAAATAGAAAAGAAACATTTGAATCCACAGAGATTGAAGTCTGCTCTTAAAAATGAAGATACAATTCTATTCAATTCAATTCTTGTTCAATACTAGTTGAAAATTTGTCGCCAAGCACCTGTTGGTGTGTTCCGGCAGCTGCACTTGAGAGCCAGTCTCCCTCTAGGCTTAGCGTGTTGACCATAGACAACATCGTCATTTAAAAAAAAAACAAATTCGAAGATTAAAAAACGGTAGTCTCTGATATTATCCTCTATAAAAAAGGCAGATTTATTCAAGAGTCACAAAAATTATATTCCAATTTGGAAGACGAATGAATATCTTTTTGACGAAATAGTCGTCGAAATACCTGATTTCATGAGACCGGTTTTTCCTATCAATCTTCTAGTTTTTAATCGATTTATCATGATGTTGGTTATCGATATACTTTGTCGACATCGTTTTGAAAACTTCCCAGTGTCGGTAATTTTAAATGTTCGTATTTATATTATTAGTACTGACAGTTCAATATATAATTTCGTGTAATGTTACGTTAGGAGTAATTGAATTGATAGAATCTCATTTACACTCGTATTTCATTTGACAAATGGTCCGTTAATTATATTATTAGAACTGTGGAATTCTTCTCTACGTGTGTGTCTATGGCTTAAGGTGATTGTTCCTGTTCAGGAAAATTCAACGACTTTCCTTTATATTCAAGTAAAATTTGATTTTAAATAAACTTTTAATTTTCGCACAAAATACATTTTACGTTATATATTTATAAGGAAGAAAATAGTGAAATAGTCGTTGATTTGATAAATCTAACCAACAGAATTACTGTGTTATTTATACGTCACTCGAATCTGGAATGTTCCATACGAATGTATTCATTTCAGATCATTATTTAAACGAGATACGTACCGAAGACAAAAATCGCTTTTAGTTGTTATAATTAATCGTGGGTTACAATATTTTATTACAAAAGTCGACTAGAAAAAAGAAGATTTGTTTTTGTCCACAAAGGCAAGCTTTCGGTTTTATGCAAGCGACAGACTACATGTTACAGTTCACAATAGGCGGCTATAAGTGATACTTTACTTGTTGGCTGTTACAAGACTCTTATGAATGTCAGAGCATTACGCATTACTCGTAGTCATCAACTATACATTTGTAATGAATATTCAAAAAGAGGCTATTTCTGACCATGACTAACGTTCATGTAATATCCTTAATTCAATCGGTATACTAATTTATAATATAAAGCTACTATAACGATATATAATCTAACGCAATACCTCATTATTAAAATCTGCATAAATAATTTAAAAGACCGAGATTCTTTTTTTTTTGCAACCGAAGTGAGGTCAATCACCTTAAGCTGTCATTGAAATTCACTTACCTTTCTCGTTCTCGAATATTTTAATATAATTATGGGTAATATATCCAAAAATAAGGGAAATTATTTTTTACAAATATTAGCCATAAACTCAATATTATTTAGTATAATTTTTAGGTTAAATTTCACTTTTACAGACTTGAAAGAGTCGGCAAATACGTATTCAATGGCAGCTGTTGTAAATATTTCATATATTGTTTTTAATAATGCAACCAGTGTAGGGCTATCCTTTTTTATTGGCTTGGCAGATACATTTACCAGTGTCAATGTTTTGATTTATATGTTTGTATTGTAAATTATATTAATATTTACGTTATTCTTAAAGTAATGAATTAAAAAGACACTATATAATGTATCCAGGTGTCGTTAAAAATGTTTGTAGCAATAATTGTAGTCCTTTCTTCTAAATCAATCATTGACATTCCATATCAGTACTTAATTAGTGTTATAAATCGAATATACTCCATTTAAAACTATATATATTTTTAAGTAATCTTATTATACATTTAATACAAGGTATATTTGATAAACAATTAGAAAAAAGACAATTTAGTTCTAGTATATAGACTTAATTACTAATCGAGATAAATATAACCTATATAGATTAAGATATTATATACTTTCTATATTATTTATAGGTTATGTTTAGAAGAAGTAACGATTCACGTAAACATTCAAATATCCGCCAAAATGGCGGTCATGCCAATGATATATGGCGTGAAGTAACTGTCAAAGATGACACAAGATAGTGCCGCCATTTTAATTTCGCTCTGTCTCAAATACTCGATACCTCATTGTTTTCCTATGCGTAATTAGGAATTCGTTTTTTTAATTATAAATCAAAAACTGGTATATAATCGAGTACATTAATTGAACATTACACAACTTTATTCTATTATATATAAAATATCTTTTTTCGTTTACACAAATAGAATATAAAACAATTTAAATTTAGAAATATTAATGATTAGTATACTTATCTCATTCGTGAATATTTCTGAGTTTTAAACACGTTTATAGATAAGGTAAGAAACTTACACAAATAGTTTAGAGAAAAAAAAAACATTAAAGACAGATAATTACACATGTACATCACATATAGAAGTATATGGGTTGATCAGTTTTTGTGTACAAGTGTGATTCCAAACATTTTCTCCAATATATTTATGGGCAATTGCGCTGAAGTATAGTAATATTCTTTCTGTTTATTAATATATGTTGCTTTAGCACGCTTTAGAGTCCAAACGACTTGATAGATTGCTTGATAATCAACAAGGTGTTAAATTCGCCTTAAATGTGAAAGTCAAATAACATATATTACATTTTACAATAATGTGAATTGAAATGTATAGAGGGTATAAAAGTAAACGCTCGTTAAATAAGTAAAAAAGTTTAAGTGCTTTTGTAATCGTTTTTTTTTTTTTAATTTAATTTGTTAATATTTTTACGTTTTGCTTACCACTTTACTTTGCTTACGTACTTTAAAATTATCGAACAAGCATAAACATTGAATTAACCTTTTGACTCTCCAAAACCATAAAAGTTTCAGTTCCATATAAATGAATGTAAACCTCATGAGGCACAGGTTAACAGACTGTTGGTAGCATAAGCCTAAAAAAATATCTGATTTATTACAAAACTTAGAAGAACAACAAGTTATATATTGTATAATTATATTCTTTATCTATAATGTACTTTTAAATTATTTTTTCATTTATACAATTTTGTGTTTTTGTTTAACCATGAAATTTACAAAAAAAAAAAACGATGTAGTGAAATTAAAAACAGTAATCCACCATTTTGAAATCTAGGTCTTAAAAAATCAGCCGAGGGGTTAATATTTATTTTTAGAAAAATAACCTCACTTTTTGATAAAATGTTATATTAATGTTTTGGATCATGCTTGAACTGAAAAAAAAATGATCAACTCATATAAATATAGTTATATTTCAAATAAATACAATCGAAAGTATATTTTTCCTAGAGTAAGCATTTAGAAATTTAGTTAATCTACTGCACACGTAAGTAGAATAACCGATAGATAATTTTTAAATATTTTACTACTCTTTAAGGAGCCTAATCTCACGTAACTTCAGAATACTTCTCTTTAAGGGGATTGCTCCCACGTGACCTATAAATATAATATTATTTTTCAGAACTTTATATTTAAATCATTTTGTTTATTTTTTATATGAATTAGTTGAAAGCGGTTAGTTTTTTTTTTAACGTGTAGCTAAACTTATGAGATCTCGTTTTCAAATTGTAAGATCTGAGATTGATAATTAAATATATTAAATGGTAATATAAAGGTTATTATTCAATAGTTTAGAATTTAGTATAACTAGAAATGTATTTAGTTGTATTTTATAAATTACTTTAATATATATATGTTAAGGTTTAAATTAGGATATTCTTGCCATATGTCTATTTCATTCGAAATTATATTGCAATATATAAATTATACGAATAACTTGTTTTATTATATCCACATAACTCGACGCATCTGTTATATCCCTCTTGTCGCAGGTGTCCATGGGCGGCGGTGATCAAGTGGTTTGCGTCGTTTGTTCCCAATCGCATAAAAAAACTCGAGGTAACCACAAGAAATGATGATAGAAGTGAAAACTCAAAACAATGGAGTAACTGTTTTTTTTTTTCATTTTTTAATTCAATTGTAGTCTGAATTATTTAAATTTATTAACATTAGTCTGGTGTTCAGATCTATTGACACTTATCTACACACTAGACAACAACACAACTACACGCTAGAACAATTAGCTATATACATATTTATACAATTTATTAATTAATCAAACATATGATGGTCTGCACAAGCTCAATACAAAATATCAATATTCCATATACACAGACCGCTACACTACGCGTCGCTAGTTTGGCGTAAGCGCAATACGTCACAAGTATGTGACCCATAAGTTTTCCCGTACCAAAAATCGCTAAAAGCGACTTAAGAAGTTTTCACTTCAAAAATGTTATATTTAGAATCGAAAGTGTCACTTTGATTTTAATAAACAAAGACCTAAGCTTTATAGTCATGGGGAATGCCGAATGAGTAGCTTAACCGGTGGAATATCAATTCATACTAATATTAACGGTTAATATATCGCCATTTACTTATTAAAAATTGCAGAAATAATAGCTAACGGTGAAACAAAAAGTTGTGAGGAAACCTCAAGAAGAGAAATGTTCTTATACCATCGTATATTGGAAAAATTTCGAACTCTAAATTGCTCGGCGTTTGGATTCGTAAGTATATCGTAGGCTAGTGTGACAATTGAAGCCGTACTTTCCCTCGGCAAAAGACCTACTGACTTGTATTGTAATTTACTAAATTATCTTTATAAGCACATTCGTTTCTGAACTTCATTGATTTTGGTTCGGCGCAAAAACATTGTTAGAGTAAGTGGTTAGCTGGGGTTTAGTAGCACCTGGGAAGGTTTCAGCTATTGAGTTTCCACGCTAGTAAGGGATGCGGAATGTTAAGTGCCGCTTGCCGCAGCGAAAGGTCGCTGCGGGTTTTTCACGTATAATTGGTGAAAAATACTAATATAGTCGCAGTCAGTGTGTTGTCGTTCGTGGTTGGAATACAACGTGCATAGACCCTTATTATAGTATCACCACACCGCTTCTGAAATTACTCAAACCCGCCTCATCGACGCAACAATAATAGCTGTCTGCGGTCTTCGGTGAGTACTTTATAGTTCCGCTAATTAATTTACTATAATAAGTGTTTATGCGCCTCAGCCCTTACGATCATCATATTCAAAAACGAATTGTTCAAACTGCGCCTGGGCTATTTACACGCCTTAGGTTTTACAACAATACAGATTTATAGTTCGAATCCGTAGTTATTTTACATGTACAGTATTATGACCTTTAAATCGAATACCCCCAAAACAGGAAATTTCAACTCTGTATAGATCGATATACTCGTATAATGATATCGATGAGTCCATTGGTATATAAAAAAAACTTGTATATCAACTGATGAGTCCTTGCAAGCCGTTTCGGTAACATTTTCCCTCCGTAACACCGAAAAAATAAATTGGGACCTCTATATCTCGAACATAGCAAAGTACATCTACAAACCCGAAGAAAAATAAGTTGCCGACATTTAGGGATTTTGCTACTTCCATACCTGCGTGTATCGCTACGAAGTTTTGTCTATGGTTGCAATAAATACCGGTAGGGGAAGACATTATCGTCATGCGTTACGAACTATCGGGCTACATGACGATAGACGCAGCATGATAACCGGCTCCGCAATTTTTAAACACATCAAAGGAACTTGGAAAATGTTAATTTCGAATTATTATTGAAATGACAAAGAAGATTGCCTGTGCAGAATAAAGGCCAAGTAAGTATGAATTTTTTTATCTTCTTGTATGTCAATTGATTGTAAGTCTTTTCTTACTCAAGCTAAGCATATCCACTTGCCTTCGATTTCGTCATCAAAAAACAAATCCAGCTTCCCGAGACGAATTCACGAATGAAAAGTCATAAACTACGTCATCATGAAAAAGACGGTGAACATATTTTAATATTTACAACACAAATATGGTAAACACGCTAATTTTATATACAAAGAAAGGTTTTAGCGTTTGTTTGCAATGTCCTTTGATGTTAAGTGACGACGTGCTTCAAGGTGATAAACAAGCTAATCCTAAAAGGACTGACTTACAAATTCAGTTTTTTTTTGTAGGCCGCAGCTCCGCATGCGTTTTTTTTTATAATTGTAAATTACTTCTTATAAGATCAGCTATCTGTCAGTGAAAGTCCCATGATAATAGGTCCAAACGTTTTGGAGATAGTACTACAGACGAAGCCACGGATGACAGCTAGTCTAATATAAAGTAGCCTATGTCACCCGCTGTAATTTTAACAATCCGTCAGTGAAGTTTCTGTCAAAATCGGTCCAGCCGTTTCGGAGATTACCCGGAACATACAGACAGATAGATAAAATTTTTAAAAATTGTATATTTGTTATTAGTATCGTGTATACGAGTACGTCCATATCCAATCAGTAAAAAGTTGTTACTTTGATATTACACACAGACATTTCATTTTTATTATATGTATATATAGATAATATCAAATATTAATTCTGTTATTATTTTACGTCACAAGGTCAGTGACCTTTGACGATCGCAACGCACTAAAAGGCGAAATATATTCAAACATATAACAAACAATGTCGCCCCGAATTGGCTTCAGAAAATTTAGATCCGATTACGGAGTCCCTCGGCTTTGCGTTTGTCGATAATATATCCGAGTTGTATGTTCAGCCATAGAGTTTTAATTCCACGCGCCTTTTCATTTAATATAAAAAAAATATTCTATTTTTCTCCATTACTGAGCCCGAAAATGTTAGACTTTATTAGACAGATAAGCAGAAGAAACAGTAGAAACTACCACCGTAAAAGTATACTATAATAGAAATAGTATATTTTCATATGCATCCAACATGAATACCGTGAAATTACAACGCAACAAACAAAACAACAATGTAGTACAACACAAACAAAGCAACCTAAACCGGTTTATAAAACCGATCAGACGTAATACTTAGATTGACCACAGATAAACAAAAAATACGCTAGCGCGATACACCTTGGTGTTATGGACTCGTTCACACGACGCGACATAGTCGCAAGATTGGAATGTATTTTGAAAGTTTTTTTTAACTTGTATGTGTTTTTTTCCTTTCAAAGTAGCAGCTATCTATGTTTATAAATATTATAAAACAAAGTCCGTTTTCACGTCTGTCTGTTTGTTCTCCTAATTCTTCTGAAGTACTTTTTACCTCTGTCGTTTTAAGGATTTCTTCTGAATGATTAACAATAATATAATATATGTACTATCGTTTTTGGTCTTTTATTTGTAATAGTTGAATCCCGCGACTTTGTTCACGTGAACATCAGTTTGAGTTTTATTATAAGTGACACACGTTATTATTACACTTACTGTATGCAATGCCATTATCAATAAGTTACAGTAATGATTCTAGCCTAGCTGCGAGAAGGACGAGTAAGCTGATCGTTATTTATTATGTTTGAATATTTTGATGACTTTTTGTCACATCATTTGTCACTCGTTATCATCACACAGAACTTTGTATTCATTATGGTCATATAAACTTTCAGTCATAGTTTTGCAAACTACAGTTATCGAACGTTTCAGCTAAATCGACCGGAGTGCCTATCTAGAATTCTGTGTATTATTTCAATTAAGTTATCTGTCTTGTTCGTAAACCGATTGGAATTAATCAAACACTGATGTTACGGGAAAATTGCTACAATACGTGGGTGAAAACAGCATTTAAATTAGTTAAGCCATTTCTAAAATTAGCGTGGACAAACGCACAGATAAACCAAGAAACAGACAAAAATTCTAAAAAGTATGTTTTGACCTTGGTATCATAAGTACAATGCGTATTTTTTTATATGTATCGTACAGTCAAGGCTCGTTTACTATTTTATTATATGTATAGATTATTAGTTTTTGCTAGCGACTTCGCCCGTGTTTATGTATGCTTGATCTATCCCTCAGGAGCAGTACTATTTCCAAAAAGAATAGTACCCTATGTCCTTTTCTGTAGCCCTGACAACATGTATACAAAATTTCATGGTGATCGGTTCTCTCACTCGCACTCAAACTCACATTCGCATTTATATTATTAGTTACGTTGGTATTGATCACAATTACGTACATTTTTACATTTTTAAAATTACATTTTTAAAACAATATAAACGTTTTTGTAATGCTTATTGAAACAATTTTTATGCGGTACATCGCGAAAGTAGCAAAAATGTAAAAAAATAAATTGTAAGCCGTCGCGGGTCACCTATTATATGTGCAACCTCGAAAAATGATGACTATTTATTGAATAAACATTTATTTTCATTAAATAGAAAAAAAATGTAATTGTGACAACTCAATTTTTGTCGCTACACCGTACATACTACTTATATACAGACTGTATATGTGGCGACGCGTCACCACGACATGCGTCACTGTAAATGTAGGAACGCATCGCCACGACATACGTCGCCACACCAGCAATCGGTTTTACGTGCGGCTATAGATGTTATACACCAAATGTTAAACAAAAAGTCGTACCGTGTGCACGGGACATAATACACCGGCCAACGCGCTATAGACCGTGTTTCGCAGACGGACAAACATTAACATAGTTAAATTGATCAAATTCCACCAGTAATGGTTAGTTATTCTCGAGCTTTCCACTCGCGTTGACGTTTACATCAGCGGCTAATTCGACAAATGTTCATTGGTACTTATTTAAGTGTTTTTTATCAACTTAAAACTGAAACATGTAAGTAATATTTTTATTTAATGGCAGTGATAAAAATTCGGCCATAATTAATTATCTTTTCTAAATTTCAATATTATTGCGGTACTTTTGCCAAAGCCAATATATTGTACACTAGTAGACGTAAGAATCATGAAGTATGACGAATATATATAATTTAAGGCTTCGATTCATAGATGGTAAGGAAAAATACTGTTTCCATTTTTTTTATTATTTACACTAAAACTTCTCAGTTGCTGATAAACAATATAGAATATTGGTGTACAAACAGAGAAAGAAAATTGTTACTGAAATGTTTCATTTCGCTTACTTATATATAGATACTAGATATCCGCCCCGGCTTTGCACGGGTGACGACGAAAATTAAACCAAATTTTCACTTTACATACGACAATGTAATGAAATAAAATGGTAACAAACAATTGAACGCCACTGTTTTCGAGGATCTCTATTATTTTCTGTCTCACTCACTCACTTTGGAGATTTGTTTTAACCCTTCGGTTGAAGTTTTTAAAACCCAGAGACCGAAATAGTGGATTATGTTTACATTTTTGTTTTATATGACGACTATCGCATTCAGTAAATTTCATGGGTTAGTAACGAAAAGTTTGTAAAAATAAAATAATAATTTAAAAATATATTTTACATAAAAATTATAATTTTAAGGTACATAATTTGTTGTTTTTCAAATTTGTTTAATAAATCAGGTATTTTTTTAAGCTTATTCTGTCAACAGTCTGTTGCCCTGTGCCTCATGAAGTCTACATTCGTTTGTATAGGACTTAAACCTTTAATCTTTTTTTTTTATGGCTACCTCTTTTACTAATAGTCTGTGGTTCAGGGGTTAATGAAATTTTGTACGTAGTAAGTGTACGCCTTGTATCTAATTCTTAAAAAAGGCATGTGGAGCCGTGATATTTTCCAATTATTATAGAATACCAAATACCAAATTAAAATTAGATCCAACTTCTTTTGCAATAGAAAGTTAATCCAAAAAAGTGTGTGTTGCTATGACCACACGAATGAAGTCAAAACTTCAAAAAAGCCAACGTCACGAGATGTTTCCAGGCGGTCACACATTCACAGACCGCATCCGACGTTGCTTAACTTCGTTAATCAGACGAGGACAGGTATTTTCTACACTCTACCCGACACAGTGTTTACCGCCACCACTTTTTGTGACACAGAAAGGTTGTGGATCAAAATTTCAAAGCCCTCCCATAAGCAATTTCACGTCAAAAATATTTCCAATTATGTATATCCAAAGATGTAATTTACAAATTATGAAAATCAATTAATCAGACTATAATTGATTTCAAAATACATAAAAGAACACAGTTATAATTTTGTAGGTTTGTAGGTGGTAGAGCTACGCTGAAGCTATTACTGGTTTCAGCATGAATGGGTCGGCTCGCCCGGGGTAGTACCACCCTCTCATAGAAAACCGACGTGAAGTAACAGTGGTTGCACTGTTGCGTTTCGTTCGGTCAGCGAGAGTGCCGGAGGCCCACAACTTTTAAAGGCCGGCAACGCACTTGCGACTCCCCTGGTGTTGCTAGTGTCTATGGACGGCGGTGATCACTTACCATCAGGTGACCCACCTGTTCGTTTGCCTCCTATAATATAAAAAAAAAAGTTATTCCATTGTTTCGAGTTTTCACTTTTGCACACGGCTGTCTTTATGACTGTTCCCACTGTTCTTTCATGTTTTTCCCTCTATCCATAAAATACCGTTTAACGACTTAGACAAAGTCGCGGGTATCAGCTAGTGTTTAAAACATAGGCAGATTTTATCATACAGAAATGATATAACCATTATTAAACAGACGTATTCGTCTATTATGTTGAAATTAAAAAAAAAACGAAGATTTTTTAAGCCGAGTAAATAACGTACTAAGTACTGTTGGACTTTGACTTACAATATTTCCTGCTCGTGAGATTTCCTACGTATACGTAATTATTTACGTCAACATAAATGATTTGATGTACCCAAAGCACGTTATGTGTTATGCGATAATTAAAGGTTATAGTCCAGGACCCGTGGTCAACTTTTGGTTGGTTGATTTTGCCACGATCAAGCAAATTTTCCGTGAGTAGCTTCACTTTGACGAGACAACTTTTTCACTTACAAACTTTTATCGACTGGGGTACGTAACAACAAGGGTGACAGAGATAAAACAGGTCGATTTGACGACTCTCAAAAATGTATTACTAACTCGGTTTCTTTTTATTAAATCTCAAGATAACTGTCTGAATTTTATTCGAAAAAATATTTGCCCTACAAAATGTATGGCTTCATCAAAGGGTCCTTCCTCTCCTTCAGACATATTCTGATAACGTAGTCATCAGAAATGATTACTAACCAGCTGATTTTTGTTGATTTTATGTTGCTTAGTTCATATTTATATAATTTAACAGCCATATTGCCCTACAAATTGCATGGTAGGTACGTTATCGCGGTATTCCAAATTCATAAAATTAGAAATCTATTTATTTTCTGCATTTTACTATTCTACAGCTGAGTCACACCGCTACGCATGCGCAGAGCATTGCTTACTATTTATCAGGTATCCCACGTTGTTGTCGACCATAAGTGTGCAAAGGTTTCTATTTTTTATTTTGGTTTTTAGTAGTATTTTTGATTTTTTTTATATGATCAATAATAAAACACTACGAAAATAACTTTGTTCCACTTTCCAACCGAGTGATCCACGATACTAATTTCTTTTTGTTAAAAGTTTTCTTGTTTATGATAATACTAGCAGACTCCGGCGGACGTTGTCCTGCCCTGTTAATAAAAAATATATACTTTTGTGCATGAAATGCTTAAGGTAACTAATGTATTCAATTTGATAAGGATTAATACTGCATCCGTCTAAATAACCTTCCAATTACCTCATTGTATCTGAATATGTTTTTAGAAGATAGACGGGTATAGCAAGCTATCCTTAAAAGATAGGTATATGCCATCGCAGACATTTTTGTAGATGTATAAAAGAGGAATGTCTCACGACTTGTCATTTCTTATAAGAATTAGGCAGCGTTTTCGATGAAAGCTCCCAAGCGACTAATCGTTTTCCAACAATTATCGTTATATTTCGACCAATTTACACAAAACCTCGACAAATTATATACCTAAACCTTCCTCATCTATTACTCTATCTATTGGTATAGACCCTATTACAATCGGTTCAGTAGTTTTCGAGCTTATCCCGAACATACGGGCAGACAGTCAGACGCGACGGACGTCTTTGTTTTATAATATGTAGTGATAGTGATATCTGATACGTGTAATATAAAACCTTAAAATGCTGTCATGAAAAATACGTGTAACGTATTACGCGAAAGTAAATAAAGACTCCCCCCTTTCTGTGCTTACATAAATATTTACATAATTCTTATAGAGTCTCTTCCTGATTCCATTACGAGTTTAAAAGAATAGGTACATAAAGCAAATTAGTCAATATCGCTGACGTAATCGCAGTTCGGATGCTTCATTCTCCTTGTCATCAGAAATAAGAAAGCCTGTTGCTGTGTTCCGGCAGATGCAATTAAGAACCATTCACTCTGTAGCTTTAGCGTGTTTACCATTTTAGAGCACATCATCATTTAATCTCAAACGAGATTGTGTTCATACGTTAAAACCTATAAAGTATTTAATAAAAATATCGCTTACCACTTCTACGCTTTCTATACTAATTGTTTCGCTCTTAAGAGTCGTAGTGTAATTTTAGAGCCCATTACTCTATACAAAATCCATATACACTAAGTAAGTCAACCAAAACTGGACTATTGCCGGATACTGTAGAGAAATTTTAGCTTAAATCTTTTTAAATATTCATTCTTACTTGAATACCTCGACCGTGTCATAATGTTTTTTTTTTTAATATAAGCAGCGGTTAGCACCATAGGTCACGCATATACTTTTTAACTGTATCAAATACTGTTACGTTCGTATATCATTAAAATGCCGTTTGATTCGACTTACTATCGGTTACACTATGTTCGTACTTCTGTGTTCTGTGGTCGTTAGTCTGTTTAGTAGATTTCTTCCATTTATTTCTTTTCGTATTTCCTTCGATGTGCAGAAAATAACTTTGGGAAAGCTTTATTGTTTTAAACATAAACAACTAGTTTTCGCTCGCGATTTCGCTCGCCTTAATATAGTTTTGAGCTATATGCCTCGTGTACCGAACTTTTTAAATTGATTTATTTTATATATCACCTCACGTTTTTTCGTCCATCTATCGCATGTCGCATTACAGCCGGCCGCGGAGTAGGAGTAAAGTGAAAGGCGCTCAGCAGAGCGGCCAAGACCAATATGGCGGCGCCCATGGCTCAATT
The DNA here is from genome assembly GCA_035772565.1 of Antheraea assamensis. Taxonomy (NCBI): domain Eukaryota; kingdom Metazoa; phylum Arthropoda; class Insecta; order Lepidoptera; family Saturniidae; genus Antheraea; species Antheraea assamensis. Next base: position 3,469,191 of record JAQQSE010000107.1, read on the forward strand.
CAAATTGATTTAATGATTTAAATAAAAATTGTGCTCAGTTTTTAAATTGTGTCTATCATCTGATTGGTTGTATTTATTATGTATTCCGTACTCTAATACGCTTATTGAAATTAAAATGTATAGTTGGATTTCTTGTCTACTATTGATGTCCCATTATCGTTCCCCTTTTTCTAAAGATTAAGTTAAGATTCAAAACACGATTTTAATGCCCTAAATCGAATAATTTTCAATTTTTTTTAAATCAAATGCCTACGATCCGAAGAAAAGTTTCACTTGCATCGTGGTTTCATAAAACCACGCAGTTATATTTTTTGCATATACACTACGTAATTTTCTGTTAATCTGACAACGTAAATGCAAATTTGAATGTGGTCGGTTCAGTAATCAAGGCGTGAATGCGTAATAAACAAACTTACATTCGCATTTGTAATATTTGTTAGGACTAGTAAGGATATTAATTATGAATGGCATATCATAACATCGTAAATAACAGTAAGTTCTTTTTGACATCGTTTTATATTGTTCGTACCACGCGATGCGTATTGCAATAAAAAAGTTAATATTAGTAAACAAACAGAGTTTATCACAGAGGTCCTACAAAGCTGTCCTCTGACGTCCTGTAGCACGCTTGTACACCTCATAAAACGGATTTTTTTAGAAGACTCATAGTTATTATCGCTTGTAATAGTCGGAGCTATAGAGTCTCAATGTGTGCATTTTTCCCACGCTTCGATGACTCATATATCGTTTCCTTTCAAGCAACACGTTTGTTAAATATGTCTGGACTGATTTCTAGAATAGTTCAGAGATATAGTCACTATTCGAATGGCCTGGTGTTTTTTTAACAGTACATAATATTAAAGTAGAGACTGAGAAGTATTGGTTTCAGGACCATGATACGGCCCAGGAATGTTAGCGGCACCTACATTTTATTGCTTCTACTTAAACCTGGATTCAATCTGAAAAATCGATTTTACATAATAACTTTAAGCATATCTTAAATTAACCCTTCTAGACGTAAATACAGCTTATATGCGGAAAAATTTAACTAAAAGCAATATAGAAAGAAGGCGGCACGTGTAAAGCAAGAATATCGAATATTTATTACTGAACAATAATACTTATATTCACTTAAAAAAATCTAAAAGAAAGTAATCTAAGACGATTTAAGGGGCACATTGCTTTAACTTGGTTTGAAATGACGCTAATAAAGTACAGAAAAACATATCAATATTAGTGAAAATTATTATACGCGAAGCAAATTCGATAAATGGTAGAATGCTGACCCAAATTGCTTCTCGATTGTGGTGAAGGGAACGTTTTACGGTTACACAAACGACCAGATGAGCGAGTAATGTAGAAATACAGTCTCTTTAAGAGGAAACACGGGCGACGAAACATTTGTGGAGTAGGTCTTATAGATATCTTTTGCCGTCGCGCTTTGTGCATGTGAGCGTACCCTAGTTCGTGCAAGTATCTCCCACTTCGTGCTTCTTGATCAGTAACTATTGAAGTGTTTTATGTTTGGAATTTTGTTATAATATTTATTTAAATAATTTTTTTTAAATGGTAATTATCTAAACAGGGGTTATAAGTATGCTTAAATTTTTATTTGCTTGTCCACTAAAATTACACGTTAGTTGTTGGGAGCAAATTATATGAGTACAAAGTAAATATATCACTAAATTTTTTGTTGTAACAAAGTAGCTGACAAAATTTATAGCAGTAACTGCAGGAAACGCACAAATTTCAAACGTTTTTATCAAAATTAGTACCAAACTAGCAGACTCCGACGGACGTTGTCCTGCCCCGATAATAAAAAAATATACTTATGTGCATGAAACGCTTAATGTAACTAATGTATTAAATTTGATAAGGATTAGTACTGTATCCTGCGATATAACCTTCCAGAAACCTCATTGTATGTGACCATGTTTGTAGAAGATGGATGAGTATAGAAAGCTGTCCTAAAAACATAGGCGTATGCCATCGGAGACTTTTTTGTAGATCAATAAAAGAGGAATATCTCATTATGCATTGTTTTGTTAGATCTCAAAGGGATTAGGCACTAGATAGCGTTTTCGACGAAAGTTCCCAGGTGGCTTAACTTTTTCCGATTCTTTCAACGATTATCGTTATATTTCATCCAATTTACAAAAAAAAAACCTTGACAAATTGTATACCTAAACCTTCCGCGTGAATTACTCTATCTATTGGTGAAGATCGAATTACAATCCGTTCAGTAGTTTTCGATTTATTCGCGAACATCCAGACAGGCAGACAGACGCAGCGGACGACTTAGTTGCTATAACATGTAGTGATGTTTAAAAATCTGTTTATTTCATATAAACTTGAAAGTCTTTATAGAAAGGAAAAAGAATTGTTTATTTTTAAACGCTTATGGAAAAAATATCATTATACCTAATATAAAGTGTCAGATTCATTATGCATCGCTTTCGATTTCCATGTAGTTTTCCATTAACTTTAAAAACATCTATTATACTGTTTTTATTTATTAACTTGTTTACTTTAGGCGCAAGCTTTCGCCTTATATACCAAACTACGCTCTATTCTAAAATGACGTAAGCACTGTTTCTGTTACGGGAAAAGAGGTCATATGCAACGAAAAGATTATGCTCTATTTATTGTATGTCTGTTCTATTTATTGAGGAAAGGATTTCTGATGGGATATTTTTATTTGAAAAAGGAACATATTTAATAACACGCGTTGCTATTTAATATAACACGCGTTGTAGGTGCTTTATGACAAGAAATATTGTTAGAAATACATTATATTTCTTTACAAAGTGTAATTTTGTTGTAACTGACAAGCCTAAGGATTTACGAAGAAGGAAAACATGGCGAGGTATACTGATAACTTGATAAATATGCTATGTGCGAGAAAACACTGTACCGCAAATTATTAAGTTTACACAGCTTGTATTTAATTCTAAATTACAGTAAGTAAATTGTCATTGCATGTTTTGTCAGAAAAAATCCAACCTTAGTTTATTAAAGCCTTGTGACGTCAAGCAAACTTGATCACCTTGATCATATTGCATGTCAATAAATAAAATTTGACTTGTGTTGTTTTTCTTATACGCAGCCTATATATATCTGTACGTGTAAATAAACTTACATTTATATTCTGTTATAAATATTTATCGCTAACACAGATATTAAACTTTTACTGGACTGGAAAAGAAATTTACTTTAATGTAGAATAATGTAATTTTCTTTGACTTTCACTGTGCTACATTCAGGCTACGATAAAAGTACCGCTTATATATTCAAAAGATTGTCATTCTAAGATGATTGTGATTATCTGTAATTCACTCATTTAACTGTGTTTTTTTTATTCTAATGCATCAAAATTACTATATTCTATATGACAACTCGAACAATTTTACAACAATTGTGACTAGAAACCAAGCTACAACAAAATCTAACAATTAATCTCTGTATAATACACAATTACTGAAATTGTATTGCGCATTAATGTATGATATTTTTAAAACGTGATACAACTCAGCAACGGAATTGTAAAATTGTAATTTAAATTATATATATATATATTATATTGTAATGTAGATTGTAATTTAGCAACGGATTGGCATCAGAAATCACAATATTTATAAGAAGTAGAATAAAATTAATTACACGTAACCATAATGATAAATTGCAATTCAATTTTCATTTATAATTGACTCTTGCTTCATTAATATTAACAAATGTTTTTTTTTTAACACAAACACTATAACGAAATAATTTAGTAATAGCGGATTATGAATCAATTAACGATACAATACTTATTAAGATTTACTGCAATTTAGAATTAAACGGCATAATCATGAAAACGAGTTTAAAATTTTTCTTTTGTTTATATTTATCCTCTTCTCGACGACATTAAAAATAATTAAAAAATTTGAATGATTGCATACTAAGAATTACACTTATTTTTGTCAAGCTGTTATAATCTATTACACATCACTTACTTTTCTGTGATTTATAATTTATGTACCTATCTATATCAAGACTGACAATTGACAGATATCGGTAAACATTTTTGGCGGAAAGATTATGTGCAACCGGTGTGTGAAAATATCATCACATTTTCCTTTTGTAGACAAATATTTTTTACTTATTTCAGAATATAGAACAAGAATAGTGTAAAAAATTATTCATAATGTCGGAGGAGTCGCAGATACGAGCTTTTTACAGCGGCAAAAATTTTTTCATTACCGGTGGCACAGGTTTCGTTGGGTTGTGCCTACTCGAGAAAATTTTACGCTGCATTCCTGATGTCGGCAAAATTTATTTATTAATGAGACCCAAAAAGGGGAAGGACATTTCGCAGAGATTGGAAGAATTCGCTAAACACCCGGTAATATTTCTAAAGGAAACAATAGAACTAAGTTGGTCCACTCTTAGGTTAACATTAAGCTTCAATTCATCCAACGCTGTGCTATTGTACAAAAAAAAAAAAAAATTGACCTTTTTAAAAACGAAAAATTAAAAATAGCCAGTTAAAAAAAATGTTGAATGCTCTGTTGTCACTTGTAACTTTACAAGAATATAATTTAATAGTAAAGAAAACATTTGTGATACAATAAAAACATTATAATATAACATTATGGAACATTCACACTTAAATACAACATACTTAAGTGCTTCCTGGACTATTTACTTTCAATTTAATTCCTTTTCATAAATAAATACTATTAGAAATTAATGGCTGTAATTAAATTCCTTGCTGGCTGTGATTTGATTTGTTATCTAAGTACTGGACATTCATGAGTGACAATTCATGGCCTAAATTGAATGAAGATGTTTATATAAGACAGTCACCATTCTAAACAGCATAGCCTTATCATCTCATCACTGCCAACACTCCAAATTATATAGGTTATCTATAGACATATATTTTGAGTGTATTTTACTTTATGTTCTTAACAGTATATTTGTAATTATCGCCCGTGAAAAAAAAGTGATATATTGACTAGAATGTAAAACCATATATTCTGGGACAATACATTATGGGCTGCAGTGTTGATTATCCCCATTCCTTCCTTTGGAAAGATGCCTCTGACTCAACAGTGGAACTCTTACAAGCTGGTACTAAAAAAATTTTTTTCTTATGCAACTGTATGCAAACAAACATGCAGGTCACTTGATTTTAAGTGATCACTACTTGCCATAGGCAACTGTGACATGTAGGGAAAAGGAATAGGATCCTTGCTTCAATATACTTTCAAAGAGCTATCATATAATGGATCTGTATGTAAAGGATAGTTATGTCTAGAATTGACTGCACTCTCTGGATCCACTAAAATCGATTGTAATGTGTAATATATTTTAAATATATAATTGCATGTTAAAAAAATAAACCCGATCGAGTTGTTGCCAGTTCTTCTCGATGACTTTGTTGTTCTTGAAACCGGTGGTAGTTTTGATGTTCATAAGCACCTTCATAGTGTCTAAATTGAATAAAGTAATTTTGATTTTAACAATTTATATATATATCAATTTCAGGTATTTGAGAAACTTCTAGAAAGCAATACTACTAATATATTCAATAAGTTGATCCCAGTTGCTGGTGATGTCGGTGAAGATAACCTGGACATTAGTGCACAAGATAGACAAACCCTGATTAGTAATGTGAATGTTGTGATACATTCTGCTGCTACTTTGGACTTCCAGGTGAATAGTCTTCTTTATTTACTATTAGCGCCTAATTATCGACTTCGTATTTATGAATCAACGTGTTAATGACTCATCCCTAAGTCCACCCCTTGTGCATTCCAACCACCAATATCAAAATTGGTCAGTCCACACTGTAGGTCGCTCTGGTTCTTCGCTATCACACAATTGTATCGCTCAGAGCTGTGCTGTCGCACGCACCATGAACCTATCCACATACCTAAGCACCTGGAAATAATTGGAGAAAAGGACCCACCAAAAACGTGGACGACATGAATACCTTTCTTATCTATCCCACACCCATTATCACATGAATTCACAAATATGGAGGTCACTTGCATATAAGTGGGAACCACCCTTAATATCCTTTTCTTTTGGCACAGGCTTCCCACTTTCAATTGCTCAAAATACAGTCCACTATTTCTCATAAAACCTACCAGTGTCCCCATCACTATACATTTTTTGTTCGCTTTTGAAGAGTTCACTGATGTATCTTCGAAATCTAAGGTCCAATATTCATGAAATTAAAATGAGAGCCCTTTTCTAAACATCTCCTTTCCAATAAAAAAAAAAAACAAATCTGTTTATAAAAGTAATGATGAGCTGAAGTAATAGACAAAAAAAAAGTATAATTCTATTGAGGAATAGAGGACTGGACCTTTTTGAAGTGGATAAAAAAAAATGTTTTGTTTATTTTCAGGATAACCTTAGACCGACTGTGAAAATCAATCTACTCGGTACAAGAAGAGTGATGGAGTTGTGTAAAGAAATTAAGAATTTAAAGGTCAGTTAATCTACACTTGGATTCCTGCATGGTCTGCACAACATATTTGTCACGTTGTGATGTATAATCTGGCTTAATCCGATCTTGGATAGATCGGCCGCACGTCTCACTTCAACCCTCCTTGAGATTATTTTGGTAGTACCACTATTACTTCAACTTCCTAACTTCATATGGATGCCAAATACTTCGATTTGACTCTTCTATAACATGTAAAAATTCTAATGACGCGCTTATGTATGATCTATCCATGTATCTACAGGCTCTGGTTTCAGGTCTGTCATAGTCATGAGCATTTCTTCCAACAAATCCGATTCAGGAGGTTAACTGGAATTTTTTCCCCTTTTTGTTTTTCGCCATTTTTACTCAAAAAAAAAATGTTATTATATAGCTAAATATGAGTTTTTTCTTCAATTATTATACACTAATTTGTAAATTGTTTAAAATAATTTTGTATTGTCATCTAAACTACAGTTATAAAGAGAAAAGATTTTGGTATTTTGTTTGTAACGGATAAACGCAAAGAATACTTAACTGATTTAAAGAGATCTTTCACCTATAGGAAGCTACATTATCAGCGGTAAACATGGGCTGTGTTTTATTTTCAAAATATACATTAACCCGAACAAAGCCGCGAGTAAAAGCTAGTATTATTAATGTAGATGGGGGTGCATATTGAATTGAAAAAATAACATAATGGCATTAATTATAATACAATACAAATTATTAATAAAACTAATTGGTGTATTACCTTAACTTCACTTGATAATTGCTGTTGTTAATAAGGATAAGGGAGAATCGACAGCAGAATTTCAAATAATTTATTATCTGTTGCTTTGAATAACGCATTACATTATTAGTTGTATGTATTAATAATGAACACTGCTTAATTTTTTTTTTTTTACTGACGTATCTCATAGCACAATGGCCTATGGTACCTCAGCTTGAGCTGTTGCAATATATTACAACAAACACAAAACGAGCTAAATTGACCAAGCTAACTAACTATTCATACATGTAGTCATGTGTGTCTCACCAAGTCATACATGTATTTTATATTTGTCAAATTGGCTAATACTAACGCTAACCAAAACGAAATTGAAGGAAAGAAGTAAAACTCTCCCAATGTCTCTCTCTTTTAATATATTTTTTACAGTTATAGTGTATTATTTTTTCTTCTCAGGTAATGATCCATGTATCATCGGCTTATGTGAACTCATACTTGACGGACGTACATGAGAAGATTTACGATTGCCCCGAGGACCCTGAGCAAGTGATATCCCTTGTGGGGACATTAAACGATTCGGCTCTCGATGAAATTGAATCTAAGTGAGTAATTTTATTCAGAACTAACTAAATTTAATGTATACCATAGGAATAGTACACTTTTTCTAAGTGAAAGGTACCATATACCCTTTTTCGTATTCCCAACAAGTTGTGCAGAAGAAAATAGGCTGAGTACTTAAGAGTGAAAATGTAAAAACAAATTTTCTTAATTATAATATTTGGCCATATATTGGTTGGGAGATAGTTCAAATCCTTTGGATATATTTTGACATACACTTGGACTCTCTCTTCAGCGCCATACATACACTGGCCACGGTGGCGGTGAAAACTATCAGTTAAGAGAGCTTTTATTCCGATAGCAGAGTAATCCTTTAGGCATACATTTTATGGGGTATCTACTTCCAGCCAATTTAAAAGATACAGTCAACTGCTATGAACACATAAACCCTGGCCTTTGTGGGTGTGGTGGTTGTCATTCCATATAATACCGATTAAGACTAGCTAAACCTATTATTCTTTCTCTTGAGATCACTATACTGTACTCAGATTATCTATGAACCAATCCATGGATTTTTGGTGACCGCTGTGAAACTTTTCATCACCACTTAACCTGTAGACCCTTAATGTCTACTATTTTCAGGCTTCTGAAAGATCATCCAAACACATACACTTTCACCAAACACTTGGCTGAGCATGAAGTCGTCAAATGTGCTGAACTGTTCCCGTGCACCATCGTTAGACCCACCATGAGTGAGTATATAAAAAAATACCATTTGAGAATCCTCTATGATCTAGATTTTAAGGAGCCATCTATAAATTACGTCATATGATTTTCACGATTCGTGTGGTCTCCTTCCTGGTGTGATATCATATATTGAAAAGACTTTAAATGTAGAATTTTGCAGCTGTGCCATCAGCCACTGATAATATAAATAAATGGTAAATATTCAAAAAATGCCAGAAGTTGTACTAAATTAAACATAACAGTATAGAGAATTTTAGATGCCCTCTTCCTAAAGTTAAAAATGTATAGCCTTTTCAAATTTTACAGCAAACTTCATTTGCAAAAGAAGGACTTCCAGATGACATTTACTGGCTTAAGCCATCCCTGGAAATTACTAATTTTCTGTGGTTTTGTCAATTTGGATTTGGTTTACAGTTGTTGCGTCCTGGAAAGAGCCAGTTCCGGGATGGACTTGTTCCAAAGTCGGTCCTCAGGGCTTCATAATGGGTGCTGCTAAAGGTAAGAATTTTCTAGTTATATATTGAGACTACAGAAACAAAATCACACCATTAAATTGTTTGAAAAAATTGTATAAATCTGTTCTGGTAAAATTTCGAAAGTTCTAGAATTTACGAGATTATTACTGCATAATTTGGGTATGATTACAATAAATTTCCTTTAACGAAGTTAATCAATTTCCATTAATTCATATTAAAAAATACACATGTAAAATTAATGCATATGATGCTTTAAACAGAGAAAAAGTTTGGAAACGATTTATCAACTCTTTCCTTAATTTGGAGGAGGAGGAAAAAGCTGCTACATATTTCCTTTGTTACATTTTATACTCAAATACTTGACCAAAATGCAATATAATAATACCCTACATAATCGGGGAAAGATTTATTAAAAATAACTAATCAAAAAATATATTAAAAATTAAAAATATATATATTGTTGTTTTTTTTAATGTATGATGAAAACTTATAGTATAAATATTTATTATTAAAACAAATGAATATGGTAATATTCAAGTTTATTCCTCATCATCCAGATTTTGTTTTTATGGAATATTTACGATTTCCAGGTGTCGTTCGACGTCTCCCTCTAGCGAAAGAAAATATAGCTGATTACATACCAGTCGATATAGTAGTGAATGAGATTCTTGTAGCTGGTTGGCATGCCGCTACAACTAAGTATGTAATTTCTCTGTTTAGTACATTGTACCCAACCTCTATTTCCCCTTCTCTCATATATTCTCCCCATCTTGCTTATTTTTTCTCTTTCTCTCCTCTATCTCTCCACCTTCTCTTCCTACTCTCTGTTACTTCCCACTGAATCATTAACAATAACAACTATATGTCACAGATATCTATTTGAAATTAATATCTGCATTTCTCACGTTCATTTTGATTTCTGTCTGTGTTACCTAACGAAAGTTATATATATGAGAATTTCATTGTTCTTGCTCTCCCCGTCTTCCCCCCTTCCTCGGTACTTTTTCTGGAGTGACGTGATAATTGAACAAGCGCTTCCACCGAAGGGGAGAAGCTTTTTATATATTCTTATCTCCTATCTCCCCCTCACTCTATCTCCATTAATATCTCTATTTGCTTACCCTAGGTCAGGCTTAACAGTGTACCACTGTTCCTCTTCAACCCAGAATCCGTTCCGCTGGTCGATGCTGGAGTCCACTGTCAACGGAAACCTGCATAAATATCCACTGAAGAGTGCGGTTTGGTAAGTATTATAGACTTAATTAAGATCAATAAAACTGTGTCTGAATCTCAAAACTATCAGCGTTTTAGAGGTGGAATATGGTAAATGTCACTTGTTCGTGGCCTTTGCTCAAGTTAAAGTAGATTTCCTTAGCACCAGTACATTGTGAATCAAAGTACCGTATGTCCTTTTCTGTATGTCTGTATGTATCGGTAATATAGTTAAAGTTTGAAAACAATACAAACAAACTCACATTCGTATTTTTTTTTTTTAATAATATGGGAGGCAAACGAACAGGTGGGTCGGGTCACCTGATGGTAAGTGATCACCGCCGTCCGTAGACACTAGCAACACCAGGGCAGTCGCAAGTGCGTTGCCGGCCTTTTAATATACGTGTGCCTCCGGCGCTCTCACTGACCGAACGAAACGCAACAGTGCGGGCGCACTGTTACTTCACGTCGACTCACGTCTGTGTGTCGGGTGGTAGTACCCCGCGCGTCGGGCGAGCCGACACATTCATGCTGAAACCAGTAATAGCTTCAGCGTAGCTCTACCACCTAAATAAAAAAATATTAATAAAAATATATTAGTTAGGATGTATTTCTATTGAATTTATAGTTTTTAGACCATAATTTCATCTGATGTTGAATGAGAATGTGGTCTAAGACGGTAACACACTAGACATAGAAGAGGACTGACTCTATTGCAGATCCCGGAACATATATATATATATATATGTACTCCATGATACATTTTCAATTTATGTTTGGTAGCTTATTAGACGGACTTTACAAATAGCCCTATCACCATGCAATGGTTTAAACATTATGTTTTCCTTAACAGAAAGCTCCAATTACAAAATATAGAGTCAAATAACACAAGATTATGGATAATATATAAAATTCTCTACCTGACAGACTATGATCCCGACAAAAAAAAAACAACATATTTTAATTATTTTTAAGAAGAGAATCGTCTTGTCATGTAAATCTTTTTTTTATGTAGTAGCTTTGCACAAAGTTTATCAACAAAATATATTCTTTTCCTAACCATAAAAAAGTCCAAACTTTTATTCATAAGTCTCTATACCTCATACTCTATGTTTCTCACAAATATAATATACAATATTTGTACAATGCTCAATAAAGTTATTACCATTTAGAAAAAAAAACTGTGAGGAAAAAGCTTTATACTAATTGCTCGAATTTTGACCACTAGATGACTCTGATGGTTTGTCCCATATTTGGTTGTTTTTGAGAGCATTCACTATGTTACCCTCCCAGTTTAACCCCCACTGTGATTTAAATGGAGAATCAAAAGTTTATAATTTGTTTTTTTTTTACTTATTTACAGGTACCCACATCTGAAATTCGTATCGTCGCTGTGGCTGTTCAAACTGTCCGCCATCTTTGTGCATTTCCTACCGGCTATATTACTGGACATGGTATTGAGATTAACCGGAGGGAGACCTATGTAAGTTTTTGCTTAATATGTATATAAATATAACTCAATTGTCGAATGTATATAATCTCATCACTTGAGATATATGTGAGATACAGAATTTTAATTTTATAGCAAAGCATGTCTTTTTGCAACTCATCTCGTCGTCCAAAACACTCTAAATACGACCTTCATTTATCATCACTCTTCCGGGTCCACAGCCTCCTTCTGATCATCTCTTTCACATCATCATGTACTCTATACCAATAAAGAATATACCATAGATAATTTTCTTATTTAGAATAGGCAAAGGTAATCATTTCATACATCCTACATATATATGACGATATATATATATTTGGCTAACTCTCTATTAGTTTTGCTAACAGTTGTTAGGACAACGTCTGTATGAATAAAAAAATAATTGAAAAAACATATGTAAAAGTAAAAAATCTGGGTTAAAAAATGTGAGTGAGCAAGACAGAGGGCAGTAGGGAAACCTAATTAAAGATATTGACATATTCATTTGTTCAATTGCCATTTTACTTAATTACATGGTTGAACTGTAAAGGAACGATCTTATCCCGTTTGCTTCATTAGTACACCTGTGCGACGTCGGGGGCGCTGCTAGATACATATTTACACTACAATTTTGTTTGTTTTTTTTTTCGAACTGACATACCCTGTTGGCACTTTGGCCTCTACAGATTCACCGGACTAACGCAATTGTGTTTGACTATATCACGGCCACAACACACTAATTGTAATGTCCTTTATAGTGGTACTCTTAGACGTGTCCCATTTCCAAATCAAAAGGAAAGACAAAGTGTCTGTAGTTTCCACCACGATGCTCATACTAAACACAGTCACAGTGACTCTCTTTCGAGTTGTCATGTATCGGAAGCCAGTGTACATTTCATCGGCAAAGAGAATTTTTAGGACGGCATGACAGTAGCGCCTGTCAAAAATATTACTTCTTAATATTAATGGTAATCGTTGTTTTGTGGATACCTTTAAATATAATGCACTAATTTTATCATGATTTGATAAAAAAAAAATAATTTAAAATGATAAAATTTTAGCCTAATTTCTAAATCCTAGTCTTAACTAATAGTAAATGCAAACGTGAGTTTGTTAGTTTTGTATATATATTGTCAAGAGTACAGAAGAAGACGTTACTGGTCTTGAGGATAGATCAAATAGGCGAAGCAGAGCGCAAAAGCTAGTATTTAATAAACTTCTAATATAGCTCCAACGAGATGGTCTCTACCTTGTTAAAAAAATAAAGGAAGTTTTTAGGAGAACTCCTAAAGCATGTTACTCATTATTACATGTGATTGTTTCTAGATTGTTCCGGCTGCATAAAAATGTATGGTCCTCGCTGGGACTACTCGAGCGGTTTATATTCACCGAATGGCGTTTCCACAATCCGAACACGATACAGCTATCGAAGGAGTTGAATAAAACCGACAGTAAACTGTTTTACATCGACATTAGCCCTTTAAACGTATGAATATTTCTATACTATATATATGCATGAACTATTTCTTCTTTACACTTAATTCATATATTCTTATAATTTTCTAAATTATTCTTTAACTTCGTGAGATCGTATATTCAATATTTTTTAAGTTGAAGATTTCACAACTTGAGACTGTATATATTCATCAAATTGTTGTAATCGTGTTTTTTTTATTTTGAAATTACACGCAAAAAAAAAACTGTTTGTGTGAAGAAGATTCGTATGTAGTTTTTATTACTTTGACGAACTGTAAATATTAAAGTGGCATAAATTAGAACTATAAACACTTATGAGGCCATATTAGTAGTCACTGAGTAGTAAGGCGGAGCTAGTCACTAACATGATAATTCTTGATTGACTAATTTACTATTACTATATATTTTTTTTTACAGTGGGACGATTATTTTAAGAACTTACTGTTGGGAGTGAGAAGGTACCTGAACAAAGAGAAAGAGTCCACTCTGAAAGCCGCGAGGAACAAAGACACCGTGTAAGTAAATTAATTTACTTCAATAAAATAGAATATAGAGATATTATAAATAGATTATAGAGGTCTGCCATTGTGCAGTACTCAAAAACGGCTGGATGGATTTACATCAAATTTTATTCGATTTCACAACCTAATCACTTGGTCCTTATTTAAAAAAAAAAGTGTGTGTATGTACTCATGTACACGCGTTAGAAGTTATACTTCTTTAGTGTAACAAGATAAAAATCTTTTCAAAATTGGTATCTTTCGCCTTATTCTACGTTTGTAGAAAAAAACGACACTAACAATAGAAAAAAGATATTTAATACATATATATACTTGTTTTGAATAAAATGTTGACTATAGCTAACTTCAGGGTGTCGGTTTTTCGTGACGGTGTGCGCGCCCATAGTTAAAATTTACTCTCATCACGTTTCCCTAACGCGAAAAAGAAGTATAACTTCAAAAATATTATGGTAGCTTCATTTAATATAAGGTTATTAAAGTTTAAAAAACAACGATTTTACAAGCTCCAGACATTCTGCATTCATATTTGCTTGCCGTGGAAAAGTGGGACAAGCGGTGTGTTGCTTATCTTTTCTCTTCTATATATTCTTACTAATATTATAAACACGAATTTGAGATTTTCTGCTTGTTTGTTATTCTGTCACACCTTAACTCTACTTAGCCGTTTATCATATAATTTTGGATACAAGTTGCTAGGGGTTCAGAAAAGGACATGGGTTTACCCTTCATCCAGAAAAAAATACTGTACGAAGTCACGAACAAACACTAGTTTTAACATAACTCGCCACTAGGTGGCACTGCATGACATTAATTTGTATAAACTTTAATCGACCAATATAAAAATTAATTATTTAGACGGTATCAATATTATTGCAATAACAAATGCGTATGGAGGCGCGGGTGTAGCTAGTATGTATATAAAAGCACGAGTACTAAGATAGAAGCCGATAAAAGAGAGTAGAATTGGAAAAAGGTGAAATATAATATAATGTCTTTCATTTTCAGATTACTAGGATTCCATATCGTATGGCAGTTGCTAATCATCGCGATGTTCTGGTATATCCCGGCCTGGATTTTTGGCCTAACTTTATTCCAGAGTGCTTGGGTCGCTCCTGTTATGTACTTTTTGTATAGTTTCCTCTGAGATATATGTTGATATTATTTAAAAAATAAAATATATGCAAAAATGTATGGTCAAAATAAAAAGAAACGTTTTTAAAAATAACGTTAATAACATTGGTGCTTTATTCAATATAGTTTTTGTAATAACCTGCTAAAAATTGACTTCAAATATAAGAGTAGTACTAGTAAGCAAAATATATTGAAATATACGAATGAAACTGTATATATTTAATTATATATATTTGTATACTATATTATATATTTAAACATTTTTCGTAATAAAATGTTATATTATTTCATATTATAAAATATGTATCCGAAATTATTAAATAACGGTTGAAAATAACTACTATAATTTTGCTACAATGCTATTTAATCTGTTGTCAATCTATAGTTTTGTTTTAGTGAGCGTTTTTCTAGTTGTCATCGAATTTTGTTCTTTAAGTGTTCATGATAACGTTATTGTTCTATATGTAGTATTGTAAAAAAAGCTATAATCATTAATATTAATATAGATTTATAGCTTTCATTTATCGAAGACTAAAGTTGTTTTATGTGTTAGTTAAATTTCTCGAATGTTCTATTATAAAAAGTATTAATATTTGAATTCTATTAATAAAATACTAAGCTAATCAGTAGGTAATATGTTGGTTACAAGTAATAACCCACATTTATTATGGTACCTATTGATCGGCCACAGGTATTGGACTTCCGTACAGTTCTAGATAGTGCTAGTTGAGATCTGAAGGAGGAATAATTCTTGTAACATGTTTTTCATTTAAAAATTTTATACATTCCAATAATTTGATGTATAAATAAAGAATATTTTATTTTTACTTGTTTTTTTGTTTCATTTTTTACCTAGCAACACGTGATACATTTTTTCAACCTAGCAACACAAGAACCAAGATTCTCAGCTTATGTGGGTACGGTACTAATGTATTTTAATAAATGGGGATTAAGAACATCCTAAAAACTGTAACAAATATTTTAATTCTAATATTTGATATATGTATACTGCGACAATAATGATTTTCTGTGTTGTGAGTATATACCAAACTCAATCACAAGAATATTCGGTCCTTCAATGTAATGCATATTACATTATGCAGCTATATATATTCTCAGTTATTATATTTTGTGTTTACTTACATTCATCTACAGTTTTGTTTCTTTAGGTAACTACTTTGAATTATACGAAAAATAGCTACACACACTTCACGTTTTATTTTTTTAACCAAAAACTTATTTAGCCTTGTTGTGGCTTGAAACTTGATAACAGAAATTGGCACGGAAAGTATATGGGAAATATATTCTATTTTAACATTCGTAGCCTAGAATAATTGACCAAAGATAATTTAAAAATCATAAAGAAGTGAGTGTGTGCTTATGACCCCAAGATGGAAGTGAGAACACCGATTTAAACAATTAAAAGTTTGTCAGAGAGTAAACATGGTGGACGACGGTTGGAGGCGAGTAAACTCGGTTAAGCTTTATCATCTCGAGCGAGACGATTCGCTTTCAGCTATACATAATTTGTTTAATGTAATGTAATAATACTTTAGGAGAATAGATGGAGCCGGACATGATGACAAAATCTATGAGAACTGAAGTAGATAAAAGAACTAAATACTTTGATCTGACTTACGACGTTCTAAAAATGTAAAGGTCGACATACAAGAAAAAAGTAGCAATCTAACGGATTGTATCTATTAACGAGCTAATCTCATTCAACCAGTATTCATCTGATCCAACTTCAAGTAACATCAAAACAGCTGGAAATGTGAAGAAGGTCAGCTGTAGCTCCAAGGTGCTATGCTGCTGAACAATTCTAGGATTGCTGTCGGTTTCTGCCATAATGTCCCGAACCATCAATTTCACTTCACTTCAGCCGAAGTTGTTGCTGCCGCTTAAATATTTTGCACAAATTATCGATTAATATGCATTCTCATCTAACTTGAATCAATAATTTGATATGATAAGCGTGAATTGAGTAAAAAATTAATTGAAAGATATACAGTGATTTTTTTATTTTTATAACATAATATTTTAGTTTTAATAGTATTGATATTTTATTTGTTTAATAATACATTTTACTATTTGCAAATGTCTTGGTTTTATAGCATTTTAAATTCTCGATGATTGTACGAAGTTTAAGAGTCCAAATACGAGTATTTTAGTTGCTTATGTACGAGAAAAAATTTCTACGGCTGGCATCCCTACTGCGCTGGCATCACTAATCAGGTGTCAAATGTCGTTATTATCAGTATTATCAAATTCTCCGATTTTGGGGTTATATTTTTCAGTTTGTTTTCAGGAAACAGAATTACTTTAGTTTGTTTTCAGGAAACAGATTTAGAAACCGTTATATATAAAATAAAATACGGTGAATATTTTTGTCATAGAATAAATGATATTTTTACAATTTCAATAGATATATTACTGTCTATAAAATTAAACAATTGAAACCGGATTTTTTTCTCTAAATTATTTATTATATAATGATCTTTAAACTCTTTGTTTACTTTGCGTAGATAAATCACAAAGATTACGTAATACAAGCAGCCAAGTAACATAAATAACTACTTACTGATTTTTATAGAGATGTGGCCGATAATATTGCAGTTCTTGCGAACAAACGCTCCATACATAACGTTACCCGTTGCGGCGATTGTTGGCGTCATTGGGTATAACTTAGAAAGCTTACTGTCAGATAGATATACACCATATAATAGTAAGTATCATATATTATTATATTGCTAAACATAAAGCTAAATGAATGCATTTCATCTATTGGTAGAGATTATGTCATCATTATCAAATCTGGCGTATAAGCAAACTGTATCTTACAACTACATTGCAATTAAGTCAATAATTAATCAAAAAAAGTAGCTTTTGTTTGCAGCTTAGCAAGGACTAATGTAGATTTCACCCACCTCTCGGGATGATTACTTGCCTCTAGATTAGAGATCCCCAAACATTTTTGTCTTGTAGATCACTTTCCATGTTTATTGATATTTGTAGAACCGCCTACTTACTTGAGATATTTTTTTTGCAACTTTCTCATCTTTATTATGTTTTTTTTTCATTGATGTAGATGGATATATCTTTATTTTAGAAGGAAGTATTATTTAAGTATACAGTATATGTAATTAGACTCTCCCCATTCATGGAAAGCCAAAATTAAACTCATGAGCCGCTTAAATAAGATCTATTATTGGTGACCCACAATTAATTCTCAAAAGTACCCAATTATTTTTGTACCTGCTTACGAATTGTGAAACCCCCATTTTTTTGTCACGCCAACATATACCCCTACCGAGTCTCTCATGGATCCCTACGGGTCCACCTGGACCATTTTGGGAATTAATGTTCTAGATGAAAGTTGAGCTATTTTCTTTCATGTGTACCTAACAACATGTATGAAAAATTTCATGCTTGTGTAGTTAAGGTGTGAAAGAATAATAAAGTAGCAAACTCACATTGGCATTTTTAATATTACTATCTTTTGCCAACAGATTAGCTTGAATGCCTCAAAAACAGTACATTTTTTCTAGATACATAATATATACTCTGTTTCCATTTCTGTATCTCTATCAATGCTTATGCATATTTCACAAACTCAGTGTCATATTCATAATGTTAGGATTGTGTAGCTACAAACAAATACAAAGTCTATGTCCATATATATATTTTCAGTATTCTATAGATAATTCTCTGTAATCTCTTATTAAATTTGAATAAAAATTTATTCAATTTCAGAAGCCATCGAGGATCAAAGACTAGAAAGACTCTCAGATGAAGATTTATTACGGGATCCAACTAATGTACAGAAGTTGAGATATAAAGAGAATGTACTCGGAAAGAATGTTTCACCGTCCTTAGAAAAGAGTTAGTGTATGTTTCTTCATTTGTAGTGAAAAGTAACTAAAATTAATTGAATACAGGATCATGGAGGAAAAGAAAACCTGTGGAAATTACCTAGTGGTTAATCAGCATCAGAAAAACTGTAACTAAACTCATGGACAAATCATATGAACTGTTGATGTAACACCAGGTTTTATGGACAAATTGACAATAATTCTAAACTAGCATAATTTAGATAAGGTTATCTAATTTCATTTTTTCATGAGATTTTTCAAACATTTTCTTTCATAACAATGACAAACATTGCCCTAACAAACACAAATAAAGAGAATTATCAAAATAGGTGTAGCCGTTCTGAAGTGATGCACTTACATTACATACATTTGGCAATTCGTTTCTATTTATATAGATAATGATTTTCATAATATCCAGAGTTTTATTTTTAGCATTGACCCTTTTATGCAAGTCAAACTATCGATACATTTAATACAAAACTTGTCTGAACTGTAAATATATTATTTTATGAGATTTTGTTAGTTTTAAATGAATTTCTGAGTTAATAGAACAATGTAGTTTAATATTTCTACTTTTATTTATTGTTTGCCTTCAATAAACAATTTGTGATTTATATAAATGAATGTGTTATGTAAATATTAGGATGTTTTATAATTAAACCTTTATATTTAATGATTTTGTTTTATTGGTCACCACATTTACTTTTTTCTAAGGTTAAGTTTTCAACTTTTGTGTATTGTCATTCGATGTGTTGTTAATTAAACAAGTTATATTTGATATATGTGCTGTGGTTACAGTCACATAATAGTTGAAGTAAGGATACAATATTCCTAAATGCATTATTACAAAAAAGGAAGTAAGGGAACGTACCCATAACACGTGATCTGTTTGACAATTTTTTACCGTCCCGTGGTGACCATCCGTAGTATACTAGTATTCACTTATAGTGAAGACCACACCCTCCAGTTTTGATATAGTCTATACATATAAATAAAAATGGAGTCTGTTTGTAATATCAAAATAACAATAACAAATTAAAATTTTTGTCTGTCTGTTTGTTCCGGGTAATCTCCGAAACCGCTGGACCGATTTTGACAGAAATTTCACTGACGGATAGTTTAAATTACAGCGGGTGACATAACCTACTTTATTTTAGACTAGCTGTCATCCGTGGCTTCGTCTGTAGTACTATCTCCAAAACGTTTGAACCATTTTTCACGGAACTTTCACTAACAGATAGCTGATCTTATAAGAAGTAATTTACAATTATAAAAGAACGCACGCAGAGCTGCGGGCAAACAGCTAGTAATTTATAAATATGGTTTTTAAATTTTTTTTGCAAGGATAAAAAAAAAATTTGCTCATATTTGTCTTAAGTAATACAGTGGTTGCCGCGTGAGGCCAAAAATGTGTGCAACCTATAGTTACAAGTGAATAAATATGTTATATACTACCTAGGACCGTAAAATTTGAAAAGTCAAATCACTGTTTTCCGAGGTGATAAACATGTGACCTGAAGTTTTATTTTTACTGGGCAAGGTGTGTATACTATTTTTCAGCTCTGTGGAGCCTGAAATGGTAACTTCGTTTAGCGCAGAAGCTAAATGACGCTACTTTTCGGCCGAAGGCCAGAAAAAAATATTATAAAAAAGTTATGTAAAACATATTGTAACAGGAACTTAATTTACAAAAACATATGTAATTTATTGCTAAATAAAACAAAATGTATGAGATTTCTTTGCCTAATGCTCCATTTGTTGATAATAGAATAAAGACCGAAGGGAGTTTATAAGCTTAATTGACAATACTGTATGTGTACCAAAATTGTTTGTCTGCTTAGGGAGCGATAGTGTTATGTGGGGTTTTCCATGCAACAATGAGTCACCACGCTGCCTTATCTGTTACTTAGGGTTTATTAGCGATGTCCGGACATAACTGTGTAAGCATGTACCACAATAATGTATTTTTGCACAGGTTATCATAATTAAATGAAAAACACTTCTGATACGCTATCATTTATTTTAAATCTAAAACAATATTATTAACAGTACAGTGCCTGTAAATAAAAACAAAAATTATTCGTATAAAATTGAGATACTTAACTATATAAATGTACAAACGTGAACGAAACATCGCCCTAACAAATATTTCAAACAATCTTATTATTGACATTGAGACCGAAATAATTTGTTATCATAATCTAATTTAATACAAACTTTAAACTGCACACATTCAAATCATTATAAAACTTTAAAATACAATTTCACAAGTGTAAAAAACATATCAGCCATTATGTAACGTATTTACATTTTTTTTTAGTTTCGTTTGTAACTTTTTTTTAAGATAATTAAATTACATCGCGTATACATAAAAGGGATAAAACTTGCGTAAAATTTAACTGCGGAAGTACAAATTCACACCCTTTTTCTACTCCAAAACAATAAATGACGGACTCAAAATTGTGATCTTTCCAAGTCACGTTTATTTCTCTTCTAAAACGGTACTCGTCTATCGATTCAGGACTCCCGACATTCTCAGACACCCTTATTTTTGCCCCAAAACAGTATCGGTCTATTAATAAATGAGTGAGAATTCTGGTCTTTCTAAGTTGGCTATTTCAACCCGAAAACAGTACATGCCAATTAGTAACTGAATCAGGATATGGTCTGAAAACAATACTCACATATTAGTAACTGACTTGGGACACTGTATTTATAAGTTACCCCTATTTCTACACGAAAACAGTACTCGTCAATTAGTAACTGAATCAGGACACGGTCTGAAAACAATACTCACATATTAGTAACTGACTTGGGACACTGAATTTATAAGTTACCCCTATTTCTACACGAAAACAGTACTCGTCAATTAGTAACTGAATCAGGACACGGTCTGAAAACAAGAGTCACCTATTAGTAACTGACTTAGGACACGGTATTTCTAAGTTACCCCTATTTCTACATGAAAACAGTACTCGTCAATTAGTAACTGAATCAGAACACGGTCTGAAACAACACTCATTTATTAGTAACCGACTTAGGATACGGTATTTCTAAGTTACATTGTACCCGAAAACAGTGCTCGCCCATTAGTAATCGACTCAAGACACGGTCTTACTAAATTAGATATATTATTTACGCCAAAATAGTAGTCGCCTATTAATAATTGATTGAAGCACCAGTGACTATTGAAAATCAAGTGGATCACACGCCTGTTTGCTATTTCACGTCATATTAAGCAAAGATAGGTATTCAATCGATGCTCAATGGTTACCGTGTTCGGGCACTGCGTCGAAGTCGGAAGTCTCGCTGAAGAAAAACATCGTGATGAAATTTTAACATGGTAGGGCTTTCTCTGAAACTGCCAATCTAGCTACTAGATATAGTCCGATTGTAGAGTGACTCTGATAGACAGTCAGCCCTCGTCTAGGTGTAGTGTGTTTACCATTACAGACCACATTTTCATTTAACATCAGGTATCAACGCCAAAACCTATAAACTATAAAAGAAAAATCTTTCAGAATAGGTAACGAAAATTTATAGGAACTGTAATCTGAATTTCATAACGAAACTCTAATAACCTTTCGAAAATTGTGTCTTTGAATCTAATAAACGTATTGGAAGAATTGGAATCATGAACAGTCAAAAATAACTGTAAGATTTAACGAGTTCCAATACAAGCATTCAAATTACTCTAGAAAGTTCGAAATGCCTTAATTTATTCTAGATCATACTCACGAACGTATAAATGGAATTTCTATAACTAACACTCATACTTCAATATTGTAAATCGTTTCTCCTTATAAAAAACATTGTACCATTTTCACAAGTCTGCCAAGATTTATATTAAAGCTATTTATTATATTTAAGCTATATAACATTTTCACTATAAAGGTTCGGTCTTGTACATTGTTTAGTAAAATTGTTGTGTTCCAAAAAACTTTATTACTATCTAAGGAATCGACTAAAAATACGCTATAGATTTTTTTTTAATTTCACAATCCATTCCCAATTCATATCGACAAATCATTTAATTCCATATTGCCATTAATATCGTAAAATTGTTGTCCCAGTATTAATACAACAGAATACCTTATAAAGTCAAGTGAATCAGTTATCTGCACTGTTAAAACCTATAGTATTATTACGAGAGATTTGAAAACTCATGAGACGTCAAAAGATTTAAAGAATCTTCAGATTTTGACCAAATCCCAAAAGAAATTAAAAAAGCCGTATTATTATTACATTTTAATTTTAAAACCAACAAAAAGCCAAAGTGACGCGGTGTTCTCAAGACTCTAGTTTTTGAATCTCCAGGCCAATTTTTATTTACGCTGCAATTTTAACATTTGTATTTGCATCCTCAAAAAATAACGCGAAGAAAAAACCAGCCAAAATTTCAGCCTTCTTTTTTTGGCTCTACGGGCTTGGAAAATTTTATTGGTTAAACGAACAGATAGCGTATTTATTTAGCTTAATTTCCTTCTTTTTTATAATTTCCACAACATCCATTTTGTCGCAGAGATATCCGATATTGAACAAAAAATAACTGTAATGTTGGAGGCATATAAAATAGCCCAGGCGCGGTTTAAACAATTAGTTTTGAATGTGATGGTCGTAAGGGCTGAGGCGCATAAACACTTATTAAAGTAAATTAATTAGCGGAACTATAAAGTACTCACCGAAGGCCGAAGACAGCTATTCCTGTTGCGTCGGTGAGGCGGGTTTGATTAATTTCCGGAGTGGTGTCGTGAGACTTTATTAAGGGTCTATGCACGTTGTATTGCAACCACGAACGACAACACACTGATTGCGACTATATTAGTATTTTCACCAAAATTATACGTGAAAAAACCAGAGCAACCTTTCGCTGCAGCAAATGGCACTTAAAATTCCGCATCCCTTACCAGCGTGGCAACTCAATAGCTGAAACCTTCCCAGGTGCTACTAAGTCCTAGCTAACCACTTACTCTAGTAAGGTTTTTGCGCCGAACCAAAGATCCTTTTGTGTTCCACCAACGATACCTCGGTAACTAATGGTCGTATAAAAAAATTGGAGGACGGTTTCAGAAACTGCAATAAATTTCCTACAAAAAATTTCAGTACATTTGAAAAAAATAAATATTATTTGTTCCCTCAATATTGACTTGCAAAAAGTGGAATAAAGTGATTTTTCCCTTTTTTTGATAAATCGACTATAACTTTGCAAGTATTGATGGTGAGGCTAAGATTATTAGGAATTTTTATATCTCAGTGTACCCCCTAATAAGCCTGTGAATCTGCAGAGCTGATCTGCTGATCGATTGAGCGATTTTTCCGGGCCGATTATTCAAAGTTCTAAAATAAATCAGTTGAACAAGATTTTCACTCTTAAACATTGTGTAATCTTCATAAAAATGGAAAAATCATTTTTAATTCCATTTTTTTCTGATTCTACACCAGTCACTTGGTAAATAAAAAAATTGACAAACGAATCTGGTTCATATGGTCATTTAACCAAAAAAATAATAATTGACGAGCCCGAGAAAGAAGACTGAAAATTTGTAAAATATCCATTTTTAATATCATTATTACTGAATCCCGATATATGTGTAGTACTTCACCAACTTTGTCTCTGGATCCACGAACTTCGACCGAAGATAACTGTGCCAACACTCATCATTACCCACATTTCTGGACACATTTTTATAAATACCAAACATTAAGTAAAACGTATCGGGCTATTAGTAAGAAACTTCTCAAGCTCCATATAGTTACAGTACATTTCATAACAAGTATCGGACGTCTGCAGGTACTTCTTCACCACCTCAAGATCCTCGAGCGCTCTCAACTTCTTTATTCTCTTCTCTTTCTCACTTGATTCCGGTTTCTCTGTCGCTAGGGGAAGTATATCTTCTTTCTCTCTCTCAGCGATCGCTGCCGCATCGATTACTTTGTGATTTCCACCGAACACAGAGACATTAGTGCCTTGCCCGGTCAATAACTCCTCATCGACTGTCAGAAACATATCTAAATTCTGCAGATCTGTATAATAAGACTCTACGTCATAATCTTTTAATAAGCTACACAACATTTCCTCATCATTATCATATACTTTTGGTATCGTTTGATCCTTATCTTCTAAAAGGGTCACGTCATACCCAATATTTATAAAACTTTTGCCTATAACCTCGCTCGAAGTCCGCGTCCAGGCTTTGTCTAATATATACAATGCCTCCAAACAAGTTAAATTCCTGTCAACACCGCGTATCACATTCAACGCCTTCTCCTCCAAGAACAGTCTTCGGTATTCATCACGGAAAGCATGGAAAATACCATTTTTAATTGGCATCAGCCCGCTGGACGCTTTCCACGGCACGAACACTAGCTTTAAATGTGACAATTGGAGCTTAGAATGTATTGTTGCACGGTCCAGAATTAATATTGCTCTACGGTTTTGCATCTGCAGTTCTCGGTTCCAATATTTCACATACTCTTCAAACATTTGCGTTGTGAAGTGCGCTTGGGCATGTCTTATATAAGTCACCGGCAGAGTATCAGGGTCTCTATACGAATGTATCAGAGGATCCTCAGTTCCGCAGACGAGCAGTTTCTTTTTGTCCGTTCCGTGTACATTAACGCACATAAATATAGCCAATCGGTCTTTTGCATAGCCTTGGATAAACTTTTTCCCAGCCAATTTCTTTATACGACCTTTGGACGGATTAAAATATAGACCGACTTCATCTGCAGTATAAATATCTTCATCGTTTATATTAAGCCTAAAGTCACACCACTGTTCACTGAAAAACTGATTCTTCCACTTCGATTCCATACAATTACTATAATCCCTCTTTACTGGAGTTCCTCTTAACGATATATTATATCGTTTCTTGAACCTGTCAAGCCATTTTCTACTGCCATTGAATGCCACAAATCCGCACTCTTTAGCAAAAGCTTCTGCTATATCCTGCAGCATTTTTCCAGAGACCTGGACATCTTTGGCTTTCTGATTATTAAACCATTCAATAATCCGTGAGTCCAGGACACTGTTCATATATTTTAGTGTCTTTCTTGCTGCTTTCTTAGCTAACGTGTACTTATCCCTGTCTTCCCATATTTCATTAACCACCTCTGGAGTCAAGTTGTACAATTTACAAATATCGTCGACACTCCTCCCCTTGTACAACTTGCTGACGATAGCACACAGAGTTGGATACGTTAAGTCCTGTTTCCGTAAATAAGCATCGTTTTCCATTTTATTCTCAGCATGGTAATTAACGTTATTCGATTCTTCAGATGCATTGCTTTCATTTTTGATGGTACCATCTTCAACTTCTTGGTCTGATGCCGTATCTATTGGGTCCATTTCCTTCTTCAATGACAGATCTTTGGGTTTCGACCTGTAATATTGGTAATTTATTCATTATAATTTTTTTTTTTTTAAAGGAAGTTAAAAAATAATAACTTCTAAATCACTTTCAACGAATACATAATATAAACAATATATATTCAGAGCATTGAAAGCATCATAGTAAAGTTTTAATTACAGCTAAACTCCTTATTTGACGTAAAAAAAAACTAAGACATTTTTTTTTTCTCACTGTAAATCTCGTTACTCGCTAGTCAAAGTTAATAATATGTAATGATAACAACAAATAATACTCAAAATATTTATAATATAAGAAAGTATAATGTATTTAGACTTAATTCTCTTTGGTAAGAATCGTCGCCGCGTTACTCCCAAATTACAAAGGTACCGCGAGACGCATTTAATATAAGTAGCTAATATGCGTACGCGTTTCTTTTTAATCAACTATAAAATAACTCATTCGTTTCTACGCGGACCAATTTTCTTTTTAAGAGATATTAAAGTCCGGGATACCAGGCCGATATATATTAAATTATCTTTATTACATAGTATAAAATGGAGTCACTTCCGCTGTCTGTTCGCTTAGATCTTTTAAACTATTCAACGTACTTTAATGCAGTTTTCAGCAATAAATAAAGTGATTCAAGAGAAAGGTTTATATGTATTATACTACAAAAAAGCCGAAAAAATCAAAGATTTGTAATATGATGACGTAACAAATATATTTTTGTATGCTTAAATCGCAAACGCTGGCTAAACCTTACGAGATAGATTAAATTAATATACTATGGAATTGTATATCTTAAAAAGATCGACAAAAAGCCCGCAATGGTATATATTTATCTCTAAAGGATAACCCACAGTAACCATTTTTAACTTTTACATATTCCAAATAATATGTGTTATTTATCAAGCTATTTTCTACAGTACAGTATTATTCCTTATCCAATTAAATGCATTACATACACTGTACATGTCATGTAGATCAAAACTACCATTAACAGCAACAGCATTTCATTAAAATGGATATCTTAGGAGATATCAGAGATTTAAAACGCGGAAGCACAGCGGCCGGCGAACCGTTACTATTTTAATTTAAGCGCCTGCAATTTCCGGTAAAGCTATCTTTTGCAATGACCACCAATAAGTCACAGAGTCAAACATTCAACGTTGCAGGCTTAGATTTAAACGTTGAGTGTTTCTCACACGGCCAGTTATATGTCGCGCTTTCAAGAATAACCTCCAAAGAAAACATGTTTGTACTGTCTCATGAAAAAAATACTGTAAATATTGTATACAAACATCCTGTAGTATAGTACAAATACTATTTTTAAAATTTTTGTCTGTCTGTCTGTATGTTCCGGGTAATCTCCGAAACGGCTGGACCGATTTTGACAGAAATTTCACTTATGGATAGTTAAAATTACAGCGGGTGACATAGGCTACTTTATTTTAGACTAGCTGTCATCCGTGACTTCGTCTGTAGTACTATTTCCAAAACGATTAGACCTATTTTCATGGGACTTTCACTGACAGATAGCTAACGTTACAAAAAGTAATTAAAGCTTTTTTATTTTGGACTAGCTTTTACCCATGGCTTTGTTTGCAGTACTATCTCCAAAACGTTCGAACCATTTTTCACGGAACTTTCACTAACAGATAGCTGATCTTATAAGAAGTAATTTACAATTATAAAAAAAAACGCATGCGGCGCTGCGGGCAACAGCTAGTATATGATATAAATCTAATAATCAGTATAAGTTATTTAAAATTTGATTTAAAGGAATTAATAATGAAAACACCCACATTTCTTCCTCGCGTGCTTGTTCTCTAGTGTGAACTCTGTAATGTCGCCTTAACTGGTCCTTTGTATGAAATTTTGCACGACATTTGTCACAATTCACTTTTTTCTCATGGGTCATCAGATGCCGGGCCTGGAGGTAAGATCTTACAGTATATACATCATTAATGTCAATTAGAGAACTTATTACTTCACAGAATAATTTTGTCAAAAAATAAAAATCTACTCTAAAAAAATAAAGCAGAACTTCTTTGATATTAGATTATCAATGGAGTCTAGGAATTTCATAATCTCAATAATTTTACATTTCCTACTCAATTCTGAGGAATTCCCTGATGTATCTTTGAAAAGTAACATAGAATAATAAAGTAAATCAATTAATTAAAATTTGACCCCTTTCGTAAAAATCCACTTTCCAACAAAAAAAGAATTTTCCAAAATGCAACTCCTAGCTCTGTTTCGAAAGTGCACTAACATCACTGTGAATGCTAGAAGCGTACATGTGAACTACACGCACCCACATCTGCACTCTGAAATAGGTTTTAGGTTCAAAGAAGAAAAATCACTGAACTTTTTAAAGGATCGCAGCATGTATCTTGTGCTCGAAAGTATTTGAAAACATAAAAAACCACCACAAATTGTTTGTAGGATGACAGTTTAAACAAGGACAGAAAAAGAAAATCAGTTGAGAAATGGAGGAGGAAGATGCTCTTATTTTTCCTCCGCTTATTTACACAGTTAATCTACGTACCTATCACTAAATATGATCAATTTCATGAGTTAAAATATAAAATTCTTACAACTAAACTACATCGAATTTTATCCTCACCAAGTTAACTTTAAAACCAAAAGTGAGATCACAGAGAGGACATTTTTGGTGTCTCTCAATATGCACTTTACTGTGCAATCGGAGGCTGAATGCTTTCTTGAAATAACGACCGCATTCCTCACATTTATGTCTGAAATAGAATCATATCAGATTAGTAAAATGTAAATTTAAACTCAGTGTATAATTAACACCTCTAAGAAATTAAAAATAATTAAAAAATTAGAGCCATCAAAATTAACATTAAATAATAATACTAGAAATAATAATAAATACTGAATTATGATATTGATAAGAATAGTTGGAATTTAAATATTATTAACCAAATTAAAATACACTATCTGGGAGCTAATCATGCAACCAAACAAATTAATTATTTTGTTGATAAACAAAATTTAATAATTTTAAATAATTTAAAATGTTGTATTTATTATAAACCAGAGATATTTACATGTCAATAGAATGAACATTTCACATTAAAAAAATATTTTTTACTTATTTCTTTAGTTACCCCTAAAAACATGGTCTAGTTTTTTTAATGATTATTAATATTTGCCTTTTAGTCTTTAAAGGAACTTTAATCTCATGGTAGCTTGAAGACTCGACTTTTCCATAGATAATATAGGAATGAGCAATCATACCTATTTAGTAATACTTTATAATTAATACAGTTTTGTTGATAATAAAGTAGTGAACACTCTGCAGGTTTAGTTGTTCAATTTCGCTAATCCATCTATCTTTTTAATTATCATTTTCTATCAATTATAACAAGTGCAAGTTATCATAAAATTATGGGAACAAATTCCGACAATGTGTGACAACAGGTTAGGGTATGTCCCCATACTATGTGACCCAGTTCAGGGAGAAGAGGAAGTTCATCAAAGTAAAACTTAATACCCTCTATAGGAAATCTTGCGCTATTTTGAACTATATTCAAATATGGCAGTGCAACATTTAGCACTTTTAAACTCACAGGTAGGAATAATGACTCACATACATATGGTGACATCAACTGATTAAAATCGAAGAGTGTGAAGTGTAGTACAGTTGCCAAGCAAAGAGGCAAGAGTTTGTAATAATACAATAATGTTGTTGTACAATTGACTATACATTGTGTTCATTAAATGTTACATGGATACCTTGTCAATGCAAGCAATACAAAGAAGCCAAATGAATTAAATAAAATAAAAACTGTATTTATGAATTACTAAATGTGATTACTACATGAAAACTAGAAGGAGAGGGTCTTCTCATATTCCCTTCATCCCTTTTAGATGTTGGGTAAATAAGAGCCATTTGAATTATAGATTTCAAATTCAACTGAAATAACCTTTACCTAGTCTTGACTTGATGCTCTAATGAATGTTTCTTCAGATCCTGGGCAGAGTTAACCATGACATCACATAAAGGACACTGATACATTTTACGAGACGGTGCTTTTTTCTTCTTCAGTTTATTCTTCTTCAATTTTATCTTTGCTTTCTTGACTTTTGATGTTGATGGTTCTTCTCTTTTCTGTAATATTTGAAATTGTATTCTTATTTCGGTCCAACCATGCAGAGGGATTTAAAGTTAGTCATATAAAGTTTAGGATATCCTGTATTACATGCTTCAACATGATAAATACCAATGAAAAAGGCAATTAAACAACTGAACTGATTTGTTAATATTTTTGAAGTTCTCCCTATTGTCTTCTGTGTCACTCACTGAGTTACTTTTTATATGGCAATTTTTTAACAAAAAATTGCATTTCTGACCATTTGTTCAGTGTCAGACTTTGTCCTAATAATTACAGACATAACAAAAAAAGAATTACCCAAATACCTGAAATGAAGGCACAGATGACTTACTGCTCACATTTACAGATATATATATAAAATTTAAGTTAAATATTGATACCTAGAAATTTTTATTACTAGCATCGCTAATCGAATGGTGTTAAAAAATGAATCCTTACTAATATTAGAAATGCCAATATCAATTTGTTTGTTTGTTTTATGCCTTAACTACCGAACCAATAATTACAAAAATTAAAAAACATTGTATGAAGTAATTGAAATGTTGATAATTTACGTACCGTGGTAAAGTCGAAAGCCTGCGCCTCGTCCATTTCCTCAATTTCAATTGTAACCATAACTTCAGATATAACCGGCTCATAATCGCTACCATCGCTTTGTTTACGCTGCCTAGCTAATAAAGTTCTTTTCTTTAGTTCATATAAATTTTCATCATCCGAAGAACTTTCTGCGACAGCTGCACTATCAGAGTCATCGTTTGTGGACCCCATGATGTTAAATTTAATTCTAATGCTATATA
Source organism: Antheraea assamensis (assembly GCA_035772565.1). NCBI lineage: Eukaryota > Metazoa > Arthropoda > Insecta > Lepidoptera > Saturniidae > Antheraea > Antheraea assamensis. The sequence continues at coordinate 3,500,157 of JAQQSE010000107.1, forward strand.
TGTTTCAATTTTATTTATTTTACAACATGCATTTTATGAAAAACAAATAAACTACACGGTATGTCATATGGAAAACAACGCCATTTTGGATTAACTGTCAACTACACTAAATGGTCTTTGGTTTTTTTTTTCTTCGAATTTATTCTCTACTTACTATAACAACACGTAGGTACTACAAATAAACTATAATTATTTAAAAGTTTGTCATAGCATTCATTTTATTAGAGCATTTGAAAGAGTTTTAAGGCTTAACGATATTTATATAATTATACCACAACTATTCATATAGATGTACTAATATTTGAACAAGTATATTAAGAGAAAATATATTATGGCTCATTATTTTTTTTTTATTAATTATACTATGTTTTATCATTATAAAATATAATCTGTCCAGACAGAAAAATAAAATTAGCTATGCTCCTGTCAATGAACCGCTCGAAAAAAACCAACGCGCATCGCTTCTCTTTTGGAATTTATGGTACTGTAACAAGGCTTGCTTTTGTGCTAGCAAGTTGAAAATTAACACGAAATCAACTAAAACGCGTAAACAATGCGCGATTAACTACTTGATATCAACGATACGGTGTGATTAAACGATTTTGAATGTAGTGTACTAAATAATACAGATCAATATCGGAACAATGAATCCGTGATATAGCGTCACTGCGCCATAGGAACCAAATGGAGACAAAATCCGGCGTCGGTATACAAGATCACTGGATGAAGAGTATAATGGAACCGGCTGGTGGTGATAAAAACGATCGTTCGGTTAAACGCGAAAAAATGGCCGAGTTCAACGGTGAAGCCGCGAATACTAATTACGAGAGACAGCAGCGTAATGACAGTAGATACCGGTGCGATGTATGCGATCTGACTTTCGAAGGACTAGAATATTTGATACTACATCAAAAGTTTCACGGCAACGATAAAGACCCGTTGGCTCCCCCGATCGAGCCGGAACCACAACCCGTCGTTAAAGACGGGCGTAAGAAGCGTCGCAAGTTCAAATGCGACCAATGCGACGTGAAAGTGAACTCTCAGTACCATCTAGATATTCACAGAAGTAAGCATGAAGGTGCTGCTTCGAAGAAGTATTTATGCGAAGTCTGCGACCGCAGTTTTGTGGCAGCGCAGTTCTTAAAAAGTCATATGCAGACTCACTCTTCAGTGAGTACGATAAATTGCGAAATATGCAGCAAAAGCTTCACCGGGCAAGCATATTTGAAATTACACATGCAGCTACACAACGATATAAAAAAATTCAAATGTTCAAAATGCGACGAAATGTTCCCTACGAAGAACTGCCTGAAACTCCACATGAAGAAGCATACGAAGGTGAAAAACTTCAAATGTGATTACTGTAATAAACTGTTTGTGTCGAAGATAACAATGGAACGTCACCGGCAGAGCCATGAGGGGCAACCGATAGACTGTCAAGTCAAATGTACACAGTGTGAGAGAACAATGCATTCATCACTGTTACGTACCCACATAGCTCGTGCCCACTCTTCATCCATTGACGATGATGTTAAAAGGCCTCATAAATGTTCAACGTGCGGGAAGAGTTTTATCGTTAAAATTAATCTCAATTTACATATAAGAGTCTGTCATCCGGATTTAGCTGAACCGGAGGATGAAGATGAGGATGTTATGACAGACAACTCCTAGTTTTTATGCGTATATGCCTACACACAATGTATTATTAGAAAATATAATAACTTTTTTATGCAATGTTTAATTTATTTTTGACAAGCTGATGTATAAGAGAGCTTTCACACTACAGTCAAACCCTGTATTGTACAGGGAATTTATAAATATAAAATACATGGGCACAGTGTACACTCAGTCTTGGAATGATAGGTGCATAGTACACAAAGTGCTGTATGTGGGGTTTAACCCACAACACTCCAGTGTGGTAGCAACTCCAATGGAATTGCTTAAAACACTGCTATATCTGTACAGTCCCATTAAACGACTGAGTTTTCATTTATTTGTTACTATTGTATTGGAGACTTAAATACTATGTAATATCATAAACATAGGCTTGCGTTTGCTTGCCTGTTACATTTTCATACCTTAACTTCTAAACTGATCATTATGAAATTTCGCATACACTTTGTCAGGGATACTGAAAATAATATAGAACACCTTCCATCTTAAAAATATGTACCGTTCCCACGGGATAGTTCAAATCTACATAAATGCTAATACATAAATATGTATATGCGAATGATAGTATATATTAGATTGACAAACTCCAAAATGGTTCACAGGTGGTTTTTTTTCTTGAAAAAGTTTCTATGCTATCAATTTTAGTTAATTCACTATAATGTGTGTACCATTTAACAAATCATATTGAGAATTGTTATGCATAAATATCTAGACAAGGAGTTTATATTATCAATTTTACAATAACTGGCCTCTAGGTGTCTCAGCAGAATATCAACTTCCGTATCGTCGAAGCAAACGTCACGAAAACTGGCATCCCTAGATACTTTGCTATTTATTATAAAAGATAACAAACACACGTGAAGCCACAGGTACAGCTAGTACAATAAAAAAAGAAACGAAATGTTAAATACCACATTTATTTAACTTTGTACACAATTATTCTTCTTTCTTTACTTCTACAGTTTCTTCATCGTCTTTCTTCATTAATTCTTCTGCGTCTCTCGCCGCTTGCTGTGAATTTCAGAATTAAGTTAATATTTTTGTGATAACTTATCCAAAAAATGTATAAAGATCCGATGGACGAGTAAATGCCTATTACACGAAACTTTTCCCATTTCCAAATCCCCTTATCTTTTTTAATATGACTACTGACTAATCATAATGTCTGTATAATTCCTTTTTGGTATGAAATTTCTGTCTTGTATAACTGACCACGAATATGCAGTTTTCCTTTTATTTGTCTATCTATTTGTATATCTAAATTTAACTCAAACACATCTTATATCAGGAGATATTCCAAAATTAATAGTACGTGTAGTTATAACCAAGTATTTTAATTAAAAAAAGTGTGTGTGTACTTATGTACACGCGATAGAAGTTATACTTCTTTGGCGTAACAAGATAAAAATCTTTTCAAAGATTTTATCTTTCGCCTTATTCTACATTCGTAGAAAAAACGACACTAACGATAGAAAAAAGGTATTTAATACATACATACTTTTTTAAAATAAAATGTTGACTATAGCTAACTTCGGGGTGTCGGTTTATCGTGACGGTGTGCGCGCGCATCGTAAAAATTTACTCTCATCATTTTTCCCTAACGCGCCAAAAGAAGTATAACTTCAATCATTAATTTTTATTTTAGTCTATGGCCCCTGTGGAAAAGTTGTTTTCGTGATTAAATTTACGAAGTTTCTTTGACTTATGTCCTGTTAAAGTGTCGAAAATATCAATCGAAGTTGGGCAGAACACCAATTTACGAGTATATCTATATTCGAAGCGAAAAAAAAGATTGATAAGGATTGTACGTCCCTTGGACGCTTGTGATGTCACTTTAATAAATACATTTCACACGTGCAAATCCGTGGCGGGTCGTTAATGTAACACGTGATATTATATTAATTTGTACGTAAGAAACATTAATATTCCTTCAAAATCAAAATAAAAAATACTTTATTCAATTTAGGCCCTAAGAAGGCGCATATGAACGTCAAAATGACCACCGGTTCGGAATACATCCCAGTCATCGAGAAGAACCGGCAAGAAACTCGATCGGGTTTATCTTTTTAACATATACTTATATATTTCAAATTAATTATTATACATTACAATCGATTTTAGTGGATGCACAGAGAGGGGTCAATTCCAGACATCACCATCGTTCACATATCGATCCACTCTATAATAGCCCTTTAACACCAAAGCCCGCTTAACATGGCACTTAAACTTATAGTCTGGCAAATCGGTAATATGCTTTGGGACTTTGTTATAAAACCTAACACTATTACCTAAAAAACTGTTACTGGTTTTACCGAGTCTAAAACATGGAACGACCAATTTATCACAGTTTCTAGTCTTTAAATCATACCTTTGATGCGGTATATTAGTTACTACTAAAGCTTGAACATCGTACAAACTTCCTACCTTCTTCATGTCTTCTTCTTTCTTCTTCTGTAACTCTCTACTGATTTCTCTAATGAGTTTCAACTCATCCTTAACTTTCTCTGACAAGGGTTCGAACACGTTGACGGGAAGTTCGTTGACGTCATTCAATGCTCTTTTGAAATTGACGTATTTCACCATGATCCGATCATAGTGTTCTGGACTGATCAATAACTCCTTGTTACGTTTTACTATCATCTTGGTAACTGAAACATAAAAATTGATACAAATCACTTTAAGCAGTTCGAGTAATTTACAATATGACATTTCTAGAATAGATAAATACCAAGTTTCAGGTATTCATTATTGCAATGTTGCCCTTCCAGAATATTCTTGGTAACTTAATGCATGACCGGAGAAACTTAGATAAGCTAGATTTTATAAAAAACTAGCGGCCCGCTCCGGCTTCGCACGGGTATAAAATATATAGCCTATGTCATTCACTGAAAAAATGATTAAAATCGATCTGGTAGTTTTGATTTTTTGATTACTGCCCGTGGTCTGCACGCGTTAAATTTGGAGTAACCTCAAAAATAACGGTATTTCTCTACTATTTAATTTATGTTATTATACATATAAACCTTCCTCTTCAATCACTCTATCTATTAAAAAACCGCATCAAAATCCGTTGCGTAGTTTTAAAGATTTAAGCATACATAGGGATATAGGGACATAGAATATAGAAAGCGACTTTTGTTTTATACTATGTAGTGATACTTTTTAAAGCGCAACTTCTTATGGGAAGACTTTGAAGTTTTGATCGGCAATCATTTCGTGTAACGCAAAAGTGGTGGGTGTGAACACTGTGTCGGGTAGAGTATTGAAAACACCGGTTCTCGTCCGTCGGTCTATCACCGAAGTTAAGTAACGTCGGGCGCGGTGCGCACTTGGATGGGTGACGGGCTGCGAACACCACATGACGTTGGCATTTTGTCGTGTATTTTAATTTAAAATATTTCCCTGTGATACAAAAGTTTCATTTCTATCGCGTGTCCTTGCGATATACACTGTATCTTTTTTATTTTGATATTTAAGCTACCAGCTTTGCTCGCGTTAATATAGTATTGGTATATCTCTCGGGAACAGTACATATTTTTTTGGACAAAAAGTAACCGACGTCCTTTTTTTCTGCATACGGAAAATTTTATAATTATCAGTTAAATAGTTATACCGTAAAGGGGTAACAAACATAATTACAAATTTTGTCATTTATCTTCTATAATATAAAAATGAATCGCTGAATGTGTTGCTAAGCGCAAATCTCGAGAACAGCTGAACCGATTTTGCTAATTCTTTTTTTGGATATTCCTTGAAGTACGAGGATGGAGATCTTACGGAGAGAAAAATTAAAAAATTGCCTGAAAAAGTCTAAAAACAACACTTTTCTATACTCCCATACAAACGATTCGTAATAATACTTAAAACTCAATTTGAACTTTAATACTATAGCCTAAAGTTGAAGTGTTAGTGGAGAGGTTCCGCGAGGGCAAAATAGTTGAGTGACGTTAGTATCGTATAAATATTAATGTCAATATTTATACGATGGTCCCGAATAGCAGAATAAGTGTTAAAAAAATAATTTAAACAATCGACTGCTAGGTGGTACGAAGTTCGCCGGGTCAGCTAGTATATAAATAAAAATTATCATTACAGAATAGCTGCACCTATTTGCTAAATTCTTTTATTGTTCCATTTGCACTTGTCCGGGACAAGATTTGTATGAAAGAAAATATCTGGAAAATCTTACAGAAAAGTGAGTAAATTGGTTTAAAAAATCAACAAATATAAAAATGGGTGAATAAGACATGTAGATCTTTAAAAATACTGAAAAAGTTAACAGACTGGCGTTAACCTTCCATTTTGTTTTATTACACGGTCTTACTGTGAAGGGAAGTTTTGGTCACTTTTACTTCATTAGGGCCGACATCCAGTTTATAATATTAATGGCATAAAGTCCTTCGTAACAATTAGCTGAAAAAGCCTACTAGTGCGCCGGCTCTTTTGACCCTTCGGGTGATTTTTAAGACCTAAATCTCAAAATGGCGGACTGTTTTTAATTTATTTTTTAGTTCACAACATCGTCTTTGCTTAATAAAAAAAGTTCGCACAAATGAATAAATATTTGAAAATACAGTTTACATAAAAATTAGAATTATGCAGTATGTAATTTTATATTTTTCAGAGTTTCGTAATAAATAAGAATATTTTTAAGCTTAGGCTGCCAACTATCTGTTGACCTGTGCCTCATGAGAAGTACATTCGTTTGTAGGGAACTTAAGCCTTTATAGTTTTGGACAGTCCAGGGGTTAATAAAAAATAAATAAATCAAGTGAGATTGTGGTTAAACGCTGAGTCAGTAAGATACATGTAGTTCTTAAATACAAGTTATCCTTTGAATATATATTTTATGTAAATATGATTGTGTTTTATTAAGGTAGTCATAAAAATAAATGTAAATAAACTAAATGTAAAAAATAATTTCTGAAAATGCCTTTCAATTTTAAACTTGTCCAACATAAATATTGACATGGGTAATAAACATACCTTTGGCAACGTCTGGATTTCTTAGCAAATGAACACTGAATGACAATAATTTTTGTATTTAGAATTTTACCATAGCATATTTCCAGGTGTAACCAATCTTGTAATGATTAACTGTATAAATAAAAACACCAGATTTCGATTTTTTTAAGTTATACTTCTTTTGGCTAGTTAGGGAAAAATGATGAGAGTAAATTTTTACGATGCGCGCGCACACCGTCACAAAAAACCGACACCCTGAAGTTAGCTATAGTCAACATGTTATTAAAAAAAAGTATGTATGTATTAAATACTTTTTTGTAATTGTTATTGTCGTTTTTTCTATAAACGTAGAATAAGGCGAAAGATAAAATGTTTTGAAACGATTTTTATCTTGTTACGCCAAAGAAGTATAACTTCTAACGCGTGTACATAAGTACATACTACTTTTTTTTTATCAGTTTTACTTCTTGGACTTATCTGTAAGTAAGTAAGACTTATTTTATTTATTATAGGATGGATAAATATGTGAACGATTGTAATGTCTGGAATTGACATCTCTCTACGTCCACTAAAACAATTGTAACGTTAATGTTTGTTAAGTTTATGTACTTTAAAATGATAAACCCGATCGAGTTTCTTCATTGTTGCCGGTTCTTCTCGATGACTGAGTAGTTTTCCGAACCGGTGGTAGCCTTGACGTTCATAAATCACTTCTTAGGTAAAATATTTTTAATTTGATTTGATTATTTCAATATCTTTATTTAATATAAAGTTATTATTTATATAATTTAATCATTTTTAAGTCATAAAGTAATAAGTGTAGTATGTAAGTAGGTATGTGTATTTTCTTACCGTGGAGCAGCAGGGAAAGTGGTGTGGTATTTGTGGTCCGGTGAAACTGTGGAGGCCTTGCCGGGTTAACAGTGTAGTCAGTTCGAAAAAAAAAAAAATGGTGTCGTATGCGTGTACAGGACAACGCAGACGAAATCGCGGGTATCAGCAATTTATACATTTTTATTTATTTACAACACGACAATGTGACGGTTATGTGCTAGGTTGCGAACACAGTGCGATCCAAAAACTGTGACGACCGTCGAAAGATCGACGATCCACCGCCATCCAGTCGCCGCTTTCAGGTCGACAGTATATACAGATACAGATATATACTGATGGAACTCAAAACGCGACAAATGAAAAGTTACTTTGCCAGATGAATAACCACGTATAGAATGATAGCGATTTAAGAATTCATTATATAGCCTATAAGAGACCCATTGCGTGCCATAGGCTTTCATTCGGAGGAATGTATGGGCATAATCACCACACCAGCCTACGACGCATTAGTGATTTCAAACTCCGAGAAATCCACAGTTCTATATTTTCCCCACATACGGTGAATATAAGAATATTTTTCAGGTTCCGGTTTCCTTCACCTTGAACGGATAGTATTACCAATTTAAATTAGTAAAAATAATGCGAATTTCCACTCATACGTTAGTACATAACAGAGTTTGAGCCTGAATGCCCAAGTTGATACAATCGTTTTGGAGTTTATCCGGAACAAACAGACAGGCATACAAATAATTTAAACATTGTTTTTTTTTGTTACAAGTATCGTATATACTTTGATATCAATTGAGTAAAAAACTGTTATTCCGATATTACAAACATTTACATCAATTTGATTGGTTTTGTGTATGGTGAAAATGGAAAAAAAATGTTACTACTAGAGTGGTTGCGAAAGTAGAAAAAAGACGAAATAAATATTGCTTCTAAATTTTAACCGCCAAGTAGGTACAAACTAAAAAGGTTGACCGCGTCTGGTATACATTAAACAATATGGCGGCCAATGTATAAAATTTGAATAATACAAAATTAACCACATTTAGTGTCATGTGGGGTTAAATTAATTATACATTAATGCTAATATTATTTAATTAACGAATTAATTTACATCAATACAATGGTGTGATTACTAAATGTCATTACGCCGTACAATGAGAATAAAGGAAAATATATTAATTCAAAATAGACGAATGTATTTTGTTTGTGTGTATTTTATTATCTGTAGCGGCGGTTCCATGCGTATTTGTTTTATCGCTATTACAATGTATTTACTGTAATTATTATCTGTAGTAATAAATAGTTGTAAGTAAAATGGGTAACATTAATATTTCCGTGAAAAACACTTCGAAAGGTTAATTTTCATGATATGTCAAACGATTTTAGACTTTTTTAGAGATGTATTTTAGAACATTTAAAATATATACATAAACAGTACTGTTTTTCTAGATGAATGATATCTTATATCGTTTTTTATATTTCGATAAGGTGTATGCAAAATTTCATTATGTATTGTCTATTGAATAGTTAAAATGTGTAAGAGTAAGAAACAAAAAACACATTCGCATTAAAATATTAGTTAGGATGATATTGTAGAATAAAAAAAATTGTAATTTTAAAACGAGAATTAAAGTCAACACTGAAATTTAATTATATGAGAGTAAATAAATCTTGTTTAAAAATGCTTTTTAAATCTAGATATATACAAATAAAAATCAATTGCCGTATGTATGTATGTAAGCGCATCACTTCAGAACGAACGTACCTATTCGGCTAACTCTTTGCTTGCTGTGTTTGTAATTGTCAGGACAAGGTTTGTGTGAAAGAAAATGTTTGAAAAAAAAAATGGTTGTCTGTAAAAGTCGGTTTACAGACGATAATTTTACGTGATAACGTCATAGGAAATAATTGATAGGCCGATCGCGCTTCTCTATCGCTTGTTCCACGGTCTCGCTTGCACGCTCGGCTCAGGCGGAACGTGACAATGAGTCAAGCTTTTCCTTTGATGCAACGACATGAATTATGCTAAGCTAAACTAGATAAGCTAATCATACCTACACGAATTACTGAGACACATATGTGTACCATGTATGTATGTATGTGCATGTGCGCCTCACGAACTCAAACATCTATCTGTATGTATGTGCATGTGCGCCTCACGAACTCAAACATCTATCTTGTATCTATCCACTCGGCTAGACTAACCTAACTAAGTTCGAAAAACAAGGGGCAAAATAAAATCCTTCCACCATATATGTACCAACCTGTATGTGTGAATATGTATGTGGGGCTGTTCTAGCTAGTTACTTGCACTTATTTAAAACAAATGACCTTCACATACGTGCGCACATGTACTACGTGCATGCTACCTATGTACTGCGTACGCTGATGTACTACGTTTTTTTACGTATGAGATGATAAAGCATACCTTCGAGTAACATCTAGTCTTTATTTCATTAAAATCGGTTCTCTCTATCAAAAGTTATTGTAATTTGAATGACGACGGGAGTTCTTCTTCTTCTTTATTTTTTGGCTCCGTCACGGTTTGTGCACTAGTCAGCGTCAAGTAACAAGATTTTACCAAGTAAGTGTCTTGTGATGATTATAATGTTCTAACAAGATGGTGGTTTCCGTGTTAGAACTTTCCATGGAGTTTTGGTGGCATCTCAGAATGCATGCTCCATCGTATTATTTCCCATCCACTTCACCTGTGCATAATAACGGAACTATATTACGTAAAACACCACTAATATTACAAAATATAGAGTCTAATAATACAAGATTATGAATAAAATATAAAAACCACTACATGACAGACTAAGATCCCGCCAAAAACTCCACGACGGGAGTTAAGTACGAGAGAAATGTAGTAGTCCATTGAAATGTTACATTTTTTAGGCCTTACCTTGCGTTTTTTAGAGGACGCAATTTTATTTTTTTGATGTGTAGGGGGGGTCAGTGTAAAGCTAAAATCAAGTTTGTGGGGTCGCCACCCTTGTCCCACGGCCGCCATCTTGAAAATAGGGGTTGAAATGGTTATTACGATATATCTCTTAAACTATTTATCTGATAAAAAAAATTAGTCAGCATTTTTTGTTGCAAATTTAATTCTCTACAACTTTGGTCCAGTATCTTTTTGTCGTAGAATTATAAATAAAAAAGTTATAAGCGAAAATGTTCAGAAATTCGAGAAAAAATTTATATTTTTCGATATAACTTTTTTTTATCATTTTACGAAAAAATGATATATGAGCATTTTTGTAGATCGTTTTTTAAGGAATAACTTATAAGCAACATTTTTTAATTAAGTTAATAGCTAAGGTTTTACAGCGCTCCGAAGTGAGTATTATTTTTCAGTACTCTTAACTATACATATATTATACGTGTGTACTAATAATGTGTCATCAGTTATTTTTTTTTATTTTTATTTTGTTATTATAATTTTTTTAATTATTAATTTTGCAATATTATGAATAATTAATTATTGACTCTTTTCCACTCCATTACAGAATTTTACAATTATTGATTTTTAAAATAATTTTAAAACTTGCTCTTTCTTCATGCTTTTTCAGGATGTGACACAACTTCAGCTCCTTACAATATCGGTAAAATGAAATTTGTGAAAACCCTGGAAAAACATATAGAGTTTGCAAGTGGAACGGCTTTGTTTCTCAACAAGAAAGTTGACCCTGCTTTGCTCACTGTAATTGGTGAACGTTTTTTTATCCCTTTATACGGTGGCAATAAAGATGATAATTCTCTTGACAGCCTAAGATACAAACAATTCGCCAAGGCAATGACAAAAAGTACATTTAACTTATCTTCCTCCAACACAAGAAACAGCTCGCTTTCATACTTTCCGCGTCTACCTCAGGTCCAGTCGTGGCTTGGTAATAATAATGATCCTGAAGACTGGGGTTGGAAAAAATGTGGAAAATTATTGATGCCAGTGCAGACCTCTAAACCTCCAGCACCCCCTGAGCTTCTAAAATTGACAAATTTCATTTTACCGATATTGTAAGGAGCTGAAGTTGTGTCACATCCTGAAAAAGCATGAAGAAACAGCAAGTTTTAAAATTATTTTAAAAATCAATAATTGTAAAATTCTGTAATTGTGTGGAAAAGAGTCAGTAATTAATTATTAATAATATTGCAAAATTAATAATTAAAAAAATTATAGTACACACGTATAATATATGTATAGTTAAGAGTACTGAAAAATAATACTCACTTCGGAGCGCTGTAAAACCTTAACTATTAACTTAATTAAAAAATGTTGCGTATAAAAGTTATTCCTTAAAAAACGACCTACAAAATGGTCTGATATCATTTTTTCGTAAAATGATAAAAAAAAAGTTATATCGAAAAATATAAATTGTTTCTCGAATTTCTGAACATTTTCGCTTATAACTTTTTTATTTATAATTCTACGACAAAAAGATACTGGACCAAAGTTGTAGAGAATTAAATTAGCAACAAAAAATGTTGACTAATTTTTTTTATCAGATAAATAGTTTAAGAGATATATCGTAATAACCATTTCAACCCCTATTTTCAAGATTGCGGCCATGGGACAAGGGTGGCGACCCCACAAACTTGATTTTAGCTTTACACTGACCCCCCTACACATCAAAAAAATAAAATTGCGTCCTCTAAAAAACGCAACCCCAAATGTAACTTTTCAATGGACTATAGGTAATCAAATGTATCTAAGTGTCATCCAAAAACTACGGTATTCTATAGTATATCTGTATAAATAACATGATAGAAGTCTGCGGTTATGCGCGCACCACACACATTACACTAGATACGCATAAAGATCAACAAAAAAATTGTTGGTTCTTGTATGTAACCCTATCAAATACACTTTAAGGATTTTATTGATTTTATTCATAAAGATTCTCGTCATAATAAGCCATTTTCTGTAAAAAAAAATAAATAGATATGTACCTATCTATTATGATTGAAAAATAAAGCCATTTAAATGTATGGACAGACAACATAGGATAACTAAGAGAGTACATTTTCTAGAGATGGAACTCCAAATAGGTGACAACTTTTAATAATAAACGACTATATCCTTTAAAAGACATTGTATCCCATGTCTTTAATTATAAATCATTGTTTTATTATTTACACACGTAATAGTACTTTAAAATAAGATTTTATGATAAAACCACTGGTATAGAATTCTTCATGAAACGAGATGCAGAAATGACGTGATTTCAAATATACCTATAATGCAGAATAATAAAAACAGAAACACAATATGAATTATACTCATATTGTATCAACAACGATTCTTTTATCATAGAAATTATTATATATTCCAATAAAATATTAAGATTGGGATATAAAACTATCGCATATAATTCTTTGTGAAACGAAACGCAAATCCACCCCATCGAAGGCTAATGACTCACACACCCCCAAACGGAAAGCACCGACGCGACCCGAGGAAAGCCGAACGATTCGCGTACGGAGCACGCACGGAAAACATTTCCTTTATACAATATTATGTAACATAGTATATATATTTTTTTATAATTATTATATTCGTTAAAATGTGTTCGTTCGTAACCAGTGTTTGTCGTTTTAATCGACGGTTAAAATGTTGTGTAAACGACGCGTAATGTTAAGACTGCTTTATATTGATTTTCCTGTGACGTACGAGAAACGTTGAATGCGGAATTTACTCGTACAGTGTTATTATTGGTGTATGTTAAATAAATTTAATAAGTGTTTTTGAAATACCGCGGATGTTTCTTCGTCACGTCTGAATAATTAAGGTACCTGTGCCAGGATTTAAAAAAATAGCGCATATCCTTTTTAAATCGATTCCATCGGAGACGCATTCTAAATTTAAATAAAAACATGTATACTATTTTGTTATTGGTTATTGAGACATAAAATGATTTTAATTATGTTGTCATTACCTAATGAATATTGTTTTAAGTATATATTAAATATTTTATAATGTATTGATATTAGCTTCTCCCAGCCACTTCGCCCACGTGAAGGGCTATTTTTAACCCGTCATTGATTAATTTTTCACGAACTGAATGCTATATCGCCTTTTCTAATTACTAGTATTCAGCCAGTGATCACAATTCGCCAATAATACGATGTATAAACCTTTTTCTTCACGTCACAATATACAGATATTATCTGTATTGTACAAATATTGTCGTAGATCATAAATGTTACAATAGACAAATAAAAGGAAAAACAATTACAATTTTACTAACAAAACCTCGTCAAAATCCACTAACAAAAAAAAATTTACAAAATCGGTTGAGATATGGACGAGGACAACGTAGGTACTTAATTTTTTTGTCTTTACATATTTACATACAGACAGCTTACCGCGGCTTTGCATGGATTGTCTATGCCGTAATTATTTTCGGTTCCTTATTTTATAACTATACATGTATATATGTAGGAATAACTGAGTGATGGAAAAATGACGGATTACCATAAAAACTTTCATCCCCTTTTCGTTTTCCTTTCCCCCCCTTTCCAAAAACCCTCCGTTATTATTGGCCAAATGTGTAAAAGGTATCTGTATGCAAAGTTTCGCAGTCTTAACCTCAGTAGTTTGGGCTGTGCATTGATACGTCAGCCAGTTATTATTTAATATTGTCATCTTTAAAGGTATAGATATAAACTCATTGAAAATTATAAATTGTCTATTAAAATCCATTATATACTTTTCACACTACAATCGTCATTCGCGACTATATAATGAGAATTTTTGTGTTCGCGAATTAGTTCTAGTTAGAATAGTTGTATTTTTATTAATTAAATTTTTTGCAACCAATCTACTAGATTATTATTGGTATTGCCGAATAAACAATAATATAACAAGTGTCTCGAGATAATTTCAATATTCTAACAAGATGGTGGCTCTTTAGAATATTCTATGGAATTTTTGTGACATCTCAGAATTCATGCTCCATCTTATTATTTCCCATTCAAATCACCTGTGGACAACGACCGAACTATAGTACGTACAATATCACCAATATTACAAAATATATAGAGTCAAACAACACAAGATTATGAATACAATATAAAATCTACTACACGACAGACTAAGATCCCGCCAAAAACTCTCAATGTTGTGTTTAATTGTATGCTGTCTGTCATTTGTTTCACAGATGCAATTTTGTTCTTAATACTTAAACGCTTATAACCTTTTAAGCGATATTACATACCTATGTGAAATTGTATAATTACTTCTTACCTTTTAAAAGAGCCGCGTATACGTACGTCTACTGTAAAACCTAACTACAATAAAATATTGCTTCGCTTGATTTAATTTTAATTCGAACTAGCTATCCCTAGGGATCTGTACTTTTTTCTGAATCGATTACCCTATATCATTTTCTGTATCTGTCAGAGGTCACATGACCTTTTTTTCTCGCTCTTCTTAGATCCGCACCTCGCTGAGTTGACGTGGGAATGCCAGATTTGTACTAAGCCCGCTCGGTGTTCTTCTCGCACCCTTTATCCCGGTGGGTGGGAGCTACGTCCGCAATACTTGTGCCTGACCCGGCAGGTGTTAGTCTCTCAGCAGCGCCCCGACTTAAAATGGAATGCCTAATATTAGACCCTTCGCTGACATATTGGTGGAAGGCGCAAAGAACACTAATCCGTTTTAACCACATGGGCCTGTATAAGACTTGCCAGGGTGGCGGACGTGAGGTCACGTGACCTGATCTGACCTGATGCAAAATTTCATTAAGTTCAATTCGAGGGTGGTAGCTAGTTAGATGGGATTAGTAAAAACCCTACCTTTATGCACATTTAATTGCCTTGTTTGGTTATTAAGTAGTTGAATTTTTATTTAACTTCCAGAAGGATATAAATAACAACTGAGGTTCCTTTTACATAATAGCACGTTAATTCTAAAAGGCTCTGACGTACGGACAGACGGATCTGACGTCAGCATAATAAGCCCCGAGTGACAATACCCGAACGCTCTCGCGAGTTTTCGTATCCACAAATCTATACGCATATTAATGTATACTGTCTGTTTAGTCTAATCTCCGAAATGACTTGGTCGTATCTAATGAGACTTCTATTGGTATTTAGGGAACTTTTAGGGCATTATTATTATATTTTTATGTAGGGACTAAGCAATAATGATAAAATCTAACCGAGGTAAAATAAAACCGATAAAAGGGTTGATGGGTCAAGGTGTAAATACCAAACCTTATATATAAATAAAATTATATAGGTTTGTAGTTGTGTGCACATCACTGAGAAATTACTGAATAGATTTTGAACTTTTTTTTTGGTTTTATTCGTTAGACACCTAGAATGAAGATTAGAACGATATCTTCAGTTAACGTAAATTTATTAAAGTTTTACGATTTTTACAAAGACTTCGCGTTCTGTGGTGTGTGAAGCGTGCAAGCGTTAGCAACCTATGTGCATGCATAGGAGAGGTTAAGTTAACGGATAACATTGTTTACAACGAAATTTTATATTCAATTTTTTCTTACATTTTCCGCTGTACATAAAATATATTGTTAAGACAATAGACAATGCGGACAAAGTCGCGGGTATCAGGTAAAAAGCAATCTAAAAAGAACTAAGACGAGCAACGATTAGTCTATACATATAAATTAAAATGTCTATCGTTTGTCTGGATTAATCTTCGGAACGATTAAATCCATTTTGATAAACTTTACTGGAAGTAGCCTTTTAGAGTATAATTAATGTTACATGTCATTAAGCAAAACGGAACCGATTTAAAATCGGCGAAAGGAGTAACCGCAGAATTAGTAACAATAAATAAGGCCAACAAAGAATCTAGCAAAACACGCGTAGGCATACCATGTCGTTTCTTGTAATTCATGAATCGGAGTTAACAATCTATATAAATTTATTCAGGGCGTGATGCAACACTATTATAATAACAAACTGTACTCTTCTTTAAACTCGTTACAGAATACACTTTAAACTAATCGTACGGCTTATATCTCTGTATCGTCACCTCAGAAGGAAGCAAATGAATCAGTGCTGCCATCAGTGAGCAATTGCGGAACGAATGACTCATTTAGAAATGCAATCTTACATATACATATATATTTATATAAATAATTCTTATGTATATGTGTATATGACAAAACTCCTCTTAATTGACTGGCCAGATTTTGACGAAAATTCCTTATATGCGTTCAGGTGGATGCAAGAATGGTTCAGATTCACAATTGTACCCAGTAGGTGGCGCTGCGGTCTGGTTACACAATTGTTTTTATTATCAGGGCAGGACAACGTCCGCCGAGTCCGTTAGAACATATATAAAAGTATTGATTCACTGATGTAACAACGTACAACCCAAACTACTTGGCCTATGAATGTGAAAATTTTTAAGCGAATTCCTTTTTACCCTCTAAGTGAGCACTATGGAAGGGATTTTGAAACTATAACCACTAAGGTGGTAAGAACGGGATGATAATCAATATGAGAATCCGTAATTTTTGAATGTATTAACGTTATCTTCCCACCCTTATCCCACATAAGTAGGGTTGGCACAACAATTTTGTCATGTTGTGATGTATGATTTGGGATTAATTTTTACCATCGGTCGTGCGCGCCTGACATCAGTGGAGAAAAACGTCGTGATGAAACCATAATATACTGGCAGGATTTTTCGAATGCCCGCTTAACTAGGTGTCGCTAGCTGCATTGGAAAACCAGTCAGGCTAGCTTTAGCGTATCTTATGCCATACGACCATTTAAATTCAGGCGAAATTGTAGATAGCCGTTAAAACCAAGAAAATACTTAAAAATTGTAGTGAACCCAACCAAAATTACCTAATTAACAACACTATTCTTTTCACATTTAATAAGTACGAAATTACATATTTAAATTTGGAATGTACTCCATTTTGGAATCGATATAAAAAGAAAAACTTGACAGAAATAAATCGTTGGAATTATTACTGAGTAATAAACAAATACATCTGTGAAGTGTTCTTCAGACTTCGGAATGAGCGTTCGCGTTGGAATTCGAAATTCGAATAAACAAAATGGCGGTCAGAAACCACTGCCGGGATGAATTTTCTAACGAGATATGACCTCTGGCGTTAACTGGAGCGCTTAATAATGGAGACCGGGGGCTCTACGACGGCCACGGAGGCCTATCAGTACGTCGGGCCTTTCAGACTGGAGAAAACCCTTGGGAAAGGACAGACAGGTAACTATCATTATTCATATTGTATCTATCTCGGTGTACGGGTACCTGACAGGTGATACAGGGCAAACATTATTATTTGAAGCGATATTACTTCAGTTTATACAAGGACACAATTAAGGGGCGAGCAGTTGAACAGTTGCCCAGGGCGTCGTTTTGATAGTGTATGGTGAACAATTTGAGACGAAGTAAATCTATACAATAATAAATTATATAGATATAATGGAAATATAGATCATTTGAGTCTTAATGACATTAGTATTTTGAACGTATCGGCATAGCACTATGGAGCTTACAATGCGGGATTTTTCATAGATAGTTCTAAACTACTTATCTTTAGGATGAGATTGATCCTTTGCCATTATGCAGTGAAACTTCTTATGGGGGGCTTTGAAATTCTTATCGGCAACCTTTTTGGTGTGACGAAAAGTGGAGAGGATAAACACTAGGTCGTGTAGAGTATTAGGAACATCGGTTCCTCGTCCGATCACCGAAGCTAAGCAACGTCGGGCGCGGTCAGTACTTGGATGGGGTGACCGCCTGAGAATACCGCGTCACTGTTGCTTTTTGTTGTATTTTTTAATTAAAATGATATTGCCCTGTAATGTCAAAGTTTCACTTCTGTCGTGTGTCGTTACGACACGCCCTGTTTTTGATTGAATGCCCAAGAAAGCGGACGGGAATTAGCTAGTTAATATTATAAAACAATGTTGCTTTTCGTTTCTGTGTGTGTGTGTGTGTGTGTGGAACGAAATATTTACAATACGACCATCTTATTAAATAAAATGGTAACTAAACAACTGAACTGATTTGTTAATAGCTTTTAAATTCTCCCTATTGTCTTCCGTCTCACTCACTCAGTAACTTTTTTATATGGCAATTTTTTAACCCAAAATTGCAGTTCAGACGATTTGTTCTCTGTCAGACCTTGTCCTGATAATTACAGACATAACAGAAAAAAAATTAGCCAAAAACCTGAACCCGTTCTAGGGTGATGCGCTTAGATACATTCCGCAATTGCTTTTTGTTATATTATATACCGGGAGGATTACTATTGACCTTCGTCCGTACTATTGACTAGTACTAATGACTGGCTACTATTGAAACTATCTGAAACACCATTGGTGGGAGGTATCGGCTGTTCATGCATCTTGGTTATTATTGTTTATTTACTACTTTATAACTATGTTTTAAAAATATGATTTATAATATGTTTATCGAACAGATAAACCCGATCGAGTTTCTTGCCGGTTCTTCTCGATGACTGGATTGCTTTCCGAACCGGTGGTAACTTTGACGTTCATAGGCGCCTTCTCAGGACCTAAACTGAATAAAGTAGTTTTGAATTTGACTTTGATTAGCTCTCAGCTTTGGCTGAATGCCT
Source organism: Antheraea assamensis (assembly GCA_035772565.1). Taxonomy (NCBI): domain Eukaryota; kingdom Metazoa; phylum Arthropoda; class Insecta; order Lepidoptera; family Saturniidae; genus Antheraea; species Antheraea assamensis. The sequence continues at coordinate 3,519,230 of JAQQSE010000107.1, forward strand.
TAAAACGCGACCTACGATTAGAGACTGGGCTTCGTAGTCCAGTGAATCTGTAGAGGCCTCCGGGTCAACAGTGTAGTCAGTTCGAAAAAAAAAGACACTGGACTTGTATAGTCCGGTGAATCTGTAGAGGCCTTGCCAGGTCAACAGTATATAGTCAGTGCAAAAAAAAGTTGCTGGGCATTTATCTCGATGCGCGTATGTTGCAATGTGAAGCAACAGCTCAAGCCGAAGTCCCACTGTCCCTTGTGCTCGTTGCTCAATCGGGTGAGTGCCTTATGCTCTCCCCTTCGTAGTTCCGCAAAGCTGTCAAGGTCCTGTGCGCTAATAGCGTATGTCAGATAGAAAAAAAAAGACACTGGACATTCTCGTTCATATAGTTGGACTATTCAAATCTACGGATAATTCATAACTAGGCTATATTCAGTATCAAATCATAACCGTGACGTTATGACGTATGGATGACGTCATACATGGACGCCATTTTATGTTCGCCCCGATTTTAACAAATTATCACATATACTATAACTAGCTGATACCCGCGACTTCGCACCCGTTTTTTTAAATTGTATTAAAGTAATATAACGGCGAGAAGTGGTAGAATTACAGAAATGCTCTTTTAAAACATTTGTAGGTATGACACGCATGTCACCTACTGTTATATATAACGTGTACAGTAAATATGTAAATACTAACAGTGTGCTGGATGGGATTTAGCAACAACAACATATTTGGAGCTTTAATTTGAACTTTCATCCCTTCAGTACTCATTTACACAGTATAAAAAAGTAATGAAAATTTCAAGATATACAATTTCTCTTAAAAATGTTGTTATATTGATATTATTAACGTAATTAAGTTTTTGCAATCATACAAAAAGTAATCACTTCTCTATTCCGCAAGAAATTCTATAATGGAACTGTTAAGGTAATACGTGTCCGATCTAATATTAAAAAAAAACGTCTTCTATTTTCAAAACACCTATTAAATTATATAAAATTAAAAAAATTACAAAATGGGCAAACGTGGGCAAATGAAATACTTCAAGAATCCACCTTGACATTTTCAATTTTTGAAAGATTTTCGGACGCTGGCTCACGCAATTTAAATTATATTTATTTAACTTTTTTTTGTAGAGGTGGGCAAAAAAAATTAAACCGTGAGCAAAAAGGGGAAATCGATGAGCAAACCCTCTACGCCTTTGTCAAATCGTTATGCGAAAAATGGGGGGCCCCAACTTTCCGAAGCTATGGTTAATGAGTTATGTAGAAGCGATCACGGTAAATAAAAACAAAATGGCTGCCAATTTAACCAAAATACAAATTAAGCAAATTACATACTTTAATATATTCATTACAATTATATTAATTCTTGGAGTCCAATACAGTGCTTGAGCACATGCTTACAGTGAACAACATACTTTTGCTAAATTTCACGCGGAAGAAGTCGTGAGTGACAGCTAGTCTAAAATAAAATAACCTAAGTTAGTTTTTATAACTTCAGTTATCTGCTAGTTAAAGTCATGTGAAAATTGGTCCACTCGTTTCAGATATTCCACACTGATGAAATCGCGAGTAACAGATAGTAAATAATAAAATAGCTCAAGTTATTTCTTATTACTTTAGTTATATGTAAGTGAGAGTCTCGTTAAAATTTGGTGTATCGTTTTGGATATTCCTTATTGGACAGGAAAAACTCGCGGGTAACTGCTATTCTAAGATAAAATAGCCTAAATTACTCTTTATAAGATCAGCTACGTGCCTGTAAAATTCATGTGGACAGTTCTATCTGTTTTTTGAAGAATACACTGTGGGCACAGCTACAGATAACAGCTAGTTTAAAATAAGTTAACCTAAGTCAGTACTTATAAAGTCAGTTATATGCCAGTAAAAGTCCCGTGAAGATCAATCAAACCGTTTTGGAGATGTCACTGCGGACGAAGGCGCAGGTAAGAGGTACTTTAAAAAAAATAGCTTAAATTACTTCTTATGGGGTCAGCTATCTACCAGTGAAAGTCCCGTAAAAATCGGTTTTGCCGTTTCGGATATTCCGCTACGGGCAAAGTTGCGAATAACAGCTAGTATTAAATAATATAGCCTGTAAATTCAGCTCTCTGCCAGTAAAATTTCTGTCAAAATCGGTCCAGCCATTTCGAAGATTACCCGGAACATACAGACTGACAGACAAAAATTTTAAAATTTGATTTTTACTATAAGTAAGTAGCTTATACGTTTTCATATCCAGTCAGTAAAAAGTAGGTATTTTGATAATATATATAGACACTTCATTTTTATTATATCTATAGATTGCAAGTCAAAAATTCGAAATAATAATGACCTAAAATGACATTTTTGAATGAAAACTTACTAATTCAATGAACATAAAATAATTAGTGGCGTGCGACTGTTCGAATTAATTGATAACGAATCGATTCGAAATGCGAATTGAACATACGAATTACAACTATTCGGATTAGTCAAATAATTTAATTTATGCGTCAAATAAGCATTAACTATAAAATGCTACGAACTAAACAGTAATGCCATCACAGTCGACACCAGCCATTAAGAACATTGAAAAATACTGTATTTCTATTTTTAGTCAAAAAGTGGCGGGAAGAAGAGAATATCACAAATTTAAAAAATTAAATGTCATTCATTCTTATTTTAGTATGTTTTTTTTTTCAACGGCACTGACAATTTTCTTTATGAACTATAATCGATTTCTTTATTTATAAATAACCATACAAAATATTCCAATATAGTAAAAGCTATACGTTTGTACCTTATTAGTTGTTAACGAATTTTATACAAAAATATTGAAATTTCTTTGAAACAAAATAATTCAGCTATTTCTGTTAAAAAATTGTCAACATTGAAATGCTATAAAATTATTTAGATTTCACTGAGAAAGTGTATTTTTAATAAATATTTTCACTAATATAAATTTATTATTGTAGAATTGAATTACATAGTAAATTGTTTTTGAAAGGCATTTCAGCCTTGATGTGTAGGTAAAAATTTTTTTGACGTTAATGTTTTTTTAAATTTGAATTATTAAAATAGTGAAAAATGTTGTAAATTTCCCTATAACTATTAGTTTAATAAATCTACCTTATTTAAAAAAAATAGGAAAAGTTTGAATTTTCTATTCAAAATTCGGATAGAATAACATACGATTCGTTTCGGTACAAGGATTATTCGCACATCCCTAAAAATAAACGTGTTACCATGGCAACGGTTATAATATTATTGGTTACTATAACAACGGTTGTCTAATGTCAGGGACTATCGATGTCTGTAGGAGAATATTTAATTTTAACTGAAAAATGTATTTCGGATAGGTTTTAAATAAAATCCGTTCTTAGTGAGCGTCTACATTGCAAAAGGAATAACTATGGTAAATTTTAAGTCAATCGGACATACAGTTTCAGAGAAATCGTGATGAGTCAGTCAGTGGTATTTCGCTTATATATATATAGATTATTATGGCGAAGTATAGATTTTATATACACCAAACTGTCATTTACAGTATACATTTTCAATAAATTATATGGCAAAAAAGATGAACTGTTTCCAAATTTTTTATTGTTAATATAAAGTCGGTTGACAAATAGAGGAGAAAAAATACTGAACAGTTTTGTCTTAGTCTATTTATTTATTAAAATTAGTTTTACGATATAGTAATTAATACATTTTACATTTTATTGTGTATAGAAAAGAATGACCATCTGACTGACATATCAACGCACAGCGCAAACTACTGGGACTAGGTCCGTTAAAATTTACAAGCTAGTTCTTTTAGTACCGTAAGTGAGTACTAAGGAAGGATTTTTGTACATTCAACCTTTAAAAATTAGTGTAAAAGAAAATGAAAGTTTGTCTTTGATCGGTTATTCTTATATATATATAAAATAAAGACTCGAAAATAATATATAGAAAACGCGTGCGAAACTGCGGGAAATTGTTGTACGTAACCGTCGAATATAATTAAAAACAAAAAATGTAAATATTAGGCGACATCTCTATATCTTTGTACGCGTTTCTTGTGGTCGGATTCATCAGCCAGCGCTTGGAGTAGTGAGTTCGTTAAAAGCGGATCTGGAAACATAATTATTAAATATTGAATCGATAATCCCTCAGTAGAAGAGTTATTACTATAACAACTAATTATATAGCATTATTATAGCACACATTATTCCCACACAATTTTTTAACTTTGAACGAGCAATAATTCAAGTAAATATATATATAAATTTATTTCGTGTATCACCAAAACGGCCTCAATGATTTGAATGAAATTTTGTATTTATATAAAGTTTTGCTTTTTAAATTTATCAATATACATATTATCCTGGAAAAAGTACGATTTAATATTAACAGAATTATAAGAGCCTATATTGATCATATAGCGTCATCTCGTAACTTTGTGTGAAACTTGCTTTTTCGACGTACGGACGATACAGCCCTAAAAATATAGTAAGATGGCGCTATATGACAGTATCCGAATAGGAATACGTTCCACTTATATCCAATAGCAATATTGCAATTATAGTGGTAACCAACCCAGTACTGGATCACAAATTATTGAGCTGTTTTCTCTGATCTGTTATTATTATTGACAATGACAACAGCCGTTAGAGTTGTGAAAGCTTACGCAATGATCAAAAGGTGTGAAAGAGATAGAACTTCACGTTACGATATGAACAATAGATATTCATTTCAACATAATGTTATTATTGCAATGCAATACGAAAAATTATATAAAAATTACTATTTACGCCATATCATTTCAATTTTAATTATCACATACTTATTTAATATTACGTGGTACAAAAAAAAAATGTGTGCTATACCTATGACCACACGAAATAAGTGAAAACTTCTTTATAAAAAGTACAACAAAACCAAAAGCCAACATCACCTGGCCTTTTCCCAGGCGGTCACCCATCTAACTACTAGCCGCAACACAACGTTGCTTAACTTCAGTGATCGGGCAAGAAAAGGTATGTTCAACACTCTACTCGACACAGCGTTAATCCCAACAATTTTCGTTACACAAAAAGGTTGGCGATCAGAATTTTTTGTAGGTGGTAGAGCTACGCTGAAGCTATTACTGGTTTCAGAATGAATGGGTCGGCTCGCCCGACGCGCGGGGTAGTACCACCCCCTCACAGAAAGCCGACGTGAAGTAACAGTGCTTGCACTGTTGCGTTTCGTTCGGTCATTGTGAGCGCCGGAGGTCCACATATTTAAAAGGCCGGCAACGCACTTGCGACTCCCCTGGTGTGGCTAGTGTCTATGGACGGTGGTGATCACTTACTATCAGGTGACCCACCTGTTTGTTTGCCCCCAATAATATATTAAAAAAAAATTCAAAGCATTTCCGCAAAAAGTTTCACTTCAATAAATACTCACCAATATTAATAAAATTCCCACTATTCCTCACGATCATTGGTGATATTGATATGTTAGGAGGTACTGCTTCTATCGAAGCCGACTGTTTCATCACAGGGTGACCACTCGTTACAGCGAACGACATTAACAGCATTGCCCTAGAATTAAATAATGTCCTGTACAGGACCGCATTTGGAAGGTCTAAACAGGAGCCTTCAGTCTCGAGGCATACTTAAAAATTATTCGTTTTAGTGTATTAATAACGCGTTTTTAATGTTAATTGGGAAATGGTAATGATAATGGAAAATCAATAGGAGACAAGATATTCAACTATAAATTTTCATTTCAATCTGCGTATTAGAGCACAATATTTATTTAAATCATTGAATCGTTTTGAATTGAGCCATGTGCGCCGCCATTTTGGCCTTGGCTGCTCGGCTGAGCGCTTTACACTTACCCCTATTACGCGGCCGGCTGTAATGCGACGTGCTAATAAATGGACGAAAATGGAGGCGATGTAAAAAAAGGTTTACTTTAAAAATACAATTTTGATATTGGTTAAAAAAAGAACTTAATCAGATTATACTTATTACCTTAATATATGCGTATTATAATGCGCAACCATGTTGCTACTTCATTTAACCGCCAACAAATGTCCACTCGTCAGTTGTTAATGAAAGGTGTTGAGCCAATTTGAAATTAAATTTCCAAGGAAACGAATTCTTGCGTTACTTTGATAAGCTTGTATTTATATAGAGCTGTTAACTCTTTTGAAGTAAAACTTCGTTGATCCTGTTGCCATTTGAAACTCGATGAAACGGAAGCGTAAGCTTTATATAACGAATAAACGACATTAAAAAAGTGACAAACATACACATCTGTAAAGGATTTAACGCGCGAGAGAATGAGATAGAATACATTATACAGTGTTTCTTATATATTCGTTCTTCTCTTGAGTGATAGCAGAATGGATATTTTGTAAATATTCACCGTATTCGAATATCTATGCATACCAATTTTAAGGATAACATTTTTGGACCAATTAAAATAGAGATCTAGATTTCGACAACAGATTTACTTGCCGAGTCTATATATGACTAAGAACCATCCAGGTGACAAAAACAGGTACAAAAAATAAAATAAAAAAATAAGTGTGCTTATGACTGCACGATAGAAGTGAAAACGTATAAATAAATACATGCACATGTATATCAATGTTTATATATAAATAAGTAAATAATAGTAATATTTAAAAAACGCATAATATATAAACTTAAAAATACTACACTGATTATATATAAAACGTATACCATATTATTTTATTATTATAACAGTTATAGGAAGGATGCACTCCATGTCAGAGAGTAATCACAGTTGATTTCGACTGAAGCCGAGTATACATGATTCAGTGTGTTACCGACCCGAGTACGCACGATGACGAGTAAGCCCGATTCTGTGTCATCTACCCGAACGTGACAGTTTAGTTTTTAACCCTGATCAATGGAACTACAGAAATGTTCACTTTAATAGAAAAAAGGGTTACAAGAATACGTGTACTGGAATTTTTCAATATTTTACATTTTTTCAGCCCACGTGTAAGCTAAAATAACCAATAGAATCTGTTTAATGACTTCAGTAATTACTTCCTACATGGAAACATCCGAAATCATATACTTTGTAGTAGAAATATGTAATCAAGTGATTGTATTAACTCTATAGAATTACACGCGTCGGTTACAAGGAAATCGGTGAAAGGTGATGCGCATTTTTCACACGAACAACCGGCATAATGATACATCATCACGGCGTAACACTAACAAGATCGACTGAACGAGATCGTTTTTAAATTGATTAGATCGTGTAAACGGTACATATATATGTAGAACATGACAATTGATACCGACTGGGCTGTGACTACCACACACCAGGCGTGATCATTGTAAAGGTAGAACGCTTAGTTTTAGTAAGGTCTATAGTTAAATCAATGGCTTATGTGCAGTAATAAAGCTCGTTAATGGTTTTTCAGTTGTCGCGCATTGTGTATAGCCAGTAAGGGAGGGGCTTGCAGTTCGGCATGACAGTGGCGACTGCCGTTGGATAGTACATCTTTAACATTCTTTTTATATAATAATGAATCTTTTTTTAATTGATAAAGTATATAGTAAGAAAATTTTACCCAATTCATGTTGGATGTCATTTATTTCGTAATTTATTCGTTTCTTTTAGTGAATATAAAATAAAACAAAAAATTGTTACTTCGAGAAAACATGAGTTTTGTAGAAACAATACAAAATAATGCTTTTAAAAACTTAATTTGTATTCCGGTGAAACTGTAGCGGCCTTAACATGCCAACAGTGTAGTCAATTCGAAAAAAAAAACTTAATTTTGTTTTTTTTTATTATGAAAAATACAAATAAAGGCGTAAATAAAAAGAAACTTCCAAGTATTCAACTTTTGAAGAAGTTATAGGTATTTGAAAAAAGTAAACTTATTTAAAAAAAATCTTTTGGTTTTGGGAAATAAATTGGAAGTTTCCTCAAAAATATTGTTATGGGTTAGAATAGGAATAACGATTCGAAAAACAATTTGGTCAAATCGTAAGGAGTCGTGTGTAAAAGTGGTCTATTTCAGATGGAATGCCCCATATATAAATGTTACAGTATAATAGTCAATGCAATTCCCTATCGATTGCCTTGTTCGAACACTCATGTAATATTAATACTAGAGATGTACCAAATATTCCTATGGTATTCGGTATTCGGGAATTTTTATTTTAATCGTATAATGATATAGTAAAAAAAATAGTGTGTACTTATGTACACGCGTTAGAAGTTATATTTCTTTGGCGTAGCAAGATAAATATCATTTCAAAAATATTATCTTTCGCCTAATTCTACGTTTGTAGAAAAAACGACGCTAGCAATAGAAAAAAGGTATTTAATACATACATACTTTTTTTGAATAAAATGTTGACTATAGCTAATTTCAGGGTGTCGGTTTTTCGTGACGGTGTGCGCGCGCATCTTAAAAATACTCGTATACTCTCATAATTTTCCCCTAACGCGCCAAAAGAAGTATAACTTCAAAAATAAAAAAACTCTATCCAAATTGCTATAGTCGACGCATTCTGAACTGAGGCTTCGGGTCATAAATCATATTTATCTGTCTGTCTCGCTCGCACGTACAGGTCTTATGCAGAGGTGTAGTGATGTGCTTAAGAATTGTAGAGGTGCATATCGATAACGGGATAGGTACGATCGATATTAAGCATAATTTATTATAATATAATAATAGGAATAGTTTATAGCGTTTCCGAACGTACGTTCGAGAAATGGTGTCTCGTTCCCTTTTCGTTTCATACTCTATTTAAACAACCAATCATTCGTAGTGAAATTCGATATAGCAATTTAATGCCGAATCAACTATTATTTGCAACACTACTCTTAATTTTGTCAGAACTTGAAAAGTTTATTATAGGACTTGACCATTGTAATTTGTTCTAGTTATTATATATAGGACTAGCGGCGCGCCGCGGACGTTGTCCTGCCCTCATAATAAAAAATATATACTTATGTGCATAAAATGCTTAAGGTAACTAATGTATTCAATTTGTAAAGAATTAATACTGTATCCGTCGTAATAGCCTAACAATTACCTCATTATATGTGATCATTTTTAGAAGATAGATGGGTATAATAAGCTATCTTAAAAATATAGGTATATGGCATCGTAAACATTTTTGTAGATCTATAAAAGAGGAATATCTCAGTATGCATTGTTTTTTTATATCTCAAAGGGATTAGGCAGCGTTTTCGACGAAAGCTCCCAGGCGGGTTGACTTATTCCTATTCTTTCAACAAATATCATTATATTTCAACCAATTTACAAAAAAGGTTTGCCAAATTATATACCTAAACCTTCTCCGTGAATTTACTCTATCTATTGGCGAAGGCCGCATTACAGTCCGTTCTGTAGTTTTTGAGTTTATCCCGAACATCCAGGCGGAAAACAGACGCGAGGGATGATTTTGTTTTATAATATGTAGTGAAATGTAATATTTGTAAGATATGTAAAAGGAAGCTAGGTAATATTCTTCTAATACACTGACTCTTGTTAAAATCTGTTTATTGTCACAACTTTTATTTAATGAAACCGAAAACAAAGAATTGTTTTTCAGAAGATAAATAACATAGAAAACACACTTCTTACGACATTTGTTATTATATTCGCATTTGTCTATGACACAAGCAGAAACATTTCATATATATTTTTATGTTTTCTGTTACAGGTCTCGTAAAACTTGGTGTTCATTGCGTCACAGGGAAAAAGGTGGCGATTAAAATAATAAATAGAGAGAAGCTCAGCGAATCTGTACTAATGAAGGTACATTTAATTTCAATTCAAAATTATTCTTCTGCCTATTAACGCAATTAAACTTCTTTATTGAAGAATATTCCTATTATTATATACTTGGTAATGATTAAAACATGTTTTGTAAAACTCTACTGTTCCAATAAAAAGATGGCGCAGCATTGTTAGAACGTTCCCGGTGATGTTTAGTGATACGTCAGAAATCATATTCCGTTTTCTTTCCATCTACTTCACCTGTGTATAATAACCAAACTTTACTATACATAATGGTATTAATATTAAACAATTCATGGTCAAAAACTTGATCATAAATAATAATTTAAAAAAAACATTACATCAGAGACTAATATCCCGCCAAAAACTCCTTTTTAAATATTATAAATATTTTTTACAGTGATATTTAGCGGTATCTGTTGTTAGAACAAATAGTTTTCACTGTATAATAATAGATGGCGTTAATTTATAATATATAAAATATTCTTCGTAATACTACAAATGTGAGTTCGTAACTATTAGCCGCGGGAACAACTAGTTTGTAATAATCTTAGACGAAATGAATAACATAGTAATTATTTAGCTTAAACATCTGTGATAATTTGAAGGTCGAACGAGAAATTGCAATAATGAAGTTGATAGAACACCCACACGTGCTAGGGCTGTCCGATGTTTATGAAAATAAGAAATATTTGTAAGTATACCAATAATTGACACTATATATTTTCTCAAAAGTCTTCCATAAATAACAATAAAAATAAATTAAAAAGTCCTACGTTTGTTGAATTACTTAACTACCCATTTCAATCACTAGCTCAACAATACAGTACAAGCCACTCTCTCATAGATCAACACTCATACAAATAGATACACATAATATGGTGGAAGGGTTTTATTTTTTTCATTATTCGAGAAGAGTTAGTTTTAGGCAACAGCCCAAGCTGAGGTTCGGCCACTTTGGCACCCTTGAGCCTTTTACCATTCGACTGAGCCTCTTAAGCGTTCGCTTTATAGTTCGGTGAAGCTGTAAAGGCTCTTAAGGTCCATAGCGTAATCAGTTCGAAAAAAAGAAAACTAATTACTAACTAAAACTTTTTAATAACGTTCAAGCTAATTTACAAAGCAATGATATCAAAATCTTAAATCCTTAGTAATATATCGTTTTATTAACAGTTTTGAATTGTTATTTTTTACATTAAAGTCCACTATATTCTATTGTAAGGTAAACTTTTTATAATTGTTTATATGTACGTTAAATCTTTATTTTTTACATTATAAATACATATCATTTATTTCTTCGTAACAGAGCTCCAAAAATGATGAACTACATTGTACGTTACTTTACAACCGTTGTAGGTAGTTATAAACTAGTTCCTAAAGATGGCGTTTTACTGTATCTTGAATTGCCTAAATTAGCATGTCTAATTTTCATAATGTAGAAACTATAAACCTTACAGGTATTTAGTATTAGAACACGTAAGCGGTGGGGAGCTATTTGATTATCTAGTAAAAAAAGGTCGACTGACGCCGAAGGAAGCAAGACGATTCTTCAGACAAATAATATCAGCTTTGGACTTCTGTCACAGTCATTCTATATGGTAAGATAATGTTACTAGATAAAAGCAATTAATTTATGTAGACTCGTGAAGGCGTTTCTATTAACGCATAAAATATGTATAAAGTTTAACGTATTATATAATAAAATTCAAATAATTGAAACACTATTTGTAATTTTATTAATTCTAACGACTTAAGTTTCCCTCTTTCAATAGATAATACAGTAAGAAACCTTCAAAAATTTTCTCTTTTAAACAACAAAACTACATTGCGATTTTTTTTATACGAAATTATTAATATTGTATGTGAAATGATGTCACGAAATATCGTATTTCATAGTATCGTGAAAATAGTTTCTTAAAAATTCAACAGATGGCACTGAGCATAGTTTATAATTCATGGAGAAAAAATTTTTTATTACATATTTTTTATGAAAATAATTAAGGCTGAAACGATATAAATAATATACGTCTGACGTACAGGATTGATTCGCTTTGAAAAGGTCCAACAGTTTTTATAAGATTTAGTGACATTTAACGAATACTACTATAAAATTGTAATTAGGTATTCGAGAATTGACATTACAAATCATTAAACTGAATCCAATAAAAACAACTTGGTTTGAACATTTTATAACTTATATTGTTACAGTCACAGGGATTTAAAGCCAGAAAACCTACTACTTGATGAAAGGAACAACATAAAAATAGCAGACTTTGGTATGGCGTCGCTTCAGCCTGCCGGTTCGCTACTAGAGACATCTTGCGGTAGTCCTCATTACGCGTGTCCTGAAGTTATACGGGTACGTTAATCCTCTTTTCTTACATTTAAAATAGCGCTATCTGTTGGCACGATTTTGTAAATTAGTAACAAGTTTATAAACCGTTGGATGTTGAAATTCGAATAGCGCTTTGTTTTTCAATCCCAATGCAAAGGTAATTTTGATTTTTTTCAAGAGCGAAACTAAATATACTGATTTTCACTTTAGTTATAACCTGATGAGCAGCATGATAGGCATAGTAGTAACACCTATCAAAAACAAACTATTCTCGAGCTTTTGATGAAGCTGATATGTTGTATGACGTAACAGTGATATGTCAACAGCAATCTTCCTGATGAATATAGAACGAATGGGGAACAACGGAACAAAAGCCCTAAAGAGCCTAGATATATGGCCGGCTCTCAAGCTCGGTTAGTGAAACATTACTGTGACAAAAATAAAATACGTTATAAATCTACGCCTGACGTACAATCGTTTATATTTCAACATTTTCAATGAATAATTACTATGTTATATAATAAATAAAACCGACTTGAATTTGCACTACAAAAATACACCAGAACCTTGACCATAATTAATATCTATCTAGTGTTGGATTGTCATAAACCTACCAAAATCTTAATCACTATACATTTCCTATTCGATTCTAAGGAGTTTTCTGGTGTATCGGTCGAAATCCAAAGATCGAAAGCCAATGGAATGGGATCTTTTTAAAAATATCCTCTTTCCAATAAAAGAAGGATTTTTCAAATCGGTTTATAAATGAGAAGTTCTGAGGAAGCGAATATAAAAAATTCAACCGCATTGAGAATTTGGAGTCGATTAAAAATATAGTTTTTTGTTTATGATAATAGGATTTGATAAATTAAGATCTTAATTCTCATGTTATCAAATCACACAAAATAAATGTAACAGCAAACTGAAATAAATAACTGCTGGGATCACGCAGTGTCTCCTACATTCATTCAATGTCCGCAAATATATGAGGGGCCTTTATTAGTTAAGTGCTTATTTAAATTGGTCCGTTGTACTACTGACAATCTTCCCATTGACCCCTATTTCGAGTTCAAACATTTAACCGACCTTTTCGACAATAACAATTGGTATACGTATTCTGCCTTCCCAAGAAATAAAAACGAATCTGCCGTTTTGTGCTATATTAGGTTTTATATATATTGGGAATCTACGAGACGGAGTGCATCTAATAGTATTTTTTGTTCAACTATGAACTTTTATGCTCAAATTACACTTAATCAAATGAATTAATATAAGAAAAATATTTTTTTAAACAATCTTTTATTCAAATGTTCTAAGGGTTTTTTTTTCGATTATACTTCTAAAGACTTAACATACATATCCGTCACCAACTGAAACGGATCTTTTTCTAATATTTATGGCGGCCATTTTGTTTTATTTTTATGCATTGTCATATTAGGACTGAACGAACATACAAAATTTGTAAAATCCTAAACTTAAATAAATGGTTCTAATCATGTTTGTAAGATTTGACGTAAACAAACTAAGTAACATTGCAAATTAAAAACTTGTAAAATGAGCATGTAACGCAAGCAAGTAGTAATATGATCTTCCTCCATAACTTCCGACAACACTGTTGACAACTATTTAAACCTAATAACTCGAATTAAAAATCTCGCTTCATAGTCTAAACTCAATTATGTATATCAATGAAACAGGAAGTATTCGTTAACGTTGGTTAGAGGATTTCCCATTTCATATGACAAGTGTTTTTTTGAATGGAGCCGAATAGTAATTACAAATTTTTGACAATTATTACCCGAAATTTATCCATAGCGTACAAAGTATTTTCTTCATGTAATAATATATTCCTTTTGATGTTTTTTTTTTTCAAATCATATAAACTGTATTGAGTATTGTACAAATATTATAAACCAGTGGTCCTCATACTTTTCTGGAAAAGACCAACATAGAACCAACTGGCGTATAACTGCGGGCCGGACCACCAGTCAATTAGAATATTTTTGATGTGAAACTTTTTATGGAGAGCTTTGAAATTCTCATCCGCAATCTTTTTCTGTGAAGAAATGTAGTGGGTATAAACACTGTGTCGAGTAGTGTTGAAAATAGCGGTTCTCGTCCTATCACCGAAGTTAATCAACGTCGAGCGTGGTCAGTACTTGGATGGGTGACCCGGGAACACCGGGTGATGTTAACTTTCAGTTGTATTTTTTGTAATTAAAATGTTTCTGTTAAAATATCACAACCGTTTTTTTAAAATCGTCGTTGATTTTTTGCCACACCTCAGTATGTAACGCATCTGATGCAGACCAGTAAAACATGTCATTATTTGGAATTGAACAGTTATTAAATTCATTTGCAAGGCTCAACCTTAAACTTACGTTGATTCTATTCCATGCCCTATTGGTGACATGTAGCGTAATATAGCATTGTTATTATGTACAGACGGATGGAAAATAATAACATAGAAGGTGAACTTTGTCAGGTCACAAAAACTCCCTGTCAATTTCTAATAATCTTATTCGTTAGACTTTAATATTTATATAGACACAATAATTACTGGAAATATAATACTTATTTATTTTAGACAAATATGTGTAATATTGATTTAGTCTTATAACTTTGAATTATGGGAAATATTCAAAAGATCAAAATAAATAAAACCAATACAAATAAATGTATTTTTAATGCTTTATAAACACAACATTAGGTGTACATGTATGTTACAACAAACAAAACTAATATCTAATCTGTTACAATTTACCAGTAAAAAAAATTAAGTCTATGAAATTACTGTATAAATTAAGTACTTTTAAACTCAGGTATCTATTATGAACTATAAAGAAATATCTAGAAGTTTTTGTTTTAATATTTTGTAGCAATGACTCTTTGTAAATTATATGAAAAATAAATTTAAGTACGAGTAACTTATATGTTTTATTAATTACAATTGATAGCTTCTAATTGAAGTTTTGTCTGCAATTGTAACGACTATTGAATAGCTTTTAACACTAATGTTACCGTTACTACCCAAGCCCTGTAAATTATAGTGTAATGATATTTCCCCAATTCATTTTCGGAACACGAGGCTCTCATATTAATAATGCCCGATGATAAATACAAACAAACAAACGTTTTTGCTTATATCATTTTCTGTAAAACCCTTTAATTTCTTTGGACACAAAAAAAATCAAAATTAAGATTTTACAATTTTTATAAGTGAAAGATTGATGATGTTTTTTTTTCAAATATATGGTTCAATATTTAATCTATATACCTACTGCAAAAAAATGATAAGGGTTTTATGCTATGAACACTATTATTACCTAACAAGAATAGTTTAACTAGATATTTCTATAGTACACAAATGTATATATACATATGTATATTCCTTATATTACTATAAAGGCAATAGCATATACTGCTGAGCACAGAAAGACTGAATTGTTTCTGTCTTGGCTCTCCAATTTTTAAAACACATTACAAATGATAATTTAAATTGAGTAGGAATACTTTTTTTTTTCACAAAAGACATCTTCGATGATGTGGTTTTCGAAATTAAAGCTTCAAAGTTAACCATATTGGAGCAAAAATAGTATTTTCATGCGCCGATATACACTATCACCTTTTTAAACATTTAATATTCTAGGAATGTCAGATCTTATGGTATGTTTTCAACTAAAACTATACATGTTATTCTTAAAAAAAATACATGGTCCATCTATGAGCAGTTTTTCATAATCACAGTCAAAAGGAAAAAAAAATGATTACAATATGACGAAAAAAATCACAAGCCTGTTTTAAGCGTTTTGTTCTCCCTTAGACAGAGGTAAATAAGATTAATAATCTGTGAATTCCTTTGGCTATATATAGCTAGATAATATATATTTTATATCGGAGTTAAAAAATCCTAAGTCACAATTAGTTATTTAGTATGTAGTTCAAAGTCTCATTTAATATGTCACATAAATACACAGCTGTCTGAAACTCTAACATTTGTTGCTAGTCGCCCATCCCGGCTTCGCACGATTGTACAACGAAAATAAAGAGGTCAAAAGAAGAAAGAGTAAAAAGACAACTGAACATCAATCAATCAACAGTTCTGAAGTTCTCCTTAACGTTTTCTGTAACACTTACTCACTCACTTTTTCATATGATATTTCAGACATTTTCTTTCCTACAATTTAGTATTTAGTAAAATAGGTGCAGCTGTTCTGAAGAGATGTGCTTGCCTACATTCAGAGATTTATTTTTGGCTACATAGATTGGAAAGATGGTAGAGGATTTTATTAGAAAAATATATTATTAAAAAAAACACTAATCACTTCTAATACACAGATATGATATAAATGAATACACAAAGGCTATACCTCTTACTTTATCATTCACACTCAACTTTTTTGCATAATATTAACTTTGCTGCCACAATTATCCGATCCACATTCTTAAAATCCTGCCTTTGTAATTCCTCCCTTGTATTAGCATATTCATTCTATTCAATATAAAGATTAGAAATGTCAACATAACAGATTATAGACCAGCTAAAATTGTAATTGAAAGAAAAATCTAGAAAAATTATGATTGAAAAACATGGTACGAAGAAAAATGCAAAATGTATTCACAGCAAAACTTATAGCAAAGACTGTATCTTCTAAAAATAAAATTAGTGGTTTTGGACTCCTTACATACATAAGGTACCATTGAAATTTCATTTTAGTATTAAGCAAATCAAATAAGATTTTTACCAGCTTTGTTTCAAAATCAGCTGCAATACTTATTGATATTCAGCCAAACTCAGGTATTGTATTTTGACTGAATATAGAAAATCTATGTCTATACTCTCTTTCGATTTATACTTTTAAAGCAGAGGAAGGACAATGCTCATTGCAATAAATTGATTATAAACAATTAACAAATAAGTAAAAAAAATGCCTATTTCACTGATCAAAATTAAGTATAAATTAAACTATTTTGTTAACTATACCCTAACATACATTGAATTTATTTTTTCTCTTTAAAATCCCACATATAAAGTGCGTACAAAATTTTGTATACAGTCTATATGTAAGCTATTTTTTCCTGACATATTCCCTATACATACATGGGTATTGTCTTTCCGTTTGTCGTGACAACCGAGTTGGAAGTTAATCATCATCGACCCTTTGTTTCTTACTTGTGTTTGATGGTGTTTGAGGTGGAGAAGAGGCGGTGTCGCGCCTTTTCCCCGAATGCCTAGCGCACGCTGTCGCAGAGAGACGATTCGGCTGAGATTCTCGATTCGGTGAAAATTGTTTAAGCATTTCCACATCGTTGAATATCACCTGAGCGCCGCCACCGCACGTCGGGACAACATCGCCCTTGTACAATTTCGTTTCGAGCTCGCCATCTGTGTCCTGCTCTTGCGAGATGAGACAGTATTTCGATGTTTTCGAATTTGCAATATCTTTAACACTAGTTAATTTATTGACCACTTTACTGTTGATTATGTTCGGTTTCATAACTGTACCCATAGGAACGAGTTTGTTGGGTGCGTGTTCAACCCATTCTCGTCCGTCAGCTGACAGAGATCTTCGATGGCGCGGGTTAGCGATGGCGACTCCTCGCCGTGATAAAGGAGTTTCTTTGGTATCTCGTGTTTGAGCGGCGGAACTGAATGGAGTAAGTAAATGTGCAGGCAAAGCTCTCGGGGTTGAACCCGGCGTAAACTCTCTGTTACTTTGGACTGCAATGTCATTATTTCTCGGGTAAGAGTCGACGTGATCTCCTCTATCGGGGTTGACAGCTTCCGCGATTATACGAAGTCGATTTTCTTTCTCTTCTATAAGGTTACGCAAGCGTTCCTTTTCCGTGTTAATCTCTTTCGCTTTCTCATGTTCTGCTGCTATTTTATTATTAAACTTCTTTTCCAGAATTTTCTTCTGCTTCTCCTTGTCTAATCTGTTTTGATTTATAATTAATTCCTTTTCCTGTAAATCTCTTTTTAACACCGTCGTATATTCGGTCATTTCCGATAATTTTCGCTGATGCGTAAGAGATGCGTTTTCCGTTGCCGTCAATCGTTCTTCCAAAGCTCTGATTCTTCGTTCAGCTGAAAGTAATTGACTTTTCAAAGAGCTGTTTTCACTCTTCACTTCTAAAGACTCTTTCTCCAGATCTAATAATGCTGATCTCAGTCTTTCATCCCTGATAGCTTTGCTTCTTTTCAAAGTTTCTCTTCGACTCATTCTCATTTCTAAATGTGCCATTAACTCCTTAATTATATGAGCAGCTTGAGAACTGTTCAGCTCTAAACTAGGGAAATCTGGTCCGAGACTGTAAACCAAACCTAAATCTAAATCAAGATCTCTAGCTTCTGGTCTAGCCAAATTGTCTCTGGCTGCAGTAAAAAGTCTGTTAGCTTTGCGTCTACCTGATGTTAGACCCATTGATGCAGCCACATCTGTAACCTGAGGCTTAGCTACCTCAACCTCTGCAGCCATTTCTGCAAACCTCATAACTTGTATAGTTTCATCATAATCTTCAGCCCTTGAATTCACACATACAATCATACGTACTTGCCCTTCACCTTCAAAGTAGTTTTTAAATAAATGTGTTATTTTCGATTCACGATACGGAACCATATTAGTGGTTCCATTGATTTGATTCTCTCGCAAAGCTTCCATACATGTTCTTAATGTCATTAAGGATTTATTAATAGAACCAGCTTCACGTAGACGGTCCCCTGTGTTCTTCGTTCTATTTGTTCGTTCGCTGCCAGCCAAATCAACTAAACTCAGCTGACTGATGGATAATAACTTCTTATTTTGAATCACAGCTTCGCCCATCTCATCTACTGGTGCCTGCACTAGACGTATAGTAAAAACAGAGTGACTTCTACTTGATTCTGCATTCAGAGTCGTGTGAGCCATACGTTTCCTTTTCAAACCCAAATAAAAAGCCGTGAATGCTTCTTCGGCTGATTTAATCTCAACCTCTGTGACTCCATGTACATACATATTATGTGCTGCATCTTCTCTTATAATTTTCACAGGTAAATTCCTACTCATGGGTGGTATATCTTCAAGCAGGTCAAAAACACTATTGTTGTAAATTTCAACATATGTAACAAACACTGCGTACTGGTTGTCCTCATTGATACCACCAATTTTCGTGATATCTGTAGATGACATTGCCAAGTCAGGGTTGGAATTATTTTTTTTATTAGATTTAAACCTGTGCAATTCTTGTTGACGTTCCAGCATGGCCTCCGCTTCAGTCTGGATATCAAACATGTTCATTTTGTCAGGTTTGAAGAGATATTTATGAGCTTGATAGTCGTTTATTGCTTTAAATATAACATTTAAACATCTAGGCAGAATCCCACAGTTCTGTGATTCACCGGTCATGGTGAAGGTTTTGCCGCTCCCTGTCACACCGTATGTGAATAGTAGACCGTTTTTACCTTTAATCAGACCTTCTACTAAGGGTAAGGCGACTTTATCGAAGACTTCTTGCTGCGAAGCATCAGGCGGGAAAACTTCTTTGAAAGTATATTTCATTGTTTTACTATTTTCATTCCTGTAGCTTAACGCATTCGCAGGCGGCATAAGCAGGGCTGTAGTTGGCGATAATATCTTCAAGCAAGACACATCATTATCTCTTTGCATGGGGCGTAAACGGCAGAAAACCTGCACAGGGTCGCGTTCTTGTGCGAGATTTTGTTTACTTCGCGCCGGCGTCCTCATATCGTTTAACCGTTGCTTCGATTTAGACGACTTCATTTTTATATAATTTAGTCACTCACATACACTTTTATAAACTTTGTTGCGAAAAAACTTTATAACGGATTCTCAATAAATCAAAGCAACGGTCGTCCATAGATTTTATATTATCAATATTAGTCGTAAGATTTCAATATTCTTTCTATGCTCGGCTATCTCACTCGTGCATAACATACCTCCTGTATTGATTTCGTGTAACGGCTGACAGTATGTGTCATTCCAAATTAGTCGGTTAATACTTACCCGTTTGTGGAAATGTTGACGTTTCTTTATTACCAAAGTTGCCAGCGGTTGGAATAAATTACCCATTGTATACGATATTCATGTAATGCCATTTAAAATCTTATTGGATTCCGAAGGAAACATAACTTAATGAATTTTCTTTGGTGACATTTTGCTATGAAAATATATGACTGTCAATAGTGACTTGACTTTAAAAATGTAGGTTTGTTGTTCCTTTGTGTAGTCTTTTGCTTTTTACAGAAAGTAAAAGTGCCGTGACGTCTAGCATTATGTTTTTATTATCTTAAATTTCGAGTATGAGTATCGTAAAGGAACATGACACATTTTCTTTGATAAAAAGGAGCGATAGGGTTAAATATTATATAGGAAAACAAGGTGCGAGCATTCCGGCGAAGCCTCACGGGGCGACATTTCAGCTTTATTCGAAATTGTGATAGACGACCACCACTACGTAAACCAAATATGAACTTAATACAAACATTCTGTAGTCGTTCAAGTTTATTAGGTTGTGCTTCGGTAAAATCTAAATAGAAGTATCATCATAATTGAGGAACGAGAGGAACAGCCTAAAACTCTAATTATTTGTTGCCGAGTTGATATAATGTGAGTAGGTAAATCGGTCTTCTGTAATGAAACATAATAACACGAACACATAATACACAAAAAACATAACTGTGTAAATAAAGCTAGCAGAAAAGAACAAAATTGATTAAGCTATATGTTTATGTTTAGGGAAAAAACTTACTATTTTTGGAAATTTAAAAATACTAACATAAGCGTTAAAAAGTTCCGTTATAAGTAGTTTTGTACAGTTATTGAGTCGAACTTGAATTATGATTATAATAAGAAATTATATTTTATACTTAAATACTTTACTATCATTAATTTATATTTCAAGCAAGATGTTCAAGCAGTAACTTATTTTGTTTTATGGTATATCTTATGCGAACAATTTCGGACGGACCATAAATACTAAACTCCAATCAGTTTCAAAAACAGTTGACGATTGATTGGTAGGTACGTAATTGTTATAAACGTAAATAATAGTTGTTATTTATATTTATAGGGTGAAAAATACGATGGACGGCGCGCTGATGTATGGTCTTGTGGAGTTATATTATATGCTTTGCTTGTGGGTGCGCTGCCTTTTGATGATGATAACCTACGGCAATTACTCGAAAAGGTAAATATGATTAATTTTATGTTTATAACTATGTTTTTAAAATATGTGTTATAATATGTTTAATGAAAAAATAAACTAGATCGCCTTTCTTGCCGGTTCTTCTCGATGACTGGGTTGATTTCAGAACCGGTGGTAACTTTGACCTTCATAAGCGCATTCTCAGGGCCTAAACTGAATAAAGTATTTTTGATTTTGATTTTAGTGCAACACGATGGGCCCGAATCCCGTACGTCAAATCCATGAGATACTATAAATATAGTTTCTCTCTTGTGTATGAAATAATAAAGTTTTGTTCAATAAATTCGTTTTTGGTTACTACATAAATTAAGAATTTAAAATTCAACAGGTGAAACGCGGAGTATTCCATGTACCGCATTTTGTACCACCCGACTGCCAGCAATTGCTCAGAGGGATGATAGAAGTAAATCCGGAGAAGAGAATGACGGTAATGTCTATAAAGTTTAAAATGTCTAAAATGTTGTATAGTTATAGGGCTCTCTAATCCTGCTTGCTTAGCTACAACCTTCAAGTTAAAAATCTGTTTCCAAGCAGCTGTTGGTATATTTACCTTGTTGGACTACATTTTCATTTGATATCTGTATATATACATATTTAAAATAATAACTGACTGACTGGAAAATGTCAGATATTCATTCAAATTGTAATACTCCTTTTTCGTCATTTTAGGGGTTGAATTTCAAAAAATCCATGCTTAATGCTTACCTATATTATGAAAGGAATCCATATCCAAATTTCTAGTCTTAGCCCTCATACTTTGGGCTGTTTTATATGTCAGTCAGTCATAGATAAATACAAGTCTAGCTGGTATTTGTATTATATTGTGGTGGTCAACTGATATGATATAGTTTGTACTATGCACTTGTAATGCAATACATACATTGGTGTACTCGAGTGCAAGCATAACTAAAATGAACATGACCGAAGCATATAATGAACATTTTACTGATATATAGGAAATGGATTATTTCATCAGCTAGCTTTGTTAATATTGAAACAATAGTTGGCAGATTAGAAAGTGTTTATTTCTTATTTTAATGTATTGTAACACTGAAATTATTTAAGACAAACAACATGATGATGTTATATGATTATGACATATATATTAGACAATGCACGCTAGATGGAGCTTGGTCAATGACATACTCGAAACTAAAATAATATAATGTGTTCCTTCTTTACTTAAATCTCCTTTATGGAAAGCAATCGCTGCAATTGCTGGCAATTGCCAGTGCTATGCTGTCTGCTAGTATTTGAATCTACTTGACTTACTACAATTTTACCAGGACAGTAAGAAAATTTACTATTATGTTGCTTGAGACACTGTACAGTATTAACTCAGATCAGTAGGAGTTATAATGAAGAATTTCTCTCTATTTGTGTGGTGCTTGTGACCCTATCACCCATAAGGATCTTGTATTGTTATTAATTAGTCCAGAGTATACTGTATATTATGGGGTTCAGTATCCATAGGCTGCAGTAACCACTTACGATCAGGCGGCCAGCACACTTGTTTGCACATCATAGTGTTATAAAAAAAATCTGCGGATGAGGCTTACATGAGCGCCTGAGATATTTTTCAACACTCTTTTTCAGTTGGCAGAGATAACTCGACATCCATGGGTCACTGCTGGCGGGAGAGGAGAGTTGGAACAAGAGTTACCCATGATGGAGGTGGTACAGACCAGAGTGCTACCATCCGCGGAGGCAGTAGATCCTGATGTATTACAGGTGAGGTTTTCTACTAATTGGTTTTGTTTTTATTCATCAAGGGCATACCGTTATAAATATTTTGTACTATGTATACAAGGTACTCCATTATCACAACTCTACTCTAACAGTGTAACTGTTTGAAAAAGCAATTCAATATCAATATTTAATTTCACTTTTTAGACACTTTGACATTATCTTCTTTTCATCTAGTGTTATTAAGAGTTTTAAGAAACTACAATTTTGATAAGCATTACAAAATATTAAAGAAAGTTTGAAAGCAAAATGTACATTTTTTGTTCTTTCTTTCTTTCTAGATGGCAGTATCAGCTATTTACTATATATATGTATATTGCTATTAATATCCAAAAGAATATGGTAAATGTCAGATTTTGAATTTTTATACATTTTACAGGCGATGTGCAGTTTGGGATGTTTCAAGCAAAGAGATAAGTTAATACAGGAACTTCTGAGTCAACAGTGAGTTAACTCTAACTATTATAAAACTTTCCTCTCCATATTTGTTACTGAATTTCTGAGGAAAGTAACTCTTATGCTGTCATGACCTACATTGTCTGGTATCAGATATTGTTTGTAAAGTATAGTTTGGTATAAGTATCAAGGAATCAATGTAGTTTCTCTATCCCAACAATCTCTAGGAGATTTTTGTGAATAAAATTGAAATTTGAAAATTGAGATAAAATAATATATAGTTTGTAGTAGGACGCCATTTTTTATGTATCCAGTCAGTGGTAGGCAGCCAATAGTAATTGATAGATACACTACAAATTTAGTATGGGTTATTTGAACCAAAGCATATAAATGAATTATTTTTTCAATGAATGTGTTTGGTGCATTTAAATGAATGTTTAGGTAGATGCTTACCTAGTCTTAGTTTGTCATAAATATATTAATATCTTAGTCACTATACATTTCCTTTTTTTTACGTGATAAATTCTTATAAAATAATGAATACCAACTGCACGAAAAAGCATGACTCATTGTCACGTTCCGCATAAGCCGAGCGTGTAAGCGAGAGCGCGGAACAAACGATAGAGAGACGTGATTGGCCTAAGCGTCCGGTTTACGGCACATAGCTTTTCATAAAATTTTTCTTATGACGTTATCACGTAAAATTATCGTCCGTAAACTGACTTTACAGTTAACCAATTATTTTGTGCAATTCCCGGTTTTACCTTCAAAATCTAAGGTCGAATGTTCATGATGAGGTAACGTACATTAAAGAAAAAATACAACCAAAATGAAAACTTCCTCCTTTATGTAGTTATTTAATAGTAGGTCATTAGTATGATGACATATTGACACTGACATGTATATTGGGTTAAAGTCACAACACGGAGAAGGTGATATACTTCTTGCTGTTGGAACGCAAGCGTCGGAGACCTGCGCGCGATGACGAACCCCGCCCGGGAGCCGTCGCGACCCTCGCCGCGCACTCCGCCCCCGCGCACGCGCCCGCCGCGCCCACCGACCCGCCCAGGAAGCGTCTCGACACCTGCCGGGTCAGTCACGTCACACGACATCACACAATACACTCCTATATACAATCGCTGGAATAATGTGGTTATTGCAGGTGAACGGCCAGTCAGCACATTTTGGACAGATCAGCGAGGGTTCGCCCATCACTCCCAGACGATCACAGTTCAGGTAATGGACAGTGGTGATACCTTTGTAAATTGGACTTATACTGAGACTGGGTTTCATGGATTATTGCTTCTCTATATTTTTCCATAAACTTCCTCATTCCATAGATTCCATAGTGACCTCAGCAGTTGGAAATAATTTCCTGAAGTAAAAACTTCTTTATCCTTATTGTGATTTGAAACTCAAAAACAAGAAAAATCTAGGCTAAAAAGAGATAAACATGTACATGTATAGGATTAACTATGTGACAAAATGAGATATAATACATTATACATGTTGTGTTTTTTATATTCGCATTCTCCTCATTGTATATTGGACTAACTAACATTTGGTCTGCTTTGAGAGTTGTACATGTGTATGTTTGTATGTATGTGTGTCTGTGCTCCTGCATATTAGGAACCCTTGGGTAAAGGCATTATAACCAGCGTGATGCATACACGAACAACAGTTCGCGTGTATCGTTTGTATGAATATTTTTAAATATGCACACGTATAGGTATACATGTAAACATACATACGTACAATTCTCAATCCAGACCAAGTATAAGACAGTGCTATTGAACACATTGCTAATATATATTTACAATAAGGAGACTACGAATATATGAAACACTGTATAATGTATTCTATTTAATTCTCTCGCACGTTAAGCCATGTAGATGTATATGTTCGTCTCTTTTTAATGTCGTTTTTCGTTTCATCGATTTCCAAATCACAATGAAGCTAACGAAGTTTTCACTTCAAAACCTAAGCATGTTAAATAATATTCTTTTACCCTTTTACCTTCTCCCTTTCCTTGGCGATGCTATTATTTGGACGTTGTAAATTAAAAATTAAATTTTTTTAAGACATGTTGATAATAAAAGTGTCTCTCCATACAGATCGTCCTCCAGTCGAAGGACAGAGGGTCGCAGCTCACCGCAGCTCTCTGCTAGCCCTCCAGGTATATAATTAATTGCCTACACTTTATTATTATTCTGAATCAGAGTTATCACTTTGTATCGATGATCCTACCCTTCGTCGTTTGATGTAGAAATATCTAGAAAGGTGTAAAGGGAATTCCCCTGGTATAGCCATTGAACACACTTCTCAAAATTACTTAGGAAGAATTTTAAAATAAAACTACTATTTTGGTAGTGTTGGTAGTTCAGGCCACATCGTCATTTAACATCAGATGAGATTGTAATCAAACTTAGAAATAAATAAATTAATATTATATTTTTAAAAACAAATGTTGATACAATGTGTTAAAAAAAATTCATAGTGTATATCGGCCATTTTGACATTCGCCATTTGCAAAGTATTGTAGAGTGGTTGGTATAAAAGAACTGGTTCTAATGCAGCTCGCAAAATGTAACCTAAAGAAACTAACAAACATTGCAAGCTTTACAAGCTAATTAAAGCTTGTAAAAAAAAATGATTACATCCATTGTGATGAACAATTGTTCTTCCATTGAAAGCTCAGCGACTCATCACATTATTCCTAATTCGTCATCGCTTAAGAAACCCTGATTATGTTTCTTGTATCTTCCTTGTGTAATTATAATAAGGCAGAAGAACGAAAGCTTCATTATGTCAGAGTCGAAAAAGAAAGAGAGAGTTGAGTAGTGTTGCTGTTTATACTTACTTTATTCGGTATCTTACAATATTAATATCCTCCACAGCTGTACACACACCGCACCGGGTCTCATCTCTGGGGGGTACCCCGGCTACACCAGGATCACCACTAGGTATATAATCAGATCTAGATTTCAGACTTATATTCTGACACCTGTCAAAATATTTTGCACTTGCACGTATGACACTGGCATAATTGTGGAATATTCTTCAGGGGGCCCATAAGTAAATTAAAAAAAAATACAGTATTAATGGATTTGTTGTAGTATACGAATTATATACTACTCTTTCACAGTACAACTACGTAATGAAATAAAATGGCAGCTGAACAATGACACGTTAATCTGTCAATATTTGGTGGTCTACAGTCTTCTGTCTCACTCACTTACTTTTTATATGGAGATTTTTTTTATGCAAAATTTTTACTTACGGATTTTAAATATTTCCTTTCATATAAAACTTGTCCTGACAATTAGAAACACAACAAAAACAGAATTAGCCAAATTGGTGCAGCTGTTCTGAAGTGATGCACTTACATACATTCAGAAAAATGTTTTTATTAGTACAGATACATAGTTGAATATAATTCAATAGATTCATTAACTGATACTACACGTTCTTTCTTCTAATACTTTACACGTTTTTTTCTTATAGTTCTGTCTTTTTCTCTCCCATGCTAATAACAAGTTATATGTCCTTTTTACATTACAAACGTTGCCTTGCAATAAAATTGTGCAGTAAAATTCGACTTTGAAATTTCACTCTCGTTTTGCCCACAGAAAGAAAAGAACTCACCGTTTTCACTTACCATTACATACACTGCCGAATTAAACTGTGGTAAATAAAGTTTGGACCAATAATCCATTCCATAGGGACCTCTTAATTTGACGTGATTTATGTTTCTTACAGCGTCACCATCCGTGCGTGAACACCATCACCAGAGGGCGAATTCCACGGGGCCCACGATTAGTTTAAATATAAGTAAGTTTTTATTAACTTAAATATGGCTTTGATGGGACTGTAATTTAGTGGCTTATGTTTTTATTCATAATCTTGTGTAATATTGCTGGCTTCTTTCTAATATAGCTTATTTATTGTACCACATGGCAAATGAATTGCGAGATGTCATGAAAAAAGCTTTCTTGAAAGTTGTAACAAATGGGCCACCATTTTGTTGGAACGCTGAACTTGGTAATGGCAGTAATAATCTTTAATAATGAGATTTGAAAAATAGGTGTAAGAGATCTCGAATAACATCTCGAGTATGACAAAGAGGGACATTGTGAGAGTGAGATGGTTGCGCGTCGCAGAAAACTAGCTTTTTTCTACCCTTTTCATTACCGATTTACGAAGAAGGCATAGTAGAGTTGTTTTATCGTTAATGAAATTTTAAAAAGTATTGTTATCTCTAAGGTGGTGAACCTGGTGAAGCAGTGATAATTATCAACGAAGCTCCTGTCGTCGGATCCACGGTCTCTGCCAGGCCCCACAGCCCTTCGCATACGCACAGAGGTAATTAAAAAAATATCTATATTACCACCAAATATAACCAACATTTTTCATTCTAATATCGATTATAACAGTTTTAGCCGATTGATATAGAATTTGTTAATATTGATTACAGTGCCAGCTATCGATAACCATCTTATCAACTTTAAATCATAGTGTCGATAAAACTAGTATGTTTTGAAGGTTGTTCAGTCATAAAATTACTAAAACACTTACTAACGGTATATATCGATTATGGAAACGCTGAATGACTAATGTACAAGGATTGTCTATAACTCGTTAGTCCATTAGCCTTCCCCTCATAGATATATAAAGATTGTCGAAATGTACAAGTGACATGCGAGTCGATAGTTTCAGTCATGAGGGTGGAACTGTTCTGTTATTGCATATATTGTTGTTAACAGTTAGGGAGAGGTCTTCCCTGCCCGGACCCCCCGGGGGAGTGCAGTCCCCCGCGCAGCCGGCGCTTTTCTCCAACCTGGGAACCATCACAGGTACACTAATTGGATTAATCAACATTTACCAACTGGGGTATAGTCCCCCAATTTGGATAATCTAAGGGAAAAAAAATTGAATTTACTTTTAGTAATTTGGGTATTCTAAAAGGTGGAATTTTATTGGCATTATTACTTGTGTCTCCCGTGTTTCGTAAATAATGTGTATATTTTTCCTAGTAAATAGGAATTATTCTCAATTCTAAGGTAGTATTGCTTCTTATTCTTAAGGCCTTTTTGCTAGATTTTTGTTTAAATCAAATATAATTTATTAAATTGTATCCATCGTTATTTTCGCGTACATCGTTTTACGGTATGGGGTAACCAACAGGGATGTTATATTACGTGATTGTTGCATTCTATAACCATTTATATCCAATTTCAGAAAGACCGGAATTTTGAGACCAAAGAGTGAGATTAATAAAGACTCTTCAGTGAATACTCAGTATTACTTATCCTTCCTTTAAATTAATTTAAATGAAAAAAATGCTGACTAGGTAGCATAATCAAAGTATAGCAAAAGGAACTTTCCCTGATTTAATGAAAGTAAGCAAAGTGGTTCCTTTGTTCAAATCAGGCTGCAAAAGTAATCTTGGAAATTATAGACCTATTTCTGTACTTCCGTCGTTAAGCAAAATTTTTGAAAAGATTATGCTCTCACAGTTAGTAGATTATTTCAATGTGCATAAGTTTCTGGATGGTCGACAGTTTGGTTTCACGAAAACGAGGTCCACTACTGACGCTGGTGCAACGCTGATAAGACATATATTGGGGGCCTGGGAGGATTCGCGAGATGCAATTGGTGTGTTCTGCGATTTGTCTAAGGCCTTCGATTGCGTTGACCATAGTACGCTTATTCTTAAATTGAAACACTATGGTGTTTGTGGATCTTCTCTCGGCCTTCTAGTCTCTTATTTAAAAGATGGCTGTCAAAAGGTTAGCATACATGGGGTAACCTCTGCGGGATCGTTTGCGCGGATTGGCGTCTCACAGGGCTCTATTTTAGGGCCGTTTTTGTTCTTGATATATATAAATGATCTGCCGCTAATTGTTAATGACTGTGCTGACATGGTGCTTTTTGCAGACGATACTTCACTTATATTTAAAGTAAAAAGGATAGATTCAGAAGTTGGGCATCTGAATAATAAGTTAAATGAAATTTGTCATTGGTTTGCGTTAAATAACCTGTTGCTAAATACAGAAAAAACGAATTGTATGAGATTTACCTTACCTAATGTTCCACAGGTTAATAGTAGTATCAAGATCGAAGGGGATTTGGTAGGATTAGTTAATAATACTGTATTCTTGGGTATCACACTTGATTCCAAATTACAATGGGGTCCTCATATAAAAAAATTGGCTGGAAGATTAAGTTCTGCTGCATTCGCGGTACGTAAGATTCGCCAGCTTACAGATATTGCCACAGCAAGATTAGTCTACTTCGCTTACTTCCATAGCTTAATGTCCTATGGCATTTTGCTGTGGGGGACAGCAGCTGAGGTAGACACCATATTCTTATTGCAAAAACGAGCAGTTCGAGCAATATACAATATGGGACCTCGCGAATCATTAAAGACTAAGTTTCAAGAATTCGGTATCTTAACTCTGCCTTCCCAATACATTCTGGATAACTTAATGTATGTTCGCAAAAACTTTGATAAGCTGGAGTTCGTAAAACACAGGCATGATTTAAAAACTAGAAACTGTGACAAACTGGTCGTTCCATGTTTTAGACTCAGTAAAACCAGTAACAGTTTTTTAGGTAATAGTGTTAGATTTTATAACAAAGTCCCAAAGCATATTACTGATTTGCCAGACTATAAGTTTAAGTGTCATGTTAAGCGGGTTTTGGTGTCAAAGGGTTATTATAGAGTGGATCAATATGTGAACGATGGTGATGTCTGGAATTGACCCCTCTCTGTGCATCCACTAAAATCGATTGTAATGTAAAATGAATTTTAATTATATAAGTATATGTTAAAAAGATAAACCCGATCGAGTTTCTTGCCGGTTCTTCTCGATGACTGGGATGTATTCCGAACCGGTGGTAGTTTTGACGTTCATAAGCGCCTTCTTGGGGCCTAAATTGAATAAAGTATTTTTGATTTGATTGATATTTTATCATTCGGGGTTTATACGAATTGTGTACTAATTTATTATGGATTATTTGTCGATGAATTAAATCAACTAAGTCGAAAATCTCGAATCAGAATCGATTTGATTAATCAGTTTAACTATTTGAACAATGCT
This sequence comes from Antheraea assamensis, assembly GCA_035772565.1. Lineage (NCBI taxonomy): Eukaryota > Metazoa > Arthropoda > Insecta > Lepidoptera > Saturniidae > Antheraea > Antheraea assamensis. The sequence goes on from JAQQSE010000107.1 coordinate 3,549,773, forward strand.
AGTGATTCAGATAATATTAATTGTTTGTATACTTTTCAATACAATTAAATTAAATACAATGATTAATTGTTGAATGGTTCGAGTAAATCGTTTCGTTTGAATCGATTACGATTATTCGATTCGAGAGCTATTTGCATACACGTGGCTTATTATTGAATATGCGTGTTGTTTGTTTGTGGGGAAGGCGTTCCGGTGGGCGGCGGTGCGGTGGGTGCGGCGGGTGCAGCGGGTGCGGGGGGCGCGGCGGCTCCGTGGCGCGTGCGTCTCGCCACCATCAAGAACTCGTTCCTTGGCTCACCACGATTCCACAGGCGGAAAATGCAGAGTCAGTTACCTTTCTTACCTCTTATATATCGATTAGAACTAACAACCTATCGATGTTATCGATACTCGATATTTGTATAAACTTTTGTCATATTCGAGTTTCATTACATCTTCTTGTGAAAGCAGAATCACTCTGGTCTCTTTTCAAAGGTAGGTACAGTCATAAACACCACGCCAACCTACGATATGTTGGCAATTTCAAACTTCTAGAAATCCACAGATTTATATTCTCTCACTTACAGTGCTACTACAAGAACATTTCTCAGGTTCAGGTTTCCTCATGATGTTTTCCTTCTTCGCCCTTCGACACTGTTACCGATTTTAATTAGTAGACGTATGAAAATTACTAAAAACTCGTCGGTACATCACAGGCTTCGAACCTACGGATATTGAATTGACATTCCACCGGTCAAACCATGCAACCACTACTACTGCATTCGAAATTGTTTTAATTTTTTTTTTTCTTTATTTCATTGTGCGTGATGTTAAGATTGCTTAAATTGAAAAATCAATTGCGACCATCGAGCGATATATAATTCAAAGTTGCTACTATCATGCCGACCTGCAAGCCTTTCCATAAGAAACGCAACAAGTTAAAGAGATACATTACGTTAAATGTGTCACCATATATGTGGTTATTCATTTAGATAAGGATACCATAACGTCCCGAAATACAACACATCTCATCAAACTACCATTTGTGAAGGCTTACACCTGATGTATGGTAGTTGCGATTAAATCGGATGTAATCGTCTTGTAGTCGATAGACGAAAAATCAATTGTCTATATTCTTAATAACTGCTTCTAATATTAACAATAATTATATAATTTATCGATAATTGTAGTCGTCTTTATATCATTATTTCTCTTTTAATCTGTTCGAATCGAACCTACGAATTTCAAGTACTTGACTGTATATATACTGTATACTGCATACACTGAAAGGCTTACCTAACCTACCTAAATGTTTTTATAAAAAGTCGATAATTAATGACTCAAAATTCGATAGAACTTCAAGTAATAGTTACAGAAATTTTGTAAGAATAGGTTGTCAAATAGCGAGAATTGTTTGCCCAAGTGAGAAGACGAAAAAATTGATAGAATTTTATAAGAATATTTCTACATTTATTGACTTTTATAAGAAGGTTTTGAAATTTATCGACTTTTGTGATCTAAAACCTCCGCCTTGATATATCGATAGCTTCATCGGAGGAAGTGCATCTGACTCCTGAATCATCACCAGAGCTGACGAAGCGATCCTGGTTCGGGTCTCTACTGCTGTCAGCTGATAAGGAGGAAACCTTCACTGCTTTGGTGAAAGGAAAACCATTGGCCACTGTCAAAGCCGATCTCATACACGCCTTCCTAAGTGTTAGTAATTTTAATTTCTGTGTGTTTCCACTAGAGGCGCTAATAGTTTGGTTTTGATCAGCTACCAGTCTCAAGTTGTATTTGCGAGTCTTATACTATTTAGCTCTCCGTTCATATAGTCACTTATTATCACCCAAGATTATTTTCAAATGTTGAAACGAATTGAGAAAGACTAGCTAATCTGCTTACAATAGCATGATGCAAATATCACACTGTTGAGCAAAGAACTCTTCTCAAGCCAATGTTTAACTTTGAGAATGGAGGTTTGAGAAAATTTTAAAAATGTATTTGCAAACCATTCCACGTTGTGCTCACGACTCGTGACATGGACTTGTCTTCTTCTATCGATATAAATAAAAATGGAATGCGGTACACGTGAGATCGATAAATTGTAACATTATTTGTCAGGTCATAATCAAAATTTGCAACTATAACTTGTCGCTACATGGCGCTAAGTTACATTCTGTTGTTATTAAGTCGCATATTGTAATGTAATGCGGACGAATCAATAAATAAAATAAAATTATAAATAAATAAATTTGTGATTTCTCATTAAAATAATTTTACTTGCTATTTTATTACTCAATAACAGCAGTATCGTAAACAGCACTACCGAAAGCAATAACCTTTAAGCCAGTAGTCGCCTTATTAATATATTCAATTTCCTCGAATACTACGTTTTGTTTCCTATGATATGGATATTGAATATTCAGTATTAAAATTCGAATTTAATAAATAATTACCTATATCATTTAAATGAGGTAATGACAATCACAAATAGGCACTTTTTAATATTAAGAGTTAAAACTTTATGCTATCGTATTTTTATGGCAAGTAGTGAGGGAAAAAATGGCTGTTTTATATGGCACCATCATATATATATATATATATATATATATATATATATATATAATGTTTGTTATATCGTTGTGAATAGATAGCTGAGCTGTCTCATAGTGTCCTGAGCCCGATGTCGTTTCGCGTCGAGTACAAGCGCGGCTCCAACGCGCCCGCCATGTTCCAGAGGCACGTACGATTTCAGGTAACGTTTATCGATATAAATAAACATCGATTTTCAAATGTATATAATCGCACACCTTCAGAACGGCTGCATCTATGAGGCTAATTCTTGTTTTGTTCTGTTATGTGGTCAAGAAAATGTTTGAAAAGTTCTACGGAAAAGTGAAAAATTCGGAATAAAAATCTCCTTTATAAAAAAGTTAGCGAGTGAGTGAGACAGAAGATAATTGGGAGATCATTGTAATTCATTACATAGTCATACTGCACAGGGAACGATTGGTCTCATTTTATTCTTTAAATACACGTATGTGAAACCGGGACGGGTAGCTAGTTCAGAATTAAAACAACACGCAGAACTCATTATACAGTACATGTATACAATACAATATTTCGAACAATAACATAACACTGTTTTCTTCTGATACTCTGATTTGTCACTCAATTACACAGTGCGTATAGAGCCGTCTCATTCTATCGCGTTTATTCGTCTTTTTCTATTTGTAGTATACATCTTTCTCTCTCTCAGGCTGCAGTTTTTCTGTTTATTCCGTTAGTTTTTAAACGAGAGAATAATCGATAAGTATACTTTTCTAAAGTTCTACTTGTTAATTGTCTATTTGATTGAATTGCCGATGGTATTTCCATAAAGTATGTTATCAATTTCAGGTCGACATATCGACGATAACGAAGGCGCCCGGCGAGAACGGGAAGGAATACCTTTACGCGATCACCTTCACTCTACTGTCAGGTGAGATTTCCTAACTTAATTTTAAGTGAATAATGTAGACGATATTTGTGACAGGTTAAGCTTAAAAGGATTGGTTTCTAGGGAAGTAGTACTGACACCCATACATCAGATGTTTCTCGATAGATTTTGGAAAAGGCCTATCATCGCGCTATGATATCATCACGATGTTGTCTTTTATTAATAGTGGGTATTCATTCTAAGATTTGAATCATAGTCGATAGACGTTATACCGTACGCATTATGTCTACTAATAAAATACCCCAATAATATAGATACTAAAAGAAATAATGTATAATATACATATATAAATGGCTAAAAAAATGATTATATTTTTCGAGTCTCTTACGAAAATATATTAGATTATCATGTTTTAAGAGCTGCATGCAAAGCACAGATTTTTTTTAATATTGAATGGTCGCTCAAGATTTTTTTTATAGTTTCCAAGTAGAGACCTTAGACCTATTCCAGCGACATGAATATTAACGATCTTTTTATTTATTTTTTCTTGAAGTTGACATACTAAACAATAGAAATAAGGCTAAAGAGATGCAAAAAAAAAACATCCTATGTATTGGTTGTATAAAAGTATTCGTTTTTTTCGGGCCACCCTAATATATGTAAATGTCAGGTAACATACGTCGGTTCCGTCGCGTTTGCGAGGTGGTGCAGGCTGCAGTGTGCAGGGCCCCGGGGGTGGGCCGCGCCCCTCCGCAACCCTCAGCCCACCACCACCAGCATCCCCCCTCGCCACGCGCACAACGGAGGAACATACACCCACACGGTCAGTCTCACCGCCCACCATTTTTTTTTCAGCAACAAAAAAGAGATATAGAAGGCATATAAATGTGAAAAAGGATAGACAACACATCATTTAAAGTTTCACAGTTATAGTTTAAAGGACAAGTGAGTATTAAAACTGTACATATCGGAGTAAAAGGGACTGTAAAAAATATTAATGACTACCCTTCCATCGAATGAATGTCTATATGGCGTAGCGAACAAGGAACAAAGGTCATTTCCATGCGGAGAGTCAGACCGTCACATCTACAGATGACTAGTCACTATTTTCACTTTTTTTTAATTTTATTTTTGGTAACCAATCTTCTGGACTATTACTGCCATTGTCGAGTCGATAATAATATTACAAGTGTCTTGTGATGATTTCAATGTTCTAATAAGGTGGTGGCTTCCCTGTTAGAAGTTTCCGAGGAGTTTCTGTGGCACATCAGAATCCATACTGCGTGGTGTTATTGTCCTTTCCACTTTATTTGTGAACAGTAAACGGACTATACTATGTAAATGCCACCAATATTACAAAATATAGAGTCAAATTACACTTATATTATGAAGAAAATATAAAAGCGACTACATGGCAGACTAAGGCTAGCGGCAATAACTACTCTATATTCAGTATAGTATTACTGTATTTTAGTCGTATTTTTATTTTTTTTAGTTGAGTATACAATGAAATCGTCAGGTATGACGTCATATTTTTATAATTATCTCATTGTCGTTACCCCGATATATATATAGACACATTATTATATATCTTCTTAAAGTCGATAAAATAGGCCAATAAATAGTTGGGATTATAGTCACAGAAGTTTCTTTGTACTACTGGTGAATTTATTACATCAAGTGTTGTCTGTGTTGATTGTGGGAGTGGGCAACACTGAGTAAATATACTCTTTCTTATGTTGGATTTTGTTGAAGCAACAAGTGTCTCTATTATTTCAATGTGCGTATACTAAATTATAGAAATCGCTGTGTAACTATATTTATATTTAACAGCTGGCAATGAGATTCCGGACAGCCCCGAGAACCCGCACCAGCAGTCGGACCACGACAGTGACTCCTCGGTCTTCGACACCGTGAAGAGCCCTACTAGCCATACCTCCATAGACCAGCTGGATCAGGTACCCTCCAACACGCATAATTTTCCTATTATTTCAATAACAATTATCGAATGTCTTGTAAAATTTATTTAATTTCGATTTATGAATTACAGTGTCTAGGCAAGGTTTTATAAAGCGTAATTCTACCTCTAATAAGATTGGTTTCATAATCGATTATAAAATAAAGTTTTAGAGATCAATTAATTCTTGTTTCGTTTATCGACATTTTAATATTGATTATCCTTAACTACAAAAATTAGGCGAATCTTAATTTAAACTTAATCTATATAAACATTATAATCGTTTTTTTTTGTAAAGGATAAAAATTGTCGTAAAATAGTTAATATGAATTTATTAATTTATCAATCATTTCTATTTACAATTACATCCATAATTATTTAATCATGTTTACAAATCGATTAAAAATCGATATTTTAAAAAGTCTATTATTTATCGATAGTTGTTGAATAGATTACCAGGAACTTTAAGACTAGTCGAGATTTTTTCAATAGTAAATCTTATCTAATTAATCTAAATCGAATCGATACAATACAGCCTGGTCCTGGTTGTTTAAGTCGGTAAGGTTTATAGATAATTATGTATATAGGAATAAGTCTTTGATTCATAATTGAATTCTTTTCCAGAACGGTACGCACCCGCTCGGTTCCAGCTCTTCGGTTACTAGCGCTTCCAGTGGTTACAAGGTTCGTAATCTCTTTATTTTGTTTTAATGAAGTACATAGGTTCGTCATGTTGTTTAGCTTTTCGGAGTCAAAAGAGCGCATATTTTTATTCTGTTTTTGTCAATTGCGTTGTAGACATTTTATAAGTATAGAATTTAAAAAAATAATGCGTCCTTTTAACGTGAAACGAAATCTAACGTACCTATTCTAACATGTTTGTATCTACGAGTCGTTTTTTACATTTGGCACGCGATTTTTGATTCTCAGATCATGGTTGGTAACTCTGATGAGAACCGATAGATGACGATGTGGTCGTTATTAATAAATTCTTTGTTAATTAACCAAAATAAATTGCATTCATAATATGAACTTCGGTTTAGTCCCAAGAAACATAAACAGTAAATCTTGAGTCGATAGATGGCATTGTAATAGTTGCAAAAAAAATACTTATGTATCAATATTATCATTAAATCTGGACCCGATAGATGGAGCTGTAATCGACTTTTTTTAACTTTCAAGACGGAGACAAGCAGTAATATAATGATTTTGTTGTTACAGCAAGGCGGTAGGCGAAGGACCGCCGAACCAGCTTCAGCGTCCCTCGATCACGAGATCATGAGCTGCGGACGGGATCTACCAGGTAAGGGATTCAACTCGACGGGAAACCATCGTCCAGGCTCTGTTGGATGAGTATTGGCATCGACATCGATATCCTACAACTGAGATCGATTGAATAAAACCCTAGTGTCTGTTATTCATTCTGGCTGACATACGAAACGGCTAAATCACTGAATAAAAACACTTCAAAGTTCTTCTAAAAACGCAAAATTACAATTGAAAGACGCTCATTCAGTTTTATCTAAAAAGAAAAATTATCACGATGTGTTCATTTGATATAAAGTTGATAAAGTTTTAATAAACTACTATTTTTACGATTACCACGCGTTCAGCGATGTATATTTTTTTACCTCGGAGAAATGGGGCAAACGGTGCGTATGCGCAGGACAATGCAGACAGAGTCGCGGTTATCGGCTAGATATAAATAAAAACGTGTGCGGTGTGGAGACCTCGGCAAATACGAAATTCCCGAGGCTTTTTCTTCAACTCCGTATATAATTCGATATGGTGGTTGTTTATGTACGTATATTTTCGTCACGTGAGGAAAAAGCGTTACACACCCGCCACGCGAATGAATCTCTTTCTCTGTGTATTGTGTATCACTTATCATTTTTCCAATGCAAATAACGTACAATAAGATACCAAATCATAAAGTTTTATTTAATATTTTAGAAAAAACATGCAATTAACTGTAAATAGTGAATTATGCAAAAAAAAAAAAAATAATGGAATGCCCATGGCTGTTAGTATTGAGATTATACATACAACTGTTTGCGACGAGTGCGCATAGATGGCGCTGTCTGATTTTGCAACTTGTTGTTTTGACAGTGAGCATAAGATGGCGGTATTCAATCTCACAAATTGATATTTAGGTGTTACCAAATTTTACTACACTTCGCACCAGTTTTTTTTTTCTCCGCAATTCCGCTAGTTGATTGGAAGAAAATTGCTCGTGGTATTAAGCTTGCTAGGAGATGAACTTGATTTATTTAATTTAACTTTCAGGTACAAATACGAAGAGATCGTCGTCGGAGTGTAGAGATGCGACGTCATCGCCTCGACGCGGCCTCGACTCCCGCGAGAACTCTCTCAAGGACAACTTGCGGCGCAACAACTCGCTCCGCGACAGCCGCCGCGACCGCGACCCCCCACCCCAGCCCCCCACCACCACCATCGCCTGAGATCATAACTACGCTGACCCACTCGTCACACTTATCGGTGATCGAAAATATCGATACTTATTTGTCGATAAACGTTCACGCTATATACACAATCGATAACGGATCTCAATTGCACGGATCCACTTGTCAATCTTATCGATTATATATATTTGAAAATATCGATACTGATTTATCGACAAACGCTCACACTAAATACGAAATTGATTGCGGGTCCATAGTTCGTCGTTTTTATCGATGATCTACATTGGAAAGTATCGATACTTACTTATAGATATGATTATACAATAAAATACGAAATCGATCATGCATTATCCGAGTACGTTATCCGTTGATGTCGCGCGTCTGAAGGTATTAGTTTCGTTTGTCAGATTGTACCTATCGCTTTACTATTGTAGGTTGTGGAAAGCTATACAACTGAAAAATAATTAATATTAAAGAGTAAAATCGGTCCCAGATACTCATAAAGGCCGTCTCTTTTAAGACATAAATATCCATAATTTTGGTCCTTCGAGACGCATGAACAACATTTGGTAAAAAAAAAGACTTGTGTATCATATAACAATCAATTACCGGGTTAATAAATGACACTCCATCTTAACCAAAATTGTATATATTAGTTATGTATATGAAGCATTCCATCACTTTGGTCCTATGAGGCAAAGAAATAGAACATTTGGTTAAAATTGACTTTACCACGTACAATCTCTTGTTGGGTTGATACATTTCTAATTAGTAATGTGCTTGGAACATTCAATCATTTTGGTCCTTCGAGCCACAGTAATAGAACATTTGATGAAGTAATGCTTTTACACGTAGCGGTCATTAGTGTTGCAACTCGCACGTCAATTCCTAGAGCGAATAGAATCCTATTGAGAGACGTATTTGAATTAAATTTATTTTTTCCGGTAACTGGAATCTCTTAAAATAATAGATACTAATATATCATCACGATCGGAATTCCGCTTTCCGGTATTTTCGCCATTAAAAAAAAAGTGAATCCAGGGAATTCTGGATTGGAAGATTCTGGAAAGATTTATAATATACATTTTTTAATTTATATAAATCCTGTGTAAAATTTACCCGAAGTATTTATGAACTTGGGAAGATAAAAAAAAGAAGTGGGTATATAGAAATATCATCTAAATATTATGAACGGATTCACGGACACACAAAAAAAAAAATACCGGATAATAAAAATTATTATAGGAAATTAGATAAACAATATTATTCGGTAAAATAGATAAATTATTCAGCATTTTAGAAGTAAAAAAAATAATATGACCTAATTTGACAAAAAAATAAAAAAGAAAAAAACTAGTATTCGGAAACTCATCAATGTCTATTAAAAATACGATCAGAACGTTAAAGGATATAATAAACAAATATATCCTTTTTTATATATGTAGCTGTATTTATATTAAGCTTTATATGAATATGTGTTGAATAAAAAAAGTAAGATAATTAAAAAAAAAATGAAATAAATAATAATGAAACCGGCCATATATTTTAAATAGCTTACCGCGTGTAACTAGTCTATAAGATTCGGTTTTAAATATTAAAAAAATAAAAAGAAAGAAAACGTGTATAAGAATTGTTTGTATATCGCTGTATTTTTGCAAAACATTTAAGAAAAAACATATGTAATTAAATATTATTAACACGGTATAATATTTCCTTAAGTCTTTTTTTCAAAAATACGTTTTTTTTTTTTGTTTTTTCTACTATATTTTCCACGGACTCGACGTACGCGAAATTCTTACACGTCTCACTTTTATATATTATAATAACTTATAATATAATGTATTATTCCGCTGTCGATTATCCGTTATTTGTTATTGATAATAACGGTCGGTTGGTGTTTATCGAAACGTGGGAACGAGAAGGGATTACGCATCAACCAACACGTCTGAAAGGGACAAAATCGCGACACACTGACAAGGAATTTTGAGAGGACTTTCACTGGCAGATATCTAATGTTATAGGGAGTAATTTGTATTACTTTTATTTTAGATAGAAATAAAAATAAGATTCCGCGCAAATACAATCCTTTAAACGATATACAGGGGTGGACGAAGTCGTGGGCGATTTCTGGTAGGCTATAAATACTGTGTGCTATAAACACGTGAAAAGCCGCGGGCGCAGCTAGTATTGCGTATTTTTAAATTATTATATGTTTCAGTTTTATGTCGATGGTTAACTGAAGAGTTCGCTGAAAACTTATATAATTTGTAGAATATTTTGTTATAGTGTTTTTTTTTTGTTATTGTTTATAAAGGTTTTTATTGGATTAAATTTAGGCAATTTAAAAATTTACTTGTTTTCGTTGTCAAAATAATTTTATATTTTAACCATACGGGTTTGAGTTGCCAACCTTTTAAGACCGAAATATAAGAAATAACTCGCGAGTTGCTGGAATAAATGAGGCACTGGTGCCTTCCTTATAGAACCTGGCGCAGATCTACCATCTAATATGGATTACTAAAAGAAAATGGTACCCAATTGCCGATAAACAAACAAAAATTATAGATAGTGACCGCATTTTAAATTTGAACGGATTTTTCATTAAATAATTATACTAGAATTTTGAAAGAGTTTTCGCTCTATGTTTTATTATTTACTTATCAAAGTTATTATAATACACATAGGCAAAAGTTAAGCCGTATAAAAAAAGAGACGGAATTAAGACACTTCGCCTGAAGTCTACATGAGGTCTTAACATAGGCAAGTTGACAGTGCCTGTATCTGATATGATGTATTAGCGCTATACTTTTCATAGAAATCGAATTTATATTTGAATTATAACAATGTTCTTACATAATAAATAACAACTGCTTCAAAATCTCTCTAAAACGACTCGTAAAAAATTCACCAGAATCTCATTAACCATAGATAGTACCTACCTTACCTACTCTTGTATTGTCATAAATCTATCAATATCTCAAACACTATATATTTCCTATTCAATTTTGAATTCAAGGTCGAATGCTAATGGAAACGTCTTGAGAAATTGTCTTACCAATAAAAAAAGTAATTCTCCGAATCGGTTTATAAATGACCAAAGTTCTGAGGTAACAAACATAAAAAAAAAACATCGGAAATTGAGAAACTTCTCCTGTTTGAAGTCGGCAAAATATTTCTCTAACAAATAGTGCTTATTTGAATGCTAAATGTTTACAGTTTCACTTCTAAATAAGAGTCGAAACGTGTCAGTCATGTTTTGGGAATTCGATCTGTACATTACATAAGGTACAGGATCCGACCGACCGTGATATTATTATCTTTGTAACGGGTGTCAATTTTATTACCGGTAACAATGTAATAGAGAAAGCGGTGTGGGTAGAATGAAAATTAACATTTCCAAACTTGTTTTCGATAAGAATTAAATAAATTAATTAGTGTTTATGAAGATTTAAAAACGCACAGCATTTTTAACGTTTGAGGTGTTTTGGAAGACATGTAGAGGGTTGCCAACATTAAAATAAAACACACGTAGACATAAGTTACTCGTACAAAAAGGTGGTTAAAATCATTGAAAAGCTACAAAAATGTACGAAATAGAGGAAAAATAACCTAAAAAAAATTAGTGTTCGTAATTGCGAGGTTAAATTATAAGAAGTGTACGGTTGTGCTGTGAGGTGATTCGGTCCTTCGAGCCACTTTTTAAGGTCATCGCTTGTAATTTGTTTTAATAAATATATTTATAATAAATTTATTGGCTTCGTAATCAAATTGACACTCGATAAGTTTGTATGTAACAAGCGCACCTGATGTTCTTAATATGTTAATAATTATTGTATCATATATATAAGTAATTAAAACGGTCTATGCGAATAAAATTTAAATGTCCATAACGCATAAGCTTCGTGTTGTTCGCGAGACCAGAACCTGTAAATTGTACTGATTAACTGCTACGCCATTTATTAATAATCGCTTAAGGTACTCTATTGGTTAATAATAAAAGAATACATTGGAAAAGTAACATTTCTTTTATTGATACAAATACTCGAAAGTGCTCTTTCTCCGTGTACGATTTTCATCAGAGCCTTGAAATTGTGTAAATTTAGAGGTTTTTAGTGAAAATCTAGTCGAAACCACGAGTCGCGTTTACCTGAGGTGAGGGTGCGGGACACCCAGATTCAGAAGTTCTAATGGGTGCAAGTCGACCGTCAACGAAAACACAACACATTGGCAAACTTCACTATTACAACTATAGAATGGAAAGTTCATATAATAAGTGTTCTAATAAAACATTCTGGCAAGTCGAAAATTCCAAAAGTTGATTCAAATTATTTATCCGTCTCTATTTTAGTGAAATAAATAGATAAAACAAAAAAAATGAGTGTCTTGGAACGAAGTTCCATTCGTAGTATACTATTATTGATAAACGTATTTATATCATTTATTAACAATTACAAATAAATGAATTACTATCGTCTTAAATTCAAGGAGTGGTAACAAATTTCGTATTTGATATATTTTTGCGAGTTGTAAAAATAACTATGTTAATGTATATAATTCAATTCATCTAACTCATTATAAACTTCATCAGATAAACATATGTATAAATACACAACTAAACGCTACGAAACGGCTAACGCGCATGCCGTGTACAAACTATATCTGCGCAGCCGATGCGAACTTATTATTTGTTTTGAAACAATAAACGTGCAGAAAGGGTCGTGACGGAAAACTCTTTTGCTTCTTTTCGACTAGCTTCCAACCGCCAAGTCCGTAACATGTTATAAGGAACTTCGTTTCTAAAATCATTGCGTTTTCTTTTGCTTTTATACTATAGGTTTCAACCGTTTGGCCACTATCTCACCGAATATTAAATGATGATATGGTCTAAGACGATAAACGTGCTAATCCTAGAGAAGGGACTGTCTCGCAATTGCAACTGCAACACATACGGGTGCTTGCCGATAGATTTTCATTTTGAGATGTGTGTAGTGTAATAGTATAAGTACCACGTTGCTACTTTCAGAAGGTTGGAGTAGTAAATGAAATAACTGACTCCGTTTATGCCGCTTTGGCAGCTGGTTAACGAATCTCCCGTTTATTGAATTGGATGCATATTTATAAGAGACAAAACAGAACACGTCTAATCCACATTTGGTCAAAATACAAGTGTAAAAATAGAAACAATATTAGAATGATAAAATTAACTTCAAATTAGGAATGGACAATAAAATCTGGGTTATAAAAAAATGTAAACAATAAGCTAAGACAATTCGCCGCATTGTGTGAGCGGTCTGTCGTGAGAATACAATTACACCCAGGTAGCATATGGTCGCCACCTGGGCGGCGAGTATTTAACAGTTGCAATCTTAATCCAACTAATTTTGGTCTTTCGTACTGCCGCTTTTGATGTTTTGTCTGCATTCTTGTAGTACACACATACCACGTTTGGTGTAAAAGTATGTGTGTCGCTACATGTGCTTATAAAAAGCCCTAGCACAAAGCTACGGTTTCGTCACGATGTTTTCCTTCATCGAAAGCTCTCCAGCTTTGTATTATCACTACAGAGTATAAAACAAAGTCGCTTTCTCTGTCCCTATACCCCTATGTATGCTTAAATCTTTAAAACTACGCAACGGATTTTGATGCGGTTTTTTTAATACATAGAGTGATTGAAGAGGAAGGTTTAATAACATAAATTAAATAGTGGAGAAATACTGTTATTTTTGAGGTTACTACAAATTTAACGCGTGCGGGCCACGGGCCGTAATGACTAAATGAAAATTATTGGATCGATTTTAATCATTTTTTTAGTGAATGACATAGGCTATATATTTTATACCCGTGCGAAGCCGAAGTGGGCCGCTAGTTATGTATATTATGTAGTGTAGAGATAAGGAGAACCGTCATGTGTATTAAAATGTGTCCGTCAAAATGTGCTAAGCTATAGTGGCGCTACAGTACCAAAAGAGTTCATTATTGTTCAATTATTTAAAAAAAAATCATAACAGTACATAATTTAAAATCACTAAACGTATTATATAACGTATACAAAAATTCCATTACTCCCAAAGTTTTTCACAGCAGTTATATTTACAAAATTTCATCGAACTGATAATACCCCTTTGCCTATGCTAGCGCCAATCTGAAGAGTTTTAGAACCGTTATTTAGTGCTTAGAGATGAGACACTTTTTCATCATGTTCCCCATATGAGATGGTTCTCCTTACCTCTGCACTCCATAAGGAGTTAAACGAACAGACAGGTTACCTGATGGTAAGTAATCACCGCCGCCCATAGACACCTGCGACACGAGAGCCATCAGAAATGCGTTGCCGGCCTTTTGCGGAAGGAGTAGAGCGTCATATCGCATGAATATATTAAAAAATAGAAATATGTATCATGTGTATCAGGTTTTCGATAATAGATGGCATTTACATAACTGTTTTTGTATGAAGTGTATTTTCAAGTTGATATTAGCGTTATATAGGTTATTCAATAGAGTCAATGAAAACAAAATGTTTAATTTTTAAATATATTTCAGTAATCAAAATATAATAATAGGCTTACATATTAATAGTTACAAATCGTATCTCGTGGCGTGATCAATTGTTTTACAAAATAAAAATTATTATACATATATATATCAAAATCCCCAAAAAAAAAAATAATACGAAATTTTTAAAATGAAACGCTGCCCGTGATGTTATCACAAAACCTTATCGCCGTAAAATATAATAAAACTTATTTACAAGCCATAAAAATACAATTCCCGGAGAGTATTTTTTTACAATAAATATATTTTTACATAAATCGTTTCAGTGCACTTTATTCACATCGTGTAAAAATTATTATTTACCTTAAATATTTTTAAAGAGAAACGAAAAAAAGAAAAACCCCAAAGAAAGCTCTGCCTTAAACGCTAAGTGTGTAACTTTATAACATTTAGTGCAGTTAACACATCTTCATGAACGAACGTAAAGTAGTTGTTTGAACTGAGCCACCGTAAAGTTTTCGATATTATATTCCGGTCACCGATGACGTCACTCCTCATGCTAATGACTCGACTATTCTCGAAAAAACTTGATTATAGAGACATTATTAATATATTACCAAAAAAAGTCATTTAATAGTATTGGGTATACAAAATGATATCAAAGAGAATTATATTACAATGTTCTAGATAATTTTTAATTATATTGTAATAACAAAAAAAAAAAAACTCAGTAGCAAAGTTCAAAAACCCACTTTAAAAGAGTATCAAATTTTAAAAAATGACTGAAAAACATTTACTATTAATTAATTTTTAATATCAATCCAATATAATCTATAACTATTTATTATCTTCGGGAATATATATATATGTATATATTTAATTTATTCAATTAATACTCTCGACCTGTATTCAAAAAATGCGTTTATACTTATAAAATATGTTTTTTTTTTTAAATATATATACGTATAAATTATTGGGCTAATTTATTTACATAGTCTTTTGGGCTACATTTTATATTAAATTTTTATGTATCATACGGCCTGGGGAGTTGATCGTGAATCAAATATTAAGTCGATCTAAAAACGTTTGTAACTAGGTAAAATTACAAAATTTCGTTATTAACATAATTTTTGGAAGTTATACTCCTATTCGCGCGTCTGGGCGAAATGATGAGAGTGGATTCTTACGATGCGCGCGCACACCGACACCTAAACGCGACACCATGAAGTTGGTTGGTAATAATTGTCTGTCAAGTGTTCGTGCGAACTGATGACTAGTTTTCTAAGTAGTTTCTTAGTTGTTATATAAATTTACAACACGTGTTTTTGTGTGTCATTTTAAATTATATATGGTTGGTTATTAATACTTTATTGAGTGTATTCGTAATAAAAATGTTTTATTTAATATATACTATAAACTTTTTTAAGTCGGTTTACAGATTTGAGATAAACTGTAGGTATGATTTCTTTTTATTTCTTTACATTATGAATTATTATTATTAAAGTATTTTTTTTAATAAATAGATTATTCTACTTCTATTTTTTGAATTTCAACCCGTTTTAAATGTATTATTAAATTTAATCGTCATCAATTAATGTCTAATTTTAAGTCGAAGAAGTATAACTTCTTACGTGCGTCCATAAGTACACACATACGTGTTTGTTTATCCAAATAATAAAAATGTTTTTCGTTTCACGATAACCCCACCGCTGTTTGTAGACAAGCCGGGAATTCAAATCAATTGTAAATATCGCATTTTTAAAGACGGAAAGTAAAGGAAACAGGCCGTTCAGTCGAGTATAGGCAAGCATTGACATGTCTCTTTCTTACAAAGCTAAAAATAATTACAAACGAAACAAAACCGCAGGAACATGAGTCTAGAGTTAATTATGTACAATTTAATGTTTTTTTTTTTCGTCTTAAAGTATATCACAAATAAAATTCCAAACTATTTTTTTTCGTTATGAGCAATTGTTATCTTTTTTTTTTTATCTACTGTTGGTCAAGTTTTGTTACAGCGTTCTCAGATAGGTGTAGGGTTACCAACCCTGCCCGAGTCAGTCGGGACATCCCGTTTTTGGTTTCTAGAAGGGGGATTTAATAATAAAAATCCCTAACGGTCGCAAATATTTAATTATGAAAATAACATTTTTCATCGAATCTTAATAGAATATACTACTTTCGTTAAAGAAATGTTTAGGACTTCGCTATAGCGTTAATAATAAGCACCTTCCCGCAAACCATGAACTCCAGAATTGGTAACCCTAATTAAAAGCCATACGGAATAAATTATAGTAAAAATATTATTATGATGCACTTTGATCGACTAAAAAAAAAGTAATTCGTAGATAGAGATGTTCCGATATGTTATCGATATAAAATGTTATATTGTTAAACTTTTTAAGGACAATCTCTGTACTGTCGTCTAAAAGATTAATGAAGAAATATATATCGATATTGACAAACGTAGCTCTTTAGGCTATAAGTCTAGGGGTTAAAGTTACTCGACCTTAGGTGCGCGACGAATACCCTGAAGTGTTAACAGCTGAGTGTCTGGAATAACCGATTCAAACGCTACCACACACTCCCCCCCCCCCTCCGAAATAAGGGGATGAGGCAAATAATTAGGTCCAAATAATGGGAGAGGTTAGGAGTAAAAAAATTGTATTTAAAACGACGATTTCTCAAATGCTAGTACATCAGACATTTTTGTTGCTTGTAAAAGTTCAGATCTAGATTGATACAATTAGTTTTCACACTTGTATTTTGTTCTTTTTCTACTATTTCTAAGTCCGCCTAGCTAGCTACAACTCTCAAGTTGAAAATCTGTCGCCCAGCACTCATGAGTATGTTCCGACAACTAAATTTGATAGCCTGGCCCATTTTATTTTAGTCTTCATGTGTTTCTTATCTCACGGCAGGTGAGATTATGGTCCTAAGCTATATAGGTTTATAACCTATAAAGCATAAAAAAGACCATAGTAGTGGTCACTACAGCCTACGGTTCTATTCAATCGATTTCAAATGGCCCGTGTGTTCATTTATTATCCTAACGTACCCGTAGTCCTGACATATAGAAGCAGAAATGCGTAAAACGTTACTCAGATTCGTATCTATAAACGGTTAGTAATGAATTTTTCTAATCCTTCTTCGATCACAAAGTCATGGAATATATAATCCAGAAGTAAGACTCTCCTCCCCCCATCAAATTTTCATACCGGGACCCTTTAATGTCACTAATTATACCGCTGCTAAGGTCACCCTTCGTAACGCGAAAACTATTATTTTACGTCAGAAAAATGTGTGGAAGTGTCGATTTCTTACGTACTCTAATCTGATAATTCATAAAATTATCGGTAATTTGATCTCTAACATATATACTATTGCTAAAGTAAGCTTGGTGAGATTTCATTTCTTTCTTTTTTTATATTATAGAGGGCAAACGAACAGGTGGGTCAGCTGATGGTAAGTGATCACCGCCGTCCATAGACGCTAGCAGCACCAGGGGAGTCGCAAGTGCGTTGCCGGCCTTTTAATATATGTGGGCCTCCGGCGCTCTCACTGACCGAACGAAACGCAACAGTGCGGGCGCACTGTTACTTCACGTCGGCTCACGTCTGTGTGTCGGGTGGTAGTACCCCGCGCGTCGGGCGAACCGACACATTCATGCTGAAACCAGTCATAGCTTCAGCGTAGCTCTACCACCTACATATCGGTGGTACATACATATCATATACGGTATGGTTTGCCCAAATTGTTGTCTACAAATCGTACTTTGACAATCAAGAATATTGTTACCAACGCGAACGCATCTCTAACTGTATCGTAGTTTTGATTGTTTTTTTTGTCTCTCGTATATTAAAAAAAGCTAGAACCCCCATCTTTACGGGTTCCAATGACAATTAAATCAAATGAAATGAGGAAAAAACCTTCGTCTATAATGTTACCAGGGGAAAAATGTTCAATCAAAGTGCATCTTAAAAAAAATCAATAACAAAAAAACAATGCATAAATGCACAGTAAATGAAAAAAACACATGTTGTATTTGATGTTTAGAATTTGGGGTAACTTTTAAGGTATTTAATTAATGTTTACTGGCAACACAGAACTAATGAAAGACTACTTTAATGTGTACCTCAATTTAAGCCTCCACATTTTTTTTTTTATTTGTAGATAAATATCAAGGTATGTCAATGCCACGATTAATAAGAATCTAAGGACATTTCAAGTGTACTAACAAGTCGTGTAAGATACAGAGTATGACGAACAAACGGACATGTATATATACATATATACACACGGAAATACGCTTTTACTGCGCAGTCAATATATACTTCACTCAATACATAACTTATATAGATTATCCCCGAACCGATAGCTAACGAAAAATCACCAGCATCTACCCACTATTCAATTCACCTGTATTTTAGATACCGGCTATTCACAACTTTCTTCATTTACCAGTGCAATTTGCGTCTTAAAATAAAAAAAAATCAACTTTAAATAGACATAAAAAAAAAAAAAAAACCCGAAAACATTTAAAAAATGGACGTATTCGAACACATGAAACCGGTAAGATTAAAAAAAAAAAATGCTGAGCACAATTCGCCTATATTTATATCTATCTAAGTTAGTCTTAATTTTTATTCCTTTTACATATATATATATTTTGCATACAGTATAAATGTATACTTCAAAAGCGTTCATTTACATAAATTTATATAAGTATTACAATTATTTATTTATGAAGTACATTCGTAATCAAATTATCACGTAAAGTGGATATTTTACAGGAAAATAATTTATGCTGTCGACTGTACTGAGATTTTGTCATAGTTTCGTATATAAATAATAATAGTGAGGGTAGATTGACATTTGTCCGTACAGAGGATTACGATGGAGGTGATTCCGTCATTAAGCCGTGAGAGCTCGTGGAGAGCGAACGTCGAGTCCCACTTCGCATATTAATTTATTTCAATTTTAAACTACTCAACTATTGATATAATTAATAATTGCATTAGTAAAATTATTCAAATTAATCAGTTTTAATTCGTTGTTGTTATATAAAAAGATAAATGTTTTTATATTTGAGATCGAACTCCTCACGGGTGTGAACGTGGGTAACTTCTGGGTGTTTCTTTTTACACAGTTCGCTTTACTATAACTTACCACAAGGTGGCACCAGACAATATATTATTATTACTATTAAAATTAAAGTCGATAACGGTTGCTAGTAATGGAAAAAAATAAATATCTAGCAAAACCACTAAGTTTTTTTTATAAATACTATATATGGTCTTTGAAAAAAAAATAGAGTCGTGAATTTGTCTTCAAGTGTGACCATCATAATCACCTTATTTGATTTAAAAAAATCTATATTTCTGTTTGAATGGGTATAAAAAGCAATTTAATACTTCAATCAGATGATTGATTTTTAGTTTTATATAAGTTATATAAAAATGAATCAATAATTTATTATTTCATTAATCAATATTATCACACTTATTACTTGTAAAGCATTGAATATTTACTTATATTTTCGTTGAATATATTCGCATATCACCATTAGTTACACTGTAAAAACAGTATAACAGTTAATATAAAACTAAATCACAAACTTAAACCGATCAAATTTTATACGACCAACAAAACTATGACAAAAACGCCAGCCCACAGATTAGAATTACACCGTAAAGTTCGTCATAATGTCTATATATATAATGAACACGGAACTGAAAACGTCATATATAATATATAAATAGCGTTATTTATGCCACAATTTAATATAATACCAGCGCATATAATTTTTATATATGTGTATGTATATACATTTCGATCACGTGTCATTTCGTTTCTTCAAAACATTGTTTAGTTCCAACTTAAACCTAATGATTATTTAATTAAGAAACGTCTCTTGGAATACTTGGTTATGTGAAAACAAAAAGAGATAAGCACAGTGAAACGATTGGTGCATAATCAACTTGGGTTGCCAGCATAAACGTTTTACCCTTACATTTGGGAGTTATATTCAAATTATTGCCGTATTTTGTTTTCAAACACAATGAATATTGGATATATTGCCAGAAACCACAGTGATTTTTTTGGTAATTTCCTAGTGCCATAAGATTATCACAGGGTTTCATTCAGACCTTGTTCGCATTGCTTAACTCTTTGATAATGAGAAAAAAAATGTATGCGTATATCATTTTACAATAAAATAATATTGGACATTGTTTGTTATCGACATAATTTGATACTTAACTATAACACTGTCTATGTAAAGAACTCTCTGATAAATTCCAAACATTAAAATAAAAAGCAAAAACTTTCACTACATGATCCCAAGAAACGTTTCAAAAACATCACCCGTATGGCAACACTCTCGCATTTGACAGATCGACGGCAGTGTTACCACACTAACAAAACATAAATATACCAATTTATTATTCATTTAAAAATTTTAAAAAGCCATTAAAACGGAACCTTTCTCGCGTTGAAACGTCATTCAATAAATCACTGGTGGTTTTCTATTTCTTCCCAAAATTTATTTACTAAAGTCTGTCCGCTTCCAAATGCACAGTTATCACAATAAAAAAGCAACACTATTCTTCGTCTTATCATTACTATTAGAAAATACGCTATCGTGTGTGGTATCCGGGTTTGGACAGTGTTGCACGATTAGAAATTAAAGAACCCTCATATATAATTGAAACTTAGTTATACATCGCATTTTTTTTTTAAGTTTTACCCCCAAAAAAGCTCCCGAATATGCAAAATTGAAAAAAAATAAAATTTAAAAATCACCGATTATTATTATATACTATGTAAATATTAGTTGAGAAAATTTCAAATATACATATAAAGCGAAACGATGACGGGCTTGTAGGAAAAGAAAAATGAAATGACGGCTAAGCCGATATCGATGCGATCAGTGTCCGAACCCGGTCGCGTCGCGAGACTAGCACGCGCGTGCGTATCATCTGAGTACGAACGCGAACAGTGACGTCAGCAAGATGGCGGCGGGCGCGGTGCGCTCGCCCGAGCTGTACTTGCTGCTTTGCTCGCACGTCCCTGGAAATATTCATTCAATTATACTTGCCAATAATTACTTACACCGATAATCACCTTTACAACGCGATAAATAAGATAAAATTGGCGAAGTGTAACAACACATACGAGATCCGCATCTATCTATAACGGCGTTACCCAATCAGGAGCTTCCCCCTGAACTCGGGGGGCTTAAAATCCTATAGGGGGAAACTGAAAGAGAAGAATATTCTCTTCAGGGGATTTAACGAGTGGAAACATATGGAGTCGGAAATTCGGAGAAGGATAAGTATGTAAAACAGATTTCTTAAAAAAAACCTCCCCTCTTGTAACATCAAGGCAATATGTACTGTTTTTCTGAAGCTCGAATTTTAGTAGGATTTCCTGTTAAGTTTTGGAGGAAAATGAGAACAGTGATCTATACTCTATTATACGCAAAATTGCTAAAACTCCATTCAAAAATGCTAGTGTTTATATTAGGGTAACTACAAGCGTACAAGTTAAAGATTGATGAACGTGTCTCTAGAACGTTCGAACATTTAGTTTAACTCGCAATGTTTTCCTTCAGGTTATTTATCACTCATCGAGAAGTTTTACACATCTCATGAGGAAAAAACCGATTCTCCCAATTGCAATTTGTATAGAAAGTCTGACGATGTGCTTTTAGTAAAATCTTGTTCAGATGCTGCGAAGATTTGGCATCTTCTAGAAATGTTGTCTCATCAGCAATTTTCCTAGTTTGAACTTAGGGGTACGATAGATGTTTTTGAGGTCTTGGAAAAATCCCTCGAAAGAAAAAAGATAGGTAGATGAGCGCGTAGCGAGTTGTGATACGTTACCATTTAGTGTGAGGTTGTAGGCCTTGTCGCCGGCTACTCCCGGCTGCACGGATCTGTCGCACGTGTACCCGACGGCGCTGAGGGCGAGGCGCTGCACGCCGCCGCCTCCGGTCTCTGTTACAACTTCTCAATATAACCGATATAGCGTCAGGTAAGGAGGGGGAGAGGGATAGCAGTAAAGGGGGAGAGCGATTTGTTAAAAGAACTCGACAGAATCACTTCATATGGGATAGTTATTCTTGTGACATTGCTTAAATTATGGCAATATTCGAACGAGACATTTGTGACGTCATACAAAAAACTAAAACTGATTGTGTAAAAATATTTTGTGTAATTATATTGTAAAGTACGAGCAGTCCGCTCCGTGTGAGGGAGTGTGCGGGTTGCGGGACGCGAACTTCATCTGCGTATGCGCAGCGCGTTGCGTTAGCGCGGCAGTGCGACCGGCACCACCACTTTCTTATTCGGGTACCACTCAGACATGAACCACACGTCGCACTTTCCCTCATAGGCATTAATCAATTACGTATGAATACTTTTACGTGGCAACGTCTCATAAATCGAAGATCGCCGGTTGCAAGCACCAAAAAGCGTGACTCATTGTCACGTTCCGTCTGAGCCGAGCGTGCAAGCGAGAGCGCGGAGAAAACGATAGAGAGGCGTGATCTGTTTTGTCAACTGTTTATATAGTGACGTGAAAGTCAATATGGTTTCCATTGTTTATTACAACAACAATTGCGGCAAAAAGTATGCAATTTTTCATCAATGTTTTCTTATGACGTTATCACGTAAAATTATCTTCCGTAAACCGACTTTAGAGATATATTTTTATTTTCAATTTATTTTCGTTTGTCTATGTTCTTCTTCTTCCGTGTATGTGCTATATATTTTAATTATACTGTTGACGTTAAATACTTCTATTTTGTGAACATTATTGGCAACACCCGTACATCGTGTAAATGGGATAAATGTGGTGTCTCTCTAAAATGGCACAATTATGGCGTCATTCGAGTGAGACAACTGGCGAGTTTAGTGAAATAAAACACAGTTACCATTATTGGCGTGCGTCGTGTAGACGAAGCAGAGAGCGCGCTGGTGCGGCGCGTGCTGGTGGCTCTGCGGCGACGGCACGAGCCCCGCCACCAGGTAGCTGCGGCCGCCGGACCTCCAGCTGCCGTAGC
Source organism: Antheraea assamensis (assembly GCA_035772565.1). Taxonomy (NCBI): domain Eukaryota; kingdom Metazoa; phylum Arthropoda; class Insecta; order Lepidoptera; family Saturniidae; genus Antheraea; species Antheraea assamensis. Next base: position 3,573,133 of record JAQQSE010000107.1, read on the forward strand.
AGTTGTACACTGCGGACGCATTCATATACACTTGCTGAACCTTCATTTTATAAACGGTGATTCCTATCCGTGTACATAAAACTGAACAATTAAATTTTATTTGCATTTATTGAAGTGTAAACTTCTTCAGGCGCGTTGTGCACTTTTTTGGGTGAACAAAAATCATAGAACTCGCGTCATCGTCACCGTACGCTTTCCATGACCTATATGTATACTATGTATATATAAATGTACCTAGTTTTTCATTGTTTTACACTTTTCACTTCTATCGTCAGTACTTATGGACTACTTCGACTTTTTTCCCCGTCATATGTTATATTATGATAATGGTCTATTATTTCAAATTTCAATATCACACTTTATCAATGAATATACTCCGATAGATACCAGTTTTATTAATTTATACACCGATTTACGTGACACAAAATCCTGGAGCCGCGCAAGCGAATTATATTATAACAGTCGCCAACGTTGAACAGAAACCATGGTACTGCAAAATAATCCCAAGGAGGGTTGATGTCAAGCGTCGGCGGTCAATCGTAAAAATTAAGCCAAATCATACATCACAACATGAATAAAATTGAAGTCTCCGTCGTTTGTCTGAGTTATTCTCAGAGACTGCTGATTCAATTTTGTCAAGGCTTTCCCATGGTATATCATTTACGTTATAAATCACTACAGTACAATTTTTCAAAGGAACTATACCACAGTAATGGTAATAGAGATCTTAATTACAATAGAACGTAATAAAATACAGCAAAAATCGCTTGAAAGTGATTTTTTGACCAGACTGTGGCTTAGTTGTTCTCGGAGCTTTCGGTGAAGGAAAACATCGTGAAGAAGCCATAACACAGTGTTAGAGCATTTTCCACCCATTAGCCACCACACACACACAAGTTGAAAATCTGTCACGAAATACCTGTTGGTATGTTCGGGTATGTGTACTATTCCTCCTTTAGGTGTATTATGTTTAGATTTCAACATTATTTAACAAGTAAAAATGTCGTCAAAAGCTAAAACCTATAAAACGAAAGCATCAAATAATCAATGTAATTAAAATCAGCAAAAGTGTTTGTATGTAATAATGATGAGGTCCCAAAGCACATTATCCACTCGCTGAACAGTAAGTTCAAGCACCATTTCAAAACTCCTCTAATGTGAACCAATTTCCAATGGAAATCTCGATAGAACGTTCCAGAACTGTATACCGAATCTGTTGAATAATCGTGCATTATTAGAGCTTACCGGCGCTGGTGCAACTGGATTTGAATTCGAGAGTGTCCTGGGAGGGGCCGCAGCCCACACTCGCGCTCTGGTACTCCCCCATCACGCATTCGGGAGGTTGCTCGTCCGCGTCCTGATCACCTGGAGCCGGACACACGATCGTTTCATTCAACTTCGTCATACGCACAAACACACAACGACATATAAGTTAAATACACACACACACACACACACACTCGCTATCCCATCATAGGCATTCACTCGGCAAAATATAACTGCGTCACTTCAATCACACTTCACTAATTCTATAGATAAATTATTGCAAAACATTGTTATTGAAACAGTGCGAATTACATTTACACTAGTTTTACTAGCGACTTCGCTCGGAAACAGTATTGTTTTTCAGCATACAATATACCTTATGTCCTTTTCCGTACTGCCTGATAACTTGTACTTAATATTTCATAATCAACAGGTGATTAGTTAAGGAGAGAAATCGTAACAAACAGACATATTATATTCGCATTAATATTTTAAAGGTTTAACTAGTTCATAAAAGACAATCGTGAAGATCAAATTCCGTATTCCGTGGTCCATTCGCATGGTTTTGCTCGGCATCCTATGATAAGGACGGGACACACACTCAAAAGCACACAAAGGTAAGGGGAAGGGAAAAAAGGGAAAGGGGGGGGGGGAAACGAGGCTGGGGGGGAATTGTTAAATATGCGTCACGTGATTAGTGTACGTTCACTAATTTATTGCACTGCCATTTTATTTCCTTACATGAGGTGGTACCGTAAAGGAAAGATTTGGTATCACATATATATGTAACTACCTGTAGAGATCTGTTGCCGGCGCCTCCTCCTGTCGGCGAGGGAGCTCACCACCGAGTACCGCCCGAATATCGGACATCGCATCGGCGTTAAATTCGTTGCTGTAAATACAAACCATTCATACAGACAATGACTAGTTTTACCCGCGGCTTTGTAGCAATTGAAGCGATCATGGCTTAGTTGATAGCATGTTCGGACATAGAGTCGCAGGACTTAGGTTCGAATACTAGCAACCGAATCGGGAGCTTACAGTGAAGGTAAAGGGTAAAGGTTTTTGCTAAGCCCGCCTGGCTAGCTACCGCCCTCAAGTTGAAAATCTATTGCCTAGCACCAGTTGGTGTATTTCGGCCGCTCCAGTCTCCATCTAGGTTTAGCGTGACTACCATATCTTAGACCCCATCATCATTTAACATCAGATGATATTGTAGTCAAACGCTAACATAAAAAGTATACAACAAAGACCTGGGAAAGAAAACAAAATGACTAACATAATGCAGAATATTGAAATATAATTTGGTGTATAAATTATTTGACTTAAAACTAGCTTTTACCTGCGTCTTCACTCGCGCTAATTTGTAATTTGATATATCAGTAAAGTACTCTATATTTGTACCCCCGATAATGTAAAATGACATTATTATATTTAAAAAGTCCAGGAACGCATATAATTTCCTTTTTGTATTTAAAAATGTAATGACGGTCGATTTTAAGGGTATTCTGTGTACTCACTTATGAGTGTGACGTACTGGTGGGGAGGGTCGGTGCAGGCGTCCTGCGGCGCCTCCCACAGGCCCTCGCCCTCCCCGACTTCCAGAACGTTCCCTTCGCGCCGGTAGAACGACAGGCACACGTGTCCCGACTCACTAGTCACACAAACCACCTCATCAATCTCTCTATACAATGGTCAAAATTCAACCACAATAAAAGGGGCGATTCATAAAATACGTGACGCCTATATCACATTTTTTGCGGCCAATCCAAGACCTTATTGCGTAACAAATGATACATTTCCGCCCCGACATGATATGTGGTAATTAACAGTACAAAAATCCCGACAATAAAAAAAAATGCGAAACACAAGTAAATTTCAATAGTTATTAAGCCGTTACGACAAAATGTATACGTTAAAATAGTCACATATTGACAAATATAAGAAGAATGACTTTCATTTCTAACGAGGAAAAAATTGGGAGATAAACTTGCAAAATTGTTTTAAGAACTACTGACAACACGTTTCTTTAGAGCACCTCTCGACCCCCCTTATTATTACAGTACGCGATACATCGTCCCCTCCATAAATTTCAAACGTATTTTATGAACGGACCCTTAACGGTGTAGAAGTATTACAGATATAATCTACATTGTAGTTAGAGACTTATATGGAAAAAAAACCCTATTTCCAAATTTTTGATGACAAATAACAAGCTGTGAAAAATATTTTTGAAATTTTATATCATTTTAATACTAATTAGTGTTGAGTGCGTTACAAAAGACCTAATTAATTTTATGACATTCCATTATTAAATTCAAATACTGCTTATTAGCTCTGGCTATTTAAGGTTTAAGCATGTTTATCTTCCTTCGGGAAGATGCCTATGACCCTGCAGTGGGTCTTTTACAGGGTTATGTGATGAACGAGGAAAAGATAAACTCACCATCCCTTGGTGACGTGTGCGACCAGCTTGATGTGTTTGTTCTCCTTCTGTTCCAGTATGGAGTGACAGACCACGCGTTTCTCTTCGAATGAGCCGTCCTCGTTCATTATCTGAACATTTTTTTTAATATCATTTTACATTCTACTTCCTAATTCAGAAGCGATGTTTCGTTAAGGAATGTATTGTTACATTTTGTCAAAAAAAAAAAAAAATGGGCTACATCCGAACACTTGAAGAATTTGCCGATACATTCTAGAACTCTCTATGAACGTCGTGAAAAAACACGTGGAAACAGATAAAACACTATGTGGACTCCTCGATACTTGGGAAATGTGCACACATTGGGTCTGGAAGTTTCACTATTCGTTTGAAATGTTATCGCTATCAAAAATCAAAATTTAATTATTTTCCAGAAAGTTCCACCCCTTCATTTTTACTACAAATATTGCGTCGGAGTGTAATCGTAGAACAGTTATATTCTGGACATCGAAGCGAATATACGGACAAATAAAAGGGAGAGATTTTTATAAGAGTTCTAAAACCATAGTATATACCATACCAACCATAGTATATATAGGGTTTAAGGACGACCGCAGAGTAATTGTATACATTGTTTTCTCTATAGTAGTTAGCCTACTTTATTTTTAATCTCACAAATAAAACGGTATTGTATTATACAAACGTGTTAACATTATTTCGTTATATTTTTATCCATAAACGAGGAAAGCCGGTTTCAATGCAAATTGCCTGCTGATACCACTAATAGCTCACCTTGAGGGTCGCGTTCTTCGTCGTGAAGTGGTACTGGTGCGTGTGGTCCAGGCTGAACCACTTGTGGTGCTGGACTATCCAGCTCGGGAAGTGGCAGCGGTTGTGCTCATCATCACCTGGAACAGTTGGAAGCGGTGGAGGTTATGTCGTGGGAAAAAGAATTAAATTAATTAAATGAGACAAACTATAAAAAGCACTATAATTTTAGTGTACTTTTGTTTATTCTGCAAATTTATATCCTTCAGGTCTGCAGGTCAACATCAGTTTTAAATGGTTTAGCCGTACTAGCCTGCTCCAATTTTCGGTACCTCGATTTAATTATTCAAAATGACGGTAGCATAGACAAGGAGAGGTAAGGAATAGGATAAATGCAGGGTGGATGAAATGGCAAAACGTGTCTGAGGTAGCTTGTTATCCAAAAATTCCGGTGAAATTCAAAGGAAAGGTGTATAAAACTGTTATAAACCTTCCGTGCTGTATGGATATGAGTCCTGGGTTACGAAAGAGATTAATTCAAGAAGATTACACGTGGCTGAGATGCAAAAAATTAAAATTTATGTGTGGTGTAACTAGAATGGATACGATAAAGAATGAGTATATCAGGGGAAGTTTGAAAATAGCATCAGTGACAGAGAAGTTAAAGAGTAGGATAGTATGGTATGAGCATGTTATGAGGAGAGATGAAAATCGTGTACCTAGAAAAGGTTCCAGCCTGAAGGTGGACGGCTAAAAGAGTATAGGAAGACCATAAAAGTTATGAATGAATTGTGGGAAGAATGATATGTGTGCAAAAGGTGTCTATAGAAAGATGGTAGCTAAAAAGGGAGAATGGAGGAGAAAAACGTAGGTTGGAATCATTGCGAATGAGTCGGAGCATTCGGTGAAGGAAAACATAACACGATGGTCTTGGTTGGTAGTGGGTGGACTTGTTCTAAGCTCATCCGACTAGCTACCACCCTTAATTTCATAGTCTATCACCAAGCACCAGTTAAGGTCTTCCGACAGCTGCTCTGGAGAGCTAGCCCGTCGTCTATATTTAGCATGTTTACCATCATAGACCACATCATCATTTAACATCAGGAGAAAATGTCGTCAAACGCTAAAACTCGTCAAGTTTCTTTTTATACAGCCGCTGGAATATGTTAGTAGATACTTGAAGATATTAAGAAATCAGTAAGTAACGCGGTGATGACTCTTAAACAACGTGGTTCTCGCATACTACAATGAAATAGCCTCTGAAAATCTGCTGGAATAGGAGTCAAAGGAACAAAGCTATAGAGAAGTAGGTGGTAGAGCTACGCTGAAGCTATTACTGGTTTCAGCATGAATGTGTCGGCTCGCCCGACGCGCGGGGTACTACCACCCGACACACAGAAAACCGACGTGAAGTAACAGTGCGCCCGCACTGTTGCGTTTCGTTCGGCCAGTGAGAGCGCCGGAGGCCCACATATTTAAAAGGCCGGCAACGCACTTGCGACTCCCCTGGTGTTGCTACTGTCTATGGACGGCGGTGATCACTTACCATCAGGTAACCCACCTACCTGTTCGTTTGCCCCCTATAATATAGAAAAAAAAGGGAAACATGTCTATGAAGACATTAATGGCGGTGAATAGCAAGGTTGTCATACTGTTCGTGAGGGTCATGGTCCGGCTGCCGTCGGTCGGCGACGAGAGGCCGTTGCAGGTCGCGTCGCCGGACTGCGCTATCGTGTACGTCATTGTCTTGTCAGTGCGCTGACCTTTGTAAACGAAACATCTGGAAATTATGCATTATATTATATTATTTCAAGGACAATACGCGCGTACATATCGACATACTCGTACATTTTATACCTGTATTATACCAAATGTATATAGATCAATACTGAGAAAGTTCTATGACTTTCAAATAAGAAGATAATTGTTAGAGGTGTGCGAATAATGCTCGAATCGAATAATGATGTTCGGTTCGAATTTCGAATCGAATATTTAAGCTATTTGGATAATTCGAACTATTAAAACTATTCGGATTATACGAATATACTAAGGAAGAATGATTAAAGTAATAATAGTCATAGGAAAACATATAACATTTTTCACTATTTTAATAATTCAAATAAAAAAAAATACTGTTAACAAATATTGTTTCAAAATCGAGATCCGAATAGATGGAATTATTCGAATATTCGGTTCGATTGGCTATCGAATAGCAAATATGTCTACACCGCTTCGACACTTTTTTTTTTTTTTTCGAACTGACCACACTATCGACCTGGCAAGGCCTCCACAGTTTCACCGGACTACCCGCTTCGACAATAATAACGTAAATTTAGTACATTACGTCCGATCGAAGTCGAAGCGGATCACTAGCATATTAGAATACGTACACTCTAAAATAAAACTTTACCTGTCGAAACTTTAAGATAATTCTAATTTAATCTCTTCAGTCTGTATCATCACCGACCCACTAGTTAAAAAATTGTACGTTTACAGTTCTAGGGATAATCTCACCTGAATGTGTCTTCATCAGAGACGATAGAATTCCTGCGTTGGACCTGGGAGATCTGTCCCACCAGGTAACGTGTGGATCCCTCCTTCCACGTAGCTAGACATACCAGCTCTTCCACTGGAAAAGAAAACACAAAATTTGAAAACAATTCCAAGTACCAAGTAAATGTAATCGTTAAACTCGGGTTTTTATTCCAAGTCGAATTTTACGGGGTTTGGATATTGGGTGTGTATAAAAAAAATTACAAACAATTAAACCGACTTACAAAAAAATGCACTCTAAAAATGTCCCAAAATGTGTTTGATTCTCAATCATTATACATTTCCTAATCGATTGTAAAGAGTTCTCAGGTGTATCTTCGAAATTCAAGGTCGAATGACAATGATATTAAAATAGGGAGTCTCTCTTGAAAACATTCCCTTTTCCATAAAGAAATAAACATCCAAATCGTATAAATGACGAAGTTCCGGAGTGATTTAAAAAAATAGGAAAAAAAATACAACTGTAGTGAGAACCTCCTTCTATTTGAAGTCGGTTAAAAAAATCGGAAGTTACAGATGTAACGTATAAATTATTCAATGGAATATTCCACACTTTTTAACCCCTAGATACTTTCATTTTACCACTTTTTTATATGTCTTTCAATGCCAAGAAAACAAACAAACTGTCATTGATTACACAATAGAGCTATAATACATCTAATGAAAACGAAGGGTGGAAATCTCTATAGGTATATATATATTATAGGTAACATATAAAAGAAGGATGAAATTTTGATTCATGCTATTTTTTCTTTATTTGTTTACAATACTCAAAGCGATAAGGTTTTATTGTGCACGTGATCCCGCGTATCGATGGGTCACCACGCTACCTTATCTGTTATTACTAGTTTATTCCTGATAATCACAGAGAATTGTGGACTGTTCCAAGTATTACTTTAATATTCAAAAAATAGTACATAAATTGTATTGTTTTATAGTATGAAGATGTCAGCAGAACGCACCGTTACTCTCGGAACTAGGTAAGTCCGGGCACGCCATGTATCGCAGCAAGAGTCTCGAATCGTCTGTACAGGATTCGGCACGCGATGGCGGATACAGGCAATCGTCGGTACCTCTGGAAAGTAAGCGAATATAAACAACTGTAGTGTGTCAGGCGTGTAAATAGACGTGCTCCCCACAGCGGTTTGAGAACCTTTATGACTGAACACGGGAATGCAGGTCAGCGTAACTGTATCTATATATGGGAATGTGAGAGTGTGTAAACGATAGGGGATGTGTAAAGCATTTATTCGCTTACCGAGTCGCCCCTATATGCGGTTGCCAATCCTGGAACGTTCCACGAGTAACTGTCTGCAGGTGGCCACTAGATCGTTCACTCACGTAACACTAGAGTTCATTTTGCGCCAAGAAACGTGGATCGAGAACCGAAAGCGAGTGATATACAAAATGTATAGACACTTTATTTGATCACCAGAGTGACGTTATAACGAAATATACTATTGAGTTTAGGGACGCAATGTAAATTATTAGAGAAGCACATTAAAGCTGAAGAAGTGCATTACTATGCGGTCCCACCATATCATTTACTGCTCACCGGTGGGATGAAGGAGAACCTTATTATGTACTTTATAGGTTTAGCATTTGATTACAATATCCCCCCCACGTTACATGAGGCTGTAGTCCAAGATTGTAAAGAGTAAGGGTAAGAGGGGGACTAATTGTCAAGCACAGCTGCCGGAACACACTCATCGTTTGGCGATAGAGATTATCAATTTGAGAGTGATTGGTAGCTCTACACAACCATGCTACCTACAGTTTTATCCAGAGGTTTTGATTTATCAATATCGACTTGAATGAAATGATTGCAGTAGTTAGTGTGTTCGGACACCGTATCTCGATTAATAGGTTCGTATTATTGCGAATAAACGTGATAATATGTATACCATAACAACAATTTATTTAAGTCTAGCTACTCTAGGTTTAACGGGTCTACCATCTTGGACTATATCGTGATTTAACATCGGGTGAAATTACTGTTAAGGACTAAAACCTATACATAAAGGTAATTGGTGTCTTACCGGCTATAAGTAAATGTGAACGGCGCCGGGTGGAACGGGCACGGCTGGGGCACGGGCCGCGGCTCCTTCCTGAACATGGAGTTTAACGCGGCGTCGCCCGTTATGAACTCGCATATCGAAGACAACGTGTCTTTCGCTGTACAGTACGCTGAAACAGGCACATAGAAGCAAATTAATTATTTATTCATTACCTAACAACAATAGAAAGATATCACAGTAAGTACAAGGTTCGACCGCGATTTCGTATTTCTTTTATTTGATGACAAATGGTGATGCAGTTTAAATAGCCACTATAGCCTATGGTTCGGAAATCAAAGCACTGCTACTTTGTGGGAAGAACAAGTGTAACAATGATGTTCCTAATGCCGTAACTTGCGTAGAGTCACCCAATATTGCTCAAAAGTAGGTATGTGTATGAATTTTAACAAAAATTGTCAGCCTTTTTTTGCATTTTTTTTTATTATATGAGAAGTGAAACGTTCCTTTTTTCTTCTTTATTTCCTTGCATGTTTATTAAATCCTGGACTATGTTGAAAATTACAACTTTCTAGCTTTTTATTATACTCTATAGGTTTTACTGTTCGACCACAATTTCATTTGATGTTAAACGTACGATGAGGTCTAAGATGGTAAATATACTAAATTTAGATGAGGATTGACTCCGAAATACAGCTGTTGGAACACGCCAATAGGTGCTCAGTGATAGATTTTCAACTTGGTAGTTGTAAGATAGCCGCTAGGCGTGCTTAGAAAAAAATCCAACCACCATGCTAAGGTTTCATCACGATGTTTTCCTCCATAGAAAGCTTTGGGCTCATTCGAAAAAATTCGAATCTACGTTAATCGACACGGTGTCCTAACACACTAATCACTGAGCTCGTCAGGAACATAGTTAAAACTAAGTTACAAAATTCAATACCTGAACACGCAGACAAGAAAACGACTTAATAAAAATTTTACAATAAAGGTGCAAGGAGTTGTACGCCTTAAGTCTTCAGGAGTTCAGTTACATATTGCCTTGCATTCGGGCTGTCCTAATTTAGTTATTGGTTTATATTGGATATATTTGGTTGCTTTCGATTTTATTGATAGCTTTAGGTCAGTTAGATCGGTTCGTTAGAGGAGAGAAGTCCAGAACAGTATTTAAGATTTGTCACCAAACTATAGATTTTAGGGGTCCATTACCGATGTACGTCAAGACTCATCTTCATTGCTTAAAGTCCTCCACTGCATTGTGTCGAATAAGGTGTTTATGGTGCCTCTTATGAGACCGAGGTCTTTTAGTTCGTTATATAGGCATGTGACTAAGCTTTTCGTTTCTTTTATATTAAAATAGTAATAAAAATAAGCTACATAATACTAACTTTCTTTATATTGTAAAACATATTTGTGTTTCTCGTGCATGACCAAGCATCTGTAGCAGTCTTCGCTCCTGAAAAAAAAACGAAATATAATAATTATGTAAATACATTATGATATTTGCACACTTTAAAATGCCTACAGAACAGTCCGCGACAGTATATTTTTTTTTTTTTTTTTTTTTTTTTACATGGGGAAAATCCGTAACGGATACCCACCCCGTCGGGCAGCGGGGGGTGGGTTATGTCCGACTTCCACGGACTAAAAACCCCATGGTGCCTCACACACCTATTTGGCCGAGGAGCAGGAACTGCCAAAGGCATTACTTCTGCTCCCCGGCAGGTGTCGGCCCCTCATCAGGGGCCCCGTCTGCGGTGTGAGGGGTTAAGATGGTAGACCCCTCAGGAGGGGGCGGGTGTTAAACCCCCCCCGACGAACTGTGGGAGTCGCTCGGCACAAGCGCCTCCACCACGCGGGCCTGTGCAGAAAGAACTGCTCAGGGCGACGGACGTGCCCGCCCGTCCCGTCGCCCACAGGCCCTTTTTACGGCGGCATGAGGTCGTCGCCGACCCGTCGCCGCCGTGTTCGTCGACCGCGGGAGGGGAGCCTGGTGGTCTGCTCCCTCTCCCTCTCCGCCGCCTCCTTCACGAGCATGACTGCCTCGCAGTATGAGGCGACGGAGATCCACCCGGTCTCGCTCTCGACCATCTTGACGATGACGGTCGAGAGCGAGAGATCCGGGCCTATGGCCGCGACGAGCTCGCGGCGTGGCTCGTCCCAGGCGGGACACTCCTCCAGTGTGTGCTGCGCATTATCGGCTGCGCAGCCACAGTGGTGGCACCCTGGCGTTGGCTCCCGGCCAATGCGACACAGGTAACTCCCGAAGCAACCATGCCCCGAGAGCACCTGTGTCAGCCGGAAGCTCAGGGTGCCATGCCGCCTGGTGAGCCATTCGGCCATGACCGGCCGAACGGCTTCTATGGTAGCCACGCCCCAGCTCGGTCGCTCAAGTCGTCGTTCCCATTCTTCAATGACTAGGACCTGGTGGAGCTGGAACCGGAGCACCTCGATTTCCCGAGGTGCGAGTCTCCGGCCCTGCTCCAACGCCTCCACGCGTCGTTGGTACAAGGACGCGTGGGCTCTCGCTTCCAGGTCCCAGGGTGGGGATCCGGCTAGAAGGGAGGCCGCCTCGAAGGAGATCGTGCGGTATCCGCGGATGGCTCTGACGGCCATCACTCTCTGCGTTTTACGCAGCTGAGCGTTGCTGATGGCCGTCAGGCTATACGCCCATGCGGGGGCCCCATACAGGGCCATCGACCGCACGACCCCCAGGTACAGCTTCCGGCAGACGGAGTTGGGCCCCCCCAGGTTGGGAAGCAGACGGGCTAACGCGCCCGCTGCGCCCATCATACGGGGGGCCAGCTGCCGGAAGTGTTCCTTGAACGTCCACCGGCTGTCGAGGAGGAGGCCGAGATACCTCATACTCGACCCGACACCGATGGACTCGCCTCCCACGACTATCTGGGACCCTCCGGGTGGCGCGCGCCGAGGCCCGTGAAAATACAGGGCCTCGGTTTTAGAGAGCGCCACCTTTAGTCCCAGAAGCCGGATTCTACCGACGACTTGAGCGACTCCTGCGGTAGCCAGGATCGCGGCCGCGCGGTGCGTCTTCCCCCGGGATAACACCAAAGTGTCGTCAGCATAACACACAATGCTGACGCCCCGAAGGAGCGCACCGCGCAACACCCAATCGTATCCGATGTTCCACAAGAGGGGGCCCAGGACAGACCCCTGTGGAACACCGGATACTACGTCTCGCCGACTTGTCCTCCCTCCCTGACCCGGGAAGGTGACGTACCTCTCACAGAGGTACGCCCCGACTACGCGGCGGAGGTAGCGAGGCACTCCATGATATCGGAGTGCCTCTTCGATACAGGCCCAGGGCAAGGTGTTAAACGCATTGACGATGTCGAGAGACACCGCCAAAACCACCTCACCCCGGGCAAATGCTTCCTCCGCCTGCATCTTGACTCTCAGCACTGCATCTGTGGTGGAGCGCCCCCGGCGGAAACCGAACTGGTTGTCCGCCAGGTCCGGCCCAACTTCTGTTAAGTGCCGGACGAGGCGGCCTGCGATTATTCGCTCGCAGAGCTTTGCCGCCTCGTCCAACAGCACTATGGGCCGGTAGGCGGACGGACTGCCCGCCGGGCGCCCCTCCTTCTTCAGCAGGACCAAACGGCCGGTTTTCCAGATGGTCGGAAACCGGCCCTGCTGAAGAGATGCAGTGACAATCCTGCGTAGTCGGGGCTCGAGGGCCTCGTAAGCCAGGACCCATACACGGCCAGGTATGCCGTCGGGTCCTGGGGCGGTGTTTTTCACCTGCAGGCGCTTCACCGCCGCCCTCGACTCTTCCCGGGTCACTTCGGGGACCTCGTCGTCCTCATCGCAGCCAGCCGCGTTGGGCGTGGGCGTGGGCGGAGCCATCGTGGGAGGCGTGTATTCTGTCCTCGAAGGGAACAGAGCAGCCAGAATCTCGTGGAGGAGATCTGGCTCGAGACTCTGGGTTACCGGGGGGCCACCCTGGCGTAGTTTGCCACATACCACACGGTACGGGCGACCCCACGGATCCTGACTGAGCGTCTCGAGCATCTCCTCCCGAGCGAGAGCTTTTGACTGCTCAATCGCCCTACGGAGCGCCAATCTGGCTGCTCTGTACCCCTCGTAGAGCTCGGCCTCCCCTGCGGACGTGACCTGCGAGCGGCCCCGCCTGCGTCGCTGACGGGTGTACTGGCGACGGGCCGCCGTGCACGCTACGCGCAACTGCGCGATTTCGGCGGTCCACCAGTACACCTGACGCTTGGCGGGAATCGGCCCCCTGATCCGGGGCATCGCCGCATCGCAGATCCGCGTCACGTCCGCTTGGAGTGACTCCGCCTCCAGGTCGACGTCGGCAGGCCTGTCCGGTAACTCTCCTGTCACCCAGGCCTGCACGACGACGGCCTCCTGAAGCGCCTCGATGTTTAGGCGCTTCAGTGCCCAACGCGGTCCTTCCGCCACGGGGGTCCTACGGGCTGGTCCGTCCGAGGTCTGGGTGGAGACGTCGAACCGTATGTAACGATGGTCCGACAACGTCTCCACCCCCTCAAGGACTCTCCAGCCCCGAACACGGCGTGCTAGAGCAGGGCTAGCGAACGTTAGGTCCACTATCGACCCGCCCTGCTGTCGCACGCACGTGTTAATGGACCCCCTGTTCAGGAGGAGTAGGCCCGATGTTATGGCCCACTCCTCCAGCACCCTACCCCTGACGTTCGTGGCCGGGGAACCCCAAGCCGTAGACTTGGCATTGAAGTCCCCGAGCACTACGACGGGGTGAGGGTGGCTGCAACTGACGACACTTTGCAGGTCCCCGAGCAAAGCCTCGAAGTCGGCGAGACTCATGCTTGGGGGTGCGTACACCCCCACTACCACCACGCCGCTGTGATGCGCCGCTACGTATCCCCGACCCCTCAAGATGTTAACGAGGGACGGAGAGCCGGCGGCGGCCTGGAACCCTAAGGCCACCGAGCCGTCGACGTCACCCACCCAGTTATCCCCGGGCGGGATGAAATACGGCTCGGCCATCACAGCGACGTGGATCAACCACTGCGCCATACTCTGGAACAAAAGATCCTGGGCCCTGGCGCAGTGGTTGAGGTTTCCCTGAAGAAAGTGGAGTGCCGCCATTAGGGGCACTCCACTTCCGCCAACCGGGCCGTCCTGGCCCCAGTGGCTTCTGACGGCGCCGAGGGATCAGGAGGCTTCTTCCCCCTCCTGCCCCTCCTTCTTCTTGCCTGCCTGGCAGGCGGCGCAGGCCTTCCGCAGGCCCTGCTGCCCATTCTATGTCCGGCGGATTTCCCAGCCGCTGCACACACCGCACAGTGTGGCTGGGACGTACATCCGCCGGCCTTGTGCCCCGGCTGACTGCACCTGTAGCAAAGGTCGGTGCAGTCAACCGCGGAGAAGCACGACGCCCCCAGGTGCCTTTCTCTCAGGCACCTAAAGCACCTGAGGGGGCGAGGCGGCAGGACCTGAGCCTGCGCCGAAACCCATCCTACCAGGATGCGGCGGCCATCGCCCAGCCGCTTAGCCACCGCCACCGGACACGAGACTACGGACGCCCAAAGCCCCCTGAGACCGGGGCGGACGCCGTTCGTCTTTACCTGTTCCGGTGGACAGTCTCCGGCTCTAGCCACGGCGGCGATGACCTCCGCCTCCGTCACCGACTCGTCCAGGCCCGATATACGCACGTTGGCGCTGCGGATGGGCCTGGACACCACCACCCCCTCGGGGACCGCCTCCCGGACCTTGGCGGCAAGGGCATCCGCCTTGGCGCCGCTGGTGGCGCCAGGCACCTCAAATAGGTAGCCGCCGTTGGCGGCCTTGCGCCACCGGATGCCCTCGATGCCAAGGTCCGTGACCTTGACCTCCGATTTTACCCGCTGCAGGACCTCCAGATAGGATAGTCCCGCCTCCCGCACCCCGGGCTTAAGTGTAATCGTCACTGCTGACGTCTTCGGGGCGCGGAGATTCGGGAACTTATCCCCTCCGGAGGCCTGCTCCTTTCTGGGTTTGGCCGGTTTTACCAGCCTCCCCCCCTTCCCTACCTGCACCCAACCCTGGTCTGACGGTCCGGGTGCAGGGGCTTGCCCGCCGCCGGTGGTGGGCTTGGGCTTACCCGTCTTCTTCTGGGGCCTTTTCCTGGCCCCCCTACGCTTCTCCGGCAGCTGCGATGTGGCGGGTTCCCGCGGGCTTCCCCCGGGTGCCGCCGCTGCTGGCTCGGCCACCATCGCAGCTGCCCTGTCGGAGGCCAGTGGTGGCCGCAGGCGCCTCTCGGGGAGCAGCCTATCCTCCAACGCTTCGAGGCGCGCGCTCACCATGTCGCTCACCTGCAACATTATTGAGCGCGCCATCACCTCGAACTTCGCCTCGGAGTTGGAAGGAGGAGGCCCCTCAGCTCGCGGTCTGGCCTGACGCCGCTGCGGGAGAGGAGGGAGTTCCTCAAGGCTTCGGGGCGAGGTCAGGGGCGGCTCCGGTGGAGCGACGCGCGTCGCTGCGGATTGAGCGCGAACCTTCTCCAGTTCTGCCTCAACCCGCGCGAACTTCTTGTGGAGCTCGTCCAGCTCGCACTCCTGCCTCGCATTTGCCTCCTCCAGCCTGAGGTAGGCCGCCTGCAGCTTCCGAAGCTCGTCGGTGGCCTTCCGGGCACACATCTCATTGACTGCATCCGTAATGGATGCAGCCGCTTCATTGAGTGCCCGGATGAACGGGCCCTGCAGGTGTCCTGACTTCTTGCCGACGTTGACCACTACGTCAACGTCGGCCAGGATCCTCTTTTGGAGGTCCACCGTCGGTTGGTCCCCGGTGTTGTCCGGGACCACAAAAGGTTTCTTGGTGGACCTCTCCTTCCGGGCGCGTGAAACCTGCGCCTCCAGCTCCGCTTCCGCCTTTCTTCGGAGCTCCTCCTTCTTGAGGCGCTCCTCCAGGGTCTTGGCCGCGGCGAAGCCGATATACTCCCCCGTCGTTGCCGACCTGCCCCATCCCTTTTTCTTCTTCGCGACAGGGGTGCAATGCCCTGTCGCCTCCTTCTCCGCCTCCGAGCCCGAAGATTGCGACCTCTCTCGAGGGGACGGGTTTGGCGCTCGAGGTGTGGGGTCCGGCACAGCATCAGCCACGGCGATAGCGTTAGCGGGGGTCTCCTCGCCTTCGCTCGCCGTGTGCATGCGTGCCGGACTTTCCTCGCTGCCCTCGGAGAGGGTCTCCAGCGCTGGCTGGCTCGCTGCCTGATCGACGGGCAATTCAGTTGTCCGTGTAAGCGTAGCCTTGGTCATCGTGTTTTCTGTGGGTTCAGTGGTCCTTGAGCTTGCTCTGGTCATCGTGTTTTCTGCAGATTCCGTAGTCCTTGAGCTTGCTCTGGTCCGAGTTGTTCTGATAGAACGCAGGGTTTTGCCCCCCCCCAGAGAACGAGGGGCTGCCCAGGCCAGAAGGCCTGGGGAGGGATTCTCCCCCCGCAGAGCGGGAGGTACCCTCCTGGGGTAATAATTTTTTAGACCTTGCCTTCATATTTCTCCCTTTCCAACGTCAAGTTTGCAGTGCGCCCGCCGAGACCAGTGTTGAAACACCAGCCCCGCCGGACGCTGTCCGGGACTGGGCCGTTGGGGCTCAAACTGAGCCCTCATCCGCCCCAGCCCGGTACTGGATGCGCTGCGCACGTACCACATCCAGGTCAGGAGTCAGCCGCCGGTCAACATGACCGACGTTGCCCGATAACCTATAGCAATTACTTTTATCTTTAAAATAATATAAAAAAAAAACAGTTATTTGGGACGCTATTTTGATCAATCGTTAACGCTATTAATCCTTATCTAATTATATATTTTAGTCGTTTTTCGTATTTGATGAATTTAGACCTTCCCACAAAAATGCATCCATCGTTTGCATGAAAATTCCTAAGTGGTGTGTATAACTTTGAGGGAGTGTGAATATCAAACTGCTGAAAAATGAACTATGACGTTAAAACTCTTGAAAATAACTTTAAAAAAAAATTAAAAAGAAAAATAATAAAATTTAAATCGATTTTAAAATTACTTTTAAACGCTTATACGACGCCGTATTAGTACATTAGACACTATATAAAATGGATTCATAAACATAATTCCCCTAACATATACACATATATAGTTCGATTCGCGCTGTAGTATATAAGTGCGCGTAGTCCGGTGGAACTGTAGCGGCCTTGCCAGGCTAACAGTGTAGGTCAGTTCGAAAAAAAAAATGTATACAAGTTGTTCGGCCAAAGCCGAGGTTCCACCATTTCGGCACCTTTAATAAGCTAGTAGTCATTCCCGGTGGAACTGTGAAGGCCAACAGCGGATAGTTCATTCGAGAGAAAAAAACGTAACAGTTGTTCTATTTAGTGACTGAGGTCTGTTTTTCGAAGCGATTGCGTTAAGACTGTAGTTAAAATTTATTATTATTAAAAGAGATATTCCTAAAAATAAATCAGTAATCTTTAGAGACTCAATGAAGGATGTTTTATTAATCCCACGTAATGTATTATAGACGGTGTGGGTAGGAATTAAGCTTGCTTCGATATAACAAAAAAAAAATCGGTAATATCTACAGAAAACGTCGATGTTTATTTATAGACACTTGTTGATTCCCGCCCTTTTCGTTTAGTTTATTTTATATATATCAAAAAATATTTATATATAATTATGGTAATAAAAAATATTAATATTATTTATTATGGATATTAAATTATAAAACTAGATTTAGGAAAAGACTGACATAATTTTAATACTAGAAACAAATCGCAAATTGCTTATCCTTTGTTTTAGGCTCACTAAGACCGGTAACAGTTTTTTAGGTAATAGTGTAAGGTTCCACAACAATGTCCCAAAGCACATTATAGTTTTTTTAGAAATAAATGAAAGCAATAAACAAAAATTGATAAGTATTTTGGTTGTGAATAAAAAATAAGATTAAAAATAGTTGAAAAGTTGTTTCCAGAAAAATTTAACATAATTGTCACAGATTTTTCACATTTTATTGATACGACTTTAAGTTAATTTAGAAATTAGTTTTTAAAGTGAATTACTTTTTTACATCGTCTCATTTTTTTTCGTTCATCTATCGCATGTCGCATTATAACCGGCCGCGGAGTCCGGGTAAAGGTAAAGGCGCTCAGCAGAGTAGCCAAGGCCAATATCCGTTATATCCGCCGTCCATGGCTCAATTCAAGTGCTCAGTTTATACAATAAAATAAAAACGCGATTATAATGCCCTAAATCGAATAACTTGCATCGTGATTTCATAAAACCACACAATTTATTTTATTTTCAATACTTCCTCACAGATTTTTATAGGGAATAAATAAAAAAAAACTTGAAAAATACTCGACCTATTTCCTATTGAAAAATATGATACGTTATTTTTCCCAAAAAAAAGTTTAGTGTCGATTTGATGAAAACTATGTTCTTTTCTCTATCCCTGACAACATTTTATAACGAGCGGTTGAGTATTTCGTATTTACTATATTAGTAAAGATTTTTTTGTTCAATTTACGAACTATATCTATCTATCCAATCATGTATTATTCAATTAAATACTTACCTATCGTACAGGAGGAATTTGTCCTTCGAGTCGCTCTCGTAGCATTCTCCCTTCATCTGTATATGAGTCGAATTGATCGCGATCAAGCCGGGATTCCCCGACTGGAACCATCTGCCCGCCCAGCTCTCGGGGAATGTGCACCCGCCACCTGCAAAGTAAAAGGAAAATACCGTTATACATATTTCTAGAACGAATAACACAAAACATTTTATGCATTCTATGAATCGAGAAACTATCGATGGTTCTAGAACATTATACAAAACGTCAAGATAAGCTGGTCTAATTTTTTGTGTTTGTATGAACGCGTTAATCTCTGTAGTTACAGTTAGTCACATTTTTTATTTATTTATTGAGAGATATCATAGACTATATGACATAAGAGTAGAAACTTTAGTAACGGAGCAATGACCATACATAACGTAGGACAAAAAGTGCAACAACGCGAGATAGATAATTGTGCGGACGATGGGTGCGACGTCACGGAGATCTCGTGGGGGTCCGAGAATATAAAATCCAACAAGAGCTAGAATTAAAACGCATTCATTTATTTGTTAGTCAGCGAATACGATGAATAATTTCACATAAGCGGTGAAATAATAGAAAAACGGGTTGAATGAACCCGAATAGTTTATATTTAAATGCGATTTAACATACACATAAAGCGTTTTCAGACTCTCAATAGACCGTATGAAACAAAAGGTCTGAAATCCTAAGCTATTGTTGTTCCAGTCTAAAATTTATAGGCTTCTTAGGATTTCAATTATAGTTTTGTTCCCCATAATTATTTTTTTTTTATGGCCGTGTGTGTGTATTTGTCATTCATGTTACAAGCTGCTAGCGTTTTAATACGCACATTTTTTTTTACTTACACTCGTTTCGGCGTGTTACAGGAAAAATTGTTAGATTGAAGCGGAAGTTACGCATCTCGGTGTAACACATCATGAAGTTAATTGAACCTAGACTATATTTTTAAAGTGAAAAGTTTTTTAGCCGCGTTGAGCGATTTTTGGTAGGGCGAAACTTATTTGTTCACGTCAGCGATAACCTCGACATGCTCGTGACGTATTTGCGCACTTGCGTCAGACTACATAGCCTGTGTACATGTAATATTAATATTTTGTATTGAGCTTGTGCAGTCCTTCCTATGTTTGATTAATTAATACATTGTATAAAAACGTATATAATTATTCCTCGGAGCATCAACAGATGTGAAAACCAGACGAATGTTAATAATTTCAATTTATAAATTATGAAATTTAAATAATTCGGAGTATAACTAATTTCAAATAAAAAAAAGCGTGTGTGTACTTATGTACACGCGGTAGAAGTTATACTTCTTTGGCGTAACAAGATAAAATCTTTTCAAAAATTTTATCTTTCCCCTTATTCTACGTTTGTAGAAAAAACGACAGTAACAATAGAAAAAAGGTATTTAATACATACATACATTTTTTGAATAAAATGTTGACTATAGCTAATTTCAGTGTATCGGTTTTTCGTGACGGTGTGCGCACGCATCGTAAATATTTACTCTCATAATTTTTCTCTAATGCGCCAAAAGAAGTATAACTTCAAAAAAAGAACACAGTTATTCCATTTTTGAGACTCTGCTAACTACAATACTGGATTAAGAGCCTTTAAATTAATATCGTTAGAAAATCGCCGAAAGATTTTGGATGTTCTTTTAGTACATAAGCATGCTTTATTGCTAATGGAGTTTTTTAGTCCCCTATGCATTAAAGGAAAAAAAATTAAACGTTCCTAGAAAGGTTCCACGGTATACCATTCAGACTGTTTTTTTTTTCCAAAATGTTTTACGTACAAACATCTGTTCGCCTCTGAATCGCTTTAAACAGTTGTATAACGAAATTAGTAGCAATGTTGTTGATATTGTCATCTTCCACTGTTCTTTCAGGAAATATCGGTCAGAACTATTTAAGTTATACGCATGTTGATTTATATTTAGAGCTAAATTGCATTTAATTTCTTTTGTTGAAATAGTACTGCAATAAAATATGGAGCAAGATGTGTACATCTATAAAGACGCTTCACATTGTCCTGTAATTTTGGGTTGTCAGCTTTATATAATATTTTGTGAAGGTGTTGTTGAAGTGTCAATAAAGCAATAAATAAATTGTTCTGAGCTTTAATTTCTATCGACAGTCCTTATGACTGCCTCGACTTTTTTTTTATATCTACGTTAAATAAGTAGAAGTTCTCAAACTATTAATCACGGCTGCCATAAGAAAAGTATCATGTACTAACAGTAACCGCCGATTTTGACCGTGTGGAATTTTATAAAAAACTTAATTATTAATTTCTACGCGGTCGAAGTCGCGAGTAACAGCTAGTATATGACACTTTTCTTATATCACTCGTATTTGACGTATGCGCCGGTGGTATAGTTGAATAACAGATAGATCACAAATGAACAGTCGGACAAACAAAAACTTTAAGAATTACTTTTTATTATAATTAGTTCTTATAATATGGATATACGTTTTTTACCTATTCAGTAAAGAAATTAAGATTAAAAATAAGACACCTTAATTTTATTTATATACAAAAATCGCTCCTCGCACTAACTTAACCCACAAATATTAATTCACCATTGTTCCTACAGCCCTTTTGTTTCAGGCCAGGTGTTCGGTCGTTCCGTTACGATGCTAAATGCACGGCAGGATCGGAGGTTACACGGTCCATGGTTACGGGAACAGATAGGGGTTTAAATAGTGCCCTGCACGATATAATGTTATAACAAACAACATGCAAATAAATACAATGTACACTACTATAAGAACTATCAGAATAAAATCGATATGCCAAATGCAAGTGGCGTCTCGTAAAATTTCCTTCAATATATATCATTTACTTATGTGATAAAATGAAATAGTATTAGTGTTATCTGTAACGTCTCTTCTTAACAAAAAAATATAATAAAGTAATTAGTTAATTGTCATAATACTATTATTGAAATTTAATCTTCGTCTTGTTGTGTGATTCAACAGTTGTTAATTAAAAATGTAGCGGCTGAACTTAAGTATGGAATATTTCACTTATCATTGGTTGTAGATAATGAGTTCCGACCCAGCAGCCGTCGTGTACGGACGTGTCCGTTGCGCGCCAGATGTTGTTCCGCGAACTAATTAATTGTTGTTCAGGTGCGCAGTACGGTCGAGTGATTCATCGCTCGATACTATTGTGTTTTTGAACTTCGATTACTTCCGAGAAACGCACCTGTGTGAAGTGTTTTGTTTTTGTTTTGTGCGATTGTTATTGTGATCGTAATCCGCACTTTTTAGTGCGGCCCACGTGTTAAAGTTAACAGTGACAACAAGTGATTGGAGTGTTCCGATAATTTGTTTACGCGCCCCCCCCTGCCCCTCAGGCAGGGAGGCTATTTTGTATCGCACCTTGTCCGTCAAGCCAAGGAATGGCATCAATACAGGAACAGTTCGATAGGCTGCGACATCTTGTCGCTACTCGCGCCCCATCGCTATTCACGGAATTCTAAGAAGCCCCGCACCCCGCCCCCAGTTACTATACAAGACAAGGCATCCTGGATGATGATATCCACTCGGTTAAACGAGAAGAACATCCGGTACACGTCCGCCTTGAATACGCCTGCAGGTATTCAAGTAAAAGTTTCATCCACCACCGATCACCGCAAACTTACCTCTCTTCTCCGTGAGAGGAAGCTCGCTTATTTTACTTTCGCGCTCGAAGAAGAACGCCTCCTTCGCGTCGTAGTTAGGCGTGTCCCAGTCGAGTTATCGACCGATGACGTCTCAGGCTCCCTTAAGGATCAAGACTTCCCTGTCCGAGAGGTACATAGGATGTACCACCCCCGTACCAAAGCCCCCTACCAGATGGTCCTGGTCGTCCTCGACCGATCACAAGAGGGTAAGGCTATTTTCGGCCTCACCTCTGTTTGTGGCCTCACCGGCATCACTGTTGAGGCCCCTCGCAAGTCCCATACTCCTTCGCAGTGCCATAACTGCCAGAGTTATGGTCACTCAGCCCGCAATTGCCATCTTCGTCCCAGGTGCGTTAAGTGCCTAGGGGACCACCCTACGAAGGAGTGCGCACGCACTCCCGACACTCCCGAGCCCCCGAGCTGCGTTCTCTGCGGTAACGCAGGTCACCCCGCGAACTATCGCGGGTGTCCTCGCGCGCCACGCACACAACGTCCCCGCCAAGCGAGACAAGCCCGTAGGGCACCTGTTGTCTCCGCACGTCCCCCGCCTCCACCTCTCATGTCCGTGGAGGCCTTCCCTGACCTGCCAGGTACCTCCCGTGTCCCGGTAGCGTCGGTTCCCACACCACGTGAGGCACCCTCTGTGCCGCGCGTGCCCCAGTCCTGGCGTGCGCCCGTAGCGCCCTGGGCTTCTAAACCACAGCCTCAGGCTCTCAAGCCTCAGGCCCAGCCCCAGCCACAGGGAGCGATGCCTGTTCAGGCTACCCACGCTTTCTCATTCTCCCAGTCTGGTATTGATTGGCTGACACAGGTACTGCTCGAACACGATATTCAGGAGATCGTCGCGTTCAATAAAATAGTTAACAGCAATAGGGACATCGGCCTCCTTAATGCGGTCTCTTCATTCCCAGGCGTTGCTGCGACGATACAACGCCTTGCCCGCGTCTCAGTAAATAGTAATAAATAGATTTCGCGTCGTTAAATAGAATTAAACCACGTGGTCTTTGTCTTTCGTTCTTTAACGCGAGAAATCTTCAAACACAACGAGAGTTAGTAGCCGCCTTCCTACGTGATAGACAGATAGACATATTTTTAGTTCAAGAAACGCTTTTAAAACCGAAGATGAGCAATCCCGCGATTGCGAATTATAGTATAATTAGAAACGACCGTGTCACCCGCGGAGGTGGCACTTTGATTTATTATAAACGTTCGTTGTATTGCATGCCGGTAGAGCCGCCCGTTCTTTCCAATATGGAAGTGTCAGTGTGCAGGTTAGGCATGACCGGTCATCAGACGATTACAATAGTATCCGCGTACCTTTCACCGAATAAAAAGCTTCTCAAGTCCGACTTAGAGGCGTTGTTCGCTTTAGGGAATTCGGTCATTATAGCCGGGGACCTCAACAGCGGGAACGTTATATGGAATAGTTAGAGTACTTCTCGTAACGGGGTGATTCTCGACAAGCTAGGTAATGATCTCGCTTTTGATGTCATAGCCCCACCGGAACCCACTCACTATCAGGATCGCTGTCGGCCGACAGTGTTAGATGTAGCTCTGTTAAAGAACGTCGCGCTTGAGGTACGACTCATACAAGTCGTACACGAACTCGACTCTGATCACCGTCCTGTGGTATTACAGTTAGGTTCTAGTTTCGACATCGATTTTCAGCCCGCGCGCGTAGCTGACTACACGAAGCTTAGTAAATATTTTAAAGATAATCCTTCCTCGGTTAGTTTAAATAGAATCCCGGACGTGTTGGTGTCTAAAACCGACGCGGATCAGGCTATCGATTCCCTGGTCGACTTTCTTCGGACCGCCGTTAGGGAGACCTCGAAAGAAGTACAAGCGGTGAATGATCGCCGCTTTATACTCCCCAACGACGTGAGAGCGTTGATCACGGAAAAGAACGCCGCGACTCGAGCCTACGACACTTACCCGTCCGTAGATAATCGCAATCGGTTACGTTTGTTACGTAAATTAGTTAAAAAACGTATTTCGGAAATCCGAGGCGCCAGGTGGGACAAGCTTTTGGAGGAGATCCAGCCATCCCACGTGGCGTATTGGACACTCGCGCGAAAGTTCAAATCAGATCTCAGTACACCGATGCCCCCATTAGACAGAGGTCCTGGGTTGCCTCCCGCGTTCGATAGTATAGACAAAGCGGAATGTCTCGCCGCGAATTTAGAGGAGCAATGCTCTCCGAACACTGCCAACACTGACCCTATCCATATTGGATCGATCGAATCCTCGGTAGAGCGTTCTCTCGCATCTCCTCGGGCAGATACCTTAACCCCGGTTAGTTTCGATGAAGTATCGGCCGCCATCAAGCGTCTCAAGCTTAGAAAGTCTCCAGGTCCCGATGGGATCAGGAACGAGGTACTGAGGCTCCTTCCTGACCACATTATAGCTCTCCTGGTCTGCATCTTCAATGCGGCCATGTCCCAGGGTCACTTTCCAGCCGCCTGGAAAAAGGCCGTAGTGATAGGAATTCACAAACCGGGCAAAAAAGCTACGCTTCCCACAAGTTATCGCCCTATCAGTCTCCTCGATACATTAGGCAAACTATACGAGCGGCTCCTTCTGAACCGTCTCCAGACCTCTATTTCAGTGTTAGATTTGTTACCACCTGAGCAGTTTGGATTTCGAGGTAAACACTCATGTACGAATCAAGTACACCGCCTCACGGAGTACATTTTTTCTAAATTTAACGAAGATCCCCAAAAGAAGGTCAACCCGGACAAACCTAAACCGAAACGCACGATAGCAGTCTTTTTCGATGTTGCCAAGGCCTTCGATAAGGTCTGGCATGCCGGGCTCGTTTATAAACTTTTTCAGTCTCGCATACCCGATACCTTAGTACATATAATCCGCGATTATCTCACTGATAGGACTTTCCGCTATAGAGTGGAATGTGAACTATCCCCGCCCCACCCGATACGCTCAGGTGTGCCCCAAGGGTCTATTCTTGCGCCCTCTCTCTTCAACCTGTTCATCAGTGACCTACCTCGGTCCCCGGGGATCGAGGTAGGTTGCTATGCTGACGATACAGTTATCTACGCTTCCGGTTGGCGGCCGGACTTTCTTAGAAATCGCATCAATCGAGCCATCGTCACACTCGGTGAATGGTATCGTCAATGGCGAATAGAGGTTAAACCCGAAAAAAGCGCCGCGATATTTTTCGACCCCGTAAATCGTCCGCAACCCAAGTATCTAAAGCCCCTCAGGCTGTACGAAACGTCCGTCGCCCTGAGCAGCGTCAAACTGCACAGGCCCGCGTGGTGGAGTCGCTTGTGCCGAGCGACTCCCACAGTTCGTCGGGGGGGTTTAACACCCGCCCCCTCCTGAGGGGTCTACCATCTTGACCCCTCAGACCGCAGACGGGGCCCCTGATGAGGGGCCGACACCTGCCGGGGAGCAGAAGTAATGCCATTGGCAGTTCCTGCTCCCCGGCCAAATAGGTGTGAGAGGCACCGTGGGGTTTTTAGTCCGTGGGACTCGGACATAACCCACCCCCCGCTGCCCGACGGGGTGGGTATCCGTTACGGATTTTCCCCACGTAAAAAAAAAAAAAAAAAAAAAAAAAGGCTGTACGAAACCGAGATTCCTTGGGTACGTGAGGTCAAATACCTAGGAGTTACATTAGATAGGCGCCTCACTTTCCAAGCGCATACTGATAGAGTTCGAAACAAGGCCGCTATGGTCTTGGGTCGCTTGCACCCATTAGTTTGTCCTAAAAGTAAAATGTCCTTCAGACATAAGCTTCCTTTGTATAAGACGTGTATCCGTCCTATTCTGACATATAGTTGTCCCGTTTTCGCACATATGTCAAGTTATAACTTCGAAAAGTTGCAAAAACTACAGAATCGTTTTCTTCGTAGGGCAGTAGGTGCCCCTTGGTATATCCGGAGAGTCGACCTCCACAGGGACCTGGAGATGCCGTCTATCTGGGAGTACGTTAGGACACTCACTAATAGCTATTTTGAGAAAGCCGCGAATCATCCCAGTCCGTTAGTGGTATCAGCCGCGACTTACGACACCGTACCCGATGCGCCGCGTTACAAAAGACGTCCGCGATATATTTTTACAGATCCTCCCGACAAAATAACGGCAGCTAACTTCCAGTACCCTTCCGTCCCTCGAAACAGAGCGTGTGCGCGCCCACGTCCGCGTAATCACAGATTATGCCGCCGCGGCTTGACTGTGAATTTTGCTCCAGCACACTCGTCTAGGCCCCCCTCGGCAGCGGCTCAAGCCGAGGTCCGATCCTCCGGAATGGAGCCCTCGAGCACGTTGCTTGCGCGACAACAGTGACACTGAATTAATTTTCAAACACTAGTTTTTGACACACAACACCGATCACCCCACACACGTGCACATACACACATGTAGGTACACATAGTGGTTGGGTTGTTTTTTTATTTTTATTTTGAACCCCTTTCTCGAACGGAGTTATCTTATACTAACTTAGTAGTCAGATTCAAGATACATGTATGAGTTCCTGAAACATACATGCTTGGTACACGTGTATGTTTCACGAATTTATATATGTATGAAATAATAGTTAGCCTAAGCTTAGTTAGACTTGGGATAATCGGTAACAGTCCAAGCCGAGGCGCACCGTGCGCCCTTGTGCTGGTTGCCTACATAAAATCGGGTGAGTGCCTTAAGCGCTCCCCTTAGTGGTCCGGTGAAACTGTGGATGCCTTGCCGGGTTGACAGTGTAGTCAGTTCGAAAAAAAAAAAAAAAAAAAAATCATTGGTTGTATAACAAGTGATACGATAAATCACGTGTCACATAAGTTATATCATATGTCGAAAATACGAGTTACGTAATAAGCCGCCGTAAATTACATTGATGAGAGCTTTAGCTATATTATTTTAACGAGATTCCATTGTCTCGTGTTAAAATACCGTATGACAAAGGGATAATACGATGACATTTCAGCTACGCGTGCCACCACCTATAAGACTATCAGTTTGAATGAAATCATATATTATTGTTAACGTTGATTAGACTTTGATTTTACATGAAGTTTTATACAACCCAGAATTAATTTTGTATCTACAGTTAATCGCCACATGTAACTGATAACGTATATAACTGGTCGTGATTTATCATCCGCGATATAACATGATAATTAACGGAATCATGGAACAGAGTGATCGTTCCAGTTACTTAGTCGATTACGTAATACATTTGTGCCTGTAACGTGTCAGATTACTCACACGTAGACAGACTTTTCGAAGTATAACGTTCCGTACGCCTCATAGTGATTTTCTTTAAGAATTTTTGCAGGGTTGTAGGACTTTTCAAAGTCCATATAGCTAGCTACCATCCTCGAGTTTATATCCTGTCGCCAAGCAGCTGTTGGTGTGTTCCAGTAGCTGCACCTGAGAGTTAATCTCCCTCTTGGTTTACCATCTTAGAGCATTGTCATTTAACTTCAGGTGAAATTGTGTTCAAATGCTAAAATCTATAAATAATAGAAAATAATTATTGCACCAGACACCAACAAGTGTTTAGTAAAATATATTATTTGATATTCGTATTTTTAAAGCCCCAGCCAACCCTTTAAATGATATATAATCAAAAAGCAATAAACGACAAAAATCAGCGAATCTATTGAATAGGCGAGAGCGCAATACAAATTAATAATTCATTTGTCTGTCAGTCTCACTGACAGCGCCAGATCTCGGATACTAATTGAGGCGGCATTTTAAATAATTCAAACGCCCCCCGGTTCACCTGTTTTCATATAACGACATTTAGCAGCCGTCACTTTCGGGAGTACTTGGCAATTTATCTGGCATTATTAATATTCTATTTATAAACAAGCTGTTGTTTGCGGTTTCGTTTGCATGTTCTTCAACATGAACTGTCGCTAAACTATATATATGTTTTAAGCGATGATGGCTTAGTTGATAGCGGGTTCGGACACAGCGTCGAAGGACATAGGTTCGAATCCTAACATCCGAGTCGGAGCTATCGGTGAAGGAAAAGATAGTGATGAAACCATAGCATGATGGTAGGGCTTTTTCTAAGTCCGCCTGGCTAGCTATCACCCTCAAGTTGAAAATCTGTCGCCAAGCACTTGTTGGTGTGTTCCGGCAGCTGCACTTCGGAGCCAGTCCTCCTTCAAGTGTAGCGTGACTAACATTTTAGACCACATCATCATCATCATCAACACCACCAAATGAGATTATGGTCAAACGCTAACCTGTAAAAAAACAAAAAAAAATGTAGTGGCTTGACACGATACACGCGTATACCTATCCTACAATAATTATATTCATACAGAAACCGTCATGAACGTGCGTACATAAACTTAGCATGGCATACGCGACAAACAACGATACGGACCTTTTATTTTATTATTTTCATATACTGTACTAGATTTTTCCGCGGCTTCACTCGCGAGAATCGTATAATTATTGTAACCGAGTTCTTTAGTAAAGCATTTTAAATATTCATAATTTAGTTTATGTATAGACTAGCCGGCCCGGCACACGTTGTCCTGCCGTGATAATAAAAAAAATCTAGAATCACACCGCAACGCTACCTACCTACCTACCTACCTACCATTCTTGAATCCACTTGAACACACGGTAGAAAAATCATCAGGCAACCCGTTTTGAAAGAGTTCAGTCCCATGAGTAATTTATTTTCACTTTGACAAAAGAACTTACTCGATAACAAAAGAACTTACTCCATAAAAAAAAACCATTAAGTACGGTCGAATTTCGATCATTAGAAATCCAGTACCTAATCAACGTCGTCTGCTTTGTGTTTACCGTTGTTTTTATATTTAAACACTATAGTATATACTATTATATATAGTAGTATATATAGTATATACTATAGACTATAGTATAGTCACTTTACCTTGCTACAATGATAAAAAAAACCGAGTATAAAAATTATTCAATATCAACATATCTCGCCGTAACTCCCCATACATACAATCCCATACGCATTCATACATCCCCTTGATAATAATATTATTTCGCCTGCACTCCTCATCAAAGCTTTTCTTAATCGTATAAATTTGACTTCAAGCTTGGTTGATTCTCACGAGAATGAACAATTCAATTTAACAACGACCTTATAATAAACACTTGATATGGCCGCCACTGCACGCGCTTTTCTAAATAGTCGAGAAAGAAGAAAATGGATATTGTGAAAATACTTTCCGTATTAAAAAACTATCGGATATACGTCCGATTCGGTGCGCATTTAATAAACTCTTAATTTAAAAAAAAATTGTGTGGTGTTATGAAACCACGATGCGAGTGAAACTTTTTTTGGATCGTAGGCATTATACTGACAATTTTTCAAAAATAATTCAATTTAGGGTGTTAAAATCTTGTTTTCTATCTTACCTAATTACAAAATGGGAATAATAATGGGAAATCAATAGTGGGCAAGATATCCACCTATAAATTTTAATCTGCGTATTACAGTTCAGAAAACAAAATAAATACAATTATTCAGATGATAGACGCTTTTTTAAACCGTGCACAATATTTATTTAAATCATTTTCAATTGAGCCATGGACGCCGCCATATAGACGGCACTGGCTACTCTGCCGAGCGCCTTTCACTTTATCTCTACTCCGCGGCCGGCTGTAATACGAATAATGATGGACGGAAAAATTTGAGACGATGTAGAAAACGTTTCACTTTAAAAATGAGTATAACAGAAGCAAGAACGGAAATATTGACAGATTGATGTTCAGTTGTCATTTTATTTCGTTACACGATCGTAGTGTAAAGGGAAGATTTGGCCCCATATTCTTAATTCGTAGGACCGCGTGAAATCGGAGCGGGCAGCTACTTATAATATTACAATTAAAAACACTCCTTTAAGGCATAAACCCGTCCAAACTAAACACGCCGCCGTGAAATAATATGATTCAGTTTCATTTTCTGAATGCCTAATGAACTTCGCTCATTTGCGACGGTGACTCGCATCTCGTTTCGACGCACTCACGGCAGTCGAGGAGAGCGAGACGACCGATGTTTGTTAGTCACGTCACCTGCGTACGGTGGGGGGCTACGTGCAACCAATTTCATACAGAAGCCATTTTCTCGAACAAGGGTATTATTAATTAATTTTGTATTGATAATTTCTCTAACGTTTCCCATTAGTCAGCTATCGAAGGATTTGTTCGCGACTACAATGCAATTCCCTCGAAGTTAATCTTACAGACAATAGATTTATTAGTACTAGCGGTCGAAAATCGGCCATTATAAGCGGTAAAAACTTTTTTTTCGAACTGACCTATACTGTTGGCTTCGTAAGGCCTCTACAGTTCCACCGGACTACAAAATTACTATATAGGATATATCTTATCATCATATGTATTGAGTATTCTACAAGAAGCGCAAAGTATGATGAATAGGTGCTTATAAAAGCTTCTTCGACTTGTCGATGGTATGGAAATAAAAGTATGTGTGTATTTATGTACACACTTTCTAAAAATTGTATCTTTCGCCTTATTCTACGTTTGTAGAAAAAAAAACGACACAAAAACAATAGAAAAAAGGTATTTAATACATACCTCCTTTTTTTGAATAAAATGTTGAGACTATAGCTAACTTCAGGGTGTCGTCTTTTCATGACGGTATGTGTGCGCGCGCATCGTAAAAATTTACTCTCATCATTTTTCCCTAACGCGCCAAAAGAAGTAGAACTTCAAAAATACAAATAGTTTCAAATTTTTTTATCATTCATCATTAACACTGGCCAATAGTGACAATCCGCACTTAATCTAGATAAAAAATTAGTTTTAATGTAACAATTCAACTATTCCTACTTGTACATAATTCCTATAAAATAAAATCGTTCTTTACTTGTGTCTGAGAGTTCCTTTATTTCTTTCGTCTAAACTACGAAACAGATTTTCATAATGTTTTCACTATTGTGTAGAGATTTTTTTCCGTAAAGTTCATATGTACAATATTTGTAATTTATCTATAATATAAAAATGAATCGCTGAATGTGTTGCTAAGCGCAAATCTCGAGAGCAGCTGAACCGATTTCGCTGATTTTTTTTTTAGAATATTTCTTGAAGTACGAGGATGAATCTTACGGAGAGAAAAATAAAAAAAAATGTCTGAAAAAGTCTAAAAACAACACTTTTCTATACTCCCATACAAACGATTGGTAATAATACTTAAAAGTCAATTTGAACTTTAATACCATAGCATAAAGTTTAAGTGTTAGCGGAGAGGTGTTCCGGGAAGGCACAACAATTGATTGACGTTAGTATCGTATAAATATTAATGTCAATATTAAAAATTAAATGAAAGTATTAAAAAAAATATTTAAAGAATCGACTGTTAGGCGGTACGAAGTTCGCCGGGACAGCTAGTATTTATATAAATTAGAGAAACGTCGATGTATTCTAATGAAGCTGTAAGGAAAAGAAACGCTTATTAAACTTTATGAGACAACTAAAAATAATGTACCTACTACAGAATTGTTCGTATATCTGAAAAATATCTATAAAACATCCTTGATGGAACATCTCTATCAGTTAAAGATAACCTAAAGCAATTAATTTAATTTTTTTTTTGCATATAATTAAAAAATAATTAGATATTTTGACAAATATAGTAGTTATTAATTCTTATTCAATTAAAATACATTAGTTACATTCATCATTCAGTATAGTTCGAAATTGTCCTTTATAGGTAGTAGGGTTGCCAAGTCTTTTTTGAGAAAAATAATGTATGTAGGTAGTAATCCTTTGAGCAAGGAAAAATAAAGTATATTTATTATGCAAGAAAACAATTATTTGTCTTAGTTGAGTTTTTACTCCCTTGAAAATATATTTTTTTTTGCTTTTAGAACACACGCAAAAAAGTGTATTGTCTTCAAAATTTCATAACTACTTTCATAATACTAGATTACAAATTTGGGTCTAAATGAATTAATAATTCATTTCTTATTGAATATTTCAGAAATCATTTATATGGAAAACGAAGGTTGCGCGGGCGTATAGATTAAATAAGAAATATTTTCTAAAAAATCCTAAATAACGTATTTAAGCGCGTTCTCTGTTATTATGCAAAAGTATAAAGCATATCTATTTATGAATAATAAAGTAAGATATGTTAGTTATTATAAAGTATGGTTAGCAACAGAATACCATTATGACGACCGTAGTCCGGTGAAACTGTAGCGGCCTTAACAAGTCAACAGTGTAGTTAGTTCGAAAAAAAAACCATTTTAACGAGTAGTCCGGTGAAACTGTAGAGGCCTTGCCAGGTCATCATTGTAGTCAGTTCGAAAAAAAAAAAACCATTTTGACGAATATCTTAAAAGATATCACAATTTTAAAATTAAGCGCGACAAAACTAAAATTGTTTGTGTGAAAATTCTCATATAACTTCTATAATTTTGAACTATCAATATGACAGCGTTAAAAAAGGATCTACTTATATCGTTTGGACACTTATTACATCCCACATTAGTACATAACAGCCATGCGAAGTCGAGGCGG
Organism: Antheraea assamensis; assembly: GCA_035772565.1. NCBI lineage: Eukaryota > Metazoa > Arthropoda > Insecta > Lepidoptera > Saturniidae > Antheraea > Antheraea assamensis. The sequence continues at coordinate 3,605,900 of JAQQSE010000107.1, forward strand.
GTCGCTAGTCTATATAACAGTGAAACGGTGGTACGAAGAACATCGAATAGAACTAACTTACTGATTAATAAATTAAAATGTCCCTTCCAGAAACGTTGCGATAGTTAAGTGGTCCGGAATCAAATTTACCGCAAACATCGTTGAAAATCGTTCCGGACCACGAGCCCCTTGCATTCATTAACTAAATAAACAGCCCCGCCAATAAACTGGGACGCCATTTTCGAAAGTGACGTAAACAACCGCCATATTGGCTTATGAAATTGCCGCGAAAACATGGAGTGCTTTGTTTTTAATTAAAATTGACACGTTGTTTTTTTTTTTTTAATGCAATGATAAGGGGTCACGTTCATTCGGTTTGCGGACCAATTTGGCCTTTGTGTAGATAAGTATGTGCCGTTATATTGCCTTATATAATATCTCGAGAATGTTCGACAATATCTTAATAAAATGGCAGTAATTACACAAACACATTTTAATGGATTTTTTGATGACATAATGTTAAAAAAAAACATCTGATAGTTTAAACAGCTTCATTGGCAACCAATCTTGAAGATTGAAGTTTATTACTACAATTATCAGGTTGCTAATTATTACAAAATATTACAAGATTAATTATTACAAGATGGCGGCCGCCTTGTTGGAACATTCCAGAAAATCTTTCTAACATTTAAACATTCATGTACGGTGTTATGAACCTGTCACCAATACTACACACCATATGTGGGAAAAACATCGCGAGTTTTCGAATAAAAAATAAAAGGCACTACTAACGGATTAAAAACCCAGCTAAACACATCAAAATCAAAAATAATTTATTTAGGCCCTGAGAAGACTCTTATGAACGTCAAAGTCAAAGTTACCAGTCAAAGTTACTTGTCTTCTGAACTTGGTCAGTTTACTTTAGCCGAGTACGACAAATTACATAATACATGTGTGAGTTCGTGACGCACACATGCTGGTACACTTGTGTGCTTCACTAATTCGTATATGTATCATTAACTTAGCTAGGTTAGCTTAGAAAGATTCGCGTTGTTGTATCCGAGGCCCAAGCTCAAAGTCGGCCACTTTGACACCCTTGTGCTTGTTCTATTAGTCCGGTGAAGCTGTGACGGCCCCTCAAGAAAACAGCGTAGTCAGTTCGAAAAAAAAAAAAGAATATTTCTTTACCTAGTCTAATATAATGGGGACCTCGTTTACTACTAGCCTTCGTCGATTTGTGAGACAACAGCGTTTCACGGGCGCCCCGGCATTAGCCGTTACGAAGCGGGATCCAAGACGTGGGATCCAATTATTTCATTGTGAATGTCAAATAGCAATTGTCATGAATTAGCCCCCATACTTGACAAGCTCGTGTGACACACGGACCCTTTCGCTTTAAGAATTACTCGCATCATGGAAGTGTACAAACGTTTACAAATAGAAATACATAAACGATAGATCACGTAAATACCTACTAATATTTGATAAGACAGTCGTTATTAAAAATTATATATTATCACGATGTACATTCGCTTCATGCAAAGTCATTAATGTTTTAAGAAACTACGTCTTTTGTAAGTACTTTGCGTTCAGCAATGTGTGAAGCGGGACAAGCGATGTGGTGTGCATACGCAGAAGTGGTAGAAGTAAACAGATAACAATGTTTGCAAAGAAATTTTGTAAACAAAATATGTTTTTGCTTAAAAATTTTAAGTGATATTATTCTTACATCGCCTTAATTTTTTTCGTCCATCTATCGCATATCGCGTTACAGTCAACCGCGGAGTAGGGGTAAAGTGAAAGGCGCTCGACAGAGCACCCAAGACCAATATGGCGGCATCCATGGCTCAATTCAAAATGATTTAATGATTTAAATAAAAATTGTGATCAGTTTGTAAAATGTGTTTACGACAATTTTCAGATTGAATTTACGATCAAAAAAAAAATATCACTTGCATCGTGGTTTCACAAAACGACACAACATTTTTTATGTACTTTCTTATTAATATTATAGAGGCGAATGTCAGTTTGTGTGTTTATTTGTTTTTATGTTGTTACGCTTTTACGACATAATCATAAAGTTTTACACACACTTTGTCAGGAATAGAGGACGGGACATAGGACGAAGGACTCCTTTCATCCAGGAAAAAATACTAATCAAAATCTAATAAAATATATTGTTAAAATAAAATACAACGCAGAAGAAATCGCTGGTGTCAACTAGTTTGATAATAAAATAATATACATAATGGTAAAAACATTGAAATCTAAAAACAACAGCGATCATCGACAGATCTGCATTCCATCAGCAGCAGTCACTGTCATGCCGGCCTCCAAGCCATCAAACAATGTATGACTTCAAAACGCAACAAACCAAAGTCACTCTCTTCGTATTAAAACATCGTGCGTATGTCGGCACTGGTCCAGTCTGGTGTAGGCACTCTACGCTTGAATACTAGATATAACCTGATCCTGGATCACAGCAACTCTAAGCTGCCGACTATGGAGAGCGCGTTACACCTAATGAGCCGTCCACATATATAAGCTGAATCCTAGATACGTGTAGCCACTCTAGTTTTGGTCACCCAGGACGGAGCTCTCGAACACACTGCTAACGCGATACGGTGACATTGCATTCGCTAGTTTTCATACGCACTGCACTGCATTCCACACACGCGCGCACACACACACACGTGCACACTCACACACCAACACAAAAATAAACACGTATCATATCATATGTATAACATTGAGACAATTAACAATACATAAATACCAATTTTAGATTCTTAAAGTAATTTTTAATATAGTTTATATTAAACTCTTGACTATGTTACACGCAAGCCCGAAAATAAGGTTATATTCAGAGCGGTAAATTGTTGTATTCAAAATACAAGTACGCGTTTATGGGGAATACATGTGTGTCTCGCTAACGCATACATGTACTATGGTAAGTTAGCTAGCTTTGCTCGAATCGCGTTGTTGAATTCAATGCAACCACCCAAGTCCAGGTTGGGCCATTTCGGCGTCCTTGAGCTTGTTGTCATGCGGCTGAGTGCCCTAAGCGCTCGTCCTAAAAGCGTTGCGAAACTGTAAAGGTCCTTCAGGAGACAGTTAATTAAAAAAATGTATAGGCATTAGAATGGCAATCATGACAAATCCAACGTACCAGTAATGGTTCGTGCCTTATCTAAGAATGTGTCACTAGGCCTTGTGAATACAATTCAGTATGAAAATCATATACGAGTGCCTCACTTCCTCCTCTTTACAATAAACATACGTTTTTATTTTACGTTCAATTTTATAGCAGAAGCTGTGTATAACGATAGATATTCATAATGTAAATTTAAAATTAATAATCCTACTATTATTTGTAAGAGCTTACGATAGATGGGGACATCTGTCTCGAAAACTCGGATTCGCATTTCTTGATACTTTTACGTTACATCTTTTATTTATATATTAAAAATATTACGTTGATAACGATTTAACGATAACATAATTTAATTTAAATTAATATTTTTAAAGAAATGACTAGTAAAGATAACTAATAACAGTTATTATATCGATAATGAATTATAATACGCTGCTGAACTATTATAAAATGTTGTCATGTTATTCTGGTGTTCAGTAATTCGCTGTTTTCTATCGTATTCCGATTTGTAACAATGATAATGTTATTGGAAATGGTTACTATTAGAAATGATTAAAAAGTTAAAAGATTACATTGTTATTATTCTTTAATAACGGCAAAATCGGAATGTAAAATTTAAACGTGAATTTCATCTCAAGTTCTTATATTATTTTTTAATAATCTGAAATTAATTAAAACTTACCATTTTAATATAAAACCAGCCTGTATCCGCGAATTCCTCTTAATGAAAATGTTATCGTTGACTACTTACTGATTACAATCCTTTTTATCGACTTTTAAATTGCCTCGGATAAACTTTATTATCACTGTATACAGTAATACACATCTCTTATAGAAAATCGTAACGGTATCTAGTATATTTAGTAGGTACTCTAAGAAGTTCTCTATTGGCCAATAAAATTGATTCGAAGATTATCATCTACAAACAACAAATACTTCAAGACTTCAATTTAATTTAAGGCATAGATTGATACACTGTGGTTACTCGACTACAGTTAATGTAATTTTAACATAGTCCATTAGCAAAACTAACTCTAATAGCAGATTTATTGCCGTTTATAACTTTCTGAAAATATACGTTATGCAAAATTAGAATGTATTTTCGAAAATATAGCTCAGAAGAAAATATAAAACTGTATCAAAAAACGAAATCCAAACCACGAATAAGCTCTACATGCTAATATTCAATTTCATAGTGGTAATAATCCATAACAATGAGATAAATCTTAGAGTTGGGTTTCTGCATACAAAATCAATAATAAAAAGGAAAAAATAGATTCAAGTATCAAAATGAGCGATCGTCGTAGTGGGTTCGCACCGGTAACCGAGCTCAGGTGTTTTATAAAGACGTTTTTCTTGTCCCCCAAGTCCTGCAGTGCAACCATACCGCGCCTCGCTGTCACATTACACTTTAGTGTTGTCCGGTAACGTCGATGGTTTTTTTTTTATTAATATTTGCATGAGCAAAATTCCCTCAATGATTTTGTTATACAAATATGTAGCAAATATGATTTAGAACCATCATTGTAATCATACCAACTTGTATCTATAATACAGTGAACGACATAGGAGTATTAAGTATCGACACCAGTCCTCTCTTGGCTTGGTATCTTATTGTCTTCTGCCAGATCGTCACTCAATATCAAGTGACCAAAATGATAACCTATCTATATGATTAAAAATAAATTGCTGAATGTATCTACACTTCGCATCACTTCAGAATAGCTGGATGTTTGTGGCCAATTCTTTTGACATAATAACGTTTTATAAATCGGTGAACATCGGCTGCACGAAAAAGCAAGGCTCATTGTCACGTTCCGCCTGAGCCGAGAGTGGAAGCGAGAGCGCGGAACAAGCGTTAGAGGCGCGATCGGCGCGTTAGGCTTGTGAGCCGCCGATGAGGCCGAGTAGAAGAGAGACAGCGGCAGCATACAACCTACACGTAAACTGTGATATCAACTGTTTCTAAAGTGAAGTGAAAAGTTAATGTGGTTTCCATTGCTTATTAAAACAACAATTGCGGCAAAAAGTATGCAATTTTTCATCAATGTTTGCTTATGACGTTATCACGTAAAATTATCGTTCGTAAACCGACTTTACAAACAACCAATTTTTTTTTGGTTGACTTTCTAATTGTCAGAACAAAACTTGTAAAATGCATCAAAAATCGTAGTGAAACGTGAAAAATTTTGGGTAAAAAAAATGAGTGAGTAAGTGGGCCAGAAGACATTAAGGAGATCTACAATGTTAAATATTACATATAAAATATTGACAGAATTGATTGATTGACGTTCATTTGCCACTTTGAATATATAACCGTAGTTTAAAAGATAGATTTACCCGCACGAAGCTGGGGCAGGCAGCTAATAGAAGATAAAAAAAAAATTACTATACATATCGATAGTCAATATTAACTTGCCATCACTAAAATTGAAGCATCTATCAAAGTATGACAAATATTGTTTATACTTTGTCCGGGCGCGTTCCTAAGACTTACTAAGAATGTAGACTCTACATGAGGCAAGGATTTAAATCGTATTTTATGAAATACCCTCCGCAGGTGGATGTCGCATTTTATAACGGGTAATCTGTAATTTAATCATAGACCGTTTCTTATTTTAAATATTGAACCCCCAGTTTCGTAAGTCGGTTCAAGCGATTTAAATACATGTAGGTATGTAGGTACTACTATTTTTTTGCACTTTTATACTGAATGTTGATCAAAATTAAAAATGCTTCGTAATTCTTTTTGTATAGCACTGTCATATTAATTTACAGTATGAAGCTACATAAGATTCACCACAAACGACTTTTTTTTAAGTGAAATTTCTAAATTGAATTTCTGATCCGCAGACTTTTTATGTGACGAAAAGTAAGTGTTTACGACACTGTGTCGGGTAGAGTGTTGGAAGACAATTCACGTACGATCACAGAAGTTACGTAACGATGGGCGAGGTCATTAACTGGATAGGTGATCGCCTGTTGGGAGTAAAACCCAATGTTAAATGAATGGAAAAAGTATCGTCATTTAAGGAACAGATAAACGACATCGGAAAATATGTTTTATATCTTAAAGGTTTTTAGGCTATAGACTAATGATTTGAATGATAGTCATGTCAAAAAAGCCAACTTCGTAAGTAACGGACACCCTAATATAGATATTCCAATAGTTACACTTGGGAACCAGTCTCTCCAGGCTTAGCATGTTTACCGTCTTAGTTACCAACAAACGCTAAAAATTATAAAGTACTAGCTTCGCACGGGTATAAAATATATAGCCTATGTCATTCACTGAAATAATGATTAAAGTCGATCCAGTAGTTTGGATTTATTCATTACTGCCCGTGGCCCGCACGCGTTAAGTTTGGAGTAACCTCAAAAATAACAGTATTTCTCCACTATTTAATTTATGTTATTATACATATAAAGCTTCCTCTTCAATCACTCTATCTATTACAAAAAAACCGCATCAAAATCCGCTGCGTAGTTTTAAAGATTTAAGCATACATAGGGATATAGGAACAGAGAAAGCGACTTTGTTTTATACTATGTAGTGATACAAAACAAGTTCAGGCTCATTTTACAGGATGTTCGAACGCGCTTACAACTGAGTCCACATCACTTCGAACAAACAACGAAGTTTAAAGTCCTCCACCGTTCAAAGAAAACAAACATTAAAAAGATATAATAGAATCGGATACGAAATCTAATAGAACTCGGTAATTCCGAACGACTCCGAGAAACATTATCGGACTCACAAATGGCCTCGTTTTAAATAAATAACTGGTTAATTTAACTTTAAAACACTCGGAAGGTATCCCCTTTACAATTTACCTTCATTACATTGAGTTAGTTTGCGCCTTGTAAATATACTCAGAGACGGTATTGTCTTTCAAGATATCAAATTCGATGAACCTATTCGTTTAAACTAAGTTAGGGTTGACAGCAATTGAATGAACTATATTATGATTCTCACAGTTAGTCAGCCTCCAAGTATATCATATATGAAAAAAAAAAACAAGGTGTGTCGTAAAGACATACGATAGAAGTGAAACGTATGTATCACGAAGAAACATCATTTAATTTTTTTAAATACAACAAAAAGGCAACATCACACGGTGTTCCCAGGCGGTAACCCATTCATGTACCGACCGCACCCGACTTTTGCTTAACTTCGGCGGTAGGTCGGGAACCGGTGTTATTAACACTTTACCCGACACAGTGTTTACCCTCACCACTTTTAGTCAGACAAAAAGGTTGCGAATTAGAATTTCAAAGCCCTCCCATAAGAAGTTTCACTTCAAAACACAAAAATTATTTGATTATTGACTTTCATTTTGGTCCAATTTATAAGAATCATTTATTTTGCTGGAAATGAAATATGGAATATGAACCCGACCCTATTACATTTTTGTGTATTATTCTATATGAAAATACTTATTTTTTGCTATTTGCCTGAACTCTAGAACGTTTAAATTTTGCATCACTCTCGACTTAGTTAGGTAACTTTAAACAAATTCCGTACAAAACATCGATCGGTGTGTAGAAGGAAGGTAGAGTGTGACGCGGCATCGCTGGCACATAACAGCATCGTTGACATAGGCATTCACAGTTCGGCCCTGCACAGTAATGATTTCTCGTCGGGCGACACATTACTTATGACAATGACAACAGTGTTTATATATTAATAGTCGTTATTATAAAAATTGCAGTTAATTATTCTGCTGTTGAGTAATATGCTGTTTCGTATCGTATTGCAGTTTTTAACAACGACGTTATAACGAAATGAATATTCGTTGTTTGTATTGTGATTTTGTGAAGCAACGTTAAATGCATATACCTCTTCACCCCGGTTGCGATAACACCTATCAATAACGGACAACGTAAGTATGATGCATTTACTTATATAAAAACACATTTTCTATTTTATAATAATTTGATGTTACACGGAGAGCTCGAAACCAATTAATTATAGAGTTCGAATCAGAGGAAAACATGTAATCTTCGTTTGGAACCGGTTTTCATATATAAGAACCGATTTCGAAACGGATAATAACGGTCATTGTCATTGGGCGTGTAATTTCAATAGAAGGTCAATCAGAGATATCCGACAGGAATACCAGTATAACTGTGGTCGCCGTCTCCGACCATCAATATACCGTACGTACGTACAAATCGACGAATTAAAACGATATTAGAATACTGTTTTATCATTTTTAATAAAACTTTAATGTCGCGTGTTCCCTTCATGGACATTATAACGATTAGATTCTAATGTCATTTTAATTGTCTATACATTTTTTTAGGCTTTTCCCTCGCATCGAGGGGATCGGGCGGCGCTTTGTCGTCTGTGTAGTGACGTCAGCAGGAATTTACAGCGATATTAGACGCTAAAATTAGCAAAACGAATGGATGTAAGCGTAGCACTTTAGAACGGCTACCTGAATTATTCTTTTGTTCCGTATGTAACTGGCATGACAAGCTTTATATTAAAAATCGTACGAATAAGTGACAAGATATTTAAGGCCCACATATTTAAAAGGCCGGCAACGCACTTGCAACTCCCCAGGTGTTGCTAGTGTCTATGGACGGCGGTGATCACTTACCATCAGGTGACCCACCTGTTCGTTTGCCCCCTATAATATATAAAAAAAAAGTATGTGGTGTGGTCTTCTTCCCTCTCAGTTATTCAAAACAGTGTTAAACAACTTTTCATCTCTACAAATGTTCATTAAAGACCGCGGAGACAAGACATACACGTAAATCTGTTCAAAGCTTTTCATTTATATTTTCACACAAGAATTAAAATAGTGACTACAGCCTTTTCTTATTTACTAGGTTTACCGGCTTCGCACGTCTGTGTACCTACCGAAAAAAATACTAAACAAAATCTTCCCTTTACATGTAATGAAATAAAATACCTGTATTCAGCAACATCTGCCAGCATCTATCTCATTCAGTCACTCACATTTTGGTAAGGACATTTTTTAACGCACATTTCTCACTTTTCCGTACCATTTTTTCAAAGATTCTCTTTCATACAAACCTTGTCCTCGCAATTATAAACACAACAAAAACGAAAATTGTGTGGTTTTATGAAACCACGATGTAAGTTAAACTTTTTTTCGGATCGTAGGTATTTAACTGAAAATTTTCGGAAAATTACTTACTCAAGAGATCCAACTTTACATTTTAATTTCAATCTGCGTATTAGAGTGCGGAATCACTACATGGTATAAAACAAAGTCGCTTTCTCTGTCCCTATATCCCTATGTATGCTTAAATCTTTAAAACTACGCAATGGATTTTGATGCAGTTTTTTTAATAGATAGAGTGATTGAAGAGGAAGGTTTAATAATATAAATTAAATAGTGGAGAAATACTGTTATTTTTAAGGTTACTACAAATTGAACGAGTGCGGGCCACGGGCAGTAATGAATAAATCAAAACTACTGGATCGATTTTAATCAGTTTTTCAGTGAATGACATAGGCTAAATATTTTATACTCGTGCGAAGCCGGTGCGGGCCGCTAGTACATAATAAATACAATCATTCGGTTGATAGAGGCAGATTACAAACTGAGTACAATTTATTTAAATAATTGAAGTATTTATTATTTTGAATTTAGCCATGGGCACCGACATATTGGTCTTGGTTGCTCTGCCGAGCGCCTTTCAATTTGCTCCTACTTACGGCCGGCTAAAATGCGACATGCGATAGAGGGACACAAAAATTTGAAGCGATGTTAAATAAACACACTTTAAAATAATTACTCAAATATCTCCAGACATTTGGAAGTAATATGCTTACATATATTCGGCAATTGTTTTTTAATTACATGGATTTATTAATTACTTGGTAACTAGAGACCCGCTCGATTACTGGACATACACTGGTTAAACATCAGATATTCACGAAATAACCAGATAAAACTCTCATGTTCTGTTAAAAAACCAAGTCAGTTAAAGAAATCGAAACGAGAGCGATATTTGGACATGAATAATAGAAGAACACCGCTCACCCATTGATATAGTAAGCGTGAAGCTAAACAACCCGACCCGCAATACATCCCCGAGCAACACTACATTATGACGTCACTATTTCAACTTTGAGCCGGCCATTAATCTCTCACCACCGTAGAAGCCGTTACCAGCCTTAAAGAGTAAGAGTTAAAGCGTTATTTCCTTTAGAGGCCTAAGTTACGTAAGGGTTGCGTCAATAACTTCTCAAAGTTTCGCCGCGCGGGGTCGTAATTTTTAGTTGTCCTTATATAAAAATATTACTTCGTTGTCTGTTTGTATCGTGCGATATTTTGCCGATTTATATTTTCTGTGATTGAGAGAACACAGAATTATTAACAGAAAATTCGATGACGTCACTAATTGCGTCAAAGATCAGTGATTTTTTATAGCATATATTAATTTACGCAAAAATTAGTGGTACAAAGCGTATTAAATCACAATAAAAAAAAAGGTTTCTTTATGAGTTTTAAAATATTCATGATTATGTGTTGACAACCCTATACGGATGCCTTTAAACAACACTTTTTTTTCATAAAAAATCTTTAAAATGTATATTTGAACAAATAAACTGACATACTTACATATAGTAAAAGGACAAATGTCGTAACTGATGAGTGAAACGAACGCAGAGGCACTAAACCACTAAATTCGGATTAAAAATTCGAGAACATTTGTCAATCGTTCTAATTTGATTAAATAATTGTTTTCACGGATATTGTAATCCTTTTAAATTGGTATATATAAAATCAAAATCAAAAATACTTTATTCAATTTAGGCCCTAAGAAGGCGCTTATGAACGTCAAAACTACCACCGGTTCGGAAAAACATCCCAGTCATCGAGAAGAACCGGCAAGAAAACTCGATCGGGTTTATCTTTTTAACATATACTATTTTATTTAAAATTCATTATATATTACAATCGATTTTAGTGGATGCACAGAGAGGAGTCAATTCCAGACATCACCATCGTTCACATATTGATCCACTCTATAATAGCCCTTTGACACCAAAACCCGCTTAACATGGCACTTAAACCTATAGTCTGACAAATCGGTAATACGCTTTGGAACTTTGTTATAAAACCTAACACTATTACCTAAAAAACTGTTACTGGTTTTGTATATAGGTAAATAAATAAAAAATACTTTTGGTATATGGTACATACGACTTCAGATGCTATATAGAACACAAGCAACACCGGGTGTCATTCTACTGTGGAACCATTATGCGACATGGCGTGACAGACAACCGTTCGGTATACACGAAAGACATTATTTATTTATAGAGGACACAGAAATGATCAAACACGACCGGGGGACTTAGAAATACCGCAGAAATGGAATATCAGATAGTTCAATTGAATGAAGCACCGTATCTTTTTGAAATAATTACATATAATTAACAATTACTAATAATGTAATGGATTATTCCTATGCAGCGTATAATAAATCATAAAATATAATACAATTATCCTGCTGTTGGTTATTCGTTATCAGTTATTATTATTGACAACAATAATAATCACGCAGTGATATCACAGCGTGCTAACAAGCGAGTATTACGCAACAACTAATAGGTGTGAAAAGCAGATTTTGCTCATACTTATAAGTCGACGAATATACATTTGATTATCGTGTCATTATTACATATTTCACTATGATGCCAAATAACAAAGTATCCAACAGCAGAATAATTAAAAACAGTTAATTCGTTATATTAATATATCTGCTACTTACTTCAACAAACATTCTATCAAACGTTAAAGTGCTATTAAAACAGCGAACTTCAAGTATACGAGTAAGTCACGGTAAAAATGGCGTGAATAAGCAGAGCGCGGGGCGTTTGGTCCCTCAAATGTTAATCAATCAGACGCGACAATAACCTCCTTTTTACCTTTTTGTGAAGCATAACATATTGTGTCACGAGTAACTAATAGATGGGGTTATAATCGTCACTAATGATTACTAATACGAATGTACTATAATCCAACTAACGCGAATGTGAGTTTGTTCATAAGCTTTTGCAAATACGTTGTCAGAGGTACAAAGAAAGATATAGGGTTACTATCATCCAGAAGAACAGTACTGTTCCTGAGGGATACGTCCAATCTACATTAACGCGGACGAAGCTGCGAGCAAAAGTTAGTATTTAAATAAAGGATTCTGCAAAGACATCCTAATTGAAATGAAACTTCTTATGGAAGGGCATTGAAATTCTGATCCGTAACCTTTTTGTGTGATGAAAAATTATCGGGGTAAACACAGTGTCGGGTAAAGTGTTGAAAACACCAACCGGTTCTCGTCCGATCGCCGAAGTTACCGTCTGGGTGGGTATATCGTGTGACGTTGGCTTTTTGTTGAACCTTTTATATAGAAGTTTTCACTTATTTCATGTGGTCATACATACGTAAATAAAAAAACACACACAAACTTACCTTTATATATATTTTAGCAATACTACTAATCCGCAATAAAAAACGTGTCATATAGTTTGGATAATACCCTGAAAAATTGTCTATCTATTGGTCGAAGACTCATATACAATCCAATCAACTGTCTCGAAGATTAGTTCGCAGAAATAACAGGCCTTTCAATAAATGAGTCGTCAATACCACAAGCTCATTGTATAGTTATACACAAATTGACGTTAAGAAGGTTAGCTTTCGAAATGCATCTGTCGAAAGACATGTAGGTGCCTTGGAGACGTAATCTACACTTGAGTAGTGATAACTTGACCAGACAAATGACATGACCATACTTAGAGTTCGGATTCAGTGTACGACAGCCATGAATTGTCACCGCTTCAAAATTACTTGGGAAGAGTGACGTTTGATATAGCTTCATTAGTTCTTTCAATTATCTCCATGCAGTGTATTATAATGCCCATAGGTTAATCAAATGACGTTTGTGTCAAAAAAAAAAAATTGTACTCAAATAGACAAAAACCAAATACGACTCATTATCATATCTTCGTATTTGTTGAGCTGTCTAAACCAAAACACAACTTTTACGCCCCGCATCGCGCGTTATGTACCTTTCAATACAGGCGGGTAGAAAACTGTGGAAGGCTGAAGACGTCATTATTCGAACGATTAGACAAAGTTTGAAATGGACTATATGTAGACTCCTATTGTTTTCGGTTACCACAATTGATGAGTTATTCGTCGTTTATTTGTAACGAGTCGCATATAGGGCGTAATAATATGCAAATGGTAGGATTTGAGGAGCATAAATTGATCAGGTTTACCATGATACAGCTGATTACGGTAGACAGTCAGACTATCTGTATACTTGACCTAGCAACTATGCTGAAAATAAGTAACGATTAGTTAAAAAAGTTTTAGTAGAAACAACAAACCTCACCACAGTTTCGCATCTTGTTTTGCCGATCCGTAACTGAGTGAACGAGCTTCATTGATATTGTCTGTGCGAATACGAATACCTACCTATATTCTACTAGTCATGAAACCGCAATAATATTTTCCCTAGATAATAAAAAAAAACAGTAAATATTTATTGGATCCTCTAAATTATGTTGTATATGGGGATTTCCCCTAGCTTCGAATCGATCTAAAACATAGGTGTCATTGGCCTTTGACCACTATAACTTTTTAAAGAAGATAATTCTAGAACATACGGAAGGATACTTCTACCAAAAATCATAAAAATGTATTTTGTTTGTCCGCATTAATCTTCGAATAGACTGAACTGATTTTGATCAGACTTTTACTGAGAGATAAAGGACTTTTCAGAGTATTGCCTAATATACATATCATTACGCTATCGTATAGGGGCTGAGTAATAGCTATACAATTTAACAGGGGTAACATAAAATAGGTTATAAGAGTTTTAAGCGTTAAGTAATAATAGGAAAATAATTATTATAATCAAAAAATAAAAAACAACCCTTTTTTATAGAGTAGACTGTCTAAAGATGGAGTCTAGTGATAGTGAATGCCGTTATCAAAATATATAGTCTATCGTGAAAACGCGACGATCCATTGAAAACATGCAAAATGAATTAGCCCAGATATTTTTATCCTAATACGACAAAGTGACTGACACTGTGTCTAACAGTGAGCACAATGTAATTTTTAGTAATATTATAAATGACAACTTGAGTTTGTTTATTCCGTTTTTTAAGGCATCTGTCCATATTTTAACTTGTCTACCTATTTTCATTCCCCAATCCCGTGAATATAATTCCGTAATTATTTTTGCCCCCCCCCGTCCAATGCCACTTGCTTAATTTTATTTATCACGTCTTCTACTATTATCGTTAATCTCATTTCTTGTGCTCTTTTCTCTTCTTTTAGTGATGTTCCCATCATACTCCTTTCTACATTTCTCTTTGACATGTTCTCGGTATTAAGTAGTGCTTCTGAGATAGCACCCACGTTTGACAACCATACGTGAGACATGCCAGAATACATGAATCAAATAATTGTCGTATCTTACTACCAAGACAATATGCAACCGGGGCCGCAAATATGAGATACCGGACAGTGACACATTATACTCTAGTCGACATTGTAAAATTTTGAAAAAGCCTGCTCCAGATTTATTTCGAAGAGATAGAGGCGCATTTAATACTCTGTAACAACCAACGCCTTCGACCTTTTCAGATTGATGGAGAAAGAGTTGTTGAGAGGAGGAGTGGAGGAGAAAGAGGAGATGTACTCTTTAATAATAATAATAATTTTATTTTACTCAGACATTACATCCCTTTTGTTAGTAAACTTAACCTATGTTAGTAAAGATATAAAATATAAATTAGGTACTGACATATTTACAATCTATACCTACACAAGCAAATTCATTCACTTGTGTAGGTGCACACACTCTTTAATAACTTTGCCCAGCTGCGACAAAACAAACTATCGGGTCTGCCCGACAACATTTTCAAGACAGTATTTGAACTGCAACACAATCGAAAATCGACAATCGAATCTCAAGGTAATTTATAATAGCAGACTTTGAAAGTAGTGTAACTCTTATACTTGGAGCTAAATCATGACATGATCTTATCATGCTCATACAACGCATCAACGGGAAGGGAAGAGACTCGTATAAAATTGCGGCCACTTTTCTCTCCCTCCAATATATTTTTAATTCTAAATAGGTGGTAGAGCTACGCTGAAGCTATTACTGGCTCGCCCGGGGTAGTACCACCCTCTCACAGAAAGCCGACGTGAAGTAACAGTGCTTGCACTGTTGCGTTTCGTTCGGTCAGTGAGAGCGCCAGAGGCCCACGTACTTAAAAGGCCGGCAACGCACTTGCGAATCCCCTGGTGTTGCTAGTGTCTATGGACGGTGGCGATCACTTACCATCAGGTGACCCACCTGTTCGTTTGCCCCCTATAAGATATATAAAAAAAAAAATACGCGAAAGAAGTAAAATTGAAAATAAAAGTAAATTATGTTTTGTGTTGCTTTTATTAAAAAAAAAGTATTATAAATCATATGAAACCGCCACATGTAATAATAATACGACGGTTGGATCGTGCCGTGCCAGGCCACAACCGCAATAATACATAATAATCTAAAAACATACGAACCTTTCTAGTGCATGACTGTCGTAAACCTATCATTACCATGGTACAACTGAGCCGCGTACACACGCAGACGTTTTCATCGATACGCGGGCACAATGACCGTTTATACGGCACATGAACGATACAGCCATGTTGCAGTGTTGTCACTATACTGTATAAATGGTTAAATTGTACTAAAAAGACAAAACTTTGAAAATGCAACGCTTATTCGTTAAATTAATGAAGATTCAATATTGTGTATATGGGTATATACTAAAAAATAAAGAGTCCAAAATAATTATTACATAGAAAACTCATACGAAGCCGTGGCAAAATGCTGGTATAAAAATAGAGTGTCGTGGAACACTCGGTTGGAACGAAGTTCCATTCGTAGTATATTGTTATTGATAAACGTATTATATTATAATACTAGCTGACCCCGGCGAACTTCGTAACGCTAACAGTCGATTTTTTAATACTTATTCTGCTATTCGGGACCATCGTATAAATATTGACATTCATATTTATACGATACTAACGTCACTCAATTGTTTTGCCTTCACGAAACCTCTCCAGCTAACACTTAAACTTTATGGTATGGTATTAAGTTCAAATTGACTTTTAAGTATTATTACGAATCATTTGTATGGGAGTATAGAAAAGTGTCGTTTTAAGACTATTCCAAGTAATTTTTTTAATTTTTCTTTCCGTATGATCCATCCTCGTGCTTCAAGGAATATTCTAAAAAAACAATTAGCGAAATCGATTCAGCTGTTCTCGAGTTTTGCGCTTAGCAACACTTTTAGCGATTCATTTTTATATTATAGATTAACAAATACAAAAAAAAAAGAAGTACTAGTGTCTGAAAGCAACTAAATGCAGAAATAACTAATGAATTGAAGGAATGGTAGGAATATACCGCATTTAATAAAAAAATTCGAGTTGTGAAAATAAATATTATATTGTACATCATTCAATTCATCTAATTCATTGTAAGCTTCATCAGATAAACACGACTACACTACACTACACTATGAAACAATTGACGCGTATGCCGTGTACAAATTATACCTACGCAGGTGCAAGCCGGTGCAAACTTATTGGCTGCCTTGAACCAAAAATCTCACAGATAGAGTGGTTACGAAAAAATCATACATTTTTTTCGCTTTCGTTTCAATAAAAATGGATGTTGGTATAACTAAGATCGAAAAACTGCAACGCCATCTGGATGATCATCATACATTTTGATACACCTCAGTGTTTTTAATGGGGAAGGTGCAATGCTATTCATTCTAGAATAACTCACCACGAGGTGGCGTTGTAGCACGTTAACTTCTGTAAACTTCTACCGATCAACAAGAAAATGTATATGGATAGAAATTTTAACACGTGTACCTACTTACTTCTACAAAACCCTTATGAATATTTAATTGCAAAACAAATCAAACGTGAGACAAACAAATCTTTAGATGGCATTATAAAATTGTTTCTACTGAAATTAAAAAGTTTATACTTCCAGTTAAGAATGAACTAAAGGCATACAATGAACAATGAAGTTGGGTATGTACCGCGGCGAAAATCTTTACAACTACCAATGTTATATCTAACATAATATGTATATGTGAAACATTATAAATCCGTGCACGTGTGAAAAAACACACGGCGGTCCTAAAATGGCGCTCTGCAAAAGCGCCCAAATATCGCCCTCTCGGAGTTTTCGTTTCAAATAACATTTTGTATTTATTTGTTGAATGATCGCCGAAACATTCCCGGAAAATCATTTATATTCGTTTATTAATAGCACAACAAGCCTTATAATAATAATGCCAACCTTTAAGAGTCCCAATTCCGGGTCAAAGGCCTCTTGCGAGGGAAGGTACGGGACACAATAACCAGCCCACGTGCGACATATTCTCGATTTCAAACTCCGATTTTTATGTCTACATGTTTTCCTACATTTTGTGGTATTCCAAGAAAATTTCTTTGGTTCAAATTTCCTCGTGAGTTCTCCTTCACCGTCAGCCGATAGTATTATCAATACATATTATAAAACAAAAGCGTCCGCCGCGTCTGTCTGTCTATCTGGATGTTCGCGATAAATTCAAAAACTACTAAACGGATTGTAATGCGGACTTCACCAATAGATAGAGAAATTCACGGGGAAGGTTTAGGTATATAAATTGTAAGGTTTTTTTCTTGTAAAGTGGTTGAAATATAATGATAACTGTTGAAAGAATCGGAAAAAGTCAAGCCGTCTTAAGCGTTTCATGCACATAAGTATATATTTTTTTATCATCAAGCTAGGACAACGTCCGACGGGCCTGCTCGTCCATTTTAAATTAGTAAATGGATACACACATAACATACTTAACCGATTTCAAAATTTATTTCACCTATAGAACGCTACATCGCTGACAGCGAGTAACATTGGCTGTAATTTATTTTCAAAATATACACTAATGTGAGCGAAACCACGAGTAAAATGTAGTCAAGAATACGAAAAAAAAAACTATTTTAAAGGCACTGGGAGACTGAACTTATATTATTACACTACGGCATAAATTTAAAAAAATATTGAGTTACTCTATATGAGTTGCCTGAAAAATGACCTAAATTACAATCACATATAAATGTGATATATAAAAGTCTTTGGATTTTCAAAACAGTGTATTTTTTTTTTTGAGTAAGCGAACGCCGGAAGCGGAAGTGACCGAAATCGCGCGAATGGAGAAGCTCTCGAGCGGCCGGTAAAGCGATTTGTCAATAACCAACAAGATACTGCAGATAAACGTGTTTGATACTTGATACTGAATATTATTGTATATTTTTATACATCGTTATAAGCTTGTATTTGAGCCGATGTGTTCAAAAAGGAACATTTGCTCTAAAAATGACATATCATCTTATGTTTGTCTCCGGGATTTATTGTGCTGCACGTGTGCGATGGTAAGCACAATATAATCAAAGAACAATAGCGCCTACTGAAATCTTATGAATCCATAAACGGACTACACTGTTTTGCCGATTTCTAAGCCGCTCGGTTACTCAGCATACACTAACTGATACCAAAATGCTGCAAGCTGAAAAAGATCCACTACAACAAGTTTATCATCAAGTGCATAGTGGCTATGAGTCGCAACCCAATCGGATACAAATTACTACCATCTCCCGCAAACGTACGCTTAGAACACTACCATTTAACCTTCACTACTTCTAAGCTTTCGTTGACTCTAGTAGTATTATACAGGTTTTATGAAAATATTAACCTAACACAAGAATTATGCTCCGGTTATGGGTAACAGGAACATATTCTTGATGGTATTTCAAGTAAGATTTCTACTTAAGTTCAATACACCCAAAAGTATGCAAATCGTATGCATTCGATTAAAATTACAGAAACAGAATTCGAACTTTGCTATAGTCTTTGAAATATGAGTTCTATTCTTAATCATGACATGAAGATATAAGCTTAATCATTTCAGTGCGATAACATTTATTTAAAAGAACATACAAATATCAAAACCTCATGTTCGAAGTACATATCGCAGACGACAACAAGTTTTGATCGTCATTACGCATGGTTAAGTGATTGGCTCTTGTGCCCAATGGACAGGCGGACCGAATTATTTTCGTATCGCTATGCCTGCCATTGGAAGTGCGTTTTATCATCAACAAATACGGATATATCGTTGTTATTTTTTTTATAAATATTAAAAGGCCCCTATACACACGTACTGGTAAACGGATGATTTTATTGTAAAGAAAAATACGGTGAAAGTAAATACAGACATTTTAAGGTCTAATATTATATAATTAAAACACTGTTGTTTGAACGTGTTTATTTCTAGAACTGTTACTTCCATCGGAAAACGTCTTTATGCGTTGTATAGTTTATTTATTTAGAAAGATTATGAGTAATCTATTATTATACTATAATGCTTAGGAGCAGAGAGATTACCATGCAAAGTTTCCATGAGACAATACGCTAAAACTAGAACGAAGTAAATAGTGCGGGCTAGACCTATAGCGCCTCGCGGTGTACCGAAGGACAGAGGGTGAATTGGTAGCCTGACGAGAAACAAGTATTACCGAGAAGAACGGTAACTGTGAATGCCTATGTCAGCACAATACAATGCCGTGTAGCTCAGTCCCTGCTCAACAGCCGTGTAAAATTGAGATTTTCTTTAAGTTTATTTATATTTTTACAAATATGTAAATCGAACAATACGAACATTAAATAATACCATCGTGCTATAGTTTTGTCACGATATTGTCTTCCAATAAAGGCTCAGCAGAATCTGATTTCATTCAGCGTGTTATTATTTAGTAACCTGTTATCGTCGGTCTTGACCTTTTTAAAGTTTGTTAAGAAATAGTGAACCTTTAGCGACGATTTAAAACCAGGTGGACTGCTTAGTGGTATGAATTATTCTAACGCACACATGACCACCTACAACCCCCGTAAAGCACCAATAAATGTGTTTCGGCATTTGAACTCGAGTGTCAATCCTCTCTAAGTGGGATTATGGTCAAACGCTAAAGAGTATAAAGTATATAAGAGCTTGTTTATTTATTCATAAAATAAAATACCATTCGTGTGCTCTGCCACGGTGCTGTCGTCGCTCGAGAGTACTGTTGCGACAAGGTAAACGGGTTCAATCCCACGGGAGTGTACCGGCTCACCAGTCTAAATGGAAAGCCCCTGTATGTGGACCCCGCGGGAGCCACAGCCCAAACGGACACGCATTTCGACGTGAAAGAGTGGTTCATCACGGTTCACCCGTAATACGACAGGCAGTGAAATGAGCCAGCAATTTTATTTTGGGTCATTTACTTTCGTAAAATTACATTTCTTATACTGTTATTATAAGTTATATATCAACAACTAGTTCATACCCGCGTCTTTATCTGCGTCGTTTATAAAAGAAAAAAACATAAGTACCATACAACTTACTCCACTTTTCCACGACAACCAAGTAAAAGTTCCTGAACGCGTGTTGATTATAAAAATTATGGAATTTTAATAAATTATTTTAACAATTATATATTGGCAGTGTGCTATCCCCTATCCTTATTTCTTCTGCATATTAATGGTATGTTGAAAATCTGTAACATTAATTGCTATGCAGACGATAGTACTGTGGATGCTTTATACACTAGTCGTGCAGGTGTTTCTCGGGAACGCATTGACGAATTAACGTATGCTGGAACAGACATATGTCCGAGATAGAGACCTCATTGAAGCGTATCTCGGATTGAGAAATTTGGCCTAAGATGACAACACGCTAAACATTAAGGGGCTGATTCACAACTTGCAGTTGCCGGAACACATCTACACGTATCTGGTGGCGAACTATCAACTTGAGGGTGGTAACTACCATTATGCTATTGTTTAATCACTATTTTTTTTTGCGAACTGACTACGTTATTAGTCTGCAGGGCTTTCACAGCTTCACCGGAATACTACGGCGAGCTGTTAAAAGGCGCTCGGCTGATTGGCAACAGCCTCAAGGGTACCAAAGTCGCGTACACTCAGCTTGGGCTGTTCCCTTGTATGCAATAACGCGAATCTGTCTAAGTTAAACTAATTGTTCATACCTACATATAAAAGTATCAGTATATGTGCCTCATATCAACTTAAACATGTATTTTGTGTCTGACAAACAATGCACGTTCTGGAAGCGAACTGTAAAGGAGGATACTTAACTAAGTACATGCAACCGCCAAAGCAGGACGATACTGCCAATAGTAAAATGTATTCGTACGCGAAGTTATAACGTCGCTTTGTTTATACCTGCTGCGAAGTAACAAAGACCATAGTGAAGTAACACCAGATAGGTAATTTGATCACAAAACGCAAGTGTTGGAAAAATAAAAACTATTCTAAGAGTGCTGGTCAAAACATTCAAA
The DNA here is from genome assembly GCA_035772565.1 of Antheraea assamensis. NCBI lineage: Eukaryota > Metazoa > Arthropoda > Insecta > Lepidoptera > Saturniidae > Antheraea > Antheraea assamensis. The sequence continues at coordinate 3,627,500 of JAQQSE010000107.1, forward strand.
ATGATTTTACTATATAGGTTCATCCCTATCCGATAATGAAAAAGACGATTACAGCTGGATATGGGATTTTCCAAAAGATTACCACAAAAATCGGTAATGTACCTGGTAACCTTCACAACGTCGTCGGTCTATATTGTGGAAGGTCCGTCCACGCTGCCTATTTTACGGGATATACGTTCCGAATATTGTCACAAGATTAGAAATTTTCAGACCTATATGTCGATATCTTTAGTTTGCTTTAATATGCTGGTCAATTCAATTCAAAGTGATTCAATCATTTAAATAAATATTGTATTATGTATTCCGTACTCTCTCTAATACGTAAATTGAAATTAAAATGTATAGTTGGATATCTCATCTACTATTAATTTTCCATTATCATTCCCCTTTTGCAATTATTACATTAACATAAAAAAAAACACGGTTTTAATACCCCAAATCGCATAATTTTCCGAAAATTTTCAGTTAAATGCCTACGTTTCGCAAAAAAGAGTTTCACTTGCATCGTGGTTTCATAAAACCATACAATTTTTATACAAACTGTTACCACTTTATTTACCATCACAGGAATGAAATTTTCAACAATTTACTGTTCACCAAACAGTATTTAAGGAATCTGCATACAAAATTTCATGGTCCTAGCCAGAGTATTTTGGGCTGTCCAACAGAATGAGTCGGTCATTCATTTACAACTTGTGTTCAAAAAGTATCGCGAATTTTGTGTTTTTTCAAAAATTATTTATTTATTCATGAATATCTATTTTGTCCCCTTCAAAGTAATCCCCATGAGATATTATACACTTGTGCCAACGGTTTTTCCAATCTTCGAAGCACTTCAAAAAAACATTTTTTTTTATCTTGTTCAGCTCCTCCTTCGATGCCGTCTTTATCTCGTCAAGAGAAGCGTAACGTCGTCCTTTCATGGGCCTCTTCAGTTTAGGGAACAAGAAAAAGTCACAGGGGGCCAGATCTGGGGAATACGGTGGCTGCGGCATCATTAGTGTGTTGTTTTTGGCCAAAAAGTCGCGCACAAGCAACGATGTGTGAGCAGGGGCGTTATCGTGGTGTAAAAGCCAATTTTTGTTCTTCCACAAATCCGGATGGCACGAGCTAACGTCACGGTCCTAGGCAGAGTATTCTGGGCAGTACTATGATATGTCCATCATAATGAGTCCGTCATTCGTTTATATATATCTATGTACATTCCTCATCCATTTATTAAAGGATTTTCTTTCAAAATCAATGAACTAATAACTGAATCAATTTCGGTCGATGTTTCATTTGATAATATCGAACCTCTCTGTTAATGTTATTTAAATTGACATCGAATGCAGCTGCTGTATAGTACAGGGTTTGTGTGACTAGGTGTAGACGAGGTAAAGTTTAAAACTGTACAAGAGAAACCTTTCAAACAATAATACCGGGCGACTTTACTCTTTGTACTGACTCGGTCATAGCTTACCTTTGTTCGTAACGTCGCCATGTTGCGACGCGCTTGGTCCCCCGCGAAGGGCTTTTGCCTTTCTAATGGAACAGACAATAGCATCTCTGTTTTCACTGAACTAGTACTCTGTTATAAAACTCTGTCAGAAACTCGAAGGGATGGTTATGAAACAAGTCGTCGGGAGTTCCGAAACGGTAATATAAAGTAATTACTGACAATACTCTCTCTAACACAAATCTGATAAAGAATAAGTAAGGCAGATATACCAAGATATCTGGTTAGTGATTCCACATTTTTGTATACAAATAGTTGATATGATGCTTAATACTTCTTATATTTCACGGGAACGATGTCTTCTCTAAATCCAAAAATGGGTCGCTTTTTATTTTTTTCTGCTTTAACCTAAGAAAAAACGCATAAGATGTTGCCTAAACCTTCTTCGTGTTCTGGCATGAAAACTCATTAAAAACAACATTAAATACACTTATTTTTTAAAACGATTACAGTGCCATCTATAGTATGTTAATATTACTATATTCGTACAACGTCAATCAGTAATCAAAACATTAACTTGTAAAAAAAATATTGTTCATTAAAATAATAACGTTCAAAATATGCAAACAAATATACAACGAGAAACAATCGTTCCAATTACAAAAAATATTGTTTCGGATTAAACGAAATGCGTCGTCGTATTTATTTTCTTTTCAGCGACTTTCTTCAGGTTACTATAACTAGAGGCATATTGGCATGTTGTCTTCGGTGATATTTGAAATTGAGACAATTGTGTTTTTTTTTTTCAGTAAGTATCTAAGCGGTTGATGAAGTTCAGAATGCCTTGATTTTAATGTATTGATAACAAAAACACTATTATAAAGCTTAAGGGACTGTTTCTTTTCCATGTTTCAAAGTCGAGCAATTATCATACAAAATGTGGGTTAGAAAGCATGGTAAGGGACGACTGAAAGCACATGCGTTTTTTTTTTAAAGGTACCCCCTGTGTCCTATTCTGTACCCCACACAACGTGTATGCAAAATTTCATATTGAACGGTTCAATAGTTAAAACGTGAAAGCGTAACAAACAACCTGACATTCGCATTTATTATAGTAATTACGAATTGTTTAAGCTTACTGTTCGGGCATAAATTGGTTGGGGGGTAGACAAAATTATTGTACACTATTTAAGTTAAAAATCGGTGATGATCGGTCACTTGCCCGGAACCCGCTCGCACACTCGGACTCGTTCGTTCGTTATCGGCTCGGCGGCACGAAATATTGTTTTTGTGTGTTCGTGAGTGCATTTTTGGAAAGCTGGTGCTCTCAACCATCGGCTACGGCGGCAGAGAACACTTATAAGGTAAGAGAGCCTTTATCCCGGTTATAACGAAACATTTCGGCATATATTTTAATTAAAGGGATATCTACCTCCAGCCAATTTAACCTATACAGTCCACTTCCTTAGGTTAGGTACCCAGGCCTGCGTGGGTGTGGTGGTTGCCACTCCACTTACCTAACTACATTAACAGTAATTCTAAATATTTAAAACGAAACACGCGTGAAACCACGTTGCACAGTTAGTATATGTTATACACGTAGACGGACACTAATGGCGTTCGTTACTCTTTGCGACACATTGCAGATTTCATATAAAACCATACGTTCTTAGATAGCTTTCAGACTTGTACGGTCGGCGTCGCTTCGGTGCGGTTTCGATGGGACGGCCACGTATCGATGCCTCATTCGATATTAAGGTCCTTACATACTGCTCCATGCGAAACGCTGCGACTAGTTTATGTATTCGAATTTACATATTTTAATGTGATTTATTCGTCTGAAAAACGTTTTAATCGTACCTATAGATATACGTATTTTAATTATAACTAGGGTTTTCTTACAGGATGAAATTACATAAAATGAATATGATTTAGATCATTTAGAAAGTATCTAAGGATGTCAAGAGGTTTAGGACATTAGGACAGTAATATTTTTATACGATAAGATCAGAACTTGGCATAAAATGAATAATATATAATTTTTGTAACAATTTTCGTATATGTCACTGCGATCTTATGGTCTTGATGGAGAACGGGCCTACCGTCAAATCATCTGATGATTTTGTAAAGCATTTAGTCATTCATCTCAAAGTAATAAACGGACTTGGAGACAAGTGTTTTACTTAAATCTAAATCATGACATGATTTAACTTTGTGATCTTATAATAAATAACATGCTCATACAACGCGTCAACGGGAAGGGAAGTGGCTCGTACTAAATTGCAGCCACCTCTTTTATCCATTATATTATAATTTTTGAATATATTTATGCGAACAAAAACAAAAAACAAAATTGAAAAAAATATTTAAAAAACTAAAAAAAAACGTCCATATAAGATTGCCGCATGTGTACACACCTTAACGTCACATTTATCTTGCAACACATGTCTCCGGGTCTAAACTAATCAGTTCCATTTGGACCTCGACTTCAGTTCAATGCGGAACTTGCACAATTTAATCAAGTATATCAGCTGAAACTTGAAAGGGTGTCTCGTCTGCGACGTCCGTGGATCAACGTACTCACTGGCTATAAGAGGAATGTCTCGAACTGGACCTGACTTGAAGTCTCAAGAGTTTTTACGCGGACCTAAAACTAACTATTGATATAAACTAGCTGCCCGCCCTGGCTTCGGACGGGTATATTGACAAAGCAAACGAAATCAAATCTACCCCCCTTTACAGTACGACAATATTCACTTTTCCGTGCGATTTTTCAAACATTCTCTTTCATACAAACACCTTGACGTGAAAACACAACACAAAGGAATAACTGTGTACTGTTTTGAATTATTAAATCAATTATAGTTTAAATTTTATAATTTGCAAATGAAAATTAATAATATTAGTCTGGTTTTTTTTTTTATATATTATAGGGGGCAAACGAACAGGTGGCTCACCTGATGTTAAGTGATCATCGCCGTTCATAGACACTAGCAACACCAGGGGAGTCGCAAGTGCGTTGCCGGCCTTTTAATATATGTGGGCCTCCGGCGCTCTCACTGACCGAACGAAACGCAACAGTGCAAGCTTTACTGTGAGAGGGTGGTACTACCCCGGGCGAGCCGACCCATTCATATTGAAACCAGTAATAGCTTCAGCGCAGCTCTACCACCTACCACATCTATTCAGTTTATTAAATAACCAAATATATGATGACCTCCACAGATAGGCTCAATACGAAATATCAATATTATATATACAGAACGCTATACTACGCGTCACTAGTCCGACGCAAGCGAAATTCGCCACAAGTATGTCGAGGTCATCGGTGACGCGAAGCCATGAGTTTTCTCCTACCAAAAATCTGTCAACGCAGTTAAAGAAGTTTTCACTAAAAAAAAAAATTGCCACCTACAAAGTGATGCACTAACATACATTCAACACTTCAATTTTTTTTATATAGTTAAAAAAGAATCGGCAAGAACTTTTCACCTTAACCTCGATGAACCCGAAGCCTTTATTATGATTCGCTACTCGTCATACTTCACGATCCTTACATCTACTACTTTATAACATATGTAGTCTTTGCAAAAAAAAAATAACTTAGTAACACTTTAAACTTCATTAATAGATCGTGTTCGAGTTTCGACTACTGGACAATCACTTGTATCTATAAAATAATAGATGTTGGTGTATAAATATATATATATATATATATATATATATATATATATATATACATAACGAAAAATAAGTCGGTACAACTAAGTGCTATTTATAAAATCACTCGCCACTAGGTGGTGCTATGAAACATCAACTCGACTACTTATTAAAGAAAATAATAATGCAAACGAATAGACAACTTTAACAAAAAATGTTCTAAATAAATGCATCAGAGCGTTCTTGACCATAGTTAGGTATATACCTAATAATGAACTGTCATAAACCTATAAACGTTTTGTTCACAATACATTTCCTAATTGATTTCGACGAGTTCGAAATTCGAAATTTAAAGTTTAATATTAATGGAATTAAAACGGGATCCCCGTGAAAATATCCCCTTTGCAATAAAAAAATAAGAATTATTCAATTGAGTTACTAAATCACGGACTTCTGACGTAACAAATATTAAAAAGAAATACAGCCACAGTCGAGAACCTCCTCCTATTTGAAGTCGGTTAAAAAAATGCAAGCAGAGACGCAAAACGCACCTAATAATAAGTACCTACTTAACTGCAAAACAACAATCATTTGTTAGTCGCAAATTGGCTTGTAAGCTGTACTAGACACGTTCATTGTACAACGCTACAAACGTAACGTCATTTGAACGTTGTAAAGGGAGTAGCGGTGAGCGCCCAACGGAATATTAACAAAGTGGTAGAACAAACACACATACAATGTGTAATCAGCGCCGGTACGTGCCTTTATGGTTTCCGCGATAATTGATTTTATTTGAGGCACATGTGATATAATTGGCTTTACCGAGTCCTACTATTGTTATAACTAACGTATGTATATTACAATCTACAAACGAATTGTTCTTCTTTCTCTTGAGAGTGTAAATAGGAAAAAAAAGTGGGTGTGTGTACTTTTGACCACACGATAGAAGTGAAAAGTTATAAATAAACTCATCGACCGATGTTGTCGTAATGAGCGAATAACACATATTACACAACAATCAATAGATGTGAAAGAGAGAGGAGCACTTCACGTTGCTAACATTGAAAGTCACGGTATGACCATCAAATATACAAGAAACACAATCGTTTCATTGTTACAAACTAGCTGATACCCGCGACTTCCTTTGCGTTGTCCACACCGCTTGCCCCACTTTTCCACGGCAAGAGAAAACACATCGTCAAACGCGTAGTGTTTTTAAAAATCATAGTTTCTTATAACTTTATATTCATTGAACATATCGCTGGTTTGCGAGAATAGTGACGGAACCAAAAATTCTGTTCAATTGAATACTGTATGCCGAATGACCATAAATGCATGATTTTTCATCGTGAATAGAGACACAACGCCGATTTCGCGCCAACGATCGTTAAAAAGAGATAGCGTCATTATTCATTGAAGACAAAACACTCTAGCGTAAATCGCGAATAAAGGACTCATTTCACTTGAGCCGATGACAAACCGAGTGAACTCACGATCGATTCTCATAAACACCGACCGACGTATTATTATACTTCATTTGCAATAATTGGTGAAATTTTTTTTCCAGAATAGTGACATATTTAGTGATTAGTCGTTGTTTTTGATTATCGTGATAACTTGTTCTTTAGACAAGCACCAAGTGACTAAAGAGTAACAATTAAAAACTATTATTGATTTTCGTGATGCATATGCACAACGGCAGACCTATATCATTTTAATTATATATAGATAGATTGCTTGATATATGACACAAAACGCAGTAAAATATTTATCACCAGAATAACTATCAACAATTGTTGCTATACAACTGTTGTAAAATAAAACAACAGCACAAATCATACAAGGGTTATTTACATTTTCATAAACATACTACTAATAACTCACATTTTCGATTAACGAATAACGCTTTTAATTTCAGCATTCAATACAAGAAGTGAAAAGTTACTGTTGACACAAGAACGGATGACATCGGGCGTCCCTCGTGCGGACTTTAATTTGTTTTCTCTCGAGCCCACAGATCGATAACCGACACGCTCGAACGTCCGTCTCCAATGTACGAGACGACACGAGTCACAATGATAATTTTTAGAAATTTGTGCCCTTCTATCCGTCTGTATCTACTTAGAAATATTGTACATCTCTTGTTTAATTTAGGCTATGTGTTCTTTATAATATCACCATCATCATTATTATCAGCCTGTACGAGACCGACTGCAGCGCTGTAGTCCTCTTCCCGAAGGAAGGTATAGGCATAATCACCACGCCAGCCCACAACATATTGGCAATATCAAACTGTGAGAAATCCACAGTTCTATGTTTTTCCCACATACGATGGTAGTACAAGAACATTTCTCCGGTTCAGGTTGCCTTCACCGTCAGCCGATGGTGTTACCAATGTAAATTTGTAAATTTACGTGAACTTTGAAAAATTCATTGGTACATGCCGGAGTACGAACCTGCGAACATCGAATTGATATTCAACCGCTTAAACCACTCGACTACCAAATGAATGAGTCTTATTATTGTCGATAGTACACCGTGTGCACATGCACCTGACTATGCAAAATATCATTTATGACTCTCTACATGTATTAATATTTTTCTTTGTATAATTTACTAACCTAGGTAGTTACTACTTAGCGTTATCATACTGTACTTCCGGTCGGTGTAATGTACTGTGATTAATATAAAAAGTGTTATAATATGCATAATTATGTTATTTCTGTTAGAAATACAAAAATAATTGGTGGTTTTATGAAAACACGATGTAATCGAAACTTTTATTCGGATGGTAGGCATTTAACTGAAGATTTTCGAAAGATTAATAGATTTAGAGCATTGAAATCGCGTTATTAATCTTAACTTAATTATTGGAAAATTGGAACGATAATGAGTAATTTTAATTTTAATCTGCGTATTAGAGTACGGAACACATAATACATACAATCATACAAATGATAGACGTATTTTAAAACCTGAGCACAATATTTATATAAATCATTGAATCATTTTGAATCGAGCCATATGCCTTGGATACTCTACCGAGCGCCTTTCACTTTACCCTTAATTCGCGGCCGGCTGTAATGCGACATGCTATCGCATGTACGAAAAAATTGAGTCGATGTAAAAAAAGTTTCACTTAAAAACATTTTTCTAGAATAAAATGAGCACCAAATATATGTACTGTTATTTTTTATAATTTTCATAAAATTATAATTTTTTATATTACTATTTAATTGAATGTACTTTTTTGGTGAACCCTAACAGTTTTAATTGCACTGCGTTTTATCGTGCGTTTCCCGTTACTATAAAAGTTCGCCAATAAAGAGACGTGAGGCGAGCGAATGGAAACGCGCCATGTTGTGCCAGTGAGCCCTTAACCCCATGCCACTTGTAATTCTACGTGATGTTCGCGATGATTCCGCAAGTCCTTATTGTCTGCGCGTCGCGCTGCCTGACGTTAACGGGTTCCGAGTTCGACGTCCGTTTATTACTTGCAGTTTATTTTTTTTTCTTTCTTCTATCTCGGTAGACAATAAGCGGTATTTGCCCACCTTAGGATTTGAATATTTCCTTCACATTTAAATAGGGCCACCCCTGAGTAAAACCAACTCAAATAAAAAAAATATGTACTTATGTACACGCGTTAGAAGTTATACTTCTTTGGCGTAACAAGATAAGAATCTTTTCAAAAATGTTATCCTTTCGCCTTATTCTACGTTCTACAAACGTAAAAACGACACTAACAATAGAAAAAAGTTATTTCGTACATACATACTTTTTTGAATAAAATGTTGACTATAGCTAGCTTCAGGGTGTCGGTTTTTCGTGACGGCGGTGTGCGCGCGCATCGTAGAAATTTACTCTTATCATTTTTCCCTAACGCGCCAAAAGAAGTATAACTTCAAAAACTGAGACAGTCATAAGAACTGCCGACCGAAGTGAAAACTCAAAACAATGGAATAACTGTTCCTCTATAAATTTATAAATCCAATTATAGTCTGGAATATTGAAAATTAATAATTTGTAAATTGAAATTATTAACATTAGTCTAGTTTTCGCGTCTATTGGCTCTCCGAGCAACTAATATACACATTTTTGTACAGTTTATTAATAAATCAAACGTATGATGAGCTGCACAAGCTCAATACAAACTAACACTACCTAGTACATGGTCACAGACGGCTATATTACGCGTCGCTAGTCTGGCGGCTCAAGCGCAATACGTCACGAGCATGTCGAGGTCATCGGTGACGCGATCCCGTAAGTTTTTCCCCTACTAAAATCGTCCAACGAAGCTAAAAAGTTTTTACTTCAAAGAGAATCATAAAAAGTGGGTTAACAATTTACGAAGACATCAATGAATATAATTAAAACCTTAATTCAAGTTACCCTCGTAAATGTCTTTTATATAAGAAACCCATAGTTATTCCACTAGTCTGCCCATAACGATAGTAATCGCCGATAGATCATCATTCATCGACGGTGACCATTGCTCTGTACTTACTTGTAACCGATATCTTGAACGAGGAGCAGTAACTTACCTGTTGAAAAGACACACAATCAATTAGCTAATATTCACAAACACACCGGCTCTATGCGGGAAAAAATGTTGGTTCAGCGGTAGTCGTGGTCGGATATCGTATCGATTGACGTAGATTTTAATCTAAAGCTTAAGTTTTCGGTGAAGGAAAACATCGTGATGAAACCATAGAATGGCGTTAGGGCTTAAAACAGCTCCCCTGATTAACTGTTTTTTTTTTATATCATAGGTGGCAAACGAACCGGTGGGTCACCTGATGGTAAGTGATCACCATCGTTCATTGACACTAGTAACACCAGGGGAGTCGCAAGTGCGTTGCCGGCCTTTTAAATATGTGGGCCTCCGGCGCTCTCACTGACCGAACGAAACGCAACAGTGCAAGCACTGTTACTTCACGTCGGTTTTCTGTGAGAGGATGGTACTACCCCTGGCGAGCTGACCCATTCATGCTGAAACCAGTAATAGCTTCAGCGTAGCTCTACCACCTAAGGTACATACCTAAGGTAACTACCATAGTAACGTTGAAAATCTGTAGTTAAACATGTTTCGATGTATCCCTGCAGCTGCACTTGGGAGTCAGTTTCCCTTTAGCTTTAGTGTGTTTACCATCTTAGACAACATCGTCACTTAACATCAGATGAGATTATGGTCACTCACTATAAAACCTATTAAGTATAAAAAATGTGTGTGCTTATGACCAAACGAAAGAAGTGAAAACTTTTAATTATACAAAGTACAATAAAAAGCCAACGTCACGCGGTGTTCCTAGGCAGTGGTCACCGATTCAAGTACTGACGTGTCCGACGTTGCTACACTTCGGTGATGTGTTTACTCCCACCACTTTTCGTCACACAAAAAGGATGCGGAACGGAATTTAAAAGTTTCGCTTCAATAATACTAATCAAGTAATTAAATAACAAACAGATACAACTCTTATTATTTCATTCAATATAGTGAATATCCTCTATTCATAACAATTCTACCCCAAAAAATATGAAAAAAAAAAACTTTAAAATAACAGAGTGGAATGGGACGCAATTTCCCGAATAATGGCCGGCGGAAACGGCTGCGACGGTGACGTCACGGCATTTCCGGTCACACGGGGCGCGTCGGTGCAGGCCTACCTTCGACCCATCTATTAGTTTATTATACGGCTGATTTGGTATATATTTTATTTATCCATATATTCCATCCATTATAGCCCTAAGAAATAATTGCATTTAAGTAAACAGATTATAGTTGTGCCTAAGAACAGACAGAGCGCAGATATCATACGATCTGTAACTTTCAGTGTTACTAAGGAAGAAAAGGATATTACTTTTTGGTTGGATTGACCCTCTAGTATTTTTTAATGCACAATCAAGCGGGCGGAAATTTGCTAATTCTATAGATATAAAAAAAATGGAATTGACTGTCTGTTACTTGTTCAAACTAATAAAAAACGAAACGGCGGAACAAGACTTTTTATAATATAACATAGACTTGCATAGAAGTTATGCGGTCTTGATAATATTACAATAAATAATAATTATTCTGCAATCCACAATTAATCCAGATATGTAGTTTCAATGGAACAACAACATACCACCAGGTAGTTTCTAATAACCGATAACATTTGAAATCAAATAGATAAATAAATGGTATGTATATATGCCTCAGTTTTAAATAAATGACAGGTATTCAATTTCGGAAAATCAATTCCGAGGGATTCCTATTAGGTTCCAAATTAAAATATCGCCCCGAGTTTAGTGAGTTATTTTAAAATATGCAATCCCGTTGCGGACGATCGCTTAGACACGCGGTACTATTACAAATATCGCGTATTCGCACAGTTTTCTACGCTATTTAAAAAAAACATGTTTTGTGTATAATGGATAAGTTTAAAAAATATTTAACTATTTTTAAAAATTATTTCACCTATAGAAAGCTACAAAATCAATAAGTAATTCCTGCGAAAGATAGCTAGAAAGTCGCGTAGTAGAAAAACCCCTATCACCATTTAATTTCATCACGATGTTTTGCTTTCAACGAAAGCTCCAGCTGATTCGAGGTATTCGAACTTACGTCGATTTTAACCGCTCACCCACTATGTCTAATATTATTACTAAAATAAAACGTATAGATAAAATAATCGAAATAAATATTGTCCTCCAAGTAGAAGCAGCTATTGTGTTTCTTGTTACCAAATAGAAATACTATTCGGTTCTTTAATTACATAGAAGTCTGTGAGATTTTGCAATACCATTTCACAAAGGGTTTTTCATTTCATCCGTTATCATTTTATATTACTTTTTAAAAATTGAGATTGCTTATAAAAGGACACTATAATATAGGAGTTTAAAACTAGCTTCCCATCCCGACTTCGTACGTGTATACTAGCGAAGAAAAATTATTTTTTGTTATTTACAGTACGACCACGTAATTAAATAAAAGAGAAACTGAAGGCCAATTTGTTAATACTTTAAAGATCTCCCTGCTGTCTTCTGTTACATTCACTCACTTTTTATATGGAGATTTTTAACCCAAAATTTCCACTTCCTTGTGCGAATTTTTTAATATTTCCTTTCATATAAACCATATCTTTATAAATACAAATACAAATAATAATTGTGTGTATCAGGTCCGACGCATGACTGTGGTTTACTCATTAAGAACGATCGTCTTTGAACAAACACAAAATAAAACGTGGAAGTAAAAAGAGTAAAACAAACGTAGATATCACAAAATACTAAAATAATTACTTCAAAATATGTTTTATTATAATACAATAAGGTATCATACCCTCATCATAATCAATATAGTATTTATCCTTATTGAATGAAATAAGTTGCTTCGTAGCGTACTCTATGTATGTCGCCTACACACAATTATACAAGTTACACACGACTGAAAAGGCAAAGGTACGTAGGTAAAACGTTACGCGAGGTCATTCGATCACTAAATTTTACCTTCATATTTTTTTCATACCGGACGCCTTACATGATAATCGATTCTTGAGGAGTAAGCCCAAAAAAGAGAATTGGCCACACTGGTACAACCGTTCTGCAGTGATGCGCTTACACACATGTACACTGGTGCTTAGTAAAACATTTTCGGCTTGAAGGAGGCAGGTAATCAAGCGAGCAGATTGATTGATTCACCCCTAATAGAACCAAAAAATAACTTTGACGTTCAGATCCACATAATAAATATCATTAAACTATAACTTTAGAAATATTAAATGGGAAAAATTAAAGAATAATAAAATATTGTTCTAACGCACCGACATAAGCGCGAATGGGATACAAACGTGACGCCCTCGCGCACTCTATACAATTATTAGGTGAATATTCTCCGGTCCGACACACGCGGAACAGGCGCGCTATAGCAACCATAGAGCAGAGAGAAGAGTCTATTTATAATATTATATATAAACATAAATTTATTTCGTGTATCTCGGAAACGGCTCCAACGATTAGGATCAAATTTTGTATTTAGATAAGGTTTCGTTTTTTAAGTTTACATAGATAGGTGATTTCCTTGAAAAAAAAACAAGACTATACACAAATAAATATTTAAAAAAAATCATTATTCAATGTCGTATAGCGCCATTTTGTAAATTTTGTTGTACTTGCATCGTTACCAATGGAATTATATAACCTACTGATGCCCCAAAAATTTTGTGAAATGGCACTGTATGACGTCATCCGAATACGTTCGGCGTACATCCACTAATAACAATGCAATTATTATGTTAACCATCAAACAAAGCTAGCTCGTGCAGGTAGTTATATAAATATCAACAGATAACAAATTATCCATACTAAAAATCTACTTAATGTATAGCTTTTATATCTGTACAAATTATAGGCGTAGTCCGGTGAAAGTGTAGAGGCCTTGGCAGGTCAACAGTGTAGTCAGTTCGAAAAAAAAAAACAAATTATAGGTGGACTTAATATTTTGTAATAATGCGCAATAATAACATTAGAGATGATTAGCCAATTTACCCAGTTCTTATAAACCCCCTGCATACGTCAATCCCACCTGTAGTAGTTCTTGTTTAGCATACACTACAGAATCTACTATTAATGTCGAGTACATAATACCCAGTATTTTCGATTGAAAATTAAAATTGGTACACGTGTAATAAGCACCATATTGTGTGCGTAGAATAAACCATCTGTAGTCTATAGCTTGTCGTATAATCGAATGCAGCCAATTGAGAAACAAGTTTCTAATTCAATAGTCATATCTGATGACTTTTTACCTTCAAACTGGCTAGTGTCGTCGTCACAGGCAGAAACAGTTATATAATCGTTTAAATAAATTGTTACAGTTCCATAGGGATAGCTATGCTTTTTTTAATACATATATATATACCTTATAAAAAAACTTAGCGTTTGACGTAATATCATCTGTGTTAAATGACGATTGTGGTCCAGGATGGTAATAAGGTAGACCTAGAGGGACTGGCTCTCAAGTGTAGCAGCTGGAACACAGCTACAGGTCGTTGGCGACAGATTGTCAACTTTAGCTTTAGCTACCCAATCGAGCTTCGAAAACTCCCTACCATAATGCTATGATTTCAGTACGATGTTTTCCTTTTTTTTATACTTTATAGGTAAACGTTTTGACCACAATCTCATCTGATATTAAATGGTGACGTGGTCTAAGATGGTAAGTCACGCTTAACCTAGAGGGAGACTGGCTCTCGCGTGCAGCTGACGGAACACACCAACAGGTGTTTGGCGACAGATTTTCAACTTGAGGGTGGTAGCTAGCCAGACGGACTTAGAAAAAGCCCTACCACCATGCTACGGTTTCATCACGATGCTTTCCTTCACCGAAAGCTCCGACTCAGTTGCTTGGATTCGAATACCTACGTCCTTCGACACTGTGCCCGAACACACTACCAACTGAGCCATCATCGCTTCAATCGCTTCGTTCAGCGAAAACACCGGCTCGTTCGCAAGGAGTCGCGGTCGACGCGGAGTTTGAACACGCTAAGCACTGAGCTACAGTCGATTGTTTAAGCAAACGTAGTATAGTATACCAATTTGTTAGATGAAGTCCACCCATACATAGACATAGACATACAAAGAAGATTTGGGAACTATTAAGTTCTTAAAGTTGAGAACTGTGTGCAATGGTGAAACTTTGTGGACTCGGCCTATATATTCGCAAGTATTTCTACAATTTAGACACTATATGCTTGCAAATACATATCCTAGTAGTGTGATTAGAGTTGAATAGAGTAAATCTCTAGTGGACATTAGATAATGATCTATCAGGATACCGTGTGTAACACTAATATTAAAAGGCGTGAGGGGTCTATGGACCTCGGTTGGAACGATGTTCCTTTCGCTTTTTGGCAGCCGTTTGCTATACACTCATTATAATTTATACTATAAAATATCGAGTTGATACTGATGAGAAAAGATTACATGTGACAGAAATGCGAATGTTAAGATATGGATGTGTGTTGTATAACTAAAATGGATAAGATTAAGAATGAGTATATCAGAGGAAGTTTGAAAATAGCACCAGTGACAGAGAAGTTGAGGAGTAATAAGTTAGCATGGTACGGCCATTACGGTCCCATGCCGCCCCAACTTAAAACGGTGGCCGGTACACCGTGGGGTTTAGTCCATGCGAGTCGGACATAACCCATTTTCCCCCGGGAGGATGGGTATCCATAAGGGATTTCCCCACGTTAATAAAAAAAAGAAAAAAAGCATGGTACGGCCATATTATGAGAAGAGATGAAAGTCATATAACAAGAAAAGTTTTGAGTTTGAGAGTGGATGGATATAGAGATAGAGGAAGACCGAAAAAGGTGTGGATGGATAGTAGTGGAAAATGATATGTGTATAAAAGGTGTGAATACTGAGATGACATCTTACAGGTGAGAGTGAAAAAGGAAAACTATGTTGTGGCCGACCCTACTTAGGTGGGATAAGGGTAAGAAGATGATGAACGACACTGAACGATCTCAGGATAATTAAGTTATATAAAAAATTAAAACCTGTATAAATGTTATTTAGTTTATACACGACTGTATAACTATAGCAAAGAGTGTCGGAAAAAAGTCTTATAACACTTTTTTCGCTCTTGCTCTTATCCGCTCAGAGCGTGTAACGCGCAATAAGAAATTTCGTTCAAAAAATACGAATGTGAGATCGTTCTAACTACTCAGCCGCTAGGTATTTTTACATAAACGTCGTCAGCAGTATAGTAAAGGATATACCTTATCTCCAGAAACGGTACTGTCACTGATGCAGAAGTCAATACTACTACACTGACACGAGCGAAGTAGCTAGCAAAAACTAGTATAATATAAAGATACGTGTTAATAAAATAACCAATGAAGTAAAAATAACAAATCGAAAGCATATTATAATAAGCAGTTTGATCTGGCAACACTGCGTTGGAAATTAACTGTTCGCAGGCCGGTGAATGAGCTCGCGACGACCCAATTCGAGTCGGAACCGATGACTAAATGCGTTTCAATTCCATTACCCGTTCATACACACTCTCTCTCTCTCTCTTCAATAATCACGTTCATAAATTATATAATAATGTTATTATGCCATAAATAAAAGCGACTTCAAAAAGGTTGGTTGTTTGTAAACTCGGTTTACGGACGATAATTTTACGTGATAACATCATAAGAAAACATTGATGAAAAATTGCATATTTTTTGCCGCAGTTGTTATTGTAATAAACAATGGAAAACAGTTCATGTGTAGGTTGCGATGCGTCACAAGCCGAACGCTTAGGCCGATCGCGCCTCTCTATCGCTTGTTCCGCGGTCTCTTTTGCACGCTCGGCTCAGGCGGAACGTGACAATGAGTCGTGCTTTTTCGTGCGTGCAGCCGGCGTTCATCGATTTATAAGACGTTATCACGTCAAAATGTAGCCTAAAAAAACGTCAAAACGTTCATCACCTATGAATATCTAAACCACTATACATTTCTTATTCGATTATAAGGAGTTTGCTGATGTATTTTCGAAATCCAAGGTTCAGTGCTAATAAAATGGGTTCCTCTTGAAAATATCATCTTTCCAATAAAAAGAGAATTTTCCGAATCGGTTTATAAATCATGGAAGTTCTGAGATAACAAACATAAAAAAAAAAATATATCCGAATTAAAAACTACCTCCTTTTTGACGTCTGTTAAAGTCTTAGTTTTCATTAGAACTGATATCTGTATCGAAAGCAGTTATATGCATATATATATATATATATATGAATCTACTACACGTGATTTATATCAGTGGAGATAAAACATATAACCATACATAAATATACACGTGTATTTCATTTGTGTGTCGGTATGTATTCTGTTTATTTCTTTACATTATAAATAATCATAATTTTGATAAATACTTTATTCTTCTTCTCTTTGGTATCTAATTTGATTCTGTATACAGAATATATAGAACATTAATTTGAAAACTTTTAAAAGTTAATAATATTTTTTAATATAATCGTTATCAATTGCATTTTACATAAACTAACTTCCTACGTACTTTTATAAGTACACACTTACACATACGTTCTTTTTATTCCAAGAGTATGCGCTTCGTCCAGATTTAACTCGACCCGTCTTTTTCCTAAATTATAATTTTGTTTTTACTACGTAACGTCTGGAACGGATTTTGTATTTCTAGAAAATTAAAAGAAAACACGTGCCGTGAGAGGAACATTCCTAGGAACGAAGTTTGTTGATGTAATGTTAGAATCAGTTTTCATTTAATATTTCAGGAAGAATATTAATTTAGTGACAAATAGATAGACTAAATAATGAATTATAAATTATAAAGATAGTTGCTGAACAAAAAACATGAAATAATAAAAGTGACACAAATTAAATTAAAAAAAATAATAATTAATTTTCCACGTGTTCAATATTGAAGTTAAATATCACCGGCAACGCACGATGCCCATCTGCTCGAATTTCTATACTGCCGCACACACATACACACGCGCGCGCGCGCCCATACACAAACACACACACACACGCACGTACGCGCGTGCACACACAGCATACAATAGAAAGAGACAGACAGAGAGAGAGTGTGAGAGGAAGTCGCATGGACGATGTGGCATACGATATTAAAACACTAAGCCTAGAGAGAACTGCCTCGCAAGTGCAGTTACCGAAGCACACATCTTTAGGTACTTGATAACTTTTCATTTGAAGGGTTGTAGCCAATCAGCTAATAAACAATAAAAATAAAAACTGAACAAGAGGTCCAACTAGTGCGGCTATCAGTTTATTAGTCGGAAATCAAAATCTTCCATGACATTACGTCCCAACGATTTACAGTCGCAATAATAAAACGAATATGAAAAACAACGCCGTATAAATGGCACCGTCATGACCGGAGCCACGGGTAAAGCCTATAGGGCATAATAAATCCGTCAACAGACGACACGCCCAGTGTCTAGTTGAATTCAATGCACTGAGCTCGAATCGCCCCGGGCGCGTTCGTCTCTGACGGGTCTATATAACATGAATCAGGTTGTGTATGTATGTATGTACGAGTATTATATACCGACAACTGTGTTGTGGACTCTCGCAAGTCTATATAAATAAAAATGAATTGCCGTATGTATGTAAGCGCATCACTTCATAACGATTGCACCTAATTGAAAAATCGTAGGAAGAAGTGAAAAATTTGAGTTAAAAAAATATTCATATACATAGCGACTGAGTGAGACAGAAGTCAGTAAGAATATCTTCGAAAATATTTACAGCTTTACTTTTAGTTGTTCATGTGCCATTTTATTTCATTTGATGTAATTTTTTTTCATTAGTTACAAATGTTTTTCTTGTTTCTTAAGCTACATTACCACCTAACATCATGTGAGGTTGTTCCTATACGATTCGAACTATTATACAAACATGGAGCCTCTGTAATAATTCCAATATATTTAATGGGCCTACAATTCTTAATATTTACGTTTACATTATCATATTAAATGCTTTTTGACGTAAAACCCAATTTTATCGGCGACGTTTTTATGAAGTACGTCGTCTCCCTTTAAGATGATTGGTATTTGTCAGGTATCAAGTTTGTACATTAACTTATACCCGTGACTTCGTTCGCTTAATTATCGCTTCTACATAGGCATGGGACATTTCTAGCATTTCTTTATAATTTGTACTTTTTTGGAACGAAATTCCTTATCGGACGGTACGGATTTGGCGAAAAAAATTGTGTAAGAGTTTTCAGTCACGACCTTTTCTGCACGGTTATTGGTTTAAGGCAGCCAATAAGTTCGCACCGGGTTGCGCAGGTATAGTTTGTACACGGCACGAGTTAAAGGTTTCGCAACTGTAGTTGGTTTCGTATTGAGTGTAGTTGAGTACTTATTTTATATTTATCTGATGAAGTTTATAATGAATTATATGATTTACAATAAAATGTTTATATTCAAAACTCGAAAAACATATTAATTACGAAATTTCCTACCACTCCTTGAATTTATTAGTTAATTCTGCTTTTCATTTAACTGGTCTAAGACGCTAGTAATTAATTTATTGTATTTATTGATCAATAATATTATACGTTTATCAACAATAATATACTACGAAAGAAACTTCAATCCAACCGAGTGTGTCACAAAACTCATTGACATGTATTTTTCAAATATATCATATGACTTTCGTGAATTTGTGTTACTGCTATTTTTCACTTGATAATATTATGGCATGTTTGTCCGGAATTCCTTTTATAAATGACATTATAAATGCGAATTTGTATTTGTTTATTATTATTATTTACTTTTTATATATATATATTTAGCATACACGTTGTAAGGAGTACCCCTGAGGACGGAGGAGTACTGAGACACGGAGATAGGAAAGACATGGGTATTTTTCAATCAAAAAATTTTTAGGTTAAATCTAAATGAACACGAGTGAAGTCGCAGGCAAAAGCTAGTTTTACAATAAATCAATACTAATTGTAACTAGGGTTTATTTTCCCGTTATCATAGTGTATTTAGTAATTTGGATGCAATTGCGTTGAAGTTGCTAGAAGAGTATAGAGAAAGAGTTCCTCAGCATTTCCGCTAGAGCCGCTGACGGTTGATTTACATGAAAACTGAATGTTTCATCGTAGTCGAGAACTAACAACATTCATGCTGTACTCTTTAGTCTATAACTACGTGTATAAACAATGTATATATCAAGTCTACATGCAGTTTAATCGTTCCTGGAGGCAGAACGCAGCGTCCGGTGCGCGTCGCGTGTAGACTCCATACATTTTTAAAAGCACACTCGGCTACTCGTCGTCACGTGGGACGTATTTTTTTATAGTTATTACTAGAAATATAACAGTCTTCAGGGCTGTCATGATATTCGATACACTCCCAAAAAATACTAACATTAGCGCATTTTATATTTAAATGCCTTAAGTTATCTCTGTGAAATTTTATCATAATTATTTAACCTCTATGCGGAAGCGAAACGATACACAATAACTCTGAGAAGTCCTCTATCTGTCTATAAAAGTCTTGCCAATGAACAAACAGAGACTTCAATTTTATCTATACATTCAAAGAGTTCATTAGGATGAAATACCTATTTGAGTCTTTTTTACAAAAACGTTTAGAAAAAATTCTATGAAATCTTGTCTGCACTTGGAAGCGAAGAAGCCAAGATTTTATGGAAATTTGTGATTAATTCTAAGAAAAATTTTTTTTTTATTTTAAGGTTAGGGTACGATGGGACTGACATGTTCTTTGTGGACCTACTAAGTCTTTAAATGAAATAAATATAAAAAAAAAGATGTTTAATATCACATATCATATATCATCAATAAATCCTAAGTACTTTTTTTCTTAACAATAGTATAAATGGGAACGTAAATTTGTTTGTTTGTTACACCGTAAGTACTGAACAAAATTTATTTTTTATATACACGTTGTCAGTAACACAGACAAGGAGATAAGGTACATCTCATCCAAAATAAATGCCCTGTTCCCGTAGAATATATCAAAAATAACTTTCAAAGGAGCGCAGCCGCGATCAAAAGCGCTCCTCTTAGTACTCCGGTGAAACTGTAGAGGACTTGCCAGGTCAACAGTGTAGTCAGGTCCAAAAACAAAAAAACAAAGAAGCCACGAGCAAAAGATAGTACGCGACAGCTAAATGCAAAAAAGCAACGACTGCTAACCCTCGGTGTTTCTCTCCTCATTTTACTATCGCAGGGTTAAACCGTTTCACAATATTCAGGGGGGCTAAAAACGTCACTTTAGTGATTCCACGTATGTCATTCGCAAGAGGATCGCAGATTCGAGTCCCTGTGGGACTATTGGTCTGTTTATATCTACGAGTAGTCAAAACTCCTTGCAAAGTATGGACACTGCGCATCCTGTACATCCATCACACTGGGGAGTTAATTGACAGTGGTGGTAACTTATGTATAATTCAAACGATTATAACACAGATATATCATGATACAATTCAACTGTTTACGAAACAATCGAGACAAATCCCCAGAGGGGAGTGGTAAAAACACTCCTTAAAAACGCCTCATGTAATTAAAACTCGTGGTGGTCCTATCTGACCGGTGGAATATCAATTCGACGACGCCCGCTGGTTCGAACTCCGGCATGTACCAACGAATTTTTCAGAATTCGCGTACATTTGCTAATTTCAATTGGTAACATTATCGACTGACGGTGAAGGAAAACATCGTTTGTAAACCGGAACCTGAGAAACGTTCTTGTAGTACCACGGTATGTGGGAAAAATATAGAACTGTGGATTTCTCAGAATTTGAAATCGCCAATACTTCGTGTGCTGTCGCGGTGATTATAGCCATACTTTCCTATAAAGGGAAGATACCTATGACCCTGCAGTGGGTCTCTTACAGGCTGATGATGATGATGATGTTGGTGATGAATTAAGGACCGTTAATAATCACTTGGTGAAAATATGAATTTTTAACTTTTGCTTGTGTTAATTTAAATTTAACCTATCACTCGGGAACAGTCATTTTTGAATGAAATGGACCCCTAACATCCTTTCTTGTATACTTGATAATGTCTATGCAAAATGTCACGGTGATCGGTTGAGTAGTTAAGGAGTGACAACGCAACAAAGAAACTAACCCCCATTCGCATATATGATATTAGTAAGGAAAAACAAGTATATAAAATAATCTCATAGTGTCCGTAATCGAAACCAAACAAGGTTTGTCATTCGCACTAATTTGTTTTGGAAGATAACTCGATCTTCTATCGGGCCGTTCCTAATCCCGGGATAGTGAGAGGCGCAGCGCGATGTCGCACTCTCAATCCCGGGATTATACCGATAAAATATTTCGCACCACTAACGAATTCGTTGTCTCGTATAGAACTTAGATATGATTATAGATTAAATAATTATGCGTCTTCTATGCCAAATTAACATTTTTGTAAAATAAATTACCGAATGTATGTGGGCTGCACCTATTTGGATTGTTGTTTTTTTGTGCTTGTAATTCAGAGAAGGTTTTTAACCGGAGTATTCAACCCTCTACTTGACACAGTGTTTACTCCCACCACTTTCATCACATAAAACGGTTGCCGATAAGAATTTTTAAAGCACTTCCATAAGGACTTTCACCATAGTATATAATTGTTTTTTTTGTGCTTGTAATTCAGAGAAGATTTTTAACCGGAGTATTCAACTCTCCACCTGACACAGTGTTTACTCCCACCACTTTCATTACACAAAATGGTTGCCGAAAATAATTTCAAAGCCCTTCCATAAGGAGTTTCACCTTTTTGTGACAACCCTCGACTTATATTCGTGGAAGTAACATCGTTTGACTGATCATCATAAAAGTTGGCACATCTAAATGATCTTTATTGAAAAGGTTTCTGTGCTAGCCATTTTTATTACAATATAATTATTATAATCGTCTTGAAAACTTATTGAAGTCATATTTGAAGATTACGACAAAAAATAACAGAGCCGCGAGCGAAACTAGTAAATACATCTATACATATAAATAAAATTGGAGTGTCTGTTTGTAATATCAAAATAACGACTTTTTACTGATTGGATATGAACGTATACACGATACTGATAACAAAAATACAATTTTTTTAAATTTTTGTCTGTCTGTCTGTCTGTATGTTCTGGGTAATCTCCGAAACGGCTGGACCGATTTTGACAGAAACTTCACTGACGGATAGTTAAAATTACAGCGGGTGACATAGGCTATTTTATACTAGCTGTCATCCGTGGCTTCGTCTGTAGTACTATCTCCAAAACGTTTGAACCATTGTTCACGGAACTTTCACTAACAGGTAGCTGATCTTATAAAAAGTAATTTACAATTATAAAAAAAAAACGCATGCGGAGCTGCGGGCAACAGCTGGTAATAAATATAATTAAATCCAAATCCATGTAGGATTTAGTATAAATTAATGGTTAACATTTAACAGTTCGTAGACAAAAAACCAACGTAATTTTTTTAATCAAGCAAAACAAAATTACCACGCGGTCTTCGCTACGCTTATCCACGTTACGCGGGGTTTGTTATGTTTTCATAAAAATCTCTTTTGTTTTCCTTCGTACACACTCTCGAGTCTGCGTCGCGTCGCGTCGCCTCGTTCCGTCGAGATGGTATCGACGTTATCCGGGATTTAATCCCTTAATCCCGGGCTTTGTGGGATCGCGCTCGCGGCCGGCCTCCGACGGGGTCTACCGCGTTGTACTTTACAAGACCGGCGGTTTGTTTGTCTGTTTCTAACGTGTACATTGTTAAGTTAGTTAACGCATACTTGAGATATAAATGAGATATATTGAAGCTAAAATTATGAAATTTAAACGGTAGGTACGTTTGTTCTATAACATAGAAATGCACTGCGAAACGATTTTTGCACAGGTGAGAAATTTCATTAAAGATTCGTTTTATTTTACGTTATAGCTATCAAAATTACTAGCAATTATATCTATTATCTATACAAATAACATGACAGAGGTCTGCTGTTGTACGCACATCACGCAAAAACTATTGCGTAGGTTTCCATCTTTTTTAGTTTCACTTCTAAAATAGTTGAACTTCATTAAAACAAAAAAATACTATATCTTCATTTCATCATTCATACAAAGTTATTAAAGTTTAAAATAACTATGATTTTTGTAAGCACTACAAATTACAACATATATATTTTTTTTTTTTCGAACTGTCTACACTGTTGACCTGACAAGGCCTCTACAGTTTCACCGGACAACCGTTACAAGATAAAATATTCTAAGCAAAGTACACTTTTCCTTCGAATTTTTTAAGTTTTTTTTTTCTTCGGTACATAGAATATATTGTTTGATATAAAACAACGCAGACGAAGAAGTCGCGAGTATCAGATAGTTATATAACAAAATCATAATTCTATAATAATATAAATTAGCAAAAATACTTAAAAAGGGGGTTGAATATTTATAACATGATTCAGTACGGTTATACATGAGTATCCAAAGTTATATACGAAAATCTGTACCCACTACCTATATTAAGAAACCAGTCGCTTTTTCCGTCTGCGTGTCCCTATACTATTTCAAAAGTATACAGCAGACTTTGATATGGTTTTCATTATCATTTGGATAATATCTTCCGTATAAATACATTGCAACTGCGAGAAACCGGGTTGGATTGCTAGTTTAAATATACATTTAGTAATACGCCGATAGATACTGAATATTGATTGTGACTACTCGAACACATTGACAGATGTTTGTCGACATAACATTAATTCGAGGGTAGTTTTGTTTATTTAGTGCAAGGCTGTTCAATTTTTTATCGGTCGTGGCACAGAGACGATTCAGACAATTCTGACGACCCCTAACGGACAGAGCTACCAACGCTTAAAAATATTTACCCTTGAAACCAATGCCAAAACCTCCTAAAATTGCGACAATTACTTGGAAATACCCGGAAATTAAAAACGAATGAATATTTATAACACATAGGTTGACAGATGTATAGTAATGTATAGTTATTTTTTTTAATAAATGAACACTAAAAATATTTTAAAAATACACTTATTACTTGTTAAATTTCTACATGTGCATTTATTGAATACTAGCTTTTACCCGCGACTTCGTCCGCATAAGTTTTTTTGTTTTCTCCCGGCTATAAGTCCCCCTGCAACAATGCCCCACTATCGTGTTCCAGTCCTCAACTTCACATCAAAATTTGTTCAAAAGCAACCTAAGCTACATAAGGGATAGCTCCGAATGTTTCCTTAGTAAATATAAAAAGTAAATAATGTAAATCGGTTTAAAATACTACTAACTACCTACCTGCCAACCCCCGATGTTAGACAGTGTGACATCCGTAACATCGTCTGCGTAGGAAGTACTAACTTAATGTAAGTAGTATAATAATGTAGGAAGCTAAAAATAAGAGGCCTTATTACTGTAGTACATTTTTGTAAACTATGTTCTTTGTTTTTCCCTCTCTGGCCAACACATGGAGATTCTGTGGACTTGAAACACGTGAGCAAGCCACGTATAATTGTCCGTGAGAAAAACAACTCTTTTCTAAATTAATGCCGGCTACTTTTAATGTTTGCCCCTGAGCTTTATTTATCGTCATAGCGAATGCGATTTTCAGCGGAAACTGTAATCTCTTAAACTGGAATGGCAAATCTGTCGGAATTATGGGTATACGGGAGATTAAAACGTTCTCTCCTTTTGCCATTCCAGTCATAATGATTGCTTTTACAATATTGCGACCGAGGTGTGTCACTTGCAACCGTGTGCCATTACACAGTCTTGGTGCATCTAAATTCCGCATTAAAAGGACAGGAACGCCTACTTTCAGCCTCAGTTTGTGTGAAGGTACTCCCGACAGTTCTAAAGAATTAAGAAATTCTACAGGGTATGATGTTACTTGTTCAGTATCCATTACAGTGTCTACAGAAAGAAACTCAACAATATCACCTTCCACGCGTGACATAATTTGCTCGTTTATCTGTCCCACCATTTCATTCGTCGGCGCTAAAATTGCTCTTTCACATAACCAGTCTCTATTCCTCATATTAGTTAGCAGTTCGCTATAGACGAAGTTATTTAGATCATCTGGATTATGCACAACATTGCAGAATTCACGATCCAATGTAATCATGCCATTACCTAACTCAATTCAGTTTTCTGCCTACTTCCTACCCCCTAAGTACTATGACGTGATCATTTTGATCTTATATCCGTTTTTAGGTAACCATCTATTACCTTACTAAATTTCATCAAGATCTGTTCAGCCTTTTATACGTGAAAGAGCAAAAGTCCCAACAAAAACGACTAAAAATCACTAACTCAATTTAGTTATCTGCCTACTGCCTACCCCCTAAGAACGATGGCGTGATTATTTATAGCCTATGACCATTTCTAGGTTATCATCTATCACCATACCAAATTTCATCAAAATCCGTTCAGCCGTTTAGGCGTGAAAGAGGAACAGACAGACAGACAGACAGAGTTACTTTCGCATTTATAATATTAGTATGGATATTTGTTAATAATAAATTGTTCATTGAAATGATTCCAAAAAATTGGGTGGATTGGGTTATTTTAACTTGTACATAAAAATAGTCCCTAAAAGTAACCCTAAACATACCGAGCCCCTGAAATCCCAAACCAAATGAGTAGTTGTTTACGCCCTAAATTTGGGAGAAACCGCTACTGATGGTGCCATTTTAATTACTTTGTGCAACAAAACAGGAAGATTTTAACAAAAAATAA
This sequence comes from Antheraea assamensis, assembly GCA_035772565.1. Lineage (NCBI taxonomy): Eukaryota > Metazoa > Arthropoda > Insecta > Lepidoptera > Saturniidae > Antheraea > Antheraea assamensis. Next base: position 3,653,870 of record JAQQSE010000107.1, read on the forward strand.
AAACCGACTTCAAAATAATCCAATTAAAAAAAAAATGCGCCAGACATCTTTGGCAATAAAAGAAACGATACTTTTCAAATTCGTTTATAAATGACGACGTTTTGTGGTAGCTTACAAACATTAAAAAAAAACAATCGAATTAAGAATCACTTTCTTTTTGAGGTAGATAAAAAAAGAACTATAACATAATTTTATCACGGTATTTCCTTGCATATAAAGCTCGAGTTAATTACATAATTCGCCTTAATAATAGTCATAACCAATTGATATCGTTATCTAAATACAAGTCGTTATTGGGTGGAAAAAAATTTAGTGACAGTAAAACGTGATAGTAAAAAATGAGCAGACATTACAGCTAACAACCGGTTTACGAGTACGATCGCGACGTAGCGACGCCGCACTGTCCCGCACGCCGCGCCGCCGCCGCCGCGTCTCACCGCGTTGCACGCCGCACCGTTTCGCAAATGGCGTAATGCATTTATTTTACAACCGACTATGAAATATTTCAACGTTTGTCTTTGTTGTACGTTTTTATGTCTACGATTGTTCTATAGACACTCACGTCGCGTCTATAAAATTTTCTCTATACGTAAATTATATTTTTCTGATTGAGTGATTTTTTTCTTATATACATACAATACAGTAAAGAAGTAACGATTTAGTGAACTACTGCATGTAATATTTATTTATAGATGGAATGACGTTATAAAGCTGCTTTTTTAATTATGCTACACTAAACATCTTCTTCGAAATGGTAAATTCAGATTTATTATTGAACCTTCACATATAAAATTTCGACGTACGCTTGCTTCTAATTCTTTTCTTCCTATATCACGGTATCAATATATTTTAGTTGAAGGGTTCACCAGTATAATTATTATCTATAGCTATATCTGGTTGGTGACGCTGTTGTCGATGTCTAGATTGTTTTTTAACTATACAACCATACTTTTTTTCTGACATATATAATCACAAATTTTCAGCCCCACACTACAGTAGCAGAGCAGTATGCTCGATATTTTTGAAGTTGAACTTATTTTGGCGCGTTAGGGAAAAATTATGAGAGTAAATTTTTACGATGCGCGCGCACACCGTCACGAAAAACCGACACTTTTAAGTTAGCTATAGTCAACATTTTATTCAAACAAAGTATGCATGTATAAAATACCTTTTTTCTATTGTTAGTGTTGTTTTTTTTACAGACGTAGAATAAGGCGAAAGATAAAAATTTTGAAAAGATTTTTTTCTTGTTGCACCAAAGAAATGTAACTTCTAACGCGTGTACATAAGTACACACTAGTTTTTAGTCTAATTCAATGAGTAGGTCTGTAACAGAACTACACCTACCTAAGGATAATGTCTGACTAACGGATCTCCTAATGTAGGAGTCAGCAAACTGATGTCCGCGAATCTCTGGCGGGTCTTTAACTGCTCGATTTCAGCTCTTCCAGATAATGTTTAGTGCAGAGATATTAGATATTTATTAACTTGCCTTGTAAAAGACGAGTAAATATTTTTGAAACGCAAGCCTTTAGAAAAGGGGCTCATTAAAATAAACTTATTCGTGTCACCGTATGTTAATCCTAGATTAACTAAATATATATAAATGCATATTAGGTCGTTGTTGCACGTACTTACGATTTTGGGGGACTATGTATAATACACGATAAAGACGACGCTATCTGATGATGACAAATAAATATTCCTTTTCTTTGATTTTCTTCAAATTTCTTATACCTTCTACATCTATTGAAGTCCCATATAAACCTCAAGAACCGCTCGTAAGTATGCATTTAACAAAAGCAAAATTTTTAGCTGTTATGTAAACTAAAGGGTTCTCTCTCTCCTGTAGACTTGCTCGTAGGATGATTTTTGGTACTGCGTCGCTGTCATCGTTTTTCTATGACATGGTTTTACTGGACATAATCTGAATTTGCCATTCCGAAGTCAGTACACTTAACATTTTTGCAATCTCTTTGTGTTTACCTAATATGAAATTACAGGTCGGGTTTGTCGGCACATCAACATACGCCAACCTGTATCGCTGTTACCCGTATTGATTTCACCGTGGTAATTGCAGACTGGCATGCAATAGCATCTGTCCAGTGGTTGAGTCTCACTCTACACTACACATTAAGTTTAGCCTATACATTGTATAAAAATATTAGTTGTACAATGGGTTTTTACTCGTTTTTCATTAGCGCAGTTAGATAAGATTGAACAAATTCCATATTTTTTAAGGTTTTAACAATCTCATCTGATGTTAAATAGCGATGTGATCCAAGATGATAAGCACGCTAAGCCTAGTGGGGTTTACTTCTCAACTTGAAGGTTTTTAAGACCTAACCACGTAGACTTACAAAAAGCCCTGCCTGTTGGTAGGTTTAAAAAACCAGTGTTGCGTTTGGAACCGACCACGAGATTAGCCGAGCTTCACTATAGATACCTATCATTAAGTTTAGTCAGTATGTATACAAGTATCATCGGTAAGTACTCGGCGATTACACTTTTTATATCATCCTCAACGTAATGTTAGGTAAACTTAAATAAATTCGGTAAAATACACGAGTGTTGCGTTTGAAGTCGACCATGGGACAAGTCGTACGGAAGTGTATCCCGATAACATAAGTATTCACACTTCGGCTCATCTCAATAATGCTCGGTTCTCGTCGGGCAGATAACACACTTTCCACCTCCCAAAAACTGTTGCCGCGCTATGTGTGACTGTTTGTGACCAGTCCGTACTATTACTTGTGTACTATCAGACCGGCACCTTCTATAATAATTACTCTACTCATAGGGATCGGTAGCGTGATTTTTGATAGCCTGTAACCTTGTTAAATAAAAAGGCTGTAAAATGCAGAAAACATTTATCAAACATATTTGGTCATTCAAGAGAATAATACGCTTAAATAATATTAGTATAGATAATTCGTTGAATCACCTATAGATAATACGTAAGCGAAACCGCCGTCAACGGTTAGTACAAATTTATAGCCAACTTAATGGCATAACAGCAGTTCCGCGAACACAATACATTTCCTAGTTTTACCGCGACATAAAAAGCCTTTGATGGTTTTATGATTAATTTTAGAGTTTACTACATAGTTACGGTTTGATGTATTTCTTTGGAAACCTTTGGCCATTGTGGCCGGTTTATTACCTCTATTACAGCCACATACGACACTATGGGCTGTACTTTCTATTCATCCTTTTCAATTGGCATCGTAATAACATTCGCCAGTGTCAGAATGCCATTGTTGTTAGAAATTTTATTTATTACGAAATCAATTAAATTTTATATTATTGTATTTATGTTATTGAAGGCTAAAACGTACTGCAGATATGACGGACAATAAATTCGAGCAAAATATCTCAAACATGTATTATTTGTAGGTAGATTTCTGGAAATTACTCCCTATGTATGTATATTTCTATTGCCGTATGTATGTATACGCATCACTTTATAATACCTGCACCCATTTGGCTAATTCTTTTTTGTTGTATGTGTAATTATCAGGAGAAGGTTGGCGCATGAAAGAAAATATATCAAAAATCGTACAGAAAAGTGAAAACATATATTTGCATATAAAAATCTATGTTAATATTGAAAAACTCACGGAAATGATTGTTTCTCTCGCTTGTCTGAGAATACAAATTTCTAAAACTACCAGTCAGATTGGAAAAAATATGTGTTCATTCACACGTTATAGGCTGTCTAATATCACGTTACGATCCTCAGCAACGGAGCGATTACCATACAAACGTGGGTCACAAAGGAATAACGCGGGCAAGCCGTGTAATACGGTGTGTGGTATCGCGGAACGAGAGCGAGCTGACAGGCCGCGAGAACCAATCATTAATGTCAGCGAAGTACAGTACATCGCCGAATCGTCGTTTACAGTAATATCACAACTTTAAAAACATAACGCGAGTGAGGTCGCAAGCTCGCAAGCCACAAACAACTAGCCGAAAATAAAACTAACAAGAATATGTTTAAAACCGTAACAATGCATATCACATGTATCAATTTATAACTATCGCCAAACAAGATAACCATAGATAATGCGTCTCAATCAATCTGATGAGTCGACATAAAGCGAATGAAAGCGTATAAATTGCGGGGACAAGCTGTTACACGGATCGACATATGCCGCTAAACTGGCGCTCCCACGCACTGGGTTGCGAAAACGTAGCCGTTTTTTAATCGATCTAATATTTGAATCATATAATATAAAAAACGACAATCTCCATTTTATTGACATTAATAATACAGAACAAAGTTTATGTTATTTAGGTACACTGAACTTTTTATACATTACACTTCATACTTATTTTTCTTACAAATTTAAAGCGATTAAAATCATTGTATGAAGATTTATTTAATATTTTGACGGTTTTAGTGTTTGAACACATAATCTCAAATGTTGTTAAATTAGGATGTGGTCTAAGATAATAAACACGCTAAACCTAAAAAGAGACAGAATCTTAAATGCTGTCGCTGGAATACATATGGTGACAAATTATCAATTTGAAGATGTTAGCTTGGGAAAAATACCACCATCATGCTATAGTTTCATCACAATGTTTTCCTTTATCCATAGCTTAGGCAGGAGACAAGAATATAAGATACTAGCTTTTGTTCATGGCTTCACTCTCGTTATTGCAGATTTTTAAAACGAAATACAGCCCATGTTACTCGCTGATAATGTAGCTTTGTTAAAGATTTAGTAAAATCAGTTAAAAGTATTTTTTTTATTTTATTCATTTGTAACCAGAAATAAAATATAGCCTGTAAGAGACTCACTGCAGAACCATAGGTATCTTCCCGAAGGAAGGTATGAGCATAATCATCACGCGAGCCCACAACGTATTGGCGATTTCAAACTGAGAAATCCAGTTCTATATTTTTCTCACATGCATACAAGAACATTTCTTATGATCAGGTTTCCTCACGATGTATTCCTTCACGATCAGGTGATAGTGTTTACCAACTTAAATTAGTAAATGTAGACGAACTCCGAAATATTCGTTAGTATATACCGAGGTTTGAACCTGCAGACAACGCATTAATATTCCATCGGTCAAACCACTAGATCACCAGGCCTTAGTAATAATAGTAATATAGCGAAAAACAAAACGTAATTCGATGTTTCGTCTGAAAACCGGCATCGATTGACGAAAACGGAAGAAACAAGCGTCGAAAAAAACGCAGCGTTTTCCGCTGCACAGTGCGTATGGAAAATTTAAAAGTTTTCGTAATCGTGTTCAACACGGGGTCAAAAATGCAAAGTCATAACAGTTAGCTGTATAATTGATTGAGTTGTTGGCTTTTGTTGTTCCACCGCTGCGTACTCCAAGCGTTCAGGGGTCCGGACAAACGGTTCCTTGAATACAATATAAATAATAATTATTGAAACCATACTCTTTATCTATATAAATAAAAATCAATTGCTGAGCGTAGGTAAATGTATCACTTTACAGCCGATGCACCTATTTGGCTAATCTTTTTTTGTTGTGTGTGTGTGTGTGTAATAGTCTGGACAAGGTTTAAATGAAAAAATAAATGTTTAAAAACATCGTACACGGCAAAGTGGAGAATTTGGGTTAAAAGATCTGCAAATAAAAAAGTGAGTGAGGGAGTAGGTCAGAAGACAGTATGGAAATTATTTCAGCGATATATATTCTTCTTAACCCCTGGACTGTCCAAGCCCTTGTAGGTTTAAGTTCCATACAAACGAATGCAGCTCTCATAAAGCACAGATCAACAGAATGTTGGAAGCGTAAACTAAAAAAAATACCAGATTTATTACAAAACTTTGAAAAATAACAAATGATGTATTGTAAAATTATAATTTTTATGCAAAAGTATTTCTCAATTATTATTTTTCATTTGTACGAAATGTTTATTACTAAACCATGAAATTTACAATAACTTAAATTGAAAAAAAAAACAAAACAATCCTCCATTTTGATATCTGGGTCTTAAAAAATCAGCCGAGAGGTTAAGGATAGGATTTTGACATACGAAGGACATCAAATACAAGTCAAGTCGCGAGTTAATGTCGGTATATCTGTATGAGGAAGCAATATTGATCGACACAACAAAAATAGTCGACTAACAATATTAACATTTGATCAGACGGGGGTGGCCGTGGGGTGGTCGTGGGGTGGCCGATCGCCGGCCTTCATTAATCACTCGACGCAACGGGAGTGGGCTCACTTGCCGATGATTGGACTCCGGTAATCATTCCGGAGGCTGATTATTAACTCGTGACGTTCATATAACGTAACACGCGAGAGCGATGCGATTGCAACGATAGTTAATTCACAAAATTTACGTATGACGTATGCATGCGGTGGCGGCAATGTTTACTACTTAATGTTTACTAATTTTTTTATTTTTTTTTATATTATAGAGGGCAAACGAACGGGTTGGTATCACCAGATGGTAAGTGAACACCGCCGTCCATAGACACTAGCAACACCGGGGAGTCGTAAGTGCGTTGCCGGCCTTTTAATATATGTGGGCCTCCGGCGCTCTCACTGGCCGAACGAAATGCAACAGTGCGGGCGCACTGTTACTTCTCGTCGGTTTTCTGTGAGAGTGTGGTACTACCCCGGGCGAGCCGAACCATTCATGCTGAAACCAGTAATAGCTTCAGCGTAGCTCTACCACCTACAATTAATTTATTTTCCTCACGTTACCGCGCTCGATCTTTCCCACGAGAACAGTAAGTTTTGTCTGAATTAAAGTACCTTATACGAGTATTCTTCTCTCTATCCTTGACAACGTATAAGCAAAATTACATGAAGATCAGTTGAGTACTTAATGCGTGAAAACGTAACAAATCACCAATTTTTTTTTCCATATTTTTTCTTTTTGGAACTGACTACCTACGCTATCGTCCTGACAGGCCTCTACAGCTTCACCGGACTACTACCAAACAGACAAACTCACGTTTGCATCTATAATATTAGGTATGACTATATATTTTAAAATAACCATTTGGTCCCATTATCTTCGCTTGTACAACCATGTGAAGCCAGGCGGTGCAAATAGTCTTCTATAAATATACAATGAAAATACAATTGTTATGAGGTTCATTCATGTTAAAACTATTGAAACTATATCGACATAGGACTGTACACATTCGATGTGGAAATTTGCGTAGATGGTTGTAGGCTACTTCGTTTTTTGCATTCGATTTGCATTCTTTTAAAACCCAATGAAGCGGACGGGAATCGGCTAGTTAGTTACCTATAATTGAAATCTTCAACTTGGCTACCGTGTGCGTTTTATTAACGTAGCAATGTTTGTAGGTACCCACTAATTAAATGTGTAATTTGTATTTCATAAATTTTTATCATGCCTATAATTGCTTCTTTTATATATTATATTCAAATTATGTATTACGTGTGCTACTACATTTTACATTAATTATTTACTTATATATAATACTAGCTGTTGCCCGCAGCTCCGCATGCGTTTTTTTTTATAATTGTGAATGACTTCTTATAAGATTAGCTATCTGTTAGTGAGAGTTCCGTGAAAAATGGTTTAAACGTTTTGGAGATAGTACAGCAAACAAAGCCATGGGTAAAAGCTAGTCCAAAATAAAAAAGCTTTAATTACTTTTTGTAACATTAGCTATCTGTCAGTGAAAGTCCCATGAAAATAGGTCCCATTGTTTTGGAGATAGTACTATAGACGAAGCCATGGATGACAGCTAGTCTAAAATAAAGTAGTCTATGTCACCCGCTCTAATTTTGACCATCCGTTAGTGAAATTTCTGCCAAAATCGGTCTCGGAGATTACCCGGAAGATACAGACAGACAGACAAAAAATTTAAAAATTGTATTTTTGTAATCAGTGTCGTGTATACGTTCATATCCAATCAGTAAAAAGTTGTTATTTTGATATTACAAACAGGCACTCCAGTTTCATTTATATGTATAGAAAAATAACAGTCTTTATTGATATTTTATTAACACGTACCGTGACTTGCAGCGGGTTCTGGCTGAAAACCAACGCCGAGTGTTTCTTCGATACTTTAACATAAGCTGAGTTTTTTTTCAAACTATTGATCTGACGGGCCTTCGCAACTTCACCGGGCTAATAAGGCGAGTGCTTGGAAATAAGCTCGAAGAGTGCCAAAGTGGCTGAACCTCAGCATGGGCATTTGTTGCCTTTGATGCCACACCGCGGATCTCTCTAAGCTGTTAAACTAAGCTAGCTATACTATAGCTAGATATAGATAAAAAAATTCGTGAAACACACGTTTGTACCGGAATGTGTGCCTCACGAATTTAAGCATGTATTTCATATCTGACAAGTAGGGTAATCTAAACTAACGCAGTTTGAAAATAAGGGAAAAAACAAATAAAACCCTTCCACCATATGTGTACCTACCTGTTTGTATTTGTGCGCATATGTGGGGATGATCAGAGTTATGTTATTCAACTAGTGACTGAATATTTTCAGTGTCACTGTATCGCGATAGCAGCGTACTCGAGGGCTCTCGAGTTTAAAGAATTATGAATTAACGATTTCTTTTTTCTTTAAATTATTTGTCGTATAGGTATTTAAAACATGTATAATCTGTATCGCACCGCAACACGTGTAATTTAATCTTGGCTCCCATTCGTAACAAAAGAGATCCGTTACACTTTGTCAACGTAACGGCCGAAGCAGAGAAATGAATTCCAGCCCCTCTATGCGACGAGTGCGAAATGGACCCTCCGGGACAATGGGCGTCTACGTAATAGTGACATCTCACGCATCCCATTTGAAACTTACCCGGGACACGCACCTCCACTCGATATACACAATTACATTACAATGAAATTGGAAGTATCGCGGTTACGTCAGAATACTAGGAACCGATGACCGGTGAGTGCAAGCCGTCATTAAAAATTCAACGTTTAATTTACTCAAACCGGTCCATTACACTACTTTTTAACCGACTCCAAAAAGGAAGAGGTTTGAGTCTCTAATACGATCGTAATAAATATTTTGCACGGTTTTTTTAAACATAAAAACGCGATTTTAATACCATAAATCGTATAGTTTTCTGTTTACGATCCGAAATAAAGTTTCACTTGTATCGTGGTTTCATAAAACCACAGAATGTTTATTGTATGTAACGAAAAGTGTTAGATTAGAGATAAACACTGTGTTGGATAGAACGTTGAAAACACCGGTTCTCGTCGGATCACCCAAGTTAAGAAACATCAGGCGTGGTGAGTACATGGGTGACTACACATGTATTCGTGCGATTGCCTGCGAACACCGCGCGGCGTTGGTATTTTTATAAAGAAGTTTTCACTTCTTTCGTGTGGTCATAGGCAGACACATACTTTTTTATGTTTATTACCTCAGCACTTCGTCATTTATAAACTGATTTTAATTTAATTAACATTGGACCTTTAGCATTCGACGATTTTTTTATAATAACACTAAAACTCCTCAATAGTTACTAAACAAGATAAAAGAAAATCGATTGAGAAACAGAGGACGAGAATGTAGTAAATCGTTTTATATTCGCCTATATATATATATATATATATACAACGGAAGTGACATACTGTGTACAGTTTATGTTCTCATCTGATGATAAACGACGATGTCGTCCAAGACAATAAACACGCTACGCTTAAACAAAACACAGCTATAGAGCTTACAGACACGTAGCGATAGTCTTTTTTTTTTTATTTCAGAACGGTAGGTTAGATCAGGTAGATATTAGAAAAAACCTTACCATTATATTATGGTTTCATCCCAATGATTTATTTACTTCGCCGAGATTTGAAGCTACTTCGATCGATTTAGAATCTGAATACAGTAGTAGTACCTCGTCTAAACTCAATTACTAATAGCTTGTGTTACTAATTGGGACGGTTCGTCTGTCAGTCCATTGGCAACACGAATACGGTTGAATTTCCATACCGGCGCTGCTTGCTATAAAGGCCTAAATCACCGATGTACTACTAGTAGACTTAATACAATCCTCTGAACGTCAAGGTTTCGGATGCCGAACTGTGAATTATTTATTCACAGCTTCATAATTCTCCTTAACATCTCCCCCCTCCCCCTACAAACCTACGCAAACCCCCAACGTATTTACGCCCCGATCACTGGCTAAATAATCTCAAGCATTATAAGAGAGATATCAAGGTTAAGTTATTCGTTTGAACCTAGTACCTCCTAATACATAAATTAGTCTGATTATGATGTTGTTCTGTTATTCACAAGCTACTCGCGGCGATTTCGCTCGGCAGGAGTATGCTAATGAAGTGTCGAAACGAATTAGAAACTTTATATCCAATCCAATCTTTCGCACTTTAGTAACGACGGTGTATTAAAAGTCAAAGAAACATTGTAAGTCTCGGCACATGAATAAAACAACCTTTTTCTGTTGCGCGCAATTTTAAATCTATTATATTGTCTAGGATATTCATTAAAATTGTATGCTGTAAAGGGTAAGTTTGATCCGTGTTAAATCCCCGAAGTAATTAACATATATTTAATCGTATAAAAATTAATCATATATTAGACAAATTAGCTTCACAAATAACCCTTTCTATAACAAGAGATGTAAAGTTCTTTAATGTGGATTATCCTTAGGAGATAAGCGTATACCAGACAGGACTTTTCTGTAGACATTTACATAATGTTTAGCCACCGTGTTAGCAAAGTTTTACGACCTTACCCTAATCCCTATAAATATAATAATACACTTGTATATATATATTTACGTCCAAGTAAATTTAGTATCACCTCTCTTAGGAAAAAATAAAAACGAACATTTCCATCGGCAAGTCACACGCGTTACCAATTACTTGTACACACAGAGAGACTGTGACAATCAAATAATACATTCATACATCATCGGCCCTAACCTAACGGGTCGGATTACACAATAGTAACTACTAGTGGTGGGGGGACGTTGTCGATATTAACAATTAATACAAAATATATTATATTGTATCACACATAGCAGTAGACAATATAGTACCGTAATATTACACCATCACCTAAAAATTGTAAATGCACTTTTTTATAACAAAACTAAGTATGTCCTGCGGTTTCACAACACAACACAACCCGCCCACACTATTACTTCATCCTCGTTTCGCTTTCTTTTTACCTGTACTGTGTATAGTAATAACCAATATATATAAATTTATGTATATAATATATAAATATGAAGGTGAGTTTGTTTGTTACGTATTGAAGCATTATCTACTCACCCGATCAACTTGAAATTTTGCATATACATTGTGAAAGGTGTATGGGTATGTAACCATATGATAGATAAAATTATAGAAAAAAGTAAAACGCCAAAGTATAGAAGATTATAAAATGCAAAAACAATTTTTCAAATCTGACTGGTTGAATATGAGTTCAAACTAATAAAAATCAGAATATCTCGTAAAGACACACGATAGAAGTGAAACTTATATATGACAGGGATACATTTGAATAATTCATCAATCATTTTTGAATAGCATAGATTGTGTTCATTGATCGCCATGCTGTCTGAATGCAATACACGCAATACACGCAACCACGGACAACGAGAAAGAAAGAAATAAAGCGAGAAGAGCGTATGTCTTACTGTTTTTCAATACCCGAAGGCATGCGAGACACTCTCACTCTACCAGACACAGTGTTTACGCCCACCAATTTTACTCATTCAAAAAGATTGAGAAGTTACACTTAAAAACAAACTATTCAAGTTAATCATATTAGTATATGTTAATTTCGTTTAGGTATATTTTAATTTAATTATTCACAATTTTATTTTAACTCAACAATTGTATATGAGAAAAATAATTATTATATAATTATAGTCAATTAGTCAGCTTTATTAAAATTCTCAAGATATGTTTACGTTCTGGGTGACTTTATGGAATAATTTAGGAATTTTACTTTTAGACCACTTAACTGTTAAATTATTTTAGTACCTGTGGCAAAAACAAATTGCTCACTCGGTTTAATAAAAATCATGTTCAAATAATGAGTAACTCGAATATATACGAGTTCCACATCAAGTCAAAGCTAATATTTACTCGAACTTTCGCGAACAAATTATTTCTTCTACATTTATGTAACTTTATACGAAAGTAAACATTTGTTCTCAATAAGAATATTTTCGTTAAAAACTTATGTTATATATTTCTGCGAAAACGTTATTATATTTTGATAATATATATTCTGAAACCAATTCATATTTCAATGCCTTTATTTATCTTCTACTTATTGGTTAACTACTTTATAACCCAACTACTGCTACCAAAATAAATTATCCTTACCAAAAAAAAAAATCTATAAACATCGATAAGCTTCCACCTCATCTCTAAATAATTTCTTTCCTATTATAATAGGCGTTTTGTTTACAATGTCAACTGAAGGGGACACAAACGTTTCCATAAAAAAACATCGTATCTTTCATTACACAGCGTTAAAAAATGAACTTTATTCCGTTATAGTTACGACTAATATTACTTTAATAGAATTTCGACTACCTACATGATCATTCCAAAAAGGTTATAACTACTGATTCGTGGACTTTTCAAATGAACCGTATTCGTAAAGTTTAAAGTTGATATTTCTTTGCAATTAAGAAATTACATAAGTTGTCATATTTGGAGAACGATTATGAGGAGAAGCGATCGATAAAGCAAAATCGAGTTCCGAAGTTCCGTCGATACATGCGTGGGAAATTCTCGACCTTTTAATTTTCCTTTATATACGTCATGTTTGAATTTTATACAGTTTTATTGTGTGTGTACGCGCAAATACGAGTACATGGTGTTATTATTTCTGTCTTCCATATTAATAAACTTAATTTTTTTAGTGTAAGTTAAGTGTCGACACAAAAATACTACAGTATATTCTGTATCAAGCAATTCAGAACCAAAATAATGGAGTAGACAATTGTTTAGAATATAAATGATTGAAAGAACGTCGGGGCCTACAAATAAATTAACTTTTATCATTAAATTACGGTCACCCTTTTCTTTTTTCAACATTCAATTGCGTTCAAAAATACATGTAAACGTCAGTGAAGTTATACAAGCGAAATTATATAGCTTACTGACGTATACAGGTATGTATACATTAGCTTAGTTAGATTCGCGATCCGAGGCCAGAGTCCAAGCCGAGGTGCACCGTGCGCCCTTGAGCTGGTTGCCAATAAAATCGACTGAGTGCCTTAAGCGCTCGTCTTAGTAGTCCAGTGAAGCTATAGAAACCTGTCCGGCCAATAGCGTAGTCAGTTAGAAAAAAAAAAAAACAAAACGCATTTTTCTAATATACGCGAACGGAGCCACAGGAATAGCGAGTTTATGTATATAATATTCGAAGAGCTTTATATATTTTCATACAATCTGCCAATATAAGAAAACATTATGGCCGATGTTTTTACAATGTTATAGAAAAAATATAGAAGCTTGGTTATCTAAAATATCTTAGATTGGATTTCTTTTACGACATTTATTAACCGACTTCAAAAAGGAAGAGGTTCTAAATTCTGTTATATTTTTTTAATGCTTGTTTTTTGTTTTTATAGGCGATTTTATTTCTTGTTATAATTTATATCTGTACTATTTTGGTCTCTATACATTATAGTTTAAATATTTAAGAGTCTCCACTGTACACAATTAATTAGTTTCAATCCGCCAACTCGTACGCGTTATATACTATTTGAAAATGAATCTATATTCGTGCAGGAGAAATTTTTGTAATCCTTTTTAAGAGCACTATGCGCTTTAAGAAGTGTGGGATTATATTATTATGACACCCTCTTTGCAATAACCCTGTTTGTTTCGCCGATGCTACAGCTACATAAATACTGCCATAGCATTTATTACCTGCATGTAAAGTACATTAGCTTGTGGCCTTATTTCGCTCGCGTTAATGTAGGTTTTACCTACCCCCCCTCCCTTTTTTTTGGGAGGATTATACCCTAATGTCCTTTTCTGTACCCTTGACAACGTACATGTACAATTACATTCGAGTAGTTAAAGCATGAAAGTGTTAAAGGGCGTTCATTAATAACGTGAAGTGTTATTGAGAAATATTGATTGTTGTTTTTGACGTGATAACGTCTTATAAATCGATGAACGCCGGCTACACACACGAAAAAGCATGACTCATTGTCACGTTCCGCCTAAGCCGTGTAAGCGAGAGCGCAGAACAAACAATAGAGAGACGTGATCGAACTAAGCGTTCGGCTTGTGACGTATATTTCTTTAACTTTTGATCAGTGTTTTCTTAAGATGTTATCACGTTATATTATTGTCCGTAAACCGACTTTAGAAAAAATTTTTTTTTTACATCTTGCATCGACTGTTTCTGCTGTACCCTACACATTCAGCGGCATTATAACTCACGGATGTCAAAATTAACACTACTTTCTAATCCCCACAATTAAAGTTGCAATAGAGGGAACGTTAATCATTCAAACAACTATGTATAATGCCTGTATGACGCATCGGTACTACACAGTAAAGTACAGTAATGCAATTTTGTTTTTGTTATTTTTTATGGCATTACGACACAGTGACTGCCTTATGATCACAAACTCAAAGCAATCCAAAAATAATGGCTCCCATCGAGATACTTTCAATTTAGTGCCATTCATCGCTATCACACCGGCCTGCATGAAATATCAAAAGAAAGTTACTGTGATGAATTTGTCGCACCACGTGCTTGGTAGTCGCGAGCCAATCGGGTACATATCCTTACCACGCTGCTTAATTAATACTATATATGATGATCTCGGAACGTGTTGTTCCTAAACATCGTTAAACATGTTACTTTGTGTATGGTAACACGATTTAGTAAAACACAAAGAATTAATAGCGGCACTGCAATATTTACGAATAGTTTTTGAAAATTTTAAACAGTTGTATTACTGAGCTACTAATTATAGTTAAAAGATTTTTAAAGCATTCGTCACGATATGTTAATGCATTTTAATCCCGATTGGAGCTAGATCACGTTAAAAATCCGTGTGTAGGTTACAATTCGTGCTTAAACGTAGGTTTAAAAAAACAGTTGTTGTGTGTAGTAAAACAGGACCTTGAAGACCAGTGGTAATTTAAAAAGTATCACTCTAAAAAAATACGTAATTTAATCCATTGTAAACACCGACAGATAACCTTTGGCGGCTTTGAGCACTTCTTGTGATAACGGCTTCTCTTCGCAAAATCAGCTTTACCAGGCCTGTTGTCAGTCCAGAGTAATTACGACGATTGATAATAAATTTCAATCAGTCGCTTGATGACGAAGATATTTGCAGAACTAATTAATGTATTTGTGTATATGTGTTTAAGATATACTCTATATATATTACAAAGTTTCTGTGGCGACAGGTATTGTTCTTGTACTGCCAATTTTCGTTAAACGATAACAGAAACAAATAATTATTGAATTCAAAATGGCAAATTCTGATTTTATTACCGAGTAGAAATTATATCTTGGCTACCATACACATGGAGATAAACAAAGGAGGTCCAAGGCAGTTTATGTTTTGCTTATTTTTGATGGCGCAGGACGCAGAGTCTGAATGGTGACCACACCATCCACATTTATTAACGTACTTTTGTTTTTTTTTTAGCTCGTGCAAGTTTTAAAAAGTAATCCCCATATTTAATTGAGCTTGGAAGAGATTAAGTTTGCTTACATTTGCTAGCAAGGGGGAGGAGGGCGGATCAAAAACGCCAAAATATTTGAACGATCTCTACCTATTGTAAGAACTAGTTACCATACCGATTATCCCTATACACCGTATATAACGGATAGAATCCATTAGACAGAAACACGAAAACGTTCGTAACAGAAACGCGAGATAAAATTCAGATCCGCTAAAAAGATTAACCCATTATTCCTTCGAACGAGAGATATGAGTCATTTTAATACATTTCTCAAGCAACAACAATAACGAGCGAAGTAATACAGTTCTTAGGGTTTATATATTTTACACTTGGTTTTGTCTTCGAAATTATTCGCGTCGTTTATTTTAGTAAGATACGCGATATTCTCCTGATTATTATAAATTTGAGAGCTCGTTTCTTCCACTTTCATTCCTTAACTAGTGTTACATAGATATCAGGGCTACAGAAAAGAAACGCAGGATACGTTTAGTCAAGAAAAACAAAATTGTTCCCGAGGGAAACCACGAGCGAAAAATAGTCCTTTTTGTGATCCTTATCCAAGGACCTTACCAACTAACTATACGAATATAGATAAAATTAAATATTATGTTCTTTGCTCAGACCAAAAACTGAGAAAGTGCTGGACCGATTTCGACAAGATTTTTACGAGATGATAGATGATTATCTAAGCTAATAATCATTACGCTTTACCCGAGAGAGGTTAAATAACTATTGACAAAAATACTCTTTAAAAGACTAAAAACACAATACAGATAAAAAGTGTTGTTTTTTTTTATACATTATAGACGATTGCTTGACTACAGTCTCATCTGATGTTAAATGATGATGTGGTCTAAGATGGTAAGCACACTAAACCTAGAGGGAGACTGGCTCTCGAGTGCAATTGCCGGAACACACCAACAGGTGCTCGACGATAGATTTTCAACCTGAGGGTGGTAGCTACCCAGGCGGTTTTGGAAAAAGCCCTACCACCTGCAGCCTATGAAGTAGCAAAATTTAAATAAAAATACCTTTTCAAATATTAATATTTCTTAGTGTGCGTCTGAACTACACTTAAGATAGAAATCATTTACAAGTATGTGTCAACTAATCCCGGCGACTGTACTAAGAGACAAAGCTTTGCTTGCGTGCCTCTAATCATCGTTTTAATGTCTACAACTTAACATTAAGTGTAATTGTCATGAAAAGCAAGATGACCGTGTATGTTGTATCACAACGCAAGGTTGAAGAATCCCTGCAATGAAGCTTCGGCAAAAGAGAACATTTTTCCTTTTTTCAAATTCAACTTTTGTATATATAAATACAATAAAAATCGTAACAAATATCAATCAACTAATCTCATAGCGTTATTTCCAAATCAGAGCGCGCGACAAAAGTTTCGAAGCCCCCCCCCAGGACTTACCTGTGAAACGGTAAATACCGTTATAATAAATATTAGCAGAACCTCATGGGACGTGGGTAAGCTCGCAATCAATTAAGCGCCGACGACCGCAATGGCATATCACTTACGCGGCCCATCAAAACCTTATTTGCATGTATAATACGCTAACTGACTTCACTGGGACTGACTAAAGTTTTGAGCGACACACGGCCGTCTACTCGCGACGATTATACAGCGCGTAAAAAACACACACGTACTAGGGAATAATTCAATGATGATTGAAGAAACTCTTTCAATAATATCAAGCCATTATAAAGTGATATGGTTAGGTGATAGGTTAATCTCAAATCACTAGATAGTATAAAACAAAGTCGCTTTCTCTGTCCCTATATCCCTATGTATACTTAAATCTTTAAAACTACGCAACCGATTTTGATCCGGTTTTTTTTAATAGATAGAGTGATTGAAGGGGAAAATTTATATATGTATAATAACATCCATTAAATAGTGGAGAAATACTGTTATTTTTGAGGTTACTGATGTGATGTCGTAAATAATTACATTTTTTCCGCTTACATTGCAACAAACGCAGGCTTGAACTCTACGAGATTTATCAAAATAACGCGTGCGGGCCACGGGCAGTAATGAATAAATCAAAACTACTGGATCGATTTTAACTATTTTTTCAGTGAATGACATAGGCTATATATTTTAAACCCGTGCGAAGCCGGAGCGGGCCGCTAGTATATATTAAAATATAACAGTATAATATGCTCGTGTATAATTCAGTAGCGAGCAGTTGACGAGTCTATTATCAAGACATAAGATAGTAGGCTAGTCAATATAAACGCTTCACGGCCGATGAGACGTTATTATAAATCACGGAGCCTTTAAACAGACTAATCACTATCCTATCTCTTAGGATAGTTGATAATTCAACCGCTCGCTACACACTCCCGATTAAATGGTACAATCCTTTTGAGGTTTTTTAGATGACCTAATCGCAGATTCAGAAATAGTCAAATGAAGAATATAGATAAGCAATAATGTTTATATATCAATAATTAATGTTGTGTTATTATAAAGAAACTGTTATCAATGATTTCACTGTTGGGTAATTTGTTGTCATCTGTAGTATTACAATTTGTAATAATGATACGAAATTAAAATTACTACTGAGTGTGAGCAACATTAATTAATTTCGTTTTATCAAGTAAGAGTTGTTGTACGAGTATACCGCTCGTTCGTCCGCACGATATGTTAACAACTATCGGCTATTCTCATTTTTAATTGTAATAACGAAAATCGGATTATCAACAGCAGATTATACACGTTTTCATAAACTTGTTATCGAATGCGTAGGAGTAATGCATTTACAATTCGTCCCATTTCAGTTTTATTAGCTACGGACTTTGGATTACAAAGATACATGAGGGAAATCCTCAAAATAGAAAAGGAAATGTATAGTGATTGAGATATTGGTAGGTCTATGACAATCTAAGTCCAGGTAGAGGTACCTAACTATGGTTTATTCATTGTAATTTTATCCATCTTACTTAGCGTCTTTGAACAAGTGTAATTTAGCATTATATCAGTAGAAAGATATCTACAATAGAATCAATAGCTTTAAAGAGTACCCTGCTACATAAAAAAAAATCAAACTTGACCACACTATAATGATATACTATATTGATTCTATAACTTATATTTACAAAAAGATGTGTATTCTGTAGAGGATACGATATAATGTTAGATCGAAAATCCACAAGAATATTTTATTCGTTTAAGGTGATGTTCGTTATGAGGCAGACTTTATCGGGGGGCGTGCAATTCACCGGTTGCATTTGTATTGTGAAATACACGACGTACGCAGTAAGTAGGTCGCAACGTCGTCAATACTGATTTCATGTAATGTGACCAAACTTCGCGATAGAAAAGTGTCCATTTCGCTTTTTTCAGTCTACCACGATCTCACCATACATTAACAAAAGATTTTTTCGAAGACAGTAACAAGCTAAGACCAGATAATCATCTGACTTACAAATGGAACCTTTTTAAGAAATTATTTTCTGTTACATAAATTTTATTATGAAACTAGTTGCTCACCCTAGTTTCACACGTGTGTAACACTAACGAAGAAAATCAGACCATATCTAATCTATACAGTATGACAACGTAATGAAATAAAATGACAACTGAGCAAGTGAAAGTCAATCTGTCAATATTTTTGAAGATCTTCCTGTCTTTTCTTTCACTCTTTTTAAAATTGTTGCTTTTTTGTAAGATTTTTCAAACATTTTCTTTCATATGACAATTACAAGTACAACAAAAAGAAAAAACAATTAGCCTAGTAGATGCAGCCGTTTTGAAGCGATGATGTTACATACATTCACCAATTGATTTTTAGTTATATAGATTTATACAAGAAAAGGAAAAATGCCAGTGAACCTCCAGAGTCAGATTTGTAGGAAGAAATCCTCATGGCTAGGACAGACCTCGTACCAGAGCCTGTGGAGGTGCAATACACGAATATATCTTACACAAACGCCTCATTTCAATCCTTAACAACTGTTACTGAAGTTATAGTGGTACTACAAAATTATCCCATGAAGGGTTGATGTCAGGCAGGCAGCCGATCGTAAAAAATAAGCCAAATCATAGTACATCACAATATGCCAAACATGTTGTGCCGACCCTACTTAGGTGAGATAAGGGTAAGAAGATGATGATAGACTTATACATGTCAAGCCCATCATATTTTAATCTACAACTGGTGATAGCCTAATTAAATTAATATGCAATTAATTCGAGCAAACTAGTTGCCTCATGAGTAGATGTGGACATATTATCTTGTATATTATTAAATATGCCAACACCTCGTCCTAGGACTTCCTATATACTATATTACAAGTGTCCTGAACCTAACCTCATCAAAACTGATGAGTATATATCTAATATAGATATTAGATAAACATATTACAATGACTCATCATTTTTGATGATTGCAGATTTAGGACACTTGTAATATATGTCGTTCAAAATTTAGGATTTTCTTTTAATTTTTGTTGATAACAGTGTTGCATAAGTACGCGCGCAAGAGCAGAGACAATTGGAACAGAAAGTAGTTTGAGGATGAAGGTGGGTTCCAAAATGGTAGCAGTCGTGATCATCCAATCAAATTGGCTTATCTTGAAACACATACGTCTACGTTGATTTACACACATACGATTACTATACACGTAGTCAATGCAAACTAAGTTGAGAAATATTCACGGAGGTTTAGCGATAGATTTTGTACTTAGAAGTAACAAGGCCACAGCCAGGCGAACATTATAAAATGTCCGAATACCATATTACATTGCAGTTCTTAACCGATTTCAAGGAGGTTCTGTATTCAGTTGTATTTTTCTATGTTGGTTCCGTTAAAGCTTCGTAATTTAATATGTATGTAATATATTAAGTATTGAATCACTACGGATGCGACTAAACTGATTGACTTTGAACACAACGGCCGTTTTAGTAACCCACAAAATCACTGAAATACCGCTTGAAAACATTTCCACTTAACGACATACACATATTCCTTTTGTTCCGCATCGCATTACCTTAAAGAGAAAATAACATTTAAATAACATCAAGATTATTTTTAAGTACACGATATGCAGCTACAAAAAACGTGGCGTCAGTTATCGTTATTTGAAATCGTGTGTTTTCATTTTAAACGTTACCAAAGTTTCGTACTCCAGGGGCATCACAGCACTACTCTCTATGAATAAGGTTAATTATTTTCATGTATAGGTTAGATCGAATGTAACTTTAACCGAATATTTAATAACAACTGTCGAATTGTAAAACGCGGCAATTGTTTCTTGCCGGATCGTGAATACACTATATAGCATCCTAGCTGCTAGTCCTGGCTAGGCATGAGTGAACTGATGATGGGAATGTAAATAAATCTTTCCTTTACATTACTGACCATGTAATGTGAAAAGAACAAAAAAAAAATGTGTGTCAGCTCCGACGCACGATTGGAGTAAACTTCTTAAGAACGATTGTCTTTAAACAGGCACACAAAAAGGCTTACTATACTAAAAAAATCGACCGATATCATATTAAAGGGTAAATAAACTCATTCATGGAAATACTTAAAGAATGTATATATTTTTTATTCTATTTACATTTTTTATGACTATTCTGCACAATATTATACATCAAAACAGTTGACATAAGTAGAACCAAACCTCGTGGTCCCCAGTGTTCTATCGGGAACAATATCTAAATTAAGTTTAAACTTTAAAAATTGTATTAATCTCAATCCGTCATCTTGTAAAAGGTCGAGACAAGAGGTTGCGCACAGAAAACGTAACGCTGTCACTCGATCACTAACTAAATTTTACTCTTCATATTTTTTATACCGGGTGCCTTTTTTTAGTGAGTAGTTGATGCGCACACGGTGATAAGCGGATCGGGTATATAAACAGTATAGCGAAATCACTGCACATAAGTCTAAAATGACATATGTCACTACCGTATCGACGCATGACTTATGACTTACAAACTACATAGCGCGGCGTCTGGCTCACCAATTACTGTTACCGCGGATAGGTCAAATCAACTTTAACGCTAGCGTAACCGCGGAAAAAAGCTAGAGTTTTTTGTGTTAATAAATTAAAAAAAAATGTCATATCAATCGGATATGCTCAGCGAGTTACATGTTATATGTCTGGATAACTGTATAAATATGCATCGAGACATGAATAAATACAATATTTATATAGAAGCGATTACAATAACATTTTAGACGCCACTAAGTTTATTTCGCGAACGCCGACCGCTCCAGTCTAGACATGAATTATTGAACACCTCACTAGGAGTGAAGCGTATACGCAAATCTTTCTAAGAGGATAGCTCCATTATCAGATACAAGCTTTCTTCTGCGACTTTCGATTGCTTTTAATTTGTCTACGATAAAACCCTTCGTCGGGTCTCAGTCTATCTTTTCTGCGATACATTTAATCATGACCGGTTCGCAGACTTAGTTGAGAACTGGTATAGTACGACCATTTTTTACAAAAATATATGCGATTTGTCATAGCGCTTTGTGTTCACAACATCATTCCTAAAGGTATGTGTATATGCATTAACTAGCTTTTGTACGCATCGTCGCTTGCTTTAATGTAGTTTTGACCGATCCCTTGGTAACAGTACTGTTTTTCTAAATGAAAACACCCTCGTGTCTTTTTCTGTAGCCCTGACAACGTGTATCCAAAAACGTCATGATAGCCTGTTCAGTAATTAAGATATGAAAGCGTAACAAATAAACAAATTCATATTTGCCTTTATACTACTATAATTATTACGATAATTTACAAAAGTTTGAGCCTTTACATAAAATAAAGAATTTTTCAACCGTGCCTGCCTAACACAAAAGCGCGAGTAATACGTGAACATAAAATCGTAGGAGACTGTCTAGGTAAGACACGGCAGAAACGCCCCGAGCGTACTCATCATCCGAGCGTGTTCATTTTATATTCTAAACGCAAATTTCATGAAAAAATACAATTCCCCAGTCGGAATGTGTTTCGGACTGGCACTTCTTGTATTGAGGACTTGGTGCGATTCACGAGCGACTCGCGATTTTCATAAGCGGAGTGTTAACAATTATTTTTTTTGAAGTAATACTTCTTTTGGCGCGTTAGGGAAAAATGATGAGAGTAAATTTTTACGATACGCGCGCACACCGTCACGAAAAACCGACACCCTGAAGTAAGCTATAGTCAACATTTTATTCGAAAAGAGTATGTATGTCTTAAATACCTTTTCTCTATTGTTAGTGTCGTTTTTTCTACAAAAGTAGAATAAGGCGAATGATAAAATATTTGAAAAGATTTTTATTTTGTTATGCCAAAGAAGTATAACTTCTAAAGCGTGTACGTACATAAGTACACACAAACATTTTTGTATATAAAGAATGATATGTAAATTTCCGTTCTGACAAACGATATTTATAAAAATGACGGCACTGTGCTGATGCACTCTAAGGTATTGGCAATCTATCGCCGATCGTCGCTTGCCATAATAAAGCATCATGTCAAGACGTGACGGATTGTACGCGCATCTGCTGCATATTTTTGGAACTTAAAACTTCTTTCGACGAGGTACGTGAGGAAAAAATGTATTGCCATTAATATTTAAACCACGCATGTATATTAAAGTATTTATAAGGTGATAATGAGAGTGACTACTTTAATGTCTCAAATAACATTTATAAAACCTGTATATATACAGAAATCAAGAAGATTCATTTCTTGTGCATGTACACATTAATACACGCGTCGGTTTTACTGTATTATGACGTCATAATGCATACAAATGTATTTCTAGAATGATTATACAGTGATAGAAAAGTTGATATTATAACTACAGGCGGTTCTCGTATAACATTGTGCATCGATGTTCACCCCTTATTATTAAATCACTTACATCATTGTATGGTTTCTTCACAAATTATTTCAATATGTCAACGTAACGTACCTGAAAATGAAAAAAAAAGCATGTAAGCAAATTTTAAATAAATTTTACACTGACTCTTTAAATTCTTTATACTGTGCTTTATGTTATTATATAAGTGCCATAATGCTATTTCAATACCACATTAAAAGTTGATAAAAAGTGTTATAGCCTTGAGAAGAGTGATCTATTTTAATCATGCCTATAGCGATTATTGTTTTGAATAAAAAATGGGCTTCAATAATAAAAGCGTAGTCAATAATGAAAGCGTTTTCGGTAAGCGCGTGAAAACAAACAGTAATTATTTAGGTATTTTTTATCGTCCGACTTATTAACCACTACAATCAAAATGAAAAGCAGTCACCAGTACCTGGAAAACAAGTTCTTCTCTAGGTTATAAGCAATATCTATGCTGTTCACCCAATCATTAGTATGCGTAAATATATAAAACCAAAGAATCTATACAAATGAAATCAATCGCTGAATGTATATAAGCCCATCACTTCACACAATGTTCGAAAAATTGTATGGATAGATGAAAAATTTGGATTAAAAAGCGACAGAAGTGAAAACTCAAAACAATGGAAAACTATGTACGTATATACACATTATACATACAGCTCATGGGAAGAGTGCGGTTACGATGTCGCGAGTTCCATGATTTCTGTTCACCCAAAAAAGTACTTTACGCGCCTAAAGTTTTCACTTCAAAAATCTCCATTTAAATAAATGAATGAGCGAGTGAGACAAAAGACAGGAGGTGGTTGTTCAAAAATATTGTCAGCATTAACAGATCGACGTTTAGTTGTATAGTTGCTATGTTATTTAATTGCTTTATCGTACTATAAACGCAACATTTACTGTCATTTTCTCTGTTCGTACACCCATGTGAAGCCGGGGCCGAGTAGCTAGCGGGAAATAATTAAAAACGCTTACAGAGCCCCGGCCACAGTTAATAAGACATAAAACTGTCAAAGAGTCAAGTAATAAAATATATGATCCGCTATAAATGTATGACACGGGGCACACGTCTGAATTCCCTCTCGCCGCAGTTTATGGCCCCACACTACCTTTTTACTTGATAAAGTGTGTTTTACATTTTATATTCTCTTACTGTTTGCAAAAGGGGGAGAGCATGTCTTACGTTACGAGTAATATAATATTGGGGAATTAGACGCTGTCCGAGACTCCACAGCGCTCCGAGCTCACTACAATATAATAAATGTGAATATTTGTTTTTAGAAAAGCAAGTCAGTCACTATTGAGTCTCTTCGACTTGCCACATCTTTTTATTTATCCCTCAACAGATTTTAAAGATTTAATACGAATACTAAGAAACAATAACTTTCTTTTATTTTATTTTATTCGAACTGACTACCACTGTTAACCTGGCAATGCCTGTACAGTTTCATCGGACTACAGAAACAATAACAGGCAGAGAAAGAAAACATTTAAAACCAATTAATACTCTAAAACGCTATTTTATGAATAGTTTGATATGTCTCTTTCATTTGAGAAAATGTCACATGTTTTATGTAATCTATATATATATAAGCGAAATGCCACTGACTGACTCATCACGATTTCTCCGAAACTGTATGTTCGATTGACTTGAAATTCATCATAGTTATTCCTTTTGCGACGTAGACGCTCACTAAGAACGGATTTTAGTTAAAACGTATCCTAAATACATTTTTCAGTTAAAATTTAATATTCTCCTACAAACACCGACAGCCCCTGACATTAGGCAACTGTTGTTATGGTAACCAATAATATTATAACCGTTGCCATGGTAACACGTTTATTTTTAGGGATGTGAATTCGAATAACCCTTGAACCGAACCGAATCGTATGTTGTTCTATACTAATTTTGAATAGAAAATTCAAACTTTTCCAATATTTTTTAAATAATGTAGAATTATTAAACTATTAGTTATAGGAAAAGTTACAACATTTTTCACTATTTTAATAATTCAAATTAAAAAAACACATTAACGTCAAAAAAATTATAATCTAAATATCAAGACTGAAATTCCTTACAAAAACATTAGTGAAAATATTTATTAAAAATACACTTTCTCAGTGAAATCTAAATTATTTTATAGTATTTCAATTTTGACAAATTTTTAACAGAAAAAGCTGAGTTATTTTGTTTCAAAGAAATTTCAATATTTTGGTATAATATCATATTTTAACAGGTTTCTAGAATTTTGTGCTCTAATTTTTTATAACATACATTAAAAGGACCGTTTTAAATTTTAGCCCTCAACATTCGTTAATAACTAATAAGGAACAAATGTATAGCTTTTACTATATTGGAATATTTTGTATGATTATTTATAAATAAAGAAATTGATTATAGTCCTTAAAGAAAATTGTCAATGCCGTTGAAAATAAAATACATAAGCAAATAAGAATGAAAGACATTTAATTTCTTAAATTTGTAATATTCACTTTTTCCCGCCACTTTATGGCTAAAAATAGAAATACATTAGTTTTGAATGCTCTTAATGGCTGGTGTCGACTGTGTTACTGGTTAGTTCGTAGCATTTTATAGTTAATGCTTATTTGTCGCATAAATTAAATTATTTGACTAATCCGAATAGTTCGAAATATTCGTATGTTCAATTCGCATTTCGAATCGTATTATTCGGTTTGATTCGTTATCAATTAATTCGAATAGTCACACGCCACTATTTATTTTATGTTCATAGAATTAGTAAGTTTTCATTCAAAAATGTAATTTTAGGTCAGTATTATTTCGAATTTTTGACTTGCAATCTATAGATATAATAAAAATAAAGTGTCTATATATATTATCAAAACACCTACTTTTTACTGACTGGATATGAAAGTGTATAAGCTACTTATAGTAAAAATCTAATTTTAAAATTTTTGTCTGTCAGTCTGTATGTTCCGGGTAATCTTCGAAATGGCTGGACCGACTTTGACAGAAATTTTACAGGCAGAGAGCTGAATTTACAGGCTATATTATTTTAGACTAGCTGTTATTCGCAACTTTGTCCGTAATGGAATATCCGAAACGGCAAAACCGATTTTACGGGACTTTCACTGGTAGATAGCTGACCCCATAAGAAGTAATTTAAGCTGTTATTTTAAAGTACCTGTTACCTGCGCCTTCGTCCGCAGTGACATCTCTAAACCGATTTGATTGATCTTCACGGGACTTTTACTGGCATATAACTGACTTTATAAGCACTGACTTAGTTTAATTTATTTTAAACTAGCTGTTATCTGTAGCTGTGCCCACATTGTATTCTCCAAAAAACAGACAGAACTATGTCCACATGAATTTTACAGGCACATAGCTGATCTTATAAAGAGTAATTTAGGCAATTTTATCTTAGAATAACAGTTACCCGCGAGTTTTGCCTGTCCAATAAGGAATATTCAAAACGATACACCAAATTTTAACGAGAATCTCACTTACGTATAAATAAAGTAATGAGAAATAACTTGAGCTATTTTATTATTTACTAGCTGTTACTCGCGATTTCATCAGTGTGGAATATCTGAAACGAGTGGACCAATTTTCACATGACTTTAACTAGCAGATAACTGAAGTTATAAAAACTAACTTAGGTTATTTTATTTTAGATTAGCTGTCACCCACGACGTCTTCCGCGTGAAATTTAGCAAAAGTATGTTGTTCACTGTAAGCATGTGCTCAAGCACTGTATTGGACTCCAAGAATTAATATAATTGTAATGAATATATTAAAGTACGTAATTTGCTTAATTTGTATTTTGGTCAAATTGGCAGCCATTTTGTTTTTATTTACCGTGATCGCTTCTACATAACTCATTAACCATAGCTTCGGAAAGGTGGCCCGCCATTTTTCGTGTAACGATTTGACAAAGGCGTAGAGGGTTTGCCCATCGATTTCCCCTTTTTGCTCACGATTTATTTTTTTTTGCCAACCTCTACAAAAAAAAGTTAAATAAATATAATTTAAATTGCGTGGGCCAGGGTCCGAAAAACTTTCAAAAATTGAAAATGTCAAGGTGCATTCTTGAAGTATGTCATTTGCCCACGTTTGCCCATTTTTTGCATAATTAATATGTATTTTCAAAATAGAAGACGTTTTTTTTTTCAATATTAAACCAGACATATATTATTACCATAACAGTTCCATTATAGAATTTCTTGCGGAACAGATAAGTGATTACTTTTTGTATGATCGCAAAAACTTAATTATGTTAATAATATCTATAAAACAACATTTTTAAGAGAAATTGTATATCTTGAAATTTTCATTACATTTTTTTATATTATAAGGGGCAAACGAATAGGTGGGTCACCTGATGGTAAGTGATCACCGCCGTCCATAGACACTAGCAACACCAGGGGAGTCGCAAGTGCGTTGCCGGCCTTTTAAATATGTGGGCTTCCGGCGCTCTCACTGACCGAACGAAACGCAACAGTGCAAGCACTGTTACTTCACGTCGGTTTTCTGTGAGAGGGTGATACTACCCCGGGCGAGCCGACCCATTCATGCTGAAACCAGTAATAGCTTCAGCGTAGCTCTACCACCTACCTCTTATACTGTGTAAACGAGCACTGAAAGGATTATATAGCAAATTAAACACCATCCAACCATCCACCAATTAGCACCATCCAGCACACTGTTAGTATTTACATATTTACTGTACACGTTATATATAACAGTAGGTGACATGCGTGTCATGTCATACCTACAAATGTTTTAAAAGAGCATTTCTGTAATTCTACCACTTCTCATCATTATAATACTTTAATACAATTTAAAAAAACGGGTGCGAAGCCGCGGGTATCAGCTAGTGTATTATATGACCTAGATATCCCGTTGACTGGAAAATAAAAGCTTAAATCACTATAGGAATGTGAGACATGTAAAATGGGACATATTTATTAGATCTAGAAGGCTTAAGAAGAAAATTAAATTAGAAGTAATATTGAGCGATTATGCGGCCCGAGATGGTAACACGCTAAATCTAGAGGAACACTGGCTCTCAACTGAAACTGCCAGGACATGTAGATGCTTGACTAGTCTTCATCATCAGGAAGGTGGGTAGCTAGAACCAAGTGGGCACCAAGCATGCCTCATCGCATTGACAAATCTAACTGTGTAAAAAAAATAAATATTCGAAACTTTCAAATATGATATACCCCCAGCAGGACCGACGGACGTTGTCCTCCCTGATAATAACAAATATATACTTATGTGTATGAAATGCTTAAGATAACTCTAATGTATTCAATTTAATAAGGATTAATACTGAATCCGTCTCAATGGCCTTCCAATTACATCATTGTATGTGACTATCTTTTTAGAAGATATCTCACTATGCATTGATTTGTTATATCTCAAAAGAATTAGACAGCGTTTTCGATGCACGCTAACAAGCGGCTTGCTTTTTCCAACAATTATCACATAGCCTTGAAGAATTATATACCTAAACCTTATTTATGTATTACTCTATCTATTGGTGAAAGCCCCATTACAATCCGTTCGGTAGTTTTCGAGTTTATCGCGAACATACATACAAACAGACAGACAACGTTGAGAAGACAATTTTAGAAGTATAACGTCATGCTTTGTAAACATCATCTTTAGCAGTTAATACAGTTATACGCTACTAAATATATAGACCAATTATCTTTGGACATGTTTTGTTTATAGGCTTACTTATTGATACCATTCAAGCTCGTTAATATCTACTAGATAAAAATAAATAAGTGTGTGCTTATGACCGAAAATAGTGAAATGTTCTTTATAAGAAATACAACAAAAAAGCAAGACCACGCGATGCTCCCAAGCGGTCACCCATTGAAGTACTGACGGCGACCGACATTGCTTAACTTCGGTGATCGGACGAGAATTGGTGTTTACAATACTCTACCCGACACAGTGTTTACCCCCAACACTCTTCGTCATACAAAAAGAGTGCGAATCAGAATTTCAAAACCCTTCCATAACAAGTTTCACTTCAAATAAAACAAAAAAAAAAACAATGTTTTGTCTAAGTCCATTTACATATATATGGTGACGACACTCATAAAAAAAATGTCAAAATCTTCAAGTCTATCATGAAGTGATTGTTATTCATAGACTTGAATTATATAACTCTATACTCGTTACTGTACACAAATGAAACTGATTAGAAATAATATAATAGAACATGAATTTTGAGATATTACAAAACCATCTGGAATGTTCTAACAAATTGACCGCCATTTTGTTTGAACTTTGAAGTTATCACAGGGCACTTTGTAACAATTATCTATTAGGGGTAATAATTTAGTAATTGTAGGTGGTAGAGCTACGCTGAAGCTATCACTGGTTTCAGCATGAATGGGTCGGCTCGTCCGGGGTAGTACTACCCTCTCACAGAAAGCCGGCGTGAAGTAACAGTGCTTGCACTGTTGCGCTTCGTTCGGTCAGTGAGAGCGCCGGAGACCCACATATATTAAAAGGCCGGCAACGCACTTGTGACTCCCCTGGTGTTGCTAGTGTCTATGGACGGTAGTGATCACTTACCATCAGGTGACCCACCTGTTCGTTTGCCCGCTATAATATAAAAAAAAAAAATAATAAGGACAAAAGATTGTCAAAAAAGGAATTAATAGATAATTATTTTGGTTAACGAAAACTATATAATACTCCTATAGACCGTAAAACCACGGAACACCACGGGTAAATCTTAGCATAACTACATATGAAGACCATAAAAATGTAATATGAACTTTGATTAAAAATTTCAACTTCTCGTCATAATGTTACTTAGGAAATTTTTCCAGGCTTGCAAGAACAGCCAGCCGACAGAGCACCTCGGGTACTGTTTCAAAAATAATTAGTCTAGTCAAGCGTTGTAGCCTGTTAGAATTTTTCTTTGCCATGTTTGCACCGAAACCCGAAGTTTTGTGGTTATTTCCTTTGATATTTTATATTAAAGATAGTGTTGACAATGTACCGATTTCCGCATAAATTAAAGTTGAAATTGGTTCTTTTTTTTCCTGTACAAGACAAAGTTACTGTGGCTGATCTTAAGCACAGTGTAATCAAAACACTGAAAACTTGTTTGGGCATATTGAACAGTGAACATGAAACGTCACGCCCGGGTCGGTGACGCTGAATCATGTATACTCGGTTCCGGACGTCATCAACCACGTTTACTATCTGACAAGGAGTGCATCGTTCCAACAGTTACGTTTTTGTTAATGCATATTAGAATATTAAAACCTATGTGTGTATTTTTGTACGCACGTAAGAAGTTATACTTCTTTAACGTAAAAGAATACATTAAATGCAATTGATAACGGTTTTGACGTGATAACGTCATAAAAATCTATGAACGCCGGCTGCACACACGAAAAGGCATGATTCATTGTCACGTTCCGCCTGAGCCGAGCGTGCAAGCGTTAGGCTTGTGACGCATAATTTTTCATCAATGTTTTCTTATGATCTTATCACGTACAATTATCGTCCGTAAACCGACTTTACAGACAACCAATATTCATTAAAAAATTATAATTACCCAAAAAAGGCTTTCAAATTATTTTTCTATATATCTATATACAGAAGAATCAAATAAGATACCAATAAGAAAATAAGTATAATGTAATAGAAATAAAAGGCCTACACACCAAGAGTTAACCTAAGCCTATAAACCCACTTAAAAAAGTTTATAATGTAAAAAAAACCACTTTTATCATGAATACTCACAATAAATTGTCATTCACCTCCATTTATAATTTAAAACCATACACACAATACACATGTATATGAATATATTTTTGTATCTCCACTTATATAAAACAAATGTTGTAGATTCCCTATATATATATTTGAATAATTAATTACCTTGTATACAGTTATCAGTTTTGACGAAAAATGACAGACAATTACCAACCAACATAATGGTGTCGGCGTGCGTGGGCATCTTAAAAATTCACTCCCATCATGTCTCCCAAACGCGTCTAACAATAAGTATAACTTCAAAACTCGGTAATTTGATATCTACTCTATTATGAATCACCATCACCATTCTCAAGTTATATCTAATCCCTTAATTAGTTTAGTCATACTACCTTATTATAATCTGTAAATAGAAACAGCGAATGGAAAAATACTAGTCATAAATTTCACACGTGCGCAATTCAAACATACCGCATAGGAATCGTGTCACCCTACTCTTACCGAGAAGCCATCGCGGTGAGTAATGAGAGATGATAAAAATGTTTACACGACACGTATGATTAATCGAAACCGTGTGTAGCATGTGATAGGGGAGGCCTTGATAAAGATCACGTGGTACACGGGCGACGACACAACAGTTTAAAGACTTAATTAAGTCTTCGGTTTATTCGTTCGTTTCGATGGTTTAAACCGTCAATCTGTGCAATCTAATGGGACTTAATAACTATACTGCTCACATATTTGGACTGCTGCTCCTCCCTACCAGCTTTCTCATTTTGACTCCGTGTAAAGACGAACTTTTCGCATTGTCGAAGATCCCCAATTAACATGCGATCTATAGTCATTAGAACTTCGCAGAGACATGGGTCTCTCTATGTGTGCTCTACCGCATACACAAAGGAGAGTGACCTGAAGAACTTTATGATATGGTACCTTCGACGCCGTTTCAAACCTGTATCGTTCGCTGTTGGTTATTTAACTGTAAGGTTCTCTAAAGTCTTCATTATGCGCACGCTAGCATTTAAAAAAAGTTACCTGGTACAATATTCCCCAAGAGTTATAAAATGCGGCTCTTCAAAAAAAGGATTGATATACGCCCTTCGATATCGGCAACACAACAGCGATGCCCCTAATCTGGTAGTTGTTCATAGGCGACGGTAATCATTTAACATCAACTACCACGAGGTCTAAACAATAAAAAAGAAAGCTATATTGTAAAATCTTCCAATTGCTTTTTTTTTATTTTAAGCCTTCTTTTGTATATATAGTAAAGTTTTACATATCACATTCCAAATGTAAAAATACGCGCATAATTTCTTTTTTATTGCCAATGACACTGGAGCCATATTCTGAGATTATTTTTGAAAAAAAAAAAATAAACGGCTTTTGGCATAAGCCCCTATGTAAGTGGCTGTGATACATCCGTTGGCACGCGGTATTTTCTTCAGGTCCATCATGAATTATAAATTTCCAAGTTCTCAAAGATCATAAGTAAGATATATACTATAAAGGTTTGGCATTTGACCACAATCTCTCTGATGCTTAAGTTATTATTTAGTCCAAGACGGTAATGTATTGAACCAAGAGGTTAACTGGCTCTCAAGTGGAAAGTGCAAGAAAACCTCCAAAAAATGCTTGGTGTCATACTTTCAACTTGAAGATGGTAGCCAATCATCAGATCGGGTTTAGTAAAAATATCCTACTGCAATACAGCGCATTAATTATAGTATTTTCTTTGACTAATATTTCAAGTTCATTTACGTGTTTGCATTAATTTTAACATTGAAGGGAAGAGTGTAGAAGATCACTCAATGATATGACAAAATATGTTTGAACTTTTTAATAATTTTTAGCGTTTGAAGTTATTTTGCTTTGATGTTAAATAAAGATGTGGTCTAAAATGGTAAGTCTGATTCTCAAGTACAGCTTCAGGAACATATCATGAAGATGTTTGTTAACTAGACGGGTATTTGAAAAGGTTGTACCACGATGTTATGGTTTCATAAAGATATTTTCTTTCACCGAAAATTCCTTCTTACTGCAAAGGGACTTAGTTGTACAATTGATTCGATCTGAAACTAAATAAATCGGCATAGCACCAGAATTTCCAACGTAGTCACAATTACTGGTATCAGACAATTGTTAGCAGCAGAATTTCCAACGTAGTACCAATAATTGTTAGCACCAGAATTTGCAATGTAGTCTTAAGGATTGGTATCGATAATTGTTAGCACCAGAATTTCCAACGTAGTCGTAAGGATTGGTACCGATAATTGTTAGCACCAGAATTTACCATGTAGTCTTAAGGATTGCTATCGATAATTGTTAGCACCAGAATTTCCAACGTAGTACCAATAATTGTTAGCACCAGAATTTGCAATGTAGTCATAAGGATTGGTACCGATAATTGTTAGCACCAGAATTTGCCATGTAGTCTTAAGGATTGGTATCGATAATTGTTAGCACCAGAATTTGCAATGTAGTCATAAGGATTGGTATAGATAATTGTTAGCACCAGAATTTGCCATGTAGTCTTAAGGATTGGTATCGGACAATTGTTAGCACCAGAATTTGCCATGTAGTCTTAAGGATTGGTATCGGACAATTGTTAGCACCAGAATTTCCAACGTAGTCATAAGGATACAAGTGGATACAAGTTCGCGAATAGCCATCACGTTTAAGCAAACCTAATCTGTCGTTCTTAATGGAGCAACGATTTCCTTATAGTGGGAATATTAAGCCAAACAGTGAATAGGCTAAGGAAAATGAATTTCCCAACAACAACATCCCACTGGCAATAAAACAACACAAAACATTTCAATTTGAATAAACTTTTATATTGTTTCGAGAATATAAATTGAAATTCATTTGAAACGATTGTTTAGTGTTTCATACCGGAACAAATACAATATTCATCAATGCGTTCAGTTTTTCCACATAACCGACGGGATATTTCAAATTCATGCCAGTTTTCGATTATTAGCTTTCATACATATATTTCGCAAACAATTCATATACAAACAAACGTAAACATATTTATACACACATACATACATTTGTTGATAGTTGCCGGTCGTTATCAGAAAATTGTTCTTGGCCACTTTCTACTACTAGTCAAGTGACAATGATTTATTTAATAGCGTATTCGGACACCACTTTGATCCTTTATTTTTTTTTTATAATAGGGGGCAAACGAACACAGGTGGGTCACCTGATGGTAAGTGATCACCGCCGTCCATAGACACTCGCTACACCAGGGGAGTCGCAAGTGCGTTGCCGGCCTTTTAATATATGTGGGCCTCCGGCGCTCTCACTGACCGAACGAAACGCAACAGTGCAACCACTGTTACTTCACGTCGGCTTTCTGTGAGAGGGTGGTACTACCCCGGGCGAGCCGACCCATTCATGCTGAAACCAGTAATAGCTTCAGCGTAGCTATACCACCTATAAAAACGCACGTTCGAATTCTTACATCCGAGTCCGATTCGCCGGTGAAGGAAAACATCGTGAGAAAACTATATCACCTCAAGTTGAAAATCTGTCGCCAAGCACTAACAGCTGTGTTTCGTCTACTACACTCGAGAGCCAGTCAGACCCCTCTAGGTTTAGCGTGCTTATCGTCTTAAACGGCATCGTCACTTAACATTAGGTGAGATTGTATTTTTTATATTATAGGGGGCAAACGAACAGGTGGGTCACCTGATCCTAAGTGATCACCGCCGTCCATAGACACTAGCAACAACAGGGGAGTCGCAAGTGCGTTGCCGGCCTTTTAATATATGTGGGCCTCCGGCGCTCTTACTGACCGAACGAAACGCAACAGTGCAACCACTGTTAGTTCACGTCGGTTTCTAAAACGTATACGTTTTATATATATTATTTGAATCTGTTCGAATGTATACTTATTTATTTGAATAATAACTACTCTTCTAAATCATTGTTAGAGGTTACATACGCTTAAACAGGACGATCGACGTTAATATCGCAACATTTACATTCGATATCTGATAAACCAACAAGCTTTAGAAAACACAAGACATCAAGTTAATTATTTAAAAAATAATTTTGTCACTTCGTCGTCAATCCGAGTTTTAAAGATGTAATTAATTTTTAGAAGTGAAACTTCTTATGAGACGACTTAAAAAGTCTCATCCGCAATTTTTTGTGTGACGAAAAGTGGTGGGAGTAAACACTGTGTCACATAGAGAGCATCCGATCACCGAAGTTACGCTACGTCGGCCGCGGTCAGTACTTAGATATGTGACTGCCTGGGAACACCGTGTGACATTGACTTTTTGTTTCGTTATACATTTTATAAAGAAATATTCACCTCCTCAGTGTAGTCATAAGCACATACACATTTTTTTATAAGTACACAAGCCGAGACACTCGGCGTTACCCATGTTTTATCCTTACAATTTTAATTACTATCAACGTACTCAAGTAAGTTTAAAGTACATCCATTGCGTGTCTTACTTACATAGGCATTCACATTTTGGCTTTTCTCGGCGATCTCCGTTTTTTGTAGAGAGAATATTGTCATAATATATATTTTGGTATAAGCCAGCTATTTGACACAAGCAGCAATTACAGCAAAGCCATTTATAAAGTACGCCACGCAAAATTATCCTTTATAGACTACCGCCACCTTTCCTCACGAAACGTCATTTTTTTACGATCATCACCATTCATCATCATTTTGCCTATCAGTACTGGTATATACGACAATGAGTAGTACACAAATTTCGATATTTTAAAATATTTATTATTTCCAAATAATAATACTACAGTTCAATTAAATATAAAACAAGTATTTAAGCCATTATGCCGGAAATATACTATACGAATTATTTCCTATTGTAACAAAAAAATAAAAATTAAATTAAAAAATTGCAAAATTGTTTGATGACCTGCGAACGCCACGTTTCCTTGTCAGATTAAATGCCACCCCTTCCCCCGATCTGTGCGAACGTATTTTATTAACGGCCCATAATAAGGGCAACGAATAATAGCAAATGCATGCGAACCCGCGGGCACCACTATTTACATACATTGTAAGCACCTAAAACATCTCAACATCAAAGTCTGTACAACGCATAAAGCTTCTCAACATCGCAGCGGATTCAAAGAATTATTAGCTGGAATTATACAAGAGTCAGACAGAATAAATTAATTATTAAAATTAAACAGACACCCCGAGGAGACGGTAGGCCCTCTTGTAAACGCTAAGACTGTACCTAAGCTAGACATTGTTAAAATTGATCCAATAACTAGTAAATTTAACGAAGAAAAAAAAATTATTGTCTTTAAAGTCGGATTGCGTTTTACGTGATAACGTCATAAGAAATCATTGATGAAAAACTGCATATGTTGTGCCGCAGTTGTTGTTGTAATAAACAATGACAGCCACAGTAACTGCTCACTTCACTTTATAAACAGTTGACAAAAACAGTTCACGTGTAGGTTGTGTGCTGCCGCCGTCTTGCTTATACTCGGACGCCTCGACCCATGGAGTGGAAGAAAGATAGATGTGTCATAAGCCGAACGCTTAGGCCGATCGTGCTTCTCTATTGCTTGTTCCGTGCACCCGCTTGCACGCTCGGCTCAGGCGGAACGTAACAAGGAGTCATGCTTTTTCGTGCGTACAGCCGGCGTTTATCGATTTATAAGACGTTATCAGGTTAAAAACTAAAACCGACTTAAAAATAATCTACTCTTATCAATGCACCAGAACGACAGTGACCATAGTTGGATTATCTACCTAGTCTTAGATGGGGTCATAAACCTAACAATTTTTCTAACACTATACATTTTTTATTAGATTATCTTCCTAATTCAAGGTTCAATGTTAATGAGATTAAAACCGGCTTGAAAATATCCCCTTTCTACTAATAAAAAATAATATTTTCAGTAGAATACTAACTTCAGCAGTTTCGGCTGTGAGTTAATAAGTCAGTTAACTAGTTTCTTTACATAATTTAAAAACCAACCAAACCAAATTTTTTTGGCCTTTTGTTTAGGTACATTGAACAGTGAACGGAAGTGAACCGTCACACTCGTGTCGATAACGATGAATCGGGTTTACTCGGTTCAACTTGACATGAAGTGCGCTAGGACCGGTGGTGCACTGAATTATATACACTCAGTTCCCGCCATCGTCAACCTACTGTTTGACATCAAGGACTGCATAGTTTCAATATTACCTATTATAATAACAAAGTCATACTATAAAGAATTCTATCTTGTGGTCATAAGCACACACCTACTTTATTTCTTAATTGTAACTTGCATCTCTAGAAGTTTCGAGAAAACGAATTAATCCACTCGTTCCGTCCCTACAACAAATACTCCAAGCGTGACGCGACGACCCCTTCAAGTTTATTCGCCGATCGTTACACTCGACAGGAGCCGCAATACCTGGAGGCTCGGGGGTTAAGCCCCCCGGAGACGGCCGGGTCACGGATTCGATACTCCGCAAACACTCAACACGGCTGTTTACTGATCGAGGCGGACTCGATTTAATAAAGTTTAATTTACTGATACAAAATGAAGTGACAATAATAAAATAATTTTGAGCGAGTAGAAATATTCAGTTAATGGAAGAGAGTGTGAGAGAGAAAAAACGGAAACTTCTTTTTCAATTTAACGAAAATCATATCGCGGAATGCAACTCTATATTTATAAAATTCGTGTCGTCATTCAAGATGACGTCATTCTAATTATTTAACCATTCAAAAATCAATCAAATAATGATAATAATAGTAATAAAAACAAATACCATACATAGCTAATACAGCAATAAAACTGAACATAATTACGCAAGACGTGCAGAGATGGGAACGGTATCACTAATCAAGCAAGAATGTCCCATGCTCTAGCCGACGGCCGCCTTTTAAGGAGTAAATAGTATAAACATTCAATCGGACATTACGTCAATAGTATGGTTTGTGTGTTTATCCTGTATTGGTTCCTACACTATCCTTCCAATTATTATGAAACTTTGCAGAGTTGTTGTAACCATAAATATTTCTAAATTAGTACAAAAGTTTCTGAAATAGGTGGCGCCGGTTTCGTTTCATATCGGAAACAACGAAAGCGGACAATTAATGACAAGGATTAATATTTCTACTCATCTTATGATTTAGGATAAAACCTTTGTCTTTCATTCGAACGACACAACAATATCCGAAATCGCGGGTGACATCGATATCACGATCTTCTAGTTTCAACGGCACGACTTACACAAATTCTACTGAAGAGTAGACGAGATAGATATACTGAGATATCTCCGTGGGAATTGTAAACTTCTGTTAGAGATATTTACTTACAAACTGAATTAACAACTATGTTTGTTATTTCCTATAGCTCTATATCATATTAAATTAAAAGAGTGGTATTTTGTAATTAAATATGGTCTTCTTCGCCGCCTTGAATATAGTCGTAAGTTCGGGCTTTCACATAATATAGTGAAGAATTTAATACAAAAGAAAGTTAAAATATTACCATACGAATCAAAAAATTTAATTCATTTATCGTTGTCTTGACGTTTAATATAATAACTCTTCTTCTTCCTAGCGTTTTCCCGGCTTAATGCCAGGGTCCGCTTTCCGACTTAGCTTCTTCCATTTTGCCCGGTCATCGGCATCCTTTTGTGCGAGGTTGTTCTTCTGTATATCCGCTTTCACAACATCCAGCCAGCGTTTTTTTTTTGGCCTACCGCGAGATCTTAGTTTAATATAATAAGTATTTATACCTAAATTTGTGTTCTGCACGGTTATATTCAGTGGGGTCTGAAACTGTAGTTTGATGGCGTCTTATACTATTTTTTTCTCCAAGCCCAATTACATATTTCGCAAGACCAAAGCGTCTGCAGATATGCATAACTATTTATTTCTACAGTGCAAGTTTATATTATTTATCAGTGATAACAAACCCTAAGCAAAAAGAACAACAGTGCTGCCTGGGCGTATATAATATCCAAAGTTTACAAAGAGTAACTGTATAGAGAAAATTAGATATTTACAAAAGTCTACTATGACTTTATTCTATTAGGGGAACGGGGTTCTTTCAACGGTGCTTGCAAATGACAACTGGAACTGACTGGTTACGACAAAGCTGGCGATTGGCTACAGCCACGAACGTTGGTCTACAGTCAACCTCTGTATCACAGGGGACTGTTAGTTATTGACCAGGAAGCTTAGAATATTAAATAAATTCCAAACTTATATAAAGTGCTCAATTATTCACCAGAAAGGAAGTGAATCAATCTAAACTCAATATGAGCGAGGATGTAACAAAACTATCTTCCAACTTCACTCAGGAAACAATAAAAATTCCGACTAATCTATCGAGTTTAGTGAATTATTCATCTCAAAGGGAGAATGCCTTTCAACTTTCAAACTTTAATCTGTTGAAATTTTAAAAGCGCTTTTTCTGAACCACTCAACGGAGTTCCGTAGAAAAAATATTGTTTTATACTACAACAAGGCGACGGTTCGCGCGGCCGATAGTTTTTTCAAACCTGTTGTTAACTCCTCTTTTTATATACTTCATAGTTTCTAATTCATTACAATCTCATGTTGTTAAATATACGATGTGGTCCAAGATAATAAACACACTATGCCTAGAGGAGACCTGGCTCTCATGTACAGCTGAGAGAACACACCTATAAGTGCTTGGCGACAGAATTTCAAGTTCACGGGCATAGCAAGCCAGGAACAGTTGAAAAAAGCCCTACCACCACGTTATTTCCATCACGATGTTTTACTCCACCAAAAGCTCCGGTTTATTCGCAAGGATCCCTACACGCCAACCAATAAGCCATATGGCTTTAAATCGCGTTCCTCTGCTGAAAAACCCACTGTTATCATCTCAAACCCTGTCGGCTTGACTAGAAAATATTGTATCATCTTTTTATCATTATCCCACCTAAGTAGGGTCGGCACAACATGTTTGTCATGTTGTGATGTATGATTTGGCTTAATTTTTACGATAAGCCGGCTGCATCAACCCCCCTTGGGATTATTTTGTAGTACCACTATAACTACAACTTCCTAACTTCGTATGGATGCCATTCTCTTCTTTTGGCTTCTTAACTCTTCCATAAGAGATGGTGAGAATTGAAACGACACGTTTGTGTACGATATATCCGTGTATTGCACTTCCACAAACTCTGGTTCCAAGTCTGTTGTAACCATGAGGATTTCTTCCCCACAAATCTGATTCAGGAGGTTCACTGGCACTTGTTTTTCATTTTCTTGTCCTGTTCAGGCCTTACTATTAAAAAAGAATATTCTTTTAAAGCATAAATATGGATTTTCTTTTCAATTACACAAAACATTTTTTTTCTCTCCATAATAACTGACTCGTCGTCGTACGGAACCCCAATTCCTATTATTTGACATTCACAGAATTTATTCCACAAGAGTCGTTCGTCTATTTTTGAAACGCGCTGAACCTGAAGCCGGAATTCACGGCGACATAAAACTAACATAATATCTCAGTAAAATTTTCAATCTTTCTGGTGATTGTTTTTTTTATTCGTACTCTGTGACTTTTTACAATTCTGAAACGCGGCGACTGCCTAATGGACTACGGAGAGTAAAACAAAATATATCAATTAATAATACCGGACGTAACGTTGCATTTTTAGTTATTTTAATATAAATTGTAGTATACGTAAGACATTTATTTATAGGTCTTGTCGGAGACTCGTCAGTTTATAACTGCAGCAAGCTATAATGAAGGTATTGGACACATTCAAATTGTGCGTGAAGTGTCGATTTATTTTCGAAAAAAATATAACCGAAGGCGGCTTTGTTTTGCATTAAGCATTGACGCGAGTTTGCCTGAGGTGGTAGTTGTGCTGGTTAGCGATCCTATATATAATCTAATAATAGTATAATAATTCATCACCACATATCCAAAGTTATTTTGCTTTGGTTTACTTTGATTCATAATTTTTACTAATTTGGTCGCGGTACGTTTACTTTTAAATCTATAGTCTTAAGGCAATAACAGACTGAAGTCTGTATATACGGTTTTTACTATTGTCTTTATAGTTATTCAATTATAAAAAAAACATCGAAATATTTAGTATTGTACGACTCCAAATCAATCTATCGGCGATACTTTTGTCGTTTAAAATAAAAATACTCGAAAATGTTATAAGAGCTAATTATTTTATTTCAATTTTCACAAAATCTTTTTTCTAACAACTTGTTACCATGGTAACCGAATACGCCATCTCGCGTGAACAACAAAACGCTTCAACAAGTATACAATTTTTATATCCAATGAACACATATTGTTCGCTATGCGTTGTGGAATTGCTACGTCACGAATAACGGATTGAGGGAAACTTGAAATTAGCCGTTGTATTAGGTATTTTTATTTAAACTATACATATGAGCAGTGAAGTGTGCGAATGACGGCTTCACTGCATAGTATAAAACAAAGTCGCTTTCTCTGTCCCTATATCCCTATGTATGCTTTAATCTTTAAAACTACGCAACGGATTTTGATGCGGTTTTTTTTTAATAGATAGAGTGATTGAAGAGGAAGGTTTATATGTATAATAACATAAATTAAATAGTGAAGCAATACTGTTATTGAATAAATCAAAACTACTGCATCGATTTTAGTCATTTTTTCAGTGAATGATATAGGCTATATATTTTATACCCGTGCGAAGACGGAGCGGGCCGCTAGTAATAAATAAACTGGTCTCATATACAACGCATATATTATAAGTAATCGGACACTAGACTCACTCTAGGGTGAAATAACATACTGAAACCTATAAAAATAGTGAACTATATAAAATAACATGTGTAACCGAGGGGTCCATTTTTAAATGACATACGTTTGAAAGAACATGCACGGGTAATATGAACTGTGATAAAAATAAATTTATTTTACGAAAAATATTTATAACAAAAATACAATGTATTCTACACTCTACACTAATACTACTATACTAATTTAAAACAATAATGTTAATTATGTAAAAATAGTTCTTATTAAAAATGAACAATAGATAAGTCATCGAGGCCTGGGGAAAAGGATACATACATTGACATCTCATCGCTACGGTTATTCTAAATAAACAGTAAGGGTTTAAAAAACGCACGCGCGTCGTCTCGATTCTTCTAGAATGTATCGAGTAATGACGTCAGCCCGCTAGAGCTTTCTTTACACCCCGCGTTTTCTAAAGTATACAAGTGCTTCACAGCGCGTCCAAGGCAAGTTCTATTCGGGACATTGAAGAGAATACGAAGAAAAACAAAAGGAAAGCATTTATAAGCGAGCTGTGTCTACAGCACAATAAGGTGTAAGGACGACCATAGTGTAAATGTGTGATAATGAGTTTTTTTAATTTTTGATTGAAAATGAATCGCCAGTATCTATTGACAATTTGTTGTATAAAGTAAAAAAAATATATATAGATAGGCCCCATTACAATGTAACGTTAGTGGAGTCACGACCTACAACTATTACGCTATACTATATTATTAATTTATTAAGTACACAGTAGCAACTTGTACGCAGATTAATATTCACGACGCGGCGTATTACTTACTTACTACAAACTTGGGCTGTGTTGCTAGTGTTGGGATTACAAAGTGTCGGCATAAAATTTATTATGTTACTATCGCCACCGGGTGGGACTGAATCTGTCCCTAAGGGTTAATCTTTACAGCGTATTTGCCTACGTAGCATGTAACTTTGACAAACCACCAAAGAAGTCTTTTTAGTAATATCGTCACTTTGAATTTTTTAAAGCGAAACTTTTTTTACATCGCCTAAATTTTTTTCGTCCATCTATCGTATGCCGCATTACAGCGGACTGGGGAGTAGTGGTAATGTGATAGGCGCTCGGCATAGCAGCCAAGGCCAATATGGCTGCACCCATAGCTCAATTCAAAAGTTTCACTTGCATCGTGGTTTCATAAAACCACACATTTTTTTCATTCTTGTAGCATCAGTTACATTACGTATGTTCATTGTTAAACCGAATTAAAGTTATTGAACTCTTATCAAAAATGTAGAAGTTTATTCAAATATGACTTGACCAATTTTTTTTATAGTTTTAAATGTAAATCATTTTAAATCTAGTGCAGCTTGAATAGATAATTGGTTATCCTACCCTGATAATAAAAAAATATATACTTATGTGCATAAAATGCTTAAGGCGGCTTGACTTTTTCCGATTCTTTCAACAATTATCATTATATTTCTACTAATTTACAAAAAAAAAATCTTGACAAATTAAATATAAATAAACCTTCCCTGTGAATTACTCTATCTATTAGTGAAGACCGCATTACAATCCGTTCAGTTGTTTTTGAGTTTATCGCGAACATCCAGACAGACAGACAGACAGACGCGGCGGACGACTTTGTTTTATAACATGTATATATACACTTATATATTTTAAACTATGTTTGTGACCCTGGACTGACAACATTAAAACTGAACAAAGAATACTCAAATTCAAGATAAATACTAACTGATATTATAAATGTGAATGTGAGCTTGTTCGTTTCAATATTTATTTGTTTGTTACTCTTTCACGCTTTAACTACTCAATCGAAGATCACGAAATTTTGCATACACGTTGCCAGGTGTACAGAAAAGCACATGGGGTACCTACTTTTCATCTAGAAAAACAGTACTGTTCACGAGGGATAGGCCAAATATACATTAACACGAGCGAAACCACAGGGAACATTATGAAAATAATTATCGACAATCACACAACACTATTCAATAGAATCAATATATAGCCCTGAAATGAAAACGAAACGCGGGAATATGGTGTCCTACCATGATGACATGCGTCTATACATATAAATAAAATTAAAATGTGTCTGTTCATCTATGTGAATTAATAATATTCGAAATAGATGAATTGATTTTGACGATGACTCCACTGGCGCATAGAGACTTCTCATAGGTACTCTCTTACGTACGTATCACGAGGCTTTCGCATAGGGGTTAAACACTAATTATGAAATTTAACAGACGTGGTTTCTGTCAAATAAAACAAGTTCTTCTTATACTACCCACACAACTAGTTTGTAATATTATCGTAAAACGATTATTAATATGAATAAAAAAAATACGAAACATATCGGGTAATTTTAATATAGAAATATCTTTTTCTACCAGTTTCGCTCTCGTTATTGTATGTTTGATTTAACAATCGGGTACAATACTTATTCCGGATGAAAGGTATCCTATATCCTTCTCTGTACCCCTGATAACGTGTATGCAGAATCGTACTAAAGTCGATGGCGTTCACGACCATACATAGAGAAAAATAAGAGTGACGTGCTTAAGAACACACGAAAGAAGTGAAATCTTCTTTATAAAAAGTACAACAAAACAAAAAATCTACGTGACGCGGTGTTCCCAAACGGTTACACGTCCAAGTCATGACCGCGCCCGACGTTGTTTAACTTCGGTGAT
The DNA here is from genome assembly GCA_035772565.1 of Antheraea assamensis. NCBI lineage: Eukaryota > Metazoa > Arthropoda > Insecta > Lepidoptera > Saturniidae > Antheraea > Antheraea assamensis. Next base: position 3,698,620 of record JAQQSE010000107.1, read on the forward strand.
CGGACGAGCCCCGGTGTTTTCAACACTCCGAACACAGTGTTTACCTCCACCACTTTTCGTCCCATAAAATCGTCACGTCGAAACTCTTGATTATAAATCAATGTATAAATATTAATGTATCAGCCGTCATCATTATTTCTGATGCAGTTATATAAAAAAAATCAGTCACAAGAAAAAAAATTAACATCAATTTTCTCTCGTGTTCCATAACTCGTGTTGACACTCGGCTTCTAATGAAATGCTAACTCAATGTTCAAATATTATAATTAGTACACAAATATTTGGCCTCCGAGCCCCTCGTCCGATATTCGGCTTTGTTGTTGTTCTTCGGACGGGAATTTTTCTTCTCCGTTTTATTAATATCTTGTTTTCTTCCATTCCCGATGTTTTAATAATAGAAAAGTTGTAATTGAAAATTGGCATAATTCAAATAAACACGACCCCCGATTTTATGAATATGAAAATATTTTTTATGAATATCGTTCATAAGCCGCGCGATGAATTAAACATGCACGTCGAACGTGCCCTTCGTGTGGAAAGGTTCTTAATATGTATTTACTGAAAAGTATTTAAAATATGTTCTAGAGATGGTCACAGTTTTTCCACCTTTTATCTCGCTTTTATATAACGAAATTTTTTCAACGTAATTTTCAACCAATTCAAAAAGTCTGATTGACTTGAAAATTAAGCACAGTTGTTATCAAGGAACGATGACAATATAATAAATTAATACATCTGTCCATCACTTTTGCTTGTCAATTAATCAAAATTTAATCAAAGTCCAGCGCAACGGTGATGAATTAGAGGAAATCTTTAAATTACGAAAAAATTCATAGAACAACCTGATAATCTATTGTCATACCAAAATATATTAATTCAGCAAAATATTTTTGTAAAAAGGCACGTGAGGCGCACGCAGTACGAGACACTGCTTCTTTACTTTATTATTTTTGCGGGGAATCCTAATGTTTTTTTTTTCGTTATAAAGCTAGCCGAAGTTAGTTCTCACAAACACCAGCTATTTACCGGTGAAAGTTCCGTCAAAATCCGTCCACCCGTTTCGGAGATTAAGCTGAACAAACAGACAAAAATTTAATATTTTTTTATTTCACACTGGATTACCTTATGAACGTTGTATCACTTACATATATATATGTGTAAAATACAGTCAAAACTTAATACAAAATTTTTATTTACATTATAAATGCAACACAGTTATCCAGTTAATCAATTTAAGCTTTCCTATGTACTATTTTTGTTTCTGAAACAGAACTGTTTGTATTCCAACAAAACAGACCAAAGAGATCGAACCTCGTACTACAGCTGTGAAATAGACAATTTTTTTAACGCATCTATAAATATTTGACAAACGAATGACAATTTTTATTTCTAAAGTGACAAAAGACATCAAATGTTTCATAGCCAGGAACGTTTTGTATTAGAAAATTAAATTGTCTTTTTTAGTACTTTCCTATACTTATTATTTATGTTTCTCACCGTTTAAACCTTCCCTGAACTTCCACAAATATTTCAAAATCAAAATTAACCAAATCGGTTCAACCATTCTCGAGTTTCAGCGCGACAAATAAACAGCAATTCATTTTTATATATATAGATACCATATGTATTGTCATATACATTTTTTGACATTACAAATAGATATTTCAATTTTATTTATTCATATAGATGAATGTTGATTGTTTAATAAACTACAACGCCGTTTGACCGATGACACTGAAAGTTAGAATAAATATTTAAGTGATTTTTAATGGAGCTTTGTATATTATCTGTTTTGTACCATTCCCTACTAGATGGCGCTATGTTATATTTTATGACGCAGACAAAGTCGCCGACAGTTGATAACAATAATGATAACTCAAATTTAACATAAAAAAATATCAGGAAGTAAAGACCGATGATTGAATTACAGTGAAAACAACGAAGCGAAGTCTCACAGAGTTCGTCATAAATCGAGTGAAAACAAAGTCGAATAACAAGCCCGCTCGGCCGCCATTTTGAGCGAATCTTCCAGAATTCAGATGACTGTTTAACTGATCGAAAGAAGGACAACAAAAAAAATGAAAATGGAAATAAAGGTGTTTGTTATTAAATACTTTGCAGGGAGGAAACGGTAATGAGTCGGACGACTTTTCTTATATTTTTCATGGAAATTAAGCAGTTTTTGGTATAGGACGTTGTTTTTCTAATTTAGCACTTTATTTTGTTTGTCGCGTATCGCTCGATTGCCGAGTTGACAATATCATAAGGTCATAGTATATTGTGAGGATATTATACTGGATTAACCTGCTGCTTACCAGTAGTTAGTAAGCAGCTGTTTTTGGATTATGTCTGGTCTGCTTTATTTATTTTCTATATTATAACTTTGCCCTTACGTACTACTGTTGTCGATTTGAAGTCACTTCTAAAAATTTTTACGATTGCAACTTATCTCCTGTGGTAAAGCGTCTGTAGTATAAATTGCACTCATGAAAAGCGCTTACCTGTCAGTAAAAGTTTCATTAAAATCGGTTGAGCCGCTTACGGATATTAGTGCAGCCAAATAAACAGACACTTTCGGTCTTATTACAAATACAAAAATGAACACGCGTCTAACACTAGTTTTACTAAACAGTGTACTAAAATTTTAAACACATGTTTAAAATGCTCTATCACAAAAGAGTGTCTAATTGGTCTCTTGCTAAATATCTGGTTTTTGTTTTTTATGTAAGCAACATTGAATAGCATTAATTCAATGCACTCCCATCATTCAAACATGTTCCAGTTTACGAATAATATTTTTGTTTAGATCTTCATTAAGAATATTTATTTATTTTAAATGAAATTGGTCATAATTATTGTGACATTTGGTTTAAAGAAAATGATATTATTATTAAAATAAGCAAAATATAACTTTAAAATAATACCCCAAATTGCGTTAGTTGGAACAACAGTGTAATCTCAGAATAAATACATTGTGAAATGTCAATAATGTCATATTGGAGTAGTTGTCTTTTAGTTGTGAATCTTCAAAATTGTCTAATTTACATCTTTCAATTTAATTATACACATGAAATCCATAATTTACTACGAAACGTTTTTTAACAATGTTAAAACAGCAGGTCTTAATTTTAATACTAAGGAGTGCTTTATCCCGATTTTCCATGTCTATTGATTGCCCTTTGGATTTTTTCTACCTTCGTTACAGGTTTGATGAGCTGTTCCGTTGTTGTTTTTGAGCATTTGTATATGTAATGTATAATGTAAAAAAGTGTTATACAATGTTTAAATTTAAATAGTGTCTATTTCTAAACAAAGGTAAGACACTCTTTTGTGAACAAACTTTTTTGAAATAAGTGTTCGACGCGTATTTAACTTTCTTGTAATAACACGGTTCAATTCTAATTACATGCATAACAGTGAATAAATAATTTACATAAAGGTTATATTAAGCAGAGTGGATAATAATAATAATAGGTAGTGGCATCTTTTTTGGTTCCTATAGATTTACGTGTAAGTTCGATTCTCCGAAATGGAATCCTCGAACAAACTGCTATCCCGATACAGTGACACAGAAAATTTTCACTCACTAGCTCAACACGCAGAACATATGTAGATCACTCCCCAACATACGTGTACATACACACAGTAGGTAGAAATATGGTGGAAGAGTTTTAATTTGCTTTATTTTTTTGAATTACGTTAGTTAGCTAAACAAAATTGTGAGATTCAGAGTCAGGTACTCATGTGTGTCTCTCTAACTCATACATGTATGATAAGTTTAGCTAGCTTAGCTTAGGCAGATTCGCGATGTTGCATCCGAGACAAGAGCCTAAGCCGAAGTATCGACCACTTTCGCGTCCTTGAGCTTATTGCAGGCCAAGTGCCTTAAACGCTTGCCCAAAAAATCTAGTAAAGCTATAAATGCTCGTCATGTTAACAGCGTTTAGTCGTTTCGAAAAAAAAATGTATAAATTTAAGCGTTGAATAAATTCAAAGGCTAGAAACGTGCTACAAAACGCCTGATATTTAATTTCATATACATTATAATCTTTTTTGAAGAACTCAAAGTGCCTTTGATAAGTTATTCAAGATTTAATTCTTTAAGCTCGTTCTATGAGGGTAGGTTATAACATATACAAGACGTTGAACCGCTGAGCCTCTCTAATCATAAAGCACCTCAAGTGGGTGTTTGCGCGCATTGAATATTCTCTAAGAAGGGCACCCCGGTAAGGGGTTTACTGCGTTAACAGACTGTACGAGCCATTTAATTTTCCACAATTTATTTATATACAGTCTTCTGTCGGCGGTTCCGACTGCAATTAGAGTTAATTTTGCAAATAAAACTAAGTACATTTACAATTATGAATCGTCGATTTCCACTGCATAGACAACACCGTATACTAAAGGAACTACTACGTGACCCGTTCGTTCAGGGGGAAGGGAGGAAGGTTTTCAAAGTACCACGCTTGAGCACAGGGAAATGGGGAAAACAGTATTTATTAATGATTTCATGAGAACTAGATGGGAAAGGGGTCTTCTCATATACTAGGCGTATATATCAAGCGGAGGAAGGGGGTTAAAAACATGGGTCACATGGTATGGGTAGTACCTTAATTGTAACACATGCAAAAATGCCAAGTGTAGGCGTAGGCATCATAGAAGCATCAGTAAGTATAGTTATCATGAGATATTAGGTCAGTTAAAGTCCTGCTTTCTTATATTGTATAAGTTTTAGCGTTTGTCCAAAATCTCACTCGATGTTAAATGTCAATATGGTTTGGTAAAAATGCTAAACATAGAGGGGAGTGGCTCTCAAGTGCAATAACTCTTAGATAACATTGTTAAAACTGATTAGGTATATAAATATTTTACTTGAAGATTTTTCGATATGGAAAATATGTTTTTTTTTTTATATTATAAGGGGCAAACAAACAGGTGGGTCACGTGATGGTAAGTGATCACCGCCGTCCATAGACACTAGCAACACCAGGGGAGGCACAAGTGCGTTGCCGGCCTTTTAAATATGTGGGCCTCCGGCGCTCTCACTGACCGAACGAAACGCAACAGTGCAAGTACTGTTACTTCACGTCGGTTTTCTGTGAGAGGGTGGTACTACTCCGGGCGAGCCGACCCATTCATGCTGAAACCAGTAATAGCTTCAGCGTAGCTCTACCACCTACTGAACATACACTGTTGTTTCGACCTGCTCCTTAATAATCTACTTTTAAAAAATCTAAGACTAACTGACAAACTACCAACAGCTTGAAATAGTGGGTCTAGAAGCATGAATTTTTGCACAGGAGTTCCTAATATTACAATGTAGATGAGCATTAATACCGATTTTTTTTTAATTCGCCCCTTAGTGTTTTAAAATTCGATCGATGGTTTCTGAGACGTTACCGATTGTGAGGTATCATATATATATACCCCAAAACTCCCACTAGACCCTGGACTGGATAAATCCCACTGGACCTATGGTAAGTTTCATATAAAATTATCAAAATTCGATATACAGACAAACGAACAAACACATAAAATGAGTATTTTAATTTAATTTTAGCATACGCATTTTCTTACAAAAAATATTTATGGCGCGAAGTACATAGATATCTTAGTATAGCAATTTCGCTTATTCTTTATTCGAATAAAATTATGTTCGTGCGAGTAATGCCCTCGATTACTCTATATTATGGAATTCAAACGTACCATGACCCGAACTTTATTCGAACTACTTTGAAAGTACTTTTAGTTCCTAATTAATACACTTCTAATTAAATATATAGATAACATATACTATGTAGGAAATTACAATCATTATATGATATGTATGTAGTTAATTCTACAGTAGAGAATTTCCACTAGTGGTAATTACCGTCTCTCCCCACAGAAAACATCTAGAATATACTAATTAAGCAACAATAATTACACGGAACCGGTTCAAAGTTGGACGATCCGGTTAAAAGCGGTCCGAGTCAATTAAAACTGGCCGGTAACTGGCGGTGCAGCGGTCGCGTCTGTTGCACACGAGTCCGGTTCGCAACTTTCGCGTAAACAATACCCGAGACCGCATAAACTGTGGTCACCGTACACGATGAGGGAACACGTTCGCGTTTCGCAGTATATAAATATTTCTTGTAATGCTATTACATTGTTACGCATAATCTGTGCCCGTTAACTATTTAATCTATATTTGAAAAACTATCATTTGTAATATTCATTGGCTATCAGTTTTTTGTATAACACAAACCTGTGTATATAAATTTGAAATCAATATTTCCTATGTACCTAAAGTAGTGGTCATCCAGTGGTTGAAATTAGACCTTAATCTAATTTAATATTTTTCCTTTGACATCACTACAAAGTATAAAACAAAGTCGCTTTCTCTGTCCCTATATCCCTATGTATGCTTAAATCTTTAAAACTACGCAACGGATTTTGATGCGGTTTTTTTTAATAGATAGAGTGATTGAAGAGGAAGGTTTATATGTATAATAACATACATTAAATAGTGGAGAAATACTGTTATTTTTGAGGTTTCTAATGTGATGTCGTAAATATTAACATGTTTTCCGCTTACATTGCAACAAACGCAGGCTGAACCCTACGAGATTTATCAAAATAATGTGTGCGGGCCACGGGCAGTAATGAATAAATCAAAACTACTGTATCGATTTTAATCATTTTTTCAGTGAATGACATAGGCTATATATTTTATACCCGTGCGAAGCCGGAGCGGGCCGCTAGTATTAATATATATGGATGTTATTAGTTGTATTTTTGTTATTATTTTTTGCTTGGTAAAAACTATATTACACAAATATTTTAGATTGTAAGTGTTAGGATCGCGAAGTATGATAATTAGAGGCTTATAAATAAAGGCTTCGACTCGTCCATGGTACGAACAAAAGTAATTACTTCCGATTTTTTTATTGACAACCCTAACATTTATCAAAATCTACTAAACAAATAAAAAAAACGTGTGTGTGTACTTTCGTACACGCTTTAGAAGTTATACTTCTTTGGCGTAACATACGAGTATGTTATCAAAATTTTTATCTTTCGTCTTATTTTACGTTACATAGCTAACTTCAGGGTGTCGGTTTTTCGTGACGGTGTGTGCGCGCGCATCGTAAAAATTTACTCTCATCATTTTTTTACTAACGCGCCAAAAGCAGTATAACTTCAAAAAAAAAAAACAAATCAAGAGTAGGTGCCTATCAGTTGACAAACACAAGAGAAAAAGGTGCTAACATATTTTATCTTCAATTATTTCTATATAGAGATTCGTCATTCTGTACTTTCTCTATAAAGTACACACAATAATTATACGTTCTCTGTAAAAGTGAATCTCTGCTGATACTTGCGGCGGTATTGTTTGAAGATGTAACCAAGAGGCGTGCATTAAATCACCCATATGCTGACCAAACGCAAACTAATGAAACAGTCTGTTGTCCCCTCTGTAATCAAACATAGATCTCCACATTAGGACATAAGGGCGGGCTACACTGTGTACGATAAACGTACGCGACTTTAAATCGACTCTAGTATTCTAAATCGTTTCTCTCTCTCGAATCCAACTTATTTAACGTAGAGCGACTTATAAAATTCATATAATTATAGCTCTGCCAGTCCATATTTATCAATTCAATTTGTTTTGTATTAATATTGTTTGTCTTTACTCGTCAATCACTACATAGTATAAAACAAAGTCGCTTTCTCTGTCCCTATATCCCTATGTATGCTTAAATCTTTAAAACTACGCAACGGATTTTGATGCGGTTTCTTTTAATAGACAGAGCGATTGAAGAGGAAGGTTTATATGTATAATAACATAAATTAAATAGTGGAGAAATACTGTTATATTTGAGGTTACTCCAAATGTAACAGCGTGCGGGCCACGGGCTAGTAATGAATAAATCAAAACTGCTGGATCGATTTTAATCATTTTTTCAGTGATTGACATAGGCTATATATATTGTATACGCGTGCGAAGTCGGAGAGGACCGCTAGTAGAATTTATAAAACAGGGCAGTGCTCAGAGATTGTATCCACGCTATGTTGGCATTAATTATGTCGCCCATTTCTTCAGTTGTTACTCTCTTAAAGAGTCCAACTGTGATGTGTAACAAAGTCACATAACATTCTTAATAGAGTGGGTATAAAATGCATAAGGATTTTTCAAACTTTACTGGTAATCCCAGATATTACCACAGTTTATAACTAAAAACGAATCACAAACAACACACACATAAACACAAATAAACATTACGAATATTAACTTTATCTGTCGTTTTTCATTTTGCAAGGTCCATTGGACACAAATGTACAACAATCTAACAACTTATGTTCCATAATATCATACTTGATCTAATAACCGGCTCTTCTGTTCAACCATTTCTTGAACCAAAACACATCCACCGTTGAGCGTAGACCTTCTCCAATGACGGGTCTTGTCTTGCTTACGATCTTCACAATGAGATATGATATAATCGCCACACTCCACAGGCGGGATATCGATCTCAGTAAAGTTGCAAAAATATTTAAAGTAAGCTGTTGCCCACTGTTTGGCTCATCTATAATTGTACCCAACTATATTATTCACTTTCATAATTTGTGAGTGTATTTAAAAAGCAACATACCATGCCAATTTGTGGTAATTAAAAATATTAAAAAATTCAAATAACCAAATAAAACAAAACAGCGTCATTCTTCAAGCTCCGTGCAAAATACAGACGTAAAAGTTATTATCCACAAAACGGTATAATTTTATCCACATGACTAGTTGATATACGAAATGATTTTCTTGTTTAATGGAAGCTGATTCTTTTATCTGGAGTTAATGCGGCCTGTATAATTTTTTAACTTATAGATTTTAGCGTTTGACCATAATCTCATCTGATAAACAATGACGATGTGGTCTAAGATGATAAACACGTTAAACCTAAGAGAGGACTAGCTCTGAAGTGCAGCTACCGAAACACATCTGGGGATGCTTGGTGACAGATTTTTTAACTTGAAGGTGGTGGCTAACTACATGATCGCAGTGGTTTCATCACGATGTTATTATTCCCCAAAAAACTCCAGCTTATTATACGGATTCGAACTTAAGTATATCGATGCAGTGTAAGAGGATGCACAACCACTGAGCCATAATAACTTTTATTTTGTCAACACTACTTAAGCTGTAGACACCCTTTCCTTATTCCTATGAATATTTTAATGAAATCGGTCCAACAGTTCCGACGAATAACGCAAACAAATAACAGATACTTTAATTTGAATTGTATAATCTAACGAAGCCATTTAGAAACATCACCATACAACTAGTTAAAACCCTGCAGGTTCGTAATGAGATATAAACTAATTTAACTTAACGAATCACACGAAATATTAACTGTGTCGTTATAAACTTATGTAAAATACATGCAAAGGAATCGCAACGACCCAGTGTCGCACATCGTGCACGCCGCCTTAACTTTACCCCTGTAACTGATAGCCTCACGAATTGGATTCGGTGGTAATTTATTGTTTCCGTGTGGTGTGTGCCATTAAAGTAATACAAGTGTTTGTGTGTGTGTGTGTGCGTTGAATAAAGATTTGTGCACTCGAGTCGTCTCCTTCGATTTACAATCCGCATGGTATTGTTGGCTATATCCCAAGACCTAGACCGTATAAATACTATTCAGGAAGCTAAACATACATCGTCTAGACTGAATATTTATATACAACTTTATTTATCATCATCCCCGCGTATATGTTGGGGTAAGTTGAAAGAATCGTCTATAGGTGAACCAACGTTCATTTTTTTTTGTTGCACCGCGATACAGTCACGCCACTATTCCTGTCGTTGTCTTATTGCTACCATGCCGTCCTGCAAGCCTTTCAACGTTTGCATTATACACCAACTGATCACGAAGTACGAGAGACTAAGAGAGCCAGTTCTAGCCAATCAGATTGTTTCACGCGTCAACTGTCAGCGAAAGTATTTACCATCACTGTGGTATAAGGCGGATTCACACCTCCCGACTTTAAGATCACGTTGTATACAAAAACTCAATACAGTTAAACGATTCTAGCTAGGACTGCCAAACGAAGCACAATACTTAGTGTATGTCATTGTAAATAAATAAATTTTGCATCCAACAGAAGTGATTTATGGACAACATAGACAGCGTGGACAGCATTTTGGGCACTCCTTCTCTCTATAAGTCTTCTGGAGAAGTATATAGGTGACTTTTTTTTTTTTTTTTTCGAACTGACCTACACTGCCAGCAATATTGCTTTCACAGTTTCACCGGACTACTAAGGGGAGCGCTTAAGGCACTCACCCGATTTTATATAGACTATATAGGTGACAGTAACAAATATGCATTTATACCTTTTTGGGTCATTCATATAATGATACTATGAACATCAAAAATAAAAAAAAGTCGACAAATCTTGACTGTCTTATTTCCCATCCAGTGAGATCCACTAATAGCCGTGCCTACAGCTTCATACGATTTGTTTTTTTTTTTTTAATATCTGTTAAAATGAATAGTTGACATTATATCAAACTAAATATTGTGTAAATGAGTCGTTATAATTGAAAATGAAGTCTAAATTTTATCGTTCATAAGACTTTGAGTATTTTTTTATGATCTTGTCATTTGACATGTAGACAATCTGAATATCTGTAAAGATATTTTGCAAACTTATGTACGACTAAAATTAAACTTGTACCATTTTCAAATGTAAGGACAAAAATATTATTTTCAGTGTATTACATATCAACATTAAAAACAGAGTGTGTGTCGTAAAGACACACGATACAAGTGAAACTATTGTGTTGTGGGAAAACATTTAAATTAAAAAAATACAACAAACAGCCAACGGTCACGCGGTGTTCCCAAGCGAACACTCATCTAAGGAATGACCGCGCCCGCCGTTGCTTAACTTCGGTGATCGGAGTATACCGATGTTTTCAACACTTTACTACCCAACACAGTGTGTACCCCCCTCCCCCTCCACTTTTGATTACACAAAAAGATTGCCGATCAGAATTTCAACGCCTTCCCATAAGAAGTTTCACTTCAACAATTTCCAGTGTGAGGAGCGGTCAAACGATATCGGTGTTTATTCGTCCATTTTACATACATTATGTAGGTGGTAGAGCTGCGCTGAAGCTACCACTGGTTTCAGGATGAATGGGTCGGCTCGCCCGAACGCTCGGGGTAGTACCACCCTCTCACAGAAAACCGACGTGAAGTAACATTGGTTGCACTGTTGCGTTTCGTTCGGTCAGTGAGAGCGCCGAAGGCCCACATATATTAAAAGACCGGCAACGCACTTGCGACTCCCCTGGTGTTGCTAGTATCTATGGACGGTGGTGATCACTTACCATCAGGTGACCTACCTGTTCGTTTGCCCATATAATATATTTTAAAAAAATACATATACTCGTATTTCAAACAATGATACAGAGATGAAGATAAAATACATTAAAAAATTCACAACATTCGAGAAGCGATCGCGCCGGCCGACACGGGTACGTCGTGCACGATACCCGCCCCCGTCTGAATTATAGCCGCTCTAGAAACACTACGGACCGCAGTAGATCAAACGGCCACGCCTCGAGACACTCGCGATCTCACATAGTTCCTTTCCAATACATGCAGCAGCATGCGTTCGTCTACACCAAAGGGATTACGTTGACCGTATCTTTACAAGTATATATAATAAATCTGATGTCCGTTTGTTTGTTGCACTTTCACATACACGTTTTCAGGAATACAGAAAAGGGCGTCTGTACTGTCTCCGAGGGATAGGTTCAATCTGCACTAACGCGAGCGATGCCGTGGGTAAAACCTAGTTTATTATAAATTATTTTTCGCTATTACCAAATGGTTTTATTATGACTTCGGAGCCCCACCTGTTAGAAATTATCAGAGAGTTTAAAAGAAAAACAATAAAAATAAACCATGACATACTTTGGTAGACGTATTGCACAACTCAAATGGCGTTGGGCAAGCCATTTGGTCAGATGTGGTGATGGCAGGTGGAGTAGATTCCTGACCGAGTGGTGGCCGAGAGAGGGCAGGCGAAGTGTGGGAAGACCAATGGCAAGATGGGTCGACGACATTGTACATCTTGTGGGAAAAACCTGGTCAAGACTGGCACAGAGCAGAAAGGAATGGCGTAAAAGGGAGGAGGCTTATGCCCTGCAGTGGGTTGAGATGAGCTGTCCATGATGATGATGATGACATACTCAAACCGGGCCGTTGATTACACCTACGCATAATTTTTAATGAAATCAAATAAATGTTATTGGAATGTTATTTATTCCCTATCGTGCGTTACACGCTCTGAGCGGATGGGAGCGAGACTGAAAAAAGTGTAATACGACTTTTTCCGACACTTCTTACTAGAGTTACAGTTGTGTATGACCTATATACATCGCCGCACTATATGTGTGTATGTGTATATACAGGTATATAGTTTTTAATTTTTATTTGTAACTAGCTGACCCGGCGAACTTCGTACCACCGCCTAACAGTCGATTCTTTATATATTTTTTTAATACTTATTCTGCTATATGGGACGCTGTATATTGTTAAATGTTAATATTGTATAAATATTGACATTAATATTTATACGATACTAACGTCACTCAGTTTTGACTTCCCGTTACCTCTCCACTAACAGTTAAACTTTATGCTATAGTATTAAAGTACATATTGAGTTTTAAGTATTATTACGAATCGTTTGTATGGGAGTATAGATAAGTGTTGTACTATTTCAGGCAATTTTTAAAATTTTTCTCAACGTAAGAACCATCATCATACTTCAAGGAATATTCTAAACAAAGAATTAGCGAAATCTATTTAGCTGTTTTCGAGATTTCCCCTTAGCAACACATTCAGCGCTTCATTTTTATATTATAGATACATATCTGTTATTGTAAACTTTTACTGTAGATATTTTATAATACAAATTATAATGACCTGTATATAGCAAAAGTCTACCAAAAAGCGATAGGAACTTCGTTCCGACTGGGGGTCCATATACCCCTCACGCATTTTAATACCTCATTGTACATCACAAGTGTACGTAAAATCCAAACCATAGCGGTAAATATGGATAACCGTACGAAAAAGACTGGCCTATGTGAAATGTAAATTACTCCACACATTTTCTCTTCCAAGTCATATGGTAGGCACGTGCCTAAACACGGACACAGTCGGATCCGGGATACGCCGATGAAATATTAATACGTCGCCCTAACTGATTTCATAATTAACTTACGATTTGAGACGGGTGTGGATGTGTTTGTCTGAAGTTAGTTAGTTACCAATGTTTGCGTGTCTGAAGTTAACCGCGGACACGCGTCGTAGAGAATGCAAACACATATCTTCGATTATTCTATTTTGGGTCGTTCTTACATACTTGCAACATTTTTGGATTTTAACTAATTAAACTAGACAAATATTTGTAAGAAGATAAAGTGTTTTCGTTTGTATGTAAACAGATCTGGTAATATATATATATATATATGATTGTTTTAACAATTCAAAAGAGACACGGTTATTCCACTATTTTGAGTTCATGACTTCTGTCGACAGTGCTTTCAGAGCGCTTCGTTTAATTTTTTTTTTAATGCCTTAGGTTATTTATTTTGGCATGGATATCTAACATCACGTTACGACACCACTTAGGAGCGGTGTCATTTTTACACAAAATTAAGGTTTCGGGAGTACGCTAATTAACACCGAAGTTACATCGAGATTCATATCATAATGGGGTGACAGAAGTTTCCTCTTGTATATCTATATCCTCTTGTCACAAGAATTTCGAGGTCATCGGTGACGCGAACCCGTAAGTTTTCATTATCCAAAATCGCTCAACGCGGCTAACGAAATTTCCACTTCAAAAAATATATTACAATGTGATAGGTATTTTTTTTTTTATATTATAGGGGGCAAACGAACAGGTGGGTCACCTGATGGTAAGTGATCACCGCCGTCCATAGACACTAGCAACACCAGGGGAGTCGCAAATGCGTTGCCGGCCTTTTAAATATGTGGGCCTCCGGCGCTCTCACTGGCCGAACGAAACGTAACAGTGCGGGCGCACTGTTACTTCACGTCGGTTTTCTGTGTGTCGGGTGGTACTACCCCGGGCGTCGGGCGAGCCGACCCATTCATGCTGAAACCAGTAATAGCTTCAGCGTAGCTCTACCACCTACGAAAGATTCAAAGATTAGCGCGATAAGAAACGATATCTTGATCGTAGTAAAGATTATATTATGGATTTCTTATCGTAAACCCTTTATTATAATTAATGCAATAACGTCGTATCAATGAACTAATTATCACGAAGCTTTAAAACAACATCGGAAAAGCATTAGAGACGAGAAAATAAAATGAATGGACTCTATTTATAAACAGGACTAGTTATCGCTTGCGGCTTCGACATTCTTTAAAGTTTTCATTTATGTTATCTAACTGCTACCATTTATTTTTTAGAAGAACCAAGTTCCTTAACGCGGCTTTCGGCAGGAGGTGAATGGTAGAAACTGTTTCGTAAGAGGAAAAAAAAGTAGTGTGTACTTATGTACACGCGTTAGAAGTTATACTTCTATGGCGTAACAAGATCTTGTAGGAAAACGACATTAACAATAGAAAAAAGGTATTTAATACATACATACTCTTTTTTTGAATAAAATGTTGACTATAGATAACTTCAGGGTGTCGGTTTTTCGTGACGGTGTGCGCGCGTATCGTAAAAATTTTCTCTCATCATCTTTCCCTAACGCGCCAAAAGAAATATAACTTCAAAACGTTATACTCTACTACGTTTTCGATCCATGCTTCTAGATCGACAAAATTTGGTAACACTTCAATATTGAGTTCATATATCGAACAATGCCATCTTTAGCCGCATCGTGGAAACAATAAAATAAAGCGACATACTAAAAGTCACATAATCATGAGACAGCGTCATCTATTAGGTAAACAAGTGATGATGCGCATACATACATTCGACAATTGATTTTTATATATCGTTTGAAACATATTTTCATGAGAATATATTATTTAAAATAGTGAATAGTCTAGAACTTTCCATACTATGTTTCATACTGAAAGAGGTGACCGTAATATTTAAAAATGTATTATAGAATAAATTAAATCTTTGCCTATATTTTTCAATTGAAATGTTTAAAAATTTAATCGCAATTACAACAGTTTCAATACATCACTTTTTAATAATTAAAAAAATATACAAGCTAAACCGCGCGTGACACCCAGTTAAGCAGTAAACGCTCAACCCGTTCGTAATCAATAAATAGTTCTAATTTCAAACGAACCCCGAGCTGTTCGATTCTCACATTGAAAAAAAAAATACACAAGAAACAAAAAAAAAAGTATAAGACAGGCAAAAGACGCGCTCGCCGACAGACAGCCAGCGCAGTTGACATGGCGGCGGCACTTATTTCAGTGTTGCCATCAATTTACAACCCGCCCGTTCTGGGTAATTTGCCGAGACGTACTCGGCAGTCTTATTATTTATGCTACATTCATTGGCGTAGACGTTCTTAACCGCTGGGGACTTTTTAATTTTTTTAAAGTATTTCGTTGCTGTTTTTTAAACTGAACGTTTCGTTGCGAAGTCGATGGTTTGGGCGGTGCTACGATGCGAATACTTAATTGCGATGTAGTATTTTTTACAATTAATAATTTCAAATTTTTAATAATAAGCAACTACTATATCGTTTTCTTTTTATAAGCATGTCAAACGTTTTAGCTGTATCTCTGCCTACACTAATATTGTAAATGAGAAAGTAATTCTATGTGTCTTATTGCTACCTTTTCACGTTTGAATCTCTAAACCGGTCGAAGTACTTTTTATCCTACATATCCCCAAAAAGACGCAGACAAAATCAAGGCAAAAGCTAGCATGTAATAACATTTATATTTTTTTTGTTGTTTTGAAAAAACAATTTAAAAACTACTGAACCAATCCAAATGGCGTCTTCAGATTAATCACTATAGCTCAAAAATCGTTAATTAAAGTCTAAAATATGGGATGACCAATTTGTCACTGTCTCTATCATTTCGCTTCTCTAAGCTTTGCGGTAATACATTCAATTAGAATGTATTGGAGAGGGCGGTGTTAAGGTATATTCAATTGCCAAAACTTAACCTTTAATTATAATATTACTAGCTGACCCGGCGAACTTCGTAACGCCTAACAGTCGATTTTTTAATACTTATTCTGCTATTCGGGACCATCGTATAAATATGAATGTCAATATTAGCAACACATTTAGCGATTCATTTTTATATTATAGATAAGTAACTCGCACTGCAAGTTTTTATAGGAAGAATATGGTGCCTACCTCAGCTGCTGCCCCCCACAGCAACATACCATAAGTTATTAAGATATGAAAGAAAGCGAAGTAGACCAATATAACAGTGGCAAAATAAGTGAAATTTCACGCATACACTTATTGCCTGTACCAAGAAATGGATCGATCCGGCTTCGTCAGAACTCTTGGCAACGTCATCGTATAACCTATACTTCGAAAAACAAAAACTGGTCATGATATCAAAACAGTAGAACGTAGCACTTATTTCTAAACTAACTGTTGCCCGCAGCACTGCATGCGTTTTTTTTTATAATTGTAAATTAGTTCTTATAATATCAGATATCTATTAGTGAAAGTTCCGTGATAAATGGTTCAAACGTTTTGGAGACTACAGTTTTGTACGTTTTGTACTACAGACGAAGCCACGGATGACAGTTAGTCTAAAATAAAGTAATCTATGTCACCCGCTGTAATTTTAATTACCCGTCAGTGAAATTTCTGTCAAAATCGGTCCAGCCGTTTCGGAGATTACCCGGAACAAACAGACAGACAGACAAAAATTTTAAAAATTGTGTTTTTGTTATCAGTGTTGTGTATACGTTCATATCCAATCAGTAAGAATTGATGTTACATACAGACACTTCATTTTTATTATAGGTATATAGATAATATTTTATTGCAGAACCATTTTAACGAAATATACAATATAGGGTACTTCTATACTATAGAGGTGTGTGGTGAATGAAGTGGAAGCTAAACTCCTAAAAGTATGCGTCAATTTCCATCAAACTTCGGTTATCAAAAATCAAAATCGGTATAAACATGTGATGTGTTTTGTGTGTGGTAGCTTGACATATAGCTACGTCATTCCCGCATCCCTCGCTTCCGTGTGCAAATTTAGCTTAGTTAAGTCATTTTCTTATATGAATTAAACTATAAAAACAAACGTTCCTATTGGTGGAAAGACACCCTAACGAGTCCTTGAGACACGTAGTTTCAGACAATACATATTCAACAACCGAGTTTGATTGTAAACAAAAGTTTTTCATTTATCCATCAAAACGGATCAGTGGACGTTTACAGTCTGATAAGTTTTATTATTACATCGTTATGTATGTGCATAATTAGGGGGAGAAAAAATCTGTCCAATGGGTCGTATCGAAAGGTTATTTGGTAAGTATATCGACGTTGCGTTTGGAAAATCCCCTATATGTATATTTTAAGTGAAACTTCTTATTGGAAGCCTTGGAAATTGTGATTGGCAAACTTTTTTTGTGTGACGAAAAGTGGTGGAGGCAAACACTGTGTCAGGTAGAGTGTTTAAAACACCGTTTCTCGTCCGATCACTGAAGTCAAACAACGTCGGGTGCGTCAGTATTTGGATGGATGACTGCCTCAGCTTTTGTTGTATTTTTTTAATTATTAAAAATTTCTTTCAACTTCTTTTGAGCCAAATCGGTTATTGCCGGTTCCAATTGTATTTACAAACGCGAAAAATCTTAAAAAAAGCTTAAGCCCCGGAGCGACACCTACCGGGTCCAATTGTGAATCCAAACTATCCATGTACCCACCAAAACATATACCTAGTTGGTAAGCGAAAAATGTTCTTATATAAACATAGAACCCGCTTGCAGCACCACCTACCGGGTCCAATTGATATAAAAACCATTATATACTTATATATTAGAGATAAAATATGTCATCCCAGTACCCCCCAGGTTGCACCTCCGCGCCCCGCCTACTATTCTTGTACGGTCAGCGGCAGCGACAACGCAACAATTTTACCGGCTTATAATTTTTATTTCGCATTATGTTCTGACCGATTCCATTAATTAATATGCTGTAAAACGTAAACTTTATCTCCATGAAATTTCCATTCTGATTTTACTATTTGTTTTTATAAGAATTTGTAAAGTATACGTGTAACCTGTCCTCGAATTAATTAAATATAAAACTCATTTTACTTTTGACATAAAAACCATTTTTTGACCGAGATATTAAACTTGGATACATGGTATCACGAACTGTTTTGTAAAGCTTTATGTAATGAATATTTTGCGTATCGATTTTATTCCTTTATCTCAAACGGTTTAAACAGCTAACACTATATTATAAAATTTATGCCTATTTGAATTACATTTATTGTGATTAATTATTGAATATAATATACATTTTGGTAAATATATATATATTTACCAAAATACTTAAAAATAGTCTATAGCACTCAGGGATAATATATCTTTTCCGGCAACGCATCTGTGATACCTCTGGTGTCGCAGGTGTCCATGGGCGGCGGTGATTACTTACCATCAGGTAACCGAGTCTGTTCGTTTGCCTCCATACTCATCTTTCTAACAGTGAAAGAAATTTCATAATCGGACCAATAGTACCATCGGAGATTACACCGAACATCCAAACGCACAAACTTCCTCTTTATAATATTGGTATGGAAGTATAGATAGATACCTTAATTATACGTCTCAATATCACCGTACAGGGGTTTACATCTCGCGGCAGGCCCAAAAAATGTTGGTTGAATGGTTGTGGTGGCGGACATGAAGGAGAATGACCTCACAGAAAAGGATACCGAAGACCGGGCAAAGTGAAGAAAGATAAGTAGGAAAGCGGACCCTGGCACCAAGCCGGGAAAACGCTAAGCAGAAGAAGAAGAAGAAGACCTTAATTATAGATATCATCTGCTCAATACATATTTATCGCCTATACTCAATTTTCGTTATGCTATTCCAGTGAACTGACGTCATTTGATCATAAAAACTGTTTCTTAATTGATCTATGGTTATGAAGCCATGTTGTTAAAAACCAAAAAAAAAAGTCCCAACTTACTCAAGACATTTAGGTTATTATACCAATTGATACATTACGAAAGTCGGGGGTTCCCTCAGATTTATGACGGCAGACCGCTTCCCCGCTAAGTCTCAAGTTAAGCAGGGAACCGTTTAAACTTATTTACTTAAACTTAATAACTCGAGTCCGACGCCTTGATTTATACGAAAAAGTTTTTTTTTTTATAAGCGATTTATTTTTGGACTACACCCAAGTCACACCGGATTCGAATAAGTTATGGCATTCTCTGTTTAGCTAGCTTCTATCGTCGGCTTTGTACGCTTCGATATATGTTCTAGTAATGGTTGTAAGTTTGTACATCTCTCGCGAGTCCTAGGTCTGTGATTGTTGTCAAAGTAATATTCTATGTCGTTTGATAAACACACCGTTATATGAATTACTATATTTTAAAAGATTTCAAAAAGGAGGATCATCTCAAGACGGTTGTATATCTTTTTAATGTTTCTTACCTCAGAACTTCGTGATTTATTAATAGATTTGGAAAATTCTTCTTTTATTGGATAGGGTATATTTTCAAGGGGGGTTTTATTTTCATTACCATTGAACCTTGAACTTCGAAGATATATCAGGGAATTCCTCAAAATCGAATAGGAAATTGGTACCTTTATGACAATGTAAGATTAGGTAGACCTTATATAGATTGGTAGCTATAGACTGAGATGTACACACAAGAGCACATTAATACAAGCGAAAACGCTGGTAAAAGCTACGTATAAAAATTTTATATGAAATATAACTCCACTACATTCTATGTTCATCTTACAACAGCAATAAATTTTACAATGTAACAGATTTATTTTTAACATATTTTAAACTATAAACCAATGTTCAGAGAAGGAGGGCCGTAAGCTAAATACATCTCTTATATCCTTCTACTTTGGACAATCAATATCTTTATACCGATATAATATGAGGTAGAGAGTGATCTGTTGTTGATATTTTCTAAGGTTAAAGCTTTTAAAAAAATCCAACGCCCGAAAAAAATATTGACATAAAACAGTAATTACTGTGATACGCCCATTTTACAATTAGCATGCGATAAAGCATGGGTATATTATATCTACATATACAACATTCCGAAGAAAATTTCTAAAACATAGTGAAAACTGTATGAAAATCCGTACTGTAGTTTAGAAGTGGACACACAGACAGAAGATAACTTCTTTGTTTAATACTATGTACTGATAATAACTACAATATATACAGGCTCTCGATTTCAACTACACTAGTCCGTACCCGATGCGCCGCGTTACAAAAGACGTCCGCGATATATTTTTACAGATCCTCCCGACAAAATAACGGCAGCTAACTTCCAGTACCCTTCCGTCCCTCGAAACAGAGCGTGTGCGCGCCCACGTCCGCGTAATCACAGATCACGCCGCCGCGGCTTGACTGTGAATTTTGCTCCAGCACACTCGTCTAGGCCCCCCTCGGCAGCGGCTCAAGCCGAGGTCCGATCCTCCGGAATGGAGCCCTCGAGCACGTTGCTTGCGCGACAACAGTGACACTGAATTAATTTTCAAACACTAGTTTTTGACACACAACACCGATCACCCCACACACGTGCACATACTCGTACACACATGTAGGTACACATAGTGGTTGGGTTGTTTTTTTATTTTTATTTTGAACCCCTTTCTCGGACGGAGTTAGCTTATACTAACTTAGTAATCAGATTCAAGATACATGTATGAGTTCCTGAAACATACATGCTTGGTACACGTGTATGTTTCACGAATTTATATATGTATGAAATAATAGTTAGCCTAAGCTTAGTTAGACTCGGGATAATCGGTAACAGTCCAAGCCGAGGCGCGCCGTGCGCCCTTGTGCTGGTTGCCTACATAAAATCGGGTGAGTGCCTTAGGCGCTCCCCTTGGTGGTCCGGTGAAACTGTGGATGCCTTGCCGGGTTGACAGTGTGGTCAGTTCGAAAAAAAAAAAAAAAAAAAAAAACTACACTAGTACACGTATAAGTGTTTAGTGACAAATTTTGAATACACGTTGTCAAGGTTACAGATAAGGATATAGGATACTTTTCGTTTAGAAATAAATGTAGGCACTGTTCGCGGGGCATAGGTCAGATTTACATTACAACGAACGAAGCCGCGAACAAAAACTAGTAATTACATATTTAGTGTTTGATGAACGTTAGCTAATAACAAGTATCAACATTGTTTTTTTACATGATAATATCTATGGAGAAAATTATGATAAAGCGATTTTAATATTTTCAGACAAAAGTTATTCTCAACTTACGTTTCAGACGGAAACAAAACTTCCCAATACAGTTATTTTCATCTGATAAACGTACAATTGATTACCTAATTTATTGTACATTCAACAACATTACATATGCGTATTAAATTACATTTTTATCTAAACACTTACTTAAGCGTATCTAAATTAAGAGCTATTATTTGAACAAAACCCCTTCCCTTATCTAATCCCTTGTAATTAACAACCATTACTGTCGAATGGACTATACTATCGTTTGCCTGAACATACGATTGAAAAAAAAAATTACGAAACGTCAAACGAGCTCCCGCCATTCCATATTTATAAAATCGTAACACTTCCTCTACCGTCTCCTAATAGCCGAAACGTGCCTCCTTGCTTAATTTCGAATATGGAACGCTCTAAAATGGCGGCGTTCTCACAAATCCCCGCCTTATCCCGTGGCTTGCAGTTAGCGCCATCTGTCATCGAGTTTGACAGTTGACAGTGAAACGATTTAAAAATAGAACGTTTCCGAAGACCCCAATCCGGATGCAAAATAGATACAACAGATAGATCACTAAACAAATTTGTTGGAGTGAAATAATAAAACCATGTTTCCAAAACACTTCTCTCTTATACTCTTGAACTATTTTAGTAACAATTCTTGAGCGTTTCATCGCATAGTTCATAAAATTGTTTATTTAATTAATTCTATTATTTAAATACGAAAGACTACTCGAGTAACTATATTTTATTCTTATAATTATGAAGTGTCTAGTGATAACTAACACGTTCAATTTCATCGAGCTGTATTAGTTAAAGCATACTAAAGAAGTAGATATGCATAGTGGTCGGGCTTTTTAAGCCCATGTCGAAAATTTGTCGTCAAGCACCTATTCGTGTGTTTTGTCTGCTACACTTTACATCGAATTTCTCTCTAGGTTTAGCGTTTTTACCGTCTGAGACCACATCGTCATTTAACATCAGGTGGAACGCTAAAACCTACAGAGCATTAAAAAACATACATACATACGAAATATCATTCGAAAACATTAACCCATGTCTGAGAAAATCGGATGTAACATTGCTGTTTACTCATAGATTGTTCATCGGCGAAAATAATATTTTTCAAATCATTGGTTGCTAATATATAACTGACAGGGGAAAGGATAAACCGACAGACAATTTACGCGTTTAAACCATTCATTCTTTTAAAGATTTTTAGTGAGAAAGTAGCGCCGGTAAATCACTATTGAGAATCATTTCCCTAATAACAAGCACTAGTATATCACAGCATGTTGTACATAAACTTACGATAGATAACAAATCTAATAGATTAGAACTGACTGAGAATCACATCCGGAAGAGTAATCATATGTACTGTTAGGATCTGCGACTCGCATTTAATAAGACAAAATTACGCACATGTATTTGTTTATTCTATCGAAATACAATATGTATCTGTCTTGATACGTTTTTTACGTTTCTATATAATCTTAGAAATATTATAAATACAAATGTGAATTTGTTTGTTATGCTTTAAATACTCTACCGATCATCATCACGTGGTTTTGCATACGCGTTGTCAAGGATACAGAAAAGGACATAATATACCTCTCATTCAGAAAAAAGTATAGTTCCCGAAAGATATGTCAGATCTACATTAAAAGCTATGAAAAAATATGAGCTTAATCAGGACTTTTAAGAAACATTATAAGTTGATAACACCAGGTATACGATTGTTTAAGTAGAAGTTACATTTTCGACAGTGAACAAGCTGAAGCGTTATCGTTTTTGTGTAACAAATAGTGCAGACTGATTATAAATGACTTTAAAGTAATTTTTTTTTCAAACACTCGCCTGTCTGCCACTTAGTGAATTGGAATCTATTTAAAATGATTTTATTTTCGAAACGTAGGTAATTAAATATTCAAATGCTTAAATTAAAAGTGTACACTGAAGCGATATATTACGGTAATTGTTTACGGCAATTTTGTTGATATGGATTTTGCATTCTAAAAAAATATGCTTTTAAATATATCGTTACGCTAGTTTAATCGTATAGACGTAGTAAAAGACATAAAGTGTTAGGTTCTACAATAAGGTAAAATTGCCCAAGGCACATTACCAATTTACCAAACAATAAATTAAGGGGTCACTGATAGCTGGTTTTATAGCGAAAAAGGTTATTTTACGGTGGATAATTACGCGAACGACAGTCAAATCTGGAAATGACTATAATTAATTATTGAAATTAACATTTTAAACGGAACAGTCGATTTTAAAAGTATTGGGAAAATATGATAATGTTATAAAAATTATGGTACTGATTTGATTTATTACAACAAAAAGGTTACTTAGAAATATATGTCGTAGGATTTTCAGGTCAGCCAGACAACGATTATCGCCACACCGATATATTAATTTTTAAACAACCTCTACAATAGTACAACAATAGTACAATAATAGAAATGATGTAATAATGTGCCTAAAGTATAATCTATAGCTCGTTAAAAACGAATTTTTAAATTTCGAACAAACACCGACATAAGAAAACAAAAAAAAAAAAATAGCGGCAATCATTAGTCTCGGAGACATTATTTTAAATTTAGAACGTACGCAACGATAACGACCGTCAGGCGCTAATAAATTAAGCCCTCGAACATTTAACTCGGCTGTCCGCGAGTCTGTCTCGACTCGGGTTCACACTAACGTTGTTATGCCGTCGCCAAATTTATTTTTAAATGAAAAAAATACATTTTTTTATTTATAGTATTTAATAAGCTTAATTCGACTGAAATATATTGGTGTGTACAATATAAAAAGTGAAACATTATATATATATATTTACAAAGTATATGATTGAAAATTCAGGTGGCAGTTCAATGAATGAATAAGAATTTTTTTTTTTTAAATTACTACATTGTATTACCTGGTATGATAACAACGGATAATCACTACATAGTATAAAACAAAGTCGCTTTCTCTGTCCCTATATCCCTATGTATGCTTAAATCTTTAAAATTACGCAACGGATTTTGATGCGGTTTTTTTTAATAGATAGAGTGATTTAAGAGGAAGGTTTATATGTATAATAACATGAATTGAATAGTGGCGAAATACTGTTATTTTTGAGGTTACTCCAAATTTAACGCGTGCGGGCCACGGGGCAGTAATGAATAAATCAAAACTACTGGATCGATTTTAATCATTTTTTCAGTGTATGACATAGGCTATATATTTAATACCAGTGCGAAGCCGGAGCGGACCGCTAGTAATATTATAAAAAAGGGCACAACGATTTATCCTCCTCCATCGTTTTGAGCCAAAACAGCGCGATAATAAAAACTATAATGGCCAGTTATTTTCTGTAGAGTTACTTCGTAGCGTCTAATTATCGCTAATGCGAAGTGTACCTCATAAAGGGATGTCCACAAGTTTGTTCGAAACGGTTCTATTTTCAAAATTCATTTTTCGAACTGTCATTTTATATGACTGATGATGGTTACCCGACACGGCGGCATACGCTTGTGCTTCCCCGGTGTAAATCGTATTCCACTGTAATTTATAACAAGTACTACCTATGTTCACGCTCAATAACGGAATAGACAGATAAGTTTAATTTCAACCTGTACTAATATTATAAATCACAATACTTTGTTCCTTTCTTTAAACGTGTTAACCTCAGGAACTACACGATCAGAATTGAATGTTGTATTTTATCACGCTAGGACCCTTAGAAATGGAGCAAATTACCATACAAAACGTAGGAAAAAGGTACGCAATGTTAAAACGAAGTAGTAGTGTGAACGCTGAAGGGGCTGTAAGGTTTAGCGCGGAGTTTCATTGGAGGCGGAGCCCGACGAAAATCGTGCTTTACCGAGAGGAAACCGAAGTGTAACATTTCTACTTTTGAATTGAACTTCTTTATGGTAGGGCATTGAAATTCTGATCGGCAACCTTTTTGTGTGACGCGAAATATGTGGTGGGGGTAGTAAACACTATCTCGGGTAGAATGTTGAAAACATCGATTCTCGTCCGATCACCGAAAATAAGCGACGTCGGTCAATACATGGACGAGTGACCACTTGGGAACACCGCGCGTTTTCTTTGGTTTCTCTGTATACAAAAATTTCACTTCTATCATGTTTCCTTACGACACACACTGTTTTTATTTTTTTATTATTTATAAGTTTATCAGAAGCCCACAGTCTCACCTGATATCAACTGACGATGTGGTTTATAGCAACAACAAGCTAAACCTAGAGGGACTGAGTGACGATATATCAAACTTGAGGGCGGTTGATAATCGCACGAGCTTAAAGACAATGCCCTATCATTATGCTACAATTTCATCACGACGTTTTCCTTCACTGAAAAGGTCACGCTCACTCAATTCAATTAATGACTCAACACTACTAATCTATTATTGGTTCCACATATATGTACAAAAAAAAACATGATTTTAATTAGTTTGTGTTTCATTAAACTGAGTATCGTCCCACGACATCGCTCGGCCACCGCTGAATACCGATGCCCACATTCCTGACTGATTCGAATAACTAAAAGCCACTGGTTCTCAAACTGTTCGCCCCCTTTTTAAAACGACTAATATACGACTACCTTGATAACGTTCATACAATAACGGACAACAGAGTGATACGATATACCGATTACGACCGGTTGGATTGTGACGACAATAGACTGATTTTGATTGATGAAGACGTTACTTTGCGGAAATCCATCATTAAATATCAGAGGTAATGTTACTTTGCACTTTCGCCTGAATTCGTTAGAAAGGAACCGAAGTTTCGGTGAAGGAAAATATCAGGATGGAACCATGGGAAGGTGGTGATGCTTTTCTAATCCCAGTAGACCAACCTCGACCCTCAAGTTGAAAATATGTTGGTAAGCACTTAGAGGTGTGTTCCGGCAGCTGCACTTGAGAATCAGTACCCCCTCTATGATTAGCGTGTTAGACCAGATGGACATTTAACTTGTGGTGAGATTGTAGGTCAACCGTTAACATTTATAAAGTATATAAAAAAAACAGTCATGTTTGGGGCGTATTATAACACTTTGTCAACGACTCTGCTGGATTTATACCTTCAACACTCAAAGGTCGAACAATCCTCACCTGACCGCGACGATTCAGCGGTCGAATGGCAACAGCGGGGTTAATTACCAACATAACTGTGGTTGAAGGGTTGAGATAGTGTGAATACAGATAATTATTACACCTTGGAATAACCCCTGAAACGGTGGTCCCGTAGTTATTGCTATTAGGGTGTCGCATTCAACATGCGAAGGATAGCGAATACGAGTCCAGATGGGGTTTTTTTTTTTCATTTTAACTGTGTTATAAGCTGAAATAATTCAGGTAGGCGGAATATCGACACGATGTCCAAAGCAAAATGATATTTTATTATCTCACTTCCAAGATTATGTAAGTAACTTATAAGTTAATACTAATCTCTCCTGAGTACAGTATTAAGCGAACCTTGATACAGTACAGATGTTGTCTCAATTATTTTACCTTCTTATGAATACATATTATAAAACAAAGCCGTCCACCGCGTCTGTCTGTCTGTCTGGATGTTTGTGATAAGCTCAAAAACTAATATTAACGGATTTTAATGCGGTCTTTATCAATAGGTAGAGAATTAATTCACGGGGAAGGTTTAGATATATAATTTGTCAAGACTTTTAATGATAAATGTCGGATAAAGTCAAGCTGTCTTAAGCGTTTCATGCACATAAGTATATATTATTCGCCGCAACGTCCGCCGGGCCTGCTAGTATATAAATAAATTTATACAGGTCTGCACTCGTGCGCGCATCACGCAAAAACGACTTAAATGATTTTAATCATTTTGTTATAATTCTTATTGTGTTGTATTTCGTTTTACTTCTTAACCTCTGAACTGTCCAAAACCATAAAGGTTTAAGTTCCAAATAAACGAACGTAGACCTCATGGAGTAGTCAGCAATAGGTCAACACACAAAAATACTTGGATTTATTTATTACAAAACTTTGAAAAACAACAAATTATGTAGGTATTTTGTAAAAATATAATTCGTAAGTAAAATGTATTTATAAATTATTTTTTCAGCTGTATGATTTTTTTTTACTAACGCATAAAATTTACAATGTACGATGTCGTGACATTAAAAAAAAAACATAATCCGCCATTTTTAGATCTGGGTCTTAAAAAATCACCAGAGGGGTTTAAGACACTTGGTCCTTATTAATAATTATCAAAATTATCATGGTACATCTTCATTCAATATAAGTTTAAAAAAACTACGATTTTTATATGTACTACGCGGTGACTACAGTGAGCGATAGCGTGAAGTTGGGCAAGAGAAAGGAAGTAAACGGATAACATTGTTTAAAAAGACATTTTATGTGTTATCCTCTGTACATAAAATATATTGTTAACATAATAAGCAAACGCAGACGAAGTCGCGGATATCGCATAGTTCTCAAACCGTAATAAACACTTACCGTAAGACGAATATACAGCCAGTGTGAGCAGCAACAGCACACGAGCGAACACACCGCCGATCTTGACACGTAACGCACGCAAAATGGCGGCCATCGCGCGAAACTAAAATGGCCGAATATAAACAACTACGAACACACTACACTTTATCACATAATACTGATCTTTTCCTGTTTAATTTCAATCTAAACGGTGTTCTGGACACGCTCGCGGACTGAGAACTCATTCGCCGGTTCGTTCGTTTGTTTCTGGAACAAAAGTAAAACATACATTATTGTTGTATTCGTTACTATAATGGGTTTCATGTAACAACAATAAAATAGTACAGAGAAAATATTAAGGCAGATATACGATAACTGTAGTTCTCGTCAATCTTTTTGGCCGCTCTGTATAAAGCTGAATGTTCGGGCTTGCGTATAATATCGGCAAAAGTTTAATACAAAATGGAGTTAAAATATTATTATAGGAATCTAAAATTGGCATTTATTATATACATTTACTATAATACGTATTTATACTTAAATTTGTGTTCTGCGCATCTATATTCCGAGCGGTCACAAAATTTTGCGCAGTCTGTAGCTGTAAAACCGGCCGCCTCGATGCCAAAACAAATTAATTATACGTACGTAAAAAAAAACCTACCTACCACAAATTAAAGCATATTGCTGATCAATATTTTCACGTCTTAAATATAAATATCGACGTATCTCTTATCGTAATTTGCATTTCTACGCTAAACTCGGAGAAGAATCTATAGTAAATATCGTTGCGCGTTTCAATAGAGGGATAAATAGTTACGATAAAATTATAAACAAAAATAAGTACGTAATGAATTAAAAAAAATTGTGTGGTTTAATAAAACCACGATGCAAGTGAAACTTTTTTTTTCGGATCGTAGGCATTTAACTGATAATTGTATTAAAATTATTCAAATTAAAGTATTAAAATTGATTTTAAGCTTTTAAGAAACTGAACACAATATTTGTTGAAATCATTAAATCGTTGACAATTGAACCATGGGCGCCACCATATTGGCGTTGACTGCTCTTAAGAGCGACTTCCATTTTACCCCTACTCCGCGGCCGGCTGTAATATGACATGCTATAGATGGACGAAAAAATTGGAGGCGATGTAAACAAAGTTTGACTTTAATAAAAGTAGATCAGGTTCAATCTAACCTAACTTTTGGTCTCAGCTTCGCTAGCGGTAATGTAATATTAACTTAGCCCTCGGGAGGATTATTTTTTCTGGATATAAAATACCCTATGTCCTTTTCTATATCCCTGACAACATGTATGCAAATTTTGATAATTTAAAGCGTAACAAAGAAAGACACTCACATTCTACATATTAGTTGGGATAAGGCAAGTAGTTTCTAGAAATATAAAAAAGCAAACATTGTCACGTAAGTCGCCGTCACCAGCTTGTATATTATTAAAGCTGAGCAAATCTATGGTGTATACAAAACAACTAAGTAACTAATAATATCAAATTACATCGGGTCCCGACTTTGCGTTAGGAAAACTCGTCTAATGACGTATTGTCCGAGATACAAGAGACATTCTCCATACAACATTCGACAAAATTGATCAAGCGATAAGCTTGTCTCGAGACATTGTCCCTAACTCAATCGAGTATTATAATCTCATAGAGGTAAATATTTCCTACTATTTGTAGTAGCTGCTACACGCGACACTTGGTTATAGTGAAAACTGATGCGTTTTATCATTGGTACTAAGTCATTTATCTGAATTAATTGTGTCGGTCTTTGCTTGAAGTATTTATT
This sequence comes from Antheraea assamensis, assembly GCA_035772565.1. Classification (NCBI taxonomy): domain Eukaryota; kingdom Metazoa; phylum Arthropoda; class Insecta; order Lepidoptera; family Saturniidae; genus Antheraea; species Antheraea assamensis. Next base: position 3,728,344 of record JAQQSE010000107.1, read on the forward strand.
GACACGCCTTGGCAGTAAAACAGACCTGTATGGCGTCACGACAAATGACATGACGATCTCTATGCCGTTAATGCATACATGTTAAATATTTGCTTTATTTGATTCCAAACTGTGTAATATTGGTAGTACTTTGCATAATATAGCTTGAACCTCATACAAGTGAAGACGATTTTAAATAATAACAACGCAACATAAATCCTCTAATGTCACAAAAACTCCCTGAAAACTTCCACCAAAGAGGCCACCTTTTGCTTATAAAATTCTTCGCGTGACTGACATAAACGCTCCCTTCAGTATTTCGGTGAAGCTGTAGCGGCCTGTCAGGCCAATAGCGTAGACAGTTCGAAAAAAAATCAATTCGTAAGAAATAAATTTATAATAGGAAACTAATATCTCAGCAATTAGTTACCGTAGTAATCCTTAAGAACGAGGAGTGGTCGCCAAATAAAGAAAAAAGCGATTGTAAGGACCACCGCTACACCTATTTCTACCGTAAAGGAACTGTACTCGCGCTTTCGCGTTGCGTGTCGAAAGATGGTATTGGTGAAGCGTTCCAAGGAAGCGTACCAATTCACTCCTGAGGAGTAGCGATCTATTACAATGGGTCTTAGGGTTGTGGTCCCATTGATGCTGATTGTAACATAAAAAATATCGTGTTTATACGGAGCACCATAGCTCTTAGACTATAACGGAGAGAGGTCGGCTAATGCAGTAATTACTGCACTCCATTTGCCGGTATTTTCGTTCCATCGCAGTCGCCACGCGGCGCCCCCGGGCTCAGTAGAACCCCAAGCGACGGTACAAACGAAATAACATTCTCAGTATCTCCCTTGTTTTCGAATATCGCCGACGGATGGAAAAATCATTTACTTTTTTCTACCCCATTGTAAAAAGCGGGTAAAAAGGGCTTTCACGGGGGTTACTGAAATTCTTATTTTATTTCTATTTTACCAAAAAAAAAAAATTCAAAACGCTTTATACAAATTAGACGATTAAGCCTCTTTAGGCATTTTGAATTATTTGGGGTGTCGAGAAAACGTTTCCAGACCGATACTTCGTTCCGGTACAAACGGTGTGATTGGCAATACGTATTGGCACACGAGCCATTTCCACTCATTCATTAGAAGTAAGTAATTAGTAAGTATTACCCAATATCCTCAGCTAGGACTTCCGTTTACAAGTTAGTTACATACAGCTATAAACTGTGCTCTTCCGAAATACGCAATAACATGGCGACTGTATCCATGAAACGCTGGGTAAGAGTTCGATGATTCGCCACAGCTATGTTATTAGATAAATAGGCGAACACTAATAAAACAAAAAAAGTAGTGTGTATTTATGTACACGCGTTAGAAGTTATATTTATTAGACGTAACAAGATAAAAATCTCTCCAAAATGTTTATTTTTCGCCTTATTCTACGTTTGTAGGAAAAAAGACACTAACTATAGAAAAAAGGTATTTAATACATCCATACATTTTTTTGAATAAAATGTTGACTATAGCTAACTTCAGGGTGTCGGTTATTCGTAAAAATTTACTCTCATCATTTTCCCCTAAAGCGCCAAAAGAAGTATAACTTCAATAATAGCAAACCCGACATAGTGACTCTCTCTAAGCTAACTAATTGACCCACATATCTAAAACTACTTTCGGCAAAAATCAAATACTACAGAAATATATACCAGAGTGAATCAACCAACAACGTTCAGGGAGGCTAATGGTGTTCATTGAATTCTTGTAAGATTATACAATATTGCTCTTGTATAGTCATTTATTTGTATCTTATTCCAAAACTAGATGTCAGCCTCGCCTTCGCACGGGTGTATTAAAAAAAAAAAAACAAATAAATAAACCAATTAATCCCTAACCAATCTTCCCTTCACAGTACGATACTATGTACTGAAATAAATTTGGCAACTGAACCACTGGACTGACGTCAATTAGTCATTCCTGTCTACAATTTTGAAGTCCTCCTTTCTGTATCCTGTGTAACTCGCCAACTTCTCTTACTGCAACAGACCTGACAGCGGCGAAACAATTGCAATCGAACGTGCGAAGTAACGTCCTCCTTATTTTTTTTACAAAATTGACATTACAACTTAAAAGTGATGACTTGTCTTATATATTGTGAAGAAATTTTGAGGGAAATACCTTATTAAACCATATAGCAACACCGAGTTCCAGAATATTCAATAAAGTAATCTTTGAAATAAAATCACTCAAAAAAGCTATTCAAGTTACCGGCAAAAATTCCTAAAATATCCTGTACAATTCAGTTTAAGAAACATAGTATATATTTAATTGTACAATATATTTAAAAAAAAAAACAACAACAAGTTAATTATTCAATTACCTTAGGATTTCATTTTACAGTTAAGTGCTTCGCTTCGTCTAAAGAAATAAATACATAATTTTTTTTTTTCATTAATTATTTTCCCATCCGCTAAGAATTACGTAAAGCTAATAACGGTCTTTTGGAATTAACGTTTCTATCTGAAATTATAAACTTGTTTAATTCCCTCCGGCAGAGACCGTTCCGCTCTTGTCAAACAAATGGGACACTTCCCGGTAAACGGCGGTTCGATGTGGTTCCGTTCGCTTTAGATAATAATATGTCAGCCAACTACCTGTTACAAGCGACTTCAACGGCGTGGGATTTAGCAAAAAAAAAAAAAACTTTTCTTCAGTGTAAAGGTGCGTGCGGGGTGCACCCGCTTCTGGACACTTCTTATGGCACTCCAGTCACTTCATTTTTATTTAAGCGTATTGGTAACGTTGTGGTATATTGCAGGATTCTAACCTACATCGACCGAGGTAATATCTGAATAGGTTAACTTTGAGCCATAAACGTTTCATTAACTTATGCAATTGCGATTGATAAAATAAAATGTTGACTATAGCTAACTTCAGGGTGTCGGTTTTTCGTGTCGGTGTGCGCGCGCATCGTAAAAATTTACACTCATCATTTTTCCCTAACGCGCCAAAAGAAGTATAACTGCAGGCAGGTGTCAATTGCAGACATCACCATCGTTCACATATTGATCCACCATATAATAACCTTTTGAGGCCAAAAGCCGCACGACATGGCGCTTAAACTTACAGTCCAGGAAATCGGTAACATGCTTTGGGACTTTGTTGTAAATTCTAACACTTTTACTTAAAAAACTTTTACCGTTTTGGTTGCAACTTGTTGGAAACTTGTCGTACTATTCTAATGCTAGTTCCATACCTGCGCGACGAAGCTTCGGTAACTTGTGCAGCTAAAAAGTAACCTCAAAATTAATTCCGATAAAGGCGTAGAATAACATTTGCACACCATTGTCATTTCAATAGTAACTCGAAATTAGCGTCTCCAATTCCTTTGATGTGTGTAAAAACCGCGGCCCCCAGTTATCGTGCTGCGTGTATCGTCACGCAATCGGATAGTTCGTAACGCATAACGATAATATCTTCCTACATCTGCATTTAGTCTGACCATAGACAAAACTTCGTGCCGATACACGCAGGTATGGGAGTAGTAGCAATATGATAGCTATACGTTAGTTTTACGCTATATAAAATAATTCACGTCATGTGACAGATGCTTTATTTACTGACGTCCTTTTTAAAGGCGTGTCCATGTAATGAGACATCCACCGAAGAATTGTCCGATTAGAAAACAAGGCACTTTGTCCTCGGGCTGTTGTTTCTATAACGTGACTTTATTTTTTTTACTTTTTCTGTAACATGTTATGTCATGTACGAAAATTAATACTATACTTTTACTTAAAAACCTCTCACAAGTTTTCCTTTAGGATATATAATATGAAAAATCAACATTAGAAATACTTTATTTATATTATGCCCGTAGGTAAGTTAGATAGCGTTGGCGTCGAAATAAATTTAAATTTCGTTTGAATTTATCAAGAAAAAAACACCTCACTGTCACACAATTATTATAATGCTGTATGAACGCAGTTCCGTTGTACATTTAATTATAGTGTTTCTCTTCGTATTCACTCCAATGGCCAGAATATAACTGGTATATACCCTGTGGCGTGCTAATATACCTCATAAAACGGGGGGTGGAAATCTCTGGGAGTATATCGTTATTATTCCAGAGATTCGGCATGATTTTAGACATGCTAAATTTTTAGAACACTTTGTTTGCGTATAATAATCGGAACGATAAATTAACAATATGTGTATATCAGTTTCCCACGCTTCTATGGCTCATCTATTGTTTATTTAGAACAACGCGTTTTTAACCAAAGTGTAATACTATATTGATGCTGTTCATCAAAATCATGCTATTGATCAGATAATTTGTACTAATCACTTACTATTGACTAGTTAATCTAATTAATAACAAATATTAAAAGAGCATACAGCCGAATCGATATCTTTCGCCTTTTTGAAATTGAATCATGTAGGTGGTAGAGCTACGCTGAATCTATTACTGTTTTCAGCATGAATGGGTCGGCTTGCCCGGTGTAGTACCACCCTCTCACAGAAAACCGACGTGAAGTAACAGTGGTTGCACTGTTGCGTTTCGTTCGGTCAGTGAGAGCGCCGGAGGCCCACAATTAAAAGGCCGTCAACGCACTTGCGACTCCCCTGGTGCTGCTAGTGTCTATGGATGGCGGTGATCACTTACCATCAGGTGACCCACCTGTTCGTTTGCCCCCTATAATATAAAAAAAAAAAACAAAAAAAAATCCACATACAATTGGCAAATTGTCAATAGTCAACAAAAGTCTTAATTTTTTCTATTTACCTATTTGTAGGTCTGAAACAACGTGTAGATATGCAATTCGTGTCCGATGGGTTGAATAATTAAAGCATGAAAGCATTGCAAATAAACAATCTTACATTTGCATTTATAATATAGGTTAAGATTAAAACCATGACATTTGTATACATTTTATTCAGTTAATAAAATGTCTCATTAGTACTGCTTTTTTACTATCTCTCCGCTTGTTAGGTCAAAGAAAATACCTTGTGACAATAAAGCTTGTTAGTCTAGAACTTGTTGGTGCAATGAAAGTTCTTCATTACTTTATTAAAAAAAAATAATGGCTTGACAGAAAGCTGCAACTGGAGCACAGACCCACTAAATAAAACCTTCCCATAAGTAAGTTTGTATAGAGAAGAACGCACACAATACTTTACATTATAGCTGACAATTAATTTGAATCGGTCAATATTTAGACGATATTTCAGTTATCGTTTTGTTCTTACGAAACACGCTATAAGGGAACCGGGATTTACTGCGTAAATGGTGACACTACTACTCACTCTGATATAATTCGACTAAAGCGTAAACGAGACAAATATATTAATATAGGTCGTCCATACATAAATTCTCCAACGAACTGATTACCCGCGAAAAATATTAATTATTTGCTGTCGTTTTCTTTAATTGCAATTTTGTCATTATTTGTTAATCCTTAAAGCCTGTTTATTTACTTCTGTTGCATTTTACCGTAACTGTTTAAGCCGCATAGAGAAACATAGTGACATATATTGCCTAGATAATATTTTATTAGGTCCTTTATCGACCATTATTTCTCTCGTCTAAATAAGTTAAGCTGTTTCGAAGATTAGCTCAGTCAAACAAGACACTTCAATTTTATTTGTATGTATAGACAAATGAAAATCCCACGCGTGTACTAACGTAATAAGATCACATCTTCCCTTTACAGTACGACCGTATAATAAAAATAATAGGAGTAAGAGTAGGAGTAAGCACAAGTCGTGCGTCGGACCTGACACAAACAATTTTTTAATCTTAATTTTTCATTTTCCCCCATACCATTTTATATATTTTGTACCACACAAACCTTGTCTTGATGTTAACGGAAAAATCCAAATAAGTGCAGCCGTTCCAAAGCGATGTACTTACATACAATGGATTTTTATATCGCTATCTATCAGGTCTACCGGAAAGTGCTGTCCGTTTAATGACATCAATTTTCGACACGTAAGCACATGTTTAATTGGCGCAGATAGAATAGAAATAGAGAACCATTCTATAACTTAATGTACACATATACATACTGACGTGGGAAATTAACTAAAACAAAGTTGATTCAAGTTAGTTTTAAATGTGAGGCGATAATGTAATAGTGACTACTGATAAGAGTACCCCAATGCAGTTGTTTATACGAATTTTAACGAGGAACAAATACTATGGAAGCATGTAGACGATAGAACCATATTATCCGCACTTAGCATCCTCTATAACTTATTTTTGTCCTTTGATAACATTTTTTGAAAGGCAAATAATCAAACATGAACTATATATCAAACAATCGCCGATTCAATTTTGCACAGAAAGAGATGAAAAATTGGACATCCAAATTGCCAACACGCTGGTAAGTAGTAATTACTAAAAAAAATATATTTTATACCAAAATCAGACAGAACTTTCGAGTAGACCAAACCTATATTACACATGTTTGTTAATACCAAATCACGATAATGTTGTAGTATTGAATTCATTTCACTTTGCGATAGAATCTTTTGTTATGTATAAAAATACCGTATAACTAATTCGTCGACTTGATAATGACGAACGAAATGACAAACAAACACTGTCGAAGTCAAAATCATTACCGGCCGTCTCACCGTGCCGTGGTGTTTGTCACCGAACGAATGATTTATGCCCGTCGCCATTTTGTTTTTCTTTTCCCGCCCTCACGAGTTAGCGGCGTCTTTTGACGTTTGATGTACGAAAATAATGGAGTAGCTATCTATCGATAGTTTAATATTGTATTTAGAACACTTTAAATTACCGTCGATTGATTTTAATATATGCGAATACGAACGACTCATCTCGATATATGCTTATTCATATATATTACTATGCCAATTTTAAGCAACACACAATAATGGTGTCCAGCTGTAAAACAACAACAATAATCCAGGTTTAACACACGCCATAATGGTATGATGTATCAAAGTGGGGTAATAATACCTTATGAACCCGACTGAATCGCTACCACTATGCACATGACGATAAACTAGTCACATTGACAGCATTGTCAAGAAACCTGAAGGCCGACATTACAGTGACAATCAGCGATGGGTTGCAGATATCTCGCTGGATTGCATCGTAATTACTATCACGGGCAATTCAGTCACTTTGTCGTATCGCTATTTGACATAACACTACTTTTGTTCTGAAACACGATCGTAGGCTTCTATAGTAATCTGAACTAATAATATAAATGCCAATGTGTGTTTGTTTGTTACGTTTTTGCCGTCTAACTGCTTAACCGATCTTCGTGAAATTTTCTATACACTTTGTGAGGGGAACAGAAAAGGACATAGGGTACCTCTTTCAGTTAGTAAAAAAACTGTTCCTGCATGATAGCTCAAATTTACATAAACGCGAGCCATGCCAAGAACAAACTGATAGTAATAATTATAGTACCCACAAGCAAATAAAAAAAATATATATTTCGTCATAACTCGAAAACAACAACACTTATAAACCGACATAAAAATAATATAAAGCCTTACACAGAGTAACGCATATTTTAATTGGTAATAAATAATAATACAATGTACTTGTTATCAAAGTTATTAATTTGATAAGATAGTAATTAAGTTTCGATATGCCTGCAAGTTTTGTTTGTAAATTTGAAACATTTTAAAATATTTAATATGCTAAGAATGCCAGTCATTTTTATTCTAAAGTTTAAACAACTAGTTTGAATTATGTCTTTTATAAACCATATCCTAAAAACTTTAAGGAAATTTTGGTTTGATTATCATTCCAAAAATGTAGTAGTTATTGAATGTAAAATCGTTTATTTTTGTAAAGTAATGTTGTCTCAGAAATTATCAACATTAATTCTGGTTGAATGTTGCAAATTGTTCTATTTAATGACTCACGAGAACGAGTTCTGTTCCTCTGTTAGTTATGAATTCATTATGAATGAATAATCCTACGATTTATTGTTCTGGTTATTTTTTCAGAAGTCCGTACAACGACATAATGAGTAACACGACACGCGATTCACACACCACAACAAACAGTTTCCATGCTAATATGTTACTAATTATAATGTACGAAAATATTCACTCTGTACAGATTTCATAGTACATGAGATTACAGCGACCGCGATAGTAAAGTCACTCTTAAGCGATGAGTCGCTTATCGATAATGCCTTTCGACACCATACTGATTGAAATTAATGAAATTCTCCATTCATCCTACACAACTATAAGACACAACAAGGTACTAAAACATTTTTCATTATCTAATTCTCGTCTTGATGATAGTTACGATTCTAAGAAATCCAATTATTTAAAGCATCAGCGTCATCTCTACCATAAAGTTTTATTAAATAAATCATAGTTCTGAAGATTAAGGGTTTATATAAAATGCAATTTTTTCTTACATATTTTAGTTTTCATAATAACCATAATAAAATTAAAAGCAAAATTTATTACCGGATGAAAGAAGGAATACCATAAGGCGTGTTCTTCTAGCTAACTAGTAATATTATGGATGTAATAACTTTAATATGAAACTAGATCGTATAACGTTATAAAAAATAACATACTCGAAACCGAAACTTTTCGTAGCTCCACGTCCGCGTTTGTCGCAGACGGTCCCCAACGCCTTTGAAGTGTCCACGCCTATGTTTGTAATATAAATTTATGACAGCGCGTTCCGGGAAAATGATCACAAGAACTGATTTTGTGGTTTATTATACCCGCTATTACAAACTAGCTAGAATTGGTTAGGTGAAGGCGTCGTAAGCTCAGTGGGTAAGTGCTGTGGATACTCCGCTGGTTCACGCTTCACCATGCCCCGATACATTTTCTAGAATAAAATTTGCTTACATTTTTTTACTACCAATAAAATTGATTAGAGATAACAGCTGCTTTCTTATACTTAAGTTTTATTGTTTGACGATAAACGAACCTGATGTTGAGTGAAGATATGGTCTAAAATATCACAAATGTCACGATATTTTCATTTAATATAAAAATGATAAAAAAACTATGATTTTTATATATATATATATATATATATATATATATATATAGATATACACTAACTGTTGCCCGCAGCTTTTTTTATAATTTGAATTACTTCTTTTAAGATCAGCTATCTATTAGTGAAAGTCCGTGAAAAATGGTTCAAATGTTTCAGAGATAGTACTACAGACGAAGCCATGGAAGCATACTAGGTGTCTAGTCTAAAATAAAGTAGCCTATGTCACCCGCTGTAATTTTAACTATCCGTCAGTGAAATTTCTGTCAAAATCAGTCCAGCCGTTTCGGAGACTACTCGGAAGATACAGACAGACAGACAGACTGACAGACAATAATTTTATAAATTGTATTTTCGTTATCAGTATCGTGTATACGTTCATATCCAATCGGTACAAAATTGGTTTTTTTGATAATACAAACAGACACTCCAATTTTATTTATCATGGAGGACTACATCTATACATAAGTACTGCGCGTCCAGCGATGTATTTTCTTGCCGTAGTGAAGTAGGCAAGTGGTGTAGTGCGTGCGGAGAACAGTCGAAGTCATAAGTGTCAATGTCCGCTCATCGGACGCGAGTAAATCGGGGAGGGAACCGCTAGTAATTAATAACGTCGATTTCTATTACAGTACCCTTATAATCAATTTCATTGTGTTACAATATATGCTACATGATATTTGTCAAGGCAATTATTATTGTACTGAGTAATATCAGCGGTATACGCGGGTTATTGATACGGGTGGGATTCTATACTCAGACGATTCACAAAGACTACTTTTTTTTTATATTATAGGGGGCAAACGAACAGGTGGGCCACCTGATGGTAAGTGATCACCGCCGTCTATAGACACTAGCAACACCAGGGGGGTCGCAAGTGCGTTACCGGCCTTTTAATATATGTGGGCCTCCGGCGCTCTCACTGGCCGAACGAAACGCAACAGTGCAAGCACTGTTACTTCACGTCGGCTTTCTGTGAGAGGATGGTTAGTATCAATCGCCTTCTCCGCCCTGTAAAATGTGTATACCCGTAAAGCTTGTTCATAATAATTTGTATCATATATGATTCTTCAATAGTATTACTACAATTAGTACTAGTATATAAGTATTCATCAATAGTAGAGGTGCGTATCGAGACTTGTACTAGAAAACTACAGCACATTTCTAAGTGATATCACAGTACATAGTCTGAAAATAGATTGCAACTACAGCGACAAACTGCATTTTTTTTTGTGAACTTCATAAAAATACCCGTCCATAGACAGAAGAAATACATAAAAATCATTTGCCATATTAAAAAAAAATCGTTTTGCATACAAAAGACGATACCTTGCAAACATTCGCCAACATCGTGCAGCGTGCATCGGAACGTTTTGCGAAGAATAAAGCGGGGACAGAGTAAAGGGGTCGCCAGTGAGAGCCTACAGTCGAGGGCCCTTCAAATTATACAGGTGAACTTGTAGTGATGCGATATAACTATATTTAATAATATCGACTATCGATATTATTGTATCGTTCGACCATAATGTCATATAATATTAAATTACGATTTACCCACTTTAAGAAGCATGGGCCAAAACTGACGATCAAGTGCAACTGCCGGAACACATCGGTTATAGAAGGTGGTGAATCAAGCGAATATTCTAGAATGCTGTCATCATGCTATAGTTATATCGAGGTGAATTCCTTAATCGAAAGCTTTTTTATACCCTTTAATTTTTAGCATTTAAACACTATCTTATCAAATGCTAAATGATGATACGGTTTCTGACGGTAAACACACTAAACCTAGAGAGGACTAGTTTTCAAGAACGGCTGATGAAATACAACTATTGGTGCTTGGCAACAGATTGCCCACGAGAGGGTGGTAGCTAGCCAGAAGGGCTTAAAGAAACCCCTATGACTCCGGTTCATTCACAAGGATTTAGTTTCTACGTAGGTGGTAGAGCTACGCTGAAGCTATTACTGGTTTCAGCATGAATGGGTCGGCTCGCCCGGGGTAGTACTACCCTCTCACAGAAAACCGACGTGAAGTAACGTGCTTGCACTGTTGCGTTTCGTTCGGCCAGTGAGAGCGCCGGAGGCCCACATATTTAAAAGGCCGGCAACGCACTTGCGACTCCTCTGGTGTTGCTAGTGTCTATGGACGGCGGTGATCACTTACCATCAGGTGACCCATCTGTTCGTTTGCCCCCTATAATATATAAAAAAAACAATACATCCGATCGATTGTAAACTGATTTCATGAAATATTGTTAATATGTATTCACTTCTCGCCTATTAATCGAAGACTTATTTTTATATATAGTACATTATATAAAGCAGTTTATATTCAAATGAAATTTAATCGTTTGTCGACATACTTCGAATTAGATTCAATCGTTTATAACAATTGGTTAAATTGTCGCAGTTGGGAGTTCATATTTCACCACAGGCATGTGCAAGCAGAACTTTAAATATGGTAATTTTTCCTATCATCTCACTTTTAAATTTTAAAATGTATAATGACAATATATGTATATCACTATATATATATAAATAAAACCACTGCGAAATAAGGACTCTCCAGATTACTATTTAGAAAATATTATTCCGTTTTTTTTATAGGCGTTAAGCGACAATATTAGACTTCAACAGAAGTACTTAAATCGATAAAATAGACATTAGGGGTTGAACTGAAATGCCAAATGTATGATTTCAGAAATAAAAGACAACTCACAACGAATCCAAATAAAGGACGTAATTACCAAGAAATAATAAAAAAAAATCACGAGAAAGATGAAAAATTTTCACTAAAATAAAATGTGTATAAAAATTATCGACATATCCAAATACATCACAGCACTAACGCACTCGACTCGTGCTGAGCGCGGCGGCGGCAAATTTTTTGTGCTTACTCCGTTTAAAAAAAAAGAGAGTAAAGGGTCACGAGGTCGGTCATCTTTCGGTAGCGGTTTCATGCAAAAATTATAATTTCTGCGGGCCTCATTAAGCGCGCGATCATATGATTATTTTTTTTTATATCTATATATATATATAAAAGGATTACCGAATTGTAGAATAGCAATTATTTAGCAATTTTTGTTAAATAGTGATTGTATAAAAGAAAATGTTTGACTAATTATACAGCAAAGTGTAAAGTTTGGGTTAAAAATTTCTATATATAACATTTTGGAGATTGAAACAGTAGAGCGATGTTATAAAAACTGAACAGAATTGACAGACTTGATGTTCACTTGTGCACTTGCCATTTCATTTCATTACAAAGCCGTACTGTAAATGGAAGATACAGTCTCATTTTAGTACTCCAGTGCGGAGCCAGGGCGGGTAGTCAGTGTATAATAAAAAACACTTTTTTCTGTGTGGTACGATAAGATAATTGTGTTCTATTGAATCACGACTGGGATACACTAGATACAATATACGTCATAGGTGCATGCCTATTTACGTGTATTGTCTTCGGGGGACCAGCTAGTTTTAGATATAGTAACCAAACAGGGTATTAACCCCTCGGTTGATTTTTTAAGTCCCAGATCTCAAAATGGCAGATTGTTTTTAATTTTTTGTTTTATATCACGACATCGTACTTCGTAAATTTTATAGATTAGCAAAAAAAGTTCGTAGAAATGAAATAATAATTTAAAAATACATTTTACATAGAAATTATAATTTTTATCAATACATAGTTTTTTTTTATTTCTCAAGATGTTGTAATCAATAAGGTATTTTTTAAGCTTATCCTGCCAACAGTCTGTTGACCTGTGCCTCATGAGATCTATATTTATTTGTATGAAACTTAAGCCTTTACGGATTTGGACAATCCAGGTGTTAAGATATCTGTACCCATGTCAATTGTTACCACCACACACGTGGTGAATTAATCCGTCTCAGGCGACTCTTTAAGTTAATTGCTTTTAAATCAAATTATACTTGAAATGAAGTACAGTGTAATCATGAACACATGAACACATGAATTATGAACATATGAATTAAGCCTGTTACCTCAGAACTTCGTCTTATATAATCCGGTTTGAAAAGTTATGTTTTTATTCGAAAGGGGATACTACCAAATTGTGCCACCCATTAGCGTCGGACCAAGAATCTGGAAAGATACGCGAAAGAACTCTGCAAAATCGAATAGGAAATGTATAGCAATTAAGATAATGCTAGGTTAATGCCAATCCAAAACTAAGTAGGTATCAAACTATTGTCAAAGACGTTCTGGTGCACTTTTATAGTCGATTTTGAAGTGAAACTTCTTATCGGAGGGCTTTGAAATTCAGATCCGCAACCTTTTTGTGTGAAGAAAAGTGGTGAGGGTAAACACTGTGTCGAGTAGACTATTGAAAACATCGGTTCTCGTCCGATCACCGAAGTTAAACAACATGGGGTGCGATCAGTACTTGGATGGGTGAGCGCCTAGGAACACCGTGGGATGTTGGCTCTTTCGTATGTTGTACTTTTTATAAAGAAGTTTGAATTTCTTTCGCGTGGACTTATATAAGCACACACTAATACTTTTATAAGTCGGTTTAATTTTTTGGAGTTGGTAATGCGCCATAAATACAATTAAGCGAATTGCTCGCTATTTTACCCGCCAAAAAAATTGTGGCAGTTCAATAACCAAACGGTGTAATTTTCAAAAACGATTATTTACGACTAACTAACTACCTACGGTCTGCGGTTAAGAAGTCGCTTGGTTAACGAACGAACATTAATAACACAGGCCGCGGTATAATTAACCTTTTTTTTTCTGTGACACTCGCAACGAAGATCACTTTAACATTTAACTCGACGACTTTTTCTTAATGAAAGTTAAACTGAATGTCATTTTTTTTAAAGGTCAATTATAAACTGTCCGCAGTCCAGTTTACAAGAAAGAGATCTCTCATGAAACTGGTACTCCTTTAAACTGGCCTGCAGATAATTTTTACGTGAAAGAGTAACAAACATTTAAAGATTAATCTATAGATTTGATGCAGAGTCGACATGACTAAATGACATGACATAATACATCTTCTCTTTTTTGGTTGGATTTTGTTCATATATAGAAAAAGAATTTACTTATTTATATATATACATATAGATATATGTATTTGAAGTTTTCTTATGTTTATGACTTTCAAGCGTGAAATGAATGATGTATACTTGCATTTTTGCCGCGAAAATTTGAGGCTCGGCTGAAAACCGACGCCATTATTACAAGCGACGCGGTAGTGCGCCGACGCCAGATCTCTTATCATAGATTTACTTTTAATATAAAAGCGTTTATTCTTTTGTAGATTTTTATCTCTACGCATAATTTTTTTTTCTATATTTCAGAAATAAAAACCCATCGCCGTATGTATGTAAGCGCATCATTTCGGAACGCCTTCACCTATTTGGGTTATTCTTATTTGTTGTGTATGTAATTGTCAAGGTATGCATGAAAGAAAATATTTTAAAAATCGTGTGAAAGTTTTGTGTATAAATATTATTCTCTTTAAAAAAAAAAACGAGTTAGTGAAACAAAAGACAGTAGCGAGAATGTCAAAAATATTGACACAACTGACAGTGTTAGATAATCACTACAACTAGTTACCAGATCGATGTGGGCGAGTACAGGGCACTTGGAAAGCACCACAGGTTTAAATGTGTATTGGATTTTTCGTAGGCGGCAACAACCGTGTGGGATGAGAAGGATGGAATGGAGAATGGAGAATGGTGAATAGAGGATGAGACGGTTACCAAAATACCGACAATATGCGTTCGACCAATCCTGTGTCGCGGGTAATCACCCAAAACCAATTTACAAAATTCATATAGTGTCAGTGCCGTAAGTGGCTGACTTATTAGTGGATAAAGTAAATTAAAAGTAACAAAAAAAAATTATTATATATAAATAAAAAAAAAATTGAAGTATCAGCTGTTTGTTCGGGCTAATCTTTGAAATGGTGGAATCAAATTTAACGAGCTTTTCACCAACTGTCAATATATCATTTAGACTTTATAACATAACGTTTTTATAATCCGTAAGGACTAAATTTAAAATAGTTATTTTAAAGATATCTATTAAAAAAAGGTTTAGGAACACTCGTCCGCAATTTCGTCTTTCATAAACGAAGCTAGTAGTACCTACTGTTCCCGTTGGATACATTAACACGAGCGAAACCGACAACAAAAGCTAGTCCGAACTAATAGTATGAATGCTAAAGTGAGTTTGTTTCTTACGCTTTGACTTCGTTACTACTCAACCGAGCATTATGACATTTTACATTCAAGTTGCAAGAGAAAAGTGGATACGGTACCTATTTTTATGCATAAAAAATATACCCGAGTAAAAGCTGGTTATTTATAATATACAACTAGCAGGCCCGGCGGATGTTGTCCTGCCCTGACAATAAAAAAATATATACATATGTGCATGAAATGCTTAAAGTAACTAATGTATTTTATTTGATAAGGATTAATACTGTATCCATCTAAATAACATTCCAATTACCTCATTCTGTCTGACCATTTTTAGAAAATAGATAGTAAGATCTATAAACGAGGAATATCTCACTATGTATTGTTTTGTTATATGTCAAAAGAATTAGGCAGCGCTGTCGATGAAAGCTGCCAGGCGGCTTAATTTTTTCCGATACTTCCAAAGTTTTATATTTCAACCAATTTACACAAACTCTTGACAAATTATATACCTAAACCTTCCTCGTGTATTACTCTATCTATTGGTGTTAATACCGCATTACAATCCGTTCAGTAGTTTTTGAGTTTATCGCGAACAGACAAACAGACAGACAGACAGACGCGGCGGACGACTTTGTTTTATAATATGTAATAGTAATAAACACTGAAAAAGTAGGGAGAGGCTCGAATATAGTTAAAAAAAAACAAAATAACTGGGTGTATTTCAAAGAAGTAGAAAAGACATTATCATTAAAGGTACCGAATACCGAAAATAGAGATACGATTCGAAGGATAAACATAGTTAAATAAGTTTCTTACAGACTCAGCTCATATTGAATATCGTAAAAGGCTATATTAAGTCTATAAAATGGTCGTAACCCACACCCGGGCTAATAAATGCATCGCTCCGGTCTAGATTTACCTCTTTATGTCTTCAGATTTGAACATTTCCATTCGTATATATTAGATAGCATTACTTTTATACGACTGCGCTGTTTTAGGTTAACTACAACGCCTTAAATGTATTCACGACGGAATAAACACGATACTATTAGTCTGTCACATACTCTTAGAGAACAGTGAGTGAATGAAGATAAGGATGTCACCTATATATTTTTAAACTCTCTGTTTCAAATAAACAACGAATAACCCATCCACCGTGGGAACCAAAAACAAGGGCGTTCCAAAATTGCCGATCAAAATTTGCCCATCGGCAACTTTGTCGAACCGTTCGAATAATGACGTCAGCTATCCACAGTTTACTACCCTTCTTTATTGAAAACTATATAGGCACGACGCGTTTCGTCCAAAGAGAACGGTACGTACATAGGTTCTTAGTTCTGTACATAGGTAACTTTGACGTTCATAAGCGCCTTCTCAGGGCCTAAACTGTATAAAGTATTTTTTATTTTGATTTTTTTCCTTTTTTGGTTAGTTAGCCTTAACCCAAATTGTCAGACTCGAAATTCTATGGTTAGTTTAGCTAATTTGCTTAATTTAGTTCGTGATTGTCGCATTCAAGGCAACAGGCCAAGGCGAGGTTCGTTCACTCAGACACCTTTGAGCTTGTTGTCATACGGCTGAGTGCCTTAAGCACTCGATCAAATAAGCCTGGTGAAGTTGTGAAAGTCCGTCAGGCCAACAGTGTTTAGTCTGTTCGAAAAAAAAAAGAACTAAGGAGAGTTCTATTCTACGCATGAGTGTGAACACGAAGAGAATCAGAATCGGAACAGATCTTAAAGCGGACTGCGAGTACAGCATTATAAGGTGCAACTGTAGTGTAATTGTATGGTAGTAGGTCTATTTAATTTCTGTCTATACTGTAAATTGTTACTCCATAGACTATATCCACACAGAAAATCTATACAAGCATATATTATAGGTATACAATAAAATTCATACGGTCGGCGTTACCATTTAATATTGTTTATTTGGATTGGGAGTTTGGAACATCTAGTTTAATATATATGTTGTCTGCTTTAAAGTGATTGTTAATATCACTTTTATATAACTGCGAGATCGCAAGTTTCACAGGCTCCGTTATGTCCTGCTCTAATCTTCCAGGGATCAGTCTTGGCAAAATGCTGCTTAGTAAAGTGGAAGAACAAGACCATAAGACAATGACTGCTTTTGGGTAGCACTAGCATATACAATCAAAAGCGATAATGTAAGTCCGACCAGTAAAATTGCAAATGAAAGAAAAAAAATTTTTTTTTTCAATAGATATCAATCGATCAATCAATCAATATCAAGATATTTTGATAGTTATCAATCTTGGTGAACATTTGAATTCACTTGAATTAAATTCACAACGACAACATAAGTAATAGAAATGTAAAGAAATTATATGTGAATAAAAAATGTGACACTCACCTGAAAATCATTATCAAACGTTCACCAAGATTGATACCTATCATGTAATCCCAAATGACCAGGTTCTCTGCAAGTCATTTTTTCAATTCAATATTTTTGTTTGTATTCATAATGCTTAACGCAATGTACGCGTGCATCAAAGTCGCGGTCACAACTAGTACATTGGAATATGTTTATGTAATGTACAAATATATGAGAAAACATACACGGCGCTCGGTAGAACAGCTCAAACCAATATGGCGGCACCCATGGCTCAATTCTAAATTATTCAATGATTTAAATAAATATTGTACTCAGTTTTTCAAACGCAGTTAAATGTCTATGAACCGAAAACAAGTTTCACTTGCATCGTGGTTACATAAAACTACACAATTTTTGGCTTATAAAGTTTATCAATCAAATTTAATTACGGAAATTAACACAGACCTTGTTTGCTTCACTAATTCGGGAGAGAGCCACGTGAAACTAGCTGACTGTGCGAAAAGCAACCGAGTCTAAGGTTTACCGTTCGTAAAATGAAACGTCTGAAAATCGACTAATGAAGTGCCATCTTTTTCCTTTTTTACAAGTGGTATTAATCTGAGCAGACACTAAAAACTTTAAATTAATATGCACTTTTACGTGCGTTGATTTTGATGAAATAAAGCCTATATCTATATATATATATATATAGAGATTAGTAAACGAATAGTAGTTTTAGAGACTGACCTGTTTAAACAGACAATTTTTTAAAGTGAAAACTTCTTTAACCGCATTGAGTGATTTTTGATAGGAGCATAACTTATAGGTTCGCGTCACAGACATGCTAGAGTAGCGTCACCAACATGCCCGTAACGTATTGCGTTTGGGATAGACTAGCGACGCGTAGAATACTGAATATATGTAATATTGGTATTTTGTTTTTTTTTTTATATACTTTATAAGTAAACGTTTTGACCACAATCTTATCTGATATTAAATGATGATGTGGTCTAAGATGGTAAGTCACGCTTAACCTAAAGGGAGACTGGCTCTCAAGTGCAACTGCCGGACCACACTAACAGGTGCTTGGCGACAGATTTTCAACTTGAGGGTAGTAAAGACGGACTTAGAAAAAGCCCTACCACCATGCAAGATACATATTTTGCATTGTACTGAGAGCCAACCGATGTGAAAACCAGACTAATGTTAATAATTCCATTTTACAAACTAAGAAATTTACATAATTTAGACCATAACTGACTTAACAAAGATTAAAAAAAGAACACAATTATTTTAAAGACACAAAAAAGGACATAGTTATTTCGCGGTTTTGAGTTTTCACTTCCGTCGGCAGCCCTTACGACTGTCTCGACTTTTTTTAAATATTCTATTCTGTTACACTCTCAGTATTAACCGAAATTAATTTTTGAGCAAATATTTTCAACACGGACACAAAGGTTCTATTGATTTATTACAGATAGATTGCTTTAATTTAGACTACTGATCGAAGTACGACCAGATTAAAGGAAAAAAATCCTAAACGTTTATTAAGAACACTAAACCTCGTTAAATAATAGGTTAATGTATACAAAAATAATAATGGGCACAAAACAAAAAAGGAATGAAGAAAATAGACTGACAAACAGAGAACGAAGATGTTCTTAACTGTTCTGTCTCTGTCTATTTAGATGTAGAAGATTTTGTTCCATAATCATACATATGTTATTAACCTATGTACAAGAAACCGAAAAACTAACGCTGATAAAAAAAAAGTAGTGCGTACTTATGTACACGCGTTAGAAGTTATACTTCTTTGGCGTAACAAGATAAAATTCTTAAAAAAAAATATCTTTCGCCTTATTCTACGTTTGTAGAAAAAACGACACTAACAATAGAAAAAAACGTATTTAATACATACACACTTTTTTTGAATAAAATGTTGACTATAGCTAACTTCAGGGTGTCGGTTTTTCGTGTCGGTGTGCGCGCGCATCGTAAAAATTTACTCTCATCATTTTTCCCTAACGCGCCAAAAGAAGTATAAACTTCAAAACGTATTTCGTTTGTATAATATTTTCTTTTCGGTTTTTATTCTTCTTTGAGATATAATAACACATTCTCAGTGAAACCGGCTAATTATTATGGTCCAATGTTGAACGGATATCGTAGGCTTAACAATGAAAATTCCTCTTCTACGAGCATAATACTAATAAGACCTACACAGAAAGCGAATATCAAGAGGTATTTTACATTAAATGTAACTCACGTCATCTTCAAAGTGAGTTTGATCTTCAAAATTCAAAGTGTTTAAATCGTCGCTTGATAGCCCGTTTAGACCGGTTGAATGGCGGCCCTCGCAGTATTTCGTAAAAACAATGCTTGATTGTACTGTTAGCAATGTTATTATATTCTCTTTATACAGTGAACTAAAATCTCCCCACGAGCAATCCCATCGAGATTCTACTATTTCAATTGTTTTCGCTATGACATTTAGGTTTAAATATAGCATGTAATTGCATTCGCTTATTAAAAAATATATATTTTGAAGAGTTTGCCTGTACTTTTTTATATGTAACTAGGTAACCCGGCGAACTCTGTACCGCCTAACAGTCGATTCTTTAATTATTTTTTTTTATACTTATTCTGCTATTCGGGACGCTGTATAATGTCTAATGTTACCATCATATAAACATTAACAATTAATATTGACATTCATATTTATACGATACTAACGTCACTCAATTGTTTTGCTTTCCTGGAACACCTCTCCACTAACACTTAAACTTTATGATATGGTATTAAAGTTCAAATTGACTTTTAAGTATTATTACCAATCGTTTGTATGGGAGCATAGAAAAGTGTTGTTTTTAGACTTTTTCAGGCAATTTTTTAAATTTTTCTCTCCGTAAGAACCATCCTCGTACTTCAAGGAATATTCTAAAAAAAGTATTAGCGAAATCGGCTCAGCTGCTCTCGAGATTTGAGCTTAGCAACACATTCAGCGATTTATTTTTATATTATAGATAAATCAACCTCATCATCAGTTCGTAAGAGACCCATTGCATAGGCCTGTTCCCGAAGGATTATAGAGACATAATCACCACGCCGGCCCGCGACGTATTGGTGATTTAAACTCTGATAAGTCCACAGTTCTATATTTCTTCTACATACCGTGGCACTACAAGAATATTGCTCAGGTTGAGGCTTCCTCACGATGTTCTCCATCACCGTCGGCAGGTACTGTTACCAATTGAAATTAATAAATGTACGCGATTGCCGAAAAATTCTTTAGTACATTCCAGGGCTTGAATCTGCGGAAAGTGGATTGATATTCCACCGGTCAAACTACTACACCGCTACGACTGTAATAATAAATGTAATAAATAACAATAAAAAGGATCCGTTACTATGACATAATATTATATCGTTTATCACTATATAGTATAAAACAAAGTCGCTTTCTCTGTCCCTATATCCCTATGTATGCTTAAATCTTTAAAACTACGCAACGGATTTAGATGCGGTTTTAATAGATAGATCGATTGAAGAGGAAGGTTAATATGTATAATAACATAAATTAAATAGTGGAGAAATACTGTTATTTTTGAGGTTACTCCAAATTTAACGCGTGCGGGCCACGGGCAGTAATGAATAAATCAAAACTACTGGATCGATTTTAATCATTTTTTCAGTGTATGACATAGCTATATATTTTATACCCGTGCGAAGCCGGAGCGGGCCGCTAGTTAACTAATAATAGCAAATAACATAATTAACAATTGATATTTAATTTTATATAATTGACATATATTATATTTTACTATTATTTTGAAACGATCATATTCGAAGTATTTTAAAACTGGCATCGCTAGTTTTATAGTCTGTGCGTTAGGTAACACTAACACGGCGCTGGCAACATTCAAGTATAACAACTATCGAGTGTTTACCTATTCAAGGTGTAAGTGAAAAGAGTAAACATACAATATCGCATTATTTTTGCGACAAAACGAGTTAACTATATCTTTTCTCCACATCTATAATGGTCGTGAATATTTTTTGTTCTTAAAAATATTCATTTGTATATTTGCGTATAATCTAAAAACAAGTTATAATTAAGGGATGAACGAAGAAACGAACGTAGAAAGGACGTCGAAATGTGACAATCGGAACGAAGTTTCCATTTGAAGTACAGGCGTAATAAATTAAGATTATCAAGAAAACAATGTTCAAGGGATGCAAAATGGTAGATCAAACTTCGCATGAGAATCGCGTTTGTTCTGAAGTTATAAAAAAAATGTATTCTTCCCATTTTAAGAAGACATATACATATGTAAGAGTTTTGGAGAATTCAATTTCTTTTATGAGTATAATTAAGGATTGTGCATTTTTCTATTGTTACAAATTTCTACGGCTTATTTTGTTAGTTACTTTTCTTTTTTATGTAATTTTGGATTCAGTTTATTATATTGATTACATAGGTTACGAATAAAACATGTATAGGTGGAGTTAAAGAACTAATATATTGAAGAAAGCTAGTAAAATTAGCCACTGGCCACTATCTCCCATAAATAAAAAAATAAATTAATTGTAGGTAAAAAATACTAGCAGATTCTGTATGTGACCATATGTAGTAATGTAAGCTAGAGTGTTCTACATAAATAAACTCAATTATAACTGGGTACACATTTAGTAATGTACATTAAAAGCGCAGAGAGCACATTAAACCGGTGTAATATGATACAAAACATCAAAAACTCGTTTCCTTTTATTTCTACAGAGTTTGAAACAGGTAGCCGCGCTGTTTTCACATAGTACAGGACCGGATTAAGACATAACATTTTTCATAGATCCTATCGCGCGTACATTTTACTTGCCAAAGCATAGGTCTTCGCCATTTAGGAATATATTACAGATATTCTTAGGAAGCATTCATAAATTACGTGAGGATAATCTCATTTGAGATCTTTCAATATTTGTAGTTTAAGTGCGTTGAATTTATTTAAAAAAAAATCGCAATTTGCATTGTTATTTTTATTAAGACTAGTGTTTGAGATTGTTTCGATTGTAAACTAAAATCAAAGTGATAACATTAAAAAATACTTCAAAGAAAACTACAAACGTTTATAGAAGAATTGTGTGAGATGTCGGCATATTTTAG
This sequence comes from Antheraea assamensis, assembly GCA_035772565.1. Lineage (NCBI taxonomy): Eukaryota > Metazoa > Arthropoda > Insecta > Lepidoptera > Saturniidae > Antheraea > Antheraea assamensis. The sequence continues at coordinate 3,750,998 of JAQQSE010000107.1, forward strand.
TCTAGAAATATGTTTTACTTTAAATTAATCTGATTTTTTCCAAATTTATACACCACTTTTTGCGCGAAAAAAATTACGTGACATCTGCCGAAACCTTCTCTTACCCCCATGTGAGATTTAGGATTTAGAGAGATTCGTCTTGACCCACTTCCCCTTGATCCGCTCACGTAATTAATGGACGCCACCTTACATGAAACTAAGGCACTATTTAAAATATCTTGACATTTGAAATATCCTGTGTAATTATTTTTTAAAGACTTTACAGAATATTAGAAAAAAGGATTATTTTAAAAACACGTCTGCGTCTCGGGACGCCCGACAGAAGTGATAAATTAATTAACTAATCTAAGTTGAACTATTTAATATTGAAATTGTTATTGTATTGTTATGTATATTAATATGATATGAGTTTTGATTATGATAATGTAAGGAAAGGTTATTTATTAATAAAATCTTTTATCACTACATATCTAATATTATAAAACAAAGTCGTCCGCCGCGTCTGTTTGTCTGTTTGGATGTTCGCGATAAGCTCAAAAACCACTGAACGGATTGTAATACGGTCTTCATCAATAGATAGAGTAATTCACGAGGAAGGTTTAGGTATATAATTTATAAGGTTTTTTTTTTTGTAAATTGGTTGAAATGAATGATATCTGTTGAAAGAATCAGAAAAAGTAAAGCCGCCTGGGAGATTTCATCGAAAACGCTGCCTAATTGTTTTGAGATATAACAAAACAATGCATACTGAGATATTCCTCTTTTATAGATTTATAAAAAAAGTCTACGATGACCTATATTTACGACCTATATTTTTAGGATAGCTTACTATACCCATCCATCTTCTAAACATGGCCACATACAATGAGGTAATTGGAAAGTTTTTAGATGGATACAGTATTAATTCTTATCAAATTAAATACATTAGAGTTACCTTAAGCATTTCATGCACATTAGTATATAGTTTTTTTTATCAGGGCAGGGCAACGTCAGCCTGCTAGTATGTTATAAAATATATTTTATTCTTAGTTACAATTCTTGAGTATGTACACACCTACCGCTGCCGTATGCGTGAGAGAAAGAAAAGCCAGACAGACTGACCCCGTAACGCGTTACGTGACGAAGCGGTTTACCCTCCCATAAAAAGTTATCACTTCAAAAGGCCACTTTATATGTACTTGTATATGTACTTACGTATGTAGCGTAAGTTACTCGATAACTCAACTAACAAATGGCAGCAGATGGTACAGGCCACAGTATTAAAGCAGAAAAGTAAAATTTGGAGATATGAAGTGAGCGACTTATTATTTTCTCTAAATATAACCACCACAAAAACTTCGACCTCCTAGTAATAATATTTGCTACAGGTTCCTCGCTTCCTAAATCCACCTCTGTAATGGAACTAGTCAAAAAACTTCAACCAACCAAAACGGGCATAAGCCGTAGTAAGTCTCTCTAAATCAGAGTTCCCTTGATACTCATATCTGCCAAGAAATTTATATCAATTCATATTCACAGACAAAATATAATATAGAAGCGTCTGTATTTGTCCGATGTAATCTCCGTAATGGTTAGACCGATTTTCATGAGACTTTTACTGGTAATAAAGTATTATCTAAGCTAATTCGGAAAATACAATTACAGGCATTAAGTAGTTGTGCAAAAAAAAATTAGTAGGCGAGTGCTTATAAGCACACGATGCAAGTGAAAACTTACATAAATCCATATAATATTATTACAAAACGTAATTATTGGAAACATGCATAAGAATGTCAGACAGTAAATGTTGTTGTAAGCTACCGAAGCTCAGTGTGTATACGACTGGAGCGTGACGGTTAATTTTCGTTTACTGTTCAACACGCCCAAAGTTTTCACTTCAATAAAAGATATCCCACAATGTAAATAAATAGGTAACCTTTCTAAAGAAGATAAAGCCGTGAACATCAGTTAGGTAGTTATAGACATGCTGAGGCTCAAACTGAATTCAAAAGTACTAAACTAAACTACACTAGGAGCCTGAAGTAGTCACCTTAAATAAGTTGTAATAAATCAACAAAAATGTCTCAATACTTTTCATTTTAATAATGATTAAGTCAAAGTAATAATTAACAATCTTTAGACTATAATTTTTTGTTACTTTTCAATTTCTTAATATATTAAAACCACACTCAAAATGAATATCACAACTCATCTACAGACTAATTACAATATGAATATCCTAATCATAGAATAAAAACTTGCAAAAAGTATAAATAAAGTATTTTCTATTACAATAATAAAATCATTTTCTAGTACTCCCAACTCCTGTTTATTAATAATTCTTTGTCATTTCTTCTCTATGCTCTTAGAAACAGTTTTTTTTTTAAAATATTGAATTCTTTATCTACAATCAAATTTTACAAGCCAGTGTTATAAAAGAACAAAAATCCTAGCAATTACAGAGATATCTAGGACATTTAGATAACCTTGAGGCAGTTACTGCGGTTGTCCAGTTGAACTTGTATATTACTGATTAATTCCTGCACAGCAAGTACTCTTTGATGTAATTGTTAATTGAACAAAATCATTAGCTTGATTATGTTCAAAGTCAGGACCAACAAGTTTATTTTATACATATTTATTTTATTCAGAAATGTATGCCCAAAAACGGGCATTTTAATGCCATTCCACTAAACTGAATTACAGCTAGTAACAAGCTACCGTAAAATCATAACTTCTATATTTGCAAGTAATATCAAGATTTTGTGAAAGATGCCTTGACTCATTTCACATTGAGTTTACACTATTTTATAACAATTTTACTTGGAGATTGTTTCAGCCACATTCTCTCAGCATGTCAATCAATCCACATGTCTCACAGTTTGATGGATTTATCTTTTTAAAAGGAAAGCAACCATTGCTGAGAGCTAAATAATGCATAAATAATGTTATAACTAATCTATACAGATTTTCTCTCTTTCTCCTATTTAGAAGATAGCTATTGACAATATAATAATTACACAATTAATTGGTCTATAAGGAAATCAAACCCAAAACACTCAGTGTGACAGTACAAGGCAACCAGTTTAACTTGCAATGTATTTATATAGAAATTCTAATTAAAGATCTTGTACCTAATGTAAATGTTGGAACTGAAAAATCATGAGGTTTTTTTTCCACCATCTCTCATATGACATGGCTTCAGACAATGAAGTATGCTAAGCTACTGTTGTTCACTGGCAAGTAACAATGACATGGATTTGTTTTTTCTTTGTAGTCCAGTGAAGCTGTCAAGACCCATTAGGCCAATATCAATTGTCAGTAAAAAATTTTTTCTTTTACACTTCAATAATAACATCATCTTTATGGCCAGTTATACACAGGATATTAACTCTTTGGTAATGTGTTTGGACAACACAATCTAAGACCTTTTGATAAAGGAATACACTGGTATGTAATAAAGAAATACACCAAAGTAAGTAAGACATGGTAAGGCATTTTGTAACCATATTACACCTAATCGGCTACCATGCTTGTATTTAAAATCAATCAGCAACACTTATGAAATGTACTCCAGTAACTACATTTAATAAGTCATTCTAGGTTTAGTACCTCCTTGATTCACATCCAGTGAGATTTAGGTAAAAAAGTAAATTTAAAAACATAAAAAAAAAAACATTTTCATTAGACTCTCAACCGGATCAATAATATTTTATTAAATATCTTACAAAATATACTAAGGCCTAGATTAAGCCTACTGATAAAATACCAACTGTGCCTAACTGTGTCTGTAATTAAATAATTATATTTTTTCTATACAAAAGTTAAGATGTAGAAGTTTTTTTTTTTTTCGAACTGACTTCACTGTTGACCTGGCAAGGCCTCTACAGTTTCACCGGACTAAGATATAGTAGTATATAAATGCAGCAATAAAGTTATTAAATATTATTTGAGTAGCATTTGCATTTTACTTTCAAAGGAATAAATAAATATTTTATTTAGATAGTAAAAATCAAATTCTGATTTATATAGTAAGTATGCATATTATAAAAATGAAATAAAATATTTTATTATTAGCCCACTTAAAAAGGCTAAATTTCGAGAAATAAATGAAAAGGTGTAAGCCAGAAAAACGCCAGGTAGCAGAAATATAATTAATGGTAACAAAAAAACACGTTTCTTTGTCATTTTATCTAACTTTGCCACTATCTATCACCTGACGTTTAGTTTTCTTTTTTGATATTGAACCTTTTTTATGTCTACTTAAATATCTAACTTATTGTTATCTATATTCATTTGAATAACAGATTATGTAATGATACAATAAAAAAATATATCGTTTTGTTTACCAACCTTGAGATGCCGATGAGTTCGTTTGACACTCAAATGTAGTGCTTGTCGTAACTAACATCCTTTTATTAGCACATTATTTTCATAAATATGACCACGGACATGCGAAAAACATTAACATAAGCCGTGAACTCAAACCGGTAGTATTGACCCGTACCCTATAGGACTGTGGTGAAAATATGCATTTTTTATTAACTTATATCGATTATAACCCCGCAACGGGTTGAGGTTTATCTAGACACTCAATAACGGGAATCCTCCGGAACGAGTTTGTTGAATATCACTCGCGAGCACCTTCGTAATTTCATTAATAACACCTAAAAATCGATCCTATAACACTGTCGACATTTCATAAAGGTTTGCGGGCGGTTTGTTATCATTAAAAAATCTACGTACACCTTTTAAAATTATACACCTTTCTATGTTCGAGATAAGAATGAAATATAACCGTTTCGGACCATTTAATGTGTCATATTATAAAGGTTCAGATTATATTTTGCTATGTCAACGAAACGCGACTCGAGTCACGCTCGCTTGCGATGCGACTAAATTGTATATAGATGTCGCGTTTCGCCGGCCATTATGGAAAATGGCGACCGATGTTAGCCGTCAAACTCCTGCAAACGATAATAAGCTTTATCTACTCTTATACAGGTTAAAAATCTAATTAAATTACTTAAAGTTAACTATTATTCGATCGTATAATACTACTTATTACAAAAGTGTCAGAAAGTGTAGTATTTGATTGGATCATGCTTTCTTCTTCATGTGTGGGTTAAGAATTGTATATTTTCATCTCTTTTCTATATTTTTTCTTTCAACACGTTTACAAACTAATAATGTTTTGGGGATACACTCGCACCAATTATTATTTATTATTACACATTATAAAGGAACCATAATTATGAAATCCGAATCATTTTTTTAAATATTTGAATTCTAGTGTGATCACATTATGTTGTAGATTATAGATTTACACCCAAAATTCGTTGTAAATGAGAACATTCTCAAAACATTATTTATCTGTAAAATAATAACTTTAAGCTTCTTCATAAGGGAATGAAAAATTAAAATGAAAACGCTGGTTTTTCACATAATTACGGAAAAACATGATGATGATTTTCTAATGTATGTATCTGCATTGTGTACGAGTATCCTGTAGGTGTATCGTGTATGTGTATTGTTATGTGTGTATGGTTATTCCTTTGACACGCTTTGTAGCCTAAACAGTTCCTTGTGAAGAGGTGTTTATTGACTCGTCGTAATCGTGGGAGTGACATAGACTATGTAATTTTGGGAATCAAATAATAAAGAAGGGATAAAATTATTTACTATCCGGTTTTTTATAGTTCTCCTTTAAATGCATGGGGTATTTTTTAATATATTAATGTTTTAATTTATACAGATTAAGACATCTAATCCCAAAGCACGTTACCGATTTGCCGGACAATAAATTTAAGCGCTATGTCAAGTGGCTTTTGGTGTCAAAGGGTTAAAACAAAATCTTTCTCATGAATGGAGAGCATACGCTTTTATGTTTACTTTCAAAGAATTTATCTAACTAAGTATTGAAATCGAAACTCGCGTAGAAAAGAAAATAATAAAACAAGTTTTTGCTCGCTACTTTGCTGAGGTTAATATCAATTTGATTCATCCGTTGGAAATGAGAACTGGAAAAAAGACAATGTCCTTTTCTGTAGCCCTAACAATATCTATGCAAATTTCATAATGATAGGTTGAGTAGTTAAGTCGTGAAATCGTAACAAAACAAATAAACTCATATTCGCATTTATAATATTACTTAGGACTAATTAGGATTACAGAGTACATAAGATCTTTTATCTGTGTATTTACTAATGTAATCAAAAGAAATATAACATTTATCTTTCATAAAGGTAAGTTCTTTTTCTTTTAACAATTATCTAACAGTGTGGAATAAACGTATTACAGTTATATTATTCTTTAATCCAGATGGAAAATTCTTAAGTGGCTCACAAAGAGGTCTGTCCGAAGCTTCAAGTGCAATGTAAAAATTAATTTTAAACTAGCTGAACGAAGCCGCCACGGCTCGCGGCTGTGGTGTTACCATAGCGCATCGAGAACAGCAAGTTCACAGGACTACTCGTATGGCACAGATTATACTCACGGAGACGGGTTTAATAAAAATAAAGTGTAAAATAATTCATAATTGACAGTCATTAACATTAAGATATTGTCATCGTTCGGAAAACATCCCGCATATCGAAAAGTGCCGACTACAGAGTCAATTAGGTTCAATTTATTAAAGAGAAGCTTCTTATGGGAGGACTCTGAAATTCTGATTGGTAACATTTTTGTGTACCGAAAAGTGGTGGGGTAAATACTGTGTCTCATTTGGAATAATATTACTTTTCCAGGATTCATCGGGCACATTTTTACTTAACATCGAGTGCATTGATATCAAACGCCGATCAATATCAATATATGAAACAAAATTTGACGTTTTATCTGATAAAAGTACATTTGTTTGTACATAACAAAGCTACCACTAAGTGATAATAAATCAACGCGTAACCGAAGCTGCTTATGCTACAAATATGTAACTTATGACGTCTAAGACAGGACAACGATTGTTCATTTGTTAGTCCATTCTATTAGTTTGAAAATACAGATATGAAAGTTAATGCATTTAAATTGTGTACATTGAGGTATCTGCATTTCTTAGATTGTGGCGAGATTTAGTCGATTCCTTTGTGTTGCGAATCGGAGTGCTTACAAGAGTAAACACGGACTAAGGTAATCCGTAAATTGACTAACTCGCCTGAAGTATAGACAATGGTAGCCGTTCGGACACAAATAGTATAACAGTCCGATTTGCGAATACGAAAGCGATGTAATTTGGAAATATGGAATGCCAAACTGATATAGATCTTCCACTATACGTATAGGTGATGTGTTTTGTTCATTTTTTTTTATATTATAGGGGGCAAACGAACAGGTGAGTCACGTGATAGTAAGTGATCACCGCCGTCCATCGACACTAGCAACACCAGAGGAGTCGCAAGTGCGTTGCCGGCCTTTTAATAAATGTGGGCCTCCGGCGCTCTCACGGACCGAACGAAACGCAACAGTACAACCACTGTTACTTCACGTCGGTTTTCTGTGAGAGGGTGGTACTACCCCGGGCGAGCCGACCCATTCATTCTGAAACCAGTAATAGCTTCAGCGTAGCTCTACCACCTACAGGTACTTTGAAATGTTCTATGTGACTACCGCTTGAGATTCCTGTTAGCCTACTACTACTCCTATAAGATATTAAACCTGAAACTTGATTAGTTTAGTTCAAAATATGACTGACTCCACATAGGTGGGTTTAGCGAAAGTGGTAGAGTGATTACCACTTTGCTACTTTCAGAAGGTTGAAATAAAATATCTGACTCCGTTTGTGTTGACTAGTAACCGCTTTGGCAGCTGGATTACGAATCTCTCGTTTATTGAGTTGAGTGTATATTTATAAGAAGCAAAACACGTGCAAAGACTTAGAGATAAAATGAACCGGCAATACAAATAAGCTTACAAAATAAAAGGAGTTATAAAACAAAGTAAATCTAAAAACTAACATCTGGGCAGTAAAATAATTAAACAATAAGTTGCTATAATAACTATTCATCGCATTGTTTGCGGTTTGTCGGTGAGATTATAATTACACCCAGGTAGCATGTGGTCGCCACCTGGACGGTGAGTCTTTAATATCGCTTTCTTAAACCGACTAAGCTTGGAAAATTATAGTGCCGCTGGTTTTTCGCCTAAGTTGTTGTAGTACACACATACCACGTTTGATGTAGGTATGTGTGTCGCTACATGGGTAATGGGCGAATTTCTTTTATGATTATATCGCCTCTTGGGTTTTTTGTGATCATGGTACTCCGACGAGGAGAACGGGGTATTGAATAATTCGAAACAGCACAGTCGGGAGGAAGTTGACCCTAGGTTTTAAACACTTTTAAATGGTGCGAGAAGAATATCGAGGAGGCTTAATCAGTACAAATCTGATACTCCCACCTATGCTGCCCGGCAAGGTGGGAATTATAAGAAGTTTCCCCCCGAGAAAAAAAGAAAATTGGTTGTCTGTAAAGTCGGCTTACGGACGATAATTTTACGTGATAACGTCATAAGCATACATTGAAAAAAAAATTGAATACCTCTATGAATTAAATTGAATTATATAAATGAATTGCCGATGGAGTAGAACCGAACGAATGAGATAATTTCTGGGTTTTTAAGGTTTACTTCGAATTATAATTATCATAAATTTACCTTGATTCTAATGTCTTCATTACGCTTTGAATTAACGAATACTTTTTGTTTATACATTAGGGAGCTTGCATTTTCTTCCAGCGGTACTGAGGACAAAAAAGACTGCAGGCAGTGCAAATAAAAGAAAGATAACATAAAAATATTAAAAAAGTTATGTGAAGTATATATGAATGAATATTATAAGCCCTCCGCTGATTTTTTAAGTCTCTGATCTCAAAATGGCAGATAATGTTTTCAATTATTTTTTAATTTCACTACATCGCACATTGTAAATTTCATGGCTTAGTAAAAAAAAGTGAAAAAATAATTTAATGATACATTTTACATGAAAATTCTTATTTTATAATTCATCATTTGTTATTTTTCAAAGTTTTGTAATAAATCAGATATTTTTTAAGCGTATGCTGCCAACAGTCTATTGACCTATGCCTCATGAGGTTTACATTCATTTGTATAGAAGTTAAATCTTTATGGTTTTGGACAGTCGAAAGGTTAATATTGTTTTTACAGTTGTTAAATTAGAATATTAGTGTTATATCACTCCTATACCTGCGTGTATCTTCACGACCATTATTAGTTTTTAGCCTGACACATTACATTACATATATACAAGATATACAGATATAAATTCAGATTGTTTCGTTAATCACTGTGTTTTGTATTCCGTTCCACGCGGACGAAGTCGCGGGCACAGCTAGTAAATAATAATAATCTGAGAAGTTCAGTAATTAATTAATATGCATTATTGCTAATAGATGGCGTTCAACCGCCATTTTCTAAGTCTATTACTACTATAATATATAATCTAAAAATTTGCAAATTACATATATTACATATTTCTATAAATTGAATAACTTACTTTGTACTTTGTTTATACAAAGTTAAATATAATTTTTATTTTTCGATCGCATAAGGTTTATGATTAAATTTGTACATTTCTAATTAATTGTGTGTTGTAAATATTACAAGTTATTGAATCTTATCACATTTTAGGACAATTATACCTATGTTCTTTTTTATAATATAAAAATAAAGAGACTAAAATTGTTAATTGAACATCATTGTTACGAAAAATCGTCTTTAGATGCAATAGCAGACTACATTTTTTCACAACAGATGTCGCTAGATTTATCGTTTTATTGGTTTACTGTCGTTAAAAATATTATTGCAATTAAGAGTATAGATAACAACAGACTACATTTTTCCACAACAGATGTCGCAAAAATTATCTTTTTATTGGCTTACTGTCGTTAAGAATATTATTGAAATGAAAAGTATAGCTAACAATGAGATTATTTCTGTGTTTTACAGCAAACGGCTCATTTATAAGTTTCATTTGATAGTTTCGAGAGCTTGCATGTCGATCATGTTATAAATATCTAAATATGTATATCGCTTATTATTTTCATATTAGGTAAATGACTACTAAGCATTCTAACAATGTTTTATATTTAGAGTACTTCTTATGATTGATCGAGATACTGTCAATCTTAAATGATCAATCATAAGCAAGTGTTATAAATGTCTAAATATATCAATTATTACTTTCATGTTGGTTAAATAATTGCTAATGATTATTATAAAGTTCTATATTTAAAGTACTTCTTATGATTGATCGAGATACTGTCAATCTTAAATGATCAATCATAAGCAAGTGCTATAAATGTCTAAATATATCAATTATTATTTTCATGTTGGTTAAATAATTGCTAATGATTATTATAAAGTTCTATATTTAAAGTACTTCTTATGATTGATCGAGATACTGTCAATCTTAAATGATCAATCATAAGCAAGTGTTATAAATGTCTAAATATATCAATTATTATTTTCATGTTGGTTAAATAACTGCTAATGATTATTATAAAGTTCTATATTTAAAGTACTTCTTATGATTGGTCGAGATACTGTCAATCTACAACGACCAATCATAAGCAAGTAAATTGGTGGGGATGAAATCACAATAGCGGGCATTCAGAGGTATGTTGGGCATTCGTTATTCAAGATCGAGAGCAAACACATGGAATATATCGCCTTTAGGCTGTTGTAAGTAAAACGGTACTGTAATAAGACTGATAGTTAATACTGTGTGAAGTGTTTTTGTATTTAAAGTCTCTGCTACTGGTTGATGAACTAACACGGTTTACATCTCAGAAGCGGGATTAGCAACTTAGTGCCCACAACAAGATCTAAAATACGCATAAGTATTTGGTGAACATACTTAGAAAACGTAAGGGTTATTTATTATTTTATTTCGTTATGTTTATCTACCCTCGTGGATCCTTCTAAAGAATATTTTATTTCAATTTCAAATGAGGTGAGGTCGTGATTATCGAAGTAAAAATGAGACAACAAGTTTATTTTTGTTGTGTATAGACCTACGGTTTTAAAGTTTAAAGTAGTAACTACGAGCATACATTTTTTTTATACATCAAGACTTGCTAAGGCCAAAATAACAAGTGTAAGCGTTTATTAGATGTGCTGACCCAGCTTGTTGACGAATTTAGCTCTTTTGATTATAGTAAGTTGTTTTGTTAAAGCAATAATAATATATCCGTAGGTAATGAAAAAAAATCCTGTATTAATTGTAGTGTATTTTTTCTTGTAATATACGTTGAGTCTGTGACTACGTGGATGAATGAAGGTACTCTTAAAATGCTGGCGCCTCCACAAAGATTTCGTGACACAACATGAAACCGTATCCATGGTCGCGGGCGTATGTGCTCGAGACTGAAAAAAAATTGTGGCAGTCTCCGCAGTCGGTTGCAGTCCGGGTGGTCCAGGGTAAGGCTATCGCCACGGGCGATTGGTCAGTCCCGCTCCAGTTTGCATTATATGAGAAGGGCGAGCTAACGATATCGTCGTCATCGGCGCTCCAGGACACGATCACGTGTTCTGGAATGGCAGGTGACGCGCCGTGCATAATCGAGGTATTCACCTAGGCACAGAACTTTGCGCCTTCGCACACCGTCCTGTGAAGTAACACGTCGCCGTAATCCCGAGTGAAATAACAATTTATTCATTGAAATATTCGATCGTGCTCTTAGGGCTTTGTATAATACAAGCGATCGCAATAGGTATCGGGTCTTAAATAGTGTAATGCCTGGATTTTGATCCTTTTATGCAAAGAACAAACGGTTAATACATGCCTTCACAAAGTTGACTAATCTGCACGGATCTAGGGTGGAGCGATAAGTAAATAGTCCATTACGCCTTACCAAAATTAACAGGGGTAGCTAAAACTTATCACGGTTCCCTCGCTTCTATTTTTTTAGGCCAGAATGGAAACTACAGTTAAAAGATTTTTCCCCAACTAGGGATAATTATGCTCATTTACTAAAATGCTCCACAAAAAGGTACGCCATAGGGAGTTGCTCTTATATCAATGTGAAATGTGAGGAAAACGTGCAGTCGACTGTATCATAGCAATATAGAAGATCGTGGTGTTAGATTAGAAGCACAATTTGAAGACTGCAAAAAGTGCTGCTTTGTTGTGAGGGACAGCAGCTGAGGTAGACACTAAATTTTGATTGCAAAAACGGGCAGTTCGAGTAATGTACAATGAGGGACCTCGCGAATCATTAAAGGCTAAGTTTCAAGAACTCTGTGTCTTAAATCTGGCTTCCCAATACGTTCTTGATAATTTAAAGCATGTTCGCAAAAACTAGAAATTGACAAACTGATCGTTCCATGTTTTAGACTCGGTAAAACCAGTAACAGTGTTAGATTTTTTGCATAACAAAGTCGCAAAACATATTACCGATTTGCTAGATTATGAGTAGTGCCATTTTAAGCGGGTTTTGATGTCGAAAGGGCTTTTATAGAGTGGATCGATAAGTGAACGATGGTGATGTTTGGAATTGACTCCTTTCTGTACACCCACTAAAATTGATTGTAACATATACATATATAATATATGTGTATGTTAAAAAGATAAGCGCCTTCTTAGGGCCTAAATTGTATAAAGTATATTTGCTTTGAGTATCTGGTTGATTTAGGAAATGAGGGTACTTTGGTCCGTCTCGGTGAAGCTTAACGTTTAGCATAAGACCGGAAGGTAGGAGAGGTGCCTTTATTAGGGGATAGGTAACGTACCATATAGCCCACTTGGTAATGCGAATGTCATGATCGAGGTTGTAGTAGAAAATTACGTGGAGATTGGTAGTAGATGACTTTTTAAACAATTGCCCGGTACTATTAAGACTACACTTTCACGGAAGGACCCTCTGTCAAAATGATAAAGTCTGAATCAGGTGTTTTAAGCGTGAAGTCTTATTTTATTTGCGCACTCTTATTCGTGTAAGAGACTCTCATTAAATACGGCGAATTAGGGGTGATCCGGGTTAACTAGCGCCCGGGTTAACTAGCGCAAATCTGTTTCAGTTCTTGTGCTTCGTCTTACGCATTAATGTATATGAACGGTATTTTGATTCAGAGAGCATTTTAGTTACTCTGTCGCACCAACCAGTTTAATTATGGCCCAAAAGACAAGCTTCATTAGTATACAATTTAAAACTTTTACTCAATCATGCGGTATAAAGCACGTGTCGCCACACCCCCGAAAGAATGTAGCAATAAATCTAGACAGGCCAAATGGCTTATGGGATGAACATTTACCAGACTTACAGTTGGGTATTTTGCTAAATGACTTTACGCCTGAAGTGAGGGAGAGTTTAGACAATATTAGGACTAGCGCTGGTGGCCTTATTAGGACACAACAGGTGAAGAAAAAAAAAAAAAACGGTAGGGTAGGTATAAAAAGATGGGAATGAATTAGAAGGAAGGCGATTTGGTTAGAGTATAAAGAGGTGCGATGTGTATAGAACAGTCAAAGAAGCTCGAACCTAGAATTAAAAATGTGCTCCCAAAGATAGATTCGTGGTCGAGGATATGCCTTTCACAAAGTCTAGTTAGAGGTTTGCGGCTATAGTAGCTATTGATAAAACATATCGTTGGATTCGTTTCAACGAACCCGTACCAACCGATTCCGATTCTGGTTGTGGCGATTTGTAAATTGACGTATAAATTAATGTATTCATTCAAATGAACATTGATATTGTACAATCCAGAAATAAACTAGTTTATTAGAGGCTGGCTAATAATCGATTATCAAATTGGTTGTCGTTGATTACACAGTATGCTTAAAGTAAAAAAAAAAAAAAAAAAAAAAGAATATGATGTTATGATAATAGCAATGTTAATGTGATTCTAGGTACCGATGATTAGTGTCATGTATCATCGTAAATAGCTAAAGAATTTAGTGGCTGAAATATTTGCTGGTCAATGTCGTCGACCAGTAAATACAGATTCATTGGTTAGGGTCACGTACTGATGAATCTGTGTAAGGCGCCAGGTAACGGGTGCCTCACATTTTGGCAATTAATGTGTGGCACCGGTAACAAACATTGTGTCAGACGGTTAGAAGCGCGGGTAACGGTACCAGCTGCACCGCGCGCGATCTGCGCGCCTCGACACTGAGAGCAACCCCCGCACGTCGTGCACGCAGTCTTCCGAGATAGTCATCCCACGCTACTGGTAAAGATACCCGTGATTAGTGTCATGTATCATCGTAAATGGTTCAAGTATTAAATGGCTAAAGTATTTGCTGGTCAACGTAATGGATCAGTAAATACCGATTCATTGGTTAGAGTCACGTACTGATGAATCGGTATGAGGTACCAGGTAACGGGTGCCTCGCGTTTTAGCAACTAGTGTAACAGTGTATAAACTGGCCAAGGGCATGGATCAGTATATATACTGCCAATATAAAAAAAAAAAAAAAAATGTAACGATGCCAGGGATGTCGGGTAACAGACACCCTTAAATTATAAAGATTTGCTGATTAAGGTTATGGATTATGACATAATGTAAAGTAATCTTTAATTAGATACTAAATGTAATGTATCACTAAGCCAGTGAGTTATATTTTTTAATCGTATGGCTAAATAGTGTCCATTTTTGTAATTACAATTAAACATTTAATTCTCTCAGCCATTTAAAGACGTCGTCGGTAAGATTGATCAGTTTGTCGGGGCAACCGTTGTATTGTCGAAGTGGACATTCCTCGATGTGTTGGATTGTTTGCCTTTCCGCCCCGCAATCGCAATGTGCAGCTCAGGGTCTACTTTCTGCACATGGGCGCTACCTAACCACACCGGGGAACAATATTCCGCTACAGGATACACCAACTAAATGGCTGTAGTTCTCAATACATCGGCGTTTGCGTCCCAACTAGTTCCAGTCAGTTTTAGAAGCACGTTATTTCTAGATTGCAGTTTCCGCGAAGTCTTTTCAAAATGCTCTTTGTATGTAAGTGAACGGTCAAGTACAACACCCAGGAACTTGGGGTAATGGTTGTGACGCAACTGTATGCCATTAAATGAAACCTTTAGCTCACTCCTGGCTAATTGGTTATTCAAATGGAAACATGTTTCTGTTTTACTTACGCTAGGTATCAAACGCAAAGTTTTGAGGTATTCTGCCAGAATTTTCATGTCTTCTGATAATGTAACTTCCATAATCAGGCATATATCAGCGTAAATAAATTTATAGGTGGAGATAGTACCTGGCAAATCATGTATATATAGGTGGAGATAGTACCTGGCAAATCATTTATATATAGGTTAAATAAAGTTGGGGCTAAAACATGACCCTGAGGAAGGCCATTATTTAACAATCTGAAATCGCTAGCCGAAGAACCCAGGTGTACTCTGAATAATCGCTGTGAAATCTTATTGGATATAAGCTGAACAATTTTTGTACTCGGAACCACAGTCAACAGCTTATATAATAAACCCTCTCGCCATACGGTAGCATATGCGGCAGTAAGGTCTACTAAAACTGCTCCCGATTTACATTCTAGCTGAAAAACCTGTCTCTATATGAGTGGTCAAGGCCAAGGCCAAGGCCAAGTTGGTCTGTGCAATGTCTAAATCTAGCTTGTTCTATAGGTAAGACCTCTTCGATAAAGTTGTATTGATAATAATGCGTGATTAGTTTGATTTCCTTCAGGACTTAAACACCTAAAGATTATTATTTTAAACAAAACGTATGTGACGCCATTATATTTTCTACATATTTCTAAATGAAATACTTGGAGTACTTAACGATTTTTTTTTCTTACCAACGAGGGACTCGTTGAAAAAAGGATGGCCGAGCTGTTATAAATATCTAAATATGTATATCGCTTATTATTTTCATATTAGGTAAATGACTACTAAGCATTCTAACAATGTTTTATATTTAGAGTACTTCTTATGATTGATCGAGATACTGTCAATCTTAAATGATCAATCATAAGCAAGTGTTATAAATGTCTAAATATATCAATTATTACTTTCATGTTGGTTAAATAATTGCTAATGATTATTATAAAGTTCTATATTTAAAGTACTTCTTATGATTGATCGAGATACTGTCAATCTTAAATGATCAATCATAAGCAAGTGTTATAAATGTCTAAATATATCAATTATTATTTTCATGTTGGTTAAATAATTGCTAATGATTATTATAAAGTTCTATATTTAAAGTACTTCTTATGATTGATCGAGATACTGTCAATCTTAAATGATCAATCATAAGCAAGTGTTATAAATGTCTAAATATATCAATTATTATTTTCATGTTGGTTAAATAACTGCTAATGATTATTATAAAGTTCTATATTTAAAGTACTTCTTATGATTGGTCGAGATACTGTCAATCTACAACGACCAATCATAAGCAAGTAAATTGGTGGGGATGAAATCACAATAGCGGGCATTCAGAGGTATGTCGGGCATTCGTTATTCAAGATAGAGAGCAAACACATGGAATATATCGCCTTTAGGCTGTTGTAAGTAAAACGGTACTGTAATAAGACTGATAGTTAATACTGTGTGAAGTGTTTTTGTATTTAAAGTCTCTGCTACTGGTTGATGAACTAACACGGTTTACAATCATATAAATATAAGCAGGTGGCTGAAGCACGGCTAACCGTTGTTTTGAGTACCACAGGTATCTCGAGAGTCGGATTACAAATATACAAGATAAACAGAGATATACATTCAGACGGTTGTATCATTCACAGTTTTTTTTGCATTAAGTTCCAAGCGGACGTAGTCGCGGGCACAGCTAGTAAGTATATAATTTCACTTCTACTCATTAACATAGTCGTCCGTATAAAGATCCGTGTATATGTATGCATGTATCTTTTTGTATTTTAAGCGAGTTACACTAGTTAAAAAAGAGGTCCTCTATCGGAAAAACATATAGCATAAATGCAGTCACGGTGACAATAATCGACACTCCTGTGAAATATGCTATTGAACGATTGAAAAATAGCAGTGATCAAAATATTTAATTTTATTCCGATATTTATGTGATAGATTTATTATTATAATAGGTATAGGTATTATATTAAATTATGACGTATGATTTCGAACCTAGTGATTGATCAGTGAGTGTTTGCATATTCAGCTATCTAGTAGCTAATTTTATTTCCCACTCATGTAATATGTCCGTGCGACGAAATTCAACTTTTACGTTTAGATCGTATATTATACGCCATCTGTAGGCTTATTAGGTTTGTAGTTTTTAAGGTTAAGTAGTAAACTGTTGTTACAAATGCTTAGTCATATATAGTTCAGATTGTACTGTATAGATAGCGCTTTAAACAGTTTAGAAATGCATTTGTCAATTTATAAAATTATTCTTTCGATATTATTACCGACGTTCAAATCGATTATACATATTATATAATTCGAAGTTTAGATATTACGTGATACTGTTGGTTGAATATTTTAACGCGTGGGTGAATAAGCCCAATTGTTTAGTCTGTTCTATTTCCAATAATAATAATAATGTATCCTTCATCCTCATTTGTGGTTAGACAAAAGTTTATTGTACGCATGAGCTTGCATGTAAACATGATTAATTTTGTATTAGTATTATTAATAATTATGATTCGCCTGTTTTGTAATCAGCGTACAGAATAAGGTGAACATAGTTTTTTGTTACACTGAACAATTACATTACTACCATTTTTTAGATTGTGTTAAAATGACGAGAAATGTTAATTGTTAGGTATATATAGATTTTTTTTTCAGTATTTGACTAGGGCTATTTGAGTCGATATATCAAATAATTAATAATAGTGACTGACATTATCGATAAATATAACGACGTAATTAACTCAAAATTCAATTATATATCTAGAGTTAGGTATATACCATATATCGAAACGTATACTATACGTATACGTAACACTTTAAAATTGTTAGCTGAAATTTTGGTTATGTTTTTATGATGCAAATTTCTGATACCGCGTTGTTTACTGTTATTTTTTTATTGCACTTTTGCCATGCTACTATATGCAAAAAAAGTGTGTACTTATGTACACGCGTTAGAAGTTATACTTCTTTGGCGCAACGAGATAAAAATCTTTTCAAAAATTTTTACCTTTCGCCTTTTTCTACGTTTGTAGAAAATACGACACACTAACAATAGAAAAAAAGGTATTTAATACGTACATACTTTATTTGAATAAAATGTTGACTACAGCTAACTTTAGGGTGTCAGTTTTTCGTGACGGTGTGCGCGCGCATCGTAAAAATTTACTGTCATCATTTTTCCCTAACGCGCCAAAAGAAGTATAACTTCAAAAACCTCTGTGCAGTTCAATTGATTGTCTGCTTTGGCTATCCAAAGCAGCAATGCTTTGAAATTCGATCGACGTCTACGTAGTTATGCAGTCTACACTCTCCCTTATTACGTCGTGCTAATTTAAAGACGCTGACATAGCTTATTTATTTATTCTTCTTCTTCTTTATTTTTTGGCTCCGTCACGGTTTGTACACTAGCCAGCGTCAAGTAACAAGATTTTGTCAAGTAAGTGTCTTGTGATAATTATAATGTTCTAACAAGATGGTGGTTTCCTTGTTAGAACTTTCCATGGAGTTTTGGTGGCATCTCAGAATGCATGCTCCGTGGTATTATTTCCCATCCACTTCACTTGTGCATAATAACCGAACTATATTACGTAAAACACCACCAATATTACAAAATATAGAGTCTAATAATACAAGATTATGAATAAAATATAAAAACCACTACATGACAGACTGAGATCCCGCCAAAGACTCCTATTTACTTATTATGTTTTTAACTACCAATCGGTGATAATCACTTAATATTTAGTTTATATAAATATGCGACTTATTTTTGTTATTCACTATTAAGCCACCTGGTGTTTACAGGTACAGACGATATATATAAGACCAATGTACCATTTAAAATTTAATTCCTCAGTAAATCGTCTTGAGAATACATTTTGTGTTTAATTTTTAAAAACACTCGGACGCTCCCGAGACGCTTAACTAGGTACTGGATGTTTTGTTTGGATGGTTGGGCTATTCAAATGTACGGAAAATTCGATTTTATATTCCGTACTAGTGGTTGTCCGCAGCTCCGCAGGCGTTTTTTTTTTATAATAGTAAATTACTTCTTATATGATCAGCTACCTGATAGTGAAAGTTCCGTGAAAAATGGTTCAAACGTTTTGGAGATAGTACTGCAAACAAAGCCATGGGTAAAAGCTAGTCCAAAATAAAAAATCTTTAATTACTTTTTATAATGTTAGCTATCTGTCAGTGAAAGTCCCATGGAAATAGGTCCAATCGTTTTGGAGATAGTACTACAGACGAAGCCACGGATGACAGGTAGTCTAAAATAAAGTAACCTATGTCACCCGCTGTAATTTTAACTATACATCATTGAAGTTTTTGTCAAAATCGGTCCAGTCGTTTCGGAGATTACCCGGAACATACAGATAGACAGACAAGAATAAAAAAAAATGTATTTGTGTTATCGTGTATACATTCCTATCCAATCAGTAAAAAGTCGTTATTTTGATATTACAAACAGACATTTCAATTTTATTTATGTCTATAGATGTAGCATTTTAAGCAAGCGCAAATATAACGGGTAAATTTTAATGGAGTTTTGGATGTTTTATAAAATGTGAAACTCGTGGTGTCTCTAGTATTTTTTTGCATGTAAATCACATGAGTTTATACGTCATAGTTTAGTGTGGTTACATAATGGATAGGTTCGGCGTTGTATCGAATACCGAAAATGCGGCAAACATTGGCAACATGACTAAGTTATACGGCGATTAGCTGTTTTTCTGTTAATTTTTTTATGCCGTCATGTATGATTATATCCGTCATTATCCAGTAGATGATTATTACAAACTTGTATGACCTTCAAAATATGATACCTCTCTTGTCAGAAATTTCAATTGAATTTTTTGTGACATATTGGAGTTTACTCCTTAACAATCGATTTTCATATAAGGCGCCCGGTATGAAAAAATATGAAGAGTAAAATTTAGTGATCGAATGAGACAGCGTCACATTTTCTGTGCGCAACCTATTGTGCGCGCCTTTTACAAGAGGACGGATTGATATTAATACAATTTTTAAAGTCCCAACTTAATTTAGATATTGTTTCTGATAGAACACTGGGAACGATGAGGTGTGCTTCTACTTATGTTAAATGTTTGATGTATAATATTTTGCCGAATAGTCATAGAACATGTAAATAGAATAAATATATACACATTCTTTAAGTATTTTCATAGAAGCGTTCATTGACCCTTAGATTTGATATCGGTCTTTATGTTTACGAGTAGTTCAGTAATCTAACTTCAGTAAACTATATAAATCTAATAGTGTTCAAGCACAGAGTATATTTAAGTTGTTGAGTCATCATTGGTGACGCTACTATATATCTTAGACTTTTATAATCTCTTTTATTTATATTATTCAGCCTGTAAATTAAATTAAAGTTACTGCGGTGATGATATCGTTACAAAATCTTCAAAGTAAATTTTAAATAGTCACCTTTGAACATTAATCAAGCTATATTAAATAAAGTTAAGACACCACTAATATCATATAATACTAACTGACCCGGCGAACTTCGTAACACCTAACAGTCGATTCTTTAAATATTTTTTTGATACTTATTCTGCTATTCGGGAACATCGTATAAATATTGACATTAATATTTATACGATACTAACGTCACTCAATTGTTTTACCTTCTCGTAACCCCTCCACTAACACTTAAACTTTATGCTATAGTATTAAAATTCAAATTGAGTTTTAATTATTATTACGAATCGTTTGTATGGGAGTATTGAAAAGTGTTGTTTTTAGACTTTTTCAGGCAATTTTTTTTATTTTTCTCTCCGTAAGATCCATCCTCGTACTTCAAGGAATATTCTAAAAAAGAATTAGCGAAATCGGTTCAGCTGTTCTCGAGATTTGCGCTTAGCAACACATTTAGCGATTCATTTTTATATTATAGAAGATAGAGCACAAAACTAAAAAGCCACTACATATGACACGATCTCGCCGTTTACGATTAATTTATTGTAGTGCATCTTGCGACGGCGTGATGGGTGTTGTGATACCGACGGCTACTGTAACTTCTCAGGTCATGTCGATCGGTCTTACTATTAGCTATAACGATAATTCAACGTGATGCGACGACGTTTGTCGATAAAAATACTTCACTTTCGAGTTAATAGAGCCGAATGTCGATAAGTTGAAGACACGACACTATATGTATAAATGAATCATAATATTATGTTCGTTAAACGTTTTATAGTATTACAATAATATTTATTGGAAGTGTGCGGCTTATATTAATTATGAACGGAATTATATTAGTATTGTTTTCTATTATTTGGACTGTAATTGAAGCTGGTAAATATTTCTATTTTGGTTTTATTATTCGCAATTACTCAGTGTTATTGTTGTTCAGTGTTGTGATTCTCTATGTACCGGGAATGTCGATTGGTTATTTTATAGTAATGATTGTTCGGTGGTAACTTTCATCACTACTTCGCGTAGTTTTTTCATTATATTCTTTATAACAAAATGGTATGCAGTCCGCCTGATATTCAGAGGTCGCTGCTGCGTACAGTCATGTAAGAAATGACTTGTAAAGCACCGTAGTGAAAACATTGGACAACCTATACTGAACACGCGAATCTCGTACTGTTATTTATATGACTAGCTTGTAGCCTTCGCTTTGCATGTGTGCACTTACTATTATAATGAGCCCAAGTACACCTTTTTACAATATGAACATGTAAAACAATTGAATCAACTGAAGTCAATATTTTTTAAGATATTCACTTTTAACTAAATTAATTTAATTCAGATTAATTTGAATTTTTCACTTTTTCTTACAATTTTTTTAAGATTTTCTTTCATACGCACTGTTATACTCGAAATGTGTACCTAAATATGCCGACCTTTCTCTAACACCACAAAACTATATCTTTTCCTGCCTAGCACCTTTCCTAGTATTTTGCGTCAGCACTTTTGGCTTTCCTCTGACGAACCTCAATACTACCCATCAGTTCCTTCTTAGACTAGGTCCGAGACATTCCTAATCTACTTATTAATCAGTATACTATAATTAATTGTGAAGTTGTTGAAATTAATAAATCTATAATGTGTAATAATGTTATTTTTTAAAAAGGGATTTTTAAATATCCATATAACAGCACCTTATAATGACAATTATAATCAATAACAAAAAAAAAAGAAGAAAATATGTGTATCTGTTTTAAAGTGATGGGTTTATATACATTCGGAAATTGATTTTGTACCAACAAACCATAAATTATACTCCTATTTTAATAATATAAAGTTTAAATAATAAGTTGGAAATAATGGCTGTTTGAAAAACTTATGCGAAACCGCGGGCATGCACTAGTAGATCGGTAAGACTAAAAAACGTATAAACTAATGGAAATGAAACTTCTTTAGAATAGTTGTGGTTTCAAACCGGATGCAACGGAAAAAACGACAGGTAAGAGACACAAATACAAAAATGTGTAGGATGAAGCCGGCAAAGAATGAGACAGAAATATACATACTATTTTATGTTATCGGTCGCTCCTCTTTGTGCCATGCTTCTAGTCTAGCTGCTAGTATCCTCACTCCCGTCTTCTAAGCATAGTCGCCTGTAATTAATGAGCCAGAGTGAGAGAGCAAATGTCGGTGTGTATGTATATTGCACATTGTTTTATACTTGCTTGTATTTGAGTATTTAACTGGTGTTAGTATATGTGAAAAGTACGTGTACTACTGTACACTGTATGCGCAGCGCGTATTACAGCTTTTTAACAAGAAGTCAGCGTGGTGTGTTATTATTTAACAGTGTTTGTGTAAACCGTGTTAGTTCATCAACCAGTAGCAGAGACTTTAAATACAAAAACACTTCACACAGTATTAACTATCAGTCTTATTACAGTACCGTTTTACTTACAACAGCCTAAAGGCGATATATTCCATGTGTTTGCTCTCGATCTTGAATAACGAATGCCCGACATACCTCTGAATGCCCGCTATTGTGATTTCATCCCCACCAATTTACTTGCTTATGATTGGTCGTTGTAGATTGACAGTATCTCGACCAATCATAAGAAGTACTTTAAATATAGAACTTTATAATAATCATTAGCAGTTATTTAACCAACATGAAAATAATAATTGATATATTTAGACATTTATAACACTTGCTTATGATTGATCATTTAAGATTGACAGTATCTCGATCAATCATAAGAAGTACTTTAAATATAGAACTTTATAATAATCATTAGCAATTATTTAACCAACATGAAAATAATAATTGATATATTTAGACATTTATAACACTTGCTTATGATTGATCATTTAAGATTGACAGTATCTCGATCAATCATAAGAAGTACTTTAAATATAGAACTTTATAATAATCATTAGCAATTATTTAACCAACATGAAAATAATAATTGATATATTTAGACATTTATAACACTTGCTTATGATTGATCATTTAAGATTGACAGTATCTCGATCAATCATAAGAAGTACTCTAAATATAAAACATTGTTAGAATGCTTAGTAGTCATTTACCTAATATGAAAATAATAAGCGATATACATATTTAGATATTTATAACAGCTCGGCCATCCTTTTTTCAACGAGTCCCTCGTTGGTAAGAAAAAAATCGTTAAGTACTCCAAGTATTTCATTTAGAAATATGTAGAAAATATAATGGCGTCACATACGTTTTGTTTAAAATAATAATCTTTAGGTGTTTAAGTCCTGAAGGAAATCAAACTAATCACGCATTATTATCAATACAACTTTATCGAAGAGGTCTTACCTATAGAACAAGCTAGATTTAGACATTGCACAGACCAACTTGGCCTTGGCCTTGGCCTTGACCACTCATATAGAGACAGGTTTTTCAGCTAGAATGTAAATCGGGAGCAGTTTTAGTAGACCTTACTGCCGCATATGCTACCGTATGGCGAGAGGGTTTATTATATAAGCTGTTGACTGTGGTTCCGAGTACAAAAATTGTTCAGCTTATATCCAATAAGATTTCACAGCGATTATTCAGAGTACACCTGGGTTCTTCGGCTAGCGATTTCAGATTGTTAAATAATGGCCTTCCTCAGGGTTATGTTTTAGCCCCAACTTTATTTAACCTATATATATAAATGATTTGCCAGGTACTATCTCCACCTATATATACATGATTTGCCAGGTACTATCTCCACCTATAAATTTATTTACGCTGATGATATATGCCTGATTATGGAAGTTACATTATCAGAAGACATGAAAATTCTGGCAGAATACCTCAAAACTTTGCGTTTGATACCTAGCGTAAGTAAAACAGAAAATAACCAATTAGCCAGGAGTGAGCTAAAGGTTTCATTTAATGGCATACAGTTGCGTCACAACCATTACCCCAAGTTCCTGGGTGTTGTACTTGACCGTTCACTTACATACAAAGAGCATTTTGAAAAGACTTCGCGGAAACTGCAATCTAGAAATAACGTGCTTCTAAAACTGACTGGAACTAGTTGGGACGCAAACGCCGATGTATTGAGAACTACAGCCATTTAGTTGGTGTATCCTGTAGCGGAATATTGTTCCCCGGTGTGGTTAGGTAGCGCCCATGTGCAGAAAGTAGACCCTGAGCTGCACATTGCGATTGCGGGGCGGAAAGGCAAACAATCCAACACATCATCGAGGAATGTCCACTTCGACAATACAACGGTTGCCCCGACAAACTGATCAATCTTACCGACGACGTCTTTAAATGGCTGAGAGAATTAAATGTTTAATTGTAATTACAAAAATGGACACTATTTAGCCATACGATTAAAAAAATATAACTCACTGGCTTAGTGATACATTACATTTAGTATCTAATTAAAGATTACTTTACATTATGTCATAATCCATAACCTTAATCAGCAAATCTTTATAATTTAAGGGCGTCTGTTACCCGACATCCCTGGCATCGTTACATTTTTTTTTTTTTTTTATTGGCAGTATATATACTGATCCATGCCCTTGGCCAGTATATACACTGTTACACTAGTTGCTAAAACGCGAGGCACCCGTTACCTGGTACCTCATACCGATTCATCAGTACGTGACTCTAACCAATGAATCGGTATTTACTGATCCATTACGTTGACCAGCAAATACTTTAGCCATTTAATACTTGAACCATTTACGATGATACATGACACTAATCACGGGTATCTTGACCAGTAGCGTGGGATGACTATCTCGGAAGACTGCGTGCACGACGTGCGGGGGTTGCTCGCAGTGTCGAGGCGCGCAGATCGCGCGCGGTGCAGCTGGTACCGTTAGCCGCGCTTCTAACCGTCTGACACAATGTTTGTTACCGGTGCCACACATTAATTGCCAAAATGTGAGGCACCCGTTACCTGGCGCCTTACACAGATTCATCAGTACGTGACCCTAACCAATGAATCTGTATTTACTGTGACCCTAACCAATGAATCGGTATTCACTAGTCGAAGACATTGACCAGCAAATATTTCAGCCATTAAATACTTTCATCGAAGCCTACAATCACGTTAACATTGCTTTTAAGGGTGTCTGTTACCTGACATCCCTCCATAGCCTAGCCACATATTTTTATATTGGTAGTGTATTTATTAGTCCATGACGTTGCCCAGTAGACACTGTTGAACTAATTGCTAAAATGTGAGGTACCCGTTACCTGGCACCTCACACCAATTCATCAGTACGTGACCCTAATGAATCGGTATTTATTGGTCGACGACATTGACCAGCAAATATTTCAGCCACTAAATTCTTTAGCTATTTACGATGATACATGACACTAATCATCGGTACCTAGAATCACATTAACATTGCTATTATCATAACATCATATTCTTTTTTTTTTTTTTTTTTACTTTAAGCATACTGTGTAATCAACGACAACCAATTTGATAATCGATTATTAGCCAGCCTCTAATAAACTAGTTTATTTCTGGATTGTACAATATCAATGTTCATTTGAATGAATACATTAATTTATACGTCAATTTACAAATCGCCACAACCAGAATCGGAATCGGTTGGTACGGGTTCGTTGAAACGAATCCAACGATATGTTTTATCAATAGCTACTATAGCCGCAAACCTCTAACTAGACTTTGTGAAAGGCATATCCTCGACCACGAATCTATCGTTGGGAGCACATTTTTAATTCTAGGTTCGAGCTTCTTTGACTGTTCTATACACATCGCACCTCTTTATACTCTAACCAAATCGCCTTCCTTCTAATTCATTCCCATCTTTTTATACCTACCCTACCGTTTTTTTTTTCCTTCACCTGTTGTGTCCTAATAAGGCCACCAGCGCTAGTCCTAATATTGTCTAAACTCTCCCTCACTTCAGGCGTAAAGTCATTTAGCAAAATACCCAACTGTAAGTCTGGTAAATGTTCATCCCATAAGCCATTTGGCCTGTCTAGATTTATTGCTACATTCTTTCGGGGGTGTGGCGACACGTGCTTTATACCGCATGATTGAGTAAAAGTTTTAAATTGTATACTAATGAAGCTTGTCTTTTGGGCCATAATTAAACTGGTTGGTGCGACAGAGCAACTAAAATGCTCTCTGAATCAAAATACCGTTCATATACATTAATGCGTAAGACGAAGCACAAGAACTGAAACAGATTTGCGCTAGTTAACCCGGGCGCTAGTTAACCCGGATCACCCTTAATTCGCCGTATTTAATGCGCGTCTCTTACACGAATAAGAGTGCGCAAATAAAATAAGACTCCACGCTTAAAACACCTGATTCAGACTTTATCATTTTGACAGAGGGTCCTTCCGTGAAAGTGTAGTCTTAATAGTACCGGGCAATTGTTTAAAAAGTCATCTACTACCAATCTCCACGTAATTTTCTACTACACTCCTGCACCTCGATCATGACATTCGCATTACCAAGTGGGCTATATGGTACGTTACCTATCCCCTAATAAAGGCACCTCTCCTACCTTCCCGTCTTATGCTAAACGTTAAGCTTCACCGAGACGGACCAAAGTACCCTCATTTCCTAAATCAACCAGATAAATCAAATATACTTTATACAATTTAGGCCCTAAGAAGGCGCTTATCTTTTTAACATACACATATATTATATATGTATATGTTACAATCAATTTTAGTGGGTGTACAGAAAGGAGTCAATTCCAAACATCACCATCGTTCACTTATCGATCCACTCTATAAAAGCCCTTTCGACATCAAAACCCGCTTAAAATGGCACTACTCATAATCTAGCAAATCGGTAATATGTTTTGGGACTTTGTTATGCAAAAAATCTAACACTGTTACTGGTTTTACCGAGTCTAAAACATGGAACGATCAGTTTGTCAATTTCTAGTTTTTGCGAACATACTTTAAATTATCAAGAACGTATTGGGAAATTATCAAGAACGTATTGGGAAGCCAGATTTAAGACACCGAATTCTTGAAACTTAGCCTTTAATGATTCGCGAGGTCCCTCATTGTACATTACTCGAACTGCCCGTTTTTGCAATCAAAATTTAGTGTCTACCTCAGCTGCTGTCCCTCACAACAAAGCAGCACTTTTTGCAGTCTTCAAATTGTGCTTCTAATCTAACACCACGATTTTCTATATTGCTATGATACAGTCGACTGCACGTTTTCCTCACATTTCACATTGATATAAGAGCAACTCCCTATGGCGTACCTTTTTGTGGAGCATTTTAGTAAATGAGCATAATTATCCCTAGTTGGGGAAAAATCTTTTAACTGTAGTTTCCATTCTGGCCTAAAAAAATAGAAGCGAGGGAACCGTGATAAGTTTTAGCTACCCCTGTTAATTTTGGTAAGGCGTAATGGACTATTTACTTATCGCTCCACCCTAGATCCGTGCAGATTAGTCAACTTTGTGAAGGCATGTATTAACCGTTTGTTCTTTGCATAAAAGGATCAAAATTCAGGCATTACACTATTTAAGACCCGATACCTATTGCGATCGCTTGTATTATACAAAGCCCTAAGAGCACAATCGAATATTTCAATGAATAAATTGTTATTTCACTCGGGATTACGGCGACGTGTTACTTCACAGGACGGTGTGCGAAGGCGCAAAGTTCTGTGCCTAGGTAAATACCTCGATTATGCACGGCGCGTCACCTGCCATTCCAGAACACGTGATCGTGTCCTGGAGCGCCGATGAAGATATCGTTAGCTCGCCCTTCTCATATAATGCAAACTGGAGCGAGACTGACCAATCGCCCGTGGCGATAGCCTTACCCCGGACCACCCGGACTGCAACCGACTGCGGAGACTGCCACAATTTTTTTTTCAGTCTCGAGCACATACGCCCGCGACCATGGATACGGTTTCATGTTGTGTCACGAAATCTTTGTGGAGGCGCCAGCATTTTAAGAGTTTACCTTCATTCATCCACGTAGTCACAGACTCAACGTATATTACAAGAAAAAATACACTACAATTAATACAGGATTTTTTTTCATTACCTACGGATATATTATTATTGCTTTAACAAAACAACTTACTATAATCAAAAGAGCTAAATTCGTCAACAAGCTGGGTCAGCACATCTAATAAACGCTTACACTTGTTATTTTGGCCTTAGCAAGTCTTGATGTATCAAAAAAAATGTATGCTCGTAGTTACTACTTTAAACTTTAAAACCGTAGGTCTATACACAACAAAAATAAACTTGTTGTCTCATTTTTACTTCGATAATCACGACCTCACCTCATTTGAAATTGAAATAAAATATTCTTTAGAAGGATCCACGAGGGTAGATAAACATAACGAAATAAAATAATAAATAACCCTTACGTTTTCTAAGTATGTTCACCAAATACTTATGCGTATTTTAGATCTTGTTGTGGGCACTAAGTTGCTAATCCCGCTTCTGAGATGTAAACCGTGTTAGTTCATCAACCAGTAGCAGAGACTTTAAATACAAAAACACTTCACACAGTATTAACTATCAGTCTTATTACAGTACCGTTTTACTTACAACAGCCTAAAGGCGATATATTCCATGTGTTTGCTCTCGATCTTGAATAACGAATGCCCGACATACCTCTGAATGCCCGCTATTGTGATTTCATCCCCACCAATTTACTTGCTTATGATTGGTCGTTGTAGATTGACAGTATCTCGACCAATCATAAGAAGTACTTTAAATATAGAACTTTATAATAATCATTAGCAGTTATTTAACCAACATGAAAATAATAATTGATATATTTAGACATTTATAACACTTGCTTATGATTGATCATTTAAGATTGACAGTATCTCGATCAATCATAAGAAGTACTTTAAATATAGAACTTTATAATAATCATTAGCAATTATTTAACCAACATGAAAATAATAATTGATATATTTAGACATTTATAACACTTGCTTATGATTGATCATTTAAGATTGACAGTATCTCGATCAATCATAAGAAGTACTCTAAATATAAAACATTGTTAGAATGCTTAGTAGTCATTTACCTAATATGAAAATAATAAGCGATATACATATTTAGATATTTATAACATTTGTGAGTATTGTTATATCTTGTTTGTTGAAACTGAAAATATGGAACTTGAGCAATAAATTATGTAACATATGTTAAATATAATATAAAATGTCTTTTAAAATTAATCAAAATATTTTCATTTTTAAACAAATAAACTTTGTAATTATCCTACCCTTGTTATATATATTCATCTCATTCTTTTGTCGATTTACTGAAGTTTCACTTGTATCGTGTGTCAATCTCTCTCTTCTTTTTTTCAGAGAATAAAGACATCAGAATCATAGTAACATACAATAGTGCACAGAATATTTACCAATGCTTCCGCAACAACATATATATTGTAAATGAAAATGATTTAATTTTAATAACCGTTGAACTTCATGCCATAGTAAAAGAAGTAAGGTGAGTCGCCATTTTGACATATTTAATACTAAGTTTTATGCTCTCTTTTTTATTTTGTAGCTTTTGTTAACATTCTCACTTGATGTTAAATGACGTTGTGGTGCAGGATGTTCCACCATCTCACTGATTCGCAATCGTAGTTGTACGAACATGTCGCTTCGTGCAACCCCGTCGCTAAGCACCTGTTGTTGTGATCCAGCAGTTGCAGTTGAGAACTAGTTCCCTCTAGGTTTAACGAGTTTACGCAATCGTAGTTGTACGAACATGTCGCTTCGTGCAACCCCGTCGCTAAACACCTGTTGTTGTGATCCAGCAGTTGCAGTTGAGAACTAGTTCCCTCTAGGTTTAACGAGTTTACAATCTTAGGCCAAATTGTGATTTAAGTGATGGCATTTTGGGAACATCGCTTGTCAACACTCAAGTCTCTTTCTAGGCACGTTTTGTACATCGTTAGCGCATTCGTCAATTTTAGTCACAGGCAGAGTTCTATATGCAAGAGTAGTTTCTTTCATGAGGAAAATGGAAAGCTCACTTGTAATCTAAACTTAAGTTTTGAAGTTATACTTGTTTTAGCGCGTTAGGGAAAAATGATGAGAGTAAATTTTTACGATGCGCGCGCGCACAGCGTCACGAATAACCGACACCCTGAAGTTAGCGATAGTCAACATTTTATTAAAAAAAAGTATGTATGTATTAAATACCTTTTTTCTATTGTTAGTGACGTTTCTTCTACAAACGTAGAATAAGACGAAAGATAAAATTTTCGAAAAGATTTTTATTATGTTACGCCAAAGAAGTATAACTTCTAATGCGTGTCCATAAGTACACACACACTTTTTTTTATTGGATTGCACTGCTATTAATATCGGATGCTACTACTTTATGTTGTGCTACAATAAACAAAAAAACAAAAACCACTTATAATATATAAAATTAGGAGCAATCATTAAAGGATTTGTTCTATTTTCAGATGTAACAACGGTTATCGTCAATTGACAATGTATTACAGCCCACAAAATATATATAATAATAGCACAAATAATGAATATAGAAGCGAGACTGTAACCGCAATAGTAAGTATGAAACATTTGTTCGTATTCTTTATCCAGTTCCTTCGGTAAAACCTTAAAATGCCCGCGTGTGTATATAATTTTAGTAATATAAAAAATGCCTCTAAATTCTGAAACATCTGCATGTAATATAACATTTATGGTGCAAAAGACTTATTAAATTTATAC
The DNA here is from genome assembly GCA_035772565.1 of Antheraea assamensis. Classification (NCBI taxonomy): domain Eukaryota; kingdom Metazoa; phylum Arthropoda; class Insecta; order Lepidoptera; family Saturniidae; genus Antheraea; species Antheraea assamensis. Next base: position 3,782,207 of record JAQQSE010000107.1, read on the forward strand.
AAAAATAAGTGTGTGTGTACGTTATGCACACGCTTTAGAAGTTATACTTCATTGGTGTAACAAGATAAAAAATCTTTTTAAAAATGTTATCTTTCGCCTTATTCTACGTTTATAGAAAAAACGACACTAATAATAGAGAAAAGGTATTTAATACACACATACTTTTTTTGAATAACATGTTGACTATAGCTAACTTCAGGGTGTCGGTTTTTCGTGACGATGTGCGCGCGCATCGTAAAAATTTACTGTCACCATTTTTCCCTAACGCGCCAAAAGAAGTATAACTTAAATTAAATTTTTACTTTAAGACTAAACATTTAAGTTCGCACTGTATTCACACTTGTCTGGAAGGTGAATATAAAACAGAACACAACTCTCAGTACTAGCAGTAATCACTAATTTTTTTTACTACTACATTTTTGGCTTGACGGGCCTCGACAAATCTACTGGACTAGGAACCACTTCTGCTACCGAAAACAAATCGATATGTCCAAAACAAAAATCCAAACAATACTCGGTACAAAATCTTGGCAGCGCCATCTCTAAATGACAATAAACATATTCTTTACATACAATAATTTTTTATCTTTGAGAATAACATTGTTCCAGGTCTCTTGAAATAAGTAATAGTCTTTGTTTCATTAAAATCGGTTCACTCTAGCAAAAGTATTATTGTAATTTTAAGCGACTTTAGTACGAGAGAAAAGTATACAAATAAATGGACTTTAGCTTCATCCAAGGCCCAGAGTGTTTTATAACAAAAATAAACATTATTACAGTGTTTCATTACTAACACAGAGAACGAAATAAACACGGTTAATATTTAATTTTCACACAAAATAAAAAAAATAATACTATAAGAAGTACAGTAATTGATTATTTATTAATATGCAATTACACTAATAGATGGCGTTCATCAGACATTTTCCTAAATTTAAAAAAAAATGATAATTTCATACATTACTTATATTTCTATAAATTTAAAGGTTACTTTGTATAAGTAAAATATACATTTTTTTTTCTATCCCATAAGGTTTATATCTAAATTTCTATATAATTTTGTGTTGTAAATATTATAACTTATTGTAGTGCAGTAATTAATGAATATGTTTTAATACCAATAGATGGCGTCCAACAGTCATTTTCAAACCTATTACTACTATAATACAAATTTCTACTAATTTGCAAATTACATATATTACACATTTCTATATATTGAAAGGATACATTGTATAAGTAAAATGTAATTTATATTTTTCGATCCCATATAATGGTTTATGTTTAATTTTGTGTTGTAAATATTACAACTTATTGAGTCTTATCACTTTTTGGAACAGATTATTCCTGCATGTCAATCATATAAAAATAAGCAGGTGTTTGAATCACGGCTTACTGTTGTTTTGAGAACCAAACCGTATGCCGAGAGTCAGATTAAAAATATATAAGATACTAGCTGTGCCCGCGACTACGTCCGCGTGGAACTTAATGCAAAAAAACTGTGAATGATACAACCATCTGAGTGTATATTTGTTTATCTTGTATATTTGTAAACCGACTCTCGAGATACCTGTACTGTACTCAAAACAACAGTTAGCCGTGCTTCAGACACTTGCTTATATTTATATGATCGACATGCAAGCTCTCGAAACCCAAATGAAACTTATAAATGAGCCGTTTGCTGTAAAACACATAAATAATCTCATTGTTATCTATACTTTTCATTTCAATAATATTCTTAACGACAGTAAGCCAATAAAAAGACAATTTTTGCGACATCTGTTGTGAAGAAATGTCGTCTGTTTTTATCTATACTCTTCATTGCAATAATATTCTTAACGTCAGTAAACCAATAAAACGATAAATTAGCGACATCTGTTGTGAAAAATTGTAGTCTGCTATTGCTTCTAAAGACGATTTTTCGTAACATTTATGTTCAATTAACAATTTTAGTCTATTTATTTCTATATTATAAAAACGAAAATAGGTATAATTGTCCTAAAATGTGATAAGATTCAATAGCTTGTAATATTTACAACATACAATTAATTAGAAATGTACACATTTAATCATAAACCTTATGCGATCGAAAAATAAAAGTCATATTTTACTTACACAAAGTACAAAGTAAGTTATTCAATTGATAGAAATATGTAGTATTTGTAATTGACCAATTTTTAGATTGTATATTATAGTAGTAATAGATTTAGAAAATGATGGTTTAACGCCATCTATTAGCTATAATGCATATCAATTAATTACGAACATCTTAGGGTATTAATATTTACTTACGAATTACGTAGTTGGTCGTCAGCAGGAGGTTTTAAAAAAAAGGCAATTTTTGTCATTTAAAATCTTTACTTACAAATACTTTTTTCTTACATAATATTACTTATATTTAAATTAAATCTAAATGATTAAGTCCCGTCGTCATTAAAATTACAATAACTTTTGATAGAGTTAACCGTTTTCAATAAAACAAAGACTAAATGTTTTCTGATGTTTTATTAAAAACCTAGTGCTTTACCAGTGATTACTGTTCAAACAAACAGACAGACAGACAGACAGAGATTTCTAAAAATGATAGAAGTAGATTCTATTACCTATTCCAAGACACCTGCAACAATTTTTTTCTCAATAAATAAAAAAAAGTACAGACACGTTGGATTTACATTCTTATTATATGTATAGATAGATAGAAGAAGATTTACATTCAACACATTGTGCATTGTACTACATGGATTATCGTCACCGCTAGCTCTTTTATTAAATTCTATATTAAGCCATTGTCGACGTTTCTAAATAGTTTTACAATTATCGTTTAATATTTTAATAATAGTTTTAATTGAAATAATTATTTAATAGTGTTACCAGCACTATTGACTGACTGAAATAACCTAACCTATATACGTTGGAGAATGTTCTCGAAGTTTCGAGAGTAATGAGAAATAATGATATTTTAAGGTTAATTATTTTTTAGTTTTCCATCTCAAATATATGGAGTTGTACTATACTTTACAATACAAATCACGAGGAACAATGTCATTTTCGAGTACACGTAAGGAGTTCCAGTAAGTATTACTTTTTTCTATGACTAGGACCGAGTTCAAAATCAAAATTGAAAATACTTTATAAAAAGGCACTTATGAGCGTGAAAACTACTATCGGTTCGAAGAATAACCCAGTTATGTAGAACAACCGGTAACACACTCAATCTAGTTTATCTTATTAGTTTATCTTATTAGTTTATATATATATTAAATTCGTGTTACATTCGTTTTTGACCGATGTAGATTTTTATAATTCAAAGAAACACTGTAATCATAGAGCAATGGTGTACGTGTTCTTAGCAAATAAGAGTAGCGAAAACAAGGCCGAAAATTATTTCTGTTTCATTAAATATGTGGGGGAGATGTTGGCGCCTTCCTCCACATGTAAAATATCACTTGCGTAAATAATCAGTCAGGTCCTCGTGCCGCCGAGTGGTCGTTGCGAGAGCGGTGATGATAAACGTCATCGCGTTAACCGGCGGTACAAGATTTATAAGCGGACCGTATTATGGTAGAGCGGATTATACTACACAAATACAAAAATAAAAAAAAAAAAAATATATGGTAACTCAATTCTAGTCGCCACATAGTATACACTACTATATATAGACTGTGTATGTGGCGACGCGTCGCCACGCCAACCGTCGGTTTGACCCGCTGCTATAGAAATTTTACATCAATAATACTTTCTGTAGAATTTTACTACGTCTAAATCATGAACGTATCTCTTCATAGGTAAAAGAATGGCTATTACTCTATACATAGTGTATAAATGTATTATTTTTAAGGTAAACGAACCGAATTGAATTAATTTCTATGTTTTAGAAAGTTTTTCGTCCTAACGTACGATGTTTTGAAGAGTTTACGCTGTATACATAACCCGGCAGGCGTAATTAGAATTACCGTTACAAGAATTGTTAATTATTAAAATAACTAATTATGTAAATTATTTATAGTATACATAATTATTCTGCTGATCATTGTTATATGTTTTATTATTAACAGTGACAATGATCGGTCGGTGCTCTCGCAATATGTGAACAGGCAAGCACTATGCAACAATGAATAGGCTTCACGTTTCTCAGGCTCCGAGTCACGATACACAAAACAATAATTGACAACAGTTTATACAACTCTTATAATAAAGAAAAAAAAGTGTGTGCGTACTTATGTACACGCTTTAGAAGTTATACTTCTTTGGCGTAACAAGATAAAAAGCTTTTCAAAAATGTTATCTTTCGCCTTATTCTACGTTTGTAGAAAAAACGACACTAACAATAGAAAAAAGGTATTTAATACATATATACTTTTTTTGAATAAAATGTTGACTACAGCTAACTTTAGGGTGTCGGTTTTTCGTGACGGTGTGCGCGCGTAACGTAAAAATTTACTCTCATCATTTTCCCCTAACGCGCCAAAAGAAGTATAACTTCAAAAAGGATAGTGTACTTTGTTATCTCTTTGTGCATATTTGAAACAAATGCTTATAAAAGGTCAATGGTCTCGAACCTTCTACGAAAAATTCCTCATCGAAGGATCGTAGTCCTAGTATAGTTGGCAACGTTACCTCATACACCTGTCGAAGCTTTCAGGGCCTCAATAATACCTAATTTTTCTCTGATTTATTAGATTTGAATTCATTTATATAAATCATTTGTCAACAGGAATACCGATAATAAAAATAAACGAAAATGTATTAAATGCGAGACGACCGCCAGACTCAGTAAGCGATTATGACGCAGAAATTGAATATAAATTCACTGAAGGGAAATTACTTCGCATCGACTGTAATTACAACGTGGCAACGGGAATGAAATTCGTTTACAACGGTTTTGGCATAGGCGAAAGTAAGGATCTCTTTAGAGATGTCTATATATCGCCTTCATAGTGCTCTCGCTGTAAGAGGATCTTCGTATGGCCTTCTACTAAAATTTCGTTTCGAAAGTTTTACTCTTGGTTTATGTACAAGTCTTTTCCAGTTTCATTTTATTATCAAATGTAATAATTAATTTTATATATGTCTTTAATATTCTATTGTAGATTTGTTCAATTCGAAAACCTACTTCTAAAAAATCCGAATCTTTTATATGATTGTTCCATAGAAGCGTCAAACTTGACAAATAAACAATACAAAAAAAAAGTATTGTGTACTTACGTACACGCTTTAGAAGTTATAGTTCTTTGGCGTAACAAGATAACAATAGAAAAAAGGTATTTAATACATACATACATACTTTTTTTCAATTAAATGTTGACTATAGCTAACTTCGGGGTGTCGGTTTCTCGTGACGGTGTGCGCGCGCATCGTAAAAATTTACTCTCATCATTTTTCTCTGACGATCCAACAGAAGTAAAATTTCAACAAGACGAAAAAAAAAATCAAATTTATACCTACTAGAATCCAAACTGAATATGAACGAATTTTAGAATCTCACTTTTTCCCATTGTCCGCTTCACGCGAACTGGCCCGTGGGTAAGATCATTTTAAAGATACCCTCCAAACTAAACGGACTTAGGAGACGTATTTAAGACTCGCTAAAACAATCTCCACTAAAAAATCCCCACGGTACTCCTACAAAGCACTGTTCGTGCCGGCAACCACGTTATTTCAACACATTTACGAACCCTAAATCAAATGAAGACTCAAGATTTTCTTTTAAATTTTCCAGACAATACTTATCAACCGACTGAATTCATTTACGAAAACACTTCGATAACTTCATGGATAAGAATGAAAAGTGCGCACGATAACGCATGCATAGATTGCGTTGTAAGGCGAGATGAATATCGAAACGTAGTGGTGAGAGTACGCTTGGTACTGAGACAAGAGCTGATAAATACAGGTGAGCTTATTATGTTCGGCTGTACGTATTGCTTTATTTATATGTTAATCAAAATCGTGTACCAATTTTAATAATTCTTTTATTATTTGAGCTATGCTATTAGTGTAGATTAGCAGGCAGCTAATCTTAATAAAAAACGGTGTGTGTGCGATTCAAACACGATAGAAGTGAAACTTCAGTAAATCGACAAAAGAATGAATTGAATATATATAAAAAGGTTGTTGAAACTGAAAATATGGAACATGAGCAATGTATTATGTAACATATGTTAAATTAAATATCTTTTAAAATTAATCAAAATACTTTCATTTTTAAACAAATAAACTTTGTAATTATCCTACCCTTGTTATATATATTCATCTCATTCTTTTGTCGATTTCTTGAAGTTTCACTTCTATCGTTTTTTTTTATTTCCACAGGTGTCACCGTGTATGGATTAAAACGATCCAATATATTATTACAATTTTATAATGGGATTGGTGTCGATGGGATGCTATATGGTTATGAAGAAAGAGAATTGTTAAACCTGACGTGGTACCTGAAACCTGAGGAAGCATTTACGCCGCGACACGTACTGCTAAAATGGAAAAGTATTTATTTACCCCATTTTATATTATCATAGAGGATATGAGTAGAGGTTGTGAATAGAGAATGAATGTGACCGAAAATATACTTTGCCTACACAATTTCTTTTTAAAAATATTATACGTTTATTTTCCCTCTCTTGCGCATGCGCATCACACCGTTCACACCGTTCGTCCCAATTTGCACATGGCTGAACGCGTAGTCGTTATAAAAATTGCGATTTCTTAAAAGTTTATATTAAGCTAGCTGTCTGCCCCGAGCCCGCGCGGGTGTATTTAAAAAAGAAATGAGAAACACGTCTCTTTACCATATACTCACTAACTTCTTATACGGAGATATTCAACCCTATTTCTTCACTTCTTGGTAAGATTTCTCAGATAATTCATTGTACACGAAACTTGTCCTGATAATTACAAACGAAATAAAAGAAAGAATTAGCCAAATTGGTCCAGATTATCGTTTGATTACAATCTCTCCTTATGTTTATAGGTCTACTAGCTGACCCCGGCGAACTTCGTAACGCCAACAGTCGATTTTTTAATACTTATTCTGCTATTCGGGACCATCGTATAAATATTGACATTAATATTTATACGATACTAACGTCACTCCATTGTTTTGCCTTCCCTGAACATCTCCACTAATACTTCAACTTTATGTTATGGTATTAAAGTTCAAATTGACTTATAAGTATTATTACGAATCGTTTGTATGGGAGTATAGAAAAGTGTTGTTTTTAGACTTTTCCAGGATTTTTTTTTATTTTTCTCTCCGTAAGATCCGTCCTCGTACTTGAAGGAATATTCTAAAAAAAGAATTAGCGAAATCGGTTCAGCTGTTCTCGAGATTTGCGCTTAGCAACACATTTAGCGATTCATTTTTATATTATAGATTACAGGTAACGAGTTTAGTGGCCTAACAGTACTCTCGGCCGAGTACTCGGTTCATATGAACTCTTTGATGAGAATCGGCCGAGTGCTAGGCCGAACAGGGTGCCGAGAGAGTTACTAGAACCTCGACTTGTTTACTAGGCCGATTACCTACCTCTCCACTTCATTTTTCCGCGCCCGCAGCGACTCGCTATCCCGCTCAATACGTATGAGCGTTACTCGCCAACTTGTTCGCCAGTTCTGTGCGAATTTGTGGAGTTATGTTCTCCAATAATACCTTAAAACGTTCTACAGTCATGTCATTCATTAAAAAAAGTGTGTGTGTGTACTTATGCACACACGTTAGAAGTTATACTTCTTTGGCGTAGCAAGATAAAAAACCTTTTTAAAAATTTTATCATTCGCCTTATTCTACGTTTGTAGAAGAAACGATACTAACAATATAAAAAAGGTATTTAAAAAGATCTGTATCTCTTCTTATAAAGTTAATATAGAGAAGTAGTGTAGATAGAAATAATTCGTGTATAATATGTCGCGTGCTAAATGCAAAAAGGGCGATCAGAGTATTTAGTATTTTATGTCAAACATCGAAAAACTTTTTGTTGACGTTGGACCTTTTTTCTTATAACATGTCTAACAACACCTTTGATAATAAATACATACATAATTTTTTTGAATAAAATGTTGACTATAGCTAACTTCAGAGTGTCGGTTTTTCGTGACGGTGTGCGCGGGCATCGTAAAAATTTACTCTCATCATTTTTCCCTAACGCGCCAAAAGAAGTATAACTTCAAAAAGATTATTTGGTGCGCCAAGGGCGAGCCTCTTCAAAATCTAATTTAAATAACACCCATAGTTCTTCAGTGATGAGTGGTAGGAGCCGGTTGAAAATTATCTTAAAACCTTTTCTTCTGCGATCCATTTTGGTCGGTCGCTCACTGCGTCTAATCCCATCTGACTCACCGAACAAGCAAAATACATATAAACACCTACTCGTTCATTCGACTCTCGCGGTCTAGTATCGTTTTATTGTCTCGCCATGCTGTACTCGTTACATATAATATACTCTCAAGTGACGATAGAGGTGAAAAACTTTTATATTCTTTCTGGAGCCTGTTATAACTCGTTGCTATGGAGTGTAGAGATAAGGAGAACCAACTATGTGTACGTAGATGTGCCCGTCAAAGTGTGCTAAATTATGAAATAATTCATTATTTTATAAAGTTTTATAATAGTGAATACTCAAAAATTTCTATTACACATGTTATTTAAAGTTCCTAAACATGCCATTACTCTCCATATTTTCTCATAGCAGATATTTTAGATTAGATTTACTAAATGATTACCGGCTAACCTTACCCCCTTTGCCTATACTAGCGCTATTTTGAAGGGTTTTGCAACTGTTATTTAATGCTTAGATATGGACACTTTTTCAACATATCTCCCATATGAGAGCATTATAGCATCATATTATAGCATTGAAAGCTTTTAGCTGTATATCCGTAGAACGGTATTAGAACTTTGCGTGCTGATAGAACCTAATCTATCAGCTATGTTCTTTACTTCATTTATAATTTATCAAAATTGTATAAACATAATTTAATTATAATGAATGCTTAATACAAATATAATGAAAAAGGATCCACATGTTTAAAAATTGGAGTGCCATTAAGAGGAAATATGTAAAGAACAATCTGTTTTCAGATGAGATTCTTCTCAATTCTAGTGTAAACACGTTGTCGAAGACCTTAGCCTCTCACGTGTTCTCTCTCAGTGCTGCAGATAACTGGACTGTGATAAGTTGTTCAGCGAGAAGCGAAATGAACTCGAATAAAGAGTTAAGAATCGTATTATTTCCCCAGCCGCAGTCAGAGACCAAACAAACCATTAGTACTCTAATAAACTTCGGACAATTGTCACATATAAGTAAGTGAAATAGAACACACGCTTACCTACGAGATAGATATTCTATGGTGCGTCGATGTAGCCAAGTTTGAAGGAATTACATAAGGTTATTTAAAACTAAATTGATACCCGTGACTTCGTCTGTATTGTTTATTATCTATATTGGATATAATTGAAAGCAAAAATATATTTTGCCTGTATAACTTCTTTGGAAACAACGTTATCAGTTTGCTTCGCCTCTCTCGTGCGTGCGCACCACGCCGCTTGCTCCACTTCACACACCACTGAATGCGTAGTGCTTATAAAAATTGTAGTTTCCTAAAATTGTAATAACTGTATATTACATGACCATATAGCGGTAATTTTTGAAATGAAACTTATTTTAGGAGGGCTTTTAAATTCTGATCGGTAACCTTTTTGTGTGACGAAAGGGGTGGGGGGAAAACACTGTGTCGGATAGAGTGTTGGAAACATCGGTACCTGACCGATCAACAAAGTTAAGCAACGTCGGGTGCGTTCAGTATGTACTTGGACGGGTGATCACCTGGAACCATCGCCAATTAAAGTAAAACTACAAAATTTTCACTTCTATCGTGTGTCTTCAGGACACTCCCTGTTTTTGTTAGATAAGAACGAATTGTCTTAGAATTAAAAATTAACACAGTCTATCGAAATCTATACGATAGTTTTCCTCGACCGTAGACAGAAACTCGCACACAGCTTCATCATAATGATAAAAAAAATAACCAGCGGAGGTATATCCGCAATGGACTCCAGGAAATCCTTATTAAGCATCTGGAACAATTTTCCTAACAACATCTGTCGACGTCGACTTACAGATATTTCTCAAAATCAAAATCAAAAATATTTTATTCAGTTTAGGCCCTAAGAAGGCGCTTATGAACGTCAAAGTTACCACCGGTTCGGACAAACAACCCAGTCATCGAGAAGAACCGGCAAGAAACTCGATCTGGTTTATCTTTTCATTACCATATTATAACTCACATTTTTAAAACATAGTTATAAATAATTACATTCGGTTTTGGTGGATGCACAGAGAGGGCGTCATTTCCAGACGTCACCGTCGTTCACATATTGATCCACCCTGTAATAGCTTTTAGATATTAAAACCTGCTTGACATGGTGCTTGAAATTAGTATCCGGCAAATCGGTAACGTGTTTTGGAATTTTATTATAAAACCTATCTACCTATCTCGATGCTATTGTCGTATCTTTTACTCTATTCGAACGGAGATATCTTCATTTTAGGCATCAATGGAACGTAACTGTTTCGTCTGTTTATTTAATATATTTATTTGTTGCCAGCAATACCAAAAATAAAAATAAATACCAACGACTTAATCGCGAAGCTATCGAACGGCTCTGTCAGCGACTACGATGGTGAAATTGTATACAATTTCATTGAAGGAGAGATACTTCATATCGTCTGCAGTGATGACGGTGCAAAGGGGATGAAGTTCGTTTACAATGGTTTTGGTATAGACGAGAGTAAGTATTCTTGCTTAAAACTTTATCTATTCTTTACCTTGGTATAAGGCTATTACTTTATTAAGTTTAAATATACTGTTATATGTATATTATATACGCTAGTAGATAGCCGCGACTTCGTCTAGGGTACTGTTTTGTTATCTTAAGAATATATTTTATGTACACAAGAAAAAAATAGTGTGTACTTACACGCTTTAGAACTTATACTTCATTGGCTTAACAAGATAAAAATCTTTTCAAAAATTTATCTTTCACTTTATTTTACGTTTGTAGAAAAAACGACACTAACAATAGAAACAAGGTATTTAATACATACATACTTTTTTTCAATAAATATTGGCAATAAAACGTTTTCGTGACGGTGTGCGCGCGCATCGTAAAAATGTACTGTCATCATTTTCCCTAACGCGCCAAAAGAAGTATAACTTCAAAAACAAAAGAAAATTGCAAATTGTTTTATAAACGACGTAGATCAGACGTAACTAATATTGAAACGAAAATACGACCGAAATTAGAATTTTGCTCGTGTTTGAAGTCGGTTAAAAAATGGAACTTAAATATTCCAGATGATACTTATCAGAGAACTAGCTTCATTTACGAATATACTTTGATACATGCCCGTGTCGGAATGAAGAGTTCGCACAATAACGCGTACATAGACTGCGTTGTAAAGCGAAATGAATATCGAAACGTAGTGGTACGAGTTCGCTTTCTACTGAAAAAAGAGGCGGCCGGCTCAGGTGAGTTCGTTTCTTTGTTATCCTTACGTTCGTAGATACGGTGATTGTGTACCATTGAGTGGTGACTACTCGGTATCATACCCGGTATTATATCCGATAATATACCCGGTATATATTTATTTGTGTTATATAATCTCAGCAAAAAACCAAAATTACTAACATAGATAATATATATATATATACTAGCTGATACCCGCAGCTTCGCACGCCTTTTTTAAAAGTATTAAAATAATATGAAATAGTGAAAGATGCAGAATTACAGAAATGCTCTTTTAAAAACATTTATAGGTATGACACGCGCGCCACCTAGTGTGATATGTAACGTGTACGTTCAATATGTATTATATTATATAGAATTATATTATTTAGAATATTAATTTTTACTCCTTAGAAATTGACTTTTCAAAAAAGTAAAAGATGAGCAAATGTGGGCAAACTAAGTAGATTGAAATGCATCATTTTAAAATTTTCGATCCCCCAATTTTTCTTTTCCCTCCAATTTTTACCCCTTAAAATTGACTTTTTAAATAAGTAAAAAATATTCTAACGTCGGCGAAATATATAAATTCAAATACATCATTCCAATATTCTCGATTCCTCAATTATTCTTCCCCCCTTTCCGTCCTGGTCAAAAAAGTAAAAGATGGGCAAACGTGGGCAAATTACATACTTCAAGAATCCACCGTAATATTTTCCATTTTATAAAGATTTTTGGACGCTGGGCCAAGCAATTTAAGTCTTCATAACTTTTTCAAAGAGGTGAACAAAAAAAATTACAATGTGGACAAAAATGGGAAATCGATGGGCATGTCGTCTACGAATTTTCAAATCGTTTCACGAAAAATAGGAGGCCAACATCCCGGAGCTTTGGTTAATAAGTTATGTAGACGCGAACGCGGTAAATAAAACAAAATTGCCTCCAATTTGACCAAAGACAAATTAAGTAAATTACATACAAATATATGAAATATAATTATATTAACTCTTGGAGTCCTGTACAGTGCGCGCCTCACGCACATGCTTACAGTGAACAACATACTTTTGCTAAATTTCAGGTGGAAGAAGTCGTGGGTGACAGCTGGTCTAAAATAAAATAACCTAAGTTAATTTTTATAACTTTAGTTACCTGCTAGTGAAAGTCATGTGAAAATCGGTCCAATAGTTTCAGATATTCCACACTGATAAAATCGCGAGTAACAGCTAGTTGATAATAAAATAGCTCACGTTAGGTCTCATTACTTTAGTTATATGTCAGTGAAAGTCTCGTTAAAATTGGTCGAATTGTTTTAGAAATTTCACATTGAACAGGAAAAAATCACGGGTCACAGCTAGTAAAATTTCCGTCTAAAATAAAATAAAAAATAAATGATTTTTACTGTAACTTGCTTATACAATTTCATATCCAGTCAGTAAAAAGTCGAAATTTTAATATTACATATCGACACTTCATTTTTATTATATCTATAGATTGCAAATATAAAATTCTAAATAATACTGACCTAAAATGTCATTTTTTGATGAAAACTTATTAATTCAATGAACACAAATTAAATAGAGGTGTGCAAATATGCGCATTAATCGATAACAAATCGAATCGAATAATAGTATACGAATTACAATTTGAACATACGAATAATTCGAACTATTCGGATTATTCAAATAGTTTCATTTATGCGTCAAATAAGCATTAACTATAGATTGTTACGAATTAACCAGTGACGTCATCACAGTCGACACCAGCCATTGAGTGCATTAAAAAATGCTGTATCTCTATTTCTGTCCAAAAAGTGGCGGGAAAAATAAAAATTTCAAATTCAAGAAATTAAATGTCATTTATTTTTATTTCAAAATGTCTTTTTTTATCCGGCACTGACAATTTCTTTTATGAACTATCATCGAATTCTTAATTTATAAATGACCATATTAAATATTCCAATATAGTAAAAGCTATACGTTTGTACCTTATTAGTTCTTAACGAATTTAGGGCGCTAAAGTTTAAAACTATTTTTTTATGTATGTGATAAAAAATAAGAGCACAAAGTTCTAGAAACCTGTTAAAATATGAAATTAGAAAAATATTGTTTTTTTTTTAAATAAAGTAATTCGGCTATTTCTATCAACATTTTGTTAAAATTAAATTCTATAAAATTATTTAGATTTAAGGGAGAAAGTATATTTTTAATAAATATTTTCATGAATAGAAATTATTTATTGTAGAACTGAATTGCATAGTAAATTAAAGTTCTTTTTCAAAACATTTCGGTTTTGATGCTTAAATGATAGCTTAATTTGAATTAATAAAATAGTGAAAAATGTTGTAACTTTTCCTATAACTATTAGAGTAATAATACTACCTTATTTTAAAAATATAGGAATAGATCGAATTTTCAATTCAAATTCGATTTTAACATCATTATTCGATACGGTTCGATTCGAGCGTTATTTGCACACCTCTAAAAATAAACATGTTACCACGGTTATAATATTATTGGTTACTATAACAACGGTTGTCTAATGTCAGGGACTGTCGGTATTTGTAGGAGAATATTTAATTTTAACTGAAAAATGTATTTAGGATACGTTTTAACTAAAATCCGTTCTTAGTGAGCGTCTACGTCGCAAAAGGAATAACTATGATGAATTTCAAGTCAATCGGGCATACAGTTTCGGAGAAATCGTGATGAGTCAGTCAGTGGTATTTCGCTTATATATATATAGATATATATATATATATATATATATATATATATATATGTATATAGCTAAAAAAAAATCTTGTCTTGTTCACTTTAACCACATATTCAAGCTGTACTAGATTTTAAAATGATTCATATTTAAAACTATTTCAGAAAAAAAGTGCGCGCCATAGGTCTGTAGGAAAAAAAATAGATATAAACGGTAATATACCCGATATTATTCACGGTAATATACCCGGAAATATACCCGGCAATATACCCGGCAATATACACGATAATATACCCGATCTTGGGGCACATTTAGGCGTGTCACATTGCGCTATTAAACGGTACATAATCTACAAAAAAAAAAAATTGGTCATTTTTGGTAACGACACACGCCCTTCTATATCAACAGGTGCATTAACTCTACGAGTGAACGGAGTAAAAATGGTGCCTGAGAAAGCGAAACATAATGTTTGTACGTATATATATATGCCGAGAGAAATTATCAATATAAGCTGTGAATCGAACGTCAACGCGAATGGGAATCTGAAGATACAATACAGTCGTAATATGAATATGGCCGGTAAGAAATGACCGAATCTCATTATATTTATTTAGTTCTATATATTTATAACATATATTTGCTTTCTATTTTCTACATTATTTCTGTGTATAATTTATATCGCTCTCAGACGCTAGTACTTCATTTATTTGTATTTCTTAATCAATAATAGAATACTTTTATTAGTAATAATAAAAATAACTTCGTTCTAACCGAGTGTTCTACGACACTCTATTTTTTATTATTTTTAATATTTCTTTAACTAAACAAAAAAAAAAATATGAGAAAAAATAAAACCCACCTAAAAAAAATTTACTCTAAAAATACACCAGAACGCCATTGACCATGGTTAGGTACCTACCGAATCTTGGATCGCCTGTTCGAATTCCCTGCTGTATCTTCAAAGTGCAAGGTGCAATTCTACTGAAAATAAAATGGAACGAACTTGAAAATATTCTCTTTCTGTATAATCATTTTTCAATTGACGAAGTTCCGAGGTAAAAATAATAAAAAAAAGTTTGTGTGAGTGTACGTTATGTACACGCGTTAGAAGTTATACTTCTTTGGCGTAACAAGAGAAAAATCTTTTCAAAAATGATATCTTTCGCCTTATTCGACGTTTGTAGAAAAAACGACACTGACAATAGAAGAAAGGTATTTAATACATACATACTTTTTTTTAAATAAAATGTTGACTATAGCTAACTTCAGGGTGTCGGTTTTTCGTGACGGTGTGCGCGCGACTCTTAAAAATTTACCCCCTTCACTTTTCCCTAACGCGCCAAAAGCAGTATAACTTCTGTAGGTGGTAGAGCTACGCTGAAGCTATCACTGGTTTCTGCATGAATGGGTCGGCTCGCCCGACGCGCGGGGTAGTACCACCCGACACACAGAAAA
Organism: Antheraea assamensis; assembly: GCA_035772565.1. Classification (NCBI taxonomy): domain Eukaryota; kingdom Metazoa; phylum Arthropoda; class Insecta; order Lepidoptera; family Saturniidae; genus Antheraea; species Antheraea assamensis. The sequence continues at coordinate 3,797,868 of JAQQSE010000107.1, forward strand.
CCGACGTGAAGTAACAGTGCGCCCGCACTGTTGCGTTTCGTTCGGTCAGTGAGAGCGCCGGAGGCCCACATATATTAAAAGGCCGGCAACGCACTTGCGACTCCCCTGGTGTTGCTAGTGTCTATGGACGGTGATGATCACTTACCATCAGGTGACCCATCTGTTCGTTTGCCCCCTATAATATAAAAAAAAAAATTGAATTTTTTTAAACTATATTTTTATTGAGTCAGCTTCGCAACGTATCGATTTTTTTTTTAACTTGCTTCTTGTATAGTCGGCGGTAATATGCGTAAGTGTAGTTCCAACGGTACACGGCGCACACGCCTCTTCGTATGCAATTGTAGAGCCTCAAGCCGAAGGAAGTAAATGGAGAAATCATTGAAAAAAAATACAACAGGAATCGAGAAACTCCTCCTTTTTGAAATCGGTGAACAGACGGGCAGACTTGGTTTTATAATATTTATTGCATTATTATTAGAGTGAAACTCTTTTCTACAACGCTTCAAATTTTCTCGTCCATTTATCGCATATCGTGCATTACAGCCGGCCGCGGATTAGGGATAAGATAAAAACCGCTCATCAGAGTATCCAACGCCAATATGGTGCTGCCCATAGCTCAATTCAAAATGATTCAATGATTTAAATAAATATTGTGTTCAGTTTTTAAAATTAATTTCCCGTAAATTTTCAATTACACGCCTACGATTCCAAAAACAGTTTCACTTACATCATGGTTTCATAAAAACACACATTTTTTTTTTTTGATTATGACATCTTTTTAAAGCGGACTTCATTGTTTTAGGTGTAACTGGTGCATCGAATTTCGTAAGTGATTTGGTTGATATGACAAGATATATTAATATGAGAAATATTATATTGTTTGCAATGTGTTCAGTAGCAAACAGTGAATCTACAGCTACAATCGTTTTTGATAAAGCTACTAACAACCATCATGGTAAGAAAATATTTATATCTTTTTGTCCGTATGTGTGTGTGTTTGTACTTATTACAATAAATATACACTTAAAACACTGCACTGCTGTGTTTGATACGACACTTTCCTTAAAGACCAACAAATTGTGACTGCATAAGTTGCAACGAACGACACGGCACCGTGTAATCATCACTTGTAAAAATGTACTTACGATCTCTTAAACAAAATATTCTGTTTAAAGTAAATAAAAAATATTTGTTTTTATTCTATAAAAAAGCAGTATGTACTTATGTACACGCGTTAGAAGTTATACTTCTTTGGCGTAACAAGAGAAAAATCTTTTCAAAAATTTTATCTTTCGCCTTATTCTACGTTTGTAGAAAAAACGCCACTAATAATAGAAAAAAAGGTATTTAATACGTAGATACTTTTTTTGAATAAAATGTTGGCTATAGCTAACTTCGGGGTGTCGGTTTTTCGTGACGGTGTACGCGCGCATCGTAAATATTTACTTTCATCATTTTCCCCTGACGCGCCAAAAGAAGTATAACTTCAAAAAGCACACTTGATGATGTATGTATGTATGTATTTAAAACCATTCTTAATTTCTGTAAATTTCATTAGAGATCATTTCGCGGAACATGCATTATCCGGAACCACATTTAAGTGTATCTGAGAATTAGGGTTCCGTACATTTAGCTTTGTACCGCATTATAATAACAGTGGGAGAGGATAATTGTGTCTAATTGGATCACGACTTGTTGATAAATGACGATGTGGTCTAAGTGTATACGCTGAATACGCTAAACCTAGAAGGAGATTGGCTTTTGAATCCATCTGCGAGAACAGATTTGCAACTTGTGAGTAACAAGTAACACAACAAATAACATAAAAAATACACTGTGTAAAGAAAGGACGCTTGCAATGACAAGGACTCGGACCATGTCTGAGGAACAAGGGGAAAAAAAAAAACTTGTGAGTTGGTAGCTAACTAGCCAAGTTTAGAAAATGCCCTCTACGCCCATGCTATGGTTTAATCGCGATGTTTTCCTTCACCGAAAACCCCGGTACCCTGCTAACCGATGAGCCATCAATGCTTCAGTTTGTCACGTTTAGAAATCAGGCACACATACCGGTCGAATTGAATCCTACAGGCATCACCGTGTACGGACTGAGACCGTCGAATATTCTACTCCAATCCAAGAATGAAATCGACGTGAACGTAATATATTATGAATATGAAGACAAAGAGTCGTTAAACTTGACCTGGTTCCTGAATCCAGATGGCATGACTAAAATACATGTACGTATAACATGGAAAGGTAAGTAAGTACACATGCACAATAATTTTAATAGGGCTGCCAAAATGCAATGCAATTTATGATATGGGTCCTCGCGAATCATTAAAAGATAAGTTCCAGGAGTTCGGTATCCTAACTCTGCCCTCCTAATACATACTTGAAAATCTAATGTACGTCCGCAAAAACTTTGATAAGCTAGATTTCGTAAAGGATCGACAAGAAATAATAACAAATTGGTCATTCCATGTTTTAGGCTCACTAGGACCGGTAACAGTTTTTAGGTAATAGTGTGTTAGGTTTTATAATAAAATTCCAAAACACCTTACCGATTTGCCGGATACTAATTTCAAGCACCATGTCAAGCAGGTTTTAATATCTAAAAGCTATTACAGGATGGATCAATATGTGAATGACGGTGACGTCTGGAAATGACGCCCTCTCTGTGCATCCACCAAAACCGAATGTAATTATTTATAACTATGTTTTAAAAATGTGAGTTATAATATGGTAATGAAAAGATAAACGAGATCGAGTTTCTTGCCGGTTCTTCTCGATGACTGGGTTGTTTTCCGAACCGGTGGTAACTTTGACGTTCATAAGCGCCTTCTCAGGGCCTAAACTGAATAAAGTATTTTTGATTTTGATTTTGGAAAGAAATTTTAAAATTCTCAGTTTAAATTCTCTTTAACTTATAAATACTTAATTACTTGTGACCTACGAATGCCTTTGAAACTCAAGGGAAAGTGTATAAAACTATTATAAGACCAGTTATGCTGTATGCACCTGAGGAGTTCTGGGCTACGAAAGAGACGAATGAGAGACAAAATACACGTGGTAGAGATGCGAACGTTAAGATGGATGTGTGGTATAACTAGAATCGATAAGTATACAAGAGAAGTAAGAGTATACAAGAGGAAATTTTAAAATAGCACCAGTAACAGAGAAATTGAGGAGTAATAAGTTAACATGGTATTGTCATGTCATGAGGAGAGATGAAAACCATGTAACTAAACAAGTTTTAAGTATGAACGTGGATAGACATAGGACTAGAGGAAGACCATAAGGATATGAACGGATTGTGTGAAAATATGTAGATGTAGAAAAAGGTGTAAATACTGTGATGGCATCTGGCAGTGGAAAGTGGAAGAGGAAAACATGTTGTGCCGACTCTACTTAGGTAGAATAAGTGTGAGATGATGATTTAAGGACAGACAACCTCCATTACTACTTAATACATTCTTGATAATTTCATGTATGTTCGCAAAAACTTTGAATAGCTGGATTTCGTAATAGACTTTCGTGATCTAAATACTAGAAACTGGTCGTTCCATGTTTTAGAGTCAATAAAACTTAACAGGTTTTCAAGTAATAGTCTTAGGTTTTCTAACAAAGTCCCAAAGCATATTATCGTTTTTGAAGTTATACTTCTTTTGGCGCGTTAGGGAAAAATGATCAAGAGGAAATTTTTACGATGCGCGCGCACACCGTCACGAAAAACCGACACACTGAAATTAGCTATAGTCAACATTTTGTTAAGAAAAAGTGCGTATGTATTTATTGTCAAACGTGTTGTAGACAATGTTTGACATAAAATACTAAATGCTGCGATTGCCCTAAGGTTTTGCATTTGGCACGCGACATATTATACACGAATTATTTCTATCTACACTACTTCTCCATATCAACTTTATAAGAAGGGATACAGATCTTTTTAAATACCTTTTTTCTATTGTTAGTGTCGTTTTTTCTACAAACGTAGAATAAGGCGAAAGATAAAATTTTTGAAAAGAATTTTATCTTGTTACGCCAAAGAAGTATAATTTCTAACGCGTGTACTTAAGTACACTCACACTTTTTTTTAAATTGTAAGTTTAGGCGTCATGTCAAGCGGGTTCTGCTGTCAAAGGGCTATTATATAGTGGATCAATATGTGAACGATGGTGATGTCTGGAATTGACGCCTCTCTGTGCATCCACTAAAATCAATTGTAACGTGTATTGTGTTTTGAATATATAATTATATGTTTTTACGAACCGATGGTAATTTTGGCGTTCATAAGCACCTTCTTAGGGCCTAAATTGAATAAAACAAATAATTTTGATTTTGTGAAGCAGAATAAAAGAAGAAAGATGAAGTATACAATAAATTGTTTTCAGATACGGTTCTTGAAGATACCATATTAAACACACCGTTATCAGGGTTTATAGCGTCACGCGTGCTCTCTCTCGGTGCTGGAGATAGCAGGACTGTTATAAATTGTTCAATCAGCACGCAATTGTATTGGAGTAAAGAGTTAAGAATTGTATTGTTTTCATCTTCACAACCATTTACCGATAAAGTCGTCGGCGAACCGTTGTCTTTAGGTAAGCTGAAATGGGCTTAACGAGCAGTGGGATATTTTTATGGTCTGTTAACGTAGCTAAGTGCGAAAGGGAAGAAAATAGAACTATAATATACGATAACGTTGTTGCATTTATTAAATTTATAGTTTCCGAAAGTAGCTCAAATTATAGTTGTTTTTTTTTTCATTTCAACCTTTACTAAAATGGACTTTTTATGATAGTGGGTGCAAAGCTTAATCTCAAGTATAAATGTAGTAGTGAGTTTGTTTATTTATTCAGGCATTTAGTACTTAACTGGTCGTTATGACATTTTGTATACATATACTTATATACATATTGTCATGGGTTATTGAAAGGGATTTTAAAGTACTTTCTATCTAGATAAATATACTGTTCCCTAGGGATCGATCACATTTAGAATCTAGTAGGATTATAAAGTAAGTAACTTCTTAAGGTTGGTATAATAGGGCATCCATTAATTACGTGAGGTGTTTTTGACCAAAGCCCCCCCCCCCCTCCCCCCAGTCACACATGAGATCTTTCAAAATGTGTATTCTGAGTATAAATGCGATTGATATATTTAAAAAAATTGGTTGTCTGTAAAGTCGGTTTACCGCGATAATTTTACGTGATAACGACATGAGAAAACTTTTTCGATGAAAAATTATGCGTCACAAGCAGAACGCTTGGGCCGATCGCGCCTCTTTATCGCTTGTTCGGCGCTCTCGCTTGCACGCTTGGCTAAGGCGGAACGTGACAATGAGTCATGCTTTTTAGTGCGTGCAGACGGCGTTCACCGACTTATAAGACTTTATCACGTCAAAAAGACCATTTGCTTTATTAGTTTTATTAATACTGGTATTTGAGATTGTTTAGATAGAAATTATATTATTAAATAGTACACAAATGGAAACAACTAAAATATATATACAGAATGAAAGAAAGATTTCGGCATATTTTAGTTTAGTAACATGTGTAACTTTATATTTATCTGATTTTCTCACATTTTTAAAATTATTATTTGCCCGAAAAATTACTTGCGTGATATTTGCCAAAGTCCCCCTCTCTTCCACACGTAAGATTTAGTGAGAATTCGGTTTGAGCCCACCTCTTCCTGAACCCCTCACGTAATTATTGGATGCGTTCTAATTACCTCAAGGAGTTAGTATGGTAATTGTTTAAGCCGGCGCTTATTTTTAAAAACTTTTTTTATTTGATTTCTCTTGTATCATTATGCAAATAATTTGTCATAGTAACTGTATGATTCTTTTTTTTTAACAATTTATTTATTCTGTTAAATAATTATTGTATTGATAGTATATTTCGCTGACATCATCATTTACCTACCTACCTTACAGTTTACAGTTAAACGCTTTGATTTGTGCTCTGCTTTTAAAAAAGTATTAAGCAAGAATAGTGCCGTGGTTTGGAACTAAACACCGCTGCTGGGATCCTCGAGTTGCCTGTGCATGTTCCATTGGAAGATTATTGCAAGACATTGTTATTTGTTGCATAAAACTCCAAAATTCACATTACTGATTCGGTGACACTTGGAAATTCAACATTAAAATTTGAAGGTACTTCTTTGCAAACATAAACAGTTTTTACAAACAGAAACGAATCACGACAGCTGATTGGTTCCACATTTGACACTGACATTTATGCAGCATTACCAATATGCCAAACCGTAACAAATTATCTACGGTTAATTTGTGTTGCAAGATCGAAAATTAACTTGGTAAAATAATATTTTGGATACACTCTCAAAAAATTGTAGTCTTCACTTAAAGATTCGGATACACGTTAATGGTTTTATACATGTTGAATTGATTTGATCACACAATAAAAAATATTAGTGGTTAAAAATTAGTACTATGTCACCGAATATCAATAACTGTGCGAGATGCTGCACTAAAATAGCAAACAATGAATTCTTGAACTGCTCACTTTGTAAGGGGCGTTATGACTTGACTTGTGCCAGTGTGTCTCGAAAACAGTTTACAGTTATGAGTAGGGTGTGCAAAAATACATGGAAATGATGATGAAAAGATGACATAACAGAAATAAAACAACAAAACAAAGAAATCAAAAAATGTTATTTAGATATTGAGAAGTCGGTGGAGTTCATAAACAAGTATTTTGAGGAAATTAATAATAAAATTACTATTCTCGAAGACAGTCTAAAAGAATCTCGGAACAGTATTAGAATAATAGAGGAGAAACTAGAAAACATCCAAAAAGAAAAACTTCTAACCTGTATCGAAATTAGAAATATACCAGAAAACCCCGCAGAAACTAAAGAAGACTTAATTAATTTGGTGCAGCAAATTTACAAATGCATTAATCTAGAACAATACTATAGTACACCTAGAGAGATTTATAGAGTAAAATCGAAACCTGGCACCAACCGACCTATTTTTGTTGACCTTGCAAGTTCATTTCAAAAGGTTAAAATATTAAAAGCTATCAAGCAATTCAATCAATCACATCGGGAAGATAAAGTAACAACAACTATGATCGGTGTAGACAATAAAAAAAACCCAGTATATATCTCCGAGTATCTGACCTCGAAAAACAAAAGATTACACTTTCTCGCCAGGGATTTAGTCAAAATATGCAACTACCGCTACTGTTGGACTATGAACGGCAGAGTCTACTTGCGTAAGTGTGATGGAGCACCACACATATTAATCAAGGATGAAGCTCAAATCGACAGTCTAAGAAATGAGAAATGACTATATTTTATACACAAAGGCTATGTTGTAATTATGCACGTATTACCACTATTTTTGTATACTTCGTAAATTTCTATAATAATCTAATTATTCATACTATTTTGTTTACATTCCTACACACATATACATTCTACATAAAATTGTCATATTTAACGATCAATATACTTCACAGTACAATGATAAAATCTCAGCATATAACTTATCAAAATAGAATAATTATGTTAAACTACCCTACTCCACGGAGCACTAAGCACTTTTTATTCAAAATAATTAAAATTCAATTCCAACATTACAGATTTTGACGATGATTTGGAACTATCACTTAAGACCAAATGTACATATTTAGACGATCCCTCAATTTGTGCAAACCATGTAAAATATAAAGGACAAAACACACTAACAATTATCTCCCAAAACATAAGGAGTATAAATTGCAACTTCGACCTGTTTTTGGCATTTCTTAGTACCATTGACTTACCAGTCGATGTTATTGTTTTGACAGAATGTTGGATTAGTAAATGTATTAACCCTCCGATGATCAATGGTTACAACATGCACCAAACAAAAATTAGCATCAATCAAAATGACGGCATTATAGTATATGTTAAAAACATATTGATGTTGAAGTATATGAACCAGATATTGAAGAAGGAAATTGCTTAGTTATCGAAGTTAGTCAGATGTACTCCATTATATGTTCCTACAGACCCCCATGTTTTTATAACCCCACTTCTTATCTAGATTCCCTTGACAATATTCTCAAAAGTATTCGTGTTCGACAAAACATAATTTTTACAGGTGATATAAACTTAGACATACTACACGACAATAAAAATACAGGCTATATATCTGATTATAAGAACCTAATGGCATCATATGGACTCTTACCAGGGATTTCTCTACCAACAAGACAACACACATGTATTGACCATTTCATGGTGAAAATTAATAGTCCCCACCAAACAGTAGTTTTCAGTGAACTAACTGACCACTGCCCTATTTTACTTTTTATAGAAAAAGTAAATTTTCCCCATAAGAAGAGCTTACAAAATAAAACCATTGTTAATATCGAAGGTATTAAAACATCTTTAGCACAAGAAACTTGGAAAGAAATGTATGATCTTGTAGATGTTAACTTGGCAACAGAACGTTTCATCTCTGTCATGCAGACAACAATACAAAATAACACTTCATTACAATATTTACAAAAAAAAAACCAACCCCTTAAGCCGTGGATCACATACAGTGTGGTTAGATGCATTCGGAAAAGAAATAGATTACACCGACGAACGAAAATATCACCACAAAATTTAGAACTAAAGGCAAGATATGTTTCTTATAGAAATGTGTGTAATAAAGTAATTAAAACACTAAAACGAAACTACTATTTGAATAAACTTAAGCAGAATACTGGTAATTCAAAAAATATCTGGAATATTATTAAGGAATATTGTAATCTCAAAAAACAAGTATCGACCCCCAGCTCTCTTATAAAAAATATCGACTCCCCTATTGCATCATTGAATGAAATCAACAAATATTTTACAACAATAGGACGAAACTTAGCAAATAGCATTTTACTGGGGTTGAACCAGAGTATTACAGAACTATCCACTAAGGCAAGTACACCTAACTTATCACCACAGTTCACTTTTTCTCTCTTTCCAACTAGTCCTATGGAAGTAAGGGATGTTATTTCTTCTCTCAAAGGTAATACAGCTCCAGGATGGGACAAAATCCCCTCCCAAATATGTAAACAATGCTCAGAACATATTTCTACTCCTATCAGCTTTCTTTGCAATTTAAGTTTTTCGACCGCTGTGTTCCCAGCAATACTCAAAAAAGCCATAGTGGCCCCCATATATAAATCGGGTGATAAGCAAATGCCTTCAAATTACCGGCCAATATCTCTGCTACCTGTAGTCTCTAAAATTATCGAAAAACTGGTAAAGAAAAGACTTGCTACTTACCTTGAAAAGAACAAACTGATAGCTTCAAATCAATATGGGTTCAGAGAAAAGAGGTCGACAGAAGAAGCTATTTTAAAACTAACATCACTTATAACCAGCTATTTAGATAATGGTGAAAGATGTATCGGCATCTTCTTAGACCTACAGAAAGCATTTGATACAGTAGCAATTCCTATTCTTCTTACGAGGTTAGAAAACGTGGGTGTAAGGGGTTTACCTCTTACCTGGTTTTCAGATTTTCTGACCAATAGGCAACAACAAGTAAGAGTGGACTCTTACCTAAGTGACAGTGCACCCTGTACCTATGGAGTGCCACAGGGGAGCACTCTCTCTCCGACACTGTTCCTTTTATATGTTAATAGCCTATGTACTCTTAAGCCAGGACAGGCAGACATAATCATGTTTGCAGATGATACTGTCCTTTTGTTCCATGATAAAACATGGAATAAAGTGAAAGAGCACGCTGAGAATGGATTAGCTAGAGTTACTTCTTGGCTTGAGGATAGTCTGCTTTCATTAAATGCAAAAAAAACTAAATATCTCTGCTTTAGTAAAACGAGAAAAACACGACCAAACGCAGTCTTTAATATAATAGCACACACCTACCCATGTAACAGAGTTAAATCGGTGAAGAATTGTAGTTGCTATCCTATAGAACAAGTGGAGACTATCAAATATCTTGGAGTTACTATTGACAACTTGCTACATTGGGGTTTTCACACTTCTAGCTTAGCTAACCGTGTGAGAAAACTAATTTATATTTTTAAAACTCTTCGTAACATTGCTGACGCTAGAATAATTTACCAAACTTACTACGCACTTTGCAATAGTATAATTAGTTACTGTATATGCGCGTGGGGAGGAGCCACGAATAAAAAAAATATGTTAGAACTAGAACGTGCGCAACGTACAATCCTTAAAGTGATGATGTTTTTGCCTTTTCGTTATCCCACAAATGACCTTTATAATTTCTGTAAAATATTACCAGTAAGAAAAAATTTTGTTCATACAGTGTTAAAAAAATATCACAAAGTTGTTCCTTATCTACTATATAAAAATAAAAGGCTTCAAAACTACGCTATTCCAAACTTAAGATCTGCTTTTGCCCGTAGACACTTTGATTACATTGCGCCCACATTATACAACAAAATTGAGAAAAAGTTCAAGATTAAGAAATTAAGTAACTACAAAGTGAAGGATAAAATATTAAGTTGGTTGGAAGAATTTGACTACACCAGTCTGGAGAATTATTTATTAAACATTAAGCAGGGTTCACGCTAATGACATAATCAAAATTAGCTGGATAGTTTGTGTCGGTAATCTAATCACGAATTACAAGTGAGATATAAAAAGTTTTTTTAACAAAAGATACTTATTCTTACACAGATAAACTCAACAGCACACATACTAACATCATTCTAGAGCTTTGAACAGTTATAATGTTATGTACGCACATGCTCTTTCCTTTTCCATAAATCTTTTTTTTTACATACACGGACACAACTTAAAAATCCAATGGTCAAATAGTGAAAAATAAGTTCTCAATTTGTTTTATTGTTCTGTATGTAAATACAAACTTGCTTCCTAATACTTGTAACTGTCTCCTACAACACAGTCTACACTAACGTAGGAGGCAGGGACCCATCTTATGTGTACCCATGTAACGAATATAAAAATAAAGATTATTATTATTAAAAAAAAAAAAAAAAATATGTGTCACAACAACGAACCTCGCAGTGATAATTTCAATACACCAGCTGCATCTACTACTGCTTTGAAATTATCTACTTTGGCTTCTGTTAACTCCACTAATGTTAACGTAACAAAGAGACGGAAGATACAAAAGCTCCTTCATGATTCTGAAGGTCACTTGATGAAGCCAACAAATCGAGAACAGAATTTGTCTCCTGATAGTCACAACCGATCATCCATTGTTTGTTGTTGTGGTGCAAGCCAGCCAGTGGCACTTTCACTGGAGATTCAGTCTCTTCAGAGAGACTTTAATGCAATGAATGATATCTTGTCTGAAATTCTTGCATCAGTTAGACTCAGTCACGACAAGCTTGATGAACATACAATTAAACTCACAGATGTAGAGGAAAGAATAGTGGGTCTGGATATGAGAATGACAGACCTTTGTCAGTTACACAATCGAACACAAATAGAGAATGTTATCCCTGTCAACAATGACAATTTGCAGTCGTTGTCTACTGATGGCAATCAATACTCGCAAGTCACCGAATGCTCCGGCGAACGGGTGGTTATCGCTCCTTTTTCGGAGCATCACACCGATCCTTTAGACCTATTTCCGAAGGTCTCAATTGCAGCGTCTACACAGAATATACAAAATACATGTGTAGCCATCGGAAGAAATGAACGTTCCATTCATAATAACACTTCGGGGAAGGTCAATAGTACCGAGACACATAGTAAAAAACCACAACGGGCTATCTCTGTTCGCTGCGTTGCTGGGCCTGAAGTAACTAACTTAAAAGCGGTAGATCCAAAGAAATTCATCCACTTGTGGAATATGGCATCTGAAACTGATGAAGTTCTTGCATACCTTAAAAAACTTTGCTCGTCTGAGAACTGTACTGTAGATAGATTGAATTCGAAAGGAGATTATAAATCTTACAGGCTTGGTGTACCAGAAGACAATTACGAGCAGTGTCTCTCTGCCGATGCTTGGCCGAATAATGCTAGAATTAAGCCCTGGGTGCCCTTTCGTAGATCACATACAGGTAGACAGCAGAAAAATAAATAATACACTTGCGGTGACCAATAACCTGCGCTCTCCCACAACTGTCCATCTATTCTATCAGAACGTCAGAGGTCTTAAAACTAAACTTGGCTATGTTAGACAAAGCATGGTGTTAATGGACTCTGATGTGGTAGCTATAACTGAAACGAATCTTGATTCATCAATATCTGATCTTGAAGTTGTGGGCAATGTTTGGTCAGTTCTTAGAAGGGATCGCGTTGGACGCAGCGGAGGAGGAGTTTTAATTGCTGCACGTCGAGACATGGATTTGCGGCGGCGACGTGACCTGGAATCCAGTTCCTGTGAAGACATATGGGCAACTTTTTCTGTTCACGAGAAAAAATATTATGTTTGTACCGTATATATTCCTCCTAATTCCGCGGATTCTTTGTATATGTCTTGGTTTCAAACTGTCGAATCTAGGATAGTTAATAACACTTGTATCGTTATAATTGTGGGTGACTTAAACCTGAACAGTGCATCTAGCAATATTGTAAATTATTTTGGATATTTTTTGAAATACTGTGGTTTGATTGACATGAATGATGTGATGAATACCTACAATGGAAGGTTAGATGTCGTCTTGATTTCTGAAAGCGTTTGCGGGGTGGATGTTGTAGAAGTACACGGAAGTGGCTTAGTTCCAAACGCCGATTTATACCATCCACCCTTAGAAGTATGTATTCCCATTACTAATACTTCTCGAATACAAGGTTCGCGATGGCTTCCACCAAGCAATATCGATAAAAGTAAAGACTGGAATTTCGCCAGAGGAAATTACGATTATCTGTATCAGCTAATTTCTGAAACATCTTGGGATGCTGTAACTAAAGAACAGGATGTAGATAAAGCTCTTGATATATTTTATTCTATTATTTATCGTATTTTCGATCAGTCCGTCCCAGCTAAGTGTCGATCCCGTAAGCGAACTAGACGTTATCCAATATGGTTTACTTCAGAATTAGTTAACCATATTAAACAAAAGGCCACTTTGCACCGTTTGTGGAAAGTAACTGCAAATCGGAATATCTACTCTGAGTATAGCAAACTCAGAGCCAATGTTAAAATATCCCTTTCTCAAACTTACGATGCGTATATTAATAAACTAGAAGGAAGAATACAAGAGAATCCTGCTGCCTTTTGGCAACACATTAACTCCTTAAAAACTATTGGTGGTTACGAAGCTAGTGTTACGTATAAAGATACAGTTTGCGTGGGTGTTAAAGCTGCTAATGCATTTGCAGATTACTTTTCTAGCGTATTTTTGCCTATAGTATCTAAGTTATGCCTTGACTCATCTGATAATGAGAGCTGTTGTTCTGTTCCTCACGTACACATAAATCATATAACAAAATCTGAAGTTCAGACGCAGTTAAATTTGCTTAAACCCTGTGCTGCTGTTGGTCCAGATAAAATACCCTCTTATATATTAAAAGCTTGCAGGAAACAAATTACTGACCCAATAACACATATTTGCAATTTATGTTTGGAGACTGAAACCTATCCTACAAGCTGGAAGGTTTCAAGAGTAACACCTATATTAAAATCTAAAGATTCTACTTCTGTTGAAAATTATAGACCTATAGCAATTCTATCAGCTCTTCCTAAAATGTTTGAAGTGATTCTCCACGGAAACATAACTAAACAGATTACCCCATATTTATCTGAATCACAACACGGCTTCAGAAGATGTCGTTCTGTCAATACTAACCTTCTTACCCTAGTAGACATCGTGTCTTCGAATATGGACAAGGGATTACAAGTAGATGTCATATACTTCGATTTTCAGAAGGCTTTTGATACCGTAGATAGTGGAATATTAATATCAAAATTGCTTGCATTCGGTTTTTCACCAGGCCTAGTAGCATTTTTTGCAAATTATTTCTATGGCAGACGTCAGTATGTGAGACACGGCTCGTTTATGTCAAAACAGTACCATGTTCGTTCTGGAGTCAGTCAGGGTTCAGTGCTGGGTCCATTATTATTTTTAATTATGATTAATGATTTGGACAAAGTTATAAATCACTCTACATGCCTTTTATATGCCGATGATCTGAAAATTTGTCGCGTGATACGTAAAGCAAGTGATTGCCATTTACTGCAAAGGGATATTAATGCAATATATGAATGGGCTACCAAAAACAAGCTCAAACTTAATATCAATAAATGTTCGATTATGACTTTTTCACGCTCCCTACAACCCATATACAATGCGTATTCATTGGGGCCAGATACTATAGCACGAGTTATTAAGATGAAAGACCTGGGAGTGGTGTTTGATGCCAGACTTACTTTTAACGAACACATTATGACCCTTGCGGTGGAATGCTATCGCAGGCTTGGTTTCGTACTTCGGAATGCAAAGGATTTTCATGAACCAAAAACTTTGCAGTTATTATATACAGCTCTCGTTCGTAGTAAATTAGAAACATCATCAATTATTTGGAATCCGCACGAGAAGCTGTACTGCCTTCTATTGGAAAAAATACAAAAGGCCTTCTTACGCTTTCTTTATAAGAAAAAATACGGGTACTATCCGTTCCTATACCCAACAAAGTTTTTGCTGGGTATGTTAGAATTCAACTCTCTTGCTTGCAGGCGTAATTATGAGAGTATAGTCAGAGGTGCCATGATCATAAGAGGTAACACTGATTCCATAGAACTTGTGTCTAGATTAGTTCGACTTTATCTACCGAATAATTATGTAGCTGCACGTCGGCACGAATTACTTTGTATACCGGCATGTCGTACAGTAGCACATCTCAACTCGCCCTTCATTCGAATACTTCGACATCTTAACGACATCTTGCTGGAGTTCCCGCTAGTCGACTTGTTTGCCGACAATTATAAAGAATTGTGTACTACTTTTAGAAAATTTTGTGAGAAGCTGGAATGACTGTAGAGTCTGATTGTTTAATAATATTTAGTGTTATTATTATTATTTTTTGTTTTAGTCATCATATGTTTATATTTATTTAACTCTTTTATTGTATGTTTAAAACATGTGATTTACATAGCTATAGGCGTACCTGTTAAACTATGTAAATAAATAAATAATTAAATAATAATTAATTTCACTTTATTGCTTGATCATCTCTATTTTCTTTTAATTGGCTCACATGTAAATAACAGCCCAAGGTGGAGATCTTACTAGAAGATTTTTATACTACATGTAGTTCTTGGGTTAATGTAATTATTTTAAATCCGCAGGTACAATTTTGGTTATTGCATTAGCTTGTGTTATATGCATAGGTCTAATTAAAGTCACATTACTGATCATAAGGAAAGGTAAAAATAAAACTACGAGACGAGAATTGGTGAGTATTTTTTCAATATTATACGTTTTGTTGTTATACTTCTTTTGGCGCGTTAGGGAAAAATGATGAGAGTAAATTTTTACGATGCGCGCGCACATCGCCGTCACGAAAAACCGACACCCTGAAGTTAGTTATAGTCGACATTTTATTTAAAAAAAAAATTATGTATGTATTAAATACATTTTTTTTATATTGTTAGTGTCGTTATTTTCTACAAACGTAGAATAAGGCGAAAGATAAAATTTTTGCAAATTTTTGATCTTGTTACGCCAAAGAAGTATAACTTCTAACGCGTGTACATAAGTATACACACACACACACACATCTTTTTTTTGTATATTTATTTATGACAAAAAAATAACATATGTTTACATAGTAGGGCTCTCCTCAGGAAGCCGCTATTGCGGTTTAATCGAGGACTGGTATTTTGTCAACACGCCGACAAGATAAATAAAAGTATATTTAAGTTTTTGGGGGTGGTTCGTTCATGAAATACCTTCTTAAAATACGTTTCGCTTGTTTTATATTACTTCCTTGCTGTTCTATTATATAATCGGCTGGTAATACGATTAAGATTGAAGGAAGCATATATTGCCACGTACGCGTACCAGAGTAATAGTTATAACCAGGCTGTGTGTACATGGGAACATCTGCCGAGTTCTGCAAAGATTCTGGTCGTACGTTTTTTTTAAGATTACTAAATTCATTTAAATTCGCACACATTACGGCCATTTTAACTATATCGAAGACATTCACAATTCAACAATGTTTGAAGAGAAATACTGTATAATTTTTATTTTTAAATGTGATCTAATCCGTTACTATTTTGTTGTTAGTAATTCAATTTATAACTTGTGAATGTCCTCCACAAAGATTCCGAATGTATTACCATAAATACTTATCCCATAACTCATTACAAAGTCAATTGGCAATTGGGGTTTTTTTTCCAAATTTGTCGATATCCCCGTGGCCTGTTCGTTCAATGTACTTTATGTGTATTTGTGAGGAGCTAGCTGCTTTATGGAAAACATATGCCATTTCAAATAAAATACTTGATAATAAATGGGATACAGTTCATTTTGTATTATTATTTCAGAGCAAAACGGAAGTATCAAATAACGAAACGCTAGGTGACAGAGTGAACGAGCAATCCCCTGAATCGTTGGATGGTTATGTTAAATCTATGACGGTGGATAAGCATGAGACAACGGCAGAGACGTCTACTGATCCGGCTGGATGTCTTTACTCTGTTCCGATACCGAAATGCGAGAGAGTTGCCGTCAAAAACAATAAGTCAGTGTACGGGAACGTAGAGAATCCTGGCGATAAACTATATACACAGGCAGAAGTACATACGAAAAATGGGCAAAGTAATAGAATAATAGATGATGAGAGTTTTGATAAAAATGTAAACTTCGATAAAGAAATATACGCTAATGTCAACAATGATAAAGAGATAGAAATGAAATTGTATTGTAATGTTAATTTGGAATGTTGATTTTTTGTGGACGATTATTTATTTACAACCATCTTATAATTTTTTTTTTGCTATATGATATCGGTAGTTAACTTCGGGGGCACTTTAACTTCTTTTAAAAAAATAAACTGAAAAGTCGATTTGTGACTATATTTATTCTACGACTATAATATAAGAGCGTCGATTCTAGACTAAAAGACTAGACTAAAACTAATTCCTTATTTTACTTATTCT
Organism: Antheraea assamensis; assembly: GCA_035772565.1. Classification (NCBI taxonomy): domain Eukaryota; kingdom Metazoa; phylum Arthropoda; class Insecta; order Lepidoptera; family Saturniidae; genus Antheraea; species Antheraea assamensis. The sequence continues at coordinate 3,814,939 of JAQQSE010000107.1, forward strand.
AAATACGCTGACATAGCGTCTGGGTCTCTTCCCGTGAGAGTTACGCTAGATAAGCTTAGCTGGCCGCGGGCGCAGAAGAGGTGCCAACTCACTCCACTTAATGCCTCCCTGAGTAACCTTCAGGTGAGGGACGCGGGGGCGTCCGTTGCCGCGAAATGAAGGCCCGTGACGGAAAGCACGGCACAAGCCGCCGCTTCTAGAGGAGGGTCCCCGATTTCAACATCTGCGGGAGACCCAAGCGCGTGACCGGTGTTTAGAGTAACACGCTTGACGTGAACCCTCAACATCGGTCCACATACGCGCAAAGCGGCACGGGGATTTTTAGTCAGTAAGAGTCTGACATAACCCTTACGCTGTCCCCCTGGCAGTGTGAGGGTATCCTATGTAGGATTTTCCCCTGTATAAAAAAAAAGCTTAACTTGTATGTCATACATAGGGGAATATAAGTCGGTTCTAAACAATTTTGTTGCTCACTATTGTAAGTCTTTGTTTTTTTTTTTTTTTAATATTATAAGAGGCAAACGAACAGATGGGTCACCTGATGGTAAGTGATCACCGCCGTCCATAGACACTAGCAACACCACGTCTTGGTACACGGTATTGAATTCTTATTTAGAGTATTTCCTATCGCATAAATCCTTAAACACATCGTTTTTGAAGTTATACTTGTTTTGGCGCGTTAGGGAAAAATGATGAGAGTAAATGTTTACGATGCGCGCGCACCGTCACGAAAAACCGACACCCTGAAGTTAGCTATAGTCAACATTTTATTCAAAAAAGTATGTATGTATTAAATACCTTTTTTCTATTGTTAGTGTCGTTTTTTTTTATAAACATAGAATAAGGCGAAAGATAAAATTTTTGAAAAGATTTTTATCTTCTTACGCCAAAGAAGTATAACTTCTAACGCGTGTATATACAGTACACACTGCGTTTTTTTTTTTTTTGTATTTCTAATAATGCTATTTATGTTTACTGTAACAGATCTATGTAGGTTGCATTATAAAAAATAAAATAAGAAATTAATACAAGCCCTACCTAGTTAGAACTGTAATCATTTCTTTATTTTTGGTAAATTTTGCTACGAATCGAAATATTGACTGACAGGCGTAATAAACAGTACGATACCGTATTCAGCGCTAACTTTGAAAACTTTCGTAAAGCTGATTAATAAATAAGAAATTAGGGCAATTAAGTATCACACTAGGTGTAATAAGCTCTATGTTACATATTAAGAGTAATAATGGAAATTAAATAACAATAATCGTAGGGAAAAATCATACTCTATATTGAAGATTTTCTATTATCTGTATTTAATTTAAAAATAAGTGGGAAGACAATCTAATCTTGTAGACCAGGGCTGTCCAAACCACGGCCCGCGGCATGAATTATTGCGGCCCGCAGAATCTTTTTTATCTTCTTTGTTTAAATACATTAAACGAGTAAATTATTTATCTTGCGACGAAATTCAAATGTTTTGGATATGTATTCGATTATGCCGCACACAACACTATTGATTGATGTTGACAGAATTGTAAAAGACAAATTAATGAAAAAGTAGATAATAAAATAATGATACTTATTATACTTGTATTTTATTTTTATAAATATTTTGCGGCCCCCCAATGTATTGAGTCATTTTCGTTGGCCCTGGGTCCCATGTAGTTTGGACAGCCCTGTTGTAGACCATAGGATATTTTTTATAAGATTTCTTTGTTGTATTTATTATTATAGTTATATACTAGCTGTGCCCGCGACTACGTCCGCGTGGAACTTAATGCAAAAAAACTGTGAATGATACAACCATCTGAATGTATATTTATAATCCGACTCTCGAGATATCCGTGGTATTCAAAACAACGGTTAGCCGTGCTTCAGCCACCTGCTTATATTTATATGATCGACATGCAAGCTCTCGAAACTATCAAATGAAACTTATAAATGAGCCGTTTGCTGTAAAACACAGAAATAATCTCATTGTTATCTATACTTTTCATTTCAATAATATTCTGTAGCCAATAAAAAGATAATTTTTGCGACATCTGTTGTGAAAATGTGTAGTCTGTTGTTATCTATACTCTTCATTGCAATAATATTCTTAACGACAATAAACCAATAAAAGGATATATTTAGCGACATTTGTTCGTGAAAAATTGTAGTCTGCTATTGCTTCTAAAGACGATTTTTCGTAATATTTATGTTCAATTAACAATTTTAGCCTCTTCATTTTTATATTATAAAAAAGAATATTGGTATAATTGTCCTAAAATGTGATAAGATTCAATAACATTGTAATATTTACAACACACAATTAATTAGATATGTACAAATTTAATCATAAACCTTATGCGATCGAAAAATAAAAATCATATTTTACTTATACAAAAAACAAAGTAAGTTATTCAATTTATACAAATATGTAATATTTGTAATTGGATAATTTTTAGATTGTATATTCTAGTAGCAATAGATTTAGAAAATAGCGGTTGAACGCCATCTATTAGCAATTATGCATATTAATTAATTGCTAAACATCTGATGTTATTAATATTTATTCATGTGAGAAAAAAAATATTAACCATTTTTCTTTTTGTTCTATGTCTTAGTAATGTAATACTGTGGCAATGTTTATTTATGTTATAATATACCCTGGTTTTTAGATGAGGCTAAAGTGCATTTACTTATCTATTTTTCTCTCGTACTTAACTCCTGTCGTCATTAAAATTACAATAACTTTTTATAGAGTTAACCGATTTTAATGAAACAACAAAATTATGTTGCTACGGAATATGCTTGTTTATTTTCTTGCTGGTGTTTCATCAGAAACCTAGTACTTTTCCAGTGATGCCTGTTCAAACAAACAGACAGACAGACAGACATTTCTAAAAATGGTCGAAATGGATTCTATTACTTATTCCTAGACTCCTGCAACAGTTTTTTTCTAAATAATCAAAAAAGTACAGACACGTTGGATTTACATTCTTATTATAATGTATAGATAAATTGTGTATAGAATTTTTATCGATTGTAATAAATTAGTGTAGTAAGTAAATATGTTTTCTTTCACACAGTCTTTTTTTTTTTTTTTATTCTATTGAATATATCAGCCCCATTGTTGCCCCATACTTTCGAGCTTCAACAGGAGAGTCATTGATGAGATATTATAACAAAGTCATATAACATCTTCGCTTCTTCCGAACAGGATTCTGCCGAAATGCTGTGACAAATACCGATATTTTGGCAATTAACACTAATAATACTCATCAACGACTCTCTTTTGATGCTGTTCTTGGCACACGCCATCATCAAGTGATGCACGTCATCAACTTTTCCGCATAAATTACAGTTTGGTGGCCCTGCATTCTTTATTAGATATGCAAAACTTCCCGATGGATAGTGCCCTGAATGAAGTCTTAAACGCTATTTTGACATATTGTCGATTTAAATTGCATTTCTTAAACCAAGGTATATGAAGAGGCTGACACTGTATTGTTTTATACCAAATGCCTTTTTCTTTACTCCTTTCATCAAAGTACTCTTTTCAATCTTTATAACAAATTTCATAATGCTAAAATGTATAACTAGCAGCCGCCCGCAACTTCGTCTGCGTTCATATTTTTTAAACGACTATACAGGATATTTACGTAATTTGAAAATCTAAGAAACACATCTTTTCTACTTTTTTTACTTTTTACACATCTTTTCTACTTTACTTTAGAGGTTAAGTTTTCCAAAATCCTTCCATAATGCTTAGCTTTTTAATATGCGATTGAAGGCAAACGAACAGACGGTTTCCTTATGGTAAGTAATCACCTCGGCTCATGGACACCTGCGACACGAGAGCCTTTACAGATGCGTTGCCGGCCTTTGAGGAAGGAGTAGGCTCGTTTCTTGAAGGTCTGTGGGTTGTATTGGTACAGAAACGCTGCCGTTTGGAGTTCATTCCAGAGGGCTGATGTACGTGGAAGAAAGCACGTGAGAACCAAACAGTAAACGACTTCCTAACCATCGAGATGACACTGATGGAATTTAATTTTACGGCGAGTCGTTCGATAATGGAACTCAGCAACAGGTATCAGTTCGAACAGCTCTTCAGAACACTCTCCGTGGTAGGTCTTGTAATTGATGCAAAGTGACGCAGCATCCCTACGAAGGTACAAAGTGTCGAGCCCTAAGGAAAGCACCCGGTCGTCAACGATTCGAACCGCTCTCCATTGGATTCGGTCAAAAGAAAGTAGATGGCATTGGAACTCTCGGTCCCAAATATAAACTACTCTATAAAAGACACCAGAATACAAAATGTCAAGGTCTTAGTGCCAGTAGTTTGGGATGTGCGTTGATATATCAGTCAATTTACTCTTTTAGATAGGATATAGATATATTACAAAAATTGTAACTGTTACTTGTTTATAGTACTACGATTTACTTTTCGAACTATCTACACTATAGGCCTGACAGGCCTTGACAGCTTCACCGGACTAACAACGCTAGCGCTTAAGACAGTTCGCCGCTTGGAAACAAGCTTAAAGGTGCCGAAGTGACCGAACCACGGCTTCGCTTGTTGGCTTGGATGCAACACCGCAGATCTGTTTAAGCTAAACTAAGCTAACTATTCATATATATATATATAAGAGTTCGTGAGATACACATGTGTTCCGGCATGTATACTTTAAAAATTCAATGTATTTTATATCTGATAACTAGGCTAATCTAGAGATGACGGCACTGCGCTTGATGTATTGCACAGTGCAATCCAAGAATAACAGCGATTATCGAAAGTGAAAGGAAAAGTGATAAGTTTAGGTTAAAAAACCTCCATATAACAAAGTGTGTGATATTACGGACAACAGGGTGATCTTTAATATTGATAAAGTTGACAGATTGGCGTTCATTTCAGACCAACTGTTCAGTTGCTATTACTATTTTATCCCATAGTTGTAATTGTAATTATCCATTTTTTCTCTCGCATGTCTGTTTCACACCCAAGCGAATGATTAGAAGCATTGGGGCCGAAACGACCTCAATCTATTTTGCTAACAAATGCTATGCAATGCTAACAAAG